>OY829540.1:14758636-15991853 GCA_963691705.1 Viola odorata | reverse complement strand
GATTTATTGTGGCCTTCCTTTTTACACAATGAGCATTGTATTCTCCTTTTAGTTGGTTTGCTGGAAATTGATGGCTCATCCACAGGTTCAGCATGAGGTGGAATTGATGGTTGTCCAGCATCCTGCAATTTCATATTAATCTGTTAGTGCTAATTATTTAGATAAAATTGCAATAATACATTAACCATTAAATTTCTTTAACCATAAAATTGCAATAATACATTACCTGGTTAGATGGATTGTTCTTGCAAGTAGTTGACTTGTATTCCTACAATCTTACATATCGAGCAAGACATTTTCCTTCCTTTTTGGCTCATCTTTGTTCCACACTGAGCAGGTTCCCAACCTTCTCTTCTCCTCACTTTCTTAGGTCTACCCGGAAATTTTGTGAATGATGGTGGTTTAATTGTGGTAACTGCAACTCTTGGCCAAAATTTCATTCCTTGGACAGGCAAGATGGGGTACTTGTAAGTAAGTTCAAACATTTGCTTACTATACCAGTTTGACACAAAGCATGTGATATATTGATTGTTTACCTCAGTTTTTAGGACACAGAATGCATGTTCACAAGGTAAACCATTCAATTGCCACTTCCTACACGTGCAAGTTAATTTTTCCAAACTGACTACCCAGCTAGTTTCCTCGTCTAGATGCACTTCATAACCATCATCCCCATTACTGTCAACATAAAAATTTCCACTTTCTTCCCTATTTTTTTTCAGTTTCTTCCTAATCTTTGGACCTAGACCATCTTTGAATCGGTTCAAGAAAATCTTCCTTTCTTTGAATCTCTTGAAAACAGTCTTACGAATGGTCTCAAAAAGTTTTATAATGCTTTTATAACAAGACTCCAAAATCATGCTATTGAAAGTTTCACTCATATTGTTATCTACCGCATCACAACAACTTGAGGTATTTTGAAAGGCTCTACACCAATAAGTAGGTGAAATCTCCAAGAAATTAGACATTGCATCCGGTGACATACCTTTCAACACCTCCAGTTCATCTAGAAAGTCAGATTGAGTTGAACTTTTGCAAGTCTTCCAAAATTGTTGATGCAAATCATCACTGCTGTGATCCTTCCTCCATTTAGCAAATATGTGTCTAGCACACCTTCTATGCACAACAGCCGGCATCAGTTCAGAAATTGCTAAGATCAATCCCTGCACATATGTATAGGCAAATATAAAAATGTGAACATATTAATTTTAGCATGAACAACAAACAGTCCAGATGTGATTACATACCTTTTGTTGGTGAGATATAAAGGTGAATCCTTCCCCACGAGCATTCACAGGAGCACCATCTGCAGCGTACACAAAGTCCCCACTAGCTACATCCAAATCCAGCATGAGCAGTTCCAAAAACCATTTCCAAGTTTCCTTACACTCATAACCAATGACAACCCATGCAATTGGGTATATTTGATCATTGGGATCCCTTCCTATAGCTGACAGAATTTCCCCCTTAAATGGTCCTTTCAAAAAACACTCATCTAATCCAATGATCTTCATACAAGCCTCATTAAACCCTTTTCTAACCCCAGCAAAGCACACATACATCCTTTTAAACACTCCACCTTCCTCCTCCATGACTATTGTACTACCAGGATTACTCCTCTTCAACTCCTCAACATAATCCTCAAGCCTTGCAAATTCCTTCAATGGATCACCAATGTAATGATTAACAACCTTTTCCCTGGCATGTATACACTGCGCTCTAGAGATTTTTATCTTAGTTTGGCTAGTGAAGTGGTCTTTCAGTTCAGCCACAGTCATCTTCAAAGTTAACTTCTTCAAATGAGTAATAAACCACTGACCTAAAGTTTTGTAGCTCAGACAAGAGATGTGAAATTTTTTTGGACAAGTATGGTTATCAACTAAAATTTTGACCATCCATTGACTAGATCTCCCATCAATGGAGCATAAAACTTTCCAGTTGCAGTCACTGTTTGTGCACACAACCCTACACCTTACTCCATCATTCTGCTTAAACCTAACATCTCTCCTTAAGTGTATAGGCTGCCGCTCAACAGCTTTCTTAAACTTAGACTTATTAGGGAACACCATACAAAGTGAAAAACGTGGAAAGTCCTCACCTTTTTGGAATCGAGGTCTTCTAAATGGAATTCTTCAGCCTTCTTCCTCACTACTAGAACTCAAGAAGCTTCCCTCAGAATTTGAGTCAAAATATACCTCATTGTTTTCTACATCAGCAGAACCAGTATTTGGGCTGGCTCTATCTTTTCTATTCATTTCCCTTGTGATTTCTTCAACAAAATCATTAGAATTACCAAACTGCCCATTTGGGCCACAAACACCACTTGGGCCGCACACTTCTGTTGGCCCACGTACCTCTGGACCACCCACCCCACTTAGGCCACTTCTGGAAAGGAATCTCATCTTCTTCTCACGGGAGTTAATTAACTCCTCATCCTCATCAGCAGACAGGTATGGACAGTCAACCCAGTATTCATTACCCGTATGGTCCCTTTTCTTGTTACCTTTTTCGTAATCACTCTCCTCAATCTCCGTATCATATCCATCAAACTCCCCCTCCTTAACAACGCATTTACCCTTACTAGACCCACCTTGCACACTTACACCACCTACCCTATGTCCATGTTCTGATATGCCTAACCTATCACACATGGTCTTCGAATTTTTACCACCAAAATAAGGATGCAGTAAGGAGCCATGCTCTACATATATATTCACATCAGTATTTTCAAGTGCATACTTAAGGAAACCCCCGAAAGTACTGTCACCATCTAAAACTTTAAGGGTTTCTCTTAACCCTATACCAGGACAGTGTTCAACATACCACAACTTCGTAATGTTAGTAAAACCAAGTTCACGACATCTATCCAGTATTGTAAAAAATGAAACAACATCAACATCAACTACATCCTCAACTTCAGTCCCACCAACATACATCCATTCACTCAATGTCCTAACAAATCTCCCACCAATATGATATCTAAAACCAGTCATTTTACTCCCCCACACTGTTTCCCTGACAAACCAACCAGTACAATAAGACAATTCAATACAGTTTCCATTTACAGTAAGTATATAGAGAAAAAATATTTTAAAAGAAATGTAGCTACCAAGTTAGCAAAAAAACTAGTTGTTCAGGGGTCATTTAAAGCACATATTTCATTTCATTGGTAAAAAGGGTAAAGACGACGGGTTAATACAAATAAAATTATTGAAAGGGAACACATACTCGTCAGAGAATTTGCATAAAACACCTTCTTCTTCCTTCGCTGCGAGGAACTAACTTCGAGAAAGGGATTGCGATGGGGAATTTAGCTGGAGAAAACCATTTTTAGTTAGGGTATTGGAAATTTAGCTGGAGATGGAGAGTGAACAAGAACGAGATTGGAGAAATCGTGAGGTAAAGAAATGGGTTAGGAAAAATGGATGGCGTTAGGGTGAGGGATGAAATCCAACATAATTTTGGAGTGGAAGGATGTAAAACAACAATTTAAAAACAGAGGGCTGAAATAAGTCAATTAATTAGACTGCAGGTACTAATCAAGGATTTGTAAAGAAATGACCATATAATGGACATTATTCCAAGAGTCACTGTTGAGTATTTGAGCTTTGATAGTGTGCCAATCAATTGGCAATGTATAAGATAAGACATGGAGTGTCACTACCCCCATTGAGTATTTAAACTCTATTGATATTTCCAGAATGCTTCCATATTAGCTGAGGTTGAAAATTGGTGTTCCAGTTATGTTTCTTAGGAATATAAATCAATTTGATGGGTTGTGCAATGGAACAAGGTTGGTCATTACTCAACTAACAAAATGACATATATAAGAATGCACCTAAACAAATAAAGTTACTGAAGATAATAGGCTACACAGTTGAGACACTCGAAGAATTCAAAGAACAAAACAAAATGAATCTTCAAGAAATTTATTCTCAGAAACACTATGAAGAAGGTATTATTTCAGACTACTTTGTGCCAATTTCAAATTCCTTATTGATCTTTCTTATACCAATTAGGTTATATGATCTGACTGAGGTATTTCTAGATTTTACCTAATGTCAAATGTTCCAAACTTTTAAAATTGGCATCAATATTTTGCTTGTTTATGTAACAAAACCACAATTGTCATATCTTTTGCCATATTAACAAAGTGTATGAATGATTTATCTCAAGAACTATGCATATGATTTGTTATAGTTGGAAATATATTATCATTATTAGTTCTAATCTTTATTTGACACTGTACAAACAATTTAAAATTTTCAATTGGCCCGACATTTACACAAAACCCACTACGGAATAACGAACATACTCATCTAAATATATTTTTGTCTGTTAATTCACTAACTGAAATAGACAACAATAGACGAGACCCACAAACACAAAAGGCTCCAACAACCTCATACAATATATAACTCGTCAAGCCCATTACAAAGACAACCTAAATAAGATATACACAAACAATTGTAACCATTATATTTCAATCCCCGCTAGAGATCGGGTTGACGCACCCCGGAGTCCCTACTCTTATTATTTTCATTTTAGTGAGTCCCTAACGTCAGTTTTTATTTGATATGCTCCCACACATTAGTCGCCCTAGGTTCCTCCTGCGATAACGGGCCCAAATGTCCGTTATTTTTTATTATTTTAATATTAAAACAGAAAAAGTGCTCTGACCGCAGGACCCACCTTATCAGTGTGTCGGACTTTTGTTTCTTTTTCTCCTAATTAATTTAACTAAACAAATTAAAAATAAGAATTTGATTTAAAATTTATAAATTATAAATGCGGGACCCACAAAACACTTACAAAACCTAAACCTCAGTCTCTTTCTTCGTCTTCTTCATTTTCTTTCTTATCAGAAGCACACAACTCATCCGATTAATTAATCAAACAATTAATCAGCCACAGATCCAAGTTAATTACGTCTAAATTACACGTAATTCAAACAAAAACGGAGACCAAATCCAAGATCAATCAAATTAAAATCTGATGATAAACAAAAGCTTACTTTTCAGGATTCATGGTTATGGCGAGAAATGATGGATTGAATTCAAGAAAATTAGACGACGATAAGACGAAAACGATGCAGCCGGCGAGAAATTGAAGATGACAGGTGAAATGATGAAGAGGTTTGGAAGAATAGAGGGAGGAATGATGGTGTCGGTGTTGGTTAAGGAAGGTGGTGTGGTGGTGAGAGAGTGGAGGGGGTCGGTGATGATGGAGGAGAGCAAGAGAGTGGGAAAGGAGTGGGTGAGTAAGGATGAGGGGCGACTGCCATGGATTTTTTGAGATGAGAACTTAGGTTATCAGGGAGGAAGAAGAAGGAAAAAAAGAAAAGAAAGGAAAAGAAAAGAAAAAAGTAGGAATAATTAATTTTTGAAAATTAAAATTTGACCTAAGTTGTGTGTTTCTAAACTTTATTGTTTGATTAATTAATCGGATAGCCTTGTTTTAAATCAAATTGTTATTTTTAATTTATTTAGTTAAATTAATTAGGAGAAAAAAGGAGAAGAAAAGGAGAAAAGAAACAAAAGTCCAACATATTGACAAGGTGGGTCCCGCGGTCAGAGCACTTTTTTCAGTTTTAATATTAAAACAATCAAAAGTAACAGACAAAGTGGGTCCCGCTAGAGACCTCTGATAAGAACTCGACGCAACTGTGCACCCACCATAGGGAAACTAATTATCTGAAACATTGTTCCTTAAATCACACAGGAATCTAATAATATTCTAACTCAGTTACTTTACAACATATGGCATTACAATAGTTACAGTATCTCTACAGTTAAAAAAAACCAAACAAACTATTAAATACTATTGAAATTCCTCAGATAAGATTACATATGTAGATTCTTCATCCTTTATATTAACTGCTACCACAAGTCTCACAACAAATCTCTTTCAATCCATCTCCAGTAGTCAAAACTAGAAAAAGATGAACTCAAACCAAAAAACTGAAATTCAAAATATAACTGAAGAATCCCTTTCTTTGTTCAAAACACTCGATTCTTCATTGCCTACTTTGCTAGAAAAAACTTGACCAAAAAATCCAAAATAATTGCACCCACTTGTTGCATTGTATCGAAGCTAACAACTTTTCATGTCCACCTATTACAAATCAAGAAAGCGAAATAAAAATGCTAAGAAGCTAAGATTTGTTCTTCAACAAAAGCAAAAACAAATAACAAGGGGAACTCTTGAGGTATGTTCTGTTTGGCAGAGCATTAGCAATACCTATGTCATTCCAGAAAGAAAGAAAAATGCTAACTTGCAATCAACAACCACAAGTGCAAGAAGGATGAGAGAAATTTAAAGAAACTGAAGAATTAAGCAAAAAAATTCCATTCCCTTTTCACGCAATTATTGTGAAATTAAGATAATCATATATTACTTATATGGAAATACTTATTATTTTCCTTACTTAATTTTCATATTAAGACAAATCCAATTATGAAGTTATAAATTATTAAACCAAAAAGTTTATCAAGTCACTGTCATGTTACAAACCAAACTGACCAACTTCTAATTGAACTCTCTCTTTAACTTACAGATAAGGAACTTAAGGAGCTATTATAATATTGTTAGGAATATTCTCAAATTACAAAAACTGTGCATGTACCAACGCTTTGTTCCTCTTCCATCTCTTCCTATACAAAAAAAAAAACCCCAAATCATAATTTCCTCTATCTTTTAAACAATCTTCATCCATTCCCTTTCTCATCCACAACCTAACTTAGCCTCCACTCTAGCCATGAATCCAGACACAAAAGCAAAGATCCTTATTGTTGCTGAAAGAATAAAAGCCCTCATGCAACAACAACAAACCACAATCATAGATTCCATCCAAGAGCTCAACACTATCATTGTTGGAGCTAACTCAAAGGAAAACACCAACTCCATTGAATTTTATGAGCTCATTGCTCTCTCAATTCATGCCATCCCAAATATTGAGTGGAAGACATCATGAATTACATGAAAGTGAAGGAGAACACAAAAGAGTTGGCAAGGTTTTTGGAAAACAACAATGCCTAGTTGGCCGCAGCGATAACAATCCTAGATTGCATGAGACATGAGATCCACAACTTCGTCCAAGTCGATCCCTATGATCCACTATAAATCACAACAAGTGTAGAAAATAAAATGTGATAAATATAATTAACAAATTTTGTAATCTTTTATGCACAACAATCCTATAAGAAGATGACGTGAAATAGATTTGTTGCGCCTCAAACTATCCATTTTAAATTAATTTTTCTATTTTTTCTTATGGGTTTTAATATGATGTAATCGCTTTTCATTCAACTTGTTGTTGTCTCATCATATAAACATCAGTATCGTAATTGCTTATGTTACCATATTAAATATTTACTAAAAAATTTACGCAACTGATTAAAAAAAATTCAATGAACTATTATCACAATTTAATTGATACAAATTCACTATAACAAAACAAACAGTAAATAAATTGACTGCAGCGTAGCGCGTGTTTACTTCGTAGTGATCATCTGAATCCTTGTGTCCTCCTCTTGGCTTGCTCTATTTCTTCTTGTATCCAAAGTGCAAGTTTCCTAGTCTTTGAACGAGTGATATGCCTAGGGGTGTCAAAATATCCCTAGACCCGAAGACCCGGTCCCGGGCTTTTTTTGGGGACCGGGACCAAAATTTTGGTCCCATTTTATTCCGGGAGTAGGACCAGTCCCGACCCGAATTATCTCAGGACCGGGACCCGTCGGTTCTGGCTCGACTAAAAATGGTCCCGATCCATTTTCCCTCAATTCCTCAGAGTCACTCTTCACCAAAAATATTTATGCTGTTCATTTTTGTGTTTTTCATTCCATTATTTATGTTGTTCATTCCATTCATCTTGTGCACCACTTGTAATAATTTTTTAGGTAGAGGATATGATATTAAAATATTTTGCAGATTTTTTTTTTATTTTGAAAAAAAGAAAACCCAGAACCATTTTTTTCCGGGTCTGGTCTCGGTCCGGGAAACATTTGATGGGTCGGGACCGGGACCGGGATTTTGGTCCCACTTTTTATCGGGACCGGGAGTGGTCTCGACTTGAAGGGGCTCGGGTCTACCTGTCCCGGTCCCGATGTGACCGATCCCAACCCGAATTGACGCCCCCCTAGATATGCCCTTCATTAGGAATTGAAATGTCTCCATCCATGATCATATGAGAGCCATCAAATTTGGGCAAGTGCATGATGATACTCGACTTAATTACCCAATGATGAGCAACTAGTGGGTATCTAATATATAACAGAGTTGTTTATCACGAGAAATAATACTCCGCTTATGAGTTCCACTACCATTATTTTTAGAGGAGGATCAATTTTATTCTCGGAATTTTCTACTTCATCCTCTTCATTATCTGAGGAGTGTATGTTGGAAGATGCTTCTAACCGAAAAGTAGAAGGTACAAGAGCAAGGAGTGTGATATTCTTTTCTCAAGAAGTCGCAACGTGGCTAGGTTTCTCAATTCTCGTTCGTCTTTTGTGATTTCTAAATCAAAAAGTAATTTCTTAAAAAATATAATCAGTGCATAATCTCCTGACAAAGACGCCAATATTTGACCAGTTATCGGATTCAATAAAAAATAATTTATAACCAACAAAATAAAAATATTCCATCAGTGGTTACAAGGTCATTCTATGAAACTAGGCATGATTAAGGTCGTGAACATCCAAATATAAACAAATTGAGTTAATCGACAAACGGAGGTGATCAAATGATGCAAAAATTATAAAATATGACACCACAAATAAATCCATAAGCCAAAACATGAAAATAAATAGCAACTACAAGGACGAAGACGAAAACCACAATCCTACAGTTGTACCTTACATCAATTGGAACCAAGGTTGTAAAACCCGGACCGGTTATAAACTCGGTCTAGAAAAAGGGTCAAGGGTGAGAAGGTCAACCCGAAAAAACCCGAGAAAACTCGAAAAAAACTCAGAAAAGTTTAAAAAATTCGTAATTTTAATCATATATAATAAATTACTATACTTGTTATCAAAAAGTAACATGATAAGTTACTAGAATTGTGTTATGTGAATTTTAAAAGTAAAGTGTACCTCTGATCTTTAACTTTTTGTTGAAAATGTCTAAGAGAAAAATATGAATCATCAATTTTAATAGCCAATGTTATACAATCTAGATGTGTATGTATTCAAAATGAAAATAATTGATGAAAGTTAAGAAAAAAATAGAAATAAAGCCATAAAAATGACAAGGAACTATAGGAAGGAAAAAGAAGAAGAAGAAGGCATGATATAAAAGAATATCACATCGAAAAGAACACAACTACACCTCTCCTCATAAGCCTATAAATTGGCACTAGTCATGGACCATTGATGCACTGTACATACTGGGCCTACATTTATATTTTTGTTAGGCTCGCAAGTAATATAGTTTAGTCTAAAAATTTATTCTTGACCAAACCAGTTAGGTTGAATATGGTTTTATGAGGTTGAATAATTTTTAAAAAAAAAAAATTGAATCAACCTAGAAAAACCTGCCGATCGGGTCACTGGTTGAACTGGTTGACCTGGCTGAATCACTTAAAAACCCGTAAAAGAGGGTTTTAGGCAATTTCAAACTCGGCCTAGTGCCCGATTATCGATTTTTCCGGTTGAACCGGCCGGGCTGGGTCGGGTTTAACTACCTTGATTGGAACAGAACGAAAGGACTAGAAAAATTGAGAAGAAAACAAAATAACATAATGTAACCGCTGTAGAGCAAAAACGGTTACACGAATGCTAGTTCTTCGTAAAGAGTTAATAAAATTAACCAATTTCACTATGAGTACATTATTTTCCAATAATATTCTTTAAAGAAAAAATAACTTTTTATTATTATTTTTAAAAGTTGTTATATAATTTTATTATTTATAATTTTTGTACTGTCATTATTCGTTAATATATTATTTTAATTAATGTATGCAAAAGAACATTTAATAATTTATGGTGAAACAGAAATACATAAAATCAAAAACTAAAAATATGATAACTAATATGTGAATGTTTTTTTTGTATAATAAGAATATAATTTATATTTAAATAATAATAATAATAATTAGAATAGTTTTCATAGCAGGTTTTTTAATTTAAAAGTTATTCCTCTGCCCATCATAAAGCATGGCATGAGAAAATTATTTCTCAAAAACAAATAAATAAAAGTCATGAGAAGCACACCCAAAATCAGAAAGGCGGAGTGGGTCAGTGGAAAGTAGAAACTAGAGGAACACAAGGCAGTGGCAGAAGCAGCAATGGTGTGGGGCCTCTTTCCAGCGGATCCCCTCTCAGGTCAGTGCTTCTTCTTCTTCTTCTTCTTCTTCTTCGCGTTTCCATGGTTTGGTACTACGTATTGGCGTATTGCAGCTGCAGGTGAGGATAAGTACATGATCTTTAGAAGAGGGACTTACAAAGTGGGTCGGAAAGGTGCACCGCTGATGTCTTGAACTAATAGAATGAATTTTTTAGCTTCATAATCCTGCTTTCTTTCCGTTTTCTGTTTTTGTTTTCTTTTAATTACTCCCTTTTCTTTCAAAGGCTGCGACATTTGTGTTAACAAAGACAAAGGAGTGTCTCGAGTCCATGCGGAGATTGTTGTTGATGAACTGAGCCCATCAAATTCCCTCCAGCAAACCATTCGTATCAGAGACTGTTCCAAGTATGGAACCTCCATTGACAGGAGTAATGGGTCTAAAGAAAAAATTCACGAATCCTCAAATAAACAATGCACTTTGGAAGATGGGGACTTGGTTCAATTTGGAACGGGCAATGCAGCATACAGGTGAAAGAGAAAGAACCCTTCTTCTTTTTCCTCTTCCATCAATGCTTTGCTGTTTTTCGTCTGGCTGCCTCAACTTACATTATAACTGGTTTTTTAAATTGACAGGTTCTGCTTTGTTCCACTGGTGTTTTTTGTCTACTGCTCTGAGTCCTTTCAACTGAATCGTCCTCTTTATGACAAAGCTCTATCATTTGGTTAGTGAGAATGATCCTTTAATCCAAATATTTTCTGCTTGTTGCTCACTGCTCACATATTATTCGCTCATCACCTGAGGTTGTTAAGTAGTACCCTGTGTGTTCAAACAATTGGCATACTTTTACTGTCTGAAATTTGAATAGTTCCTAATTCAGTTGAAACTTGACTATCTGTGACATTATTGGGGAACGGTATTGGATGACTACAGCTACTATAAATGTTTCTTATGTTTGAAACAGTAGAAATATGATACTTATGTTCTGGGAGTTGAGTATCAGTTTCTGACCTATACTAACTTTGCATTAAGTTATATCTATGTTTATCTTGAGAGAATATCTAACTGAAATGAATTCAATGGTGTCTATGTATCCTTCAATTGTATCAAAACTTTGTATCACTAATTTCGTTATTCTTTTGTTTTCATACTGTCTTCCTTTGTTTTGAACGAACAACA
Source organism: Viola odorata (assembly GCA_963691705.1). NCBI lineage: Eukaryota > Viridiplantae > Streptophyta > Magnoliopsida > Malpighiales > Violaceae > Viola > Viola odorata. Next base: position 15,980,395 of record OY829540.1, on the reverse strand, counting down.
CATTTGGGTCCTTCTGGTTGTATCTCAAATATGGTTTTCTAATAAATATTTTACATATTGTATTTCAATAGCCCAAACAATAACTTTTGTTATTCTTACTCAATCAATAACCCAAAGATTGTAGACTTTCTGATGAAGGTTTCACACATAGCCCCCTGGTTGTTGCTACTCTAACAATAGCTCATCCACAAGAGGAAACAACAAAGATTAGCTGGGGATGGTGCAACTATGGATCACATTAGTTAGACACATCGCTTTCAGCATTTTTTACCTTTTTTGTCGGGCTAGGTGGGTGGGTGGGGTTGGTTGGAGGGTTAAGGTATATTGCTAGTCCCCACTAGGTGACTCAGTAGTAGTTTGGTGAAAGGCCCTCATCATTTCACTCCCTTCTGGAAATGATGTGTGTTTTTTTTCCACTTTAGATGGTGTTTTATTTTTATCCTTCTAGATCAGCTCAGAAAGCTGTGTGCAGTAAATGTTACTTTATTCTAATCTAGCAGATTCTCTTGCCATAGGTGCTCATATTGCTTACATCATGAGTGAAGAGTGCACACATGTGCTTGTCGATCAACTTATGCCGGTGAAAGATGAACTGCTTGATGCTATTGTTGCTAAGAAGCCTGTTGTTCTCAGTACCTGGGTCGAGGTTCGGATCAGTGTCCTCTATTTCTTTTGATTTTTTTATCACTTATCAAGTCTCTTTTGGGCAGTACCATTTCTGTAGGGAAGACAGTACTCTTGAATTCTTTCAGTTCAATGAAGCTAATATCCTAAGACTCTGAGTAGGAGCCTTAATGCAGCATTTATTTTGAGACTTTCCTGTAAATTGTTTCTTTCTAAGATCAGCTCAAAACTTATTTAGCCACAAGTCTTTGAACGTGGGTATAAAACCTCTTAGAATTGTTGTTATATGATGCAAGATCCACAAGCATGCCAAACTCTTCCTGGAAGTTTTCAGCAAGGTTGCCCAGGTTGAGTTCAATGCGGGTGACAGTCAAGATGCTTTTTTTTTGCTTAGCTAGAGTAGAGAAACCGCTTCATTGTTATAAACTTCAGATCCAGCCCAACTGACCAGTTGATTGAAAGGGTCAGAGAAAGTGGTTTTTTCGTAGCTTGAAATGCTAAGCATTTTGAATTCTTTGAATTTCAATGACTGGGGTTACTGCCGTGTCCTGTTCTTTCATCAAACTCATCTCTATAATAAGAAGCTCCTGATTTTTAATGTACATAGACCTTTTTTAATTTGCATTACTTTGTTCAACATCAGTGAGGCCTCCGTGGCTAGATAACGATTATCTTAGCTGCCATAGTGGAGATTTAGATTCTTCAGCAGACTGAGGAGGAGGAAGTAATCAGTTGAGGTTTTCTTTTTCTGTTTAATCTTTGTGTGTTAGTAGTAATGGTGATTGTGATGGGTGGTGGGGGTTTTCCGGGGGTGGGAAGGTTCGGATGGAAGCATCGTTAGGAACGACTGCAATGTGCATGCCTGCTGGTTCAGCTCTTATACTTTTTTGGTAGTCATGGACTACATTGCATCTACCTGTAAACATTAGATGCCAAATCAAACCAATATTTGTTGATTCCAGCATATTTTAGGGCCATGGGTTCTTGAATCTGATAATTCAAATAGTCTATATACCTGATCGGCTGATCCACAACTCACCATCATCATTAGGGTGTTCCTTTGTATCTATCTGGATAGGCATGCGAACATGTGCTAGCATTCATGCATAGATCTTTTGGATTTCTTCCTAATCATTCTCATTTTTAAGTTTCTAATAATTTTATATGCATTTGTGTATTTCTGTAATGAGTCCTTTAAAATTCACAAACATGATATTAGTCAAACTACCAATTCATATTCCCTCATTATTTAGGTTCTGTATTGCTACTAATTTCTGTTTTACATTTAGTTGATTGCAGAAAAGGTAATTGAATCAGAAATTCCTAGTTGGAGCTCGTAAGTATCTTTTTATATTGGCTGCTGTGGTTAAAATTAGTATGTATCTTTCTGCAGCTCTTTGTTTATCTGTAAGAAGCTGATAAATTATGCTTTTTATATACCTTTTTCCCTCAGGTATGTTCCGACTTTGACCGTGGATGGTATGCCAGTCAAAGTTGCAGATTCGAGAACTCGTGCTACATGTTTAGAAGGATACACATGTCTCCTAGCATCAAAGAACATGGTAATTTACCGATTCAACATTTCTTAAAACACTTAGGTCTTCTGCTATAGCTTCATAACTTCTATTATGATATTTGACTCCAATGGAAGGGGAAGTATTGTATCATTTCTTTGCATGCTAAGAGCAGTTCCTTTTAGTGCATGGTTAGTCTTCCACAACCCTCCACCACTATTTTCTTTTTCATTTTTCCCACATGATAATAAATTTGCTTAGCTTAGTTGTATAATTCTTCTGGTTCAATCTCTCTCTTACCCAAATTATTTAAACAAACTCTGCATAAGCATAACCTGCTTCTTATTCCAAGCTTTATGATGTTCGACTGAAGGGAGTCCCCTTACTTTTACATCCCCAAGCTGCTTCATCTGGGGAACATAATTATCTTTTCTACTCCAAAAGTAAGCATTCTCGCTATTTCATTGTCAAATGTTGTGACAGTGACGTTTGTTTGATTTTCACAGTCAAATTGTTGTTACAATGTTGCTTTTTGTTTTCCAATTTTGCACTGGGTGAAGATGCCATTCTTTTCCTGGTTATCTTTATTTGGTATTTTTAGCGATGGAGGCTTGGTTGAAAAATTGACATCTGCTATTTTTTGGCCAAAAGAGCAGAGGAGCACGAGTGGTGTGATTACTGTATAAGATTGAATGAGGGTGATGTAGAGTTTGAACTTGGCTTAATGTGCTTGTTCATCTTGTAGTAGCATGTGGTTCGACAAGGAATTGACCCATATCTATCATAGACAAACTATGGGCCATTAATATGTATGATATTTAGTCATATTTGATTTGATTCTTGACTTGGAAGCTGTATTTGTGTCGAACAACATTTGAAATAGTTGATCTCCAGTCCAAGATGTATTCAATTCATTTCATCTACTGATCTGGATACTTTTTTATTTTCAATTCACCCTTGTGCAGTATAAATTGAAGGACAGATTACAGCCACTTTTGGAAGTGGGTGGTGCAAAGATTATTTTCGTTGAAGAATTTAGTTCAAATAGCCAAGTATGCAATTCATTCTTTTCTTTTAAAATACACTCTCCTTTAGTTTCTTCGCACCATGTGAAGTTTCATATTTAGAACGTTATCAATGTTTCTTCCCGTGAGGTTACTTTTTACCATAAGTTTAGGAAGTTTATTTAAAAAAACTGAGCAACATTGTTTTTTCTCATGAACCTGTTACTTGCCTCCAAGTGCATCTTATTCAATGATCTTCTAACTTGAGTGAATTATTTAACTGCAGGGTTTAGAATCTGGAGAGGCTAATCACACTGTTTGTGTTATTCCTGGAGCATCATCTGACAAGTTTGATTGCTTCACCAAATTGGGTTCACTATACAGAGTGAATGAGGTAGATATGATCTGTGCTATTTTATCCGGACATCTAGATTCTTCTTTGCTGATATTGCCATCTGGTCAGTGTTCTTTTTCCCTCAGAATTGTGTGCTTGTGTCTTAATATACTAATGTTGTGCTGTAGGCAGAGCTGATAAATGCATTAAAGCTTGCATACTAGGTCCTTTAATTTTCTCCACCTCTTAAACTCCTGTACTTGCGCATAAATTTTTCTTCTTTATTTTGTTGGTTAACCTTCAACTCATTTTCTTTTTCTGTTCTTTCTTGCAATGGAGTTTTTTAAATTGAAGCTATTGTCCTAGGCACTGAATCACACTTCTAAATGTTATTTATAGTTTTCTTTCATTCAGAATACAATAAAGGAGATTTATTTTTTGAAGCTTACAATAATCGGTTCTTTCCTTTGTTTCTGAAATGGCAGTATCATTTATTATAGCTGTATGACTTGTAGTATGCAGTAACCTCAGGAGAAAAAAAGAAGAAGCTTTGTATTGTGCATTTGATTTGTAATAATCAAAGCTTATATATGTTATCTTCAGTACTTGTTTCATCATCATGCTCCACGGAAGAGACAATAGTAGCAGATTCTGAAGATGATGTGGAAACTGCAACATCAGTCCATCCCACTCCCAATATCTGCAGTAGTGAAGCTCCTAAAAATATAAAAAAGGAAGAAATATTCGTGTTTCACCATCCTTCTAGATCAGAGGATAGCCATGGAGTGAGCTGCATGGAAAATGACAGTTGCGGTGGTGTGATGGTCAAAATAAAGAGGGTTGATGAGTCAGACTGTGGAAATTCTGATATCACATATAGCCGTGATTTGATCATTAGAGATTTGAAATTCCCGGCCATCAGTAATTCTACGACAAACAGTGGAGTTTTAAATTACAAACACTTCAGAAAGGTCAGCACTCTTTCTTTGTACTTCCATATTGTTGTTAATATTGGCCTTGTGCCTCAGATTTACCCATTTGCAGAATCTGGGGCTGGAAATTCTTGTTAAAAATGTTGCTTTTCCTCAATTGCAACAGCTTTTACAACCCTGGGCTTTGGCTCTATGCTTCACATTCAACAAAATATTAATGTTTATGTTCTATACGATTCCGTACTTAGCAACCTGTTTTGTAGGACTACTGCCGGGTTCATATTCCATTGTTGTTTTACTTTTTACAGAGAAATGCTCAGTCAGGAAATAGCTTCAACAATCTAATTCCTTTCTCAAAATATCCATACAAGTGAGATATTGTTCCTCAGCCAATATTTGTTTTCTACATATTTGCTTGGCGTTAACATCGTGTATTGGTTCTGTTACAGGAGTTCTGATTATGGAAATCAGGAGACACTCGAGTCTGTGAATGAAGAGAAAAGGCGTAAGCAAATGGAAGCTATCGCGGAGGACTTGTTTAACAATGAAAAGGTACGTATCTGCTTTCGCTCACTGTAATGAGAATCTAATACAGTAGTAATTTCTACTAAATTAGGAAAACTTGCTTTTATGCAGGGAAGAAAGCATGGACGTGCAAGTTCTCTTCATGGACGTCTTGCACACAGAACATAACTTGCTGACAATTCCATCATGTAAATGACCACTTTTTAGAAGACTTTGTAATATAAAATGGAGTTTTCTGGTGAATTCCAAGTTATCTAATTTGAATGTAAACTGTATTGAAGAATGATATTTCGACTGAATGCATGGTTATTAGCAATCTTGTCATGGTAATGTGCAACATCTCATTTTCTTTTCCTTAATAGATCATTGATTTCAATGGATGTCTCTTCTTCTTTTTTTTCTGGTAAGTTGCAGAATTATATAGAAAGCACACACGAGAGATCTTCTAACGCCGACTTTATAAAAAGCAAACCTTAAGGTGTTTCAAGCCAATCCTAAAACTAAAAAGAATATTATTTACTCACTCGAGTTAGTTACTCCTCGTTTTTAAAGGTTGTTTTTTTATACTAAAAAAAATTCTTTAATTAGTTCTCACTTATATTTTAGTAGAAGGTCAACTAAAAAGTTTTATAATTATAGTTTCTCTCTTATAAATTATAAAATCCTACCCAATCAATTCAAAATATGTTAATTTTGGGTTAGTACATTTTTAATTTTATACAGTATAATATCCACATAAATAATTCATGCGAATAGAAAATATCAAAATACTTTTACGAAAAAGTGTCAAAATACTTACACAAAAAAGTTATATATAAAATAGCATTTTAGATATTATTAATAAAAAAACTAAAATATAAGGTAATTAATAATTTATATTTTAATAAATATATTCATGTGGCAAAAATAGATTAAAAAATAAATTCATTCATTTTGATTAAGTTTATTAATTTTCATATTATAAAAAATTAATAAATTAAATATGAAATATAGAATGATAATATTATGATATGCTTTTAAATTAATTTCATAATTTAAAATTAAATTTATATTAAAATTTTATATTAATAAATATATTAAATATGTAGGAAAATCCTAATTATATCCATAAATAAAATACTAAGTTACTAACTGCCTAAAGTTAAATACTACAATAGATATTAATTATAAATCAATTAATTAATATATATTTGATAATTTTGAGATTTTGAATCTTTAATGTCAATTAATTTTATCTATACATGGAAAGTTTGAAATTTATTTCTTTAATATGCATTAATTGTAAATCGAATTAAAAGTTAACATATAAATGTTAATTTATACGAAAATAAATGAGTATTTTACAAAAAATAAATAATATAGATTTAAATCATTATAGTAAAAGGAAAATATTGAATTTAAGTAAAAATTTCCAAAAATTTTAGTTAAATAAATGAATCAAAATTTAAAAAAATGAAAAATGCCAGAACCGACTCCGAGCAAACTAGTTCACGGTCGGACTGAATCGGTTCATAATATTTTAGCATGAAATGAATAATAAAGTTTTTAGGGATTGTAAGAACCAGACTTATAACCAGGTCATAATTTTTCAGTCGGTCCAGCTGGTCTGGTCTGATCTGATTCTTACAACCATGATCTCAAGTAATACATGCGATACTAACTACAAAGTCAAAAATTAAAAGAATTTCAAAAGACATAATAATAACTAACTATTATAGTTATTGTAAGTGTCTTAATTATGAAAAATAATAGATTAGCGTAAATGTTTTAATTAACTAAAGATGTTGTCAAGGCTATCTTGTGCGACGACTTAAAAGCAAGTCACTCAAGATTCTTCAATCCCCTAGTAATATCACTGATAAGATTCAGACTTCTGAAAAATCGAGTTGAGGATGGTGGTTGCTTGGGGTTACTGTAGCTGACGTCGAGGGTACCTGTAAAGTGCCGGAGGGGGGCTCCGGCGTAGACACTCCGATGCTTAAGTCAGTAAGACGGTTCGAAATGGCAGAGGTTCGAGTAGCAATCTTAGGCTTACCTTGTGTTTCAAATGGTGGGGTATTTTATAGGCCGAGCGAGGGCGTTACCTCTAGGGGTGGGCGATATCTAGGAAAGATAAGGTTTCGAATGACGTCAGGGGCGATATCTTCATGTGACGTCATGGACGACAGCTTCAAGTGAAGTCACGGCAGGCCCGAGATGGGATAACGTCGTGCGTACGGATAAATGACGCGTGAGACCCCCCCCCCCCCCCCCCCCCCCCCCGCCTTAGATGTCGACCATCCGAATCAGAAAGGAATGTTAGAGGATGAAGGTTGCGTGGACTCCGAATCAGAAGCCATGATCGTTCCGATCTTCCTAGAAAAAATGAAGCTTGGCTATTAAGGACGCTCACTTAATGAACCAAAGCTCTCAACGAAAGCACCAGTATGATAAGATTCGGGCTTCTGGAAAATTGGGTTGAGGATGGTGGCTGCTTGGGGTTACTGTAGCTGACGTCGAGGGTACCTGCAAAGCGCCGGAGGGGGGGCTCCGGCATAGACACTCCGATGCTTAAGTCAGTAAGGCGGTTCGAAATGGCAGAGGTTCGAGTAGCAATCTTAGGCTTACCTTGTGTTTCAAATGGTGGGGTATTTTATAGGTCGAGCGAGGGCGTTACCTCTAGGGGTGGGCGATATCTAGGAAAGATAACGCTTCGAATGATGTCAGGGGTGATATCTTCATGTGACGTCATGGACGACAACTTCAAGTGAAGTCACGGCAGGACCGGGATGGGATAACGCCGTGCGTACGGATAAATGACGTGAGACCCCCCCCCCCCCCGCCGCTGATGTTGACCATCCCAGGGTTCTTCTCTCGATGTGGGGCGGCATCCTCCGCGGTAGGCACCCGATAGGCATCGCCATGTCCGCCCTTAACGCGGGAGTGGTGACGAAAACGTCCCAAAAATAGTCTTGATTGTTATCATAAACCCAACTGAAAATGAGCCCGAGTGTTTACCAAGGGCTGTCGCTTCCTTTGGCTTCTATCGCTCTGCGGCGGTTAACGAGGTGATTCAATCTTCAAGGGATACGTGTCCGTATCTGCCACTTCTTTGGGGCCTATAAATTTAAACTTTCTCCGCGTAAATTTCACATCTTTCTAGCATTTCTTTTGGCATTTTCACTATGGACGAACTGACAAGGAACTTTTTGCTCTCCAAAGCTCACACCTTGAAGAATTTGACTGAGGCCGATGTGGATTTCCTGGACACCATGATGAGGAAGACCTCTGAGGACATCATGGAACTCCAAGGAATGATGACTCCGCTCCTATCCAGGCAGCTTGGGACTTCCTTGGAGGATTTCAGCCCCATGGAGAGTGTGACGAAGCTGGCTACCGCCGTCTCCCGCATCGAGGTGGTGGTCACCATGCTGCGACTCCGGAAGGATTTGCTGGGGTACTGCTTGAAAGGGATGAGGGTCTGCTCTTCTGAGCTGACCGCCATTGCTGATGCACTGAGGGAGGTTCCAGTGGTGCCAGGGGAGGACGATGTTGGGTCCAATGTTTGACTGCCAGTTACTGTCATCGCTTCCCTATATTTTGTTTGTATATGCTCGGATGTAGGCCTCGGGCCATTAGGCCATAAATAAATAAACTATCTTTTCGTTATTCCGCTTGTGATCTTTCTTTTTTCGCGATACGTTAACCGATGATTCAGTGGAGGGCCACGTCAGCCCAACTGAAAATGAGTATGCCATTGGTCGGACTTCTGTAACAGTTATCCTTGCGAACCGTTCTGTATTAATTTCGCGCCGCCTCTTCAGTCTCAACTGATTGGGCGGTTATTCGGCTTCTCGACCAGTGAGAAATTCCAACAGGCGTGATCACAAGATCCGATTCTGCAATTAAGTTTGTTCTTTTCGAAACGTATCCCTTCTCTCAAAAGTCGTGCGAGAATATGGGAAAGCCTTCCCGCTTAAACTATTAAAGGGATTTTCTTTCCCCTTTTCTGTTCATCTTCTTCTTCACATTTCTCTACTAAGACTACTTGTGGTTTCATGGCCGATTCATACTCTTTAGACATTGCTGAACGCAACTCTCCTACAACTCCTCCGACCTCACCGGATTCTGATAACCCTCCTTCGCTGTCATGCCGTGACAGTCGCAAGAGGTTGCGGAAGAGGAGAACTTCGAAGACGATTGACCCGTCTCCTCATTTCTATGCCCCTCTTGTTCGGAAGGGTGACGAATTGTTTCCTCACCTTGATCGCTTCATGGAAAGGAGTTCTGTCTGCGATATCGACATTGATACCGCGACTTCTGTCCTCAAGGAAGAGTCAAGCTCGTCAAAGCCGAGCCAGAAAAGGAACGCTGAGGAACCTTTCCCGTTTGTTGACGAGGAGTTTCCATTTTCAGAAGAGGAATACTGCTATTGGTCTTCCTATTGGCCCGACGATGATTAATTCCACAAGCTGTACCTTTCTGTAGATGTCGTATGGCCTTTCTAAAATGAGTGAAATGACACTTTTCGTTCTTCTCCTTTCTTAATTATCCTCCCGCGTTAACTCCCCAAATGTTGGTTGGTTATCGCCGAGAGGTCGATTGCCGCTTGATGTAACCATTTTTCAGTTTCCAGTCAGTAACTGTCTCCCTTTGAAGATATAAATGCTTGGTCATAAATATCCGTCTGAGGTTTTTCCAAGTGTCATTTTTCACTTTGTACGTGTCTCGTTGTTACAGGCCGCTCGATCCCCAAGCTTAGCCTTTAAAAAGGGACAACTGTTTTCTTTTAACACTTTTGCTTGCGCTTCGGAATTTTTCCCATCCTTCTCTCTCTTCTGCTTCTTTTTCTATTCGAGGAGAGTTTCTTTAACTGCTCGTCGGCGCCGGCGATCTGCTCACTACTTTCTTATTTTAGGTATTCTGCTCCATTTTCCTCAGATTTTCTTCTCCTTGGTTCATTATGCGTATGACTAGGGATCCCAGGGGTTTTCAGAGGCCTATAGATCTAGAAGTTGAGAGAACACCCAGTCTTTTTACTTGTGAAATGATTCTAAAGGCTGAGTTGGAGGAGCATGGTATCTTCTTTCCCCCTGGTCATTCCGTTAAGGTTCCTGAGGTGGGTCAGCGGCTTCATGACCCCTTGTCCAGAAATGATAGGATGGTCTACTTTAAGATGTTCCTCTACGGTTTTCGTTTCCCCGTTCACGAATCTGTAAAAAAGTTGTTGCGTCAATATGATATCGACCCGGCTCAGATAACCCCTTCCTCCTGGTGTGGGATTTATGCCTTTATTCGCGCTTGCGAATTGCAGGGTATTTTTACCCAGTCTGTCAATCTATTCTGTAAATTTTTTAGCTTCAAGTGTCGCAACTGTTTAGTGGATTGGAAAAGTGGCTTTTTCATTGTCGCCCCGAGGTGGAATGACGCATTCGTGCAGTTATTCTAGCAGAAGTTTCGGGGCTTCGAGGAGACTGTGGCTGATTGGAAAAGTGGCTTTTTCATTGTCAGGCTGCCTTTCCGCCCCTGACCTAGGGGCTTCAATCAAGGACTCGTTGATTCCATCTGGGTAAATCCCATAGTGTTGTCTAGGGATGAGTTACGTCAGGCTAACGCCTTACTAGAGATAGAATTCTCTTTCCGCATTCGAGAGTTTGCCTTGTACAGGCCTATGGTAGAGTGTATTATAGGTAAGTTTCTCTCTTTGTGTTATCGCTTTGACTTGTTCACTATTATAACACATCTTGCTAGCAGATGACATTGAGGGTCAATCACCCGGAAGGAACGATGCTCCTTTAAACGTGACGCCACTTCAAACACTATCGACCTCTCCACAGCCCGAAAGCTCTAGCCGTCAGACTACTCCGCCAAGGAAGAGGAGAACTAAGACAGTCACCGGGTGCGGTCTTTCTACCCAAGCCTCTCGCTTCCTTAAGAATTGGTTGCCGGTCCGAGGTAGGGAAGTGAATCTGAATCGTCCTACAGTTAGGGTAACTAACAGCGATAGTGAGGACATGGATGTCGATTTTGGGCTTCGTCATGCCTCCTCAGCTCAACGGAAGAGACTTAGAGTGGAGAGGAACGGTCCGTTTACTGAGATTCCTTCGAAGAAGGTTGATGAAGTTCCTGCCACCGGGGTTAACACTTCTACTGCGGCAAGCACTTCTCAGATGGCAAGAGTTGCCGAGGCGTCAACTGTCATTCCTCCTGAGGTTACTGAAACTCCGCCGGTGGTAGACTCACCTCCGTCAACTGTCGTTCTTGAATCTCTTATTTCCTCTTTTATTCCTGATGTGGTCGCGTCGATTCTCACCTGGAGCGTTCTTCCTGATCCTCCCATGAGGGGCCCTCAACCGTTATTCTTCACTTCTATTTCAGGCATCGGTGATTCTGTCAAAAACTATTTTCCTCCCTTTATCGCTAACCTTTCTCCTCATGGTCCCCAAGGAGTTTCTTCTTACCACCTGAATCTGTCAACCTTTGGCACTAGCGGACTTCGTGCTCTAGGGATATCGGATCTGCTATCGCGAGATGAACCGATAGGCTCCATAGTGGGTGAGATATTTGGTTCTCCCAAAGATAAGGAGGAATTGTTGCGGCTTCCCCCCGATATTCAACACGCACGCGTTCTGAATGACGTGCTGGCCAGTTTCCGCGAAATGCATTACTTTCTCGAGGCTCATGGCGACAAGCTTCGAGGCTCTCCCGTCTCAAAAGAGAAATTAGATGCCACCTTAAATAAGGTGACGGAGTTGACGCGGCTTCAAAATCGCACCCAGGCGGAGCTGGATGATTGTCGCGCCGAGCTTGCAAGAGAGAAATCGAAGGGGAAGGCAAAAATAGAACTTTTGGAGGCGGAGTTGGCGGTAGCTAAGGCTGAGTTAGTGGCGGCCGACAAGAGAAACTCTCTCCTTCATGAAGAGATATCGGCTCGCAATGCTGATCTGGCAAAGGTTCCTTCAAAGATAACTTGGTGGAAGAACAAAATACTGGAGACCTTTACCACCGGATTCCCAGACTATTACCGCGGTGGGACTTTCGATCCTGCTAAGATAGCCAATTATGCTTCCGAGAAAATGAAAGAAATAGACGGGAGTAAAGAGGGTTTTCTTTCTTCCGGGGAGAGGGTGGGAGATAACGGCGGCGATACCGGAGCATTTTCCTGATCAAGTGAAGTTGTCGCCATGAAGGACTTGTCGCCAAAGAGGACCTTATTTCTTTTTACCTTTCTTCGGCCATTGACTCCATTCAGTTTGTAACAATTGATGACGTTTTTCCTGTAATAACGTCTGTAATTCTTTTTTGAATAACGAGCAATGTTTACTTTGCTTTTCCGCGTTACCTTGTCATCTGCCTATTCGGTTAATGCTGAGCCACGTCATCTCGACTATTGCATCATCACGCTTGTCTTGTTTTGTAAGATCGATTCTACTTTTCAGAGCATTTAATGCTCGGAATTCCCTCATTAATGCGAGGGAGACTTCATGATGGCCCAAAATACACGTGTCCATTCATAGGGGTGCCAGGGGTTAGCGTGCCCTAGGAATTGGTGAGATCAAAGTGTCTTCTCGCTTTTCTAGAATCGTACTCGTTGCTTTTGTCTGTTCCTCTTGACGCTCCGCACGCAACGACTGTTGTAACAGTCGTTTTGTTTAGCCACTAGGGTTATAAAACCTAACACTTGCTTCTTTTTCCCACTTTTGTTATTTTACCCTCTCCATATCATTTCAAGCCGTCTTGTGTTTTTTCTTTTCATCATCTGGGTGCTCGAAGTCTTTCTTCCATAAAGGTATTTCTTATTTTCCTCCCTCGTCTTCTTTATCTTTTTATCTTTTATTTCTGCCATGGCTAGAACCCGCCGTTCTGGCTCTAAGTCTGTCGATAAAGAAAAGATTGAGAATACTGTTAGTAATATCATCTCCATAGTCGCTCTCAACGAGCATCTAGCCGAACATCATGCTGATATCCCTGAGGGTTATACGGTTTCCGTTGCCCCTGATTCGTTACGCCCGAATAGCGTTCTAACCGGCAATCGTAGGATTCTGTACGCTCAGATGTTTCGTTATGGTTTCCGGTTTCCCGTTGATGCTTTCATAAAATAGTTGCTGACTGCCCTTGATTTGAATCCGGTACAGCTAACCCCAAATGCGTATTGCTGTGTTTACGCATTTCTAGAGCTTTGTAAATACAAAGGGATTAACTCTCCTTCCCTTTTGTTACTCAAATCACTTTTCAAGTTGTATAGTCGTCGGGGTGTGATAGCGATATCACCCCGTTATGACGATGACTCACTCAAAACCTTCACCTGGAAACTCTTCCACCTTGAGTCTTCCATTGAAGATTGGAAAAAATAGTTTTTTGCTGTTGATCTTCCTGACCTTCCTGACCCCTAGTGGTGGTCTGGTTTTAATCAAGGCATCAAGGATAGTGCTTGGGGTCAACGAGGAACTCTTCGTCAGCCTGAACAAGGCTGGTTAGACAAACTGCTTCAGCTGGAAATCAGCGTTCATACTCGCCATCTGGCATGCGGGATGGACATTCGAACCTGCATCAGACGTGAGTGTTGTGGTGTTTTCCTTGTTATCATAGTCGGTACTAACGCTAACGTTATCTCATGATTCTGCAGCAACCGATCGCAATTGGAAACCCGAGAGCGTCAGGAAATGACTGAGAAGGGCTCAACGGTGAAGGGAAAAGGAAAGAGTTGTTGCCGCTGCCGAAGCCGCGGGTGATCCAACCATACCGCCTGTCGTTACCGTAAGCCCTATCCAAACGTCTTCTTCGGTCGGTGAGAGAACCATCACTATTCCTCTTGGTATTCCTACGGTGTCCGTTGCCGTCTATAATGTTCAGGCATCTTCTTCCAGGGCTCCGAGAAAAGGAAAGAAGAAGAGAACGAGAAGCATTGCCGCTATTACTCCTCCTTCAGACGTGGCAGCTTCTTCAGAAGCGTCTGCTAACGATACCGCCACCGTTAGTGTTTCTTTTATAAATGTAGTACCTTACCTATTGCTTTTTAGTGTTGCTTCGCGTTTTCTTTCGCTTTCTTATCCTTCGCATCATTTTTCCTTGCAGGACACCACTACTGCTTCCACTCTCGTGTCGCCCACAAACAACATGAACTTAGGCCATATATTCAATCGTCCCGAGGAAAGGGCGCGTCCTGACGAGGAGGGCGGGAGTTTGGCCTCCGATCATGTTGATACCGAGGAAGGGCACACTGTAATTTTTTATTCTGCGGTACCTTCCAGAGATCAATCTTCTGACTTTTTGGGGAGTATGGGTGTTCCTGGGTCCTCTGAGACTTCGCCTAATTTCTTCGGCACGTCAGTTCCTGCTTTCTCTACCAGCTTGGGCTTTGGTGAAGATTTACCTGGGTTTTCAAGTTATCAATCCCACAGCTCTTTCGGACTTCACGAGGGTATCTCCTCTGATCAACCTCTATCTCCTTCCCCTATGGTTTTTGTTCCTTTTATCGCTCTGATGCTTCGGCGCTTTGAGGGAGGGGTTATCGCTCCCCATCTCATAGCCAATCTGAGCTCGATGAGTGCGTCTAGGCGGATCACTCATCATCTTGACTTGGCTAAGCTGCGCAGTTCTGGCTTTGCGGCTGTCGGGGGCGATGGTTCCGTCGAAACTTCTTCTTACTTGGCCGTTTACGCGTTAACGCCCTCTGAAGAGCGAGAGGCATTCCTTTCTAGGGATCAGGGCGAGCAGATAAACTTGTTGCACTCCAACTTCTTTACTGGTTTTTCTAAGTTCCACTATTGGGCGGAACATATGGCGCATAAGGTTGCTTCACTCACCGCTTCCTTAGACAAGTTTTCCAAGGAACGAGAAGAAAAAGAGAAGTTGTTGGAGGAACGCTGAGAATTGTTACTGGCCTTGGAGACGGCCAAGAAGGACCAAAGGGAGGCGAGAGAGCAAGTGGCAGGTCTTGACACTGCTCTGACGACGGAGAGAGCTAAGAATGTCGTACTGGAGGAGGAAAAGGCGGCGTTAATAGAGGAGAAAGCGGCATTGGAGGGTGAGACGACAGACAAGTGTACGTGGTACATTGAGAAGACTACCGCTACTATGGCCGACTGCTTCATGGATATTCACGGAAAGGGGGTGTATCAGGGTGCCGCCCTTACTGACGCTTTCATAAAGAGGTCTACTGATCTCACCGACGAGGGTTTCCGCTAAGCCAAGGCGAGGGGCTATAAAAGGCAGAGGAATTCATAGGACCGACACACCCTAGGCATTACCGCTCCTTTTCGTGAATATCGGGAATCACCCATTTTTGTTTTTTGCTGTCAGAGCTTTGATACTTCAAACTTTTGTGGTTTGTAACCCTTCGAGGGAATTTTTGAACGATCATATATTCGGCTAACTCTTTTCTTTTATCGCTGATTTCCTTTTCCTTACTTCTTTCTCTTCGACCTTCTTTTGGTACAACAGTGGCATCATTATCGCCATGATAACGTCAACAGGTCTTGATCTTGATATTGTAAGATAACAGATTTTAGTAGAAGTAGGCCAACGATTATCATTCAATCATTGAATCGTCAATAGTGGTGATAGATGCTTCGCTAGATATCGCGACATGACCTCGTCATGCGCATTTTAACTATCATTCAACGTTCTCAGAGATAAGAACTCATAGAGGAGAAAGATCATAACTGCTACTTCCAACGATACGCCGCATATAATCACACTGTAGTAGATATTCTCAGCTGGTGGCTTAGGATATCCTGTAGATAGATTCTGACGTATCCCTTTCCATGGGAATATTTGTCAGAGAGAGACATAGTACGTATGTCCTTTAGATCACGTTTCCCGAGCCACGATAACGAGAGCGTCAATCTCTTCGTCGCCTGAATGATATCTCTGCACATTCTCAATTATAAGTCATTAGTAAAACGTCATGTACTAATAGACAATAGTTACCCGTAAGAGCGTCCTCGCCTCCATCTCGGGGTGTTGTCGCTGATGTCGCTCATATCGCTTTCTCCACTAGCTATCTTCACCAGGGATTTCCCATCTGGTTACTCGCTGGGATTTCGCAATTCTTCGCATTTCCATATTTCCACGATCGGCCTGGAAAGTGCCTCCTCTTAGTGAGCCGTCGGATCAGGACAGGCCATCACAAGGCTAGGTTTTTCACTTTCAGGCGTTGGCCTCGCATCCCGGAATCGTGCCCTCGTCTTAGTGAGCCGTCTATATTAGCCCGGTTATCACAAGGATAGGATTTTCACTTCCAGGATGGAGTTACTATCTCCCTAGGGCGTGCCTCATCTTGGTGAGCCGTCTCCATGAGCACGGTTGGCACAAGGGTAGGACTTTTTACTCCCAGGGATGCCAGGACGTGCCTCATCTTGGTGGGTCGTCTATGTTAGCCCGGTTTACCACAAGGATAGGAATTTTCACTCCCGGGGGTGTCGGGACGTGCCTCGTCTCAATGGCCCACCTATGTTAGCGTGGCTGCCACAAGGATAGGACTTTTCACTCCCAACACTAGATTTTAGGTACGTCAGGGCGTGCCATCACTTAGTGAGCCGTCTGATCAGGACCGGCCGTCACAAGGATAAGACTTTTCACTCCTGGCACCCTTTATTATCTGCACACAATCAGCCACAAAACACACAAGAATATTCTCTATTCGAGCATTAGTACAAGTCAGGGCTGAGATTAGCGAAATGTGCAGAGATGTATTAGACTCTAGCATGGTATAGTTTCAAACGAGCTACATTCCAAGAGTTAGGTAAGGGAGTATGACGAGGGTGTCGCATGCCCTGCATAAAAGTTATGAATACAACTCAGTGCTATGCTACAAACAAATGCAGATAGTGGTGAGAGGATCGATCCCACAGGGACATCGGTCTGATCTTTATTTCTCCTGTAAATGACAAGAATCAGCAAAGAGGTGAGAGTTTGATTGGTTGAGAAACAAAAGGAACGAAAATAAGATTGCATAAAAGAAAACAGCAGTGAAATAAGAGGAAAATCAGTAGGAGAAAGAAAATCCCTAGTAGAGATCCTTATGAGGTGACAATTCCAAGTTTGTTGATCATTGACAAAAGCATTTTCAAAACCATTTTCATAGAGAAGTTATAGAGATACATCCAGGGGCGATCTCCAAGCCTCCTCCTACTCAAGTCACTCAAGGAGAAGCTCCTTTCGCGACCCTAACTCCCCTAACAATCAAGGATTGCTGGTTTGTTGATGTGATTAGGAAGGTGTTGATACCCAAATTTTGACGCCATTTTTAATCAATTTTAGCATTTCTGTCATTTATTTAATTTACTGTCATTTTTACTTGATTTACAGTCATCTGTAGTTAGTTTACTATCGCTAGCATTTTTAGGTGTTTCGTTGCATTTTTGCATCGTCGTTAGCATCGTCAGCTTTCGAAATCGCATTTTTAATTTTTCGGCATGCATTTTCATTATTATTATTAATATTATTTTTAGCCTAAAAAAATCACGTTTTAGACTATCCGGCAGTCGTATGCTAGTTTTTCTGCATTTTTGGTCATCTCACGAATTTTAGGATTTTTAGGGTTTTAGCGCATTTTTTAGTATTTTTATTATTTTATTAATATTTTTATTCGAGCTTTTATGGGACCCGAGTAAGTCTGCTCGAACCACAACTCGACTTTTAAATGTTTTCCATCAACTAGTTGCTAGCTTTTTCTCTGCTCGCAACGGTATACAACGTTTCGTGTAATTTTCGGCGTAACGTTTTTATTTTTCCGTTCCCGCGTTTCGCGCTTTTGAACGCGAAAATAAACGCGTCAAACGCGAAATTTTCATGCTTCGCTGTATACGGTTAAAACCGTCATATTTTTCTCTACGCGCTGGTACCCTCGGATCGAAAAGTCCGAGCGTTTGCTCGCAGGACTCAGCTCGAGCCCATTTAAATAAATTAAAGGGCATTTTAATCACAACCGTTGATCTGGTCAACTCAAGAAAAGTCAACCAGATCAACGGTTGACAAATTAAAGGGGCATGGTGCATGGCACACGCGAACGGCCATGGACGTGCGTGAACAGGGGAGCGAGCCACCGAGCTGCTCGCTCCCGTCCCCTCGGCCGTTACCTGTTCCCTCGGCCATCATCACAACGCCCCTAGCCCAGCCACCTCACGGCCGTAGCCCTGCCAGCGTGAACAACACCACCACGCGCAGCTCCTTTTCCCTCTCCTCCACGCGATTTTCTCCTATAAATAGGAGCTCCCATTCAACGTAAAAACGGCACCAAAATCGCAAGAAACCCTTGCTCCTTCTCCCTCTTGATCAGCTTGCTCATATTGAGCGACAATCGTCCAGTTCAAAGTTTGAAACGTGAGCTTTCTCTCTCTAGCTCATCTTCGGTTTTTCTGCGCAAGTTTTCTTTAATTTCGTTTGGCTTGATTTTGAGCAAATAAATTGATTGTTTTTGTGCTATTAATTCACATACGTAATGTAGATTAAATACATGCTTTCAATTTCGAAAATCGTTGGCTAGATTGTTCGAATTAATTAGTTTTCGATAATTAACGGTTCGGTGGTTTTTTCGAAATTAAATTTTGTACGAGTCAAACTAAAAATCGAGGTTTATACGGTCGGAAAGTCGTCGAAGAGACGAACATTTCGGTACGTCCATTTTTCAAAACGGCCAAGTGTGGCCGGAGTTGGGTCGCCGGCAGTAGCTCCGGCGACCAAGGGAGGGGGTGATGAATAGTGCCATGCCTATTCATCACACGGCGCCGTTTTGGCCCCCCTCCCAAGTTTTCAAAGTTTTCAATTAGGTCCCTCCAATTTTTAATTCTTTCCGAAATTCCAAATCGCAAGTTTTTCGTAAAAATAATTCGTACGCATCGTACGTTAATTTCTCGTATTATCAACTGTTTAATTTTCTGCACTTATCAACTGTTTAATTTTCTGCACTTATCAACTGTTTAATTTTCTGCACTTATCAACTGTTTAATTTTCTGCACTTATCAACTGTTTAATTTTCTGCACTTATCAATTGTTTAATTTTCTGCACGTATCAACTGTTTAATTTTCTGCACTTATCAACTGTTTTAATTCTTAGCACTTTAAATTTCCGCACTTTATTTTCTGCAATTTAAAAATTCAGTTATTTATTTTTACCGCCTACATGGACGGTCGCACTTTAATTTCCGCAATATCAACTGCTTTAATTTTTCGCAAAACTGCTGGAAATCCTTCCGCAATATCAACTGTTTTATTTTCTGCAAATATCAATTGTTTTATTTTCCGCAATATCAACTGCTTTAATTTTTCGCACAACTGCTGGAAATCCTTCCGCAAATATCAACTGCTTTATTTTCTGCAAATATCAATTGTTTTATTTTTCGCAAATATCAACTCTCTACTTTCTGCAAATTATCCAACTGTTAAATTCTCGTATGCTTAAAATCAATCATTTTTCGCATGCAATCAACGTAGATATTAAATTCTCCCATGCGTAAAATCAATCATTTTTCGCATGCAATCACGTAGCATTTTAATTCTCACATGCTTAAAATCAATCATTTTTCGCATACAATCAACGTAGCATTTTAATTCTCACATGCGTAAAATCAATCATTCTTCGCATGCAATCACGTAGATGTTAGATTCTCACATGCTTAAAATCAATCATTTTTCGCATGCAATCACGTAGCATTTTAATTCTCACATGCGTAAAATCAATCATTCTTCGCATGCAATCACGTAGATGTTAGATTCTCACATGCTTAAAATCAATCATTTTTCGCATGCAATCACGTAGCATTTTAATTCTCACATGCTTAAAATCAATCATTTTTTCGCATGCAATCAACGTAGCATTTTAATTCTCACATGCTTAAAATCAATCATTTTTCGCATGCAATCACGTAGATGTTAGATTCTCACATGCTTAAAATCAATCATTTTTCGCATGCAATCAACGTAGCATTTTAATTCTCACATGCTTAAAATCAATCATTTTTCGCATGCAATCACGTAGCACTGTTAAAATTCTCACATGCGTAAAATCAATCATTTTTCGCATGCAATCACCATAGCATTTAAATTCTCGTATGTGTAAAATCAATCATTTTTCACATACGATCAACCCAACATTTAAATTTCGTATGCATAAAATCAATCATTTATCGCATGCAAATCAGCTCAGCATTTAAATTCTCGTACGCGTAAAATCCATCATTTTTCGCCTACAAACAACTGTCATCATTTTTGTCAAACCCAGCATCTCACTTTCGTATACGCAAAATTCGTCATTTCTCGTATGCAATCAACTGTCATTTAAATTTTCGCACTCATAAAATTGTTTACTTCTTTCTCAAGCTATCACTAATACTCTCACTTTGTAGGTTTTAAATTCAAGCTTCGCTCGAAAGTACGCCTTTCGATTCCCTTTTATTTATTCAGCGCTTTTTTCGTAAAATAGCAGTCGTACGCATGGTATATAGAACTGTTAGAATTAAAATCAACCCACATGAACAACGTGTTTAAAGAGTCGCTTCAAATGCCATATTCATGTGATTTTAAATTCTCGCATATATTGACTGCATGTACATGGGGACTTTCGATCCCACATCAGTTTTCCACTTCAAAAACCAATCATTTAAAATTGGTACTCTGTTAGCAATCCATGATAGGTTCACATAGCAATCAATCTAATCATGCATGGCCCGATGATGAAATAAGAGGGCGCTCATTCAGTCTTACAGAAAATTCAGTCCCATCACGTTACGGTCAAGAATAATAGACTGATCTTGATAAACGGTAACCCCGTCCGAAAGATCTTTTTTATTATTTTTGAACGATCCCGATTGTGGAAAAGGCTAAAGTGACGATTCCTCTGAGGACCCCCTTTTTCAAAATAAAACGCATTTTCATCAAAACACCTTTTAAACACCTCTCTCATCAACCGGTAACCATTTTCGGATGTGACTCGGGTGCCTAACACCTTCCCGAGACCATAATACGACCCCGAACCTTTTGTCTGGGGTCCAGACCCCTTTTTTGTGCCTTTAGTTTTTTTACTTATTATATTTCCTATGCCATGACGATTAAGGTTCCCTAAAGCCTAGCAACCAAATTAGGGTGGCGACTTCATTGCATGTTGCGAGGCGTCTGTCTACGCTGAGCATTGTAAGGTCCCAAATTTCGTTGCACACTCGCGAGTTTTTAATTTTCGTGGGGGCGCGACAGTTTGGCGACTTCACTGGGGACTTTTTGGGTCGGAGCCGGTTTTGTCTTTTTTAGAGAGGTGTTTATGTGTTTATTTATTTGCTTTGATCAATTGCTGATCTGTTCATTTATTTGCTTTATCAATTGTCATATGCATATCATAGCGCCCTACACCCAGGGGACCAATACCAAAATAGGAGGGTAGTAGTGACGCCCTAGGACACATGTCCTAGGTAGTGTTCACCAATCCCAACTCGGATGAACCCCTAAAGCCAGTTGAAAGGATTACTCGATTTCGTAAGGAATCGGGGACGCCAGACGACACTTTAGGGACCTTTTCATGGTATCATCCGGGAACCATTCAAGCCAGTTAGAGGTGTCGGAATCAGAGCCCCAGCACGTGCATCATGATTATACCTGTTTATCGTGGCTATTTATCTTGTTGGTATGATGACGTGATTTTTCCTGTTATACAAACTGTGGATTTCTCACACACACCATTTACTTAGCACTTAAAATTTTTGATGTTTGTCCTACAGGGCCCATTTTGCTCATTCACCATGACAGCACCTACGTTACTTTCATTTGATATTTTCGGGGGACGAAGCTTCGACGATCAAGCTGCCCGAGGAGATCTGTTAGAACGGGGATTCGCCCCTGACATCACCACTAAAATCAAAGTAGAGGTTGTAGACTTTGATTTGACTAGGATTCGGATGTTAAGGAATGAGCTGACTGAAGACGAAGAGACTCAGTTTGAGGGTAGTTATGGAAAGCTACTGACCCTAGTGGATGTCAAGGCCGATTGGGGTTGTATCAGGGCAGCTCTGAAGTTCTGGGATTCCTACTATCATTGCTTCTCTTTTGACAAGGGAGTGGACTTAACTCCTACACTCGAGGAGTACTCAACTTTGATGTGCTTCACATCACCCATATCAATCATCTACCAGAATGTCCGACTTGACTCTGCAAGTGTAAAAATAAGACTCCACAAGCTATTAGGAATCCCTACTCGTGTCAAGGAGGGTGACTACGTTTGGTGTTGGTCGGATATCGAGGCACGATTTCAGCTATCAAATGGGGCTAGGCGCTTAAGGATTCTGGCCTTCGCCATTGTAGGATTCGTCCTTTTTCCGAGGATGAGAAACGCCATCGACTCTTCAGCAGCCAACATCTTTTACGAGATGGAGGTAAATGCCATCAATCCTACAACAACCATCTTGGCCGAGACCTCTCGTTCCTTAGACTCCTGCCAAAGGAAGGGGAAAGGGAGGCTCACCTGCTGCGCCCAGCTACTGACAGTATGGTTGATCAGCCACTTCAAGCAAATTCCTGATCAATCCATCTTCTTCGAGAGCTACATCAGGTCGTGCCCTCTGCTCAGAGTTATCAATGCAATGACCACAGATAAATGGGAGATGGAAAATAAAGACGTCTGGATCAACCGATTCATCAACCTCTTAGAGGAAGACTTCAGTTGGCATGCCAAGTGGCTACGAACCTCCGATCCTATCGTCTGCTGCGGACCCCTACCTTGGGTTCCTCTAATCGGAGCTTGGGGATGTGCTCACTACTGCCCTGCCCTCGTACTCAGGCAGTTTTGCACCACCCAGATCATTCCAGTAACATTCGGCATGACGAAAACGGATCTACCACACACTGGAGAGAATCATAACATCCAGTTGTACGCCCTAGACTGGGCCAACCCCTTTTGTCTCAAAGGACGTGTCGCCCCTGCCGCAACAATACCGCAATATCCACAGTGGAGGTTGCAGCGAGTCAACGGCAATGTCTTGCCTCACCCAGAAAATCAGAAACCGATAGAAGAGGAAGGAGAATCGCAAGTAAGTGGAGGAATGGATGCCATGGCTTACGCGCAAGTGGTAGAACAAATGCGAGCAGCGCAGGAAGAGCGAGATCTAATGACAGAGGAAAGAGATACTGCCGAAGCACGTCAATGCTACGCAGAAGTCCAGAAGAATGAGGTACACCGGCGTCATAGGGATTTTGTCCGGGTACAAGCAGTAAAACAGAAGGTGGCCCTCAGGGCCTTCAACGAACGCTTGAGCAGCGAAACCCGCAAGAAAGAAGCTTCGAGTGCCATAATCCAAGACAAGGATTCAACGATAAGGGTCTTGACTACTCGAGCAGATCTAGGAGATAGGAAGAGCCAGGCATTGCAAAACCGAATTACCGCCTTAGAAGCTGAGATAGAAACCCAGAAAGGGGAGATGGCTTCGATGGAGTACCTTTGGCAGGAGAACTCTGACGCCCAGGATTGACGCCTTTAGGGAAAGGCTCGGATATCGGCAAACCTTTTCTTTTAGCTAGGACCCCTAATTTCATCTATCTTAGCCATTTTTGATGAACTTAGGTAGTTGGCAAGTTTACCATACTTTTGTAAACACTTTAATAAAGTCGTACTCTTTCGGATATTTATTAAAATTGCCTATCTTTTTCATATCAATTATCCATCCCAAATACAACTCAAAAGACCATCGCAAAAAGAAAAAGAAAATCCCTCCGAGATAAACACAATCTTTTCACTAAAAAACCAGAAAAATCAGACCAAGCAATATATAGCCAAGTAGCCCTCGCTCATGACCCTATCCTTTTAGTTTATCACAAGAACTTCCGAGTTCATAGCATAGATCGACGTCCCTCCCCTTGGTTGGGTTCACTAGGCATCAGGCCCTACAGCGTTGAAAGCATAATGTGAAAAGAGATCCCCCTAGCATGACGGCGTTGGTTACCCCTGCTGATTTGGGTTTCGCCGTTAGCATCTCAGATTTGCGTCATATCGTTGGAATGTATAGAGGCTTCCTTCGTATCTCGCCAACGACCAGGATATCTCGCCTCCGCGACCACCCTGAAAATATCAAATGAAAGTACAAAGCCAGAAAAGCGAATGAGCAAATGTGGAGACCTCGGGATTGCACATCACCTGTGTATCTTCATTTATACTCACTGTTTTTGTGTTTTTTCCCTTTTTTCAGGTTCACCATAGCTCCTCGGAAGCAAGCTACTCCGCACAGGCTCCCTTTGACTAGACTTCAAAAGCGAAAAATGACTGAACCGGCCAAGACCGATGAAGCACTGACCGCTAGAATTGCTGAGTTAGAGGAGCAAGTTAGGATCACTACGGAAAGGGCCGCCAGGGCCGAAAAGGAAAGAGATGAAGCTGTCACCGAGTTGCCACCGGGTTTCGATCCCCCTCAAACAAACAGACCTTCCCCTTTACTCACCGTCGCAGGACCTTCGGTACTCCCACCCCTGTCCGGCCCCCCGGGCCGTTGGAGATGGGTTAGTCCCTTCACTGTACCCAACGCTGCAAGTCCTCCAGTTAAGGCGGGTGAAGAGATCTCCCCGTCGCTTCAGCACCTTTCAATCAACCCTGCTGTGGACCCCAGCAAGAGCCAGGCCCACCCAGAGAATCCGTATCTCCCTCCTATTCCTCCGAGCACAGTTCCCGGACCTGTGGGAACTCAGCTCCTCACTTTCAACTCAGCACAACCGCAGTTCTCATCAGGACTGGCACTACCCTTCGGTTCCAACCCCATCGGGGCCGAGCAACCGAAAAATGATCGGCTAAACCTACTTGAGGAAAGGCTCCGAGCAATTGAAGGGGCTGATCCATTTGACCCTACCGGCCCTGCCGATATGTGTATGGTCCCCGGGATTGTCGTACCCCCGAAGTACAAAATCCCTGACTTCGAAAAATATACTGGGGTAGAGTGCCCAAAGACCCATCTCAGAGCATACTGCAACAAGATGGCAGAGGTAATCCACAATGAGCCGTTGTTGATTCATCTCTTCCGGGAAAGCTTGACCAAGCACGCCCTGACATGGTATATGGGGCTAGATCGAGCCAGGATCAGGACATGGAGAGACTTATCCGACGCATTCTACCGGCAATATAAGTTCAATATGGAGGTAGCACCCGACCGCGCTGATCTGCAAAACATGGAAAAGAAAGTCGGCGAGTCCGTAAAAACCTATGCTCAGAGATGGAGGGAGGTGGCCTCACGGATCTCTCCACCCTTAAGCGACAAGGAACTCCTGTCGATCTTCTTGCACACCTTCAAGGCTCCCTACTACACCTACCTGATCTCAAACCCCTCAAATAGCTTCTCCGATATGGTCCTAATTGCCGAAAGAGTCGAGCAAGGAATTAAGTCAGGACGAATCTTGCCTTCAGCATCGGAATCTGCGCCCAGGAAAGCACCTATCATAAAAAGAGACGTTGGATTTGTGGCTCCCCAAGCTCATCAGGGGCAGCCATTTCCACCACCTCCACCTTATTTATCGCCATCGCCCTACCCTCTGCCGTCATTATATCAACCTACCTACTTTCCTTTCACCTCGCCGCCTGTTGCCAATATCGCGCCTCAAAGCCCTACGCATTTCCCATCAGTACAAGCATCACAACCCATGCAACCCAAGCCATATAACCCACCAAAAAACCCAAATAACCAAAACACGACAAACAATCGGTGGAGCCGAGAGCCTCCACCTCTTCTTCCTCTTCCTGCAGGAGAAATCTACAAACATCTCTTGGCAGCCGGACAGATCGTACCGGTGTCGGCTCAGCCTCAATTGCCTCCTTACCCGAAGTGGTATGATCTCAACGCGAGGTGTGAATACCACGCTGGAGCCCCAGGTCACACTCTGGAAAACTGCTTCGCATTTAAAGCCAAAGTCCAGCACTTGATCAAGAGTGGGTGGGTATCTTTCGAAGGGTTAGCAAAAGGACCCAACACATCCACCAACCCTCTTCCCAATCATGCCCAGGGAAAGGGAGGAGTGAACGCCATCTCGGCAGGAGAAAGAAACGACCTTCTCTTTTCCGCATCAAGCTGGCCACAGGAACAACTTTTCCTGGCCCTAACTCGAGGAGGACACTTGCCATACTCGGAGAGCAATCCAAGTGGTTGCATGTACTGCGAGGAAAGCGACGATCACAAAATCCAAAACTGCAAGGTGTTCGCAGAAAGGGTGGTACAACTCTCGCATCTCGGGGTGATCCAAACCCAGAAAGCAACCCACGAGGGAAGATCCATTAACGCCATCGGAGACGGATTTCCTATCTCGCATAACGCCAAGGGAACTCCACTCCCAATCCTCCGAAAGAAGGGATCGACTTCGTCGGGCAAACGATTCTCCAAACGCCGCGACGAGGGCGATCGCGAGATTGATACTTTGGGCCAACCTTCTGGGAGATTCGATTACCTCGTCAGGTATTCGGCGCCACCCTCCTATGGTGGCCCAGCACCATCACTACCTTCTTGGGAACCCTCAGACTCCGAATCATACCGTTTACCGATGTGGTCGCTCCCTCTGTTTCCTTTGAAGGAAATCTACACAAGCCTCTTGGCAGAGGGACAGATTATGCCATCCCCACTCCCGTCTCAATCCACTCCTTACCCTAGCTGGTATGATCCAAAGGTTAGCTGCGAATATCACGCCGGAACCAGAGGACACTCCTTGGAGGATTGTTCTGCCTTTAGAGAAAAGGTCGAGCACCTAACTAAACAAGGGCGAATCTCGCCCCATGGATTAGCAAAGGATCCTGCTGTGACAATGGGTCCCCTACCGCACCATAATTCGGGGATGGGCGACATTGCTTCCGTAGGAATCAACTTTCCTCGCCCTTCGATGGAAGAAACACCCAACGAAGAGTTGTTCTTCGCTCTAGCTAACAACGCTTATCTACCATTCCCGGGGAATAATCAGGCCCAATACCTCTTCTGCCAAGGGGAAAGCAAGCATGACATCCAGGATTGTGGACTCTTTCGGCAAAAAGTCAAGCAACTCACCACATTCGGAGTCATCCAAACTAAAGGAGAAGCCCGAGGAACCATCAATGCCATCGGGGACCACTCTCCAGCACCATATTCCTTCGAATATGTGGCTCAGACAGGGGACACCTCCATAACCCCACGCAAGGTAGTGTTCACATTAGCTGTGAATACTCCTAGCCGAGACCTGCATGCGGTCCCATTCGACTACGGGTACACGGTAGTCACCACCCCTCCTACAGTCATGCCAATAGGACCCACTATCGGTGAAACCTCTCATATCGGGGGCATGACCCGCACCGGGAGATGTTACATCTCGGAGGAAGTAGAGAAGCAACGACAAGCTAAAGGGAAAAACCCTGTGATTCGCGAGGAAACGATAGAGGAAACACAAGGTTTGAGCCAACCTGTAATCGCGGACGAGACAGCTGAGTTCCTCAAAATCATGAAACAGAGCGAGTTCAGCATCATCGAACAACTGAAGAAAACCCCAGCTCGCATTTCCCTCATGGAGCTGATACTTACTTCAGAGGCTCATCGCCAAGCTCTCCTGAAAGTCTTGAAGCAAGCCTTCGTAACTAAGGATATCACTACAGAAGGGGTGGAAAACCTTGTCGGAAGGATTCAGGCCCTCAACAGCATTTCCTTCTCTGAAGAAGAGATCGACCCCTCAGGAAAAGATCACAACAAGGCCCTATACATCACGGTAGAATGTAAGGGACACGTCATAGCCAAGGCCCTCATCGACAATGGGTCCGCGCTGAATGTCATGCCCAGGCACGTCCTCGAGCAACTACCGGTCGATTTCTCTCACATGAAACCTAGCGGAATGATGGCTAGGGCTTTCGATGGCACCACTCGAGAGATCATCGGAAACTTCGAATTGGACATGGTCATTGGGCCCCACACCTTCGCCCTGACATTCCAGATCATAGAAATCCAACCTGCTTACAGCATGCTACTGGGACGACCTTGGATCCACTCAGCAGGGGCAGTCCCCTCTTCTCTGCATCAGTGCCTCAAGTACGTCAAGGATAATGCCTTAGTCACGATAAAGGCGGAAGAGGCCCTGATCTTGGCTAAGCACGCCTCCGTGCCTTACATCGAAACTGCCGAAACCTTGGAGAGCTCGTTCCAAGCCTTCGAAATCGTCAACACAGACTGGATCAAGGAGGGGTCCCTTGTGGGCAAGGCCTCAAAATCTGAGACAGCCGGAACCACCCCTAAACCAATGCTGGAAGGAAGTTTCCAATTGGGAAAATGGCTCGGCGCCAAGCTACAAGGATCCAAAGGATGGTCGCCTCCGAAGAGCTTCGGAGACCGTTTTGGGTTAGGGTACCAACCGGGCAAAGCCGATTTCGTTAGAATTGCCCAAGAAAAGAAAGAAAAGCAGCTGGCTAAGCTATTCGGACGTTCTGCGCCAGGGGGCAAGATGTCAATCCCCCATATCAGAACTACATTCCCCTTTGCCGCCGAAACCATCAATGGAAATCCTGTCAAGGTATCGGACCTCCGTATCTGCACTCTAGGAGAAGAGGGATCGTCGTCTGGTTCAGTCATTTTTGTTAAGAAGTCAGGGGAGTCTGTGTGCAACTGGACCATCACCATGCTTCCGGATGTCTCTCCGTAATTACTTCTTTTAGAAAAACACATGTTTGCACGTTTTCTTACGAAAACCTTTTTGTAGGAACTCACGTTCCCCTTCTGTTAAAAATCAAATATATATGCAATTTTCATTTTACGCATCTCTTTTTTCGCATTTTTTATTTCAGGATGAATGTTAGTTCAGATTGTCATGATAAAACTTATGTCTTTATTGGCGAAGAAATCATCGCTACGACTGAAGACAAAGCAGAAATCTCCGACGAACTGGCCCGTTTACTGGAAAGTTCAGAAAAGGAAGTAACCCCTCATCAGGAGGAATTGGACGAAGTAAGCTTGGGGGCAAGCAATGAGAATCAAAAGTTGGTAAAGATCGGGACTACCTTGGATACGACTCAGAGAGAAAGGTTGATTTCTCTCCTCAAAGACTACTCCGACGTATTTGCATGGTCATACGCCAACATGCCAGGTCTTGATCCCGGGATAGTTGAGCATCGTATCCCATTAAAGCCCGAGTTTAGACCTGTCAAGCAAAAACTTTGGAGAATGCATCCAGACATCCTTCTGAGAATCAAAGAAGAAGTTACCAAGCAACTGGACGCGGGTTTTCTGAGAGTTGCTGAGTACCCAGAATGGATCGCCAACATAGTGCCAGTGCCTAAGAAAGAGGGGAAGGTTCGCATGTGCGTGGACTTTCGGGATCTCAATCGAGCCAGCCCTAAGGATGACTTCCCACTTCCCCATATCGACATCTTGGTGGATAGTGCCGCCGGAAATGACATGTTCTCCTTCATGGACGGATTTTCTGGGTACAATCAGATCAAGATGGCACCCGAGGACAGTGAAAAGATGACCTTTATCACCCCTTGGGGAACCTTCTGCTACAAAGTGATGCCCTTCGGATTAAAGAACGCAGGAGCCACGTACCAACGTGCTGCCGTCACCCTTTTCCATGACATGATGCATAAAGAGCTGGAAATCTATGTCGACGACATGATAGCCAAATCTCGCAGCGCGCAAGACCATGTAGACATCCTGAAGAAGGTATTCGAAAGGTTGAGGCAATTTCGGCTAAGGCTAAACCCAGCTAAATGCACCTTTGGAGTAACCTCCGGAAAGTTATTGGGACTCATCGTCAGTAACAAAGGCATAGAAGTGGATCCTGATAAGATAAAAGCAATTCAAGAGCTACCCGCTCCCAGCACTGAAACGGAAGTACGAAGCTTCTTAGGACGCATCAACTACATCGCGCGCTTTATCAGCCAGTTAACACTTACTTGTGAGCCGATGTTCAAAATGCTAAGGAAACACGGAGAAGCGGAATGGGACGGAGACTGTCAGAAAGCCTTCGAGAAAATCAAGACGTACCTGCAAAACCCGCCGGTACTGGTTCCCCCGACGCCAGGACGACCCTTGCTCATGTACCTAACAGTCACGGCTAGCACCATGGGCTGCGTTTTGGGACAGCACGATGAGTCGGGAAGACGTGAACAAGCCATCTACTACCTCAGCAAGAAATTCAACGAGTGCGAGATGCGCTACTCCATGTTAGAACGAACATGTTGTGCCCTAGCATGGTGCGCCCGAAGACTTCGACAGTACATGTTGTATTACACGACATGGCTAATCTCTCGCATGGATCCGCTGAAGTACATCTTCGAAAAACCGTACCTATCGAGTCGCATTTGCAGATGGCATGTCTTATTAGCTGAGCACGAGATCATCTATGTAACTCAGAAAGCGATTAAGGCAAGCGCCCTCGCCGATCACTTGGCTGATCATGCCTCGGATGAGTATGAGTCGCTGAGCTTTGACTTCCCCGATGAGGACATCATAGCAGTTGAGGATGAAATCGCAGAGGATCTTCAAGAAGACGACTGGTGGACCATGTTCTTCGACGGCGCGGTGAACCTCTCAGGCAAGGGAGTGGGAGCCGTAGTCATAGCCCCAGACGACCGTCAATTCCCTGTAGCATGCAAGTTGAACTTCCCCTGCACTAATAACATCGCTGAGTATGAGGCATGTATCAGGGTCTCGCGGCAGCCATCGACCTAAAAGTAAAGAAGCTCCGGATCTTCGGCGATTCAGCACTCGTCATCTACCAAGCCCAGGACCTCTGGCAGACACGGGATTCCAAGCTCATCCCTTATCAAAGGTTACTCACTCAGCTCGCGCGGGAATTCGAGGAAACCAAGTTCGACCGAGTTGACCGAGAAAAGAACCGCTTCGCAGACGCATTAGCCACCTTGGCCTCCATGTTCAAACTAGAGTGTGGAGTAATGCTTCAGCCTTTGAGGGTAGAGGTAAAGGAAATGCCGGCATGCTGTGTCACCTTGGTTCCACGACTTAGTACAATTCATCAGAAACCGGGAACATCCACCGGGGGCAAGCCGGGTTAGCAAAAGGACCCTCCAGCGTTTAGCACTAGACTTCTATCTCGACGACGAAGTTTTATATAAAAGAAGAGCTGATGGAGCTTTGCTTCGTTGCGTCACCATGACCGAGGCGAAAAGAATCATAACGGAAATCCACGAAGGGGTGTGTTCCACACATGCTAGTGGGCACATGATGGCCAGACAGATAATGAGGCAAGGCTACTTTTGGCTCACCATCGAACGGGATTGCATCAACTACTTCCGGAAGTGCCACAAGTGTCAAGTTTACGCGGACCATATCCACGTACCGCCAGCCCCTCTCTTCAACATGACATCGCCTTGGCCTTTCGCAATGTGGGGAATCGACATCATCGGCCAAATTCATCCCACAGCCTCTAATGGCCATCGCTTCATCCTCGTAGCGATCGACTACTTCACCAAATGGGTAGAGGCCGCCTCCTACTCCAACGTCACACAGAAGACGACCATGCGTTTCATCGAAAGAAACATCATCTGCCGTCACGGAGTACCAGAAACCATCATCACGGACAACGGCTCCAATCTCAATGGGAAAATGATCGACGGTTTTTGCCAACATTGGAAGGTGAAGCACCGAAACTCATCTCCATATCGACCAAAAATGAATGGCGCAGTTGAAGCAGCAAACAAAAACCTAAAAAAAGATCATCCAAAAGATGGTAATCACTCACAAGGACTGGCATGACATGCTTCCCTTCGCATTGCATGCCTACCGGATAGCAACCCGTACATCTACAGGGGCAACTCCCTACTCATTAGTTTACGGCATGGAAGCCGTAATTCCCCTTGAAATAGAAATCCCTTCTCTCAGAATCCTGGCAGAGTCTGAAGTAGAAGAATCAGATTGGGCAAGAGTGAGGTACGAGCAGCTGAACCTCCTTCCCGAAAAGCGCTTGGCCGCTATCTGCCATGCACAATTATATCAGCAAAGAATGGCCAACGCTTATGACAGGAAAGTGCGACCTCGCAAGTTCGAGGCTGGGGATTTAGTACTGAAGAAGATTCTCCCTCATCAGGAGGCTAGTCAAGGAAAGTGGGCCCCCAAATATGAGGGCCCGTATCTAGTTAAAAGTGCATTCTCAGGGGGTGCCCTAATGCTAACCAACATGGACGGAGACGATATCCTAAGACCGGTGAATGCCGATGCAGTCAAGATATACTACGCCTGAAGTGTCACGGGTTACACGTTCGGCCAGATCAGCGACATAGGGTTTTATCATGACAATCTAATACAAACGTTTGTTCTGAAATTAATAAAACAAGTTTTTTCAGGAGATGCGTATGATTTTAAAACTTTGTTATCCTCTTTCGTTAAACGTGTGAGATGACAAAAGGAGGCATGGCATAGATGGCTCCCCAGGAGTAGCTCGAGACGTAAGACGCGTCCCTTAGACTAACACCACTAATCAATTTTAAGTTTTGCAGCGGCGTATAGTCTCATCTTGGCATCACAAGAAGACCACGGAGCTTCCGCTCGTAGCGACTCTTGGAGGGCCGCAACGGGCCACCTTCAAGAGCAAATCAGGAAAGATTTTAAGGCAAACTGTCGCCATCTAAAGCGAAATTCTTTTTCCTGCAGTGCGACCAGCACAACCGGCATCGCGAACAACCGTTCTCGAAGGACTAAATGCTGAACCAAAGTCACAAAGCTCATCCTAAGCCGACCAAGTCGTCGAAACGCTAGCAAAGTCGGCTCCCATCTCCGTTCACCTATTCGGAGGAGCTCATCGCCAAAACACCGTGGTCGCACAGTGCAACATTACAGGCAACAACTCCTGGGAAAAGCACAACAAAAAGTCCTCCTCCTGGGGTCACCATCAACATACTTAATGCGGTCTTGTTCAAGAAGGTTCCGGCATCCGCACCATGATCAATACGGTGTATCCTTTAATCGAGAGACAGCCAGGCTATAAGTATTACCCACGCTAAGGCGAGAGCTGCAGCAACACATCTAAAAACAAAGCTATCATCAATCGACATCCGACCTAAGTCACGCTCAATGACCCACGAGTGGCCCGTCTAAAAGGGAGAGCTTAAAAACTTATCAATCACATTCCTTTTGCCAAAAATCATCTCGCATTTACTCCTCATTAGTTCTTGCCGCATCGTTTTTTTCAGGAACTGGGTCACCCCCATTCGATGCCCGCATAAGGACGGTAAGCATGTGCCCTTGCAGCCCCGCTGCACATTACGGGAACAGAGGGTTTTCCCCTTTATCCCCAAGCAATCACGAAGCCCATCAACAAAGGTCTAGCAAGGGCCGGTAAGCAAGTATACCCAGTGCGGATCCCATTTTCCCTTCGACCGGGATCAGCGGTTCCCATAAAGCAACTGAAAAAGAAACCAATCAGCACATCGAAGCGAAGCATCCCGGAACCGGGGACCACGTCATAGGCACCCTCGAAAAGCCGAGTTAAAAGAAGGGAGAATCCCTGAACTTATCTCTTTTTTCGTTTTAAATTAATTTCTCTGTTTGTTGTCCCCTCTCCATCTCACAGGGACCGGAAGCATCTCGCTGTCATCCGCGTGAAGCTCGTGGAAGACGCCCTTGCAGCCCCGCTGCTCACCTTAGGGGAGTCCATCTTTCTTTCCCCTTTTATTTAAAATTGTTTTCATTCTTACTCGCTTTGATAGCTTTAAGCAGAGTACGGTCGTCTGGCCCACTGGGGGCAACCTTAGGTTCTCATTAGAACGTTGCAAGTAGGTCATCCCCCACATCTAGCAATCAAGTCTTCTAGCAATCAAACCATTGAGCAATCAAACCCTCAATCAATCAAAAATCAAAAAAATCGATCAAAATCCCTCTTTAGCCCGGCTAAAACAAAAACATACTGCTCTTATAGGCATTTTCATGCATCGCATAGGTCAGAAATATTCAATCCCTCTGTTAAATCAAGCATCTATCCAAATTACGTGCCATGCATGATATTACCTGTTTGCTCTTATATCCACGGTTTGTTCCGACGTAAGCAGTCACAAACAAATCCCGGTAAGCATTTTCGAGCCATCGCGGCGTATCCTTCATGAGTGTAAGGGCCTGACTAGATACTAGTTGAGTTCGCATAATATCCAGGGTACATGCGCAATTAGACATGGGATAGCTATGAAATGACGTGGGACTTTTACGATTTTCTCCACTTTTTTCGTTTCTTTACTCTTTCCACCATGTATGTCATCACTCCCCAAACCAACAATATCACTCATACCCCGGGAGCCAAAGAGCAGTTTCAGCTAAAATTGCCAGCCGGAAGTAAAAGCACGCCAAGTTCAAGTTCACGACGAAGGAGACTGAAAAGGGCGCCAGGAGATCGCTAAGGACTATCACCGAAGAAGCAGCAACTACGAAGGCCGAGGCCTCGAGACAGAAGGGGAAGAGATCAAGACGAAGGTCGTGCTTGCTCTGCTCTGTTGCATTTCAAGATCAAATCAAAAAAAAAGGGAAGAAGAAAAAAAAAGAAAAGAAAAAAAAGGGAGAGACAAGAGAGAAAAAAAAAAAAGAGAGGAAAAAGGGAAAAGAAAAGAAAAAAGAAATGCTCAGAGACCTTCGAAGAATAACAAACAATCGAAGAGACAAAGCAAGCACAGCCCGGGGACGACTCAGTTCGAGAAATCTCGAAGAAAACTTTCCCCAGTGAACTCGAGTAAAAAGGCCCAAGGCCAACTCGAGAAATCTCAAAGCAACCTTCCCCAGTGAACTCGAGCAAAAAAGGCCCAAGGCCAACTCGAGAAATCTCGAAGCATCCTTCCCCAGGAAAGGCCCAAGGCCCCACTCGACACACCGCAAGCAGCGAACCGCAAAGCAGCGACGATGCTCCCCCAATGAAGACTCGAGAAAAGGGCCCCTGGCCGATGGGAAAATGACATCCCCAGCAAAATATCGCCCACATCAGGGCCAATCAGCAAAACATCGCCCACATCAGGGCCAATCAGCAAAACATCGCCCACATCAGGGTCAATCAAGCAAAACATCGCCCACCTCAGGGCCAATCAGCAAAACATCGCCCACATCAGGGCCGATCAGCAAAACATCGCCCACATCAGGGCCAATTAGCAAAACATCGCCCACATCAGGGCCAATCAACAAAGCATCACTCATCAAAAACTCCCCAGCGAAGCAATCCTTTTCCAAAACAAACTCTTTTCTGGACTTTTCATGTCCTTTCGTTCTTTTCTGTAAAAGTCCCATCGATTATTAGAACGCCCATGCAAGTGCATCTTCATTCGAAGTCTATTCACTCGGATTGATATTGCGAACTGTAAATTATGTATCACGTTAGTAGCATCTTTATGAGTGTAAAACACTTAGCCTTGTTTCAGAGCGTGAGTGCAAACACTAATATCAGGTGAGGACTACTTACGGCTGCAAATCGTGGGAAAGTCTTGTCCTTGGGGTCGTTACCTCCTGAGTAGGACGCAAACGCATTCTAGATTCGTATCAAGGCCGCTAACATTAGCATTCTTCTCCTCCCAGAGTGACAGCATAGTTTAGATTTCAGCATAGCATCTTCTCCTCCCAGAGTGACAGCATAGTATAATTTCCAGCATAGCATCTTCTCCTCCCAGAGTGACCTTAGTTCAAGTTTCCGCATTTCGCGTCGTCTCCTACGGGAATCGACGTTCTTTAAGATTTCAGCATAGCATCTTCTCCTCCCAGAGTGACAGCATAGTTTAATTTCCAGCATAGCATCTTCTCCTCTCAGAGTGACCTTAGTTTAAGTTTCCGCATTTCGTGTCGTCTCCTACGGGAATCGACGTTCTTTAGATTTCAGCATAGCATCTTCTCCTCCCAGAGTGACAGCATAGTTTAGCTTCCAGCACAGCATCTCCTCCTCCCAGAGTGACCTTAGTTTAAGTTTCCGCATTTCGCGTCATCTCCTACGGGAATCGACGTTCTTTTGATTTCAGCATAGCATTCTCCTCCTCCCAGAGTGACAGCATAGTGTAGCTTCCAGCATAGCGTTTCTTCTCCTCCCAGAGTGACAACGTAGCGTAGATCTACCTTTTTCAGCTTTAGCATTTCTTCCCCTCTTAGAGTGATATCCTTCACATAATTCTACATTTCTGCATAATTATTTTCTTCCTCTTAGAGTTGACATCATTAGGGCGAAACGTTCGTACATCTACGAATAACACGTCATCCTCCCTAGGCAACGTCTGTTGCGTGTCAGACCCCCCAGTGGAGCCGTCATTTACGTTGTCGTAAAATCACTTTTCATCCCTAGCAGAGTAGTCATCATTTACACTTCCTGCAACTTATGTTTCTCTCAATACCCGAGTAGATCTAAGCTTATATCTTTGCAGGATCAACAACCTATCTCCTCCTCCCAGAGCGACATCAAGCAATCACCTGTTAATCCCTAGTGATGACAACAGCAATTTCCTCCTCCCAGAGTGACAGCAATCAATCTCCTCCTCCCAGAGTGACGGCAAGTAATCACCTTTTACCCCCAGTGGTAGCATCAATCAAACTACCTCCTCCCAGAGCGACATCATCACTGTAGGTTTGAGGTAAGACCTGTTGTGTCGCCAAAATTCGGATATATATAGGGGCGGCTGTCTTTACTGCTTATCAAATCCTTCGATAAGACAGTAAAGAGGGGGCAACTGTTGATACCCAAATTTTGACGCCATTTTTAATCAATTTTAGCATTTCTATCATTTATTTAATTTACTGTCATTTTTACTTGATTTACAGTCATCTGTAGTTAGTTTACTATCGCTAGCATTTTTAGGTGTTTCGTTGCATTTTTGCATCGTCGTTAGCATCGTCAGCTTTCGAAATCGCATTTTTAATTTTTCGGCATGCATTTTCATTATTATTATTAATATTATTTTTAGCCTAAAAAAATCACGTTTTAGACTATCCGGCAGTCGTATGCTAGTTTTTCTGCATTTTTGGTCATCTCACGAATTTTAGGATTTTTAGGGTTTTAGCGCATTTTTTAGTATTTTTATTATTTTATTAATATTTTTATTCGAGCTTTTATGGGACCCGAGTAAGTCTGCTCGAACCACAGCTCGACTTTTAAATGTTTTCCATCAACTAGTTGCTAGCTTTTTTTCTGCTCGCAACGGTATACAACGTTTCGTGTAATTTTCGGCGTAACGTTTTTATTTTTCCGTTCCCGCGTTTCGCGCTTTTGAACGCGAAAATAAACGCGTCAAACGCGAAATTTTCATGCTTCGCTGTATACGGTTAAAACCGTCATATTTTTCTCTACGCGCTGGTACCCTCGGATCGAAAAGTCCGAGCGTTTGCTCGCAGGACTCAGCTCGAGCCCATTTAAATAAATTAAAGGGCATTTTAATCACAACCGTTGATCTGGTCAACTCAAGAAAAGTCAACCAGATCAACGGTTGACAAATTAAAGGGGCATGGTGCATGGCACACGCGAACGGCCATGGACGTGCGTGAACAGGGGAGCGAGCCACCGAGCTGCTCGCTCCCGTCCCCTCGGCCGTTACCTGTTCCCTCGGCCATCATCACAACGCCCCTAGCCCAGCCACCTCACGGCCGTAGCCCTGCCAGCGTGAACAACACCACCACGCGCAGCTCCTTCTCCCTCTCCTCCACGCGATTTTCTCCTATAAATAGGAGCTCCCATTCAACGTAAAAACGGCACCAAAATCGCAAGAAACCCTTGCTCCTTCTCCCTCTTGATTAGCTTGCTCATATTGAGCGACAATCGTCCAATTCAAAGTTTGAAACGTGAGCTTTCTCTCTCTAGCTCATCTTCGGTTTTTCTGCGCAAGTTTTCTTTAATTTCGTTTGGCTTGATTTTGAGCAAATAAATTGATTGTTTTTGTGCTATTAATTCACATACGTAATGTAGATTAAATACATGCTTTCAATTTCGAAAATCGTTGGCTAGATTGTTCGAATTAATTAGTTTTTGATAATTAACGGTTCGGTCATTTTTTCGAAATTAAATTTTGTACGAGTCAAACTAAAAATCGAGGTTTATACGGTCGGAAAGTCGTCGAAGAGACGAACATTTCGGTACGTCAATTTTTCAAAACGGCCAAGTGTGGCCGGAGTTGGGTCGCCGGCAGTAGCTCCGGCGACCAAGGGAGGGGGTGATGAATAGTGCCATGCCTATTCATCACACGGCGCCGTTTTGGCCCCCCTCCCAAGTTTTCAAAGTTTTCAATTAGGTCCCTCCGATTTTTAATTCTTTCCGAAATTCCAAATCGCAAGTTTTTCGTAAAAATAATTCGTACGCATCGTACGTTAATTTCTCGTATTATCAACTGTTTAATTTTCTGCACTTATCAACTGTTTAATTTTCTGCACTTATCAACTGTTTAATTTTCTGCACTTATCAACTGTTTAATTTTCTGCACTTATCAACTGTTTAATTTTCTGCACTTATCAACTGTTTAATTTTCTGCACGTATCAACTGTTTAATTTTCTGCACTTATCAACTGTTTTAATTCTTAGCACTTTAAATTTCCGCACTTTATTTTCTGCAATTTAAAAATTCAGTTATTTATTTTTATCGCCTACATGGACGGTCGCACTTTAATTTCCGCAATATCAACTGCTTTAATTTTTCGCAAAACTGCTGGAAATCCTTCCGCAATATCAACTGTTTTATTTTCTGCAAATATCAATTGTTTTATTTTCCGCAATATCAACTGCTTTAATTTTTCGCACAACTGCTGGAAATCCTTCCGCAAATATCAACTGCTTTATTTTCTGCAAATATCAATTGTTTTATTTTTCGCAAATATCAACTCTCTACTTTCTGCAAATTATCCAACTGTTAAATTCTCGTATGCTTAAAATCAATCATTTTTCGCATGCAATCAACGTAGATATTAAATTCTCCCATGCGTAAAATCAATCATTTTTCGCATGCAATCACGTAGCATTTTAATTCTCACATGCTTAAAATCAATCATTTTTCGCATACAATCAACGTAGCATTTTAATTCTCACATGCGTAAAATCAATCATTCTTCGCATGCAATCACGTAGATGTTAGATTCTCACATGCTTAAAATCAATCATTTTTCGCATGCAATCACGTAGCATTTTAATTCTCACATGCGTAAAATCAATCATTCTTCGCATGCAATCACGTAGATGTTAGATTCTCACATGCTTAAAATCAATCATTTTTCGCATGCAATCACGTAGCATTTTAATTCTCACATGCTTAAAATCAATCATTTTTCGCATGCAATCACGTAGCATTTTAATTCTCACATGCTTAAAATCAATCATTTTTTCGCATGCAATCAACGTAGCATTTTAATTCTCACATGCTTAAAATCAATCATTTTTCGCATGCAATCACGTAGATGTTAGATTCTCACATGCTTAAAATCAATCATTTTTCGCATGCAATCAACGTAGCATTTTAATTCTCACATGCTTAAAATCAATCATTTTTCGCATGCAATCACGTAGCACTGTTAAAATTCTCACATGCGTAAAATCAATCATTTTTCGCATGCAATCACCATAGCATTTAAATTCTCGTATGTGTAAAATCAATCATTTTTCACATACGATCAACCCAACATTTAAATTTCGTATGCATAAAATCAATCATTTATCGCATGCAAATCAGCTCAGCATTTAAATTCTCGTACGCGTAAAATCCATCATTTTTCGCATACAAACAACTGTCATCATTTTTGTCAAACCCAGCATCTCACTTTCGTATACGCAAAATTCGTCATTTCTCGTATGCAATCAACTGTCATTTAAATTTTCGCACTCATAAAATTGTTTACTTCTTTCTCAAGCTATCACTAATACTCTCACTTTGTAGGTTTTAAATTCAAGCTTCGCTCGAAAGTACGCCTTTCGATTCCCTTTTATTTATTCAGCGCTTTTTTCGTAAAATAGCAGTCGTACGCATGGTATATAGAACTGTTAGAATTAAAATCAACCCACATGAACAACGTGTTTAAAGAGTCGCTTCAAATGCCATATTCATGTGATTTTAAATTCTCGCATATATTGACTGCATGTACATGGGGACTTTCGATCCCACATCAGTTTTCCACTTCAAAAACCAATCATTTAAAATTGGTACTCTGTTAGCAATCCATGATAGGTTCACATAGCAATCAATCTAATCATGCATGGCCCGATGATGAAATAAGAGGGCGCTCATTCAGTCTTACAGAAAATTCAGTCCCATCACGTTACGGTCAAGAATAATAGACTGATCTTGATAAACGGTAACCCCGTCCGAAAGATCTTTTTTATTATTTTTGAACGGTCCCGATTGTGGAAAAGGCTAAAGTGACGATTCCTCTGAGGGCCCCCTTTTTCAAAATAAAACGCATTTCCATCAAAACACCTTTTAAACACCTCTCTCATCAACCGGTAACCGTTTTCGGATGTGACTCGGGTGCCTAACACCTTCCCGAGACCATAATACGACCCCGAACCTTTTGTCTGGGGTCCAGACCCCTTTTTTGTGCCTTTAGTTTTTTTACTTATTATATTTCCTATGCCATGACGATTAAGGTTCCCTAAAGCCTAGCAACCAAATTAGGGTGGCGACTTCATTGCATGTTGCGAGGCGTCTGTCTACGCTGAGCATTGTAAGGTCCCAAATTTCGTTGCACACTCGTGAGTTTTTAATTTTCGTGGGGGCGCGACAGAAGGCCCTTCTCTAGACCTTGAGATGGACGAACTTGCTGTCCATTGACCTCAAAACTAACTCTTTTCTCCTTCTAGTTTCAAGAATTACCCTATCACTAGTCGTCTACTCGGGTTCTCTCTAGTGCAGAAACGCGGCACTAGAGTGATTCTACTGTAATCAATTGTACCGAAATCCAAGTTGGCCAAACTCAAACACAACACAATCAAATTGACTTTAAACCAAGCAAGAAAAGAGATATGAAAACGTTTTTATTGAAGAACAAAGAGTCTCACAACCTACTGGAATTATCAACCACAAGATTCCTACCAGGAATGGAGGTTTTTAGTTACAAAACATAATGGAAATGATACAAGAAGTGCAAAACCGAAAATAGAGAAGTGCTGGAAAATCTGGAAAATTGGGGAAAAGCTGATTTTCTCCTATGGTTCCCCCTTCTGTCCGAATGCCTTCCTCTGTCCGTTCTGATCTCTATTAATGTCCTTCTGGATGCCAAGATGTTCCTCTCCAAGGTGAGACAGCTCCCACTAACAAGTCTCTTCAGTTTGGTCTTCAAGAAGCTTGTCTAAATGTGAGAATATTCTTCCCAAAACACAAGGAGAATGTTATTTCATACTTCCAAGATGCTTGTTAGGAGTGGGAGGAATGATATAGGAACTCAAGAAGCTTAGTGTCTGCAAAAACGGGGTCCAAGGAGACAAGAAACGCACTCAAGAGTAAATAATTGTGGCGCGCAAAATCATGGTGAGTGCTGTCCAGAACTGGGAACGTCACGGAAGCCTCATCTCAAGGCATTGAGATGAGTCGAAATGCATCAGCTGAAAATCTGCCATGGCTGATTGATCAATTGAGCTCTAATCATCGGCCTTTTCATTCCTTTTCCTAATTCTGGGTATTCAGGTGTAATTCTGGAAAAAGGAAGGAATAAGGGTCAAAGCAGCATGTTTATTGCCTCAAAAGCTAAATAAAGAGACAACAAAACTAAGTGGAATAACAATCAATCAGAGTACCATCGAGTGTTTCCAGGTGATATGCCCCCTTTCCGATGACGCGGGTAATGCGATATGGCCCGTCCCAGTTCGGACTGAGTTTCCCCATACGTTGAGCGACCGCTCGTTTGTCTCTGAGTACCAGCTCGCCTATTTTCGGCAACTGCTCTTTGACGCGCCTGTTGTGATAACACGCCATTTTCCGTTTGTAATGTAGCATTTTCAGAAGGGTTTCCTCTTGCAGTTCTAGTAACGCATCAAGGTTAGCCCGTAGCCTCTCCTCATTCATTTCCTCCCGGAAGTAGGTAACTTGCAGGCTCATGGTGCCGATTTCTACCGGCGTGACGACCTCAGTGCCAAAGGCCAAAGTGAAAGGTGTTTCTCCAGTACTGGTTTTGACGGTCATGTGGTATGCCCACATCACATATGGCAGTTCGTCTGCCCATTTCTTCTTAGACCCTTCCAAGTTTTTCTTAATACCGCTAAGAATACTTCTGTTCGTCACCTCCGCTTGACCGTTAGTCTGCGGATGAGCCACGAAAGAGAATCTTTGCTCGATCTGGAATTCCGCACACTGGTCTTTAAAAAATTGGCTGGTGAATTGTGTCCCGTTATCACTGACTAACACACGGGGAACACCGAACCGCATGATAACTTGGTGTTTGAAGAAACGCCAAATTTACT
Organism: Viola odorata; assembly: GCA_963691705.1. Taxonomy (NCBI): domain Eukaryota; kingdom Viridiplantae; phylum Streptophyta; class Magnoliopsida; order Malpighiales; family Violaceae; genus Viola; species Viola odorata. Next base: position 15,938,199 of record OY829540.1, on the reverse strand, counting down.
CTATCGTGATGTTAGCTACCTTCCGCCTCCGCCCACTTCGTGAAGTAATCCACTGCCACGACCACGAACTTTAGTTGGGACATTGCCTTTGGAAATGGGCCTAGGATATCTATCCCCCATTTCGCGAAAGGACAAGGAGCCACTATTTCAGAAATTTCCGTGGCGGGCTGTCGAGGGATCTTGGAGAACTCCTGACATTTTTGACATGTCCGTACATAATTGTGGCAATCTCTTCGAATAGTAGGCCAGTAGAATCCGGTCCTGAAGACTTGAGCAGCTAAGGTGCCGCCTGACGCGTGCATGCCGCATATTCCTTCATGGATTTCTCGCAAGGTACGAAGACCCTCTTGCTCTGTTATACACTTGGCGGCTGGGTGAGAAAAGCATCTCCGGACCAGTTCCCCGTCATAATATGTACACCGTGCCGCTTGTTTCAGCACTTTCTTTTTCTCGGCATTATCCACAAGTAATTCCTCATGTTTCAAGTATTTTATCACGGGGATTCGCCAGTCATTTTCAATTTCTTCCACGCAAAGCGACGCTTGCTCTTCCATGAAGGAGGGTATCGATATCTCTCGGTAGTACACGCCCTTGGGTATGGACGCGTCTGGATTTGCGGTGAGTTTGGCCAAGCCGTCTACTTCAGCGTTATCCTCTCAGGGAATGTGCTCAAAGCTGACCCGCATGCTGATTTTCTTTATTTCTAGCAGTTTGCGTTTCACTTTAGCGAGGCACTGGACCATGATGGGCTCTCTGGCCTGAGAGTGTCCCAAGACTTGGTCTATTATCAATTTGGAATCTCCACAAATCTTTAATTGCAAGTCTCCCATCATTCCCGTATCGTGTATGGCCTTGGTGGAAAAGTTTCTTCCTATCCTAAGACCGGCTAGCAACGCCTCATATTCCGCTGCGTTATTGGATAACGGCTGCAGTATTCTGACGGCGTATCGTATTTATATATCGTGTGGCCCGATTATGAAGATCCCGGCTCCGGCTAGTTCTTGGTTCTTGGCTCCATCCACATGAACAACCCATAAGTCAGTGTAGATTTCAGGGAACGGGAGGTCCAGGTCATCTCTTTCCTCTTCCGGCAGGTCCGTTAACGGGTCCTCTGTAAAGGTACACTCGGCTATGAAGTCTGCTAGGACTTGGGCTTTCACGGAGGGATGGTTTTTATACCGCAACCCATATTGCTCGAGTTCAATGGCCCAAATCAGCATCCTTCCTGAAGACTCAGGTTTCCGGAATATCCTTTTCAAAAGCTGGTCAGTAAGTATGATAACGGGATGGGCTTGGAAGTATCTGTCCATTTTCCGCGTGGCTTGAACCAGTGCAAACGTTATTTTTTCAATGCGAGCATATCGCAGCTCGGCATCCTTCAAGACGTGACTCACGAAATAGACAGGGTGGTGCAGATGGTTGTCGTCTCGAACGAGGACGACACTAACCACTTCGTCGGCAACGCCGAGGTATAAGTATAGGGTATTGCCCAGTTCTGGCCTTGTCAACACCAGGTCGGACGATAAATAAGCTTTTAGGCCCATGAACGCCTCTTCACACTCCACTGTCCATCCGAAAGGGGCTTTTTTGCGTATGACCTTGAAAAAGGGCAGGCATCTCTCACCTTGCTTAGAGATAAACCATCCCAGGGCGATAACGCGCCCAGTCAATCCTTGTACCTCCTTGACGGTTCGAGGAGATATCATATCCTGGGTAGCTTTAACCTTTGAGGGGTTGTGCTGGATACCTTTTCGGCTAACCATATAACCCAAAAATTTTCCCGTCTAAAATGCAAACATGCATTTACGGGGATTCAACTTCATTTGATATTTTCTCATCACGCGGAAGACTTCTTCCAAGTCTTTCAGATGGCCCTGGAAGCTTCGGCTCTTGACCAATATATCATCAACATATGCTTCCATATTCCTCCCAATCTACTTTTCAAAGACCTTGTTCGTCATTCGTTGAAAGGTTGCTCCAGCGTTCTTTAGCCCAAACGGCATCGCCGTGTAACAGTAAGTAGCTTTCGGGGTGATGAAAGTGGTTTTTTCTTCATCCTCAATGGCCATGGGGATTTGATGATATCTCGAATTGGCATCTAACGAACTTAGATAGGCGTACCCCGCAGTCTGATCGACCAGCTGATCAATTCGAGGAAGCGGGTAGCAATCTTTGGGACAAGCATCGTTCAAGTCGGTAAAATCGATGCACATACGCCAATCTCCATTGGGCTTTGGGACAAGAACTGGGTTGGCTAATCAGGAAGCTGGAGGTTTTCCATTGAGCTAAGTTTTTCGCTAACCAGGAAGTTCGCTCCGTCGATCCCGTCAACCGGCACAGATATCATCTTGTCTAAGGGCTGAGTGCGTTTCTCATAATTCTGCTCATATGGATCTATCATCACGCACACGTATCTATCACAACTCTTCTGAGTCATGAGTAGGTAACACTCAGCAGCCAATTTCTGGTTGCCTTTGATTGACACCACCTCATCCTAGGAGGGGTATTTCATCCTTAAATGCTTCTGAGATATCGTGGCTCCGAAGCGGTTAAGGAAAGGTCGTCCAAGTATAGCGTTATAAGGCAAGGTTAGGTCTACGACCAGAAACAAAAACTCCTCCGACCGCTTGGAGGCATCCTCTCGAAAATACACTGGCAAAGTGGTAATTCCCGTCACTAGTATTGGGACTCCATCTACTCCAATTATCGGCATCTTGCAGGGTGTCAACTCACCATCAGGACACTTCATGAGGTTGTAAGCCTCCAGTAAAAATAAGTTTATCACACTTCCGTTGTCAATAAGGGTTCTTCTAACTCTGTGATTGTCGATAATGGGTGTGACCACTAACGCATCATTTATGCGAAAAAATAACGCCTTTCTCATCTTCCTCGGAGAAGGACAACACCATTCGATCTAAAGCACTTATCGCCTTGCTTTTTATTAACGTACCCTCCCGCTTCCGCTTATCTCCTGCCGCAGGTGTCAATTGTTCCGGCTCGTCTAGATAGGGCGCGCCTCCGGTTATGATGTTGATGATAGGGACATCGTCATCATCGACCATAAGTGTCTCCCTACCTCTCCCCGCAGGAGTAGCGTTACTTCCTTGAGCGCGAGGAGGTGTTTTTCTATTGTCAGTCGATCTATCTGTCTAGTTGTTCCTGGCCTCCTCTCTTGCTTTAGTGGTAAATTCCCTGAGATAACCTTCCTCCACCAGACGTTCTATTGCTAGTTTTAGTTCTCTGCATACTTCCGTAGAGTGTCCTTTAGCTTTGTGAAACTTGCAAAAAACGTTTTCCCTTCCTCCCATGATTACTCCAGGCTTCACGGGGGTTGGGTAACGAATGGGTAAGTTTCGCTGCTCCACAATCGCCAAGATTTCTGCTCTTGGCAAAATGAGGGAAGGAAGGTCCGGGTCATAAATCCGGCCCTTGGGAGGATCCCCCTGTCGCCGGGTCGGGGAGTTGTTAGACTTTCCCCTCAAAAAGTTGCCTCTTCGGCGATTGGAGGTTGGCGATTGGAGGTTTTAGGAATATGATCTTTCCGCTGAGCGTAATCGTCGACAAAATGATCATCCGAAGTTGTGGCCGCAGGAGCGTTAGGGACTTGAGGCGCATCTGGTGGCATGCTTCGTGTTCTGTCCCTGCTTTCTTCTTCCTCCATTCTCGCTTAGTTATGGGCTTTCAGCCTTAACGTGTCCAAAGTCGCCGGAGGGTCCATCATTAGCGTGTCTCTCAGTTTCCTATAGCGGCAATTCCGCTTCAAGGCTTCTATAGCGAAATCAACTGTAACGCCCGACGTTAACGACATTTCCATGTCAAAGCGACTAAGGAAATCTTTCAAGGATTCTTGAGGCTTCTTGTGTATATCAAATAAAGTCGCGGCAGATTTCCTGATAGGGACCGCGGTACTAAACTGACTTCGAAACTTAGACTCCAGTTGCGAGAAGCTGTCAACAGATCCACCAGGGAGACCTTCGAACCAGAGATGGGTGACTCCTGAAAAGGTCATGACGAATATTTGACATAAAGTTGCATCGTTGTGGGTTTGAAATTGTACAAAGTCCTTCACCTTGTTAAGGTGTGAAATAGGATCTCTAGTACCATCGTAGGATTCCGTGGGGAGTTTCACGTGTCGGCTGACCCTGTGACGTCTTATACGATGGGTGAACGGGTGACCTGAGGTGTCATTAAGAATTTCACGTGTATCGTGAAGGGGATGTACCTCCAACTGGCGCCCTCGATTTCGCGATTCTGGAGTGCGGTATCGCCTTGGAGATTGGCTACGACTCCTTGGCGAACGGGTTCGATGTCTTCTACTACTGGATCTCTCACTACGCTCAGGGGATATATTTCTATCCGCTTCTTCCCGTCGACTGTCCCAACGGTCTTTGTACTCATCATACCGCCGCTCCTCTTGGGGGACGGGAATTCTTGGTACTTGCGGCAGGTAAGGCTCCACTTGCCCCTGAGCGAGTTACACAAGGCTGATTGGTGTATCTATCACGGGCAAGGTCGATGGAATGTTTCCGTGCTGCCAGGGCGATAAGGGTCGTTCAGTGACAATAGATAATGTGAAAATAACCTGGGGAAGAACGTTCGACCCAGAAACATCAGGCGTGATTCTTGTAGCCAGTTCAGTCAAATAATCCAGTCAAGAGCGAAGGGCAGATATTTTGCTCGCGAGGGGGTTGTTCATGCCGTCCAACATGAACCCCCTTGGAGGTAGAGTAGTCCGTGCTGCCAAGGCGATAAGGGTCGTTCAGTGACAATAGATAATGTGAAAATAACCTAGGGAAGAACGTTCGACCCAGAAACATCAGGTGTGATTCTTGTAGCCAGTTCAGTCAAATAATCCAGTCGAGAGCGAAGGGCAGATATTTCGCTCGCGAGGGGGTTGTTCACGCCGTCCAACATGAACCCCCTCGGAGGTGGAGTAGAAAAACTAGATCCCGCCATCTAGGATAGTGGGATGTTTGTCTGTGAAGAGGGTGTTCCTCCTATTGATCTAAATGGGAGATATGAAGATTCCAGAGTGATCTCCTGAACTGTTCCAGAAATATCAGCAGTGGCAAAAGGAAAAAGCTGTCTACGGATCGCGAAAGGAATGTTAGAGGATGAAGGTTGCGTGGACTCCGAATCAGAAGCCATGATCGCTCCGATCTTCCTAGAAAAAATGGAGCTTGGCTATTAAGGACGCTCACTTAATGAACGAAAGCTCTCAACGAAAACACCAGTTTGATAAGATTCGGACTTCTGGAAAATTGGGTTGAGGATGGTGGCTACTTGGGGTTACTGTAGCTGACGTCGAGGGTACCTACAAAGCGCCGGAGGGGGGGCTCCGGCGTAGACACTCCGATGCTTAAGTCAGTAAGGCGGTTCGAAATGGCAGAGGCTCGAGTAGCAATCTTAGGCTTACCTTGTGTTTCAAATGGTGGGGTATTTTATAGGTCGAGCGAGGGCGTTACCTCTAGGGGTGGGCGATATCTAGGAAAGATAACGCTTCGAATGACGTCAGGGGCGATATCTTCATGTGACGTCATGGACGACAGCTTCAAGTGAAGTCACGGCAGGCCCGGGATGGGATAACGCCGTGCGTACGGATAAATGACGTGTGAGACCCCCCCCCCCTCTGATGTCGACCATCCCAGGGTTCTTCTCTCGATGTGGGGCGACATCCTCCGCGGTAGGCACCCGATAGGCATCGCCATGTCTGCCCTTAACGCGGGCGTGGTGACGAAAACACCCCAAAAATAGTCTTGATTGTTATCAATCACGTATCACTATTTTTTTTAGAATAATATGTTTTCATTTATATATATTAATGGAGTTTGACACATCTAAAGTAATATCAATAACCAAGCCTATGCTTCTATCTAAAGATTGGCATTTTGAGTGACATAATAAAAATAAATAAACTTCTTTAGTAACTTTTTTTTAAAAGTTTACTCTATTTAATCAATTTAATTCTTACTGATGGGTGTCGATTCCGTCAAAAATAAATACAACTTATCAGTACCTACAAAAGATTACAAATAGTGGTAAGATGTTCGATCCACAAAGAATGGGTAATATTAAAATAAGATAAAGACCGGATTTAAACATTTAAGTAGAATGAGAGTTTTGTTTAACACTAAAAATTGAAAAGTCAAATAAAAAGTAACAGACCAAGAATATTATTCCTGGTCAAGAACGAATAATTAGGAAAAAGATTCATAGTAAAGGCTAAAGTAAAGTTACGATTCATAAGTATTCGATCATTGATTCACAGATATTCCTTTCTAGTCTACAGAATTTCTATAGAATCAAGGTACACTTATGACTCCTACTTCCCTCCTGTATCAAAACCATCTCAGGTACACTTAGAGATGATTCCTAATCAACTAGCACATTGCTGGTTAAAGGGTTTACTAAAATTGATTGATTATCGATTAGGGGAAGACAATTCTAAGCCTTGACACCTCGGTTGTCAATCAGGGCTTCAACCTAAATACTATTCTCTCTATCTTATCAGGGCTAGTTGTGTACTTCGATCTTCTTGGTTCGTAAATGGCCCAATAAAGGGTTGCCGTAACAAAAAAGAATGACGGTTTCAGATTAAAATTTAGGTTGATCAGACATAAACCTAATATGAAAAGTGTTCAAGTATTTTAGAGAACAAATATATGCAAACATAGAAATTAAGAAGAGCAATTTAGATCTCACAAATACTTAGAATCATAACTTTAATTGCCTTTACCATGAACAAGAAAGTTTAGCTAGAGAAAGACAAGAAAAATTAAAGAAAACAATAAAACTGTTTAAATATAAAATCCCTGCGTCTTTAAGGTTGAAGACAACAGGAGAAACGAGTTCAAAACCAGAGAAAAGAAAAGAAGAGAGGTTGTTGGACGTTCCTCGTCGTCCTCCCTAAAAAAACCTAGGATAATATATATAGTTTAATTACTAATTGTATTTTAATCACTCTCTTATTAGAACTCTAACTGATGAGGTCGAAAGAAGCTGGAACTTTAACACTCCTGGAGACAATCCAGCGGGAATAATCACACGTCTTCGAAATCTATGTCTTTAAGTAGTAGCGCATGAGAATTGGGACTCTCTGCCTTGAGGAGGCCAAGAAGGACCGTTCTTGGCCAAGAGACCGACCAAGAAAGGTGTCTGCGCAACTCTGTCCAGATTTCACTCTTTTCTGCCCCATTTTCTATATTTTTCTATTCTAGAGCTATTTTCTGCAAATGTAGAGCAATTCATCTCTAATCAGTAGAATCATCATCTAAATTACATAAAAATATATGGTAAAAATAGCTACAAATTATGTCCAATCACTTACAATTAGTTCTGTTAATACAGTTGATACGTTCCTTAATGGTGAACACCAAGAATTGTATATAAAATACCGATCTAATTCAAAGATTGGATTTTGAATGCGGAAACTAGAACTTATATTGACGACTAACCCTCTTAGTGTGAAGCTAAGAAACTTAGTCTACGACGACCTATGGATCTTCTATCAAACTACTAACCCTCTAACTACAAAGTAGTTACAACCTAGTTTATGAATAATAGAATAAAAATGGTGGAAATTGTTGTTTTTACTTAAACAAATTAAAGCTTCCAAACTTTAATTTACCTAAGAGTTCAACACTTGAACTTTGGAGAAAACCTTTCAATTATCTTAACAATTCCAAGTGTGGTCGTATAGTTTTTTTATACTAAACGAAAGAAGTAAAGAAAACCTAAAGAAAATAGAAATTAGCCAAATCGGCTACTCCTACACTGCGGCCAAGGTGTGAATGCGCGGACGCGAGGGCCTAACCCTAGATCGAGGCCTACTCAGACTTGGACACGCTTATGGTGCGGGACCAAACCCTAGGCCAAGTAGGATTTGGTTTCCTACTTGGTCGACGACCCATAGTCCTAATCCATCATGGATTTTGGACTCATAAAAAGACATAAATAATTAATAAATCCAAAAATTCCTAATTATGACAAGTCTTTGGATAAAATTGGTGAAAAATGGATCATCTTAATTCATTTGAGGTGGAAGTGAACTCCAAATCGGTTTTTGTTTTTTCTCTTCTTTTATATTTTTGATTAATTTATGTGTTATTTTGTTGGATCTAATCAAATAGAAGGTGGTCAAAAGAGTCGAGTGAGTGGCACTTGGTATGTTAGAAGGGGTGATAGATGAAGTAAGGAGTGACTAACTGTTGCGTTCAACCATGAGTTTCCTGAAAAATAATGAAAGTTCATTTTACAAGGTTGGGATGTCAAAGGAGCTCAAACAACTACTTTTCCTACATGTTTATAATAATGAAGCGTTAAGGCATCCTTGAAAGATGTTAATTATATTGCGGGCAGCTTGCTATTAATGAATTTTTGGTGCAAGCTCAAGCAGATGGAGAGCTTTGAAGAGTAAGCCAAGCATTCTAGTGGGCTTATTGAAGCTTTATTTTGTACTTATAAAGTTTCGACCTATGTATTTCGGTTTCTTAATGATTTTGGGCTTTACTAAAGCTTGTTTGGGTTGTTCGGCTTATTTTTATGCCTATGCCTTGGGTCAAGTTTGGGTTTTGGTATTATATTGTAAAACTTGACGCTACTTTTATTATGTTGTGTGACGCATACCGTAAACCACACATGCTACTTTACTACATTTGGAGAAATTGCACAAACCTTCCCTAATCTATAAAAACTCTACCTAATGCATCAAAAACTTAATCTAAGTGTTTAATTTAAATATTCGAAGCAAGAATTTATGATATGTTCCTTGATCGAAAGATAAAAAAAAAATCGATTACTTGCCCAATCTTTTCTTGAAGAAATCGGTTGAGAAAGAATAAACCATTCCAGACTTTTAAAAAATTATGCTTAAAAGCCTAGTTGAAATTTATTCAAGAATCATTTACACAAACTTAGACTTCAATTTGTTAACGTGGAAAGAAACCTAGTTGATTGCAGTTGACAAAAGAAGTTTAGTGTCTTACTTAAACAATTACAAGTATTTCCAACCTTATAATGTTAAACAGTTCAAACTGCAATCAAAGGAGAATAACCTTCTAAACTTATTCAACGTTATAATTTATATTTATCAAAGACTCAAGACTCTTGTTTATAGTGTTTACAACTCTTATGAACATCTTAGGCTAGTTCTAAACCAATTAGGAATAATAGAAACACTTCATATATGTTTTGGATACTTAATCTTAATTCTTGTAGAATTATAAATTCTAATGACATGAATTTTGACACTTGTCTTTCTAATCCTAAAACCATTAGGATTTGATCCTAATTATTAAGTATGCTCTGTAAATAGTAAAATAAAAGAATCATACCAACCACTGGAGTCTAATTAAGTTAGGAACAACTTTTATTGTTGCAAAATATATATGAAGAACCATGTCTCATTTTATGGCATCTATGGAATTCAAAAAATACTAGAGTATATTGTCAAGTTGTAGAAACATTCAAGAAGTTCTTATCTAAGGTGGATAGATTTTGAAAGATTACATGAATGTAAATTATTAGTACACAACATGTTCCAACACTCAAAGGCAAGTCAAATGTATAAAACCAATACCTACTCTAGATGGAACTTGTGATTATTAGCACTTGCACTAGGCTCCGTGTTGTAGCAAGAGATTTCAAGGGCTCATGTTTTTCCTATTAAACATAGGCATTATGTGGTTGTAACATCAAGACATGGGTGCGAACTAACATCTATCCAATCAAAATCTCTTTAATTTATTGGTACAATTCGATCTTTATAGCCTTCACTGACTCATTTAGAGTTGGTTGCTCCGGATGTATCATGTCTCTCAAATTTGACAAACTATTACTTCTTTTTAACTCGATAAATTGACTCTAAAATTAATTCTACTCGATGAATTGAATTTTATTATACATTAAGAATCTACCCAAACACGTTGCAGAAAAGAAAAAAAGACGAGAGAGAAGAGAAAAAGAGGCGAAATGAGGGAGGGAGAAGTTAGGAGTCAAGCAAAATTATTAATCTTGTCCCGTACCGACTAGTTTTCTGATACGTATTTGAATTTTTTTTCTGAAACAGTACAATGTAGATCAAGTTTCATCTCGCTCTCCATCTTAGTCTTCTCGGTCTGTCTCACTGAGATTTTGGTAGAAATGGAGTTTACATATCGGTCTCGTACAATCTCAGGCATTAAATTGATAAAAAGAAAAATCTAAGGATCGTCCCTGTCGTATGGACCAATCAAACAATTCCGAACATAAGAACTCATGATGGGGCTCTATGACTGTAAGGAACAAGTGTAGTTAGTAATGTGGCTGAGTTAAGTTAGTTTAACTAAGGCTTAATAGATATTTTGGATGGTTAATTGTAGTTAGCTAAAGTAACTTGGGTTAATCTTTTTTGTGGTAATTAGATAGATAGAGAGAAAAGTAGTGTGTGCGCGCGCTGCTGGCAATGAGGAGAGAAAAGTAATACAAAACATAAGAGTTCTAGAGAAAAATCTCTCATTGTTCTTGTTGCTGCAAAAATAAGAGACTCGATTCTCTTGATTATTATTGTGTTATTCTATGTGTGGAGTGAGTTCTTAGCTGATTAATTCAGCAAACATAAGTGGTAGCAGAGCAAAGGTTAAAGAGTGGTGGAGACAACCCTAGAGAGAAGAAAGAGCTCAAGAGAAGAAGACAGCCATGACAGCCAGAAATCAAACCATTAATTGGAGCAGTGTGCAACCCCCAATATTCTCAGAAGATAACTACGAGTTCTGGAGAATCAAGATGAGAACCTTGTTCATCTCACTTGATCTGTGGGACACGATGGTGACAGAGTTTGAAGAACAGGAGACCATGGAGAATTTAATCGTGGCTCCAATAAACGAGTTGAAGAAGCATATAAGCCAAGACACTGGTGCACTTGGGTTGATTCAAAGAGGAGTGACCAACACCATCTTTTCGATGATTAGTGCAGCTCTAAATGCGTACCAAGCGTGAGAGATCTTGAAAGACGAGTTTCGATGAGAAGAAAGGGGAAAGACTGTCAAACTTCAAAACCTTAGAAGAGATTTATCGAATTTGAAAATGGAGGAGAATTAAGACTATTATTGAGTTTTCTGGTAGAATAACAAAGTTAATGAATGAAATGAGAAGTTATGGAGAGAAAACTGATGATAAAAGAATTATTGAGAAAGTGATGATTAGTTTGCCGGATAGATTTGAATCTAAATTAATGTTATTGAGGAGACAAGATTTATCGAAGCTGAATTTTCCGCAGCTGATGGGTTCTCTAAAAACATGAGTGATAAGATTCAACGTCGATCTTGTAAGTTTCGGAGTCGTGCCTGATCGGAACGGTGGCAGTCGATGTCGGATGTACCTGCAAAGCGTCGGGGGGCTCCGGCGTAGACACTCCGATGCTTAAGTCAGTTCGGGTTTCAAAAATAACAGAGATTCGTCTGGGTGATCTCGATCTTACCTTCTGATTGGAAAAGTAGGGGTATTTATAGGCCTATGCGGCGATACCTGGCGATAACAATCCAGGCGATGTCTGATGGTGACGTCACAAGCGATACCGATGGATGACGTCATGAGCGATATCTGACGGGGCTGCCGAGAGCGATAAGCTCGTGGGTCCCTAGGATGGGATGGTGTCGTGCGTATAGAGTAGCGTGAGTCCCCCCCCCGCTGATGTCGACCATCCTAGGAATCCTTCGCTGATTCTCGAGCGATATGAAGATATCTTACGGGTCTTATGGGAAATCGTCCCGGCGGGAGCCGCAAGTGTGGTAGCACCGTTAGGGCAGTCTTGATTGTTATCATAAGCCCAACTGAAAACGAGCCCGAGTGTTTACCAAGGGTTGTCCATGTCTGAAATCTTAGATGAAAACTTGTTCTTTCGTGGGGCGGTATGTCTGCAGGATCTCCGAGTTTCTCTGACTGCTCGACGTTAACCGTGTGAAGTGATGAGCTGGAACTTAGTTCTGAAGCTTTCCAGCGAACAAGCGGATTCCATCCTTCATTCTTATCTAGAGACCTGTTTTTCTGAGGCGTTAAGAGGTCAACGAGAGATGCTGCTATTACGCTCGTAATCATGAGGGCATTGCTTTCACCCAGCGATGTTAGTCTGTTCGGCCTCTTGGCAGGGCTTACGGAGTCTCAATTTTATTCATGTCCTAGAAGGGCTGCCGATGAGTCATTTGTGATACCGCCAAGGACTGTAACCAGGTCATGTCGTGGATTTGCATTCGTTCCGGGTCCATCATCCTTTCAAGTGTACTGCAAACACACGGAGGAGATAGGTATTTATAGAGAAGTTAGTAAACTTTGTACTTACAGGGGTTTGAGGTCACGCAGGCCCTGTCTTTCTTTCACGCTTAAGGAAACAACGATATCGACGTGGCTTTACGCCATCACCTGCCTTCGATTATCGCAGCTTTATACCACCAGATGCTTGCGATGTCGACGAGGTTTTACGCATCTAGGGCCACCTGTGACATCAACTCGGCCTTACACTGTGGATACCGGTAACCATATGGCTTTTACGTCATGGCTACCCGTGATATCGTGCCTTTTGGCATTTTTCCATACTTTTTCTCGCATCCCTTCGAACATCCATGTCGCGGATAGCATACGAGTATCAACCTTTGCTTCTGCTTCAGGCTTATCAGTCTTTAAGGGTGACGGGACGGCTCGCCTTTTGAGGACCTCTTTGTTCTTTCCAAGGCCTCTCTCTTGGGGCCTATAAATTGGGGAGCTTTCTCCACCCACGTTCTCCTCATCTCTGGCAATTCACATCATGGATCATTTGACTAAGAACTTCTTCCTTTCCAAGGGCCATTCTCTCAGGAACCTCAACGATGGCGACGTCGGGTTCCTGGAGAACATGCTGGTCAAGACCTCTGAGGACATCCTGGAGCTGCAAGGAATGCTGACCCCTCTTCATTTCAGGCTGGGAGCCACGTCTCTGGAGGATTTCAGTCCTTTGGAGAGCGTGTCAAAGCTGGCTGCCTCCATCGCTCGGATTCAAGTGGTGATCGCCATGCTGCAGCAGCGCAAGGATATGCTGGGGTGCTGCCTGAAGGGGATGAGAGCCACCTCCCATGATCTGATTCTGGTCATGGATTCTCTGAGAGACCTTCCCGAAGTGCTTGAGGATGCTGGCTCTGATGCCTGATAGCGATGGCTCCCTTTGGGTATTTTCTCTTTTCCTCCTGTCATGTAAATGTACTTTCCGGCCCCTAGGCCATAATAAATAAACTGATTTTAGTACGCCGTTTTGCAACTGTTCTTCTTCTTTAATGCGCCCTTTGTCTTTTTTCCTTGGAGATATTCTTAGCCCAACTAAAAACGGTTCAGCCACTGGGTGGTTTTCTGATTGGTTGTTCAACATTAAATCTACGCCGCTGTTGTCCTGGCAACTGATTGGGCAATTTTGCGGTTTTCCTCGATCAGGGGAAAATCTCAACAGGCGTGACTGTAAATCCATATCTGCACTTCAGGTTGTACACGTGTCTTCTCTCAAGAGTCGGGTTGGAAGATCGAAGATCCTTTTTCCAATTTTCTGGCTATTTAAGGGATCTTCTTCCCCTCGTTATTCTTCGTCTCCTTGCTGTTTTTTCCTTTTATTAATATTCTGTGATCTCATGGCTGATTCTCATTTTTTAGATACGTTCGCACGAGATTCTCCACCAACTCCTCCGACTTCTCCTGACTCAGATAATCCTCCTCCGTCGCCTCCCTGGAGGCCACCTGTTCGCCGACGGTGCCGCAAGAGGCGGAGGAAAGATGTTGCGAGGGAATCTAAATCGTTCTTCGATTCTCTTGCTTCTTTCTCTTCGAAGGGGAAAGAGACGTCTTTCCTTCCTAACGAGTCACTGCCAAGGGCTCCTTCCGCCTGTTCAGTCGTTAAAGTGGTGTCACCGTCTGTCAAGGAGGAGTTGGATCGATCATCCACTCGCGTGGGGGAGAGGGTTGAGGAACCTTTCCCTTTCGCTGGCAAGGATCGATCGCTTTTTGGTGATGATGATGACGTGGTCTACTGCTACGGCATTTCCTGGTCTGACGGCGAATAGTTGGGTATGCCATGCCTCTTTATAGATGCCGTATGGCTTTTCCAAATAATAAAATGACGTTTTTATTCCTTTTCGCTCTTCTGCCGCTTTTCTTCCTTTATGTTTCCAGGATTATCGCGGGAGTAGGCCTTTCGCTGGACGCAACCGCCTTTCGGTTTTTAGTCAGTAACTGTCTTCTCCCAAAAGACATTGATGACTGCCCACGCGTCCTTTTCCACTCTGCACGTGTTTTATTTTCACAGGCTGTTCCTTTTTTTAGGTTTAACCTTTATAAGGAATTTGTTCTTCTCTTTTAGTATTTTTTGCTAATATTTCGAAATTCTTCGTATTTCCTTTCTTCTGTGCTTCTTTCTTCTCGAGGGATTTTACTGCGATTGCTCGCCGGTGCCGACGGCCGATTCACTGGTTCTCTGCTCCAGGTATTTTGCTTCTCTATTGCCATAGCTTTACTTTCCATTCCATTATGTCTCGCGCTAGGCCTTCTGCAATTATCGAAAATCCTCTAGATCCCGAAGTCAGGAGAGCTCGTAGTGTTTTTGATTGTAATGAGGTTTTGAGGGCTGAGTTAGAGGAGAACGGTATCACTTTTCCCACGGGATACCGCCCCTTTGTCCCATTGAAGGATACTCGGCTCACTGATGCCATGTGGGGGACGTTCCGGTTGGTTTATTTCAAGATGTTTACCTACGTGTTTCGTCTCCCGCTTCATACTTCTCTGATGAAACTGCTAAACCATTACTATCTCAATCCCGTTCAAATAACTCCGCCTTCCTGGTGTGGGCTTTACTCCTTTCTTCGCTCGTGTGAGATGAAGCATATTTTCGCTCCATCGCTCGATCTGTTCCGCACGTTTTTCACCTTGAGGTGTCACAACTGCTTAGTGAATATTACCCCAAGATGGAATGGTGCTCTTGTTCGGTTCTTCTCGCGGAATTTTCAAGGTTTCGAAGAGAATGTGGACAATTGGAAAAATGGCTTCTTTACCCTTCGCTTGCCCTTTCGGTATTGGCGCGGTGGTTTCAACCGAGTGATTACCAGTGCCGCTTGGCGAGAACCAGATGTGCTGTCTAGTATGGATGTATCCAATGTTAACGCCTTATTAGAAATAGAAGGGTCTTTCCGCATTCAGGAATTTGCTCGATTCAGACCTTTGTCAGAGTGTGTCATTGGTGAGTTTTTCTTTTATCGCCCTATCACTTCGATTTTCTTGTCATATTAAACTATTTTATCGGCAGGTAACGCTGAAGGTCGATCTTCTGGGGAAGGCGACGTTCCTCTGAACGTGGTGCCGCTTCAGACCTTACCCCCTTCTCCTCCGCCTGAAGGCTCTAGTCGTCCGCCTATTACGCCGCGAGGAAGGAGAAACAAAACCGTCGCGACACGTAATACATCTGCTCGACCTTCCCGTTTCCTTGAGAATTGGCTACCGTCTCGCGGTAAGGGAGTGGCCCCAAATAATCCCGTGATTGAAGAGGTTGATAGTGATAGCGGAAGCATGGATACTGGTTCAGAGTTGCGTCATGCCACCCTTGCCCAACGAATGAAACTTAGGTCCAGAAAAGGTGATCCTGCAGCGGAGTCAACCGAGGACGATAGAGAAGAGATCGCTGCCGAAACGGAGCGTCTCGTAAAGAGAGTTCGCAAAGAGAAGTCTGACCCACCAGTTCCTTCCGTGGAGGAAATCAATGGGGATCCTTCCGAGGAAGTTGACGCCTCGCACATTACGGGTCCCTTGCCAGTGACGGAAGTTACCAAGGTGCCCTCTGCCATTCCTCCCAAGGTTAACGAGGCTTCGGCAGCGGTGAGCTCTCCCTCGGTGTCTGGCGGTCCTAGCTCCCCTATTCACTCCTTTATTCCAGATGTGAACTTACCAACTCCGAATCCAATCGTTCCTCCCCCACGGAAGCCTCAGCCTTTGTTTCTTTCTTCGATTTCGGGCATTGGTGATTCTGCAAAAAATTGCTCTCCTCCTTATATCGCCAATCTTTCCCCTCAAGGTCTTCAAGGCCCCCTCGCTTATCAGCTGGACTTGTCTTCCCTTGGTACCGACGGTCTCCGTGCTTTAGGGCTATCGGACCCGTCATCGCGAGAGGAGCCAGTGGGCCCGATAGTGGGGCAAATGTTTACTTCTTCGAAGGACAAAGAAGAGTTCTTGCGGCGTCCTCCCGACGTACGACATTCACATCTTCTGACTGACATGCTGGCCTGCTTCTGCGAGTTAAACTACTTTTTTGAGGATCAGCGTGACAAGGTTCAGCCTTCTCTTGATTTAAAGGGAGAACTAGATGCTGCTTTAGGGAAGGTAAATGAGCTGTCGCAGCTTCAGGAGCGGACCCGGGCGGAGTTGGATGACTGTCGCGCTGAGCTTGCTCGAGAAAAATCAAAAGGGAAGGCTAAGACAAACCTTCTGGAGGCGGAATTGGTGGTGGCTGACAGAAAGAATATCTTCCTTCGCAAAGAGATAGCATCTCGTGATGCGGATTTGGCCAAAGTGCCTTCAAAGATAGCCTGGTGGAAGAACAAGACCATGGATATTTGTATCGCTGAATTTATGAGTCTCTATCGCCAGGGAACTGTTGACTCGTCAGTGCTGACCGATTACGCTTCCAAGAGACTGAAGGATTTGGGCGAAGGTGAGAGAGATCTTCCTTCTTCTGGAGAAAAACGGAGGAATGGTGATCGCGATGCTCGCGAAGGCCCATTATTAATCGAGGTTGCTCTATTTAGAAGATTTTCCGCTTATTTGTTTCTTTGTCTTGTAATAACGCCTTGTTGTGCGACAATACTTGTAGTTGATTGCTATTTGATTTTCATTCCGCCTTTTCGCGTTAACCCAACGTTATTCTTTTAATCAACGCCATCTTGCGTTATCTCCTTTCTTGCGATATCGCTCTTGTTTTTCCCAAGATATGGTACCTGCTTTTCAGAGCATTTAATGCTTGCTATCCTTTCCTTAGAAAAGTCGTGATTATGCAGGCACACGTGTCCATTTCTTCCAGCGCTACGAGCTAGCGTGCTCGAGTACTTTACCTAAACCGAGGCGTTGTAGCACTTTTCTAGGATTGTACTCATTACCTGAGTCTGTTCCTTATGCCGCTTCCACGCAACGACTGTGGCATTCGTCGTTTCGTTCGATCATTAGGGTTATAAAATCCAATATTTATTCTTTTCCCTTTTCTTTTATCATCCCACTTTCTCATATTTTCTTTTAGCCGTCTTATTTTCTCCCCACTATTCAAGGCTCTTTAAAGTGCTTTTCTCTGAAGGTATTTCCTTTCTCCTCCATCGTCTTCTTCATCTTTTAATTCTTTAATTCTGCCATGGCTAAGACTCGTCGTACTGAGTCGAAATCTGCCGATGAGAAAAGGATGGATATTACGGCTAGTGTTATCACATCTGAGGCCGCTCTCCGTGAGCATTTGGCCGCCCATAATGCTGATATTCCTGATGATTATAAAACCACTGTTGCCCCTGAGTCACTACGTTTGAACAGCGTTTTGACGGGCAATCGTAGGGTCATGTATGCGCAAATGTTCCGTTATGGCTTCCGGCTTCCCATTGACTCTTTTGTCAAAGAATTGCTTGTTGCCGGCGATCTGAATCCGGCCCAACTATCCCCAAATGCATATTGTTGTGTTTATGCTTTTCTGGAACTTTGCAAATACAAAGGGATTACTTCCCCTTCCCTTCTACTGCTTAAATCTCTTTTTAAGCTGATGAAATACCGGGGGGTGATAACGATATCGCCCCGTTTTGACGATGACTCTCTGAAGTCTTTTACTTGGAAACTCCTCCATATCGAGTCTTCCGTTGATGGCTGGAAAAAGGAGTTTTTTGTGTTAGATCTTCCTGAAGATCTTGGTTCCTGGTGGCGATCTGGGTTCCTGGTGGCGATCTGGGTTTAACCAAAACGTAGATGACAACGTCTGGAGCCGACCAGGGACCCTTCCGAAACGTGAACTAGACTGGTTAAACGCATTGCTCAAACTGGAAATCAGCGTTCACATCCGCCAAGTGGCTTGTAGAATGGACATTCGATCTTGTGTTGAACGTGAGTGTCGCGTTACTCCTTTCTCTGTTATCGCTGATACTAATGCTGACGTTATTTTGTGCTTTCGCAGCGACGGATCCCAACTATAAACCTGAGAGTGTAAGGAGACGCTTGAAAAGGGCTCAAGAGAGAAGAAAAAGAGAGAACTACTTCCACGGAAGCAACTGATAACCCCACCGATCTTCCGGCTACTTCCGCTACTCTTGTTCAAGTTTCCTCTTCTTCAGCCGGTGTGAGGGATCCTGACATTCCTTCAGGCGTTCCCCTTGTGACCATCGCTGCTCCTCCTGCCCAGCCTTCTTCTTCTTCCAAGGCTCCTAAGGCCATTGCCAAAGGAAAAAAGAAGAGAAAAACAAAAGCGTTGCCGCTCTTACGCCTTCTCCGGACGCGGCAGGTTCTTCAGAAGCACCTCCTCCCAACGTTGTTACGGTAAGGGTGCCTTTTAGCCATGATATGCTATATTTCAATGTCTGTCGCCATTTGATTTCTTTTTTCTATGCTTCATATTGCGTTCTTGGCAGGATATTATTGCTGTCGCTACCTCCGCTCCTCCCTTAGCCGATATGAATCTGGGCTACATGTTGACGGGCTCAAAGAAGAGACAGTGGCCGGAAGAGGAGGGCAGAAATCCATCCTCTTCTACCACCGGGATGGGGAACAGACCTGCGGACGGGTTTGACTCTACGGTTGTTCCCCAGGGAGGGAATCCGTCAGAATTTTTGGAGAACTTAGGCACGGGCGAGACTTTCGGGGTTTCGCCCAATTCTTTTGGTGGTCCTGTTCACGCATATTCCTCCAACATGGGATATCAGGAGGTTATGCCAGATTTTTCAGGCTATCAGCCTCATGGCACTTATTTTGCTCCAGGAGGTTCGTCCACACAGGCTCGTCCTCCTTTTCCTCTGGCCTTCGTTAGTTCAAGCATCCCCCTATCGGCCCGTTATGGCGAAGGAGGTACCACCTTTAACTTTGTGGCGGATCTTAGTCCGATAAGTGGGGCCGTTACTGTGACCCATCAAGTTGGACTGTACGATCTGCGTAACACTGGTCTGGCGGCACTGGGGGGTGATGGCTCGGATGAGGTTACGGCTTTGCTGGCTTCTCAAGTATTGGCGTCTGCGACAGAACGAGAAGCCTTCAGGCCCGGGGTTGACAGAGTGAACTCACTACGCTCCAACCTTTTTACAAATTTGATGCAGTTCCATTACTGGGCGGAGGAAGCGCAGCGTCAAGCTGCTTCTCTTTCCTCCTCTTTGGAAGAATTAGCACGAGAGCGGAATGAGAAGAAAAAGTTACTGGAGGAGCGTACAAACTTATTGCTGGCTCATCAGGAGCAGAAAGAAGAACAGTCTGTCGCCTTGGCAGCGGAGAGGGCCAAAGTTACGACCTTGGAGAATGAGAAATCATCCCTGGCCAAGGAGAAAGCTGCCCTGGAGGAAGAGTCGGCCGATAGGAGCCTGTGGCATGTTGAGCAGACTGCCGCTATTTTGGTCGCTTGCTTTGAGGAAGTCCAAGGGGTCGACGCGTACAAACCCGATGAGGTCACTGCCACTTTCAAACGAAGATCTGGCCACCTTAATGAGGAGGGCTTTCGCCAAGCTAAAGCAGCAGGCTGGAAACGGAGGCACCCCGAAGGTTGACGTGCTTCGAGGCTTTACCGCTCTTTCCTTAGTGATCAAGCGTCACTAAATTTTTGTTTATTATTTTGACCACCAAAGTTTGTAGCCCCCTTTAAACATTTCGATGTGTTCAAGCAATTCTTATTGCTGACTTTTCTTTACTTGGTTGCCTCTTTGCGGACTCCTTTGGAGTTATCTTCGCCAATGCGCTTACTTTTCCGAACAGATTCTTAGCGTTCCCACCAAAATTACAGGATTTGGTATTGGGTTAACTTTCTCGGTAAGCCTGGCGATATCTCTGCTTACGAGATCCTCACTCCTTCCGCTGCCCGAAAAGTATTATGCGCATTCTCAATTGTAAATCATCAGTAACAAAAACACGTTACCCTGGAACCCGCGGGAATCGCTTTCGCTATCAGCTCTATACTTCACCAGGGATTACACATCTGGTTACTAGCCGGGATTTCGCGATTCTCCGTGTTTCCCTATTTTCACGATCGGCCCTTAAGTGCCTCATCTTAGTGAGCTGTCGGATCGGGACGACTATCACAAGGCTAGGGAATTTTCACTTTTGGGCGTTGCCCTCGCGTCTAGAACCGTGTCCTTACTTAATGACTTAGCTGTAGCAGCCCAGTCGTTAAGATAGGATTCTTGTTTCTAGAATGGAGTTTCTATTTCTTTGGGGCGTGCCACGTCTTGCTGGGCCGTCTCCACGAGAACGGTCAGTACAAGAAAAGGACTTTTCACTCCCAAAGATACCGGGCAGTGCCCTCACTTAATGAGCCATCTGATCAAGATCGGTCATCACAAGGATAGGACTTTTCACCCCTGGGGGCATCCAATCCGACGCTAATTCAAGGTATGGTGGGTAGTGCCCTCACTTAATGGGCCATCTGATCAAGACCGGCCATCACAAGGATAGGACTTTTCACTTCCCCAAAATACCCCATTTTTTTATCTGCACAAAGGCAACCACAAACTTCCACGAAAGCTCTCTCATCGAGCATTAGTCATGGTTAGGGTTGACATAAATCAAAGGTGCAGATAAAATCAAATTCTAGAGTAATATAACTTCAAGCGAGCGATATTCCAAGAGTTGGATAAGGGTGTACCATCGAGAGTCTCCAGATGATAGGCTCCTTTCCCGACAACGTGGGTGACGCGATATGGTCCATCCCAGTTTGGACTGAGTTTTCCCATGTGTTGCCCTGCCGCTCGCTTGTCTCTGAGCACCAGGTCACCGGCTTTCAGCAACCGTTCTTTGACGCGCCTGTTATGATAACGGGCCATCTTTCGTTTGTAATGCTGCGTTTTCAGAAGGATTTCCTCTCGGACTTCTGGTAACGCGTCCAGGTTAGCTCGTAACCTTTCCTCATTCAGTTCTTCCAGAAAGTGAGCCACCCGTAGGCTCATGGTTCCAACTTCCACCGGTGTAACGGCTTCGGTCCCAAAGGCCAACGCGAAAGGTGTTTCTCCGGTGGTAGTCTTAACGGTCATGCGGTACGCCCACATCACGTATGGTAGCTCATCAGCCCATTTCTTTTTAGACCCTTCTAGGTTTTTCTTGATGCCGCTAAGGATGCTCCGATTGGTTACTTCCGCTTGTCCATTGGTTTGCGGATGAGCCACGGAGGAAAAGCGTTGCTCGATTCCAAATTTTGAGCACTGGTCTTTGAAGAACTGGCTGGTGAACTGCGTTCCATTATCGCTGACAAGGACACGAGGTACGCCAAACCTCATGATAACTTGATATTTGAAGAAACGCCAAGTTTTTTCTGCCGTGATTGTGGCGACCGCATCAGCTTCTGCCCACTTAGTGAAATAGTCTACCGCCACTATCACAAATTTCAGTTGAGACCTTGCCTTTGGGAATGGGCCTAGGATATCGATCCCCCATTTAGCAAAAGGACAAGGGGCGATAATTTCTGATATTTCCGTGGCAGGTCGCCAAGGAATTCTGGCAAACTCCTGGCACTTAGGGCAAGCTTGCACATAGTTGTGACAATCTCTTCGGATGGTGGGCCAGTAGAATCCGGATCGAAAGACCTGTGCTGCCAGGGTACCGCCTGACACGTGCATACCACATACCCCTTCATGGATTTCGCGCAAGGTGTGAAGGCCCTCTTGCTCAGTTATACATTTGGCGTCAGGGTGAGAAAAACACCTTCGAATCAGGTCCCCGTCATAGTACGTACAGGGAGTTGCCTGTCTCAGTACCTTCTTCTTTTCAGCGGTATCCTCAGGTAGTTCCTCGTGTTTCAAATATTTAATTACAGGAATTCGCCAGTCGCTCTCATGCTCCTCCACACATAAAGATGCTTGCTCCTCCATGAAGGATGGTACCGATAGTTCACGATAATATACGTCTATGGGTATGGACGCTTCCGGATTCGCGGCCAATTTGGCTAGATTGTCAGCTTCAGCGTTTTCCTCCCTGGGGATATGCTCGAAGCTGATTTGCATGCCCTCTTTTTTTATTTCCAACAATTCTCGCTTCACTTTGGCGAGATACTGAATCATGATGGGTTCCCGGGCCTGAGAGTGCCCCAAGACCTGGTCAATTATCAACTTGGAATCGCCACAGATTTTTAGACGCAGGTCTCCTGTTCTTCCAGTATCGTGCCTCCCTTTAGAGGAAAGTCCTTTCCCTATTCTGAGCCCGGCTAGCAATGCCTCATACTCTGCCGCGTTATTAGATAACGGCTGTAGGATTCGAATGGTGTACCGTATTTGCATATCGTGCGGCCCATTTATAAAGATTCCAGCTCCAGCCAGCTCTTGGTTTTTGGCTCCATCCACATGGACGATCCAGAGGTCCGTGTAGGTTTCCGGAAACGGGAGATCCATATCGCCCCATTCCGCTTCAGGTACGCCGTCCAGAGGATCTGTTGTAAAGGTACATTCCGCTATGAAATCAGCCAGGATTTGAGCCTTTACGGACGGTCGAGACTGATACCTCAATCCATATTGTTCTAGTTCAAGCGCCCAGATCAACATTCTTCCGGAAGATTCAGGCTTTCAAAATATTCTTTTCAGAGGCTGGTCTGTGAGTACGATAACGGAATAAGACTGAAAATATCGATCCATTTTGCGGGTGGCTTGTATAAGAGCGAACGCTATCTTTTCGATTCGGGTGTATCGCAACTCCGCATCCTTTAGGACGTGGCTCACAAAATAGACCGGGCGATGAGAGTGGTTATCGTCGCGAACAAGGACGACACTGACCACTTCATCCGCGGCGCCAAGATACAAATATAAGGTATCGCCTACTTCAGGTCTCGTCAATAGTAGGTCAGACGCTAGGTAATCTTTTAGTCCAACAAATGCCTCCTCACATTCTGGGGTCCACCCGAACGAGGCCTTCTTGCGTATGACTTTGAAAAAAGGGAGACACTTCTCTCCTTGCTTGGAAATGAATCGCCCAAGGGCGATGACTCGCCCAGTTAGCCTTTGTACCTCTTTAACGGTTCTTGGCGATATCATGTCTTGTATGGCTTTAACCTTTAAAGGGTTAGGCTGGATACCTTTTTGCCTGACCACGTAGCCTAGAAATTTTCCCGTTTGAAATGCAAAAATGCATTTTCGGGGATTTAACTTCATGCGATACCTTTTCATTACGTCGAAGACTTCCTTCAAGTCCCGCAGGTGATCTTGAAAGCTCGCGCTTTTCACCAATATATCGTGAAGAACTGGCTGGTGAACTGCGTTCCATTATCGCTGACAAGGACACGAGGTACGCCAAACCTCATGATAACTTGATATTTGAAGAAACGCCAAGTTTTTTCTGCCGTGATTGTGGCGACCGCATCAGCTTCTGCCCACTTAGTGAAATAGTCTACCGCCACTATCACAAATTTCAGTTGAGACCTTGCCTTTGGGAATGGGCCTAGGATATCGATCCCCCATTTAGCAAAAGGACAAGGGGCGATAATTTCTGATATTTCCGTGGCAGGTCGCCAAGGAATTCTGGCAAACTCCTGGCACTTAGGGCAAGCTTGCACATAGTTGTGACAATCTCTTCGGATGGTGGGCCAGTAGAATCCGGATCGAAAGACCTGTGCTGCCAGGGTACCGCCTGACACGTGCATACCACATACCCCTTCATGGATTTCGCGCAAGGTGTGAAGGCCCTCTTGCTCAGTTATACATTTGGCGTCAGGGTGAGAAAAACACCTTCGAATCAGGTCCCCGTCATAGTACGTACAGGGAGTTGCCTGTCTCAGTACCTTCTTCTTTTCAGCGGTATCCTCAGGCAGTTCCTCGTGTTTCAAATATTTAATTACAGGAATTCGCCAGTCGCTCTCATGCTCCTCCACACATAAAGATGCTTGCTCCTCCATGAAGGATGGTACCGATAGTTCACGATAATATACGTCTATGGGTATGGACGCTTCCGGATTCGCGGCCAATTTGGCTAGATTGTCAGCTTCAGCGTTTTCCTCCCTGGGGATATGCTCGAAGCTGATTTGCATGCCCTCTTTTTTTATTTCCAACAATTCTCGCTTCACTTTGGCGAGATACTGAATCATGATGGGTTCCCGGGCCTGAGAGTGCCCCAAGACCTGGTCAATTATCAACTTGGAATCGCCACAGATTTTTAGACGCAGGTCTCCTGTTCTTCCAGTATCGTGCCTCCCTTTAGAGGAAAGTCCTTTCCCTATTCTGAGCCCGGCTAGCAATGCCTCATACTCTGCCGCGTTATTAGATAACGGCTGTAGGATTCGAATGGTGTACCGTATTTGCATATCGTGCGGCCCATTTATAAAGATTCCAGCTCCAGCCAGCTCTTGGTTTTTGGCTCCATCCACATGGACGATCCAGAGGTCCGTGTAGGTTTCCGGAAACGGGAGATCCATATCGCCCCATTCCGCTTCAGGTACGCCGTCCAGAGGATCTGTTGTAAAGGTACATTCCGCTATGAAATCAGCCAGGATTTGAGCCTTTACGGACGGTCGAGACTGATACCTCAATCCATATTGTTCTAGTTCAAGCGCCCAGATCAACATTCTTCCGGAAGATTCAGGCTTTCAAAATATTCTTTTCAGAGGCTGGTCTGTGAGTACGATAACGGAATAAGACTGAAAATATCGATCCATTTTGCGGGTGGCTTGTATAAGAGCGAACGCTATCTTTTCGATTCGGGTGTATCGCAACTCCGCATCCTTTAGGACGTGGCTCACAAAATAGACCGGGCGATGAGAGTGGTTATCGTCGCGAACAAGGACGACACTGACCACTTCATCCGCGGCGCCAAGATACAAATATAAGGTATCGCCTACTTCAGGTCTCGTCAATAGTAGGTCAGACGCTAGGTAATCTTTTAGTCCAACAAATGCCTCCTCACATTCTGGGGTCCACCCGAACGAGGCCTTCTTGCGTATGACTTTGAAAAAAGGGAGACACTTCTCTCCTTGCTTGGAAATGAATCGCCCAAGGGCGATGACTCGCCCAGTTAGCCTTTGTACCTCTTTAACGGTTCTTGGCGATATCATGTCTTGTATGGCTTTAACCTTTAAAGGGTTAGGCTGGATACCTTTTTGCCTGACCACGTAGCCTAGAAATTTTCCCGTTTGAAATGCAAAAATGCATTTTCGGGGATTTAACTTCATGCGATACCTTTTCATTACGTCGAAGACTTCCTTCAAGTCCCGCAGGTGATCTTGAAAGCTCGCGCTTTTCACCAATATATCGTCAACGTACGCTTCCATATTCCTCCCTATTTGTTCTTCGAATATCTTGTTAGCCATACGTTGGAATGTCGCGCCGGCATTTTTCAACCCAAACGGCATCGCCGTATAGCAGTATGTGGCCTTTAGAGTGAGAAACGCAGTCTTTTCTTCATCTTCCAGGGCCATGGGGATCTGATGGTACCCAGAGTTGGCGTCCAGTGAGCTTAGATAAGCGTACCCAGCGGTCTGATCAACTAACTGATCTATGCGAGGAAGCGGGTAGCAATCCTTAGGGCAGGCATCATTTAAATCGGTGAAGTCGATGCACATGCGTCAATCCCCATTGGGCTTAGGAACAAGGACAGGGTTCGCTAGTCAGGTGGGATATTGAACTTCGCGGATAAACCCTGCGTCAAGAAGCTTTACTACCTCCTTATCTACAGCTAACGCCTTTTCATTGGAGAACGCGCGTCGCTTTTGTTGTACCGTCCTGGCATCTGGGTCCACATTGAGCCGATGTTCGGCTATTTCACGCGATATACCGGGCATGTCTGAGGGTTTCCATGCGAAATTTCCTTGGCATTTGTTCAGTAGCCGGGCCAGTTGAAGGTTTTCCGCTGGGCTGAGTTTTTCACTAATCAGGAAACTTGCTTCCTCCATACCGATTGCTGGAACGGGTACCATTTTGTCCAGAGGTTGAGCGCGCTTCTCATCACTCTGCTCATAGGGGTCCGCTGCTATACATACGTACCCATCGCAGCTTCTTTGAGTCATGAGCGAGTAGCACTCCGCTGCTAACTTTTGATCGCCCTTTATGGATACTACCCCATCCCAGGAGGGGTACTTCATCTTTAGATGCTTCTGAGATATCACCGCTCCAAAGCGGTTGAGGAAAGGTCGTCCGAGTACGACATTGTAAGGCAAATTCAGATCCAGGACAAGGAACAACAGGTTCTCTGATCGTTTGTAGGTGTCTTCTCGGAAGTATATGGGCAAAGTAATCACTCTCGTGACAGGGATTGGAACCCCATCAACGCCAACTATAGGCCATTTTCTAGGCGTCAGCTCATTATCAGGTCGTTTCATGAGATTGTATGCTTCCAGCGAAAAGAGGTTCACCGCACTCCCGTTATCGATAAGAGTTCTTCTGATTCCATGACTGGCGATGACGGGCGTAACCACCAATGCATCATTGTGCGGATAGACGACGCCTTTCTCATCCTCTTCGGAAAAGGATAATATCATTCGATCCAATATGCCTATCGCATCTCCTTTTTTTGTCATGCCATCACGTGTGCGTTTGTCTCCTTTCGCGGCTGTCAGATGCTCTGATTCGTCCATATAAGGGGTTCCTCCCACGATAATGTTAATCATAGGGATATATTCATCATCAACCGTAAGAGTTTCCCTATCTTTTCCTCTGGGAGCATCATCCTTCTGCGGAACGCGAGGAGGAACTGGTGGTTCGTCTGCTGTCCTTTTCATGAGATTATTTCTGGCATCTTCTCTTACCTGGGTGGCAAATTCTCCTAAATATCCTTCTTCCACCAAACGTTCTATCGCTGATCTTAACTCCCTGCACGCTTCTGTGGAATGGCCCCTGGCTTTGTGGAATTTACAATAAGCATTCTCCCTTCTCCCTAGAAGCACTCCTGGTTTCGTAGGTGCGGGGTAGCGGATGGGAAGATTTTGCTGTTCCGCTATCGCTAAAATCTCTGCCCTTGGCACATTAAGAGAAGGAAAATCTGGGTCATATGTCCGATTTTTATAAGAATCCCCGTGACGTCGAGTGGGGGAACCACCGGTTTTTCCCTTCGAAAAGTGACCCTTTTTCCTATTGGAGGCTTTGAGGATAAGATCCTTCTGCCTGGCGTAATTGTCGATAAAATGGTCGTCAGGTAGGAGCTTCGCGGGAGCAGCGGTGATTTGAGATGTCCCATGCGGCGCGTTATACGACTTATCTCTATTTTCTTCCTCTTCCATTTTCGCGTAATTATGGGTTTTAAGTCTCAACGCATCTAAAGTCACTGGAGGGTCCACCATAAGCGCGTCTTTCAGCTTTCCATAGCGGCAGTTCCTTTTCAGAGCTTCTATAGCAAAATCAATAGTGACGCCCGACGTTAAGGACATTTCCAAATTGAAGCGACTAAGAAATTCCTTTAAGGTTTCTTGAGGCCTTCGTTGTATGTCAAATAACGCAGCGGCAGATTTCCTGATTGGAATTGCCGTGCTAAATCTGCTCCGGAATTTAGATTCTAATTGTGAGAAATTATTAATGGATCCACCAGAGAGACCCTCAAAACAGAGACGCACAACGCCCGATAATGTCATAACAAATATTTGGCATAACGCCGCATCACTGTGGGTCTGAAACTGAACAAAATCCTTCACTTTATTAATATGCGAGATGGGATCCTTGGTGTCATCATAAGTATCAGTGGGAAGCTTCACGCGCCGACTGACCCTGTGACGCCTTATACGGCGGCTAAATGGGTGGCCCGATGTATCATCAAGAATTTCACGCGCCTGACGCGGAGGAGACATTTCGGCCTGACGCCCCCTATTTCGTGGTTCTGGCGTAAGATGTCGTCTAGGAGATCGACTGTGGCTCCTGAGTGAACGACTTTGATACCTTCGACTACTGGATCTTTCACTGTACTCGGGAGACAAACTTCTGTTGGCTCCTTCCCTCCGTCCGTCCCACCGGTTCCTAACCCCCTCAAGCTGCCTGTCCCCTGGCAGGAGGAGACCTTGCAGCCTTTGTGGTACGTAAGCCTCTACTCTTCCTTGAGTAAACTGCTCAACACTAATAGGAGGATTTCCCGCGGATAAAGGCATCTGGAGGTTTTCTGGAAACAACGGTGATAAAGGTCGATCAGCGACAATAGATGGTGTGAACATGACGCGGGGAGGGAGACTAGATCTAGAAGCACCAGGCGTGACTCTTGTAGCCATTTCAGTCAAATATTCCAGCCGAGAACGAAGGGCTGCTATTTCCATTGCAAAGGGATGTTCACGGTTGAGCACAGATCCCCCCGAAAGAGGAGTGGAGAAGTTAGATCCCGCTATCTGAGATGACAAGATGTCCGTCTGCGAGGAGGCCAGTCCCCCAGCGATTCCGGCCGAGAGGTCCAGAGATCCCGAAATAATTGGTTGTGTCGTCATAGAGAGATCAGCAGTAGCAAAAGGGAATAACTGTCTGCGGATTGAGAAAGGGATATTAGAGGATGATGATCGGATCGGCTCCGATCCCGTGATCATGACCGTTCCAATCTTCCGACTAGACGGAGCTTGGCTATTAAGGACACTCACTTGAAAGCACCATTTGATAAGATTCAACGTCGATCTTGTAAGTTTCGGAGTCGTGCCTGATCGGAACGGTGGCGGTCGATGTCGGATGTACCTGCAAAGCGCCGGAGGGGGGGCTCGGCGTAGACACTCCGATGCTTAAGTCAGTTCGAGTTTCAAAAATAACAGAGGTTCGTCTGGGTGATTTCGATCTTACCTTCTGATTGGAAAAGTAGGGGTATTTATAGGCCTATGCGGCGATACCTGGCGATAACAATCCAGGCGATGTCTGATGGTGACGTCACAAGCGATACCGATGGATGACGTCATGAGCGATATCTGACGGGGCTGCCGAGAGCGATAAGCTCGTGGGTCCCTAGGATGGGATGGTGCCGTGCGTATAGAGTCGCGTGAGTCCCCCCCCCCCGCTGATGTCGACCATCCTAGGAATCCTTCACTGATTCTCGAGCGATATGAAGATATCTTACGGGTCTTATGGGAAATTGTCCCGGCGGGAGCCGCAAGTGTGGTAGCACCGTTAGGGCAGTCTTGATTGTTATCAATGAGGAAAGGTTGCAAAGACACTCAAAAAAGTTTATCGAGAGCGCCTTTTAAGTCTCAACTCTGTTTTGGTACAAAGAACCAAGAGAAGGGATCAACAAGTAGAGAGAAAGGTGGTGGTGAATCGTCAAGAGAAGGAAGAACAACAAGAGGCAGAGGTAGAGGAAGAAGCAACAACTTTAGAGGAAGAGGCAGAGGTGGTTATGGTGGAAGAGCGCAAGAAGATAGAAATGAGAAAAATGTCATAATTGCAGAAAACTGAGTCACTTTGCAAGAGATTATTGGTTCAAGGGGAGCTGAAATGTTATAATTACGACAAGTTTGGGCATATTGCAAGAGATTTCAGGCTGAAAGGTGAGGCCAATGTAATAGAGGAGAAAGATGAATTGCGAGAGATTGTTCGTTCAAGGGGGAGCTGAAATGTTATAATTGCGACAAGTTTGGGCACATGACGAGAGATTGCGAGCTGAAAGGTGAAGAGTGGGCCAATATAGTAGAGGAGAAAGATGATGCAAGTTGCGGCAGCATGTTTTAAGCTTGTCAATGCGCAATGGAGCCAAAAAATGATAATTGGTTGGTTGATAGTGCTTGCAATAATCACAACGGGAAACAAGAGTTTGTTTCATGATTTGGACACATCATTTCAGTCCAAACTGAAGATTGGAAATGGGACATTCATGGATATCAAAAGCATTGGCAGCATTAGAGTACAAACAAAGAATCGTCCAATGAAGATAAATGAAATTATATATATTCCTTATACTGATCATAATTTCTTGAGTGTTGGACAACACTTGGAGCATGGTTATTCCTTGCATATGAAGGAAATGTCTACACCATCTTTGAGAAAGAGGACAAGAGGCAAGTTCTGGCGAAAGTCAGTATGGTGAATAGGTGCTTTCTTCTAAATTTTAAGGGTGCGAATGAAATAGCTATGAAAGTGGTGAAGGGAGATGATTCATGGTTGTGGCGCAAAAGACTTGGTCACTTGAATTTTGGTAGACTGAAATTACTTCATAAAAATAACGTGGTGCAAGGGTTTTCTTCCATTGAAGAGAAGAAAGAAGTGTGTGAAGGGTGTGCACTTGGAAAGCATCATAGGATGCCTTTTCCTAAAGGAGTTGCTTAAAGAGCAAAGAGGAAGCTGGAATTGGTGCATGCAGACATTTGCGACCTGATGCAAACTCTCTCCCGTGGTCAAAACAGGTACTGTGTTATTTATTGATGATTATACTCGCATGACGTGGGTGTATTTTATAAGTAAAAAATATGATGTTTTTGGTATATTCAAGAAATTCAAATGTCTTGTTGAGAAACAAAGTGACTGTTTTATTAAAAATTTAAGAAGTGACAGGGGAAAATAGTATACTTCAAGAGAGTTTGACAGGTTTTGTAAAGACGAAGGTGTATAGAGGTAGCTGATAGTAGCTTACACTCCACGACAAAATGGAGTTGCTGAACGAAAG
This sequence comes from Viola odorata, assembly GCA_963691705.1. Lineage (NCBI taxonomy): Eukaryota > Viridiplantae > Streptophyta > Magnoliopsida > Malpighiales > Violaceae > Viola > Viola odorata. Next base: position 15,907,494 of record OY829540.1, on the reverse strand, counting down.
AATCAAATGGTCATGGCGATGGCCAAATCCATGTTGCATGACAAAGGCTTATCAAAAAGCTTTTAGGCAGAAGTTGTCCATATAGTCGTGTACTTGCTGAATCGGTCTCCAATAAAATCCTTGTCTAAAAAAACACCATTTGAAGCGTGGAGTCAAAGGAAGTCATCCGTGAACCATTTGTGGATGTTTGAAAGCTTGTGTTATGCTCAAGTTTTAAAGGAGAAAAGTAGAAAGCTTGACGAAGCAAGTGAGAAATGTGTTCTTGTTGGCTATAGCACAATGTCTAAAGGCTATAGGCTATACAGTTTGAAGACCAACAAAGTGTTAATCAGCCGCGACATAATCGTTGATAAAAAATGCAACTTGGAGTTGGGAGCCAGGAAAGGATGGAGAGATATTAGTGTTGCAACCTACAATTGCCCAAGAAAAATAGAATTGTGAAACAAGTGATGAAGATGATGAAGCACCAAGAAAGATGAAAAATTTAAGTGATGTTTATGTTACTTGCAACATGTGTATTCTTGAGCCGGAAAGTTTCGAAGAAACAATAAAAAAAGGAAGTGTGGAAGAAACCAATGCAAGATGAAATTGATGTTGTTGAGAAGAACAAGACTTGGCAGCTGGTTAAGAAGCCAAAAGATAAGGAAGTGATTGATGTAAACTGGATTTTTAAAGTAAAACACAATGTTGATGGTTCCTTCCAAAGGAACAAGGCAAGGATGGTTGCAAAGGGCTATTCTCAAGTGACCGAACTTGATTTTGATGAGACGTTTTCCCTCATAGCTCGCTTAGACACCATTAGAGTTCTCATTGCATTGGCATCAAGTAAAGGTTGGTTATTGTACCAACTTGATATTAAATCAGCCTTCCTAAATGGTGACTTAAGAGAGGAAGTTTATGTAGAGCAGCCTCAAGGCTTTGTGGTACAAGGTGAAGAGGAGAAGGTGTATAGGCTGAAAAAATCCTTTGTATGCGTTAAAACAAGCTCCTTGAGCTTGATATAACGAAATTGATGGTTATTTTGCAGCAAAAGGATTTGAGAAGAGTAAGAGTGAGCCTACTCTTTATGTGAGATGATGAGAATTGTTTTTTCCCACCAAATGAGACCCACATGTGCCACGTCAGTAGGTGGGCCCACATGCTAGAACTATTGTCCGGAAAAAAAGTTGTTGTTGCTTCTCTTTTCTTCCTCCAGTCTTTGCTGCCTCAAAATCCAATGGCTTCCTCCACCCTCCTCAAATCTAGCACTGTCGCTCCTCTGCTTCGCGCTTACCTCTCCTCATCCTCCGTTGATCCTTTCAAGGTATCATCTCTTCCTTCTTTCTTTCTCTCTTCCTACGTTTCATTTGCTATTGTCACTAACATCTCAATATTCCAATCTCCATTGCCAACACCAAGAACAAACATGAGTAGCATGATTTTATATAGATATGATTTTATATTCAATCATTTAAACTGAACAAGTTATCCAATAGAATGAGCATTCAACCTATCAGGGCCACTGCTACCGAAACGCCTCCTTTGTTGGAACACTAATTACTTATTGTATTAGATTAACAGGACATCAAGACAAAGATAAAGGGAAACTCTTACTTCTGCCACACTTTATTCACTTATTTATAGGAAAGAAAATACAAAACAATTACAAGCATCAATTGCTATTCTAGATAAGAAGGAAGAAACTTACAAGTAGTTACAACTGCTATCCTTAGATTAGAACAACCTACAACTGTTATTTAGATAAGAACAAACAACACATGTGACATGATTAAGTTCAACAATCACCCCCTTAATCATGACGCACCGTCTTCACTTCGACCACGCCAATCTTTCGCCTCAACTCAATGAATTTGATGCGTCCAAGTGCTTTTGTCAGGATGTCTACCAACTGTGCTTTAGTACCAACATACTCCATGTCCAATTTGCCGTTCTCGACATACTCGCGGACAAAATGATACCTGGTGTCGATGTGTTTCCTTCGGTCATGGTGCACCGGATTTTTGCACATTGCAATTGCAGATTTGTTGTCCACCAGTTGCTTCACTCTCCTCGGTTTTTCTCCCGTGAGATCTCTCAACATCCGTCTGAGCCAGATCGCCTGGCATGCTGCTGTGGTTGCTGCGATGTACTCTGCTTCACAAGATGAGAGTGCAACAATCTTCTATTTTTGCGATGCCCATGTAATCAGACTTGCACCAAAGAAAAATATTGTACCAGTGGTGCTTTTGCAGTCATCCGTGTCGCCTGCCAGATCACTATTGTTGAAACCCACCAACTCTAGATCCGACGCGCTATTTTTTTCATAGCAACACTCAAAACCAATCGTGCCGCTTACATACCGCAGAATGTGCTTCACGGCCACCATGTGCTGTGAGGTTGGCGCCTCCATATATCTACTGATAATACCAACAATATAGGCAATGTCTGGCTTGGTGTTAACCAGATAACGTAAACTTCCGACAATGCTGCGATATACTAAGGCATCAACTGCAGCACTGCCATCATTCTTATTTAATTTCAGTCGGTTCTCCATCGGTGTCAGACACGGATTGCATCTGGTCATGCCTGTCATTTCCAACACTTTACAAGCATAACTGCTTTGACATAGCGAGATCATGCTGGCACCTTGCTTCACTTCGATTCCCAAGTAGTAACTCAGAAGGCCAAGGTCGCTCATATTGAATAGCTTCTGCATTTGTGCCTTGAATTCAGTAACGTCATCCATACTTGAGCTTGTGATGATTAGATCATCAACGTACACACCCACAAGCAAGAATGTGCTGCCCTTCACTCGTTTGTACACCGCGTGTTCTACTAGACTCCGCTCGAAGCCGATTGACACTAGTGTGCTATCCAACTTAGAGTTCTAGGCTCGCGGTGACTGCCGCAGACCATACAGCGCCTTGCGCAGTTTGAGCACTATGTGTTCATGCTTACTATCAACATAACCGGGTGGTTGTTGAACGTACACCTCCTCGGCCAGTTCATCATTTAAGAACGCAGACTTAACGTCCATATGGTGAACTTCTCATCCACCATGCGTTGCTAGAGCAATCAGCAGCCGTACTGTCTCCATACGTGCCACCAGTGCGAACACTTCATTAAAGTCCACACCCTGTCGTTGTGCATAGCCTTTTGCAACTAAGCGAGCCTTATGTTTGACAATGTTACCTTCTGGATCTTTCTTAACCTTAAACCCCATTTAAGCCCAATGGCTTGGTAACCAGCAGGGAGGATAACAAGCTCCCACGTGTTGTTGCTGCGGATGGACTACATTTCCTCATCCATGGCGTGCTTCCAGGATGTTTCCTTTAGCACCTATTGGATACTCGTTGGCTCCTCAGCGGTTACAAGGTAAAGTTAGTTGTACTCCATGTCTTCCTCAAGTGACATATCACTTACTGGCTAGGTTGTGTTATAGACATTTGGCACTACTCGGTATCGCAATGGTACGCCTTCTGAGTAGTGTGACGCGCTTGTAAGCGGTGTCACCTACTCCACCACATTTGGTGCACCTCCTGCTAGTGTTAAAGGTGAGCATGGTTCTACTGTCTGTGGCTCCTGGACATTAACAGTGGATGTGTTGATACTATTAGAGCTAGGTGAGGTGGATGTCATTACCCAATCCCACTGTTTCTCTACCTCGAACACAACATCACGTGTTATATGGAGTTTCTTTTCATTCGGGTCATAAACTCGATATGCCTTTGAGCCCTCCTCGTAGCCAATGAACACCATTGGAGTAGACTTGTCCGACAATTTTGTCACGCCTGGGCCAACCTTCTTGACATGTGCTACACATCCGAATGTGCAGAGATAACACACATTAGGCTTCCTCTTGTACCATGCCTCGTACGGTGTCTTGTCGTCGAGGCTACGTGTAGGCACGTGGTTTAGAATGTGTACTGCGGTCTTTACCACTTCTCCCTAGAACATGGCTGGCATACCCATACTCTTCAGCAAACTACATGTCATCTCCATTACTGTCTGATTGCGACGCTTGACGATGCCATTTTGTTGTGGTGAATAGGGTGCGGTGGTGAAATGCTTGATCCCAAGTTCGTTGCAGTAGTCGCTGAACTCGATAGAGTTAAACTCCCCACCACGGTCAGTGCGAAATGCCTTGGGTTTGGCTTTAATCTCGTTCTCAGCAACGACCCTGATTTTTTTGAACGTTCAAGGCTTTTGTTTTAAGCACTTCCAGCCACATGTACCTGTTATGATCATCAACGATTAATAGAAAGTAATGCCCACCACCAGGTGTGGCTGGAGAGATTGGTCCACAGAAATCACCGTGGACCAATTCAAGCCCATGCTCAGCACGATACGTCGTGGCGTGGGGGAATGACGCTCGATGTTGTTTGCCGAGAATACAGCCATGATAGAACTATTCAACGTGATTGATGTAAGGCGCGGAAGTTGATGTGGTCGTAGCGGCATGCCAGCGCCATGCCATGTCCTTCACCTTTGCTAGTAGACATACTGGTGTGGTCAGGTTCAGGTCTAATGTGTACAACCTATTCCTTGATCGATGCACACGTGCCAACAATAGCCGCTCCTGGTCAAAGATGCACAGTTCCCCGCCCTTGATGATGATCTTGCAACCATTTTCGTCAAGTTGTCAGAGGCTAACAATGTTGCTGCGGAGTTGGGGTATATAATACACCTTGGTGAGCACCCGGTGCTCCTGATTTTTGCATTGGAACATCACAGCACCTTTTCCATGGATTTCTACTTCCGAACCATCTCCAAACTTTACAGTACCCTTTACTGTCTCATCGAGTGATGCAAACATCTGCTTGGCTCCAGTCATGTGACTGCTAGCTCCTGTGTCGAGGTACGACACATTATTGCCACTGTTTACTGGGAACACATTCTCCTCATTGAGAAACATCGTCTGTGGCGTGTCTACAGCCACCTGCACCAGGTTCACCACTTCCTCGTGCTCGATCGTCTCACTGTCTCTGAATTTGATGGACACACAGTCCATACGCAGCGTCTGTACCTTTGCCTTACGCACACACTCGGACACAAAGTCCGCTTCCTCGTGCTCGATCGTCTCACCGTCTCTGAATTTGATGGACACACAGTCCATACGCAGCGTCTGCGCCTTTGCCTTATGCACACACTCAGATACAAAGTCCATACACATGGTCATCACAGCATCCCATGCTTGCTTAGCTGTGTCCTTCACAACAAGAGTCCCCAACATTTCAGATGGCTCCGCTACCACTTGTTGGAACACTAATTACTTATTGTATTAGATTAACAGGACATCAAGACAAAGATGAAGGAAAACTCTTACTTCTGCCACACTTTATTCACTTATTTATAGGAAAGAAAATACAAAACAGTTACAAGCATCAACTGCTATTCTAGATAAGAAGAAAAAAATTTACAAGCAGTTACAACTGATATCCTTAGATTAGAACAACCTACATAGCAGCACAATTTTGAGTAAAACATTAAGGGTGCGTTTACCTGGGAGAATTCTGAATTTGAAAATTTGTTGTTTTTATGAATTTCAAGAATTTTGTTTTCATTCTGAAAACTGGAAAACGCGTTTACTTCGCGCTTGTTTCCTGATCAGAAAAACTAGAGAACGCGTTTACTTCGCACTAAATGTAAGAATTTCCTGATCTGAAAACTGGAAAACGTGTTTACTTCGCGCGTTTTCATTTTTTGTGGAAAACCGAAAATATTTGTAATGAAAAGAAGAAATCATTTGAAAATTTAATAGTCCTTTTAAAAAGGAAAAACTTATTAAATATAACATCAATCTTCTAATATTTCATTTAAATATTGTAATTCATATTCCTACATGAAAATAAAAGCAATCTACTAATATAGTAATTGATGAAAAAATTACATAGCAAACGTACTCCACTTGACTCGTTGCTCCCTCGTAATCTAACGATTATTACGATGAGCCCACAATTCATTTGTAATGTCTTCCCTAACAGCATTCATCTATTGTTGTTGTGACATATTCACTTGTATACCTTTTTGCATCTCATCAACTCGGTCTTCATCAGTGTTTTCCACACCGTCCTCGCCAAATTCAGTGAATAATTGATCAGCTCTATCTTCGCTCCGAATAAAATTATGAAGTGCGCAACAAACTATAGGTATCAATTTTTGACGTCGAAGTGGGTAATTCGGAATAGACTTTAATATAGGAAATCTAGCTTTGAGAATGCCAAATGCCCTTTCAATAACATTTCGCAAAGATGAATGTCTGTAGTTAAATAATTCATATTTTTTTGTTATTCTCCCCCGTCCTTGGAAATCGCTTCGATGATATCGCTCACCACGATAAGGAGCTAAAAAACCCAGAATATTTAGGTAGCCAGCATCGACAGCGTAATAATAATCTGCAAATGATATGTTCAAATCTCAAACTGGCAAACAATATAAACATTGCATACCGTTATGAAATTCAATAAATTGTGTTTTACCTGGTGGTGGCATAGGGAATTGATTTTCCTGCCTTGTTAGCGCATCAAGAAACACACGTGAATCATTAGATGTGCCTTCCCAACTAGAATAAATAAAAGTGAACATCAAATCATGCGAACACACGACCATAACATTTTGCGTAACTAGTAATTTTCTACCCCGAAAAGTTTTTTGTTTAGAAGTAGGAGACCAAGATGCAACATGAGTACCATCAATTGCACCTATGCATTTCTGAGAGAAGTAAAAGAAGTATATATCAGAGTTAGCTTTAAACTTCAGTAATTTTTAAGTATCGTCAATTCCTAACAGAGATGCGCACCTGAAAATATGGATACCATCTGGGATTCTCAAGAATTTCTAGTTGAACTGGTCCTCTGTTGACATGTTTGATCAAATCAGTTGCTAAAGCAGCCAAAGCACGTATCACATCCTTCACCCACATGTGCACGGTCCTAGTAGAATGCTGAAATCGGCCTGCTATAACCCTCTGAGTTTGCCTGTGACATAATACAGATAACCCCATTGCCAGACCCTCTTCCACACTAACTTCTCTGGTCGTGCATAGTAAACCTATAGTTTTGAGCCTATCGCATAAGTTCATAAAAATATGTGGTCGCATATGAAAGTTCTCACAACATACAATGGGATTTCCCAATAAAACCTCAATGATATAAGCTCTACCGCTAAGCATAGATGTGTGATAAGGCATCCTTGCAACACGACTGCTTTTAGCTTGTGCTAGCCTCTAAAGCTGCAGTAATTCTTCCAAGTCATCATCATCATTAGTAGAACCATCATCACTTGAATTGACAACATAATATGTTGAAGTATTATCATAATATTGTGTCATTTCTACCTGCATTATAAATAAAGCGCTGAATTTAGCAGAGGAAACAAATAGAACTACAAAGAAGTGAAGACGAGTAGGAATTACAGGTTAGTAAACAATACCAAACTAATTACGTTGTCACCTGCTTTGCGTTTGCCGCTCCCTCTTTCTTTATATTTTTCCCTTCCTACGCATACTGGTTTCTTGGTCTCCTATTTATTCTAATATGGTTGTCACTATTTCTATCCCTGTATATCCATGAGCATTGCCATGTTTCCTTAAAAAATTGTCCCTACAATCATGCACCATAATTATTAGTACTAGTATTTTATCTCCTATTTGTTTTATTTGTTTGTCTCTATTTGTTGCCATGTATACCCACAAACATTGAAACTATTTCCTTCAGAAATGGTCCCCCAATCATGCATTTTCATTATTTTTTCCATGTGCATGCTTGAGAGATTTCTTCTTGTCTATGTCATCCGTATTAAAGAAAAAGATGCAGATGAAGATAGAGTAATGCATGTAAAGTCCACTAAAACCAAGATGCTCATGATGATTGGAAATTTAAAAAATCAAAAGGGAAATAAAGGCCATGAATAACTTTAAAAAGACTGCTCAATTGGGTAAAATCGATGTGGTCAAAGTTGAGCTGGATCAGAAAATCATAATGAGAATAGGATCCATATGCATCTGAATTCAGCCATTAAAATTTTAACAAGAAAATCACGAATCAGATACTAGAAAGAAAATGGGCACAGGAATGAAATAATGCCATCTCATAATCACAATCAAAAATGTTAACCTCAGACAGAAATTTAGCATCATTCACACCAGTAGAAGACTCATCATCTGATCTAACAATTCCTACCTGCATATACTAGTTACAACAATGTCCAAATAATAGTTTGCATTACTCAAGCTGCACAAACACTTATAAATATTACATAACAGAAGGACATAGTCTGCATTACTCAAACTCCACAAACAGTTATAAATATTACATCACACAAGAACATCAAAGTACTGAAGTTGCACAAACACCATGTCATACTCAAGGTGAAGGTGCAATGTTAAACAATCCAAGAACATAAAAGTACTGAAAGTACACAAACACTTTAAAATATTACAGCACACAAATGAACATCCTAATAATTTTATGACTCTACGGGAAATGAAAACATCATCCAATCACGCCAAGCTCTGCAACCACAACCTCTTCTTCTCAATAGACAGTGTGGCGAAGACTTTCCTCCAGTAAGGATCCTTGAACCTCTCAAGTGCTTTGATGTACGCTACATCCGAAACCCCATCCACCTTCCCCATAGCCTCGATACACCCAACAATCGAATCAGCTTCTTTGTTTGGACTTGTAACTTTAACTTGCTCAACTTTGTACTTCTTAACCTTTGCATTAAAATACTCTATCTTAGCACTCTGTGATGACGCGAACTGGTTCATGCAGGAGTCCAACTTCGAGGAATTAACCTTCTTGACGCGCCTAGCAGCTGGAAGTGAACCAGAAGAAGGACATTTTCCTTGCGAGCTCTGACAGTCAGGTGTTCCATCACCTACGTCAATGTGAACACCATAATTCATAAATTGGTCTTCGGTCTGACTCTCCTCATCAGATGTAGGTGGAAATTGCGAGGAGGAGTGTCACAGAAGTCCCGTAGCTTTAGATTTATTAAACACCAGACCTAGCATCTCGTAGTTTGGACAACCTTTCCTTCTTAATGTGTTATAGGCCCTGTTTTTCTGCAAATGTGTAAAACAATATGAATAACAACAATGTTATAGCTATGGAACAATGTAAATATGTGAGAATGTTTAACATACCTGGAAGAACATTTGCCGCACATCTTCTGGGGCATTGACAGTGTTCAAGCTTGGTACGTAGGTGACTCCAGTGTGCTCTAACAATTCTGAAAATTGTCGATGCTTCACCCTTAGATGATTGTATTTACCCACCAACTTCATTCCGCCGTACCTTTCCACAGAGGCCAGAAACATTTCTTCATCAATATCGTTCCAGTCTGAACTCTTGAAGGTGGGTGCACCATTAAGAGCTTTCTTCACTCGCTCGTGCAGAATTTGTAGAAATATTTCTTCATTTTTGTCAGACCATTTTGTCTCATCCTCACCCTCGGGTCTCTCTCCAGCCATGATGAGTTCAAATTATCTATAGCACCTAACCAAGCATATGCTCAAATTAGACAAGAAAGGTGAAAGTGAAACACTAAAAACAAAGAGCTCTATTTGTAAGAGGATAAAAAAATCAAATTCTTCATAAAAATCAAGTTCCTGGATCCACAGCAAATAAATTATAAATTTACCCACCCCCCATAGTTTCTGCCGTGGGAAAGCAAACAAATTGTGGCACTCTTGCCTGGATTACCTCAAGAAAAAGTAATTTTTACATCATTCGCGTGAGAACCAACGCCATAATAGACGAATATTAGTGACATAGTAACTTGATTTTTGGTATCTTTCCCATTGATCAGCATACCCCTGATCTTATTGTTCATTAGCAAAGTGTTTATGTTTTGATGTGTTTGTCATTAAATTCCCAAACAGAACTAAACTACAATGGAAACACAGATCAAGCCACAATCATGTCAAACCAAAAATTCATATTTACAGAATCAAATTACCATAAAGGCAAGAGCCCAAAACTAGTGATACTAAAAGGGGGAAACGTTATCGTGCTAAATTGAAATTTTACTTCAAAAAGAGAAATTGAGCAGTTCATATACAATAACAAAAAGAACCACTTCATTAAATAGCCAAAAAAGGAATTATTTTCTGGAGACAGAAAAGATAAAAAACTAAAACAAAAGGAAAGTTCCTCAGGAACCAAAAAAACAAAATCTCACACCAACCACAAAACACATGCCAAGCCATGTTTGAAAAGAAAAATATAACCACCACCACCACCACCACCAACAACAACAACAGCGATAACAGTAGCCGCTCATAAAAATATAATAATAACAAGCAGTTGCAGGAAAAAATCAAAGGACCATAAACCTTAAAAAAAGCAAAACCAAACAAAATTCCATGATATGGAAATCCCAACAAGAAATATACACAAAAGAAGCCAAAGATCCCTCTTTTATTAGCAAAGCATTAAGACCCATCTCCAAAAACTCATTTCATTGGCACACAGTAGCTCAAAACAAGAAGAAAAAAAATTACCCATCAACCAGAACCATAGACAAACCCAAACTGACACCGATTGATGGAAAATGAAAAGCTAAAGGAAAAAAAGAAAAAGGACAAGAAGAGAAAAGACCTTGTAGATCAAACAGCATTGTTTTTTGCTGTCACAAGAACACAAGCACAGAAAAATAAAACAGCAAGAATTAATGTGACGATATTTTTCATACATTTGAGGTCTGATTTGGGTGGCAGGATCTTGAGCTCCCCTCTCTTTCTCTACCTCTCCTCCCTCTTTGGCTATCTATCAATATCTCTGAGTTCTATGTTTTTCTTTTCTCTCTCTATTTCTCTCACTCCAAAAATAATAACCAAAGCAAAAAAAACTTCTTCTATTTCCTGGTTTTTATTAGCTGAAATGAGATGCTAATATCAGTTTTGTGCAGTAGCAATTACTTCATGTCATATGCTCAAATTAAAATGATTTAGGTGCATATTTCCTTGTTCTCTTAAGGGTAAAGGAATTAAAATGGATCGTATCAAAATCAAAATTCTCATAAGTACATATATAACCCTAAATAAATTAATTCCCAATTCAACGTATAACCCTAAATAAATTAATTCCCAATTCAACAATAAAACTAGAAACAAGAAATGGGTCATCGCGAAATCCACGGAATTATCACATTAGCATGCATAACAAAGAGTATAGATGAAACATCCGGAAATGGGTCATGATTGGAAGTAAGACTTACTTGGATTGCTGAATAAAGCTCAGTTTCTTTTTGCCTTTCTCGAACTCCACAGGGTCCGATGCGAGGATCCGAGAAGGTCTTGTGGATGAATTTTGGAAAACACGATAAGAGAGAAGAGGATCCGATGTGATGAGGTTTGGTGTGGTGGATTTTGGTAGAAGAGAAGAGGAACGACGAAGAGGAAGGCCGGCGTCGGGCTAGGGAGAAGAGAACAGGAACGGCGAAAGGAAGAAGAACGACGCTGTGAGATGAGGAGGAACGAACGGCTGCTACGTGTTTAGGGCAAGAAGAGGGAGAAGATGATGAATGATGAAAAGGGTGAACGATGGTTTTGTTTATGGACAAGGGTAAAATGGCAATAAAAAAAGATTCATTAAAAGGAAAACCGAGTTTTCAGAATGAAAACCGAGTTTCCTAAAATCAAAGGAAATGTTGAAAACAACTTTTTTGTGTTTTCAAAACTTACACATGAGTTTTTATTCTGAAAATTTTCATTTCGAAAACAGAAACGAATATAGCGCGAAATAAACGCGTTTTCGGAAAAAAAAAGTCCAGTTTTTTAAAAACTGGAGAATTTTCTGGGGAATTTCCTGAGGTAAAGGCAACCTAAATTTCTCTATAATGAGTTTCCTGCAAAATGTCTTGAAAGAAAGGATTTTTGTTACTGCACTTGCGGAAAAAAATGTTTCAAATAGTTTTTTGAAATTACTGCTTAAGCCACCAGTACTGCTAGAGCTGAGGAGGGTAGAGTAGAGGAAGTCATTGGATTTTGAGGCAACAAAGACCGGAAAAAGAAAGAGAAGAAGCAGCAGCAACTGCAACAACTTTTTTTTTCTGGCAACAGTTCTAGCATGTGGGGCCCATCTGCTGATGTGGCACATGTGGGCCCGTTTGATTGGGAAGAAAATATTGTTTTATTAATATGCTATGTCAGCATCTTAGCACATCGGCGCCCCTTAATATTTTTTTATTTTTTTAATTCCACGTGGGATATACATAAGAATTTTTTTTTTTGAATTTCTGAAAATTAGAAAATGACTTAAAAAAGCAAAAAGATTTATACAGAACACTTATAAACCTAAGAGCTTATTCGAGATAATTATTCGAGATAATTGTGCAAACGGAAGGACTCTAGGGTCGTTTAGCCTAAGTAGTGTGTGCTGCTCGAAATGGGGAAAGAAAATTACTAATAGAAAACATAAGAGAGTTCTAGAGAAAAACCCTGCAAAAATTATGAGACTTGATTCTCTTGATTATTGTTGTGTTATTGTGTGTAGAGTGATTTTTTAGCTGATTAATTCAGCCAACAACAAGATGCAGTGGAAGGAGAAGAAGTGGTTGTTTGAGAATGGAACGATGGATTAAAAGAATCGCTAATTCTACAGGTGAACTGGAAAACAAAGCTTTTGTATGTGTTGAAGGTTTTGAATTAATAAACCCACATAACATCGACTACGTTTCTGCAGCATTCATTTGTTGTGGTAATCATGGTAATTACTTTAAGAACGAGACAACGAGATATGAAAAACATCAGAGGTATTAACGAATTGTACCAAGAAAAAAATAGAGGGAATCATTTGTATGCTTAAATCTGAGACAAGAGCAAGAGCTGTAAAATAAATTTTTATTTTTTTTAACTATTAAAATATAAGATGAGTTTAATTAATTAATTAATATACATTTATAACGTAAAATTATAAATTTAATCATTAATATTGTAATAATAATTAATATTATAATTATTTTTTTATAAAAATAAGAGATAAGTAGTACAGTAGAAACTCTATAAAATAATACACTTGGGACGACCAAAATTTATTAATTAAAAGAGTTATTAATTAATCGATAAATTAATAATTATTAATTTATATATTAATTAATATTTTATTAATTTATAGTAAAATACTTAGTTTACAAACACCTTTCAAGCTTCCACTTACTGTAATTATTGTATACAATGCATGTACTGTATATCGCAATGCAATGGATGTCGAAGATGTTCTGACTCACCCAGAAGAAAATGTAGTTGCACAGTTGTTGACTGATGAAGAAATTATTGAAAGCGTTATTGGAATTAATAAAGATGATATCGATGAAGAAGATGATGAAAGTTCTACAATGGAGCCCCCTTCGCGAAACGAAGCTATTAAAGCGGCAATCACATTGAACAATTTCTTGTTGAGCTATGAGAAAACAACACCAGAAGTTCTTACCATGCTAAGGAAAATTAGAGACGACATTCAAGGGGAAATTGATTTCAACAAAAAACAAAAGACAATTGAGTCATTTTTCAAGAAACCTTCATAAATCATTCATGTAATATGCTATATATAAGGAATTATTAATTTATATTTTATATGGGGTCTAAAGAAATTATCAAAAATGTATTATCTTATAATTTTAGCGAATTATTAATTTAGCATCCTATCCCCGAGTCGGGACCGGCCAAAAATATTATCTTAGAGAGTTTATTAAATAATCGAGTATTAATTTATCGAGTTTCTACTGTAATTGAGGTAGTATATCTCGCTCTCGAGAGCACCTACTTGATTAAAAACTTTCGAGTCAAAGACCAGACGCAACACAAGACAAGAAGTCCAATTACGGAATAATATACATGTGGTTAGGTGGTTCATTCAGATTAGTGTCAAAAAGACAACATCTCCAAGCTCCGGTATCTTTCCATTCACCACCTCGACGGCTCGTCCTCGATTCCAAAAAGTTCCCTTCTTTTGGGTTGCATTGTTAGAGGGAAACAGCAGAGAGATGGGTCATCCGCTTCTGCTTCTAATCAATTCTACAACACCCATCTCTTCTTCTTCCTCTTTCATGTCCCAAAACTTATCCTTTTCACCAACTACTATTTCCCCTCTTCCCGCCAAGTCTTTCTGTTTTAGCAGTCTCAACTTTCGTATTCAATCCCCAGGTAACCTCATCACTTTATTTTCTTATTCTCTGTGGTAGAAATCAGTCTCCTTTATTGAATTCATTTCACTTTTGTTTCAGGCCATGAACTGCGCTTGACTCGTAGACCCAGAATTCACACTGCTACCATCAATTGTTCTGCTAAAATTCAGAATGTAAGCTTTTTATTTAACTTTTTAAAGTTTTTTTCTATATGAATTGTTTCGTCCTATAGTGAATATTATTGGTTTTGTTTTTCCAGAACCCTGAAATTGTGAAGGAGAGGAGTATTTCAGTCATTTTATTAGCTGGAGGGAAAGGCAAACGAATGGGTGTACGTTCTTTTCCATCAGTTTCGTGTTCCGTTTTGGCAAATTTACTGTGCGGTTGTCTCTTTTGTATGTTCTATGTAGAGTTTAATGGATCAACTTACTTTGACTAAACAATTAGGACTTTTGGTTTGTAAGTCTATTGAGGGCTTAACCCAGTCTTCTGCATTAAGTTCTTATCGTGGTGGTCACTTACACTCTTACATATACTTTCTAGTTTGAAATTTCCTATGTTACTTGGCTGTTTCATTACTGTTTGATTTCATAAAGGATGCAATTTGATGGTTAACATCACGGCACTTATGGATATTTTAGGTATCTTTGTTTTTTTTATCCGTGTTCTTGTGTTTTTTTTATAAACATTTTAGGCATCTTTATTTGTATCTGTATTATTTTCTTCCCAACAATTTCACCGTTTTTGTTTACTTCAGTATCTGTAGTTACTTATTTTCCTCTTCCAGATGATGGTTTTATTATCTTTGGGTGAATAGGCAAGCATGCCAAAGCAATACCTACCGCTTTTAGGTCAACCAATTGCTTTGTACAGGTAACAGTCCACCCTGATGTGACACTGTAATTGTATCTAGTTTGACCCTGACAATATCTGCACTCTATTTTGGCAGTTTGTATACTTTCTCAAAAATGATTGAGGTGAAAGAAATTGTTGTGGTTTGTGATCCATCTTACAAGGATATTTTTGAAGGTTCAAGAACTCTCTCATTCTCTACAATGTCTTGGTTGCATGTGCATGTTTTTTCTCTTCGTGTAGTTACCGCTTGGCATTGATTATGAATTCTGCATATGGAGAAATTAAATAGTTTATGGTTTCTTCTCAGAGGCTCAAGAAAAGATCAATATAGACCTCAAATATGCCCTCCCTGGGAAGGAGAGACAAGATTCTGTATACAGTGGCCTTCAGGTGCTTGTACCATGCATCTCTTTTCTTTTTTTTAATATATTTGATCACATGGATCTTTTTTGCCCATTTGAGGACTCTTGGCAAGGATTTTGCACACTTGGCTTGGTCTTTGGGTCTATTGTCATAATGCTTAAATGGTCGTTATCAGAAGATGCCTGCTTGTTTCTAATAAAATAAAATTCAAGACTCCTTCTACTCTGGTTTAGAAGAAGCTCTAGAGTGGGAAAAAGGGTAAGAAAGGAGGGCAGGTTTTAGGAGGGAGAAGTTACTAGTACTTAGACTTGAGAAAAATGTGATTATTTTTTCTGATAAAAACCTTTACAGCATCTTCTTTCCAAAATGCGTAATGTCTAAGCATCCTGTATGTTGGATGTCTGTAAGTAACATATTGCAAGCTACTTGCTTTGCTTTAGTTCGCCTAACAATGCAAAAGTTGATAGCTTTTCATCAGCAATACAGATGGATGATATATTTTTTTCTTATTTTAATCATTATGCCACTTTTCTCTACAGGAAGTTAGTTCCGAGTCTGAGTTTGTTTGCATCCATGACTCTGCGAGACCTCTGGTGACATCTACAGATACAGAAAAGGTTTGCGTCAACAAGTTTGGTTTATGCACCTATATTGTGGCAGTGGTTTCCCTCGGCAAGTTTGGTTCTGACCTTTTCCTCTGGCCAGGTCATTAGAGATGGTTGGATAAATGGAGCAGCTGTACTTGGTGTGCCTGTTAAAGCTACAATTAAGGAGGTACGACTTGTCTTTTGAAAATTCTTTTTGCACTCTTCTTTGAGCTGCTTTGTTCACTATTCTACAAGATCTTTTTTCCTAAAAAGAGAAGTTTCCTTGGTCCTTCCGTATTCACGTCTCTTACTAAGAGTATATTCCTATACTATGTCTTTTGAAGGTTCTTTGTGCATTCTTATTTTTGAGCTGCTTTGTGCACTATTCTACAAGATCTTTTTTTCCTAAAAGGAGAAAAGTTTCTTTGGTCTTCTGTATTCACGTGTCTTACTTGGAGCTTATTCCTACTCTGTTGCACAACATCTTAAAGTGGATATGATTCAAGAAGGAAGCTCTTTCTCGTCATTGCTACTTGAACTTGTATTTGTTTGCTTGTGTTATGTGTCGCAACTTTGGCGGAAGTTAATCTGAGCACCATTACCTTTTTAAAATAAGCTTCTAAATCAAGTGGTTTTATATCTGTTTAATTTTAATTTTGAACATGCTGTTGACCCATTAGAATTTACTCATTTGCAGATTGTGTAACCTATAACCTAATTTTCGTGCAGGCTGACAATGAGTCTTTTGTAGTTAGGACTCTTGACCGCAAAACACTTTGGGAAATGCAGACTCCACAGGTTTCTATCCTATATAATGTGATTTATCTTTCTTTTAAAGAAGTAAGCATTTGAGATACTTAGTTCCTTTTACATCTTCCTGTACAGGTGATCAAAGTAGACCTGCTGAAGAAAGGATTTGAGTTTGTGAACAGGTAGTGTATCCCTAGCCCAGTACTGTTAATAATTCGTGACCTGTTTATCTCAAAGTAGGTAGCTATTGCATTAATGAGCCTGCCTAATCCAGGATCTATTAGCAGAAGTTTATTCTGAAGTTTGTTCTGCACCAAGATGTTGCATACGCAAATTATGTGTTTGACTGCCTGTTGTTGACGATCAGAGAGTTTGCTTAATTTAGGATTTGTTGTAATTTAGATGCAGGAGTCTGTAGTGGCGTTAATTGTCTTCATACTTGACCTGGCATGTGCATATATATATATATAAAAGCAGAACATGCATGTTAGCAGCCATTTCTTTCCAACGTTTAACTTTTTCTTCTCATGCCATGTAGGAAATATTTAAAGAGCTCACTATTTTAATAATCCAAAAAAGCCATAGAGCATGTTAGCCAGAATAGGGCATTTGGTTTAATCTATGAGAGTTAGGGGACTATTTGACCAAATTAAAAATAGAGAAGGCTCTCCTGACATTGAGGTGTGAACGCGGAGATGAATCTATAGTTTTTTCTTGAAATGGAAGTGATGGGATAAGTTAAATAAAAAATTTATCACCCTTTCTGTCAAGTGGTAGGATAAGCCTCTTGATTTTTCAAGTTGGTTGAATTGACCCCTACGTATGATAAATTGAACTAAATAGAGGCCTATCCTGGCTACCAATTCACCCTTTTAGCTTTTCCTTTCATTTTATTTTCAGTTTGGAAATTTCCTTAGTCATTGATATCATTAACGTTATAAAAATTGTCATTTCACCCTCTTGGTCTTCCTATTCTAATGTACATGACATTAGGTGTCCACATAAAGAACACACTTACCTATGTTTTGTTTTCAGAATGTCATAGAATTCTATCTGTAGAACGGTTTTGACATTAGTACTTTGTCCACAGAGAAGCCCTCGAAGTGACGGATGATGTTTCTATCGTGGAACACCTTAAACATCCCGTGTACATAACTGAGGGATCTTACACAAACATCAAGGTACGTACTGCAACTATGTTAATCTTTTCTATGAACCTTAGATTGAAAAGTGAACTTTCATTCCGACATTAGTATATATGATATAGATGTTTGGCGCTTTAATGTTATTGAGCTTCCTTGATTTTAATTTTGCAATCTTGAAGTTTATTTTATGAGCAATAATTATCGGGGTAGAAGCACTTTTTTCGGTTCCTTTTTGTCCAATTTATCAATTTGTTGATTACACTTGTCTTTTCAGGTCACAACCCCTGATGATTTGTTGCTTGCGGAGAGAATTTTGAGCATGAGCTCAGGAGTTTCAACGTAAACATTTCTTTTTTCTTGAAAACCTTGGCTTTTCTTTCTCATAGTAAGCAATTCCAGCTGTTCAATGTTGAAAAACTTTTCGTAGATTTGTTTTCTTCAGAAATTGACTTCTGAGGAAGAAATTAGGAAAATGTAAGCTCCATGAAGTCTTGTGGTGTGGTAATAATGTCCTCAAGATTCCACCACGTAGAGTAGATCATTCAGATTTTCAACTCATCTGATGGTATGGAAATTTTATGGGATTTATAAGCATGTGAAGCATTTTTTGGACGTGTAAGAGTACTAAAGCCTAGTTTAATTAGTGGTTGTGATAACAAAGTGTAATTTTTCTACATAAAGGTATGTGGTAAGAATCATTAGACAACATTTTCTTACCAAAATCTTTTTTGAATGGAAACAATAAACCACCCAAGGTGAATGACGTAAGAATAGTAAAAATCCTAAAAAACTTACAGATGATAAGTAAAAACAGCCTGTGTCACCCAATCCACGAGCTTGTTCTTTTGCCTACAAACAAACTAGAATAACGCCTCAAATGGGCAACAACATCTTCTTCCTCTCCCAACAACAACTCTTCCTGACAGCAACCTAATAACTGAGCTCATTAAAGCCGGTCCAAATAGAACGTTAATGTCTCTAGAATGTAATGTCACGTATGTCTCGGAAATTGCAAGGAAAGACGAGCAAAACAAAAGTAATCTACTAGTCAATGAAAACTGAGAATCAACAAGAGCAAAGAGACCCTGAATGTTGTCGTCTTTTTATTCATAAAATACAAAATGACCGCAGCACTAGAAGAACAACTACATACTTGCTTTGTGGCTGCATTCTTAACAAGAATAGCTTCACCAGAAAGAAAAAATATAAATACAGAAAAAAATTGTGAGGTGAATCAGGTGACACGGAGTACCCAAAACACTCGCGTAAGCCCTCTAAGATTTTCCATTCATCTTATACTTCTGCTGCTCTCAGTTTTCTTTTGCTTCCCGCACTCGCCAAACAATGAAAATCGCCCACTTCTGCATCGAGACCGAACCGGGGTGCCTTTGGCCTGTTCACAATACATGTTAAGGATAAAACATGAATAATGCTCTAGATATATAGTCAGTCCACCAGGTTAGGCCACTGTCAAGTATTTGAATCAGCTCATACGAAAAAAGAAAAACAGAGTGCAAAAACACTCTACCTTTACTCTAAGAGGTCTGCTAGAATTCCAACAGAAAAGCCCACTGCAACCTCCAGCTGAACCTGATTCATATCCCCTGAATTCAAAAGAAAAGAACAACTTAACAATCCATTTTGAATCCGAGCAGATTCTCTGTTCTAAAGCACTCAGCTTAAAACACCAAAAAAATACATAAAAACCCAAACAATATTCTATTTCAATGGTCACTTCTTCGATTTGATAGAAATCAATAAATACAATCTAACCAATGTCATTTTCTTTATTTTCTTCACAATTACTTCTGAAGTAAGTATTTTCAGAAAGTAAATCGATATGAAAAAATTGTTTTCCTTGATTATATAAATCCGTGGTAACAATTATGAGAGCATAAGACTTTTGTTTTCAAAAAAAAAATTAGTGAAGACTTAACATTTAGCAAAAAAAATAAAATTCAAATGAAACTACTTTTGTTCTTCTTGGTGTTATAAGGATTTGAGCTCATAACCTACTCCTAGTCCCTACAATGCTTAGACTATTTTTCTAAACTTAAGGTTATGCAATAGAATGGAAAGATAAAATTAGCATCTAGAGACTGGGTTAAGAAAATAAGCTAATGAAAAAGGAACCCCGTAAAACTCACAGGCTTTCTTTGCTTCCATTCACAAAGCTGCTGTTATGCAATAAGCTTGGAGACATTGGATAGTGACCAATCTGGTCCTTTTGGAGCATTCTGCGATCTTGTATCTCCAAAACTTTGCGCTCATGATTTAATTCATCTTCCCAGTGCTGAGAGGGGTCCCCCACTGAACTTATAGGTTCCGCTTCATTATGATTATATGTATCCTCCTGAGGAAGTACCTGATTCTTCTCAGGTTTTGAACGATTCAATGATCCAGGGGTGCCCCCCTTCTCTGCTGCCTGTAACCAGGCAGTTTCTAACCTTTGCTCCCGGATGATGGATTCTATTCTCTGCATTGGTAGCTCCTGCCTTCCCTCTTTCACTACACTGTTCTCCGCATTTCCTTCAGGCAGTAACTCTGGTGATAGAACAGTAGCTTGAAAGCCACCATCCAATGTTGAAGACTTGGAATGAGTCGCAGGTCCTCTTTTCAGCTTGCCTTCCATCTCATTGAAGCTTCCTCTTGATAATTCTAAGGAGTCTTCTTGCGAGTCTAAATCAAAATAACCAAGTAGTACACCAGAGCAATTTGCTTTTCTTTGACGCTGCTTTGCCAAAGTTGCTTCTGTTCGTTTCCTACCTTTTAACTCAATTTGATTTGCACAAGCCACTAGTCCATCGCAATCTGACAGAAGGATAATTCTAACCTCTACATTGTGTCTCAAAACCATTTCAATTGAATTGGTGATGCTGCTCAAAAATCTCTCAGCTCTGGCTTTAATGTCTTCATCCCCGAATGCAATATAGACTACAAGAACACCTGCAAGTAGAACCATATAAAACTTGATAAGGAGAGCAATGCATCCTGAAGGACACTTTGGCTTGGAGCTTAACAACCAAAAGCTATCTGAGCAGAGGGAATTTTTCAAGAAGTGCATTTGGGGTGTCATCCATTAACCATGATAAATACTCTGCTGCTGTTAACTTTTACTTTTTGGTTTAAAAAATGCACACGTGGTTTACTATGGGCAGTTGTAAATTTGGAGATGAAGTAGTTCATTCCTTTCAAACTCTATGACTATAAGAAAGAATGTAGTTGCTAGGATGCACAGTAAGAACTAATGGATTAATTCAAAATTTAAAAGCATTTTAAGAATAGTTAAGTTCATAAATCTTCAATAAGGCATGTATAACAACCAACACAAAACAAACAGTTGAACAACATCAAATAAGAAAAGTGTCTAATAAAGTCAAGAATGAACATCAAAACTAATAAAATATACATGCCCAAAAGATGGCCAAATCGGTAGCAACCAATCAAATGACCTTTACTGATCAAAAGCCAGTGACAGATAAAGCTCTGATCTCCTTAATTATCAATGGAACTCAGCAATCAATTTCAATGAAGAAAAAGAAAATAAAAGTGCATTCAACGCATAACAGTGTGAGAAAAGCTAAATTATGTCAGCGATGACTTACCTTCTACTTCAGATATGGACAAAAGCTTTCCATGAGTATGCAGTAGCAGACGCAGAGTATTTGAGTGGCATTTATCAATACATCTTTCCCAGATATCATCCAATTTATCCGAGTTTCTGTATCTTACGAGCATGTTTCCCACAATCCGATCATCTTGTGAAGCTGTTGAAGTACAGTTATCCATGAATGGACCTTGAGGGAGGTTGGGCACAAGACCATAGCCACCTTGGAGGCTAGCATCACCATTGATTGCCCTATACAAGGAAGAATGTGGATTTGATCTCTGGGGAAGATACTGAGCATCTGACTTTTTTTTGTAAGTAATAGACTCTCTTGAAGCACTTGAAGGATCTTCCTCAGTTGTCCTGGAGCTCTGCCTTCTACTGCAACTAGACTGAGTGACATCTGGTGAAGGGACAGATCCAAGCTGTAAAAGAGTTGCCGTAAACCACGTAGAACGGTCACTTGAAACACGTAGTTGTTTCTCAGCATCAGAGAGAAGCTTCAAAGCATGCTTTAATCTCTCTAGTTCTGCTTCAGTCACTATAGAAAATCCAAGCAATTTAAGCAATAAATAACAAAAGCATGGGGAAGAATGGAGTAACAACGCGTGTGCATACCCACATACATACAAATGTGAATTCATACATAATTTCAGTTTAACATCAAGGTCCCAAAAGAGATGGTGCATTGTACATAGGGTAGGTTACTCCAGCTAGATGGTATGTCAATTAAGATACACTAATCGCAAAATCTTCATATCACTGTTAAAAAATAGTGTTAAACACAAACACAGAGTCGAAGCCATCAACTGCTTCTGTTTTCAAATAAACGGCTCACAGTAAAGCTGGTGGCTCATCTGTGCAAGCTGCAGCAAGACCTGGGTCCCTCTTTTATCACATATGAAAAAGAAAAAGAAAAATAAAGGATTTGTACTCACAATTTTGTGAACCAAAGAATGAATCACTATATTTGGTGCCAACAACACTGAAAGTTCCAGCAATAATGTCCATAATGAGGGTAGCCAGTTGAGACATCAAAACCATTGGATCAGTGCCAGAGTCCATCAAGTCCCTGGCCCTTTTCACTGTTTCTGCAGTGTCTGAAGACATCGCTAAATCCAAAAGTTCCAGTAATTTCTCATCTGAAACAACACCCACCTAAAAAGTCGAGAAGTGCAACTATAAGTTCAAACATTTCAGCTAGAATAGAAAGAACTTTAAGTTATTCTTCACTTTTTAATATACTCACTAAAATTGTCCAACAGGGTGTTTCCAAGTCAGCAATAAAATATGTTGAAGGGGCAACCAAAATCAGAAAACACTAAAATATTGGTTCACAGAACTCACAAGTTCATTTACGAGAGCTGTGGTTATCTTCTTCCCCAGTAGACTTAACTGGTCTAACATAGTTTCTGCATCTCGAAGGGAACCATCTGCATTCAAAGCAATCAGATCCAGTGCATCCAATTCAACATTCATATTCTCCTCAGCAGAAATTTTCCTCAGACGTGCCGCAATATCACCATCTTTAATTTTGTTAAAGAGATATTTTTGACACCGTGATTGTATTGTGCGGGGCACATTGTCAGGATCAGTTGTTATAAAGATAAACACTACTCTTTGTGGCGGTTCTTCAAGAAATTTGAGAAATTCCAGCCACATCTTCGAGGGCAACAAGTGACACTCATCAATAAGAAAAACCTTGAAATGTGACGAGCCCAAAGGAGGCCTCTGAGTAATCTTCTTCAAGAGGCATCTAACTTTATCAATCCCCTTCTTGTCAGTGCCATCAACTTCCAAAAGATTCCTGGTCTTGCCAGAAATGAAATCAATGCATTCCCTACAGTTCCGACATGGCTTTCTCTCTTCAGTAGACACACAGTTTAAAGCTGAGGCAAATATCCTGGCTGCTGATGTCTTCCCGGTTCCACGGGGACCTTGGAAAAGGTAAACCGGGGCAATCCTTCCTCGGGAAACGGCATTAATAAGTGACTGTACCACGATGGTCTGTCCAATCAACTCACTGAAGAAGGCTGGCTTGTATTTCTGGCTCAGACTTCGTATATTTTCAGGGGTAGCTTCCTCATCTCCATCTAAAGACATAACCTCTAAACCATCATGACTCCTACAACTTGACCACCTCCTCCCATCCAATCTACTCAAAGCCTCCAAATCGAGTTCTCCAAAGTTTGTGGAAAGCTCACCATCGCTACATGCACTTCCTATGGATGACCCTCCTCTACAGCCACCACCATGTGCAAGCAAAGGAAGAAGTCCTCGGGGACTTCTTTCAGCCATTCTTTGCTTACTTGATACTGATGTTGATTGTCGGCACCTATGATATGTTGATTGACTACCGCAAAGCATGCTGCTTCCTTTCCTCCTAAGAGTATCGGAGAGGGAAGGAGAACAGCAACTCCTGCATACCCCTCTATGCCTTGGAGTCCTTCTCGACCAATAGCAGGGAATCCCACATCCCTGTCGGCCCGGCAACTGCAAATGGTCATCCACCTCATCATCCTCATCATTCAGTGAGGTGGTTGTGGCATCCCAAGATCCAACAGTGCTGGGGTTAGGATTAAAATACTTGTTATAAGAACTAGTTGATAATGCAGGTGTGCTGTGACAATAAGAAGAGTCTTCTTTTCTAGAACTTCTCAATAACTTAGATGGTGAATGTGACCAATTCTTAGGCCTAAGTTTTATTAACAGCGGGGATGCTGCGGAAGTCTTCCTTAAATCCTCAGAATTACTATATTCTTCAGTATCATCAGACTGCTCTACAGAGTCATCTATTCTTAAACCTATAACCGTTGAAGGATGAGCTCTGAGTGACTTCCTCGAGTTCATCTCTTTATTATGTTGATATCTAGACAAAACATCCAAACGGGTGTTAGTTTTCTTACCCTTTCTCTTGATCCCCAATGCTCTTTTCATGGACGGTGACACTAGATTTGCATCTCTGCACCTGAAAATCATCGAAGCCGCTGACCTGCTCTCGCCCAGGTAGGTATCACTCCTGGAATCCCCAGCATGCCTGGCATCACTCAAGCTATCATCAAGACTCTCCTTACAGGAACAGGACTCGGTATCATTGTCGGCATCGTTTCTTGCCAATGCACTCTTCTCACTGGATGATCTCTGAGTCTTCCAGTTGTAAAGGAACACTCTTTTATCTTTTCCACTGTGATTCCCATTCCTGAAATGAGAATCGAAATGGGTATTAGAAGCCCCATTTTGAATTGTACTCTCGTTCTCCATCTGCTTCCAAGTAGAAGCAGAAGCAGAAGACCCTGCCGCCTTGGCTGCTGCAACAGCTGTTGCAGCAGATCTAGAGGAATTAAGAGGTGACTTCCATGAAGAAGTTGTTCCTGGATCCCTCAAAACCCTTGCTGCTTTTCTAATTTGAGTGAGCTCCTTCTTCAAATGAAGCCTGCTTGGATCAGCGACTCTCAGTTCTGACATCTTCTCCTTCTTCTTAATCAAACAAGTGATCGCACTCGCACATACATACACACTCACAGTTCAAAACCCAATCTTTAAACCCAGCCGCATTTCCTTCCTTTTATCCGATCACATACGTATAGATAGTAGATACATGCATAGAATGGGTTTGGAGAAATGGGGTTTTGAAGACGAGACTGAAAATGGTGAAACAAATTGGATTTCTTTGGATCAGAAAGCAGACAAGTTGAGATCTGACTGGAAATGAAAATGATTTATGCTCTACTCAAACAAGAATGAACGGACAAAACGAATGAATGGAAGCAAAATAAAGACAGTATAGTCAATAGTGTATGTATAGTCGTAGGCTTGTAGCTGTTGCTGTTAATGATTGTGATTTTTTTGTGGCTAGGGTTATAGTTGGCGCCTCAAATGAATTTCTTGAAAGTTGAAACTTTTGAGCATGTTTTGTGTGAGACAGTAAGAAAGAAGAGAAGAGAGAGCTTTGGGGGTGAGGACATGGAGAAAAAAAAGGAAAAGAAAATGAAAAGCTCCCTCCCAAAAACAACAACCAGGATTCAATTCAACCTTTTTGATTTCTAAGGCTTCCTACCATTGCTCTTCTCTCTATTTTGTCTGTTCTATTTACTGGGCTAAAATCACATTCCACCCCCTTTTTCTTCAGAAAAAGAAAGATAAAGTATCAATTGCATAATTTAATAGCATTTGTGAGGATAAGAGGATTTTTTTCTTAATTAAGGAGATTGTCCTGCCAAAAACATAAGGAAAAACTTTTGTTTAGCTTTGTATTTTAACAGTGTACCATTGGTCTTCTCATTGTTTTGTAAAACTTACAAAACATTTTTTCTATAAAACTTACAACATGAAAGGAAGGAAATATTTTTTTACGATATTATTTAACGGTGGTTATTTTACTTTTTTTTTCAATCACTTTTTAAACTAATCATGTTCGAGTATTATTGTATTTAAAAAATAATAATTCTCTCAACATTATTTACTACATTGCCAAAATTTGAACTTTATTATATAGCTAATAGGCTAATAAAAATTTAAAGATTGAACTAATATATCACCCATCGTCTAAATGTTTTATAAACATGGCATGTAATCAAAACTTCTTAATTAAGTTAAATATTAAAAAAAATTATTTATAAAAGTTAATTGTTCAAAATATATTTTTTTTGCATTTAAATGCGGGAGATAAATTATAATATATATTATTCTTTTCTTTGGAGTGCAGTGGTTTGGAGATTTTAAACCGATGGGTTCGAGCCTCACCACAAACACTAATTTCTCCCCTACTCCTGCTTTGTTCAGCGCCAAAAATGAATTAGTCTTTTTTAAATGTGTTTGGTAAATTTAGCAAAAGTATATTAATGTTTATTTTATTTTATACATTTTTTATTAATTATATTTATTTTACTAATTTTTTTACTATTTATAAAACAACTGTTATTCTGATTTCTAAAAGACGGAAGAAGTACATATTTTTATTATTACAAAATTTAAACTCATGATATCTTCTTACTAATCACAATTGGCCAAAATGATTTTACTTTTTTCGATCTAACTAGATTTTTTTCTTCTATTCTTTTCGAGTAAGAGGTTTTTTTTTACGTTTTCTTTCAAGTAAAAGATGATTCCACTTAAGTATAGTTGGGCCAAAAGAAATGATTCTCCAAGCAACGCTATTTATTAATTCTTGAAGTTCCAAAAATATGTATTTTTCAATAATTTATAATAGTCGCACTGTCATTGTTAACAATGTTTAAAATTTTATATTACAAGATATATATAAATTGAAAAAAAAATGAATGATCTTACCAACAAGTAAAATAAAAAATGAAGGTATATATGGATTGAAATGTCAAAATTCAATAATATAAAAATGAAAGAAATAGTCGTGCGTGAATAAATTAAATCCTCCAAGCTGTGGAACTAGCATGGGATTGGAAATAACGTAATGGGATGGTGGATCCATTGAAACGTAATCCACACCCCCCCAAAAAAAAAGGTGCAATTATGTATATATATATATAGGTAGGACTATAGCCAATAGGAGGCCGTATAATATGTTGTATAGTATAGTATAGTATAAAAATATGGAAATTGATTTATAGCCTAAACTTGAATTTGCAGCTGCTGTTCCTGATATTAATATTACTGCTGGTAGATAACGTGTCGACATCGAGCTTACATCTGACGGAGAAGTTGACTTTGAAGAGTTTTAACCTGCCAAGTTTGATCCTGACAGGTTGTTTGACCTTAAGGATCAAAGGTACGAACCCGGCCTGGAGCTGCTGCTGCTGGAGCGACGTGCGTAGCGCGTTGGCATCCTGAGATTCACCGCTCAGAACCACGTCGAGCACGGTGGTGTTGCGGTGGCCCTGGTAGAATTTAGGGAGCGATCCTTGGCACAGCTGAGTCCCCATGATGGCGTACCAGACGCTTATCCGGCTGCCGCCGTCGTAGTAGATCCCCACCTTCTTGTTCGGGTTGGTCGCGGTGATGGTGACGTCGAAGGTGGCGTCGAGCAGGTTGGAGTTGTTGGGGAGGTTGAATTGGGTGATCTGGAGCCTGTCGATCGAGAAAGTTGGGAGCTTAGGGCGAAAAACCAGGAACAGAATGCCGGCTGAAACTGCTAGGGAGAGCAGGAGCAGGAAGATAAGGGTTAGAGTCCAACACAGGCATCTGCAGCAGCAACTCCTCCTTCTTTTCGGGGGCTTGGAATGCGACACGGGAATGGTGCGCTGCTGAATCGGCGGATAGGGATAGTGCTGCTGCTGCTCTTGATAATATTGGTCAGATTTGGAGGAACCATGAGGGACCAATGGGACTGTTGGTGTTGATTGTGCTGCTGCTGCCTCAACATCCTGATGGTGGTGATGATCGTCTTGTACGAGCGGGTGGATCTTTCTCTGATGATCTGCCATTTGCTTTGAGTGATATTAGTATGTTTCAATTTTGCTGATGGATACATATATATATATATATATATATAGAGAGAGAGAGAGAGAGAGAGAGAGAGAGAGAGAGAGAGAGAGAGAGAGAAGAGAAGAGAACAGTCAACAGTGAAGGGGAAGGTGAAGAAGTCACAAGGGAGGCCTGGTTGGTTTTACCGTAATTAAGATTTTGGAGGTGATGGAAGCGATGACGGTCAAATTATAGCAACATTTGGTGGTTTAGTTGAACCTTCCTTTCTTTGACTTCTTCAATTTCACTTTTTTATTTTTTTATTTCACGCGTTATTTCTAGAAGTTTTTCTTTGTGTTCAAATTCAGCTTTAAATCATTTATGAATTCTTGTCCCGTGTGAAAGGAATAGAATAGAAATTAGGAAGGAACAAGTAATTTATATTACGGAAAAATATTCTCAGATATATAGGTACTTATATAATTTAGTTTATGATGTTTGGCCGTCTACAATTTAGTCTTTAACATATTAAAACACATAAAATTTTAGTTTATTTCATTAGAATTTTCGTTTAAAACCCTAAAAGTGCATTAAAAAATGATTTTACTATTATAAAATTATTATTATAATTATAAAAATTATAAAAAATATGAAAAAATTCAAAATTTTGTAGATTGCTTTTTTCTGATAATATTATTTTATAACAGACAAAATTATTATTTTTCTTGAACCTTATATAAATTTTAGAATTGTATTCAGAAAATGAATTTTTAATAATTTTACTAATTATATATATTTTTCTATTTTTTTAATTTCTCCTATTTTTATAACTTTTACTTTCTCCTATTTTTTAATTTTATTACTGTTAAAAAGCTATCATAAAATATTTCAATCTCATTTTTTCTCAATTTTTTATAACTTTTTTTATTTCTTAATAATACTCAATATAATTTATAAAAAAAAAAAAATTTAACAATCTATTTGATTACCGATAATGGAAGTAGGGAATGAGAATGAGTAAGAATGAAAATAAATGAGCATGCTCATTAAGGTATTTGGTATCCTACCACCACCAGGAATGAGAATAAAAAGGTTGAATGATCATTACCTTTGTTTGGTAGGAATGTTAAAGTAATTAAGATTATATATGTATTTGGTAGGAATGTTAAAGTTTGGTATCCATATTTTTAATTGTCAAGTAAGACTATATATGTATTTTTTTTTCTTTTTAGTAGTCAATTTCTCATTTTAAATGTTGTTGACTTGTTGGTTGTAATTTTTGACGAACCTACCCCTAATACTTCTTAATTCCTTAAATGTAGTGTCATATATGCACAAAATTTGAGAATAAATTAAGGGATAATTTTGTCTACCACCACTCTTATAACCATTCCTAATCTTTATATTAATTTGTGTGATTTTAATTAA
The DNA here is from genome assembly GCA_963691705.1 of Viola odorata. Classification (NCBI taxonomy): domain Eukaryota; kingdom Viridiplantae; phylum Streptophyta; class Magnoliopsida; order Malpighiales; family Violaceae; genus Viola; species Viola odorata. The sequence continues at coordinate 15,878,272 of OY829540.1, read as the reverse complement.
ATGGAAAAGAACAAAATCACAGAAGAAGTGTAGTCGGAGAAACTCGGTTTAGAGTTAATCTCTTATGACGGGAAACAACATTGAGACCACTTTAATCATTTTTTCTACGAATCATGCAAACACAGACACATGTCACTTTGGTAGACTATTTGTAATGCTTCTTGTTAAAGTAATTAAGATTAAGATACATATATAAAGCAAAATGGTTAGGGGGAAATGTTGTGCACTGTTTCTTTCAGTCACAGTCCAATTTTGCTGACGTCATCTAACTTTAGTCGTCCTCTCTTTTTTTTCTTTTCTTTTTAACAAAACTTTTTTTATTTGTAAAAAAATTTCAATTTAACCTTTACATAATTAATTTAGTTTTCGTTCTCGCCATAAAAAATGTAATTCTTGTGTTCGTAAAAAAATTACAATCAAACATTTATATGATTAAACCTCTTACTAATTAATTTAGTGCCAATGTTCACCAAAAATTCTTAATAAAAACTATTTTTTTTTAAAAATTATTTATTAATTTAGTTCATTTATCCATAAAAAAAAATTAATTGATTCTCTACATAAAATAATTTAGTCTCCTCGTACCTAAGTAAAAGAAGAGGGATTAAATAATAAATGAATTGGGGTAAACAGTTAATTTCACCCACCCCTCTAGGTTAACACTTTACCCTCGTTAATTGGGGGTTTAATATTAATCTTCTGGTGAGTTACCCTCATCACACGAAAAAAAGAAGCTTCCAAACTGTTGCTACCCGATTTTGGAATTTCCAACGGAACGTTTCGTATTTCTTGTCATAAATTTCCTAAGATCGTATGTTCACTTATTTTCCTCCAACTGATGTTTATTTTTACGCCTCATGTCATTTAAATTTTATTTCGTCACTTTTTTCGCATTTTTATCACTTTTCCCGTTCGAACTCGTATCGGTTCCGAGCAAAATTCTCGAAACCAGCGGTCGAACATTTTTGCTCATTAGCTATTTATTTTTTATTGTTATTTTAACTCGTGCTATCCCGTTGCGTTTCGTTCAATTTTTACTTTTAGCAATTTTTTATGTTCCAACTTTTGTCACGTTACAAGCGAATTCTTTATTGAACTATACAGTGAGCTTTTCGTCGCTCACTATATGCCACTCATTTCGGCGCATTTTATTATACGTTTTAATATTTTCGGTTCGAGTTTGTATTCATTTTCAGGCAAAATTGCTTGTACCGTCAGTTTGAACTGAATAATTAAATAATAAATCAAGCTCTTCATCTCCACCATTGATCTAGTTGACTTTGAAAGTCAAACAAGATCAAGTGGTTGCGGTAATTACGACGTAGGCATGCATCTTCTTCATTTGGTTCATGCACGAACCCAGGAAACAAACTTTCCTCATCTCTTCGCGATCAAATCTTGCCTCGATCGTCGTCCCTACGCAACCAGTAGCCTCGAGCCTCGCCAACAATCCTCAGCCACACAACCGTTCCCACCACTGCTCGTCGACACGTCACCCTCGCTCAACCGACTTACTCGCCTATAAATACCAAGCTCGAGCGATTGGTTGAGGGGGATAGAGGAGCCAAGTGAAGAGCTCGTGAACTCTATCCTTCATTTTTCCTTCCTCTATTTATTTTTCTGCATTTTGTTTCTATGTTTTCTCGCGGCCAAGGAAGCGCGACGCTGCTGCCGAGAAGCTGCCTCACTGCTGCTGTACGCCGGAGTTGCTGTTGCCTCGCCGGCGCTGGAGGATGAAGACGAGCTGCTGCTGGCCCGCTGACGTGGCTCCATCGCTCTGCTACGCTGCTGGTTCTTGTTTGGCTCAAGGAAGGAGATGAAGCCAAGGAAGATGAAGGAGAAGCAGGCTTGGGTTGTACCATTTTTCATTTAATTGATCATGGGCTTGGCACAAGCCAAGCCCAAATGGAAAAAGGAAGGGTTTGGGCTGCTAAAAGGGCCCAACTGATGGGCCCAGCTAGTAGGCCCAATTTCTAGGCCTAGTGGGCCTAGTCCAATTTTTCGGTCCATCGCATTTATTTTTCGTATGCCTGTACTATTTGTTTATTTCTGCACTTGTACTGTTTATTTATTTTCGCTCTCGTACTGTTATTGTCCGTATGCTTGTATGCTTGTACTGTTTATTTAATTTCCGTATGCGTGTACTGTTTATTTATTTGTCGTATGCTTGTACTGTTTATTTATTTTTTGTATGCTTGTATGCTTGTTTATTTTTGCCCGCTATGCATGCTTAGATAATTATTTTGTTCATCCAAATTAATTATTTTCGCTCGTGTACAGCAATTGTCAAATATTTAATCGTTCAACGATATCCTTTCCTCGTGCCAATAAACTCAGTCAAAAAGGGGTAAATCGCCCATACCCTTCACAAGTAAACGTTTCTTACCCTTTTATTTATTTCACGCTCTTCGCATATTTATTCATTATTAAAATTTAACCATTGGGCATGATCACATAAATTAGGACTTTTATTTTTCAAACATGTTTAAACACCTCGTTCATTCGGTAAACTTTTTAGGATGTGACTTGGGTGCCTAACACCTTCCCGAGTCCATAATACGATCCCGAACCGTTGTTCTCGGGTTCAGACCCATCTTGCCTTAGCATTTTATTTTTTATGGCATGACATTAGGTTCCCTAAACCTAGAAACAAAATAGGGTGGCGACTTCATTGCATTATGTGAGATGAGTCTGATTTTGTCTCACATTCTCGTCCCAAACCCGCGTCGCGCAATTAAATCCAAAAAGGGGGTACGACAGTTTGACGACTTCACTTGGGAATAATAGGGTCAAAGCCGGATTTTTTTGAGGTGTTTGTCTTTTTGTACATGATTAATTGTTTTTCATGTATTATCATTTTTTCATGATTAATTGTTGTTTATGTATTTATCCGCTTTGATAAATTGTTTATACCTGATTTGTTACTATGTCTTACTCGCTTTGATAAACTGCCATTGCATACACATTTTCACGCATAATCCCTATCGCCGGGCATCTCCAAATAGGATTAGGTCGGTAGTAGTGAAGTCTTGGGGCCCACGCCCTGGTAAGCTTTCACGAACCCTCATTCGGACTTGAACCCCTAAATGGATTGAGCACCCTGGATCCTTTTATGATTCGATAAACGCTCTCATATCCATTTACTGAGGGACCACTTCTATGGTATCGTCCGGGAGCCTTCCAGCCAGTTTAGAAATAGTTGGTGTCACCCAAGCATATACATCATATTTAAATGTGTATATTGTGACTGTGTTTCACTTCTTCCACAACTGATTTCTCAATTTTTTCCACACTTATAACTGATTTCGCAATTTTTCTACATTTATAATTGTTTTCCCATGTTTACAATTATTTCGCAAATTCTCACATTTATAAATTTTTCCTCAAATTTTCTACATTTACAAAATTTTCCACAAATTTGTCCTGTTTATAAATTTTTCCATGATTCTTCCACATTTACAAATCTTTTTCCGCAAACTTTCCACATTGGTAATTTTTTCCACTAAGTTTCCATATTGGCAATTTTTTTCGTAAATTTGTCACCTTTGCAAATTTTTACAATTTCTTGATATCTATAATTTTTTCCACAATCTTTCACATGTATAATTTTCTGCAATCTTTCACGATTCCAATATTTGTCCGTAATTTTTTCACATGCCAAATTTTCCACAATTTTTCACGTGCCAAATTTTTCCACAATTCTTGATATGTTTGCGATTTATTTCCGCAATTTTTCCGTATTTTACTCTTTTATTGTATTAAATCCTTATCTATTCAAGATTTAGATGCTACTGGTTCGTTTCTTTTCTTCCTACCTACAGAACCAAGGCGAGAAGGGAAACTTTGCACATTAGTCGAGCCTACGACTATAAACAAGGGCGCTTTGTGGGAAGCAACCCACGTGTTCTTTTCAATATTTCTATATTTATCAGTTTTAATTCAGAATTTTGGGATACCCTTCCCTCCATACTTACTATTTAATTCCCCTCTAATTTCAGGTGCAATGAGACTAAAAAAAATCGGGGGGCAAGCAGTTAGAATTATGACCGGAAGAGGGCGCCAGAGAGCATCAAAGATCGAACACATTTTTACTAGGGGGCAAGGTATAGGTAGAGGTAATTCACCACAAAAGGCTCATTTCATCCATTCTCCCCTTCGCCTTCAGATCATCGTTGTAGCAGGTGCAAAGGAACGCTCCTCCTATCAACTCTTAAACGATTCTCCTCGGGAAATTTTACCATTAAGACATTACTCTCACCAAGTGCCCTTTGCAAACCGTTCCTCATCTTGGTGAAGAAACATAATGATGATGGATGCGTGTCCTTTAGAGACCCCAGTCAACATAATGCGGTCTTGTTCGGTGCTGCAACGACGTTTACACCCTACATGGCTTTAGACTGCAGATTCGTAATTCAACTGTGGTCAAATCCTTCATGTTTTGAATTTGACCATCACAACCATTTTCCGCGAGACTCGCCGCATACACACACGATGATAGTCATATGAAGATCAACCCCCTAATTGGTGGGCCACTAAATGCTGACTTTAAGGGTAATTGCACTCCCTTGCTACAAAAGCTGGAGTGCTGGGGCTCTCCTGCAAAGAAACAACTGGTTAGACTCCCAAATGACAACCTGAATCTCCAGCTGAACCAGGATCCTCTTCTAGAATGATGTTCAAGTCATGCTTTTTTAAACCAGTCGTCGAATTAGCAATTGGTTATCCTCGGCATAGAAGATTCCTCATCACTGAGAGCAGTCAGCGAGTGAATCAGGAAAGGTTTTGAGATGATCCTCCACTGGCCATGATGAGTTGGCCATTTTGCAAAAAGTCAATACATCCTGTATTGCAATCAACCAATCTTGAGCTCGTCTTTCCTTACTTCCGAATGGGTTAGTGTTTGAATTCTTCGAAACGTCAGGAAGCTTCGATGTTGGATTGGAAGAACCCACGCTGGAATCTGAATCACACTGGGGGTACCTGCATAAAGCCTCACTAGAAAAGGGAGAGTTTAAAACCTATTGATTACGTTGTCCATTTTCCTAAATCGTCCTTCAGTCCTACCCATTGTTTCTCCCTTATTTTTGCAGGAACTTGAATCCTACTATGGTTACTTGTATAATGCTCGGCGAGACTGAGGAATTCTCCTCTTATCAACTCTTGAATGACCATCCTGTGTGCCCTTACTGCCCCGCTGCGCGTATCAGGGGAGTCCATTATGCATTCTACACTGGGGGAAACCTTTTGGAAACGCCCCACTTTCATCCATTGCGGCGACTCAGTTCCCCTTATTTTCATCCATTGCGGCGCCCCGCCCTGATCTCAATCTACATTCCTATACGAACATTGCAGTGGGCATCAACGCCAGAGTGAGGGTTACATTCATATTTCCGCAGCAGCGCCTTGCGTCGACCTTAACACTTTTACTACACATCCAGAGAAGTCCACTTACCTTTCTACCTCTTTATTTTTTTGTACAATCATTCTGCATTCATTCTTGCATTGGGGGCAATTGTTTTTTTAATTCATAAAATTCATGTGAAATTGCTAAGAATTTTTGACTTTATAGACTGTGAATAAAGATTCCTTGAATAAAATCCACACTACCCCTAAATTGTCATACTCCCCTAAGACAATGAGCAGTGCTCGATTGAGATGGCTAACTGGAGGTAAGGTGCACAACGAGCATGGAAGGAAAATAAATCTCTGAAGATTATTGATGGCCAGTATTGGAAGGAGATCAAAAACTTCGACACTACTGATTTTCGTGTCTAGGGCCAAGATAGTCTAGAGAGTCTTTTGCATGATTTTCTGTTCCATTATTTTTTTTTAAAAAAGATCAGATGACTCATTGCTTGAAACCTTGCCATCTCACTAACATGAAATGCAAAAATGCTTCAATTTTGACTCCATACCATACTACGGGGGTAAATAAATGGGATTAACATGATCAATATTTGCAAGAGTACGATCCTGGTACTCTTTAAACATCCAATCTTTTATAAACCTAAAGTTTCGGTGCTTAATGCCAAAATTTGCAAGTGGAGCATTCACCTCTGTTGTTCTTGAAACATTCTTTGGTTTATGAGAACTGTTAAAAAGAAGAAAGAAAGGAAACGAAAAATGGTGCTTGCAATGCTTTGGTATTTTTACCTCAGCAAGTGAAAATATCCAAAGAACTATCTCTGAATAAAACCAGCCAAACTGACAAAATATGTCTTGATATTTTCGCCTCAGCAAGCGAAAATATTCAAGAAACTACATGTCAACGGACAAAACATGTCTTGATATTTTTGCTTCATCAAGCGAAAATATTGAAGAAACTACATATCAACTGACAAAACATGTCTTGATATTTTTGCCTCATCAAGCGAAAATATTCAAGAAACTACGTGTCAATGGACAACACATGTCTTGGTATTTTCGCCTCAGCAAGCGAAAATATTCAAGAAACTACATGTCCAAAAATGCTGGTATAATAAATGGGCAGAAATAACTAAGAAAAAGGCAGTCGATGAATCAAAAGAATGAAAAGTAAAACAGTTGTTGTTCTGTTTCAGTTTGCATGATTCTGTTAGGAAGCACTTGAATTTTTAGTTTATATAAGCTTGGATGTTTGGGGTATTGGTCAGGCCTCAATAGTAAGGATTCGGAGTTACAAGTTGAATCGTTTAAAGCACTCTGTGTGAGTGAGATAAGGGGTTTCCTTGCAAAGTATTCTCTGATTTTGCTTTTTCTGTATGTGGGGAATTGTCTCCTGTTTTACCATCTAAATATTTTTATTTGGCCAACTATCAAGAAGAAACGCATCCCCAACGAAGATTCAAAAATCTAGGCGCTCCGAGTGATCAAGAAGAAGAAGCATCACCAGCAAAACCGAAGAACCTGTGCACTTTGCCCTTGCCGCGGCCAATCAACGAACACTGTTCATTGGAAAAGAAAAAACTATCAACATTCCTTACTTAAATTTGTTGAACATTCTCTTGATGGTAAAGTTGTTTTCATCATGACAAAATACTAGGGGCAAACCTTAGGGTAGTGTGAGAATACTTTCATATACCGCATATATGATTTGTTCTCATGATGTTCCCATTTATCATTTGCTTTCTCTTTTTCCATCCACTGCTGCTTTGTGTTTGTTTACTCCCTATTTGCAGGATACAGATATGCTTCAGTGGAATCTCCACCAATAAATCCATCCATCAATACTCGAATGGAGCACGTTACCACTCCACAATCATTTTCGTGTGGCGGATCACGCTTCCCCACCGTCCAATCGACACCAAATGGAGTATGTTACCACTCCTAATCAACATCGTGCGGTGGATCACGCTTCCCAACCGTCCCATCGACATCTGAATGGAGCACGTTACCACTCCACCATTAACTTCGTGTGACGGATCATGCTCCCCCACTATCCAATCAAGCACCCGAATGGAGCACGTTACCACTCCTAATCAACTTCGTGAGGCAGATCACGCTTCCCAACCATCCCATCGACGTCCGAATGGAGCATGTTACCACTCCACCATCAACTTCGTGTGGCAGATCACGCTCCCCCACTATCCAATCAAACACCCGAATGGAGCACGTTACCACTCCTAATCAACTTCGTGCGACGGATCACGCTTCCCAACCGTCCCATCGATGCCCGAATGGAGCACGTTATCACTCCACCATCAACTTCATGTAACGGACCACGCTCCTTCACCATCCATCAGTAATCGAATGGAGCACGTTATCACTCCAAATAATTTCGTGCGGCGATTCACACCCCCACCATCAAATCAATATACGAATGAAGGTACGTTACCACTTCACTTCTAACTTATTTCGTGTTGTGTGATGACGTAGTCTTCCACAACTAGTTGTGTTGTGTAGTGACATGGTCACTCACATCCAGTCGTGTTGTGTGACGACGTGGTCATCCACAATCAGTCCTGTTGTGTAGTGACGTGGTCACTCACATCCAATCGTGTTGTGTAGTGACGTGGTCACTCACATCCAGTCGTGTTGTGTGATGACATGGTCATCCACAACCAGTTGTGTTGTGTAGTGACGTGGTCACTCACTTCCAGTCGTGTTGTGTAGTGACGTGGTCACTCACATCCAGTCGTGTTGTGTGACGACGTGGTCGTCCACAACCAGTTGTGTTGTGTAGTGACATGGTCACTCACATTCAGTCGTGTTGTGTGACGACGTGGTCGTCCACAACCAGTTGTGTTGTGTAGTGACGTGGTCACTCACTTCCAGTCGTGTTGTGCGACGACGTGGTCGTCCACATCCAGTCGTGCCGCGTGGTGACGTGGTCACTCACTTCTAGTCGTGTTGTGCGACGAGGTGGTCGTCCACATCCAGTCGTGTCGCGTGGTGACGTGGTCACTCACTTCTAGTTGTGTTGTGCGACGACGTGGTTGTCCACATCCAATCATGTCGCGTGGTGACGTAGTCACCCACTCTCAGTCGTGTCGTACGGCAATGTGGTCGCCCACATCCGAAACTTCCCTCACTATCAAAGACATCCTCAAAATATCTGAAAAGACCAACGATTTCCCTACATTCAAGCAAAGGTACGTTTTAGAGTTTATTTATTTTCTTGCATGAATTTCCTCCTCCCAGAGTGACTTTATTTATTTTCCTGCATATTTATTTTCTTGCATGAAATTTCCCTCCTCCCAGAGCGACTCTAGTGCATATGTCTTTTAACATGTTGTAAGCGTTTCGTCCCCACAACATGTGTCTTTCTAAGTCACGTAAGCGGTTCGTCCCCACGCGATGTCTTTTAACATGTTGTAAGCGGTTTGTCCCCACAACATACGTCTTTCTAAGTCACGTAAGCAGTTCGTCCCCACGCGATGTCTTTTAACATGTTGTAAGCAGTTCGTCCCCACAACATGTGTCTTTCTAGGTCGCGTAAGCGGTTCGTCCCCACGCGATGTCTTTTAACATGTTGTAAGCGGTTCGTCCCCACAACATGTGTTTATTAAATGTTGTAAGCGGTTCGTCCCCACAACATGTGTGTGTTTAGATGTTGTAAGCGGTTCGTCCCCACAAAATGTGTTTTTCTAGGTCGCGTAAGCGGTTCGTCCCCACGCACCTTACTTTACTTTACTTTACTTTTCGCAAATTACTTTCTGTCTGCATTCACATTCCTTTAACTTGCGTTAAAATTTATGCACTACATCCTTTCAAAATTTCCAGCATATCATTCTGCATCAATCAGCGACGGCCTACGAGTACGACCCTCAACGTAGCTGAAGTTTAATTTTCTGCATCAATCAGCGACGACCTACGAGTACGACCCTCGACGTAGCTGAAGTTTAATTTTCTGCATCAATCAGCGACGGCCTACGAGTACGACCCTCGATGTAGTTGAAGTTTACATTTTCTGCATCAATCAGCAACGGCCTACGAGTACGACCCTCGACGTAGCTGAAGTTTACGTTTTCTACATCGACGTCTGAGAATTGCGGTGTCCCCGTTCAGATGTCAAGTTTCTTTTCCTGTACAAAGGTCCGAGAATTGCGGTGTCCCCGTTCGGATCTCTAGTTTACGTTTCCTACATCGACATCCGAGAATTGCGGTATCCCCGTTCGGACGTCAAATTATATTTTTTTTAGGTATGGACTGCGAGTGCTACCCTCGTCCTACCTGATTTACATTTCACCATTTGCATTTCACCCCATTATCAGGAAAGTCATCATTTACATTTTTTCCTCATTATCAGAGAAAATTACTCGCCCATACCCTTCACAAGTAAACGTTTCTTACCCTTTTATTTATTTCACGCTCTTCGCATATATATTCATTATTAAAATTTAACCATTGGGCATGATCACATAAATTAGGACTTTTATTTTTCAAACATGTTTAAACACCTCGTTCATCCGGTAACCTTTTTAGGATGTGACTCGGGTGCCTAACACCTTCTCGGGTCCATAATACGACCCCGAACCGCTGTTCTCGGGTTCAAACCCATCTTGCCTTAGCATTTTATTTTTTATGGCATGATATTAGGTTCCCTAAACCTAGAAACAAAATAGGGTGGCGACTTCATTGCATTATGTGAGATGAGTCTGATTTTGTCTCACATTCTCGTCCCAAACCCGCATCACGCAATTAAATCCAAAAAAAGGGTGCGACACAAACTTTCTTAAGAGAGGGGAAAAGTTACAAGGGTAACATTTACCTTACATTCCCCTCAAAACAAACATTCTTATAGAACGATGATAGAGAGACTTTACGTGTCCAGTGAACAATGTTGAACATGAGATTGAGGATATCAATAGAAAATGGAGGTGACATTTAGTTGTGTAAGAAAGAGAACCAACTTTCCCCAATATTTTTTGGCCTTTCCTTTTTGTAATTAATATTGTAATTAATCTTGTAATATATTTTCACCAATTGATAGGACATATTTTATTAATAGTGTTTCCTACGGTGACGTGAGTTAACGACACGTTAACTTAAATACTGTATCATTAATTAGTTATTGGATTAATTCAATGGTATAGATCTATAACTGTAATGACCAGTTACGGTGCTAAACGTGTCACATTACTTCATTTTTAAAACAATAATGTCGTATAAAGAAACAATAAATATTTTTGTTAAAAATACAATATTGACAAATCAATGTACATTGTTTGTTGTGTTAAGGAAAATACGAAATGTAGTTTCAATTATACAAAATGTGTAAAACAATATACTTAAATTAGATGAAAAATACAAAATAAATTTTGAAGTACACAATTTTAGAATGATTTCGTATTTTTTGAACCATACTCGTATTTTATCAAAATATAAAATGTAACGCAAAAAGTTCGATATGTAGTACTAATTTATGTGAATTTCAAAAAAAATGCAAGATGCATTTAGAAACACACAATCTAACTTGAATTTCGTACTTTTAAGTATAAATTTTGTATTTACGATTTCATGTCATAAAATATAAGAATAAAATAGTTTGAACATATTCAAAGATTTTTCATATGTTATAAGATCAGATTCGTACATCTTAACAAAATGCTAAAATTTAAAATTTTAGGCCAAAATTAACATCATATGTTTTGAGTTTAAAAACACGTATCATTTGGTAACACTACCAGAAAATGAGGCTTTAGGGACAATGAAATCAATATCTAATTTGTCACTAAAATGAATCAGCGACTAAAATCGTCGACACTAGATTTCATCTCTAAAATCAACCATCCTGATTTTTAGTGACTAAATTGCTTTGTCATTGTTGGTTGTGACAAATTAAATTTGTCACTATTATAGTTATTAAAGTGTTCATAAATCAAAGCGCACTCTTAGTGCTAGTAATATAATGGTCAACTATTTGGTCGTTGTAATAGGTACCTAATTGGTAACTAACTTTTAATTATAAGTGTCTTTTTTTATTAGCGACAGAAATATCAACAAATTATTTTGTTGGAATTTTTTTTTATAAAAAGAAGAAATCCTGAATGATTAGTCAACGTTTCAATTCTGATTTACAGACCTTTTTAAAATAATTTTTTAACTTAATGAGGCCCATTAAATTAGAGGCCCAGCGAGTTCAATGATTAGACAACGTCTCAATTAGTGACCCTCACTTTTTATAATGTTAACACCACTACCCACTTAGTTTCACAGTCGATGTGGTATAAATTTTGATGCTTCTTTCACTGTTTGTCTTCCTCGCCATGCATTGCAACAAGACTATTTTCATGTCATTCCTGACTCCATTTTCAACCACAGCAGCACACAAATTTATATACTACTCCCTCCGTTTTCAATTAATTGACATTTTCTTACAGATTTTTTGTTTTCAATTAATTATCATTTTGAATTTTCCAAAACACATTTTTTTAACATTACGAAAGGGTCATTTCCCTTTAACTCTATTTACAAACACTGCCATTCATTTCTCTCTTTTCTTTCCTTTTTGGCCGCAACCCTCACTTTCCTTTCTTTTCTTTTCTTTTTTCTTTTCTTTCCTCAGCAACGACTGCGGCGATTGAGAAGGGTGAGAGTGATGTGTGTGATTCGACGGCAGTGATGGGTTTAACGGTAGTAGATGCGGTTTTGGTGGTTGGGTTCGATGGTGGATGTGGTTTTGGTGCCTAGGTTCGTAGATCGTGGCGGTGATGGGTGGTTGGTGGCAATGGGTGATGGTGAGGCGGTGATGGTATGGTGATGATGGTGGTGGGTTTGGTGATGGGTGTGTGACGGAGAGGGAGATGGGTTTGGTGCCGGCGGTGTGGCTTGTGGGTGTGGCCGAGAAGGATTGTGATGAAGAGAAGAGGGTGGCTTATTGCTTGTAGATTGTTTGATAACCAGGGGTAAAGTTAAAATAATAAAATAATAAAATATTAAAAAAAAGGAACCTTTAAACTCCCTACTGTTCTAAAACGTCAAGTATTTGGAAACAGAGGGAATATCATTTATAATTTTTATACTATATAAGAAAATATAATTTAATAAAAAATTGATAAACCCCAATCTTGGCACATTAGTATAGCATAGATGTTAGTATTAAAAAGTTAGTATCTCCAAATATTATTCATCAAAGTAAATGCTAAATGTAATTTTATTTTTCTTTATCCAAACAGTTGTGACATATTTATTTTTCTTTTGGACATTGTCACTGAAATTGTCTCTATATCATCTAGTCCTTTTAGTCTGCCCATTCTCATACTTTTTATCACCAACACATTAGTGATAAATATTATTTATTTCACTACAAATCGTCGATATAATTTTCTTTATATCATTCTAACATTTTATTTTGTTAATTCCCACACATAGACACAATATTAGTGACAATTTTTTTATTTTATTCATACATGGACACAAATAGGTTACAAATATTGTCACCATATATATACTACCGACCTTTTATGTCCAAAATTCTCACCCATTTATCAACACATTAGTAACAAAATAAAATTTTCACTATAGTAGCGTCACTAAATCGTATCTATATCATTCTAGTCATTTACTTTGTTCATTTCTAATAAAGGAAAAATGATATTAGTGATAATTTTTTCGTCATTAACACGTGTTCACTAATAAGTTACAAATATATCACCATGTACTTCCCGCTAATAATTTATAGAAGTTTTATGAATTTATCAACACATTAGGGATAAAAAATAAACTATCACTAAAGATTGTCACCAAATAATCACTAATAGAGTCTCAAATGTTTATTTAACTCTTCTCCCAACGTAAACTTATTATGGTCATTGATTTGTCCCTAAATATTCAATATTAGTGACAAATTCATTTTGTCACTTAATATTGGTCTCTGAAGCCTCATTGTAGTATAAACAAGTCACATTATTTCATTTTAAGAAAATAATATTATATAAAGAACAATAAATTTTTTTGTTCAAAATAAAATATTGACAAATCAATGTACATCGTTGTTTATGCTAAGGAAAATACGAAATGTGTTTCGATTATACGGAATGTGTTAGACAATATACTTAAATTGGATGAAAAATACGTAATAAATTTTGATGTACATAATATTATAATTATTCCTTATTTTTTTGTACCATCCATATATTTTATCAAAATATGGAATGTAACAAAATAAATACGAAATGTAGCACTAAATCTATTTGAATTTCAAAAAAAATAAAAAGATACATTTAGAAACACACAATCTAACATGAATTACGAAAAAAATACAAAATTTATACTTAGCAATACGATTTCATGTTACAAAATATAAGAATAAAATAGTTTGTAGATATTCTTTTTCATGTTATAAGATCGATTTTGTATATCTTAATAAAGTGTTAAATTTTAAGATTTTAGGGCAAAACTAACATTATGACATATATTTTGAGTTTGAAAACACGTATCATTTAGTAAACAAATCACATTGACGTATAAGAAACAATAAAGTTATTTTGTTCAAAATCCAATATTGACAAATGAAGTTACATTGTTGATTGTGCTATGGAAATTACGAAATGTAGTTTCAATTGAACGGAATGTGTCTGATAATATACTAAAATTGGATGCAAAATATGTAATAAATTTTGAAGTACACAATTTTAGAATGATTTTGTATTTTTATACCTTACTCTTGTTTTATCAAAATATGGAATGTAACGCAAAATGTACGAAATGTAGCACTAGATCTATATGAATTTAAAAGAAAAGTACAGTATAAAATTAGAAACACACAATCTAACATTAATTATGTATTTTTAAGTATAAATTTTATATTTTTTATACTTAATAATACAATTTTGTCACAAATACAAGAATAAAATAGAGCGAAATTAACGCCATGACCTATATTTTGAGTTTAATAAAATGTATCATTTGGTAAACAAGCCACATTACTTCATTTAAAAAAATATTTATTGATTGAGCTTAATTGTAGTGGTTTTTACCACCTGTTCTCTTGCAATTTCGAATGGTATGCTATTGATTTCTGGTTGAATCATTCGATTATTGTAGGAAACAACCTTTGGAGAGGAGAAGAGCAAAAAGGAAGGAATTGTGCATGGTTTTGGGCACATCTGGAGCAATCAGATTCTTGACGGTCACTCTTGACCAAGACGATGAAATCATCTCTCTTGATCAAGATAGTTCGTGCTTGACCAATCCCTCACCTGGCGAAATCTTCAGAGCAGATAACAATTAAGGTGCTAGTAGATGATTTTCCTGCTCTAACGATTGGATCGTTGATCATGGATTGATTGAGGATGCGTGATCGTCACTCAAATATACTAATATTTTCCTGATGCCTAGATGCACAAATAAATGCGTAAAGGGCAAGATAGAGTCGAACCACAGAGATTGAAGGAATAATATTTCAGTTTCAATGCATGACCGGGAAGAAATGTAACCAAATACAAACGTAACACTGGGGGGGTTATGTTGATTAAGGAATCAATCAACGCAGAAGTGGGAGCTAACAAGACAAATAATTAAAACCGCAAATCACAACACAAAAGTAACAATCATTCGAGGGCATGAAAGTGAAGAACAATCAAGGGCAAGATAATCAAGAGCAATTCGAGGGCAAGAAAACAAGAAAAGAAGTAAAAAAGATATTAATATGATGGGAAGAGATCTTAGCAAAAGGTGTTCTCGGGTTGCATTTCAGGTCAGTTAATCATTGGCACAAAAAATATTCCAAACTCATGCATAAACCTACTATAGGGGCCTAGTTTCCACTAAACACCCCCTACTTAGCTTCGTAGGTAGAAGCTACCCCCCGTTTCCACATATGAGGTAGCCTTGACATTTCGCCGTCCCCCCAAGCACGAATGCGGGGAGGCACTACTCAAAACGCACATGAAGTGGAGGCAAGACAGATCTAGGGCGTGACATCTCAGTGTGTCAAGCTTGCATCACATACCCTAAACGACCATTTACCCCTAGACGAAAGACCTCTCGCGATGTCCCCACTAGGTGTCTACTTTAACCCAAGGCTTCGCGTTAGTTATAACCAAGAGAATGATAGTACTCACACAGAAATATTAACAGTTGATCAAGCCCTCAATATTTCTAAATGAGCATGGAAATAAAACGATAAACAACCGAATATGACAAGAGAATGTATTAAGCATGCTTTAGGCCTCTTAATTGAACCTTACAACCCTTGAAACACCCGTTACTAAGAAAGATGGAACTTAACTACTCATAATAAAATATAAACAACAAGTAGAAGAGGAGAATAACATAAACAATATTAAAAGAAAATAAAAGAGAAGTGTATTAGAATAAACCGATTGAGGAAATCAATGCTTTCCCTTTTACAAGTTGACGGCGGTGCTTAAAAAGAGGAAGAGAGAATCCCTAAAATTTAGGTAAAGAGAGAGAGTGTCCTAGGATCAGCCTCCTTTACAAAAACCCTAAAGTTTAGCTTAAATAGCCTAAAACCTAGCTAAGGGATAAAATAAAGCTAAGGAGAGAGAGTGTCAGCGCATGAGAGGGTGACAACGCATAGGAAGGACACGCCTATGGCAGGGAATATTCTAGGATCTTTTGGCAGCGCCTGACATCTTCTAGAAACGCTTGGAATCCCGTGCGAATCTTCGGAGATTCCTTTCTTTGGCTTTTGATCTTTGATCCGATGCGGATATGTCAAGGGCACAAGACTGCTTACTGGTCTGGTTAGAGTCGAGGGCACGATGACCTTCCGCTCTTCTAGGTCTCGATGCTCCAAAGTTCCAGAAATCCTTCCAAAATCGCTCACTTTCGCTCTTTTCTTCCTTTAGCCACTGATTTGCAAAAAGATGGGGAAAATGGCAAATAAGAAGTATCATGCCCTCGAAAGGGCCAAAATAAGGGAGAAAAACTTACAATAAAAATGCGCGATCAAACATCCCCACACTGCCCAATGCTCGCCCTCGAGCATTCACAAAACTGGAAATCGCCTTAAGAAACAGACAACATAATTAATCACACACAAATACAAACCGACACCAAGCTAGACTTCACACAAAATCATTCTCACCTAGAAGATATCTGCATCAAATCAGAGGGATAACGACCCCAAAGATCAAACTTTCCCATATCAGGCCCTTAACCAGCAATCCTCACCAGATACGTGTTTACACTCACTCTCGCAAGCAAGGCTAAGTGTTTACCGCTCAAACTAAATGCACATAACACAACACAAAATCAAACTTGCACATCAATCCGAGTACACAGTACACATGCATGGGCAATCATCAATCGGAAAAGAACAACGCATCAGCAAAAAGAAAGAAAAGGGTAGGGCATGCGAGAAAAGAAAGGGGACAGAAAAGAAATGGAAGCGAGGAGAAATGAAGAGAGAAAAGAAATAGATAGAGAGAGAAGAAAGAACCAAACAGAACCTGGATGGATTCCTTGGCTTATGAAAAAGGCGAAGTGGCAAGGCAGCTCTTATCGAGGGCACGAAGGCAATTCGGGGGCTAGACGGAGGTATTCTTCTTCGAGGGCAGGAAGTTCTTCTCTTGTTACAGCGTTAGATGCGGGTACTCTTTAGTTCGTGTAATGCCCCCCTCATTTTATTTTGAATTTTGAATTTTTTTTTTGAAAATAAAAGAAGGGGCACGAACCATTTGAAACTCTGAATCTTTTAGGGCATCAAGCTTTTGATTTTTTTCTTTTTGGCTCTTGCCCTAGATCTGCTTCCAGCATTTATTGGTCAACTTCTTCGGCTTCCCCACACTTGAACTCTTCTAGGGGCTTGATTCTTTTCAAAATGGACTACGGTTGAAGATTTTTTTTTTGCTTTTCGGGCCCTAGAACTCTATTTTCTACGCTGAAGTCTTACTCTCTACTTCCCCACACTTGGCCTTGTCTGCACGTCTTTTGGATGTCTAGCCCTCAACGTTACCCTCAACAATCGCTACCTCACCTGCCAAGAAAAAAGATCAAGAAAAAGTTCGAATGGTCAGGAAAGAATATGAAAAGAAGGGGAATGTCGGGGGCATGAAAAGGAATCAGAGAAAAAGAAGAGAAGAGAAGAGAAAGAAAAAGACATTAATGCGTAGTTTTTGTCAAATCGATGCTTTCCTAAGTCTAATGGTGACTATACCCAGGGATATCATGCAAGCTCCACCAGTGCCTAGCTAAAGCATCCTAATCACTCAAGTAAAGAAATAGGCATGGAAGCTCAAAATGCTCACTAGGTGCTATTGTGATTACTGGTGTCTAGGTCTAGATATGTATATAAGGTTCAGCAGGCAAAAATGAGAACAGCTAGGTGTAGACAAGGTGCTGGTGGTTCATACTTGTGCGCATGCGAAAAAGTGTGTGTCCATTCAAAGAGGTTTAAAAACTGTCAGTGGGAGAAATTTGACAAAAATTAAAATCCGAATTTTTTTTCCACAAAAAACACACAGTAATGCAAACAACAGAAATTTAAACATGCAGTCACACAAGACAATCACAAATAAATCCCTCCCCACACTTAGGCAGCGCATTGTCCTCAATGCGGGAAGGGCACACAAAAAAGTTCAGCGAGAATTAAAAAGAAGTACAGTACAAATAAAATAAATAGCAGGTGAAAATGTTTTTGGCCCTCCTCGAGGGCAGGAAAAATAAATTGTTCGAGGGGGGGGTCATTGGGGCGGGAGCTTGCTCCTAGCCACTTCAGTCGTCAAAGCCTGAAGTTCCGTGAGCACTACTTGGAGTAGACGCTCGATCCTGAGAATCGGCTGGAGGGATGGATCAGATGGCTTGCTTGCTTGATTGGCATCGGGGGCACGAGGGGCTACAGGGGGTTGGGGCCTTGAAAGGTTGGGGTAGTTGAAATCACCTCTATGCTTCGTGCCAAAAACCTTCTCTCCCGAGGGTGTGCTTCCTATGGAAAACCTCAAAATACCATGCGAGATACATAAATGCCCCATCCCATCAAGGGTACATGGGTCTAAATCCTTAAATGCAAGGGGCTCACTAAGGACAGAAGAGTACAAATCAATGTTATGCAGGTTCACAACAAGCAACGCAATGAGAGATCCTAAAATGGGGCCACGAGAGCCGTTCTGAACATGAATGATAGCAGCAACAATCCAAAGTCCTAAATTCACCCTACGTTTTCTTTTCATGCACCAAAGAAGGAAAAGTTCTTGCAAATTTAACTGCCCTAAAGAGTTAAACCTAGTAGCAAAAGTAAGGGCCAGAACACGATGCAGAATTCTAAGGGCAGGATCCATGATTTCATGCACTTTGGATGACTTAGGGTTGAATTCAGCACTAGGATTCTCAGTTAATTCGCGAAAAGCGACATCAACATCAAACACAACAGGGATAACAGTAAAGGCATTTTTATAAGCATTGGATTTCAAACCATCAGGGGTGACAAAATTAGGCATGCAGTTGAACTCATTAAGAGAAATTTTGAACCACTGGTTCCCTAATCGAAAATTAATAAGACCATTGCCCTTAGGCCAAAAATGGTCAGTGGCTACCCAAAAAGTAGTAAACAACTCAAGTGAGAGCTCAACATAGGTTAGGTGTTCTAAAAAGAACAGGGATTCCCAACCAATGTTACCTACGAGCTCTCGGACTCGAGATTCGAGTCCCACATTTCTTAAAAATTCCAAATCCAGGCGCGCACACGGGGTAACGCCTCTGGAGTTCATAGCATGAAACTTATCAAGTGATGGTTTATCATTAAAACTTAACCAGGCATGTGGGTTAGAAAGGTCAGAAACAACCTAGAGAGAAGACGTTCGCAGGGTAGAGGCAGGAACTGGTGTCGAGCCCTCGATGTCTAAATCGTCGTCTTGCCCACGACGAGCTTTCTTCGATGTTGTGGGCTTGCTCTGGACCTTTGAGGAAGATGTGGCTTTCCTTTTCTTGTCCCCTGACATCTGAGGCTCAGCTGGCTGCTCCGCTCTGGCCGGAGCTTTGGACTTTCCTTTTGCCGCCGCTTTCTTCTTGCTCTCAGCTTTCTAGGCTGCTTCTTTCTCAGCCTTTTCTTTCTCCAAATCCTCATCTTCTTCTTCTTCCACGACATCATTCTCACCGGACCTTTCTTCCTCGCCAGCGGCAGTTTGCTCGACCTCTTCTTCTTCTGGTCCGACAGGCACCTCGACTTCGGGCTCAGATTCGGACACAAAGATGTCCTTCAAAGCCTCATCCACCGTGTGGTTTTTCTTGGCCACAAGTGAGGGTTTTTCTACCTTGGGATTTTTGGGCGTTGCGGTGGAACTTGGTGGTTTCCTGGATACTCGGCCGGATCTGGTCATCGGAGAGGTCGCTGGAACGGAGCCGGTGATCTCTAGCTCGTCGTCTGACGAGTTTGCAGTGGCGGAGCTCGGTGCTGGTTTGGTTACTGGAGGGATGGTTGGAGACGGTGGTTTTTCTGTGTCAGGGCCGAGGCTAAGGGAGTTGGGAATGGAGTCTTTAGTGGAGGAGGAGGATGGTTCAGCCCTTTCTGGTTCTTGAACCTTTCGTTTGTGAGATACCCGCTTGATAGTCATGGAGAAGGGTGAGAGAGGTGATTTGTGAGAGAGAGGTTGATTTTTGCTTTGATGGTGATGGGTCAGTGGAGTTGTGTTTGGATGTTTGTAAGAGAGGGAAAGGTTTGCGAGAGGGATGTGGATAATAGCTGGAGGGGAGATGGGAAAGGACGAGGGGGAGCGTGCTGAAAAGTGGCTGACGACTGACAAGGTATTAATTAGGGCTATCTTTTTGTCTCTTGGGCTGAGGTGGCGTCTTGGAACCAGGAGAGAGAGAGCACGGGCCCGCGTATCCCAACCGTTTGCCTTTTTGAAAATTTAAAAAGATGGTAGTTAGAGCAGATAAAGACAAAATAAGAGAATAAGTGGAAAGATAATAATTAAAGAGAATAGAATTGTTTGGGAAAGGGAAAAAGTTTTGGGACGAAGGTGCCTGTCATGATAAGCTTTGGTCTTGCCCTTGTAGAGCAGAGCATTTTCATAAGTGTTGTTTCGCAATTCCTCCAGCTCCTGGATCTGTAAGCGTCGATTTTGGCTGGCATGCCCTAGATCCGTGTTTACTTTCCGAATGACCCAAAAAGCCTTGTGCTCTATCTCAACTGGGAGATGGCATGACTTGCCGTATACGATTCGGTAGGGTGTCATACCAATCGGGGTCTTGAAAGCTGTCTGATAAGCCCATAAGGCATCATCTAGCTTTAGACTCCAATCCTTGCGGGATTGGTTGACTGTCTTCTCTAGTATGGACTTAATTTTGCGGTTGGACACTTCAGCTTGGCCATTTATCTGAGGATGATAGGCTGTGGAAGTTCTATGATAGACTCCATATTTGTTTAGAAGGGTTGCTACCACCCGGTTGCAAAAATGGGTACCGCGATCACTGACCAGGGCACGAGGTGTACCAAACCTATTGAAGATATGGGTGCGTAGGAAGTTCACTACCACCTTGGAATCATCTGTCCGAGTTGCCTTGACCTCAATCCACTTGGAAATATAATCCACTGCAAGAAGGATGTACATATTACCGAAAGAATTGGGGAACGGGCCCATGAAGTCGATACCCCATATATCGAAGATTTCACATGGAATCATGCTTGTCAAGGGTATCTGGTTCCTGGCCCCGATATTCCTAGTGGCTTGGCATCGGGGGCATGAAGCGGAAAATAGGTAACTGTCCTTGAAGATGGATGGCCAGTAGAGACCGACTTCTAAGACCTTGAGAGCAGTCTTCTTGGCCACGAAGTGCCCTCCTTCAGTTGCCGAATGACAGAATTTTAGGATCGAGGGCACCTCGTCCATGGTTACACAACGGCGGATAATCTGGTCTGAGAAATGCTTCCATAAATATGGGCTATCCTAAATGTAATATTTGGCTTGCCGTCTGATTCTGCTGCATTCGGAGGAGGAAGCATCCGCGGGGTAGGTACTAGTAGCACAAAAATTTGCAATGTCTGAGAACCATGGAAACTGAACGGCATGGGCAAGACACAATTGTTCGTCTGGGAAGGTATCACGGATAGGCACTCGCAAGTCATCCTCTTGAGCTGGAAGTCTGCTTAAATGATCCGCCACTAGGTTTTCTCTTCCTCTCTTATCCTTGATCAAGATATCAAATTCCTGTAGCAACAAGATCCACCGAATGAGTCGAGGCTTTGCGCCAGCCTTCGTCAATAAGCATCTAAGGGCTGAATGATCCGAGTACACGAGAACATGAGTGCCCAAGAGGTACTGCTTGAACTTATCGAGGGCATAAACTACTGCCAAGAGTTTTTTTTCGGTGGTCGTGTCTGCTGGGCTAGATCCAGTAACTTAGAAGCATAGTAGATGACGTACGTCTCCTTGTCCTTCTTCTGACCTAAAATGGCACAAAGGGCATGATTGCTAGCATCGCACATGACCTCGAAAGGTAAAGACCAATCGGGGGCACGAATGATCGGAGCTGAGATAAACCTGCTCTTGAGGGTTTCGAAGGCAACTTGGAAAGCCTTATCAAAATCAAAAGTAACTTCTTTTTGGAGCAGACGACACATAGGTTGAGCGATTTAAGAGAAGTCTTTGATAAACTGTCTATAAAAGCCGGAATGCCCTAGAAAATACCGTACATCACGAACACAGGCTGGGTAAGGTAAGGATTCAATCACTTCAATCTTGGCCTTGTCAACTTCAATTCCCTTGGCCGAGGCGATATGACCTAGAACGAAGCTTGGATACACTATGAAGTGGCATTTTTCAAAATTCAGGAAAAGATTGGTCTCTATGCAACGCTCTAAATACTTCTTCAATTTGGATAGGCATTCCGAAAAAGAATTACCATAAATAGTGAAGTCATCCATAAAGACCTCGATACCATCCTCGACCAGTTCGGAAAAAATGCTCACCATACAGCGTTGAAAGGTGACGGGGGTATTACACAAGACGAATGGCATACGCTTGTAAGCAAAGGTGCCGAAAGGGCACGTGAAGGTGGTCTTCTCCTAGTCTTCGGGGGAAACTAGGATCTGATGGAAACCAGAGTAACCGTCTAGACCGCAGTAGTGGGTCTTGCCCGCGAGACGTTCCAACATTTGGTCTATGAAGGGAAGAGGGAAGAGGGAAGTGATCTTTCCTGCTGGCAACATTCAAACGACGGTAGTCAATGCACACACGCCACCCATTCTGGATCCTGGTGGGGATAGATTCACCGTCTTGCCCAATGGTAATGGTTATACCAGTTTTCTTGGGTATGACCTGTATCAGACTGACCCATGGGCTATCTGAGATGGGGTAGATAACGCTCGCATCTAGCAACTTCAGCACTTCTTTCCTCACTACTTCCATCATGGGCGGATTCAGCCTGCGCTGAGGCTAGCGTATGGTCTTACTGGCGTCCTCCAAGTGAATACGATGAGTGCATAACGCTGGTGACAGACCCTTGATATCTACGATGGTCCAGCCTATGGCTTGTCTAAATTCCTTCAACAAGGAAATCAGCTCAGACTCTTCAGAAGCATTGAGTTTATTGGAGACGATGATGGGCAGAGAGTCATTGGGGTCGAGATAAGCATATTTCAGATGGTAAAGCAGTGGTTTCAAATCGAGGGCTGGAGCCTGATCAATAGATGAAGACAACTTGACATGGTCTGGACAATTGGGAGACACCACTGTGGGCTCATACGAGACAACAACGCATTCTTCTAGGGCAGCGATGACAGAATGCAGCTCAGGGGTATGAAAAGTGTCGAGGCCGCGACATCTAAAAGAGTTGGCGTCAGACTCCTATCAAGGGCAAATTGTAAAGGGTTAGTAGAATGAAGTTCAGCAAGTTCCTTAATGGAAGGGTCAATCACATCAATATAGTTAATCCTGGAAAATTCGGAGGGGTATCGCATGACCTCTAGCATATTAAACTTGATGATCTCCCCATCAAACTCGAGGGAGATGGTTGCGATGTGAACATCAATCTTTGCTCGGGCGCTGGCTAGGAATGGTCGACCTAGAAGTACATCCGTAGACTTGGTGGAGTCTTCGTTCTCCATGGCAATGACATAAAAATCAGTTGGGAATAGGAATTCTCCCACTTAGACCAAAATATCTATGATGATCCCTTCAGGGTAGATGATAGAATGATCAGCAAGCTGAATGGTAAGGTTGGTAGGTCGTAGAGGCTCGAGACCAAGACTGTTATAGATGATCAAGGGCATGACATTAATGCCTGCCCCCAAATCGCACATGGCCTTCCCGATGTCGATTGTACCAATTCGGCAGGGAATGATGAACATTCCTTGGTCTTTGCACTTCGGGGGAATCTTCCTCTGGATGTGGGCAGAAGCGTTAGCTCCTACACTGATCTTGTTAACACCGGCCAATTTACACTTATTCGTGCACAACTGTTTTAGGAACTTGGCTGCTTGGAGGAGCGGCATGTTGACAACCACTTTGCTGAACATGTCGAAGATCTCACGGTCTTCATTTTCTTTCTTAGACTTGATCAATCTTTAGGGAAATGGGGGCTCGAGAATCTTGTGAATGTATTCTTGGGTGAATTCGGGCGGGTTAGGATCATTCCTTGGTGAACCTCTGGGGAAGCGGACTCTGTCTTCCATGACCTCGACGAGCCTGGGCACTTTCGGGTTTTTTGCTCTAGGTTTCGGCTTAAGTTCAGACTCTGGAGAGTTTTCAATATCGGGGGCCGGATGTGTTGGAGGTGTCAAGGTCGTTCCACATCGTAAAGTCACGGCACAGACATTCTGCTTTGGATTCATTTTGGTTTGAGGTGGAAATCTTCCTTGATTTTTCAGTTCCTTCATCTCCGCCATCATGGTACTCACTTGCTTTCGAAGTTCATCGATTTCCTTTTGCTGTTCGGGATTAGAGGGTGGTGCGGTAATCGGGGGTACGATGAAAGTCTGATCTTGAGGAGGTTGGCGTTGATACTGATTATACGTGAGTCGGGGTCTGAAGTTCTGCATGTGATTGATGGTTTATTCTCAATATTTTATTGTCTCTTTTATTATTAATTGAGATGATAATTTCGCTACTTTAAGCCATTTTGCTTCCTTTCTCCTTAAACAGCCTTTGGAGTATCAATTTGTAGGAAAGGAACGAAAAGCTTGAAGATCAGAGCCAAAAATAATCAATCGGTGTTGGAGTTTTGATTTCATCCTGCTGCCTGCTGAGTTTGGTCTCTTCGTCCCAAGGCCTTGACAAGAAGCGACCTGGCAGATTCTAGTTTTGACAGCACTCACCATGTTTTTCCGTGCTACAATTATTTATTCTTGAGTGTTTTTCTTGTCTGCTTGGGACTTGGAAAATAGAGACAAGATGTTCCCAGCATGCTATACTCTCCCTCACGTGGCTCAAAGAAACAAAACATAGTGGAGAATGTTTAGCATGCTTGTTTTATGGATTTATTCACTTGGGAATATTTTATTCTATTGTGTTGCTCCCTTTTGCTGCCATTAAAGGAAGAAGCTTGGGCAGAAGAAGGGAGGAGAGTTCAGACGAGATAGAGATAGAGAGTTAGAGGGGAACGGAAGAGAGACTTTTCTCTCATTTTTTCATCTTTGTATATTTTCATTTTTCTTTGTGTTTTAATTGTAGTTTGCTGTTTTGATTGGTTATAATTAATTCCTCCAATTCCTAGTAGGGATTGAGAGGTTAACCATTCCAGTTTGTTGAGAAACGTTGTTGATCTTAATAAAAATGGTTTTCAATATTTCTCTCCTTCTTGTTTTAACTCCAATTTATTCATGTTAAGTTTGAGTTTGGCCAACTTGGATTTTGATTTGAATGATTACAGTCAGTTCCTCTGCGATTGTGATTAATCCATGATCAGGGAAACACAAGTAGACAACATATCAGTAGGGTAAAAGGACATTTACTTGGTCTATGCTGATAGAAGGAATAGAATTGGACTACCCTCCCATCCCAAGGCCTTGAGAAGGGCCTCCTAGGTGATAGCTGGGAATGTTGCCAGACTAAGAACAACTCCCGATGTCTAGGAGAAGGACCTCACTGATTTTATCAATCCCCCAAGCCGCTCCTTGAGTATTCTGATCCCTTTGTCGAAGCCTCTTGAGTGCTAGCAAAGTGGCGGATTAGAGTCTTAGGAGATGCTTGGGAGGATTAGGGTGGTTTAAATAGATAGCTCTTTTAAATCACTTGTGTAGAAGGTTAGGGAAATCTTAGTGTAAACTAGTTTCCACAACTTCTTCTATGAAACCGTTTTGAAAATACTTTTGTCAATGATCAACAACATGGAATTGTTACCTCAAGAGATCTCTACTGGGAATAATATTTCTTTTATCATTTCACTCTCTTTGCCTTTGCTATTTTCGTATTTCTATTTACTGTTTGTTTTTGGAGCACGGTCGACTCATCCCAAGGCCTTGGGACGGAGCTACCATGTCTCCTGTTTTACTTTATTTTCTTGTCATTTATTTTCAGCACTACTTTCACCTCACCCTTCGTTTTGTTTAGTTTGGTTTGGTTGTTTGCAGGAGAATAAACATTAGGCCGATAGTCCCTGTGGATCGATCCTCTTACCGCTATGCACAATCCTTTTTGTTGCTAAGTGATAAGTTGTAATTTATTTATGATTGGATTCGACACCCATCAGCATGTTGAGAGGAGGGGGATGATTCCCGTAAGGGTGCTGTTGTTGGTTAAGGCCCGATAGCTGAGGGTTTGGAACCCATCCTGGATTCGACTGTTTCCAGCCCTAGTTGTAGTTTTGACCATAAGGGGCTTCATTGTACTGGCCAGCAACGTTCACTTGGATCTCATCTAGAATATGGGGGCACGCATCCGTGGGGTGGTCCACAAAATTACAGATTTGACAGGCCTTGACCAGTGTGGACTGTCTGATTGACGTTTATTTCCATGCGTTTTCACCATCTTAAACCACCTTGGTTATGGTGAAAACAGTCTATTTCACGTCAATCTGTCTTCTTTTGTAAGAAATCTTGGGCACAGAAGGAAATGGAGGAAATGTCAACTTTTAGCACAAACTAGCAATCTTGGGCGCAGTCTTGGCTAAGACTACCGATCTAAAGACGTGCAGAGCTAGGAGTCTTGGAATGCTATTGCTGGAGTATGGATGACAGCTGGATTTGTGCTGGAGGAAATAAGATAAAAGCTATCTCCAAAGCGAAAATCAGACAAACGACCAATCTTAGCTAAGACAAACCAATCTTAGCTAAGATTGGCAAGATTGCCAAGAAATGTGATGAGATAGGAGTCACGGGATTTTGAGCTAAAAGAGTGGATTTGACAGCTGGAGACAGCTAGAGAAGATCAGACGTGATCCAGGATTGCATCCTTTAAGGGATTATCCTCTATTTGAACAAACAAATCAAATATTTATTTATTTTGAATTTAAACAATGTTTATCTTTATCTTTTCGAAGTTTTGAATTTGGAAAGGAACGTGATTGGTGGGGACTCTAACCTTGTTAAAGGTTTGGGAAGGCTGTCAATTATGGGAGCTTCCATCTTCTTTTCTTCTAGTTCTTGTGGCGATTATTCTTTTGAATATCGCATTTTAATTCTATTTTTCATGTTCTTCAATTATTTCTTTATTTCCTTAATTATTATGTCTAGTAGCTAAACACCTAATTCTTGGTAAGGGTTGAGTGAGTGCACTTGTGAATCGTGAGACCGATCTATTCTTATTATCCTCTCATTCGTAATTGATTCAAGTTCTGTTTTAACAAACCGGTTCCCGTCTAGGATAAGACTTGATCAATCTTAGGCAAGACGATGAATTTATAGCCAGTCAAGAAGGGGACGATCGAAGCCGGAGTGACACAAGTAGGCGACTAGCTTCACGGAGGTTAGTGAATTTGGATTGATATAGGCCTAACCAGACTGACAATCTAGGGCTCCGAGTTGGGAGTAGCTTGGCCTAGACTCTGTCTTTCCCTACACCATTGAGAAAATGCATGTGCCTCAAGCCAGCAGCCAATTGGATAAACCCTTTAACCAGCAAGGTGTCCACTAGCCAGGATCAATAGGAAAGGGGGTTCCCTCCAAGTGATTTCAAAAGGAGGAAAGTAGGATTGGAAAGGGGTACCTCCCAATCTATAGCAGAGTTATGAGAGAGAAGGAGAAAATCTAAAGGTCAATGATCGAATAAACAAGGAATGCGCTCACGAATTCGCCCTTACAAGGAGTTTACCTCACATCAGTTCACAACCAATCTCAATCTGCAATCTTAGCTAAGATTCCTTTCTGCCTAAGATTGCTCTTTTATTTAAGTTTTACTTGTTCTTTTTTATTGCTTTGTTTATTTTGATTGCAGAAACAAAACCCCTCAACTCCAGTGACGAGGAAGTCGAGTCAAGACTACAAAGCCCCAACAAGATCTCTGTGGACGATCCTCTTACCGCAATCTACAAGTTCATTGTGGACAAGTGATAAGTTGTATTCCTACCCCTAAATTCGTATATTTTATACAACTAAATTTGATGCCCTCGACACGCAATCAAATTTTGGCGCCGTTGCCGGGGATCTTTTGACGATGTTTTTGTATTTGTATTTTTATTTTTATTTTTGCAGTGATCTTGGCCAAGACAGTAGGCCAAACAGAAAAATCATGCTCCATAATTCTATCCCTCATGATTTGAATGCATTTAATGTTGAGCATAAATTATTTGAAATATCTAACATGCTTCAAAATCTCTCTGCAAGGTACAACCAGGGACAACAACAACAACAACACCCCATTTACAACCCAACCCACAATTGCTACATGGTTCAACATTCGGGTGACCCAACCCAAGTCAGTGCAGCATATGGACACAATCAGAACCAATCTTGGCCAAGCCTGACATTCCAGCAGTACCAACAAGCATATGAACACAATCAGAACCAATCTTAGCCAAGCCCGACATTCCAGCAGTACCAACAGCCTCAACAAACCCCCATAAACTCTCAATATTTTGTACCAGAACCTACCCAAAACCAGCCCCCTGTGCCTCAGTTTCCACATGCACCTCAACCTCTTAAGATTACTAGAGTTCCCATAGAGGACACTTTGCAAAAATTCATGCAGGCAACCCAGTCTAGTCTTGTTGAGATGCAGAAGCAAAATATGGAGATGCAGAAACAACTTGCACAGTTGGCACAAAAACGACTAGAAAATCAGGGTGCAAAGTCTGACAAGGATATGAGGATGCTTTATGAGGAAGATGAGGAAGATGAAGAAATTCAGGCAGAACAGATCTTAGCTGAGCTAGAGGCCAAGACTGATATTTCAGAAAAAACAGTCAAAGAGGAACTAATCTTGGCCAAGCCCGTGGCCAAGATAGATGAGAAAGTTACAGTGCAGGAGGAAACAATAGAGATTCCACCCCCTTTTCCTCCCAGATCTTCAAAACAAAAGAAATTAGATGAGGTTAAGGAATTTGGTGATGAAACAATAGAGTTTAACATGCATGATGTCATTGAAAATCCTAATAAAATGCATAGTGTCAACTTTGTGGACAACCTTGGACATGATATTGATAAGGGTTATGAATCAAATACAACTAACCCTCTTGATGGTGTTCTTAGCAGGGGAATTTCGGATGGAAAATTGAAGGAAGAAGAATTTATGGCTAATGATGGTTTGCAAGATAATGTTTCTGATCTTAATTTTTTTTAACCAAATACTGATATTTTTAGCAGCCATGAATTACCAAAAGATCATCCTAACATTTCACTCTCAAGTGTACAGGCACCAGAAATTGAGCTTAAAAGCTGTCTTGACCGTAATCTTGGCCAAGATTCAGTTCTGCCGGCTAGTCCACCCAAAGCCATGGAATGGACTGACCATCTTCGCAAGTTGTTTCCTACTGTTCATAGTAGCCAGAACTCACCATTTGTGATGCAAGAACAACCGAACTTTGACCTTGAACAACCGCCCGATCCATTCCAATTTATACCTTTAGGGGCAGTCAAAAGAGTGCCACCCAAGGATCCTGACAAGCTTAGTGCATGGTGTGATTTTGGAAAAATTTCTTGATGAAAAATCCATGGCAATGTCGAGCCCAAAACGATAAATAAGGGCGCTGCATGGAGGCAACCCATGTTTTTATTTCATTTATTTCCGCTTTCTTTTGATTTTTTTTTGTGTGAATAAGTTTAGAGGTATTCTGTTGATCCACATCCTTTACACTTATTTCCAGAGTTGCTGCAGCGCGAGGAGTGCGTTCAAAATCAGAGGAAAAATCATAGCTTCGACAGTTGTCTTAGTCAGTGTTTTAGCTAAGACATTTTTCCAGAACTAGACTAAGTAGCTCCTCTAGGAATTACCTCTACTCCAGCATGGACCTCTGTCCTCCAAGACCTCCCGCAACACAGTGCAAGCCCCCAGGTCGTGTCTTTTCTTTTCTTTCTTTTTATTTTTTGTGTCTTTTTATTTTTCTTCTTTTAGCTATCTTCTACACATTGAGGACAATGTGTCTTATAAGTGTGGTGAGGGTGTTCTTTATGTGGTCTGTCTGTTTATACATGTTTTTATGTGTTTTTTTTGTGATTTTCTTTTGTTTCGTAATTCTTTTTTGTGAATCTAGGCTAAGTTAGGTGGCCTAGATTGTCTAGTTAGAGTCTTACACATGATTTTTGTTGTCTTTTTATATGTGTTTTTAGGCATGTGTGTCTTTTGTTTTGTTTGAGTGTCGGCAAAGATCTGGACTATGCTTAAGGCCTTTTTCTTAATGTCTTAACCTTGACCTTTAGCATCCTTCACCTTGTGACCCCATAACTTTTGAACAAGGCATTTCAATAGGTTAACATATTCAACACCAGTAAGGGTACGGGTTCTGGTATCCATTAAGCATCCATATTGTACATGATCATGAGGTCTAGCATTGTGTAACAGACTTGACAAATAGAGAAGCTTTCACCAAAAATATTTAATATCCCCTTAAGGAAAAAATGCTAAGTGGTTAATGGAGTTTATTACCTTGTGTTGTGCTGAATCTGCTCTAATGTAGAGAACTTCTTTTATGCCCAGTAATTGCATTCTAAAAAAGAAAAAAAAGAAAAAAAAAGGAATATATATGAAATAAAATGTCTTGATATTTCTGCCTCACTAAGCATTAATACTCAAGAAACTCTTATCAATGCTGGCATAGAAGTTTTTTAGACAAGGTCAATGAATGATGATGTTAGGTAGTTTGAATTAAGGGGAGAAAACCCAAGTAGGTGGATGTCTTGTCTTGTTGAGTCTGTTGTGGAATGCAAAGATGTTATGGTCATGTGGAATTCGGATGTTTGGGGTGTTGAATAGACCGTGTTCATAAGGGTTGGGATCCATTGAGAAGTATGCTGACTGTCATAGGTATAAAGGTATAAAGGGACTGTTTAACGGTAGTCTGTCCAGAAATTTACCATTGTTTGCCTTCTTTTGTTTTGAGTCTTTCTTTTTGTTTTCTTAGTTAAGAGTCCAGTATGCTTGGGGGCAAGCATTGTTTAAGTGTAGTGAGGTTTGATTGACGTTTATTTCCATGCGTTTTCACCATCTTAAACCACCTTAGTTATGGTGAAAACAGTCTATTTCACGTCAATCTGTCTTCTTTTGTAAGAAATCTTGGGCACAGAAGGAAATGGAGGAAATGTCAGCTTTTAGCACAAACTAGCAATCTTGGGCGCAGTCTTGGCTAAAACTGCCGATCTAAAGACGTGCAGAGCTAGGAGTCTTGGAACGCTATTGTTGGAGTGTGGATCCCAATCTATAGTAGAGTTATGCGAGAGAAGGAGAAAATCTAAAGGTCAATGATCGAATAAACAAGGAATGCGCTCACGAATTCGCCCTTACAAGGAGTTCACCTCACATCAGTTCACAACCAAACTCAATCTGCAATCTTAGCTAAGATTCCTTTCTGCCTAAGATTGCTCTTTTATTTAAGTTTTACTTGTTCTTTTTTATTGCTTTGTTTATTTTGATTGCAGAAACAAAACCCCTCAACTCCAGTGACGAGGAAGTCGAGTCAAGACTACAAAACCCCAACAAGATCTCTGTGGACGATCCTCTTACCGCGATCTACAAGTTCCTTGTGGACAAGTGATAAGTTGTATTCCTACCCCTAAATTCGTATATTTTATACAACTAAATTTGATGCCCTCGACACGCAATCAAATTTTGGCGCCGTTGTCGGGGATCTTTTGACGGTTAGAGGGTGGTGCGGTAATCGGGGGTACGATGAAAGTCTGATCTTGAGGAGGTTGGCATTGATACTGATTATACGTGAGTCGGGGTCTAAAGTTCTGCATGTTGAGAGGAGGGGGATGATTCCCGTAAGGGTGCTGTTGCTGGTTAAGGCTCGACAGCTGAGGGTTTGGAACCCATCCTGGATTCGACTGTTTCCAGCCCTGGTTGTAGTTTTGACCGTAAGGGGCTTGATTGTACTGGCCAGCAACGTTCACTTGGATCTCATCTAGAATATGGGGGCATGCATCCGTGGGGTGGTCCACAAAATTACAGATTTGACAGGCCTTAACTAGTGTGGACTGTCTGATTGACGTTTATTTCCATGCATTTTCACCATCTTAAACCACCTTGGTTATGGTGAAAACAGTCTATTTCACGTCAATCTGTCTTCTTTTGTAAGAAATCTTGGGTACAGAAGGAAATGGAGGAAATGTCAGCTTTTAGCACAAACTAGCAATCTTGGGCGCAGTCTTGGCTAAGACTGCCGATCTAAAGATGTGCAGAGCTAGGAGTCTTGGAACGCTATTGCTGGAGTGTGGATGACAGCTGGATTTGTGCTGGAGGAAATAAGAGAAAAGCTATCTCCAGAGCGAAAATCAGACAAACGACCAATCTTAGCTAAGACAAACCAATCTTAGCTAAGATTGGCAAGATTGCCAAGAAACGTGATGAGATAGGAGTCACGGGATTTTGAGCTAAAAGAGTGGATTTGACAACTGGAAGCAGCTAGAGAAGATCAAACGTGATCCAGGATTGCATCCTTTAAGGGATTATCCTCTATTTGAACAAACAAATCAAATATTTATTTAGTTTGAATTTAAACAATGTTTATCTTTATCTTTTCGAAGTTTTGAATTTGGAAAGGAACGTGATTGGTGTGGACTCTAACTTTGTTAAAGGTTAGGGAAGGCTGTCAATTATGGGAGCTTCCATCTTCTTTTCTTCTAGTTCTTGTAAACACTTTGTGGCGATTATTCTTTTGAATATCGCATTTTAATTCTATTTTTCATGTTCTTCAATTATTTCTTTATTTCCTTAATTATTATGTCTAGTAGCTAAACACCTAATTCTTGGTAAGGGTTGAGTGAGTGCACTTGTGAATCGTGAGACCGATCTGTTCTTATTATCCTCTCATTCGTAATTGATTCAAGTTATGTTTTAACAAACCGGTTCCCGTCTAGGCTAAGACTTGATCAATCTTAGGCAAGACAACAAATTTACAGCCAGTCACGAAGGGGACGAGCGAAACTGGAGTGACACAAGTAGACGGCTAGCTTCGCGGAGGTTAGTGAATTTGGATTGATATAGGCCTAACCAGACTGACAATCTAGGGCTCTGAGTTGGGAGTAGCTTGGCCTAGACTCTGTCTTTCCCTACACCATTGAGAAAACGCATGTGCCTCAAGCCAGCAGCCAATTGGATAAACCCTTTAACCAGCAAGGTGTCCACTAGCCAGGATCACTAGGAAAGGGGGTTCCCTCCAAGTGATTTCAAGAGGAGGAAAGTAGGATTGGAAAGGGGTTCCTCCCAATCTATAGCAGAGTTATGAGAGAGAAGGAGATAATCTAAAGGTCAATGATCAAATAAACAAGGAATGCGCTCACGAATTCACCCTTACAAGGAGTTTACCTCACATCAGTTCACAACCAATCTCAATCCGCAATCTTAGCTAAGATTCCTTTCTGCCTAAGATTGCTCTTTTATTTAAGTTTTACTTGCTCTTTTTTATTGCTTTGTTTATTTTGATTGCAGAAACAAAACCCCTCAACTCTAGTGACAAGGAAGTCGAGTCAAGACTACAAAGCCCCAACAAGATCTCTATGGACGATCCTCTTACCGTGATCTACAAGTTCCTTGTGGACAAGTGATAAGTTGTATTTCTACCCCTAAATTCGTATATTTTATACAACTAAATTTGATGCCCTCGACACGCAATCACTGTCCTGCCACAAAATTCTGAAACAGCCCTGTAAGGCCGGCTAGCTGATTCTGCAGTGCTGCAACTTGCACATCTTGGCCGCTACTGTTACCAACTTCAGATGCAGCATTCTTGGCCATGAGTTTGATGGTGGCCTTGGCAGCAACTGGTGTGAGAGCAGTGAGAGAACCATTTGCGGCAGCGTTGAGAAGGGCCTTATCGTGAGCCTTAAGGCCCTCACAGAAGTACTGAATAAGGGCATGCTCGCTAAGGTTGTGCGAGGGGCACATGCACTGCATCTTCAAATATCTTTCATAATACTGGGAAAGATCTTCTTCTTTCCTCTGGACTATGGATACTAGCTGCTTGCTCGTAGTGTTGGCTATAGATGCTGGATAATACTTCTAAGTGAAGATATTGGGCATCTCTGCCCAAGAGTGGATGGATCTTGGCGGAAGGTCATAATACCACTCGAGGGCATCATCTTTGAGAGACCACATAAAAGCGCGTAGCTTTGCTTGCTCGATGCTGACATTGGGAGGTTTCATGGCCTCGCAAATTGAGTGGAACTGTTAAAGGTGACGAAGTGCGCTTTCTTTGGAACACCTCGAAAGGTAGGTAGATGGTGCATAACGACAGATTTGAGGTTCCAATCATGAGGGACAGCAGGCCAGACGATGCAACTGCTCGATATGTCGGGGGCTGCATTAAGGTGATCAATGGACTGCTGTTTTGGAGGAGGTGGCGGTGGGTCTTCAGGACGCACATGATTATCCTGGTTTTCCATAGTTGGAATATCAAAGAAGGCGACAGGTGGGTTTTTTGAGACCTCGATGAAGGTAGGCTAGGTCTTGATAGATCAATGGACTGCTGTTTTGGAGAAGGTAGGCTAGGTCTTGATAGACCTCGATGAAGGTAAGCTCGCATCACACACCCTAAATGACCATTTACCCCTAGACGAAAGACCTCTCGCGATGTCCCCACTAAGTGTCTACTTTAACCTAAGGCTTCGCGTTAGTTATAACCAAGAGAATGACAGTACTCACACAGAAATATTAACAGTTGATCAAGCCCTCAACATTTCTAAATGAGCATGGAAATAAAACGATAAACAACCGAATATGACAAGAGAATGTATTAAGCGTGCTTTAGGCCTCTTAATCAAACCTTACAACCCTTGAAACTCCCTTTACTAAGAAATATGGAACTTAGCTACTCATAATAAAATATAAACAGCAAGTAGAAGAGGAGAATAACATAAACAATATTAAAAGAAAATAAAAGAGAAGTGTATTAGAATAAACCGATTGAGGAAATCAATGTTTTCCCTTTTACAAGCTGACGACGGTGCTTAAAAAGAGGAAGAGAGAATCCCTAAAATTTAGGTAAAGAGAGAGAGTGTCCTAGGATCAACCTCCTTTACAAAAACTCTAAAGTTTAGCTTAAATAGCCTAAAAACTAGCTAAGGGAAAAAAATATAGCTAAGGAGAGAGAGTGTTAGCGCATGAGAGGGTGACAACACATAGGAAGGATGCGCCCTTGGTAGGGAATATTCTGGGATCTTTTGGCAGCGCCTGACATCTTCTAGAAACGCTTGGAATCTCGTGTGAATCTTCGGAGATTCCTTTCTTTGGCTTTTGATCTTTGATCCGATGCGGATATGTCAAGGGCACAAGACTGCTCACTGGTCTGGTTAGCGTCGAGGGCACGATGACCTTCCGCTCTTCTAGGCCTCGATGCTCCAAAGTTCCAGAAATCCTTCCAAAATCGCTCGCTTAAGCTCTTTTCTTCCTTTAGCCACTGATCTGCAAAAAACTGGGGAAAAGGAGAAAATCAGAAGTATCATGCCCTCGAAAGGGCCGCAATAAGGGAGAAAAACCTACAATAAAAATGCGCGATCAATGCGCCCCGCTGCTTGATTTGATTCGATTCTTTTGTTAGAATGAGAGTATCTCAAATACAATTTAAATTTGATTAGGATTTGATTTTCCTTTAATTCCGCATCCAACTATTTTCTAGGTAAAATAAATACCCTCCTTAGAGTTTTCGAGAAAAGGGAGGGGCCGCTCCTATTTTGAAACTCTTTCTCTGGTTTTATCTTCACTTCTATATACACTTGCTCCTTCGGAAACGGAGGATTTTTATTATCTTAATACATTGTTATTTTGCTTTTCAATTATGAGTATGAGTAGCTAATCTCATTCTTCTTAGTAGAGGCGTTTGAAGCATGGACATGAATATGCATGAGACCTAATTGGTTTTAGTAATCTTTAAATATGCATTTAATTTATTCCACACTTAATCTGAACGTGTTTTCTATTTAATTTTAGACCTGATCAACCTAGGATTGGGTAAATTACGCAACAGTCATTCTTCTTGGTTGTGGGTTATCGACCAAGAGGATCGGAGTAGACACCTACGCGCTACCGACAGGATCAGGAAACGATAGGGGGAAAGGTTAATCAGATCCAGTCCCGATTGACGCCCAAGGATACTAGTCTGGAGTTGTCTTCCCCTAGTCGTTCATCTACCAACTCAGTAAACCCTTTAACCAGCAAGGTGCTAGTTGGTAAGGCATCATCTCTAAGCGTACCTGAGGTGGTGTTGATACAGGAGGGAAGTAGGGGTCATAAGCGTACCTTAATCCTATATCAACTCTGTAGATTGAAGCTGAACATCCTTGCGTCGATGATTGCAACTCATGTCTCATAGCTCGCCAGCCTCTACTAGGAAGCCCTCTCATATTTGATTTCCATCTCTGAATTTGCTGCCTTGACCAAGATCTCCACTCTTGGGCAAGGCCGTTTTATTGCTTTAATTACTTTATATTTTAGTTTTGATATTGAAACCCCCACTTTTCACCTAAGTGTTAACTCTGGTCTCTACAAGCACACACAAGTATCATACCATAACTCCTTGTGGATCGATCCTCTTACTCCTGGTTATCAGAACTGGACCGGACCGGCCGGTCCGACCAGTTCAACTAGGATTTTTTACATTTCAGGTCCGGTTTCATCCTCTGATCCACACCAATCACCACGCCCAAAAACTCACCAAAATCGACCCGAATCACCACAACCAAACCATCGTTGAATCCTCGTCACCACAGCCACGCAGCCATCACCACAAATCCATAGCCACCACCACAATCCACTGCCGCAGATACCACCCATCTCCTCACACCATCACCTGATCTCCTTACACCAAACCCATCACCCGATCTCCTCACACCATCACCACTGCCAAACACCAAACCCGCAGCCACCAACCACTGCCCTCACTCTATCCCCAACCATTGTTGGCGTGCGGTTGAGGAAAGAAAAGAGAAAAATAAAGGAAGAAGGAAAGAGTAGAAGAGAGGAAAGAGTAGAAGAGAGGAAGAAGAAAGAAAAAAGAGAAAAGAAGAAAGAAAAGAAAGAAAAAGGAAAGAAAGAGAGGAGCGTAAGGCAGCCAAATAAAAGAAAAGAAGAAATAAAAGGAAAGAAAAGAGAGAGGAGCGTGAGGCAACCAAATAAAAGAAAAGAAAGAAAGAAAAGGGAAGAGACGTAGGGATGCAGCCCAAGAAAAATGAAAGTAAGAAATGGGTTGGGTCGTGGCCCAATAAAAAATGAGAAGAGAATGGGCCAGTGATGGGCCAACCCATCACAGGTATGGGTCGGCCCATTATAAACATTGACCCAACCGGTTCAATCCAGTTCAATCATTTAAGATTGAACGGTTCAACATCTACAATTCGGTTGAACTCGGTCGAACCATAAAATTTTCATTTTCAGTTCCCTGTCCGGTCCGGTTCTGATAACTATACTCTTATTGCTATCTGCAATATATTTGTTCTTAGTAGCAAGTTGTAACTCATATTTATATTTGACGGGTTCGGCACCTAGTCATGTATAAAGAAACAATAATTTTTTTTGTTCAAAATACAATATTGAAAAATTAATGTCCATTGTTGATTGTGCTATGAAAAATACGAAAAATAATTTCAATTATACACAATGTTTCTGAACAATTGGATGAAAAATACGTAAAAAAAATTTGAAGTACACAATTTTAGAGTCATTTTTTAGTATCATACTCGTATTTTATCAAAATATAGAATGTAACACAAAAAATAAAAATGTAGCACTTAATCGATTTGAATTTCAAAATAAATACAAGATAAATTTAGAAACGATAATTGTCCATTAATTGTAATCAACATATATTATAAATTCAAGTTATCAATTATATAAACAAACGATAATATAAATGTCGATTAAACATAATTAACAATTTGCTGCAAAGATAAGGTTGTTTGATATATGAAAGTTGTATCATTGATTATCACAAATCCAAGTTTGATTGTAATACAATCGGCAATGTAAATATTAATTTAGTGCAATCAACAATTTTTCATAAAAATAATGTAGTTTGAAACACTAGTTCACTAATCTAATTGTAAATCAAATATAATCATTTGTATTACAAGTTAGAGTTGTCGAATAAAAAAAAAATCGGCAATGACTCTTTCTTTATAGCTGCCTTCCGCCTTATTCCTGCTGGCCTACTTCTGATTGCCTTTGCTGCATCCAAAGGCAGACAGACCCTTTCCTTCTGGGTTCGCTGCCTGGCTCTCCATTGCTCTCTTTGCGATTGTCGATGCCTCCTGTTTTCAGGTCTCTTTTACTTTCTGATTTTGGAAAAATGCATTTCTGTCGCTTTGTCATTATCGTGCTCTTATTCTTAGCATCCCTTTTTCTTTTCAATTCTCTGTAACAGGGATTTTTTGCTCAAGGATTGCAAAGGACTTCTGCAGGTTTAGGTAGCGTAAGTTTTCTACATCTTTATCTTTTCTTTTGTATGCTTGTTTCCCGTATTTCTTCTTGCATTTTGCTACCTTATTGCTACTCATGCTGCCTCCCTGCCAATGTTAGCAATCTTACTTTGCCACATTCAGAATTGATTGGGCTAGCGTAATTTAAGTTTATTGAGTGAGCGTGGGCAGATGAGAGCATGTGAGAGCATGACTCTGGCTTCTGCTTTACTGCAGGTCATTATTGACTCACAACCTCTAACAGTAGCTATACTTGCAAGCTTCTTGTTCGGTGAATCCGTGGGGTTTGTTGGAGCTTCAGGGCTTCTAGTTGGTGTCTTCGGACTTCTACTTCTAGAGGTAGACTCGTAATATTCTTCTTTGACATTCAGAATGGATGTTCAGTAATTTGTCTGCAAATTAGTGCACCTATTTAATCCACCAAGGCAACTTCGTCTGAAACCACATCCCCTCACTAGCACATAAAAATATCCTTTATCCCAAACATTTTAAGAAGTGGAATAATTTTGCTTCTTCCTTGGAGCTCCTTTCGTCAGTATCCTTTTATTGTTCAGTTTGCTGCTAGCCGTAATGCATTTGAGTTTTTTTCACTGAATGGTCGTAAACCAATAAAATATGCTTTTGTTGATACCACTTTATTTTACAATTTCATTGCTTTTCAGTGGCAATCTGTTTTTTATCTTCAGGTGCCTGCTCTTGCTCTTGATGATGGTAATTTCTCTTTGTGGGGAACTGGAGAATGGTGGATGCTTCTTGCAGCTCAGAGTATGGAAGTTGGCACAGTTATGGTTCGCTGGGTTTCAAAGTACTCCGATCCTGTTATGGCAACCGGATGGGTAGATTTCCTGAATTGCTCATGATTTTGTGATTTGATTATTAGCAGTTTTAGTTCTGTTTGAATAGGATAGCCTTAGAAGTTTTTAATCTGCAATTATGTGCTGTATGCTTGTTTTTATCTAGAATATACTGTAATAAAGTTGGTACCTATACCCACTAGAATGCTCAGTTGAGCACATAGAAAATTGTGAGGGCACCTCATCTTCAACAAGTCAATTATTCAACAGTTT
Source organism: Viola odorata (assembly GCA_963691705.1). Lineage (NCBI taxonomy): Eukaryota > Viridiplantae > Streptophyta > Magnoliopsida > Malpighiales > Violaceae > Viola > Viola odorata. The sequence continues at coordinate 15,838,885 of OY829540.1, read as the reverse complement.
GTTTTACTCTGGATCTGCTTTTATAATAGTGCTTTATCTGTATGTAGATGGCAGATCATCCGAGTATGAGAAACCTTCAATATTCTTGTGAACTTTACCCATTGCCTAAAATTAATTCTGTATTTAATCGAGGAATGAAGAATGATAGACTAATTGGCATATAATTTTATTGCAGCACATGGTTATTGGTGGTCTCCCTCTTTCGGTGATTGCAATTCTAAATCATGATCCTGCCTTCAGTGGCAGCCTTGAGAAGCTTACAGCAACTGATGTTTTGGGACTTCTTTACACCTCAATTTTTGGGAGTGCAATCAGTTATGGAGTATACTTCTACAGTGCAACAAAGGGTTATGTCTTACACCAGATTCTGACTTTATTTTGTTTGAGCTCTCTCCCTATGTATATGCATGCACACACAAACACATGCACGTTCTTTATTGCGCTCTGGCCTAGGAAGGTTAAGCTATTCACATTGGGTGATTGAAATGAGGGTTTGGCCCGTCTCATAGTGTACACTGCTGAATTTATCCCTCTGATATTGCATAAGTCATTAGTCTAAGATAGTCTTGAGCTTCATCTGAAAACGAAGTTTGTATTGTTAATTGCATTTCAGGTAGCTTGACACAGCTGAGTTCCCTCACCTTTCTAACCCCGATGTTTGCTTCAATCTTTGGGTGAGTTCTTTGAATGAAGATATCAATATAAATGGAATATGACCAAAGTAAATTATGTAGGGTGTTTATGCCCAGCAATTAGCAAATAATCATGGACGAAGATGAGTAGAACAGTAGCTAGGATATCACTACTTCTTTCTCAAAAGTTTTTCCTTTCGTAGTCTTCTTGTGATCTATTCTCCTTCATGGTTATTAATCTAACCGCAGGTTTATATATCTTGGTGAGACTTTCTCTACCGTGCAACTGGTTGGGGCAGTTGTTACTGTGGTTGCTATATACATGGTTAATTATCAGGAGACTGTTGAGTGAAGCATTTTGTCGGAACTGGGCTATATGTGATGCTAACACAGAAGAAGGACACTATAATTCCTTGGTTCCTGATTGTCTAGGCCTCCTCTATAGGCATTTTGATATATATACCTGTGGTTAAGTGTATAAATCAAGCTTATTTGGAAAAGATGAATTGTGGGATGGTCGGCGTGTATGGTTTGCGAGCTGTCTGGGTGATCATCCACAACCTGACTAGTGTGGGTAGTCGAACTCTTATGGATTCAGTTACCAAAATATCAATACTAAGCTCTCATAAAGCTTAACATGGCATCAACAATTCAGTTCTGTTCAGTTAGTCGAAGTGGAGAGCTTGTGGAAGTTCGTCTTAGATGGTTACAGGATTAAACAGATGATTACCTCAGAAGTTATGCAACTTGCAAGCCAGATCAAATGCGGGTAACATGTTCTTGGATAGCTTTGCAATTTTAATCCTATATATTTTTCATGATTTGGTTTTGCTTTCTATGTACTTTTTTCTGGGAATGGAGAGGGGAAAAGTTTCAGGTAAGTTTCATTGAATCTGCTCGGTCTAAATTTGCGCAAGAAAATTTGTTCCCTGGAGTGTTTCTTCTGCTTCAGGGTAAAGTATGATTTTATTTTATTTTTAATTATCCCAATATATCTTCTTTTTTTAGAATTATCCCAAATTATGACTTGTCATCTTATGGATCAACCTACAAACTGTCACGTTTGAAATATGATGGATAAAGCCCGTCAGGCCTAGATTCATTTCAAAACGGCACCAAACCCACTCAGACTAACTAAAATCTTGACGGAATGTGCTGGTTTTCCGATTTTTTCCGGTTTCCAACCCCACGGGGCTAACTAATTTGGAGCGCCACCGTGTTGGACCATTTTGGGGTGACCTAAGTGGTACTAAATCTACATACAACTGCGTTCTCAAGGCTTGAATTTAAAATTTTGATTAAGATAGAGCATTCCTAAACCAATTGATCTACTCTTGCAGTTTTTCCAAAATAGTTTTGAAATTGCGACCCTAATTAGAAGTAATAGAGATGTATTTCCTTTTTCAAAACCTTAATTTTGTTCTTAATTTTGAATCTTATTAAAATTATACCGAGAGAGTCACCTTTTTTTGGAGGCTCAATGGTATTCGAATAGAATTACCCGGTGGAATCAAGGAAAAAAAAGAAAAGAGAAAGAGATAAACTTACTTTTTAAAAGAAAGGTACTTGATCGGGGGAGTGTTTGTTGGGAGGGATGGAGATTAAGAAGAATAGAGGTGTGGCGGGATCTGAGCCGTTGAGCAGATGAAACAATTTGGAGGAAGGGTGGTCCCACTCCCAGTTTCCTCGACGGGTTTGAGGTTTAAATTCAAACCATCGGTTAGGTGGGTCATGGTCATAGCCTTGGTGCACAAAACCAAACCCGCGTGACTGTTAGGTATGAATTCTGAAATTCTGAAATCCATCAAACTCACCGTTCATGCTCTTAATTACTTACTTACTTTCGGCTTTTAGCTATTTAGCACAGGCGCATGTCCAGCCAAATTTATTTATGAAACTTTGTTCTTTGTGTACAGAAAAAGAGAAAAAAAGAAAAACTGTAACTAACAGGTATTTAAGTTGATATAATAAAGGGAGAGTAGTAATTTCTGTGGAGGGTGTGGAGTTAACTTATTAGTAAACTACCCGGCAAAGGAAATCACGTGCAGCTGTCTTAACCCCCGCCAAAGGTATGGTACCGCAGGTTTAAATGCTTTCCAAGATATGTAAGTAGTAATCCTTTGTGCTGTGCTGTGCTGAAGGTGAAGAAGCATGGAAACGCCACTCCTAACTAATGGAGCCGGAGCCGAGGCTCTCACCGGCCTGGACGGGGACTACCTTCCGGTCACCAAATGGAAGGAGATGAAGAGAGTGTTCTGGATTGAGACTGTTAGGATGTGGAAGATTGCAGGTCCTATTGTGTTCAACACCCTCTGCCAGTACGGTGTCAACTCCGTCACCAACATCTTTGTCGGCCATATTGGCGCCATTGAACTATCCGCCGTCTCCATCTCACTCTCTATCATCAACATCTTCTCTTTTGGCTTCCTGGTATACATATTTTTTCCACTCTTTAAAAGCCTCTAATCTTCTTCTTACATAGAAATGCTAATTTTAGGCATGTTGATATATATTCTGAACAATTTGAAACAATTAAAGCTTGGGATGGGGAGTGCGCTGGAGACGCTATGCGGGCAAGCATTCGGTGCGGGTCAAGTTCACATGCTTGGCGTGTACATGCAGCGCTCCTGGATAGTCCTACTGCTGTCTTGCGTCTGTATGCTCCCCATTTACATCTTTGCCACTCCAATCCTAAAGCTTTTGGGGCAGAAGGACAGTATTGCTGAGCTGGCAGGGGAATTCACACTCCTCATCATCCCCCAGTACTTCTCCATGGCTATTAATTTCCCCACCGGAAAGTTCCTTCAGGCCCAAAGCAAAGTCAGCGTCATCGCGTGGATTGGACTCGCCGCGCTCATCATCCATGTGCCTCTCCTCTACCTCTTCATCTACACCTTTGGTTGGGGAACCACCGGTGCAGCAATTGCGTTTGATGTGACCAGCTGGGTTATTGTTATAGCCCAGTTGGTGTATGTGTTTGGGTGGTGCAAGGACGGGTGGCGTGGCTTCTCCTGGGGGGCTTTTAAAGATCTTTGGGCCTTCGTTCGCCTATCCTTTGCCTCCGCTATCATGCTCTGCCTCGAGGTCTGGTACATGATGAGTCTTACTATCCTCGCCGGCCACCTCAACAATGCTGTCATCACCGTTGGATCCCTCTCCATTTGGTCTCTACTTCATTGCCTTAATTACTAATTGTTTACCTTCTAATTACGTTTTCTATAATCGAAGTTCTTAACTTTGTTTTTTGCTTTCTGGTGAATTTGCAGCATGAATTTCAATGGATGGGAAGGCATGTTGTTCATAGGCATTAATGCTGCTATAAGGTAAACTCACCGAAATAGGGACTCTAATTAAACAATCGTTGACGAAAATTGATTGGTTTGAGACTCTCGTAATCTAAGGAAAATATTAAAATGTTGTGAATGAAAAGCTTAGCACTTGATAACGCATTGGATACTTAGAAATTCATGTGGTTATTATGATCATAGTCAGCTTAGCTCCTAGTCATATAATGAAGATATTTACCATTACAATTCTTGCAGTGTGCGTGTGTCAAACGAGCTTGGATTGGGAAACGCCAGAGCTGCAAAATATGCAGTCTACATCACTGTACTGCAGTCGATCGTCATCGGCATTTTCTTTATGGCTGTGATACTTATCGCAAAGGACTACTTTGCGGTCATCTTCACAAGCAGCAAAGAACTCCAAGTGGCTGTCTCTAACCTATCAGTCTTTCTTGCATTTACAATGCTTCTTAACAGTGTGCAGCCAGTCATATCAGGTACTATTATATATATTGTGATGTTGTGTCTATTGTAAACCATTTTCTTGCATTATTAGGCCAAACTAGCTAGTAGTAGTAATTATATGAATATGGTTGGAACTGAAATGATGGTGCAGGGGTTGCTATTGGTGGTGGTTGGCAAGCATTAGTGGCCTATATCAACATCGGATGCTATTACGTTTTCGGGCTCCCGCTTGGTTATCTGCTTGGTTACAATGCAAATCTGGGAGTCAAGGTAATTAATGCTTACTCTTTCGTCTTTCTACCGACAAATTGGACAATTTAATGATAGTACTAATGTAGATTGTTACAATTTTCAATTACTAATGGTGTAGGGACTTTGGGGTGGAATGATGCTTGGAGCTCTGTCACAAACACTGCTTCTCTTGGTTATAGTTTACAAAACCAATTGGAAAAAAGAGGTAAATAAACGGAACATTTACACGATATGATAGATAATGTTCAAGATAATGTGAGAAGAGCCGAATCTAGAAAACTAATACTACTATAATTTTAAATTGTTGCGTGAACACAGGTAGAACAAACAATGGACCGCATGCAGAAGTGGGGAGGGCAAGAGATCGACATCAAGCGCTAGAGGATAAATTTATGTATGCCGGCTCTTTAAGATCTTATCCGTCTGAATAGATAAATCTCAATTATATTGATTTATTTTCTACTGGGGCATCAAGTGTCTACTTTACCTGAGTAGAAGACATTAGGGAGTATATTTGGGCATAGTAGAGATCCGGGGTTTTATTTGCAATTTTGTTAACAAAAGGAAAATTGGTCCTTAGTACCTAAGCCATGAGGACAATGGAAGGGACGCACGGCTTGCAGCACTGTAATAGGCCTAATTGTAAGTTTCATTTTATCAATAATGGTCTGGAATTTCTTGCATGCAATCAACAAGTTTGTTCTAGCAGGAGAAAACAACCTCGCGTTTCGTCCAAACCCAAAATCCCACTATTGATCAGGAGAAAATATACATTTTATGAAAAATTAAACTAAGTAAATTATTTCATGTACTATAAATATCTCATCAGTAAATCTCAAGGGGACCAATTCTCTCCTTTATCTATTATGATAAATTACAATTCTCTTCTTCATATTTTTGTAATTCTTGCCTAAAATTCTATTAATCAACAACTTCGCCTCGATCAAAACCATTTTCCACAAATTGCTCATTTCATTTTCTTTCTCTCTATTATTTTTTCTTTCAAAACTAAATTTGATACTCTCAATCAAAAAAAATTAAAATTAATTACTGTATTTTTTTTGGATTTTTTAAAATTAATTACATTATTTTCTAAATTTTAAAATTAATTACATTATTTTTTAGAATTTTTTAAAATTAATTATATTATTTTTCTGGATTTATTAAATTAATTACAATATTTTTTCTGAATTTTTAAAGAAAAGAAAAAGAAAAAAAAGAAAATAACAAGTGTTTTTTTTAAGTAACCTGCTGTCACATATCAAAACTAACAGAAAGTTAATTTGATTAACAGAAGGTGTACTTTTGTCTCTAACCTATAGTACAAAGAGTGTTTGTAATTTTTTAAAAGATAAAAGTAGAGTCTATTTTTTTTATAGTACATTAGTCTTTTTTGCTATTACTCCTCATATTTTCATCAAATCCATATATCCAACCGCTGCCGATGCTCTTAATTACTTGTGGATTTCAGCTATCGGGTTGTGCAAATACCGACCGTACCGAAATTATCGTAATACTATACCGAAGTTTACTCTGTTCAGTCGGTATTTTTTTTTTATTTTTTACTGTTCGATATACCAAATTACCGACCGAACTTTTTTCGGTACGGTACGGTATTTGTTTTGACAGTTTCAGTAATACCAAAATTACCGTACCGTATTTAATATTAATATATTTTTATTGAATATTTATTACCACATACTACAAAATTATGTCGGAGAAAGCCATTCTTTTCATTTTTCTTCCCTAAATAAAATCGTCCATCTCTGATTCTCCTCTAAACAAGTTAGATAAAATTCATCTTGTTTTTCTTCGCTAACTAAAATCGTCCATCTCTGATTCTCCTCTAAATAAAATTCTTTTCATTTTTCTTCCCTAAACAAGTTAGATAGTAGTACCATTTTATTTTGTTTGTATTTATTTATTTGTTAGTTATATGTTTATTTGTTTATTATTTATTTATTGCTTATGCTACTGACTAATCGATGTAGGTTTAAATTAATTAGTACCCGCATTGGGTACACCTCCCTTAACCTTTTTATTTATTCGACGATTTTCATATATATTCACGTGTATGCTTATTTAGAATTATTAAAATTAAAATTAATTCAGTTCCATGAGGAGTAGTTGGTTTAATAGCTCATTTTAATTAATTCAGTATTTATTAAACTAATGCTTATATGTAATTCAGTAATATCGAAATACCGAAATTCCGTACTGAAATTATTTCGGTAATATAGTAACGGTATCAATTAATAGAAACTATGGTACGGTATTTTTTTTTTTTAGTTCGGTATACCGAATATCGAAAATTTACGGTACCGACCGATGAACATCCCTGATCATTATAACACCAACATTGAAGCATAGCCTGGTCCACTACAGGAAAATAAATTTTGTTGTTTGCAAATAAAATATGCTCAAACCAGCTAGAACGAATTCGAACTTAAATTTAATTTTTTTTATAAAAATAACAAAATAAATTACATATTTATTGATAAAACGACTATTATTGTTAATTTTTTTTACCATGGATTGATATGAATAAATTAAAGTTGTTAAATGAAAAAAAATTGATTTAGGAATAAGAATGAAAAAAAAAAAGTTTAAAAATTTGATTATGTTACAAAGGGTTTGATCTGTGAATTACGAATACACTCTATAAAATTGACGTTTTCCTTTGTAAGAGTTAGACTTAAATGTTCTAGATCATAGCATTAACAAATGTGATAATAAAGAAACGAATAAGAAGTTACACAAGTACTTTTAGGTTGTGTGCATTAAAATATAAGATCTCATAAATCTTTCTTTCAAATAACACAAATATTTCCATCCTCAACCAGTGCCCCCGAATTTTTTTTTTGAGTATTTTAAAGAGAAAACAAATGAGCTAAACGAAAAATTGAACATACATTAGAATTCATACAATATACATACTTCTTACAATTGTTCTCTACGAGTTTTCATTTTTTGAAATCCTTGTATGATTCTCTCATTCTCTACACAATCAAAAATATCTTTTTCAACAAAAGTAATCAAACAATCATTTAACATATCATCTCCCATACGGTTCCGCAGTCGATTTTTCACAATGCTCATATGAGAAAAAGTTTGATCTTTATCAAGGAAAATACTTATCACCGAATAGGAATATAAATCTTGTATCTCTAGTCAATGTTCTATTAATAACTAGTACACATAACATGCTAATGGAGGCGGCAGCAGTTATGGCCATCTCCCTTGCCCATGGAGGCGTAAGTTCAGAGGACCCCGTCCATCCTATGCTAATGTTGAAATCTCCATTTGAAACTTTATTCAATTTATAAAAAATTAGGCGTAGGGATTTGGTAGGGATTTGATTTGGTAAAGGAGAAGATTTGATTTGGTAAAGGAGAAGGGATTTGGCAGGGATTTGGAACTTGGCAATTGGCAGAGGTAGGGAAAAAAAGAGGCGTAGCCGCGTAGGGATTTGGCAATTGGCAGAGGTAGGTAAAGGAGAGTGGACATTATGGGCTTAGTAAAAAAAAAATTGGATTGGGCCTGGGTAGGCAATTGCCTACCCTTGTCCCTGAATAGATCCGTCAGTGTCCTCAACTATAATGCAAGTTTGCAATGAAATGGGGTATGTAGTTGAGGTTGTTTCTGTATCGGTGAGTATTTCGATTTGATTATTGGTATGAATGTACCAATTTTTTTAAAATATCAGTCCTGGTTAGTATTTCGGTATTTTATTTTTATTGTATATATATTACATACAAATTTACAAAATTCGAACAAATTTATAATCAGAGTTATGAATCTTGTATTGTTTTCAGCTGGTATGTCAGTACATACCAGTTTGTTTTAGCTAAAACGGTACAAGCAACCTTCTATTATATTTCGCTCTACATCTTGATGTATCCACCGAAATTTCGGCCGAAATGGACTCTTTAATACCGGCGCGTACTGTTTCGGCTTAGGTGAATAAATTTTTTTAAAAAAAACAGAAATGAATTTTCATTAAAAAAAATATTTAATTAAATCTCAAAATAGAAAGCTACAAAATTTCACCTCCTTTTGCTGCTATTCATCTCCTTCCTTCGATTATTTATTAAATACATGTATTCTCAATTACATTCATTGTCAATGTTGATAAAACAATAACCCGAACTAGGAGGGGTGAATAGGCAAATAAAAATTATGCAATTAAAGAGTAAGAGAGAATAGTAAAATACGGAATTTATAGTGGTTTCAATTCACAATCCGAATTGTACTCCACTACCTAAGAGCTTCACTCTTAGGATTTTTAAAGCAATACCTTTTGTTATTACCTAGAGCTTTTACAGGTTCAGCTCTTAACTTTTACACCGTGGTTTTTTCGGCCTCAACCACAACCTAGTTTTTTTACAAGGGACAAGAACTCTAACCACTTACCCGAAAATGTTAGATCCACTTTCCAAACCTTACAATTGAATTAACAATGAAGTGCAAGAATAAATTGTTGTACAAATAATAAATGTATGATTCAAATAACACCACTAAATGATCAATATTACCTCAAGAAGAAAGCGATTCGAAACTGATAAAAGGACGCAAGAGAGTTTGAAAACTAATAAGAGAAGCTTGCGTTCTTAAATCTTAATTCTATGATTTTGAGTGTATGTATGTGTAAAGAACTTTGTGTTAGCTTTCTTGTTTTGTCTTAATCATTTTAGTCGAGTATTTATAGGTTAGAAGAGGATTAGTGACTATTGGAGTCAAAAACTAACCGTTATAGATTTCAAAAAACTAGCTGTTATTCAGAATCTCGTCAGAATTTCTGACAGTTCTTGGCGTCATGACGCTAGCTATTGTCGGAAATTGCTCAATTTTCTCCTTGGTGTCACGACGCTAACTACTGTCAGAAATTGACAGCTTTTCAAAACTCGTTTTCGCGTAAAATCTTTTGACACTTTTTTCTTGAGGTATATCGAACATAAATCAATTGCTAGATTGAATCATGCTTACATGTTAACGCTTTAATATGCACTTGATCTTGAGCTTACGATAATTGATTTGTTGCTTTTTTGTTGTCTTAATCGCAAACTACATATACACTTTAACTTAAAATTGCATTAGTATGATAATTAATTTGTGTCTTAAATCATCAAAATAAAATCAAAATGCCCCTTGCGCCAACAGATGTTATATCTTCTCATTTTTTAGGTTTGATAATGTTATAGCTTTTGATATTTATAAATTATACTCCCTCTGGTCTTTATTAATTGACTTTTTAAAACAGTAACATTCAGTAAAGCAAACATCAAAAGCTCAAGTAATGTGTACAGTAGTAACCTTCAGTACAAAATGACAATTAATTGAGACCGGAGGAAGTATATGGGTTTATATTTTAATGTATTTCGATTTTGATAGCACATCTTCATTTTAATTTGTTATTTAGATTAAATATTTGATAATCTCTTACGTGTTTAATTTTTTACTATTGGATAATTAATTTTATTTATAAGTATTGGAGTGTATATATATAACATAACACCGAAACAGTAGGCTGAGATTTCCGATATCCGACACTTCTCGCTCCAAAAAGCAAACACAATAGTCTAATAATTTAGTTGGTACCATTATTTAAGAATTTAGATAGACACGCATTCATTCTTCTTCTTTCTTTCAACTTTGCCGTCTACACTTTACCCTTTCTTCCTCATTTGAAATGTTGAATTGAATTTTTGCCCTTTTACTTCTTATCTTAGAATAAAAGAAAACAAAGCAGAAAGGATGAAGCGTGTGGGTGGGGTGTAACTGGTAAGTACGATACGACTTGCAAGTCTAGTTGTATAGTTTGGTAATTAACCTGCGTATTATACCAAGAATTACGCCTGCGCTGTCCTTTCCCCTTCCTTTTTTGTCTCTGTAAATTAAATTGTAATCATCCACCACCAGTGTCTTCTCTTGCGTTTCTTGCCGAGCTCTCCTGCTCCTGCTTCTTTTCTTCCACTGCACGATCAGGTTAATCAGGTACTACGTTGTTCCCTTCAGTTCGATTAATTTGGAGTTGACTTCAGTCTCCACTCTGTAATTAGTAATTACTCCAATTTAGGTTTCTTTCTATGTCAAGATCAGTATGTACTTTTAGCGAAAAACAGCTTTGAATTCTTAATTTTAACTTCCATGTATTATGATTAGGCATCCATCCAGTATATGGAAGAAACCCTTTTCTTCTATCAGTTCTTTCTTTATTTGTCAGCTAATTGTTTCTTTCCTGTTCTTTTCCTTTCTTCTTTGAAGTTCTGTTACTTGTATATAAATCCTCATTAAGAAGGATATGGCACAGACATCTGGGGGGACTGTAAGCTATGAATCGATACCTGCTGCTGATGGTGTGGGTTCAAGCGCAAGTGTGAGCAATGAGGATGGTGAGTGTGTTGGGTTGATTGTGGTGCCCAATCATCAACTTCCTTCCTCTCCATCTCGTCCATCCACAACCAAAAGGACTGGGTCCGTAACGCGGTGGATCAAAGCCCTCCTCTTCTGCACTCTTACCATATCTTTTCTGCTTCTTCTCATTGTTTTTTTCATATGGGGACTGCCAGTCCTTTCTCGCCAGGTAAACTCATTCCCGTGCCCTTCCTCCCCTGCACTTGCTTTATTCTATCATTCTTGGTGCTACTAATGCTGCTGCTGTTGCTGAAACATTTCATTATTCCCGCTGGCATACTCATTTGCTGTGTTGTTCTGGTGTTCTTGCCATATATGTCATCTTGTCACTTAGTCCGCATCTTTTTACAGATAGAGCCAGCTGAACATGTGCGTTTGCATATGTAGCCCCAGTTTCTACACCAAATTGAATCATTTCTCTCTGTAGGTTCTCCTCCCAGTCATGCAATGGGAAGCAACTGCCTTCCCGCGTCCAGTCCTTGCCCTTGTGCTTACAGCCTCTATCGCCTTCTTCCCCGTCATCCTAATCCCTTCAGGACCTTCCATGTTGTTGGCTGGAATGATTTTCGGATACACAATTGGGTTTCCCATCATCATGCTTGGAACAACCGTCGGTATGGTATTGCCCTATTTGATTGGGCTACGCTTCCGTGATCGTATCCATGTAAGGCTAATGCTCATCACGCTGAATTGAACAACTGACCCTTTTGTGCACCAGCCATCTATGTTACTTTTCTTCCATTTTTGCATCTGCTACCTACAAGTAACTCGCTTTATATCTGCAGCACTGGTTAAAGAGATGGCCTCGAACAGCTGCTATGATTAGACTAGCTGCACAAGGGAGCTCATTCCAACAATTTCAAGTGGTTGCTCTCTTTAGAGTTTCACCTTTTCCATACACAATTTTCAACTATGCAATAGCGGCGACAAGCATGAGATTTTGGCCCTATTTTTGGGGTTCAGTCATTGGGATGGTACCTAATACTTTCATCTACATCTACAGGTCTGTTCTCATGGTTTCTTATAGTATGGTGGTTACAATACTGAACTGTACATGTCTAAGATACTCTTGTGGATTGTGTGCCTCTAATGAGTATGAAATTATGGCAAAAAACATCCACGAACAAGTTTTATCATTCCATAGAAAATCTCTAATCGTGTTTTTCCTAGTAAAGAAAAAGGTTCAAATAAACATTTTGATTCTCAAAAATTAGATGCCAATTTCCTTCTGTGATATTCAACTGTGCAATACTGGTGACAAGCATGAGATGTTGTCTTTTTTATGGGGTTCAGTCACTTGGATGGTATCTAATGCTTTCAATCTAGCTAGAGCTCTGTTCTCTTGGTTCCTTAAAGTCTAATGGTTGCAATGGTCAAGTGTACATGTGAATTGTTGTCCCTGATGATGAGTGTGAAAATATGGTGAAAGGCATCTAGAAGCTTGACCAATTTCTAAAAAAAATCGTATTGTGCTTTTTCTTGTCAAGAAAATAGTTTCAAATAAACAAATCTTTGTCAATTACTCCACAAGATGCCAGCTTTCTCCCCTTCTGTCACTTATTAGTTTTTCATTGTTCTTTTGTGCAGTGGCCGGTTAATGAGGACATTAGCGAATGTGCAGTACGGTAACTACCACTTGACTACAGTTGAAATTGTATACAATGCCATCTCCTTTATTATCGCGGTTGTCACTACTGTTGCTTTCACCATTTATGCGAAAGGAGCTCTGAAGGAGGAGCTTCAAAAGGTAGAGACTGCTGAAGGAGTACAAGACAGTTATGAGATGGACAAGCTTCCACTTCAAAGATACAATGATGCAGGTTGCTCATCTTTTTCATCATAGCTTGGATAGTACAGTTTTTAATGGATTTTTTTTGTACATGGAAGAAACACAAATCAGATTATACAGTAGAGGACTTTCCGATTCGCTTATTCTTTTTTTCAGTTTTATTCTTGATCATGTATCAGTCAGAGAGCATAGGTTAAAAATATAAATACAAATATATATATTCAAGATGTTTGAGATTATTGTTTGTTACAGGTTTTCTTGTTTTCCAATTTTAACAAAGTTTACAATATTGTCGAGAACTGGTATGCTGCCCCTCCTGTGGAGGAGGAGAACTGGTGTGTTGCAGGAGAAAACTTAGTGATGGGTGTCAGTAATAGACATGGTTGTTGTTGTTGTCGTCATGTCGTCGTCAAGAAACGGAGATGGTGAGGTTCCATGGACAAGAGTGGTTGGTGGTTCAGCACTGTAAGAAGACCTATGACCCCTGCTTACTCCAGCACGCCAATCTATTATCGCAGAGTGCACATCCTCTCCGAAAAATCCCTTCCTCACCTTAGTGCCCATCTTCACCACCAAATGAAACCAAAAGCAAGCAGAGGAGTTAGATTTCGTGTTCGAGTCTCCTAATTTGCAATTATGTTTCGAGTTCGAGTTCCCAATTTGCAATTCTTATCTGTCATAAAAATGAAAAAAATGAAAAAAAAAAATATATATATATATACCTGGGAGACAAGTGCGTATAAAGGCAATGTGCTGTAGCTGCATAGCACTTGAACCATCACTCTGCAAGACAAACACCACAAAAAATGTTACCTCATATTCTGAAATCTCTGCAAAAACGGGAAAGAAAAAATATTCCAGAAATTACTACCCCATTATAAGTCGTGGCACAACGTATCCCAGCTTTTCCATGATGCATGAATGGAAACCGTATGTGCTCTGGATTGGAAGAACAGGGGGGAATTAGTTAATGATCGATCAATCGATTGATATATTGTGTTAAAAAAGAACACGTTTGTGGTACCCAAATCCAGAAGAAGAAGGCGATCTCGAACGAATTCTGAAACAGGATGAACTGAATCAAGTCGAGAACGAAAGTAGGATGATGGAGCCAAAAATGCTCATCAGACGGCTCCACCTCCACTTGTGCTTCTTCATTATCGAGTGACCGCTTCTTCTCAGCAACCTTTTGGCCCAAACTGAAGATTATGTGTTCCAACTTTGCTCCCACCAGTAGTAAAAGCTGTCAAATCCCACTCCAACCCATTAATAATGCATGTACATCTCTCATTCATGCAAACAAGTACAGGAATAAGTCCATGCATCATCCTCACTTACGAGTACTGGTAAAAACGCCAACCAAAAGTATGTGTGCCACCCTGCAATCTCATTTCAGGATTAGAATTCATATATATCACCCGTAATGAAACACCAAAAACTTCATCTTGTCATCAAAGAAGAAATTACCTTGCACGTTCAGCAGTAAAAAGATGACGATGAAAAGCCAAAGGTACCAGCTGTCACAGCAATACGCGCAGTGGCGAGGGATTTAGAGGGTTCAAATCTTGTATTGTATGGAAACTACAGTTCGGATTTACCTTATGGTGACGGTCCTTTTGAAATCGAACTCAAGAGTCCGCATCATATACTTGTGAAAATCGAAATTCGGGACATGGGAGCAATGACTCTGGAATCTTGCAACAACATAAAAAATATCAGTAAATGCCACAAATCTTTGAGCAAGAGAGTATTTAGTTGATGGTATGAGAACTTAACCGCGATAAATCCTTTTCGAAGCGCAATGTAATCTGATTTCGTAATAGACCCGTAAAATTGTTTGAAGAACGATATCTGACAAAATAACGTCATCAAAGCAGACAGCAATCTTTGCATCTCTTCTTTGTTGTGTTGTGAATTGTATGTGGAAAGAAACATAATGTAGGACTTACCACCCAACTTACAACAGCTGACCTTCTCCAATATCCTTTTCCATGATTTTCAAGGAACTTTGAAAAATGATGATGTTCATGCTTTTGCTTCTCTGGATCTGCAAAATGAGATGTTGTTTTAGTAAAAAGGCAACAAAAGAAAAGAGGGATTTGTGTCTGAACTGGAGTTATATATGCAAACCTTTTTCTCTTGATGGATGCCTAATTGACTCCTCCCATTTCTTCCATTGCTGTATCTATATTTTAAGAAATCCATGGGGTTACATGATGGGATTAGCTAGGCCGCCATGGAATTTAGCAGACAAACGGGCAATTTCAAGAAGTACATATATAAAACACAAGATGGTTGAAACAAATGATGGAAGAAGAATGAATCAAAATGCATTATTACCCTTGCTCCTGCTAGAAGCATTGTCGATACGCAGAATATGACATGCACAACTGCCAAAACAAAGATGAAAATATGCAGATGGTGCAATGCATCCAATGATACCAATGGGATCTTCCCCTGCATTTTATCAACGGAACAGAAATAGCATCAGCATACATCTGTTGGCTAAGTAATCATAAAAAAACAGGTTGGATGACGATTCTTAAGAACTGATTGAAAGTGAATGAAAGTAGACAATTCAAATAATGCTGCATCAATTAGTATGAAAATTTTGTACGATATATATATATACCTTTTCCCCGCAATGATCTGCATTACTACTTTCAGCCAACAGCTTGCGTCTATTGTTAATGGATTGGGGGATATATTTTTCATGATTACTGCCCTCATCAGGAAGTTTACATGGGAGCATGGTGATGGCAACATGAGATGGGATGCAAATGCCGGTGATTGCGCCTTGGGAGACTGTTAGTAGAAGGGATATGAACCCTAAAAGCATCAACTCTGCGAGGAGGAAGAAGCAGCAGCAGAAAGTTCCATTAGGCTTTCTTTACAAAATGAATGAATTTTTCAGAACAAAATGAAAGCAAAATTGCAGCTAGAGATAACCATCTTTTAGTTTTTGCAGTGCTTCAAATAATCCTTCTTGATTCTTCTTCTTCAAGAACTGAATTGTCAAACACAAAAAGAAGAACAGAAACAACCAGCATTCCATTCAGGGATTTCGCGAGAAAAGAAATGCATGCATTGCAGAATGAGAGCATGAACAAACCGTTTTGGTACGTACCTTTCCTAGTCTGTGAATAGCTCGCTCAGCGAGAAGAGAGAGGAGGACAATGACGAAACAGACAGCAGCAACCACCCACGTTGATGTGTACTCCAAAGAGCTCGACTCTGACGCCATAAACAAACACCTTAGAAGATGGTTCAAATAAGTTTTAACTTACGGTTCTTTTAAGCTCAACACATTTTAATGTTACAACATATTCAGACAGACAGACAGACAGACAGGCATAGAGGAGTGTGGAGATGGCAAGGAATATAAGGATGTGTATGTTTTGTTTTCATGTACAGAAGAAACAAAGACCGGATGGGAGGGAAGAGGATATTAACTTAAAACTTGCAAAAGCTAAAAGCATTAAGCACAGCACAAAAGGGAGAGACATGGGAAGGCTAACATTTTAAGGAACGCACATATATTAAAAGGTTTAGTTAGCGTAGTGACGATGGAAAAGCATCAAATCCTCAGGCTCAACTGTACTGTACTGTTCCGACAAGACTTGTTTTTAATGACGCCGTTTATATTACAGTTACAAATGCGAATTATGCGATGACAGTTATGGTAAAAAAAAAATTAATGTTTCTTTTTTTGTGACAATCACTACTCATTAGCATTTTTTTGTCGAATATGCAGAAAGAAAGGAAGAAAGAAGTACATTCTGTAGAAAGACATTTTGTTAGACAATGAATTGAAAGTTTATTGTTAATCAGTAATTTTCAGTTTTCACTCGTGTTCGAATTCACATATCAAAGAATACAAGATACAATATCATACACATATACTACTATGTATACCACAAAATCCAACAATGCATGCCAGGCTACAGAATATCCACTCTCTTTAGTGTTCTCTCCAGCGTCCCACCAGACCCAGCTAAGCATCTTCTTCACAGCATTTCTCCATTTCTGTCGTACATACTGTACCTATACCACCATCCCTTTTGCGGACACGCATAATCTTCTTTATCACTAAGGTGAGATCCAAGTTCCCAAAATCTACTGCTCCAGCAAAATCATCTACCCATACGTCACACAGCACAGTGGTACTTAAACTGAAAAGGCAGAAAGGATCTATCTCATGGTTTCCATGGTGCTGGAGGTGGTGGTGGGGTTGGAAACATCGGGGGAACTGCAGAAAATATGGTGTTCTTGTCTATCCCTATACTCTTGTCACCTGACAATGATACTAATGCTGCAACCAAACCTGCATTCCCAGCAATAGTAGGCTCTGTATAATTGTAATTACTTCGAACATCGCGGAAACCATCCTGCCTATCAGGCCCAGCAACCATGGCTCCAACAAGTGTATTTGGGTTTGGCTTTGTGCTGTCCCTCCACTTCCATCCCCCTTTACAGTTATATCTGACTTTATTTTTAGGAATAGATGCACCTCGATGGTGGACATGCTTTGGGTAATGATTACCAAAACCCACAACATAGCTCATCTTCCTAGGATTTTTGCCCAGGATGTAATTGATCTGTGAAAGGCAACACAGTGACAAATTAAGTTTTTGGCCTCAAATCATGAAAGAACGATAGTGCAACCACTTAGAAAAAGACGACAGATCACAGCATACCTGTGTCTTAGCAAAGTCACGCAAGACTTCAACTGAATAGAAATTAGGTCCACAGTACCATCCAGGTGTATCTGCAGCGTCAAGGTAATCACTGTATAGGCTGGCTAGGAAGGCTGCATTGACAACATATTGAAGCGGCTGTGGCCTTCCATGGTTCAACTGGATCAAGCCCCCTGAGAGAAGGAACGATAGATATTGTGTAAGATCCCAACAACAAATGGCTAAATGAACACCATGGGGGCACAGTCAAATAGGAGAGAATGTCTTACCTCTGGTTCTATTGAACTTTGTGAAAATAGGTAGGTACGAACACATAATTATTCCAGTCTGGTTATGGAATGTACTCAGTACGTCTTCATATGGATACCCAGGGCTCAAGAACAATCTTAATCGGGTCAGAAGCACCTAGCCGCACAAGGAAAAAGATTATGTCAGAAAACAGATGTGGGGTCCAACAGAAGTGTCAACATCAACAACATGATCACCCAAGATAGTTATGGCATCCTATGAAGGATCTCAACATTAACATAATTTCATAATATTACCAAAGGAAACAAAAGTCATGGTTAGTTTACCGTCTCACAACAATCAATTAATATGCTTATCAGGTGTTCACATTTCAACATACTGAGAAACCCTATTAATTATTAAACTAATAGCGCAATAGCAGCTAATAGAAGCATTATATTTCCACATCTGAATTTAATAAAACAGCTACATCGGAGTAGTGAGAACATGAATGTGACAAGAAACTCCATCAACTAACCTGAGCACCGGCAAGCTTGTTGTCCCAGCTAAGCACACCATAGTCTGGCCCTCCCCAGAAAGCACCAGCATGCTTGACTATACCAGCAGTTGTAGCAAGCTGAATATAGGTTTTATTCCCTGTTGCATAATATAGCCAAGCTCCAGCCCAGACAAATTCATCATAGTAACCAGTAGAATTGTAGAAACCGGCTGCTTCTGAACCACCTGCACTGTATCTACCTCGCTGGGCCCTTGAAAACTTGAAGAGAGTTTCAGCACCATGCGAAAGTTTCTTCGAGTAGGCCTTGTTGTCTTTGAAAACAATTGATGAAGCAGCTAAGGCAGCTGCCATTTCGGCAGCAAGATCTGAGCAACTGCTACATTCAGAAACAGGGCGATCATAATCAATATCCTCAGGTCTCATCCAGCAATAATGATCATTGGGAACAGTACTTCCACCACTTGTAACTCCTGACCCAACCTGTCAGTAACACATGACATACTAACATCATAAGGGGTTTCACACAAGATGCCCAAACAAACCTAAATGCAAAAGGATGTAAAACAGGGGAAAACAAGAGAACAGGATAAATCTATTTCTCTTAGGAACCAAAGCATTTAAATAAGTATACCTGAGAAACCATCCGGTTGATGGTATCAGCAGAACTGTTGAAGGTCTTGAGGAAATAATCACTTCCCCACTTAATAATATCTTTGACATGGTTGAGCTCCCCAGCAGCCTCGTACTTGGCACTATATTCGATGACGCTCCAGCTCAACATGGTCATGGCAAAAGATGCAGGGAAGTTAAACTTGATAGCATCCCCTGCATCATAATACCCACCCACCAGATCCTTGTAAAAGGAACCAGCAGATTTCGAATTCCCGTCATCCAAACAGGAACTGCCCCTCCATGACACGTTATTATGCTTTGGAAGCTTCCCAGCTGCAAGGATCAAAACCACAAGATCAATAATCAAATGAAAAAGAAAGATCTAAATAAAGAAAATGAGAAATAGATGTGGCGATCCAATCATATTATCTTCAGCCATGGACATGGAAATTAAAACAAAAATTAAGTAGCAATTAGATCAGATCTCAGTTGAGGAAATGCTGTGAATTTAGATTAAATTATACTTTTTCTAATTAAAAATTAAAATAAAAAAATGGAGATGGGTGTAGTAAGCATCCAGTCAAATTGGGTAGTGTGAAAGAGTCATCATTTGCAAAAAAACAACAACGAATAAAACAAATAAAAGAGGAGGAAGAGGAGTGTTACATTTCTGAGCGTTGAAGAACATGAGGGCCTTGTGGAGGGCAAGGGTGTAATTATCGGGAGGGGGCTTAGAATGGTGGTGACGCGGCACCGTTTTGACGATGAGGGTGATGAGGCCAGCCAACAAGCCAGCGGCGAGAATGGAGCCGAGGGTCCAGACGAAGATCTTGCGGCTGACGATGATGCATCCAAGATCCACGTACTTCTTCTTCTTCTTCTGCTCGGTGGGGCCAAGGAGCCAGCTCTGCTGGGTCTCGTCCAGGGGCCTGGAGAGCGCCGCCCTGTCCAGGTCCTGCAAATTCCTGCTCCGGTCGTCGTCGGTGGCGGAAT
Source organism: Viola odorata (assembly GCA_963691705.1). NCBI lineage: Eukaryota > Viridiplantae > Streptophyta > Magnoliopsida > Malpighiales > Violaceae > Viola > Viola odorata. The sequence goes on along the minus strand of OY829540.1, from coordinate 15,818,999 downwards.
CCGCCGCATTGATCTCCAGAGGACCGCCCCATGGATCCCGGCCGTACATGATGATTGAATTATCTGCTTCTGCTACTGCTTATTGGTTGTGGTATAATAATGGTGTAGATTAGATCTGAACTTGGGAGATAAAAGGGAGGAGTAGGTAGGAGTGTCGGTTGAAGCAAGCAGATTTGTAGAATAATAAGAATACAGTAGTAGTAAGTAAGATTAATACACACGCCTAACTCCTTTCTTCTCCACTTCTCCTTGCATTTGCTTTCGTTGTTGCTTTAGAGAGAGAGAGGAGAGAGAAATGGACTGATGACGGTGGGTAGTCAAGCAGTAATGCTGGATCCTGGATGGCACCGAGTGGAGTGTTATTTGTGTTATTATATTTCTATATTATCATGTGCTGTTGGGTCAGTTGGTTGGACTCCTTTTCCTTCCATTACTTTATTCCTTTTAGAAAACAAATTTAAAAGAATGTAGAAAGAGATCACACGGGAAATTCAAGTTGTTACTTGTTACAGATGATGATTTGGCCCGTGGGCCGTGTCATAATGGTATCGTTTTGAACTAGTGGGCCGTGTCTAAAACGGCGTCGTTTTGATACATTATCGAACCAATCGGTTTGATAAAAAATTGGCCGATTCGTCGGTTCTTTAAAAACTAATCAGATCGACTGATTGAATTCGGTTCACATGTATATCCGGTCTAATAGTCAAATCGGATCGAAAATGTAAAAAAATTCAGTTGAACCGGTCGGACCAGCCGATTCGGTCCGGTTCTCATAACCGGCAATAAATTACACTCTCTTTAGCTTGAAGTTTAAGAGTCGAATAGACAATAATTGATTAGGTAATTTGTTACTTTTTTGTTCCTGGTTTGCTCTTTAATTTACCACCTTAACAAGTGCTTTTTCCATTCAATTTGGATGTTGATAAGGGTAGAATGGTAAAGTACACTAAAAAATGCTTTGATAAAGAAATACCACATCTATTTTGGACAAATTATTTGGCTCAAAATATTATTATTAAAGTAAGAAAGATTACGTGGGAAAAATGTAAGGGCATGTTCTAACACCCACGGGTGATCCGTGTGTTAAGATTGGGTGACCCACTAAAATACATAAATATATTACTTATGATATATTCCTAAACTCACTAAATTTATTTATATAAATAACCATTACCAACTGTAATTAAGATTTTAACGGTTTGTTTTTTTCAATGAATCAAGTTAGTTCAAATGCACCTTTAAGAAAAGTCGGATTTGTATAAATATAGTTTTTTTTTTTATATACAGAGGTAAGATTTAAATTTAAAATTTTACGAATACTTTACTACTAGATACAACCAATGAACAACCTCAGTATAATTGCAAAACTTAATTCTCTTAGAATTTTTATCAAACATATGACTAATAAAAATAAGTAAACATTAAAAGATACTAGTTAACAATGATTGATTAGTTTATTGATTGGATTTTTTCTAATTTTCTTAAATTTGATCTTCAAAAAATATCATGATGTAAGAAAAGGTATTGGAGATTTGTGGTGAAGCCACGCTGACAATTTAAAGCTTCTCGGAAATGCCATTGCAATCTCAATTTTTTTTCTTCAAAAAATACCACTTATTTCTATTTACAATAATGGCTATAATGCACAATTCGATTGATTCTATAATTAATTATCGTAAATGTCCATAAATGCATTTTCTTCCTTTATAACAAAACAACTTAGTGCTCATTGTGCCACCACTATCACCAATGATAATCCTCGGACCCGGGGTCAGAATAATTCTATAATCTTAACCTTCAAAGGGACAGCTGACTACACTGCTACTACACCTGCAAAGCGCCGGAAAGAGTCTCGGCGCAGACACTCCAACAATCAAGTTAGTACTCATAGTGATCATAAAGAGGTAAGTAAGGTTGAGAATAAATTTTGGCTGAGTTTGGGCTAGCTTTTCTGTGTGTGTCCTTACTCTCTTCATCCTAGTGGGGGGTATTTACAGGTGGTTGAACCCCGGTAGCTAAGAAAAGCTAGGATACCGGGTTGTGGAATTGTGGGCCATGTTGGACCGGATGGGGAGGACTTCCTCATTGATGTTGACCACCCTAGTAGCACTGCGAGTGAGGTACCGGATAAGTGGAATCTGGCCTGAGAACTTAAGCTAGAGACTCCGGGCGTGTAACTCTAGGCCCTTAAAAGACTAAAATGCCCTGGGGTTCTATTTTGGATTATCAACCAATTTATCCAAGCGGGATTAATCACTGGTGTTGAAAGTTAGATTCAGGCTTCAAATTGTTATTGTATTTGGGAGATGAATTGTATCATTTATCTTAATTACGTTGATTTCTCAAGGTGATAATTTTGCCTTCGCACTGTTTTCTTATTAGCTAATTTATTATGGAAGATTAATTTTCCTTCCTCCAACAATATATGTACCAATATACCATATTAGTTACACTTTTTTTCCAAATTTTATATTTTTTTTGCAATTTTTTACAATTTATTTTTGGTTTTTTATTAAATATTTAAAAATTACGATTGCAATTTTTAGAAAACTATAAAGTTCATATTACACGCTTTTAAATCATAAGGAGTTAAATGAAACATTTTATAAATTTTAAGATTTTTTTACGTAGTTTATCCATAAAAATAATATTTCTTTTCTATTGTCGTTTTTCTACGTTATTAACTTTCCACTTAATTTTTTAATTGTTATACATTATTGGAAAATTAACATTTCATTAGATACATGCACTAAAAATAATAATAAAATAAAAAATTTATAAAATTTTAATATATTTTAATTATATAATATCTTATATTTCAAAAAAAAATTAGTCAAATTAAAATACTAACAAACTCATCGGCACGATACTAGTTTTTTTTCTTTGAACATTACTCACACTTATTGTTCACACATCATTCATTATTTCTTCGTTCCAGAAAAGATACATGACTATAATTAAGGGTCGATGTCCGAGTCCAACTTGCTTCACAATTTTCTTTCTTAACCTAAAAAACAATAAACTAATAAAAACCATATATAAAATTGCTGTTAGTGTTGAAACATCCCTACCCAACTAACGGTAGGCACCATGTATCTTACGTAGGCAGCTCATCTTTCGTTTTCTTTTCTTTGTGCAAAAGAAAGAGTGCAAAATCTCGATTATAAATTATGCGATTTTAAAATTTAAAATTTTAAAAATATTATAGCTTAAATAGTGGTGGAATAAATTTCAAAATGATTCGTCCATGTATAAACTATCTTATTGATTTGGGTACACGCTTAATTAAAATACCGAGTGCATTATATAATTTTTCGTACTGCAGAGGAATTCAGTTCAATACCACTTCCATTTAAATTTTTCTTAGGCCCGATCAAAGGGGAAAAAATCTGGCTCGACCCACGCTCATGTCTAATCACGAAAAAAAGACTCATTCATGTATTATCTCAAATGAGATTAAAATGAACACATGAAAGAACATAAGAGAACCAAGAACACAACAAGTGAAGATCAAACATCAAGCTGACCAAACCAGCAATAACGTTAGTTTTTCAGTAGATATACGCCATATGATCACACTAATTAAGACGAAAAAGGTTTTAAATGACATGGATAAGTAATTTAGGTTAGAGAAAAGAGAGTTGAAGTTTATAAATGGTGGCATTGTCACGCATGATATACCAACTCCCTCCTCTCACCTTTTTCAACAGCCGAAACCTTTCTCGTTGCCGACACTCAAAGAAATCAATATCTTCAGCTTCCTTACTCGGTTCCTCCCGTTCTTTCATTTATTTTGTCTTTTTCCTCCCCGTATTCCTCACGCTTTTCTCCTTTGTCCTCTTTTCTTCCCTCCCAATTTTTATAATACTGGTAATTTTTGGCACGTGCACATTACTGTATAAGTATGGAATTATTAAATTTATTAAAGTATTACTATTAAATATAAACCAAAAACAACTACTGAATTATTTTCAGAATTTAATATTAACATGTAATAATAAATGCCAACCAAAATTTAACATAAATTATATTTAAAAAATATGATATGAGATTGATCGGTTGTCGAACCCGTCAAAAGTAATAATAAAACCTGCAGTCAAGTGCACAATAAATTGTGTATAGTGGCAACAGGGTCGGGATTAAGGGATTAATACTCAATTCAATTTGATTGACAGAGAAGTCCAAAAAAAGTAGTAACAAAGGGGGGTTTTTGAATGGTTGTTTGTTTGTTTGTTTATTGATTACCTAAAACAGCAATAAAAGAAGACAAAGGAGTTAAGAAATCAATGGAGACAAGGTTCTCAGTAAGAATCTGTATCCGGTTGCAATTATGGTCAGCCGGTCATTGGTGCAAGTATCGTCTACCCCGAGCTGATAGACAAGCTATGGGGACCAGGTACGCTTAGGTCCCCTGCTTACCTTCGTAATAAAAGCTACCCCAAGGTACGCTTATGGGGTAACCTTGACAGTCCGCCGTCCTCCAAGGTACGCTTATGGAGACAATACTCGGCTGCTCATGAAGAGGAGGTAATACGCGTCTCGGGCGAGACACTCAGTACGCTCGAGGCTCTGCTCGAACAATCCGTTTAATCCAACTGGAAGAGACCGGGATCCCGATTGCCTCCAAAATGGTTATCTGCTTTTACCCTGCAGCTTCGCGTTAGGTATTGTTGCTACCCAATTTTTGACTTTTTGTCGCAACTTTACGCATTTTATCATTTATCGCATTTAATAGCTTGTCTAGATCAAATTTCTGTCGATTCTTGGTCCTAGGCTAGTTTGTTTAATATTCCGTGTCATTTCGTGCCTTTTTAGTTTTTCGTATTTTCGACTGTCTTCACGCGAACTTTTCTCGGTCCCGAGTAAGTTTTCTCGGACCGTGGCTCGAACGCGTAATTTCTTTAATTGATAATTATGTGCTATTTTTCTCTTTCACGCCACCTCGTTCAGTTTCGTTCAATTTTTATCGTAAGAACATTTATTTTGCGTTCAAACGTTTTGACGTTTCCGAAAGAGAAAATAAATACGTTAACTCAAACTTCTCGTTTATTTACTGTACCCTAGTTTTCTTGTCTTATTTTTCTACACGTCGTGGGTTCCTTGGCTCGGATTTATTTTCGCTTTCGTACGATTTCGCTCGTACGAAAATATCCCGTTCGTGTCCAATTTCATGCATTAATGACAATTAATGCATGAAATATCCAAATTGCCTCCCTTTTCTTCCCAGCTAGCTCGCAGACTACAATTGATCATCACAAAACCTCCCATCAGTGACCTTTGGCCACACAAACCCAAAACTTGGCCTCCACTCCGCCACTGTTCACCTTTCCACCTTTCCCGGCCATTTGCAGCCAAGCCTTTGCCTCCAAACCGACTCCACTTCCCTCTATAAATAGCAAGCAATTATCAACAAGAAATGGGCACCAAAATTCACTCTCACTCTCCACTTTCTTGCTCATCCTTCTTGGACCAAAAGCTCTCCTGGACAGTTAAACTTTAAATCCTCGCACAAAAGTACGTTTAACGTTCTTTTATTTAATTTAAATGATTTCCATAAAAATGATTTGCACGTGTATTGTCCAAAATTATGAATCCAAGAATGGGCCTAAGCCCGGCCCATTAGAATTATAGGCATTATTTCCATGCATTCATATATGATAATTAATCATCAATTACTTCTAATTGCATAAATGAGGTAATAATTAATTGCTAAACTTGTTGTAATAATTAATTACCCATTTTCACTTGTTGTAATAATTAGTTATTTCAATTGTTGTAATAATTAGTTAGATAGTTATTCCGACCTCCAATTTGTAATAATTAGATAAGTAGTTATTATATTGAATTATGGTTTGTAATAATTAGCTAAGTAGTTAAATTGTGTATGGGTATACCTAAAGTACTTATGTCAATTGTCGTCGATCGGGGTTCGTCCAAAAGGTAAGATTACCTTAAAACGTTTCCTTGTATGTTCACACGAAGGTCCAAAGCCTTAACCTTATCGTATACATGACCACTTAGGAAACGCTAGAACCACCAAATCGTATGCATGACATATAGAATTGTTAGCAATTAAAATCGACCCGCATGCCTACATGTTTACATCACTCACATTTAATTACCATGAGATTAATTGTGTTCTTGTTAAGTGATACGCATGATGGTTCCAAAGGCCATACCAACCTATGTGCATTCATAAAAAATGTACTTTGCTAGTTTCAACCATGATAGATCACGTAGTAACTAAGTCATGCGTGGCTCGATGAAAAGGGGGGAACGTCCGCTCTAGCATAGAGACAAAATGGTAAACCCATCCCTCTGACCCAAACGGAAATAACATGTCCCTACGAAAAATGCTAAGATGTAACGTCACCTTTGAGGGCCAAATCACGTCAAAAATGTTTAGATAATCGGAAAGTGTCCCAATTCGGTAAGCGGACTTTGTTGGCACGATTCGATCATTGGCCTATGTAAATGATCGGAAAGTGACTTGAGTTCGTGGGAAGAGGAGGTTGACATGCTTCGATCGTCTAAACAAATCTTTGTACATCAAAACTGTTTTCAAACACCTTTCTTACCGGTAACCTTTTTAGGATGTGACTTGGGTGCCTAACACCTTCCCAAGTCCATAAATACGACCTCGAACCATCGTTCTTTGGTTTAGACCATTGTGCCTTAGTTTATTTATTTTATGCCATGACGCTTAGGTTCCCTAAACCTTAGAAAAAATAGGGTGGCGACTTTATTGTATTATGCGAAGCATCCATTTATGCTTAGCATCCGTCCCAAACCTTAAACTCATTTTCAACGAAAAAGGGGGTGCGATAGTTTGACCTCACGACTTCCCTTGCAACCTTCAATCGATTCTTACCAAGAACAAGGAGACTTAGCCGCACATGTTAAAAGTAAAAATAAATAAATAAATCAATTGCATAATTTTAGAGAAGGAAGAAGAAAGAAGGAAATCCTATTTGTTACCTTTGCTCCGGTTTATTGAAAGAAAGAACAAGGATGCCGAAGGCAATGGTGGCGCCAAAGTCTAGCGGGAGCGGAAGAGAGAAGAAGAGGCGGAAGAGAGAGCTCTATTCCTTAAAACCCTAATTATTTTAATATGTATATTAAATAAAATAGAAGTTCTAAGTCTAATAGAACTAGGTTTTCCTTAATTATGCCTCTGTTGAGCTGGGAACACGGAGGGGAAGTCGGAGAAAAAGTCGGATTTATTAAATTTCCTTTTCCGCACTTTCCATTTTTTGCAGCTGGCCTGCGCGCGATGAGCAGCTCGACCTAGATGCTGGAAACACTCCAAAATCCGGTGAATAATGCATCTTTCTGGAATTTCCTCTCCTAAAGCCTGAATCTGCAATAAGTAAGAAAATAGAGGCTAATCAGTAACATCAAGATCCAAAAAAGGCTAGGAAAGGAAGAGAAAATGTGGACAAAATACATCATATCAAACATCCCCACACTACCCCAATGCTCGGCATCGAGCATTACACTTAAAAACATCATCTTGTTAGGAACAAACATCCTCAACCCAAAACACACAGAAGGGTCTATCACCCCCATATACACCTCGACCAATCAGTACACAATCCTTCTGCCTAGATAAACTCTGCATCAATCTTAAGGAATAACGAAACCAGAAGAGAGACTTTCCTACATCAGCTAGCTGCAAGCAATCCTCACAAGATAAATAGTGTTTGCACTCACGCTTAGAATCAGGGCTATGTATTTAACGCTCATAAAATGCAAATGACACAGCACACAGTTTGGTTTCGCAATAGCGATCCGAGTTAAAATCCACATGCATGGGCAATCAATCAATCAAAAAGACTTTGCGGGGGATAGAAAGAAAAGGGCTATGCGAAGAAGAGAAGAGAGAAGAAGATAGATGAAAAGAAGAAGAAAAAAGAATAGAGAAGATAGAGAAATGATCAGAAATGGAATCCTTAGCTGGAGAATAAATCGAAATAGGTGAGAAGGCATCTGGCAGTAGCAAGGGTGATTGATTGTTATTCCACTTTATTTTGTTGTCTCTTTATTTGGTTTTTGAGACAATAAACATGCTGCTTTGACCCTTATTCCTTCCTTTTTCCAGAATTACACTTGAATGACCAGGATTAGGAAAAGGAACGAAAAGGCCAAAGAATAGAGCTCAATTGATCAATCAGCCTTATCAGATTTTCCAGCTGATGCATTTCGACTCATCTCAAGGCCTTGAGATGAGGCTGCTGTGACGTTCCCAAATCTGGACAGCACTCACCATGATTTTGCGCGCCACAATTATTTAGTCTTGAGTGCGTTTCTTGTCTCCTTGGACCCCGTTTTTGCAGACACTTAGCTTCTTGGGTTCAGATATCATTCCTCCCACTCCTAACAAGTTCTTAGAAGACAAAAACAACATTCTCCTTGTGTTTTGGGAAGAATATTCTCGCATTTAGACAAGCTTCTTGAAGACCAAACGGATGAGACTTGTTAGTAGGAGTTGTCTCACCTTGCAGAGGAACATCTTGGCGTCCAGAAGGACATTAATAGAGATCAGAACGGACAGAGGAAGGATTCGGACAGAAGGAGGAACCAGAGGAGAAAATCAGCACTTCACCCACATTTTCCAGATTTTCCAGCTTTTCTGTATTTTCGGTTTTGCACTTCTTGTATCATTTCCATTATGTTTTGTAACTAAAAACCTCCATCTCTGGTAGAGATTTAGAGGTTGACAATTCCAGAAACGTTGTGAGACTTCTTGTTCTTAATTAAAAACGTTTTCATATCTCTTTTCTTGCTTGTTTTAATGACAATTTGTTCTTGTTGAATTTAGGCTTAGCTAACCTATGTTTAACTTGAATGATTACAGTAGAATCACTCTAATGCCGCGTTTCTGTGTTAGAGAGAACCCGAGTGGACAACTAGTGGATAGGATGATGTCTTCTTGAAACTAGAAGAAGAAAAGGGTTAGTTTTGAGGTCAATGGACTGCAAGTGCGTCCATCTCAAGGTCTAGGGAAGGGCCTTCCTAATCATATCAACAAGCTAGCAATCCTTGATTGTTAAGGGAGTTAGGGTCGCGAAAGGAGCTTCTCCTTGAGTGACTTGAGTAGGAGGAGGCTTGGAGATCGCCCCTAGATGAATCTCTATAACTTCCCTATGAAAGTTGTTTTGAAAATGTTTTTTGTCAATGATCAACAAATATGGAATTGTCACCTCATAAGGATCTCTACTAGGGATTTTCTTTCTCTTCTGCATCTCTTTATTTCACTACTGTTCTCTTTTATGCAATCTTATTTTCGTGCATTATTGTTTCTCAACCTATCAAACTCTCACCTCTTTGCTGATTCTTGTCATTTATAGGAGAAATAAAGATCAGACCGATTTGTCCCTGTGTTCGAACCTCTTGCTGCTATGCACAAATCCTTTTTGCTGCTTAGTGATAAGTTGTAATCTATTTATTTATGATCGGATTCGACACCCGTCATAAATTGGCGCCGTTGCCGGGGACAACGGTGTATTGATTTTCGTTTTTCTTGTTTGTGACAATTTTCAGTTGTCTTTTTATGAGCAATTTCAATTATTTTTCTCAATCAGCCTCTATTCCTCAAAGTTTTGATGCAGGAGATGTGTCCAACCATGAAGGATGTTATGGTCCGCCACAGTGTGGATATGAGCCAAATTATAATCCATCCATATGTACCCCTTATCCCACTTGGTGGAACCAACAAAGATCAAATTATGGAGTGCAATCAGTTCCTGATTATCAATATTTCCAGCCTCCGCAACCTAGCCAAGAACCCACTGTTTCTGAAATTTTAATGAAAACCTTAGTTCCATTTATGCAGGAAACAGAGGGGAGTTTAACTAGGTTAGCGGAGCAAATAAGACAACTTGCACTTGAGCAGGAAAGACAGAGATGCATACCTTCAAACTTCCAACCAAATGTGGAATCTGATGCTAGCACTGCCACTTTTGTGAGCAACAAAAATTTACCCGAGCAGTCTGACTCATCTCAAGGCCTTGAGATGAGCGACCCAGAACCAGAAGCAAGTCTAGAAAAATCTGCAGAAGTTGTCGCTCAACAAAATCAGTCCAATCAGACCCAAACTCATTCCAGTACTTCACTGGAGCAGGAGACGAAGGTTGTGGACACTTGTCATAGCATCGAGCTAGAGGAGGATGTGAAGAAGATTGAGAAAGAAATCGATGTGGTGGAGAATCCACAAACGGTTGTGTGTGAAAGGGAAGTTCTGAATTTTTTTGATTATATTGATCCATTTATTGAATTACCCTCCATTCACAACCAATATTTTCTTTTTATTGTGCATGAACCCGAACCAGAATTTGAATCATTTTATGGTTGCATGCAGATTTCTTTGGTAGAAGGCCATGCACTGAATGAAATCATTATCATCAAACTTCGTGCATGGAAAGCATTATGTAGGATTGGTTGAAAAAGTGACGCTCAATGTCTAGTCCAAGACTATAAAGAGGGACGCTGCATGGGAGGCAACCCATGTTCCTTCCGTTTCTGTTTTCATTTCGTTATTTTCGTTTTTATTTCCAGTTAATCGTTTTTTCTGCATAATAATGGATTTTTGGAATTTTCCAGTGCAGGCCATCCGGCCTATCTCAAGGCCTTGAGATGGGAAGACCAAAACCTCCAGCTCCACCCCAACCATGATCATTGCCCCGGGTTTCATCATTTCTTTCCCCTCTCTTTTTCATTTTCTGTTCTGTTCCGTTTGTTTGCTTGCTTGTTTGTTGTGCATGGTTTTTCTTTCACATTGAGGACAATGTGTCCTTTAAATGTGGGGGAGAGACACTTTCGTGTTTGTTTGTGTTTTTTTTGTGTTTTTGTGCATGTTTGTTTTTCTGTTTTTATGCATGTTTTTCTGCTGTTTGTTTTTCTGTATTTTCCTTTCTTCTGCATGTTTATTTCAATTATTTTTGCATGCGCTTCTGCTTGTTTTCATTTATGCATGAGTCGTTTTTTTTTTCCTTTGTTGTTGTGTCCCCCCATTTGTATAGAATTGAAATCCCAAAACTGAACTCATGTAAATACTTGACTTATCAACTCCATCTTCCGATTCTGAATACTTCTGGCTTTACAACTTGTGCATTTATTTACATAGATGTATGATGAGTATTGCTGTCCTAGAAAATACCTTGCTAGAGCTAATCTGTCTTCTCATCTCAAGGTCTTGGGATGAGGATCCTATCCTCTCATTGCTGCTAAGTCTTTAAATTATGCTTGCTTGCGTACCCTTTAATTTTCTTGTGTGTGGTTTCTCATCATGCCCTCCGGATTGCACGATGTTGGTGGTTCGGCACCATCATCCCATTTTGGAAAAACTTCCAGTCGGTTGTGTGCTAACTCCCTTTGGTTGGACCGATCATAGCACCATGGTGAGAAATCAAGGTCTGCATGTGCATGTGTTTGAAAAAAAAGAAAAAGAAAAAAAGGGTTGTGGATGAAGAAAAGGAAGAAAAAGAAAAAAAGGGTTGTGGATGAAGGAAGTTGAAAAGAAAGAAAAGATGGAGATTGCGGAAAGCAGGAAAGAAAAAAGAAAAAAAAATAGAAAAGCAGAAAACGGAAAAAAAAAGAAGAAAAAGAAGGAAGAGAAGAAAAAGAAAAAAATAGAATAAAAGAAGCCTTTGGCTCGCTATTTGTTTTAATTTCTGTTCTTTAATTGTTGTATGTGGTTTTAAATTATTTTGCATGAGTGTCAGCGGCAGTAATTGGATTTAGAGTCGAAGGAGGAGAACACAGAGGCCCTAGGATTTTATTTCCTGGTTGAACAACATGTTATCATGCCCCTATTTGAATATGTGCACAATTGTGGTGTTTGGAGTATTTAGCATTGCTTGATTGAGTTGGTTTCTGAAGTATTTGTGTGAGTTCAGTCCAGGGGTTGATTCTCTGTATAAGGGAGTATTTTCTGTGTTTTGTGTGTTTTGTGTTCATGCTTGAGGGCAAGCATGGTTCAAGTGTGGGGGGATTTGATTGATTGTTATTCCACTTTGTTTTGTTGTCTCTTTATTTGGTTTTTGAGACAATAAACATGCTTCTTTGACCCTTATTCCTTCCTTTTTCCAGAATTACACTTGAATGACCAGGATTAGGAAAAGGAACGAAAAGGCCAAAGAATAGAGCTCAATTGATCAATCAGCCTTGGCAGATTTTCCAGCTGATGCATTTCGACTCATCTCAAGGCCTTGAGATGAGGCTGCTGTGACGTTCCCAAATCTGGACAGCACTCACCATGATTTTGCGCGCCACAATTATTTAGTCTTGAGTGCGTTTCTTGTCTCCTTGGACCCCGTTTTTGCAGACACTTAGCTTCTTGGGTTCAGATATCATTCCTCCCACTCCTAACAAGTTCTTAGAAGACAAAAACAACATTCTCCTTGTGTTTTGGGAAGAATATTCTCTCATTTAGACAAGCTTCTTGAAGACCAAACGGATGAGACTTGTTAGTAGGAGTTGTCTCACCTTGCAGAGGAACATCTTGGCGTCCAGAAGGACATTAATAGAGATCAGAACGGACAGAGGAAGGATTCGGACAGAAGGAGGAACCAGAGGAGAAAATCAGCACTTCACCCACATTTTCCAAATTTTCCAGCTTTTCTGTATTTTCGGTTTTGCACTTCTTGTATCATTTCCATTATGTTTTGTAACTAAAAACCTCCATCTCTGGTAGAGATTTAGAGGTTGACAATTCCAGAAACGTTGTGAGACTTCTTGTTCTTAATTAAAAACGTTTTCATATCTCTTTTCTTGCTTGTTTTAATGACAATTTGTTCTTGTTGAATTTAGGCTTAGCTAACCTATGTTTAACTTGAATGATTACAGTAGAATCACTCTAATGCCGCGTTTCTGTGTTAGAGAGAACCCGAGTGGACAACTAGTGGATAGGATGATGTCTTCTTGAAACTAGAAGAAGAAAAGGGTTAGTTTTGAGGTCAATGGACTGCAAGTGCGTCCATCTCAAGGTCTAGGGAAGGGCCTTCCTAATCATATCAACAAGCTAGCAATCCTTGATTGTTAAGGGAGTTAGGGTTGCGAAAGGAGCTTCTCCTTGAGTGACTTGAGTAGGAGGAGGCTTGGAGATCGCCCCTAGATGAATCTCTATAACTTCCCTATGAGAATTGTTTTGAAAATGTTTTTTTGTCAATGATCAACAAATATGGAATTGTCACCTCATAAGGATCTCTACTAGGGATTTTCTTTCTCTTCTGCATCTCTTTATTTCACTACTGTTCTCTTTTATGCAATCTTATTTTCGTGCATTATTGTTTCTCAACCTATCAAACTCTCACCTCTTTGCTGATTCTTGTCATTTACAGGAGAAATAAAGATCAGACCGATTTGTCCCTGTGTTCAAACCTCTTGCTGCTATGCACAAATCCTTTTTGTTGCTTAGTGATAAGTTGTAATCTATTTATTTATGATCGGATTCGACACCCGTCAAAGGGCTAGACGATGATGGTGAGTCTGCTGTGGGGATTCTTCTTCTGTGGTGGAATCAGCAATCTTCTGAAATTCTTCGTATTTTTGCTCTACTTCAGTTTAATGCTCCCCTTTGCTCAACTTTTAATTTTTTTTTGAATTTTTTTTGAATTTTTTTTCTTTTTTTTTAATAAAGCAAAGGGGGCGTGTACATTATTTCTTTTTCTTCAATCTGACTGGAGTAGCAAATGTTCTTTGTTTCCATGTCGCTCATTGAATGACTGATATCAGCTGCTGGATCTAGTTATTCATATCCTTTCCATATCTATCTTGTAATTCAAATAACTACTTTCAGCATCTCGATCTAGCTGATCATTTCTATTTCTTCACGGCAATGGGATCGACTGCACTCAGCGTCTCGGTCTGTCTGCTCGAAATCCCCACACTAAGGATTTGCACCATCCAACCCCTCATGTTGTCTACTGCCCAAGAAGAAGATGCTTCTCACCTGCTAAGGATGAGGCGAAAGAAGGAGAAACAAGTGGTCAGAATAAATAAGCGGATAGGGCAAGAGGTAGATAGAAAAAGAGACGAAGAAAGAGAAAGAAGCAAAGTTGCAAAGTCTTTTATCCTTTTGTGCTTTCCCATGTCTAATGGTGCCCATACCCAGGGATCTCATGCGAAACTAACTAGTAACTAGTCGTGCATTCATCACTCAGTAGAAAGATGCGGCAATGGAAGCTCAAACACTCACAGGGTAAAATACATTGATTGCAAGCAGCATGGGCAAGATGTAGTCATAAGAGCTAACAAGCAGTAAATTGCGCAAGTGGAGTTGGTGTAGTGGGTGAAGTTTTCCGTGTATAGTGGGTCTAATCTGTGTATTCTATCAAAGGTGATTTTCAAAACAGGGGTAGTGCAAGCTTAGCAAAAGGTAATTTCCAGAAAACCAAAGTTCACAAAATCCAAAAAAAATCAAAAAAATTGCCCAAAACAAACACATAAGTGTCCCTCCCCACACTTAAGCAACGCATTGTCCTCAATGAGAAGAGGGAACTCAAACAAGGGCATATGAAAAGGAAATAATAATAAAGATAAAATAAAGAGAAAGGAGGGATGAAACGTGGGTTGCCTCCCACGGAGCACCTCAGTTAACGTCTAGGGCAAGACGCTGGTTGTTCAGGCTTCTGTCAACCAATTCTACTAAATGCTTTCCATCCCTTTAGTTTGATGTGAATTATAACGTGAAGTGGATGGTCTTCTAGCAGAGCATCTTACCGGCAACCATGATATGATTCAAATCTTAATTTGGGTTCTTGCAAAACAAAGAGGAAAAAATTGTTATGAGTGAAAGGCGATTCAAGGAAAGGATCAATATAATCAAAAAGTTTAAGAATCCCCCTGTCACACATAATGGCTTTGGAGCTCATGTCCTCAATTATTTCTTCTTCAATCTCTTTTAAATCATCATCCTCAATTTCCCTCGGCTTGATGCGGTGAAAAGCCTCCAAAACCATAATCCCTTGGCTCACTAAAGTGTCAGAACAGTTCTGGAGTTTATTTGGCGGATTTGGCTGAACAACGGCTTCTGCATCTAATTCTGTGTCTAGGGCAAGACGCTCATCGCAAAAATCTGGCAGATTTGTGTTGCTCAATATTGTGTCTGCACTAGCCTTGAACTCCACGTTGGCTTCTGGCTCTGAAGGAAAGCATCTTGGATCCTCCAATTTTAGCTCATCCATTGACATGAAAAGGTCCTCTATCCCAAAAGAATCATCCTCGTGGGCAAGACACTCAAATGGCAACTCCTATAGAATAGCGGTGGACAAATTCTCCTCTTCACTTAGATAGTCGTTGCCATCTAAGTGCTTCAAATATGGTTCTATGGGGGTGATAGGGTGATTCATGGTCTGATTGGGCAGAAGTGTTGGAGCTAAAACTTTTGGTTCAAGTGTTGGGGCAACATCTAGGGCAAGCTGCTCGGGTATGCATGCAAAATTTACTTCAATAGCCTCTTGGCGATCCTGCTCCCTAATCTCCTGTATGGTTGTGGTTAGCTCTTTAAGTTTACAAGCTATGTCAGCTAGTATCGCCCAATCTTCTTGAGACAGCCATGTGTCTTGTGGAGGTTGTGGAGGTGGAAAATATTGATAGCTAGGTTCGGGTTGCACTCCATAGTTGAAATTTCCTTCATTACACCACGGGGGGTTAGGAGTAGATGCATAAGGATTGTAGTATGGGTCATAACATTCCTGTGGCAGACCATGAGATGTATATGAATCATAATACGAATCAAAACTCCCCTGTGGCGGACCATAGAATCCTCCATTGGCAGTCACATTCCTTTCATCATAGTTTCCTGCATCAAAATATTGAGGGAAAGAGGGTGAGTAAGAATAAAAATTAAAATAAGACATTAAAGAAAGAAATGATGTTTTCAGCGTCTAGGTCTTGACGCGGAAAGGAGTTCAAGATTGTCAAGGTCAGAGAGGGTTCTTTCGAGGACTGTGTAGAAACTTCTCTGGTGTCAGTGGATGGTTTCCTAGCCTGTCTTCTGGGTCTGCTCTCTGTCCACGGGGGAGGGGTTGATGTTTTCAGCGTCTAGGTCTTGACGCAGAAGCGAGTTGGAATTATAGGATCTGGTCTAGATGTCCTGCTCATGCAAACAAAAGAAAAAAATCAGTACCGCTAATCCCCGGCAACAACACCAAAATTTGATCGGTTGTCGAACCCGTCAAAAATAATAATAAAACTTGCAGTCAAGTGCACAATAAATTGTGTATAGTGGCAACAGGGTCAAACACAGGGATTAAGGGATTAATACTCAATTCAATTTGATTGACAGAGAAGTCCAAAAAAGGTAGTAACAAAGGGGGGTTTTTGAATGGTTGTTTGTTTGTTTGTTTATTGATTACCTAAAACAACAATAAAAGAAGACAAAGGAGTTAAGAAATCAATGGAGACAAGGTTCTCAGTAAGAATCTGTATCCGGTTGCAATTATGGTCAGCCGGTCATTGGTGCAAGTATCGTCTACCCCGAGCTGATAGATACGCTATGGGGACCAGGTGCGCTTAGGTCCCCTACTTACCTTCGTAATAAAAGCTACCCAAGGTACGCTTATGGGGTAACCTTGACAGTACGCCGTCCTCCAAGGTACGCTTATGGAGACAATACTCGGCTGCCCATGAAGAGGAGGTAAGACGCGTCTCGGGCGAGACATTCAGTACGCTCGAGGCTCTGTTCGAACGATCCGTTTAATCAAACTGGAAGAGACTGGGATCCCGATTGCCTCCAGAATGGTTATCTGCTTTTACCCTGCAGCTTCGCATTAGGTATAACCACAAAGTCGATTATAAAACTCTAAGTTAACTACTAGTTGATCAAGCTTGTAATTAATCCTAGGGGTTTTGACAATTAAATATTAAACAAGATAGATATTAGCCTGGAATATATAAAGCACAGTTTGACCTCACGACTTCCCTTGCAACCTTCAATCGATTCTTACTAAGAACAAGGAGACTTAGCTACACATGTTAAAAGTAAAAATAAATAAATAAATCAATTGCATAATTTTAGAGAAGGAAGAAGAAAGAAGGAAATCCTATTTATTACCGGCCCGAGCAAAGCTCCGGTTTATTGAAATAAAGAACAAGGATGCCGAAGGCAATGGTGGCGCCAAAGTCTAGCGGGAGCGGAAGAGAGAAGAAGAGGCGGAAGAGAGAGCTCCCTTCCTTAAAACCCTAATTATTTTAATATATATATTAAATAATATAGAAGTCCTAAGTCTAATAGAACTAGGTTTTCCTTAATTATGCCTCTGCTGAGCTGGGAACACGGAGGGGAAGTCGGAGAAAAAGTCAGATTTATTAAATTTCCTTTTCCGCACTTTCCATTTTTTGCAGCTGGCCTGCGCGCGATGAGCAGCTCGGCCTAGACGCTGGAAACACTCCAAAATCCGGTGAATAATGCATCTTTCTGGAATTTCCTCTCCTAAAGCCTGAATCTGCAATAAGTAAGGAAATAGAGGCTAATCAGTAGCATCAAGATCCAAAAAAGGCTAGGAAAGGAAGAGAAAATGTGGACAAAATACATCAAATCAGAGATACCGACGTCACCCAAACACAAATTTGTCCAAATTTGAAAATATTGAATGTTGAATTAAATAGATTATGGAGATGAAAATTTTAAAATTAATATAAATAATATAACATCAATTGAAGAAAAACTAATACATCAATTTTAATCACAGAGTTGTTGAATGTTTTTTAAGATAAAGATTTCCAATTAAATCCCTATATGATTAATTTAGTTTTCGTGGTCGTAAAAGATTTCTCCTAATCAAATTCCTAAAAGATTAATTTGGTTCTCGTGTTCGTAATAGATTTCTAGTCAAACCTCTACATTTATAGAATTTCATATTTCTTCCCGTATTTATAAATTTGTCTAATTAAACCCTACATAATTACTCATTCTAAATATTTTTTTATATAATGAATTTACTTGATGTTGTTTTCTCATAGTAGACTCTGCTTTCAATATTCGTGCTTAAAATTGCATGATTGGACTTACCTGTCTTTTTTTACTTTCTTTTGGTTTCTAAAATAATTACTTAATGATTAATTTCAATTCTCAATCCAATCCGCAGCGCGTAACTCAATTCTCTACTTTATTTTGATCTATTAAAATGATATTTTACCTTCCTCCAGTGATTTTAAACATAACAGAAAAAGACAGATTGACATCCAACATTTCTTAGAAAAAATAATTTAGCCACTCACTTTTGCGATCGATCGATTTGGCATCCAAGATTTATCTGTTAAATAAATTTATCACCCATGGTTTTTGCCGTTAGACAATGTTGTCACCGTGTTACTCAATTTTTTTGAACAATATTAAATAATTGATATGTGGCTGTTATTTAATGATGTGATATTGTCGCACCCCCTCTTTTCGATGTTGCGAAACATAGGTTTGGGATGGGAATGTGAGGCAAGCGTTGGACTCACCTCACATCATGCAAAATGAAGTCGCCACCCTATTTTCTAAAGTTTAGGGAACCTAATCGCCATGGCATAAAAATAAATAAACTAAGGCAAAAATGGTCTAAACCAAAGAACAACGGTTTGAGGTCGTGATTATGGACTTGGGAAGGTGTTAGGCACCCAAGTCACATCCTTAAAAAAGGTTACCGGTATGTGAGGTGTTTTGAGAGAATATTTTTAACAAGTAATTTGGGCCCTCAAAGGTGACGTTACATCTTAGCAATTTTCGTTGGGACTTGTTATTTCTGTTTGGGACCGAGGGATGGGGTTACCATTTTATCTCTTTGCTAGAGCGGACGTTCCCCCCTTATCATTGAGCCATGCCTGATTAGTTATTTACTATGTGATTCTATCATGGCAAAACTAACATCGTACGTTTTCATGAATGCACGTATATTCCGTGTGGGATCGAAGCCACCATGCATAACATTTAACAAGAAAATAATTAATTTCATGGTATAAAAGACAAGTGATATAAACATGGTATGCATGTGAGTTGATTTTAATTTTTTAGCAATTCTACATGTCATGCATACGATTCGGGGTTTTAGCATTTCTAATAATCATTCAAGGAAATGTTTAAGATAAACGTACCTTTTCGATGAGCCCTGATCGATCCATCTCTTCAAAACTGTGGTTAGCAATAAGTGATAAATACATAGGTATAAACAAGCATACACGATTTTTAACTACTTAATTAATTATTACAAACCAACAGTTGAAAATAATACTACTTATCTGATTATTACAAATTGGAGGTCGGAATAACTATCTAACTAATTATTACAACAAGTGAAATAAGCAATTAATTACAACAAGTCGACAATTCTTCAATTATTACAACAAGTTGATAA
The DNA here is from genome assembly GCA_963691705.1 of Viola odorata. Lineage (NCBI taxonomy): Eukaryota > Viridiplantae > Streptophyta > Magnoliopsida > Malpighiales > Violaceae > Viola > Viola odorata. Next base: position 15,799,659 of record OY829540.1, on the reverse strand, counting down.
TTCCTTAATTATTTGATAAGATTCAACGTCGATCTTGTAAGATTCGGAGTCGTGCCTGATCGGAACGGTGGCGGTCGGTGCCGGACGTACCTGCAAAGCGCCGGAGGGGGGCTCCAGCGTAGACACTCCGATGCTTAAGTCAGTTCGGGTTTCAAAAATCACAGAGGTTCGTCTGAGTGATCTCGATCTTACCTTCAGATTGGAAAAGTAGGGGTATTTATAGGCCTATTCGGCGATACCTGGCGATAACAATCCAGGCGATGTCTGATGGTGACGTCACAAGCGATACCAATGGGTGACGTCATGAGCGATATCTGACGGGGCTGCCAGGAACGATAACCTCGTGGGTCTCTAGGATGGGATGGTGCCGTGCGTATAGAGTCGCGTGAGTCCCCCCCCCCCCCCCGCTGATGTCGACAATCCTAGGAATCCTTCGCTGATTCTCGGGCGATATGAAAATATCTTACGGGTCTTATGGGAAATCGTCCTGGCGGGAGCGGCAAGCGTGGTAGCACCGTTAGGGCTGTCTTAATTGTTATCACAAGCCCAACTGAAAACGAGCCCGAGTGTTTACCAAGGGCGGTCCATGTCTGAGATTTTGGATGAAAACTTATTCTTTCGCGGGGCGGTATGTCTGCAGGATCTCCGAGTTTCTCTGACTGATCGACGTTAACTGTGTTAAGTGATGAGCTGGAACTTAGTTCTGAAGCTTTCCGGTGAACAAGCGGATTCCATCCTCCATTCTTATCCAGAGACCTGCTTTTCTGAGGCGTTAAAAGGTCCGCGAGAGACACTACTATTATGCTTGTGATCATGAGGGCATTGCTTTCGCCCGGCGATACCTGGCGATAACAATCCAGGCGATGTCTGATGGTGACGTCACAAGCGATACCAATGGGTGACGTCATGAGCGATATCTGACGGGGCTGCCGGGAACGATAACCTCGTGGGTCTCTAGGATGGGATGGTGTCGTGCGTATAGAGTCGCGTGAGTCCCCCCCCCCCCCCCCCCCCCGCTGATGTCGACCATCCTAGGAATCCTTCGCTGATTCTCGGGCGATATAAAAATATCTTACGGGTCTTATGGGAAATCGTCCTGGCGGGAGCGGCAAGCGTGGTAGCACTGTTAGGGCTGTCTTAATTGTTATCACAAGCCCAATTGAAAATGAGCCCGAGTGTTTACCAAGGGCGGTCCATGTCTGAGATTTTGGATGAAAACTTATTCTTTCGCGGGGCGGTATGTCTGCAGGATCTCCGAGTTTCTCTGACTGATCGACGTTAACCGTGTTAAGTGATGAGCTGGAACTTAGTTCTGAAGCTTTCCAGTGAACAAGCGGATTCCATCCTCCATTCTTATCCAGAGACCTGCTTTTCTGAGGCGTTAAAAGGTCCGCGAGAGACGCTACTATTATGCTTGTGATCATGAGGGCATTTCTTTCGCCCGACGATATTAGTCTATTTGACCTCTTAGCAGGGCTTACGGAGTCTCAACTTTATTCATGCCATAGAAGGGCTGTTGATGGGTCACTTGTGATACCGCCAAGGACTGCAACCATTTCATGTCGTGGATTTGCATTCGTTCCGGGTCCATCATCCTTTCAAGTGTACTGAAAACACACGGAGGAGATAGGCATTTATAGAGAAGTTAGTAAACTTTTGTACTTACAAGGGTTTTGAGGTCACGCGGGTCCCGTTCTCCTCTTTCGCTTAAGGAAGCAACGATATCATCGCGGCTTTATGCTATCAGCTGCCTACGATTAGCGCGACTTTATACCACCAGATGCCTGCGATGTCGGCGAGGTTTTACGCATTTAGGGCCACCTGCGACATCAACGCGGCCTTACACTGTGGATACCGGTAACCATATGGCTTTTACGTAATGGCTACCCGTGACATCGTGCCTTTTGGCGTTTTTCCATATTTTATCTTGCATCCTTTCGAACATTCATGTCGCGGATGGCATACGAGCATCAACCTTTGATTCTGCTTTAGGCTTATCAGTCCTTAGGGGTGACGAGACGGCTCGCCTTTTGAGGACCTCTTTGTTCTTTCCAAGGCCTCTCTCTTAGGGCCTATAAATTGGGGAACTTTCTCCACCCACGTTCTCCTCATCTCTGGCAATTCACATCATGGATCATTTGACTAAGAATTTCCTCCTTTCCAAGGGCCATTCTCTCAAGAACCTCAATGATGGGGATGTCGGGTTCCTGGAGAACATGTTAGTCAAGACCTCTGAGGACATCCTGGAGCTGCAAGGAATGCTGACCCCTCTTCATTCCAGGCTGGGAGCTACATCTCTGGAGGATTTCAGCCCTCTGGAAAGCGTGTCAAAGCTGGCTGCCTCCATCGCTCGGATTCAAGTGGTGATTGCCATGCTGCAGCAGTGCAAGGATATGCTGGGGTGCTGCCTGAAGGGGATGAGAGCCACCTCCCATGATCTGATTCTGGTCATGGATTCTCTGAGAGACCTTCCTGAAGTGCCTGAGGATGCTGGCTCTGACGCCTGATAGCGATGGCTCCCTTTGGGCCTTTTCTTATTTCTTCCTGGCATGTAAATGTACTTTTCGGCCCCTAGGCCATAATAAATAAACTGGTTTTAGTACGCCGTTTTGCAACTGTTCTTCTTCTTTAATGTGCCCTTTGTCTTTCTTGGAGATATTCTTAGCCCAACTAAAAACGGTTCAGCCATTGGGTGGTTTTCTGATTGGTTGTTCAACATTAAATCTACGCCGCAGTTGTCCTGGCAACTGATTGGGCGATTTTGCGGTTTTCCTCGATCAGGGAAAATCTCAACAGGCGTGACTGTAAATCCATATCTGCACTTCAGGCTTTACACGTGTCTTCTTTCAAGAGTCGGGTTAGAAGATCGAAGATCTTTTCTTCCCAATTTTCTGGCTATTTAAGGGATCTTCTCTCCTTCGTTATTCTTCGTCCCCTTACTGTTTTTTCCTTTATTAATATTCTGTGATCTCATGGCTGATTCTCATTTTTTAGATACGTTCGCCCGAGATTCTCCACCAACTCCTCCGACTTCTCCTGATTCGGATAATCCTCCTCCGTCACCTCCCTAGAGGCCGCCTGTTCGTCGACGGTGCCGCAAGAGGCGGAGGAAAGATGCTGCGAAGGCATCTAAGTCATTCTTCGATTCTCTTGCTTCTTTCTCTTCGAAGGGGAGAGAAACGTCTTTCCCTCCTGACGAGTCACCGCCAAGGGCTCCTTCCGCCTGTTCAGCTGTTAAAGCGGTGTCGCCGTCTGTCAAGGAGGAGTCGGATCGATTATCCACTCGCGTGGGAGAGAGGGTTGAGGAACCTTTCCCTTTCGCTGGCGAAGATCCATCACTTTTAGGTGAGGATGATGATGACGTGGTCTACTGCTATGGCATCTCCTGGTCTGAGGGTGAATAGTTGGGCATACCATGCCTCTTTGTAGATGCCGTATGGCTTTCCCAAATAATAAAATGACGTTTTTATTTCTTTTCGCTCTTCTGTCGCTTTTCTTTCTTTATGTTTCCAAGATTATCGCGGGAGTAGGCCTTTCGCTTGACGCAACCGCCTTTCAGTTTTCAGTCAGTAACTATCTTCTCCCAAAAGACATTGATGACTGTCCACGCGTCCTTTTCCCTTCTGCACGTGTTTTGTTTTCACAGGCTGTTCCTTTTTTAGGTTTAACCTTTATAAGGAGTTTACTCTTCTCTTTTAGTATTTTTTGCTACTATTTCAAAATTCTTCGTATTTCCTTTCTTCTGTGCTTCTTTCTTCTCGAGGGATTTTACTGCAATTGCTCGCCGGTGCCGTCGGCCGATTCACTGGTTCTCTGCTCCAGGTATTTTGCTTCTCTATTGCCATAGCTTTACTTTCCATTCCATTATGTCTCGCGCTAGGCCTTCTGCAATTATCAAAAATCCTCTAGATCCCGAAGTCAGGAGAGCTTGTAGTGTTTTTAATTGTAATGAGGTTTTGAGGGCTGAGTTAGAGGAGAACGATATCACTTTTCCCACGGGATATCGCCCCTTTGTCCCATTGAAAGATACTCGGCTTACTGATGCCATGTGGGGGACATTCCGGTTGGTTTATTTCAAGATGTTTACCTACGGGTTTCGTCTTTCGCTTCATACTTCTCTGTTGAAACTACTAGACCACTACGATCTCAATCCTGTTCAAATAACTCCGCCTTCCTGGTGTTGGCTTTACGCCTTTCTTCGTTCGTGTGAGATGAAGCATATTTTCGCTCCATCGCTCGATCTGTTCCGCACATTTTTCACCTTGAGGTGCCATAACTGCTTAGTGGATATTACCCCAAGATGGAATGGTGCTCTTGTTCGGTTTTTCTGGCGGAATTTTCAAGGTTTCGAAGAGAACGCGGACAACTGGAAAAATGGCTTCTTCACCCTTCGCTTGCCCTCTCGGTATTGGCGCGGTGGTTTCAACCGAGAGATTACTAGTGCCGCTTGGCGAGAACCAGATGTGCTGTCTAGTATGGATGTATCCAATGTTAACGCCTTATTAGAAATAGAAGGGCCTTTCCGCATTCGGGAATTTGCTCGGTTCAGGCCTTTGTCAGAGTGTGTCGTTGGTGAGTCTTTTCTTTCATCGCCTTATCGCTTCGACTTTCTTGTCATATTAAAATATTTTATCTGCAGGTAACGCTGAGGGTCGATCCTCCGAGGAAAGTGACACTCCTCTAAACGTGGTGCTGCTTCAGACATTACCTCCTTCTCCTCCACCCAAAGGCTCTAGTTGTCCGCCTATTCCGCCGCGAGGAAGGAGAAACAAAACCGTTGCGACACGCAACACATCTGCCCGACCTTCTCGTTTCCTTGAGAATTGGCTACCGTCTCGCGGTAAGGGAGTGGCCCCAATTAATCCCGTGATTGAAGAGGTCGACAGTGATAGCGGAAGCATGGATACTGGTTCCGAGCTGCGTCATGCCACCCTTGCCCAACGAATGAAACTTAGGTCCAGAAAAGGTGATCCTGCAGCAGAGTCAACCGAGGACGATAGCGAAGAGATCGCTACCAAAACGGAGCGTCTCGTAAAGAGAGTTCGCAAAGAGAAATCTGACCCACTAATTCCTTCCGTGGAGGAAATCAATGGGGTTCCTTCCGAGGAGGTTGACGCCTCGCACGTTACGGGTCCCTTGCTAGTGACGGAAGTTACCAAGGTGCCCTCTGCCATTCCTCCCAAGGTTAACGAGGCTTCGGCAGCGGTGGGCTCTCCCTTGGTGTCTGGCGGTCCTAGCTCCCCTATTCGCTCCTTTATTCCAGATGTGAGCTTACCAACTCCGAATCCCATCTCTCCTCCCCCACGGAAGCCTCAGCCCTTGTTTCTTTCTTCGATTTCGGGCATTGGTGATTCTGCAAAAAATTACTCTCCTCCTTATATCGCCAACCTTTCCCCTCAAGGTCTTCAAGGCCCCATTGCTTATCAGCTGGACTTGTCTTCCCTTGGTACCGACGGTCTTCGTGCTTTAGGGGTATCAGACCCGTTTTCGCGAGAGGAACCAGTGGGCCCGATAGTGGGGCAAATGTTTACTTCTTCGAAGGACAAAGAAGAGTTCTTGTGGCGTCCTCCCGACGTACGCCATTCACGTCTTCTGACTGACATGCTGGCCTGCTTCCGCGAGTTAAACTACTTTTTCGAGGATCGTCGTGACAAGGTTCAACCTTCTCTTGATTTAAAGGGAGAACTAGATGCTGCTTTAGGGAAGGTAACGGAGCTGTCGCAGCTTCAGGAGCGGACCCGGGCGGAGTTGGACGACTGTCGCGCTGAGCTTGCTCGAGAAAGATCAAAAGGGAAGGCTAAGATAGACCTTCTGGAGGCAGAATTGGTGGTAGCTGACAGAAAGAATATCTTCCTTCGCGAAGAGATAGCATCTCGTGATACGGATTTGGCCAAAGTGTCTTCAAAGATAACCTGGTGGAAGAACAAGACCATGGATATTTGTATCGCTGAATTCATGAGTCTCTATCGCCAGGGAACTGTTGACTCGTCAGTGCTGACCGATTACGCTTCCAAGAGACTAAAGGATTTGGACGAAGGTGAGAGAGATCTTCCTTCTTCTGGAGAAAAGCGGAGGAATGGTGATCGCGATGCTCGCGAGGGCCCATGATTAATCGAGGTTGCTCTATTTAGAAGATTTTCTGCTTATTTGCTTCTTTGTCTTGTAATAACGCCTCGTTGTGCGACAATACTTGTATTTCATTGCTATTTGATTTTCATTTCGCCTTTTCGCGCTAACCCAACGCTATTCTTTTAATCAACGCCATCTTGCGTTATCTCCTTTCTTACGATACCGCTCTTGTTTTTCCCAAGAGATAGTACCTTCTTTTCAGAGCATTTAATGCTTGCTATCCTTTCCTTAGAAAAGTCGTGATTGTGCTGGCACACGTGTCTATTTCTTCCAGCGCCACGGGCTAGCGTGCTTGAGAACTTTGCCTAAATCGAGGCGTTGTAGTGCTTTTCTAGGATTGCACTCATTACCTGAGTCTGTTCCTTATGCCGCTTCCACTCAACGACTGTGGCATTCGTCGTTTCGTTTGATCATTAGGGTTATAAAACCCAATATTTATTCTTTTCCCTATTCTTTTATCATCCCGCTTTCTCATATTTTCTTTTAGCCGTCTTATTTTCTCCCCACTATACAAGGCTCTTTGAAGTGCTTTTCTCTGAAGGTATTTCCTTTCTCCTCCATCGTCTTCTTCATCTTTTAATTCTTTAATTCTGCCATGGCTAAGACTCGCCGTACTGAGTCGAAATCTGCCGATGAGAAAAGGATAGATATTACGTATAGTGTTATCACATCTGAGGCCGCTCTCCGTGAGCAGTTGGCCGCCCATAATGCTGATATTCCTGATGATTATAAAACCACTGTTGCCCCTGAGTCACTACGTTTGAACAGCGTTTTGACGGGCAATCGTAGGGTTATGTATGCGCAAATGTTCCGTTATGGCTTTCGGCTTCCCATTGACTCTTTTGTCAAAGAATTGCTTGTTGCCGGCGATCTAACTCCGGCCCAACTATCCCCAAATGCATATTGTTGTGTTTATGCTTTTCTGGAACTTTGCAAATACAAAGGGATTACTTCCCCTTCCCTTCTACTGCTTAAATCTCTTTTTAAGCTGATGAAATGCCGGGGGGTGATAACGATATCGCCCCATTTTGACGATGACTCTCTGAAGTCTTTTACTTGGAAACTCCTCCATATCGAGTCTTCCGTTGATGGCTGGAAAAAGGAGTTTTTTGTGATAGATCTTCCTGGAGATCTTGGTTCCTGGTGGCGATCTGGGTTTAATCAAAACGTGGATGACAACGTCTGGAGCCGACCAGGGACCCTTCCGAAACGTGAGCAAGACTGGTTAAACACATTGCTCAAACTGGAAATTAGCGTTCACATTCGTCAAGTGGCCTGTAGAATGGACATTCAATCTTGTGTTAAACGTGAGTGTCGCGTTACTCCTTTCTTTGTTATCGCTGATACTAATGCTGACGCTATTTTGTGCTTTCGCAGCGACGGATCCCAACTATAAACCTGAGAGCGTAAGGAGATGCTTGAAAAGGGCTCAAGAGAGAGAAGAAAAAGAGAGAGCTACTTCCACGGAAGCAACTGATAACCCCATCGATCTTTCGGCTACTTCCGCTACTCTTGTTCAGGTTTCCTCTTCTTCAGCCGGTGTGAGGGATCCTGATATTCCTTCAGGCGTTCCCCTTGTGACCATCGCTGCTCCTCCTGCCCAGCCTTCTTCTTCTTCTAAGGCTCCTAAGGCCATTGCCAAAGGAAAAAAGAAGAGAAAAACGAGAAGCGTTGCCGCTCTTACACCTTCTCCAGACGCGGCAGGCTCTTCAGAAGCACCTCTTCCCCACACTGATACAGTAAGGGTGCTTTTTAGCCATGATATGCTATATTTCTACGTCTATCGTCGTTTGATTTCTCTTTTCTATATTTCATATTGCGTTCTTGGCAGGACACTACCGTTGTCGCTACCTCCGTTCCTCCCTCAGGCGATATGAATATAGGATACGTGCTGACTGGTTCCAAGAAGAGACAGCGGCCGGAAGATGAGGGCAGAAATCCATCTTTCTCTACCACCGGGATGGGGAACAGACCTGCGGACGGGTTTGACTCTACGGCTGTTCCCCAGGGAGGGAATCCGTCAGAATTTTTGGAGAACTTAGGCACAGGCGATACCTTCGGGGTTTCACCCAATTCTTTCGGCGGTCCCGCTCACGCATATTCCTCTAATCCGGGGTATCAAGAGGTCTTGCAGGATTTCTCAAGCTATCAGCCTCATGGTGCTTATCTTGCTCCAGGGGGTTCATCCACCCAGGTTCACCCTCCTTCTCCTCTGGCGTTTGCTCCTTCGAGCATTCCTCTGCGGGATCGTTATGGCTAAGGAGGTACCACCTTCAACTTTGTGGCGGATCTTAGTCCGATAGGTGGGGTTAGCTCTGTAACCCATCAAGTTGGACTGTATGATTTCCGTAACACCGGTTTGGCGGCATTGGGGGGTGATGGCTCGGATGAAGTTTCGGCTTTATTGGCTTCTCAGGTATTGGAGTCTGCGGCAGAACGTGACGCTTTTCTTTCTAAAGCCGAGTTTGATAGGGAGAACTCATTACGCACCAACCTTTTCACTAGTATGATGAAATTCCATTACTGGGCAGAGGAGGCGCGATGTCAGGCTACCTCTCTTTCCTCTGCTTTGGAAGAATTAGCGCGAGAGCGTAATGAGAAGAAAAAGTTGCTGGAGGAGCGTACAAACTTATTACTGGCTCATCAGAAGCAGAAAGAAGAATCAGTCTATCGCCTTGGCAGCGGAGGGGGCCAAAGTTACTGCCTTGGAGAATGAGAAGTCATCCCTGGGCAAGGAGAAAGCTGCCCTGGAGGAAGAGTTGGCTGATAGGAGCCTGTGGCACGTCGAGCAGACTGCCTCTATTTTGGTCGCTTGCTTTGAGGAAGTCAATGGGGTCGACGCATACAAACCCGATGAGGTCACTGCCGCTTTCAAACGAAGATCTGACCACCTTAATGAGGAGGGCTTTCACCAAGCTAAGGCGGCAGGTTGGAAACGGAGGCACCCCGAAGGTTGACGTGCTTCGAGGCTTTATCGCTCTTTCATTAGTGATCAAGCGTCACTAAATTTTTATTTATTATTTTGACCACCGAAGTTTGTACTTTGTAGCCCCCTTTAAACATTTCGATATGTTCAAGCCACTTTATTACTGACTTTCCTTTACTTAGTTGTCATGTTTTCCCAATGCGCTTACTTATCCGAACAGATCCTTAGTGCTCCCACCAAACTTACAGAATTTGGTATTGGGTTAACTTTCTTGGTAAGACTAGCGATATCTCAGCTTACGAGATCCTCACTCCTTCCACTGCCCGAAAAGTATTCTGCGCATTCTCAACTGTAAATCATCAGTAACAAAAACACGTTACGAGGGATAGTAATTACCCGTAGGAGCCTTTTCGCTGCCATCATAGGGCGTTACCCTGGAACCCGCGGGAATCGCTTTCGCTATCAGCTCTACACTTCACCAGGGATTACTCATCTGGTTACTAGCCCGGATTTCACAATTCTCCGCGTTTCCCTAATTTCACGATCGGCCCTTAAAGTGCCTCGTCTTAGTGAGCTGTCGGATCGGGACGGCTATCACAAGGCTAGGGAATTTTCACTTTTGGGCGTTGCCCTCGTGTCTAGAACCGTGTCCTTACTTAATGGCTTAGCCATAGCAGCCCAGTCGTTAAGATAGGATTCTTGTTTCTAGAACGGAGTTTCTATTTCTTTGGGGCGTGCCTCATCTTGTTGGGTCGTCTCCATGAGAACGGTCAGTACAAGAAAAGGACTTTTCACTCCCAAAGATACCGGGTGGTGCCCTCACTTAATGAGCCATCTGATCAAGATCGGTCATCACAAGGATAGGACTTTTCACCCCCGGGGGCGTCCAGGATCTTTCAATCCGACGCTAATTCAAGGTATGGTGGGTAGTGCCCTCACTTAATGGGCCATCTGATCAAGACCGGCCATCACAAGGATAGGACTTTTCACTTCCCCAAAATACCCTCTTTTTTATCTGCACAAAGGCAACCACAAACTTCCACGAAAGCTCTCTCATCGAGCGTTAGTCATGGTTAGGGTTGACATAAATCAAAGGTGCAGATAAAATCAAATTCTAGAGTAATATAACTTCAAGCGAGCGATATTCCAAGAGTTGGATAAGGGTGTACCATCGAGAGTCTCCAGGTGGTAGGCTCCTTTCCCGACAACGTGGGTGACACGATATGGTCCATCCCAGTTTGGACTGAGTTTTCCCATGCGTTGCCCTGCCGCTCTCTTGTCTCTGAGCACCAGGTCGCCGGCTTTCAGCAACCGTTCTTTGACGCGCCTGTTGTGATAACGGGTCATCTTTCGTTTGTAATACTGCGTTTTCAGAAGGATTTCCTGTCGGACTTCTGGTAACGCGTCCAGGTTAGCTCGTAACCTTTCCTCATTCAGTTCCTCCCGAAAGTGAGCTACCCATAGGCTCATGGTTCCAATTTCCACCGGTGTAACGACTTCGGTCCCGAAGGCCAACGCGAAAGGTGTTTCTCCGGTGGTAGTCTTAACGGTCATGCGGTACGCCCATATCACGTATGGTAGCTCATCAGCCCATTTCTTTTTAGACCCTTCTAGGTTTTTCTTGATGCCGCTAAGGATGCTCCGATTGGTTACTTCCGCTTGTCCATTAGTTTGCGGATGAGCCACGGAGGAAAAACGTTGCTCGATTCCAAATTCTGAGCACTGGTCTTTGAAGAACTGACTGGTGAACTGCGTCCCATTATCGCTGATAAGAATACGAGGTACGCCAAACCTCATGATAACTTGATATTTGAGGAAACGCCAAGTTTTTTCTGTCGTGATTGTGGCGACCGCTTCAGCTTCCGCCCACTTAGTGAAATAGTCTACCGCCACTATCACAAATTTCAGTTGAGACCTTGCCTTTGGGAATGGGCCTAGGATATCGATCCCCCATTTAGCAAAAGGACAAGGGGCGATAATTTCAGATGTTTCAGTGGCAGGCCGCCGAGGAATCTTGGCAAACTCCTGGCACTTAGGGCAGGTTTGCACATAGTTGTGGCAATCTCTTCGGATGGTGGGCCAGTAGAATCCAGATCGAAAGACCTGCGCTGCCAGGGTACCGCCTGACACATGCATACCACACACCCTTTCATGGATTTCGCGCAAGGTGTGAAGACCCTCTTGCTCAGTTATACATTTGGCGGCAGGGTGAGAAAAACACCTTCGGATTAGATCCCCGTCATAGTACGTACATCGAGCTGCCTGTCTCAGTACCTTCTTCTTTTCAGCGGTATCTTCAGACAGTTCCTCGTGTTTCAAGTATTTGATTACGGGGATTCGCCAATCGCTCTCACACTCCTCCACACATAAAGATGCTTGCTCTCCCATGAAGGATGGTACCGATAGCTCATGATAATATACGCCTTTAGGTATGGATGCTTCCGGATTCGCGGCCATTTTGGCTAGATTGTCAGCTTCAGCGTTTTCCTCTCTAGGGATATGCTCGAAGCTGATCTGCATGCCTTCTTTCTTTATTTCCAACAATTCTCGCTTTACTTTGGCGAGATATTGAATCATAATGGGTTCCCGGGCCTGAGAGTGCCCCAAGACCTGGTCAATTATCAACTTGGAATCACCACAGATTTTTAGACGCAGGTCTCCTGTTCTTCCAGTATCGTGCCTCCCTTTAGAGGAAAGTCCTTTCCCTATTCTGAGTCCGGCTAGTAACGCCTCATACTCTGCCGCGTTATTAGATAACGGCTGTAGGATTCGAATGGCGTATCGTATTTTCATATCGTGCGGCCCATTTATAAAAATTCCAGCTCCAGCCAGCTCTTGGTTTTTAGCTCCATCCACATGGACGATCCAGAGGTCCGTGTAGGTTTCCGGGAACGGGAGATCCATATCTCCCCATTCCGCTTTAGGTACGTCGTCCAAAGGATCCTCTGTAAAGGTACATTCCGCTATGAAATCAGCCAGGATCTGAGCCTTTACGGACGGTCGAGACTGATACCTCAATCCATATTGTTCTAGTTCAAGCGCCCAAATCAACATTCTTCCGGAAGATTCAGGCTTTCGAAATATTCTTTTCAGAGGTTGGTCTGTGAGTACGATGACGGAATAAGACTGAAAATATCAATCCATTTTGCGGGTGGCTTGTATAAGAGCGAACGCTATCTTTTCAATTCGGGCGTATCGCAACTCCGCATCCTTCAGGACGTGGCTCACAAAATAGACCGGCTGATGAGAGTGGTTATCGTCGCGAACGAGGACGGCACTGACCACTTCATCCGCGGCGCCAAGATACAAATACAAAGTATCGCCTACTTCAGGTCTCGTCAATAATAAGTCAGACGATAGGTAATCTTTTAGGCCGATAAATGCTTCCTCACATTCCGGGGTCCACCCGAACGAGGCTTTCTTGCGTATGACTTTGAAAAAAGGGAGACACTTTTCTCCTTGCTTGGAAATGAATCGCCCAAGGGCAATGACTCGCCCTGTTAGCCTTTGCACCTCTTTGATGGTTCTTGGAGATATCATGTCTTGTATGGCCTTAACCTTTGAGGGGTTAAGCAGGATGCCTTTTTGGCTGACCACGTAGCCCAAGAATTTTCCTGTTTGAAATGCAAACATGCATTTTTGGGGATTTAACTTCATGCGATACCTTTTCATCACGTCAAAGACTTCCTTTAAGTCTCGTAGGTGATCTTGAAAGCTTGCGCTCTTCACCAATATATCGTCAACGTATGCTTCCACATTCCTCCCTATTTGCTCTTCGAATATCTTATTGGCCATACGTTGGAACGTAGCCCCGACGTTCTTCAGCCCGAACGGCATTGCCGTATAACAGTAGGTGGCCTTTGGAGTGAGAAACGCAGTCTTTTCTTCATCTTCCCGGGCCATGGGGATTTGACGATATCCAGAGTTGGCGTCTAGTGAGCTTAGATAAGCGTATCCAACGGTCTGATCAACTAACTGATCTATTCGAGGAAGCGGGTAGCAATCCTTAGGGCAAGCATCATTTAAATCTGTGAAGTCGATGCACATGCGCCAATCCCCATTGGGCTTAGGAACAAGGACAGGGTTTGCTAGCCAGGTGGGATATTGGACTTCGCGGATAAACCCTGCGTCAAGGAGCTTTGCTACTTCCTTATCTACAGCTAACGCCTTTTCATTAGAGAACACGCGTCGCTTTTGCTGTATCAGCCTGGCATCTGGGTCCACATTGAGCCGATGTTCGGCTATTTCCCGCGATATACCGGGCATGTCGGAGGGTTTCCACGCGAAATCTCCTTGGCATTTGTTCAACAGCCGGGCCAGTTGAAGGTTTTCCGCCGTGCTGAGTTTTTCACTGATCAGGAAACTTGCTTCCTCTATACCGATTGCCGGAATGGGTACCATTTTGTCTAGAGGTTGAGCGCGCTTCTCATCACTCTGCTCATAGGGGTCCGCTGCTATACATACGTACCTATCGCAGCTTCTTTGAGTCATGAGCGAGTAGCATTCCGCCGCCAGCTTTTGATTGCCTTTTACAGATACTACCCCATCCCAGGAGGGGTATTTCATCTTTAAATGCTTCTGAGATATCACCGCTCCAAAGCGGTTGAGGAAAGGTCGTCCGAGCACGACATTGTAAGGCAAATTCAGATCCACGACAAGGAACAACAGGTTCTCTGATCGCTTGTAGGTGTCTTCTCGGAAATATATGGGCAAAGTAATTACCCCCGTGACAGGGATTGGACCCCATCAACGCCGACTATAGGCCGTTTGCTAGGTGTTAACTCATTATCAGGTCGTTTCATGAGATTGTAAGCTTCCAGCGAAAAGAGGTTCACCGCGCTCCCATTATCAATAAGAGTCCTTCTGATTCCATGACTGGCAATGACGGGCGTAACCACCAAAGCATCATTGTGCGGATAGACGACGCCTTTCTCATCCTCTTCGAAAAAGGATAATACCATTCGATCCAATATGCCTATCGCATCTCCTTTTTTTGTCATGCCATCACGTGTGCGCTTGCCTCCTTTCGCAGCTGTCAGAGGCTCTGACTCGTCCATATAAGGGGTTCCTCCCGCGATAATGTTAATCATAGGGATATATTCGTCATCAACCGCAAGAGTTTCCCTATCTTTACCTCTGGGAGCATCATCCTTTTGCAGAACGCGAGGAGGAACTGGTGGTTCGTCTGCTGTCCTTTTCATGAGATTATTTCTGGCATCTTCTCTTATTTGGGTGGCAAATTCTCCTAAATATCCTTCTTCTACCAGACGTTCTATCGCCGATCTTAACTCTCTGCACGCTTCTGTGGAATGACCCCTAGCTTTGTGGAACTTACAATAAGCATTCTCCCTTCTCCCTAGAAGCACTCCTGGTTTCGTAGGCGCGGGGTAGCGGATGGGAAGATTTTGCTGTTCTGCTATCGCTAAAATCTCTGCCCTTGGTACGTTAAGAGAAGGAAAATCTGGGCAGTACGTCCGGTTCTTGTAAGAATCCCCGTGACGTCGAGAGGGGGAACCACCGGTTTTTTCCTTCGAAAAATGACCCTTCTGTTTGTTGGAGGCCTTGGGGATATGGTCCTTCCTCCTGGCGTAATCGTCGATATAATGGTCGTCAGGTAGTAGCTTCGCGGGAGCAGTAGTAATTTGAGATGTCCCATGCGGCGCGTTATACGTCTTATCTCTATTTTCTTCCTCTTCCATTTTTGAGTAATTGTGGGCTTTAAGCCTCAACGCATCTAAAGTCACTGGAGGATCCACCATGAGCGCGTCTTTCAGCTTTCCATAGCGGCAGTTCCTTTTCAGAGCTTCTATAGCAAAATCAATAGTAACGCCCGGCGTTAAGGACATTTCCAAATCTAAGCGACTAAGAAATTCCTTTAAGGTTTCTTGAGGCCTTCGTTGTATGTCAAATAACACGGCGGCAGATTTTCTGATTGGAATTGCCGTGCTAAATCTTCTCCGGAATTTAGATTCTAATTGTGAGAAATTATTAATGGATCCACTAGAGAGACCCTCAAACCAAAGACGCGCCACGCCCGATAATGTCATCACAAATATTTGGTATAACGCCGCATCACTGTGGGTCTGAAACTGAACAAAATCCTTCACTTTATTAATGTGCGAGATGGGATCCTTGGTGTCATCATAAACATCAGTGGGAAGCTTCACGCGCCGAATGACCCTGTGACGCCTTATACGACGGCTAAATGGGTGGCCCGATGTATCATCAAGAATTTCACACACCTGACGCGGAGGAGACATTTCGGCCTAGTGCCCCATATTTCATGGTTCTGGCGTAAGATGTCGTCTAGGAGATCGACTGCGGCTCCTATGCGAACGACTTCGATACCTTCGACTACTGGATCTTTCACTGTACTCGGGAGACAAACTTCTGTTGGCTCCTTCCCTCCGTCCGTCCCACCGGTTCCTAACCCCCTCAAGCTGCCTGTCTCCTTGCAGGAGGAGACCTTACGGCATTTGTGGTACGTAAGCCTCTACTCTTCCTTGAGTAAACTGCTCAACACTAATCGGTGGATTTCCCACGGATAAAGGCATCTGGAGGTTTTCTGGAGACAACGGTGATAAAGGTCGATCAGCGACAATAGATGGTGTGAACATGACGCGGGGAGGGAGACTAGATCCAGAAGCACCAGGCATGACTCTTGCAACCATTTCTGTCAAATATTCCAGCCGAGAACGAAGGGCCGCTATTTCCATTGCAAAAGGATGTTCACGATTAAGCACAGATCCCCCCGAAAGAGGAGTGGAGAAATCAGATCCCGCTATCTGAGATGACAAGATGTCCGTCTGCGAGGAGGCCAGTCCCCCAGCAATTCCAACCGAGAGGTCCAGAGATCCCGAAATAATTGGTTGTGTAGTCATAGAGAGATCAGCAGTAGCAAAAGGGAATAACTGTCTGCGGATTGAGAAAGGGATATTAGAGGATGATGATCGAATTGGCTCCGATCCCGTGATCATGACCGTTCCAATCTTCCGACTAGACGGAGCTTGGCTATTAAGGATGCTCACTTAATATACCAAAGCTCTCAATGAAAGCACCATTTGATAAGATTCAACGTCGATCTTGTAAGATTCGGAGTCGTGCCTGATCGGAACGGTGGCGGTCGGTGCCGGACGTACCTGCAAAGCGCCGGAGGGGGGCTCCGGCGTAGACACTCTGATGCTTAAGTCAGTTCGGGTTTCAAAAATCACAGAGGTTCGTCTGAGTGATCTTGATCTTACCTTCAGATTGGAAAAGTAGGGGTATTTATAGGCCTATTCGGCGATACCTGGCGATAACAATCCAGGCGATGTCTGATGGTGACGTCACAAGCGATACCAATGGGTGATGTCATGAGCAATATCTGACGGGGCTGCCGGGAACGATAACCTCGTGGGTCTCTAGGATGGGATGGTGTCGTGCGTATAGAGTCGCGTGAGTCCCCCCCCCCCCCCGCTGATGTCGACCATCTTAGGAATCCTTCGCTGATTCTCGGGCGATATGAAAATATGTTACGGGTCTTATGGGAAATCGTCCTGGCGGGAGCGGCAAGCGTGGTAGCACCATTAGGGCTGTCTTAATTGTTATCATTATTAAAACAAGTTGAGCAATTAAATATTATCACATACATGCAATTTAAAATAACGACTAATTTAAACATCACATACGAACGATAATAATTCACGAAGATAATGCGGTGGTTTGATCATGCATGCAATTTTTCTTTATGGGCCGGGCTAGGCCCATATTTGAATTTCTAGTTGTGGGATGACATGCATACGAATAATATTAAAAAAGCATCGGATAAGTAAAAGAAAGGAAAAATGTACTTTTCGAGCGAAGATTAAAAGTTTAACTTACAAAGCGAGAGTGTTAGTAATAACCCAAAAAATAATAAATAATAAAAGCGCATGTAAACAAACTTCTAGCACGCAAGCAATTAAATAAACATGATAAACATGTAAACAATTTATTTCATATGAACATACAAATATTTCATATTAAAACATGGCATAAAGCAAATAAAATATCATGTAAGCATTCAATTAATTTCACTATAATTGACATGGCATAAAGCAAATAAAACATCATGTGAGCATACGGATAATTTTACGATATTTAGCACATAAAAGAAAATAAACAACATCGCATACGAGCATATAAATATTTCATATGGAAACTGACACATAAAATAAATAACAATTTATAAACATGCGAAAGTCATACGAGAAATTAATACGAAAGTTTACGAAAAAATTAATTATATGCATACGAAACATTTATACGAAAATTAAGTGGGCCGGGCTTGGGCCCATTTTGGATTTTTGGACATGACAAAATGGGCTTGGAATAAATCCAAGCCTAAACCTTTTATTCAAAACAAATGGGCTTGACAAAGGCCAAACCCATCACCTTTCTCCTTTAAAAACCCGCACAGTACCCTTCTTCTTCCCTTTCTTCTTCTTCAACGTCGCCGGCTGCCATGGCCGGCGACCAAGGTGAAATCAATGCAATAAAACTCGACCAAACCAAACCCAGTAAAACCAGTAGCACAACAACAATTCAAGGCAACGAAAACAACAAGAAAATTAAATGAAAACAGTGCCGTTTTTAACAAGTGAAAAATAAGTTAATTAACATGTATATATGGCTATTAATTACTCAAGGCATCCTGCCATTAAATTGAAGCAAGGGAAATGTAATTAGCATGAAAACTAAGCATGTGAGGCAAGTTTTAACAATTTATTCATGCATTATAAGCAAAAATGAAAATTAAAGAGCAAACTAAAGGAAAATGCTTACCTCTCCAGGAGAGTTTTGGACCAAGAAGGATGAGCAAGAAATGGAGATTAAGAGGAGATTTTGGTGCCCTCTATTCGTTGCTGGAAGCATGCTATTTATAGGCAAGGGCCCGGAGGAGTATGTGGTGAATTTGATGCGCGTGGTCGTGGGCGCGGGCTTCAACGACGAGTGGCTTGGGCAGTCCGGAGTGGTGAGCAAGTCTTGTGTTCTGTGGCTGGGAAGAAAGGGAAGCTTCTACTAATTGGAAAGCAAGCGACTGGTGGCAAACGTGAAGGAGAAGGGGCATTGAATTCATGAAGAAAAGAGGGGTACGTGATGATGAAAATGATTTAATGTGATGGGAATGCTTGAGGGAGAAGGAGAGTCGTTGATCTTGCATAAAGAGGAGTCCAAGATGATGATCAACGGCTGTGATGATGCTGCAATTTTATGCATTAATGCATATTAATTGTGGCACGAACGGGATATTTTCGGTTCGATCTACGGGTTCGCTTGAACTGAAAATAAATTTGAACCGAAAAGACTAAAAGGTGCAGAAAAATAAGATGAAATAAATAGTATACAACGAATAAATAGAAAGTTCGATTTAACGCATTTATTTTCTCGTTTGAAAATGTCAAACGTTCGGACGCAAAATAAATGTCTTTACGATAAAAATTGAACGAAACCAAACTAGATGACGTGAAAGAGAAACATAGTACGTGATTGTCAATTAAAGAAATAAAGTATTCGATCTACGGTCTGAGGAAAATCGCTTGGGACCGATAGAGGTTCTAGTGAAAAGACAGTTAAAAAACGAAAAAATTCAAAAGGCACGAAATGACACGGAATATTAAACAAACTAGTCTAGGATCAAGAATCGACAAAAAATTGACCTAGATGAGCTATTAAATGTGATAAGCGTAAAAAATACGTAAATGTACGACGCAAACCGAGAATACGGTTTAATCGAAAATACGAGAAAAATACAAAAGACGTGAAATATTAAAACAAATAGCCTATGATAAAAAATCGATTGAAATTTGATGTAAACAGGCTATTAGACGTGATAAGTAATAAAAATGAAAAAATTTTGTGACGTAAGTCAAAATTCGGGTAGCAACAGATATTTATTATTATTTTTTATAAAATGACATGCCATGACAATATTTTAAAAAATACAAAAATTAAAAAAATAAGATTTTTTTTTAAAACTTAAAAAAAATTACAGAAAAACTATAAAAAATTGAGAAAAAAATTAAAAATCAGAAAAATATAATTTTTTAAAAATTATAAAAAAATCTAAAAAATATAAAAAAATAAAAAGAGGAAAAAAAACTAGAATGTAAAAAAAACATAGAAAATTCAAACCAATAGGATTTTTTTAATAAAAAATTGACGAAGTCCCTAACCCTTTCCTCTTCAATCCCTTCAATAAACTCAGTATACTAAAAGAGAAGCTAAAAAATGAGGTGTGGAGTGGTGAAGTTAGCATCCTTAGCCTCTATATGAAATACATTTTTTTTTCTATTTTTAAATATTTTATTATAATTTTTCTTTAACTTTGAGAATAAAATATCTTTCCTTTTTCAAAATTTTTTTTAAATCAAACAATAGGAAGGAGACTTTGTGGCTTGGTCTATACTTTTTCAATAATTTCAATTTTTTTTTTAAATTTCATTAAAATAGTATCATTATTTAAATTTACATTATTTTCCCAGATTTGATTATTCTTTTCAGACCGGAGGGAGTAATTTCGACCTTTTAAGTGCGTAAATAATTATTAAAAATACTAAAGAATTCCAAAATCATGACAATTAAGAACATGACAAAGATTGGAGGGCTTACAATGATGAAAAAAGTGATTTAAATTTTATTTAGAATTTCTTTTTACCTTTTCTATTTCTCTTATTATTTTTTAACTTCTCAATGTCATGTACCTTATCATTTTTGTTAAACTTCTTAACGGCAAAAAAAATGTCAAAATTTCATCAAGTTATGAAAAACATAAATTTTAAAAATATAATGTTGAAATAATCTAATTTTTTATGTTGATCTTGTAACTTACTCAACTATTTTTTATATCGATCTTGTAATTTATTCAACTATTTAAAGAAATTATAATTTTTTTTACGTACTTTACTCAACTATTTTTTAGCCTTTTTTGGTGTGAAATAA
Organism: Viola odorata; assembly: GCA_963691705.1. NCBI lineage: Eukaryota > Viridiplantae > Streptophyta > Magnoliopsida > Malpighiales > Violaceae > Viola > Viola odorata. Next base: position 15,779,645 of record OY829540.1, on the reverse strand, counting down.
TCTAATTTTTTTATATTGATTTTGTAACTTATAATTTATTTTCTTGTAATAGTAATTTTTTAATTTAAAATATATTTTCTAATAACATTATGTTCTTTTTTGTAAACCTATAACCATCCATACAATGATAAAAAAAAATTAACGACACAAAAAGTGACACTTGCCACATATTGGATCGTTAGTTAATAGCTTTTATCCTCTGGGTTATAATTACTATCACGCCCGGACTATTTATCAAATGCAAAATATTCATGTCCTTTTAAAGCCCCAATTTCAACCCTTAAACTACCTAGTCAAACAGTTAACCCCTTATATATTGCAATAATAATAAGAAATCAATATAAAAAAATGTTCAGGGTAACCTATAATCCTTATTCTTTTTTTAAAAAAAATTCTAAATTCTTTTTTCCTAATTTCAGTTCGAAATAGTCGACATTTAATATAATGATCAGATGTTGGATGATCTTAAAAAAACATCTAACTTAGTTTTATTTTCATATACTTGGTAATAATAATAAATTTAAAGTTATACATTTTTGTAATGGAAAAATATTATCATTTACATGAACCTTAGTTACTTTTTATTTCAATAGAAAACACTTAACCATTATTTTAATCACCACTTATACACCCAAAGGTATTATTTACTCGCTTTACATATAATTGGGTGAAATTTATTTTTCATAAAGTTCTATATTTAATTTAAAATACTGAATTTTAACCAATCACATCGGACAAATGATTTTTTAATAAAAAATAATTATATTATTAATTTATTAATTTATTTTTACAATATGGATGCGCTTAGTTCACGGAAATAAAGAGGAAAATAACTCAAGAATTTAAAATTTTGAACTTTATTGCGTTTGGTTGACAAAAAAGAAGTTAGACTCCCTGAAATCTAATTTTTCTTAACTCTTCCACTTTCCCCCATTTGATTCTCTATCTAGAGAGTGAGAAATCACACTTTACTGAATTTAGGAACAATTGTGCCTTATTAAATTACTTAGTTACCGATATTTTAAATATCACAAAATATTAGGGTTTTTTCTTTAAAAAAAATATTAAGTATAGTTAAGTTGTTGCCTCCTCTCTATTCTTCTTCGTTCCCGATTCTTTGTATTCTCATCTCAGATACGTTTTGGAAAAATCCAAGAGTTCATATAATGATCGTGGCACTAATAATGATGGTACTGGAGAAACATTCCAGGGTTCATAGTGGCAATATTTGTGCTAGCACATCACTTGCCAACGCTTCAACCTTGAGCAATAATGTTCAACAAGTCCTTTAATTTTTTTTATTTGATTTTCTTTAGTTATTTATAAACGTGTTGGGTCAGTCCGGCTCGTCATGCTTGCTAATATGAGTTTCACTATTTAATTTTATTGATGATAAATTTGATATTTGAGTACATATTATCCACAATTTTAAAATATATAAATATACATTATATTGTACTTGAAATAATTATTATTTATTGAGGGTAGAGTAATAATTCCTCTTACTTTTCCTTAGGATTATCAAGTACAAAATAACATGAGAATGTCACTTTTCTGAGAATCTTAAATGCCAACCAAACGCAAAAAACTAACATTCTTCTCAATCACTCTCTTATGTATCACTCTCCCGAGATAGTAATTTCAAGGGAGAAAATAACATTACTGAACCAAACGCTACGTAAAAAGAGCTTAACTTATAATTTATATTATAAAAATAACATACCTTAATTAATTAAAGTATAAGTTTATATGAGATCTTTATTTTTTAACCGGACGAAGTGGATTACGCATCTTGTAAATTCCATTACATCTAATAATCATTTGTGAGGTTGTTGTCACATTCTTTTAGCTTTTCTTTTTTCCTAGGTAAGTCTAGTATTTTTTGGGCCCAGACCAACCCACTAAGATTGAGAAGCCCAAACAAATACAGTTTCCCAGGTGAAGCCTTCCTCTCCCGGCAGTCCATCTCTTCTACTCATCATCACCTCCAGTTCTCCACCGCCGTCGCCAACGACCACCACCACCGCCATCCTCCGTCTACCTTTCTGGCATCAATCAGTTTCATTAGTGCTTTTGGTTTTATTTTATAAAAATGGAATCTTCAAGGGAAGAGCTTTCTTCTGAGACTGTTGGGTATATGCAGCTTGCTTTAGATCAGGTAATAAAATAATGCAAAACCAGTCCTTGCGATTGTTATCACTCATTTTGCTGTTTTTTTTTTATTTTTTTACTTACTAATAATTTTTTTGGTCATGTGGTAGGCTCAAGATGCTTTGGACTGTCTTGAAGTTCCAGTCGGGTAATTATGTTTACTTTCTTTGATGGTTATGGCTTCAATCCTTAAGTTTTTATATAGAAGTTTTAGTTTTAGTTGTAGAAAGGTTGTGTGACATTGATCGAACGAGATTAGTTTACTGCCCGGAAGAAGTTGAGTGGACACCTGGGGAGACCGATAATTTGTAAAGTTATAAACTTCTGCTGAAGATGAATGTGCTCAAATTAACTATATGGTCACACCTAAAAAAACTTATTGAAATATAACGAATTTTGTTGGAATTTTGCTTTAGTTTGTTCTGGTCAATGGATGCCAAGCTGCCGATTCTTTGAAAAAAAATGGACTATTGTTTTGTTCAATGATGACTCAGTGTAAGTCTCTCAATTGACCAGGGAACCTGATTTTGGTTAACCAGGTGTGTGCTCGTCAAGGATGGAAAGGTCGTCTCATCGGGTAGAAATCGAACAACTGAGACGAGAAATGTAAGGTCACACCATCTATTGCTCCCTCTAGCTATTTTGATTTTATGAGTGAATGTTTAAGTTGTTCTTCACACAACGTAATCATTTTTTCTGCATGTCTGCATCAAGGGGAAGTTTCAATGCAATGTCTGCATATCATTGTTATTAGACTAACTTTGTTTTGTGAGCGCATGCTTGTGTTGTAATTTGAAAATTCTCGAGCTTTTATGGAATCATGTTCTTTTGACAGGCTACAAGACATGCAGAGATGGAAGCAATTGATCCTCTTCTTGCGCAATGGCAAAAAGATGGATTTTCGGTGACAGAAATTGCCGAGAGTTTTTCACAATGCATTCTTTATGTTACATGTGAACCGTGTATAATGTGTGCTGCTGCATTGTCATTTCTTGGTGCGTCGATACTTCTTCACTGGTGGTTCTATAATAATGATGAATTATCTTCCTTTTAATTTTAAATTTTCAATCTAATGACTCTGATCAACGGCCATCTACTGATCTATTGTCCTTGCTTAGGCATAAAGGAAGTATATTATGGCTGTGCAAATGATAAATTTGGAGGATGTGGCTCAATACTATCATTGCATTCTAGCAGCCCTCAACCTCATAATAGGTTCGCTTCTGCTCTTTTTTCTCATAAGTTCATGCTAATCAATAAGCTTGTATTTCTTACTGCAATTTCTATAATGAACTCTTTTAAACTCGGGTGAATAATTGATGTGATTGAGAAGAAACTTTGAATTTGATTGTAGTGAGATAGATCAAACAGGAAGTAGCTACCTCGCACACCTCCCTGTTTTTCTGGTAGTCAATAAAATATCCGATGTGAAACATCAAGGATGGCTAATGGCGGCATACTGTATAGTTTAGCTCTTAATGTTTTGCGTTGCTGATTTGATTTCTTTGTGTTGAAAGCAAGTATCCCCTTAAGGGCGGGCGAGTTACAAAGTTTCTAGGAAAGAAACTAAAATCAACGGCTAGTATCAATTTTGAATTTTAGCTGGATTCTGAGAACTATCACTTGAATAATCATCTTAGGTCATGGCAATGTCCAAATGTAACTATCGAGAGAGAGATGTAGTGTTGACATTTCATGAAATGTATTGGATGTCGGTCTTCAATATGCTAAAAAATAGCTAAACATTTTAGGTTTGTTTTCTTATACTCCTTAGGTTGGAGTTTATTCTGAATATTGAGAAGCGGCTAGCTAGCTGTATATTAATGGCAACATCGTTCCTATTTAGGTCATTGGACAGTAATAGGATGTCAATGCATATAAGACAGTAATCACCCTGATTTATTCCTTTCCTTTTTGTGGTGATTCAAATGTTCATAACATGTTTTGTATCGTTAGCAGTGAAGTTACACAAGGGAAGGGTTTCAAGTGCACTGGAGGAGTAATGGCATCAGAGGCAGTTTCTCTTCTAAGAGCCTTCTACGAACAAGGAAACCCCAACGGTACGTAACATCACAAAACGGGTTTTATCTGAAATTTTCCATTGCTGTGTCACTTTGGTTTTTTGTTGGTGGGAAAATGGATGAAATATAAAATCCAGTGCCAATGAATCAATCAACTCCTGTATCCTTGATTTATCCAAACACCTTGAAAGGATGAGTGGAAACAAGCCTGAGGAGGGACCAAATCAAGAGTTTGGGTGAAAATAGAGGAAGGTAGGCCTAACACTTGTAAATTACTAATTAGGGGCCTAGATTCGCTTGAAAAGTGAAGCATAGGTAGGTCCATATGCTAGCTTGGCACCAAGGCTTGATTGGGTTATATAAAACCTTTGAATGGAGTTTCTTTGTCTGAAGATTTTCACCTGACATTAATACTTGTTCTTGCTTTTTTTTCTTTCTCTTTCAGCTCCAAAGCCTCACAGGCCAGTAGCGGTTCAGCAGGCGACACATTTATGACTATGTGCCGGGTTTCGTTTGAGAATCAGATACTTAGGAATCCTTGTTATAGAGATCTTTGCTTGCAATTGCATTGCAGAATATTGGATATAGGAAGAGGAAATGCGAGTTTTGGAAGAGTATTACTCAAACTATTCATGAGAATATAGAAATAATAGTAGCAGTTGAGACTTAGTGTTACTTTCCATGTATGAGCTCAAATAGTGATCGAGTTTCCTCATTTTCCTCATATTTTGAATCGATCAACTATTACTATGAATAGTTGTGATAATTAAGTGTGTAATTTGTGATGTAGGGTGTTTATTTTTATATTTACAAGAAACATAATGGAAAAATTATTAAGGAAATTAGATTTATTGGAGTTACTTTCTATTTTATTTAATCATTTATTGAAATTAATTTATTCTAACTATTAGTTATCGAGGGATTCGAAAGAGATTACTTCTCTCTTTTCATGGCATTTATTATATAAATAAATAATATTTTTTGGTATTAAAAATTTAATTTTGTATGCTAGTATCGTTCAAGTCTACTTAATATATCCTTTAAAAAAAAAGTCTACTTAATATTTAAATTTCTTAGTTATTATGCATAAATAAAGTGTTGGTTCACGTGTTGCGCGAAAGATAAAATTGTTATTTATTGTTATAAATATGTTATTTGTCAAAAAAGTTTAGTGAGTTTATAAATCAAAATAATTTTTGTTCCAAATTGTTTTATATCTTGTATCAATTCTTTAGATTATTAAATTTTATATTTGTATAAAACTTGAAGTTGTTGTATGAACATAAAAAATGAAGTATGTGCATTATCATTTATAAATAATTAGTAGAGAAGTACTTAGTTAAGGCATTGAACTCTTACCATAGGTATTGGTCCATTTGAGGTGCTGGAGAGAATAGGACCGGTGGCGTATAGGTTGTCTTTAACGGAGGAATTGACGAATTTGCACAACGTGTTTCACGTTTCTCTATTGAAGAAGTGTGTGAGTAATGAGAAGTTGATTATGCCAATAATACCAATGGAAGTTAAACCAAACCTTAGTTTCGAAGTGGATTCAGTGAAAATTTTAGATTATCGAGTGAAAAAATTAAGGAATAAGGAAATACCTTTGGTAAGAGTTCAATGGGTGATTGGAGCGTTAATTGTCATATTTTCATCATCCTTCATACTCTTTTTAGGATGTTGATACTGTTGAATTTGGGTGTTTTCTACTCCTATTTGCAAAAAGTAAATTTGGGAAGCAATTATTGGAAAAGGAGCTAAAAACCCCCATATAGAGCACATTTTGGTGAAAAGCTAGAAGAAGTGAAGTAGACCTTATCCCAGGCCTGGGATAAGGCGAGCTAGGGGCGACGTTGACCAGAGTCAACATGATTAATGAAGAATTCAGAATGAAGCTTGAGCTGACAGCTGCCACGCGTTTTGACAGATGGTTGCTTCCAGAAGACCTCCTTGTCGAGGAAACCTTCCTCTGTTAGAACTCCCTTGATGATTAAACTCTTAGTTTCAATTTAGGAGATTTAAAACTACTTTATTTTATCCTTATCACGAATTTTTGGGGAAACGATTCCTTAAGTTTTGTTAAATTAGCTGCTGGGTAGAAGAAAATGAGGCCTTCTTCTTTATTCACGTTCTGACATTGTTACAACTTCAACTCTATTTTACTTTCTTCTTTAATTCAATTTCAGTTTATGCATATTTCTATTTTATTATTATTGTTATGTCTATTCTAGGCTAAACGCCTTGTTCTTGGTAAGGATTCGATGCCCATGATTTTGTGATTGTGAGATCAAATTTCCCTTCACACATTCCATTCTTATATTTCTACCCTTTTTGATTACATGCTAGTTTATTCTTGTTTTGTGTAAAGCCTGATCAACTTCACCTAGAACTTGAATGATTACAATCTTTCCTTGAGACTTTAGAGTCTACATTGTCAAGAGGAATACGAAGACGACTAACTGGTCGACGGTTAGAAGAAGGGTAGGACCTGGTTTATAGGAGTAGACACGTCTCTCTCCTAGGCCTGGGATATGCCTCTCCCTGTGTCTTCTTAATTGATCAATTAAATTTTATAGAGTATCTGTTAGGGTTATTGAATCAATTAGGGACTTCTAATAGAGTGTCTCTTTGGAAGCCTTGTGTAGGAGGAGAGCAAGAGGCCTAGGTGACCAATACCTGGTCTCTATAGCCATCCTATAAGTTTGGTTTTTAATACTTTTGCATCAATGATCAATTTGCATGAATCATGGGCTAGATAGAATACCGGGAAGTCTTTATCATTTGGATACACATACAATCAATCTGTTTATTATTTTCATTAATTTTGTTTCTTTAATTATTTGCATGTGCTAGAACGATCCTTTTACCACTTGTTACTGTTTTACATTGCATGTGCATGGTGAATTGTAACTTAATTATTTTTGACGGTCTCGGTAACCATAAAAAATAAATAAGTACAATTTACCATGCACGAATTTGATTAAAACTGTAGCAAGTGGTAAAATGATCGTTCTTTAGAGATTTCATGACTAAAGTAATTCTCGCTAAATGACCAATTTTGTAACTGTGGTAAATACCAATAAATGCGAGTTTTGTTGCAATTAAATAAAGAAACAGAAATAAAAGAAAGCAATTGGTAGAGTGATTTATGTGTTCAGATTGTGACAAATTCCCATTAAAGATTCTTTCTAACCCATGCTTCATGCTAATTGATCATTGATGCAAGTGTATTTAAAACCAAAACTTATAGGATGGCTATAGAAACCAAGTTGGTCACCTAGATCTCCTACTCTCCTCCTACGCAAGATTCCTAAAGAGACACTCTATTAGAAACCCCTAATCGACCCAACAACCCTAAGAGACACTCTATAGGATTTAATTGAATGATTGATAAAATGCAGAGAGAGACCTATCCCAGGTCTGGGAGAGAGACGTTTCTACTCCTATAAACTTGATCCTACCCTTTTTTTAATTTGATCCGTCGATCAGGTAGTTGCCTTCGTATTCCCCTCAATAATGTAGACTCCAATATTTTAAGGAAAGACAATAATTATTCAAATTCTAATCTAAGTTGGCCAGACTCAAATAAAACAAGAATAATTTGACATTTAATTAAAAAAGGTAGAAATATAAGTTTTGGAATTTATTAAAAGCAATTCGATCTCACAATCGATGAAGCATGATAGAGAATCTTTACTAGGAAGAAGGGAATTAGCTTACCATTGTCATAATAGAAATAGAGAAATAAATAAACATGAAACTAAATTAATTAAAAGAAGAAATACAAACAGTGTTTTTAAGCTCCAACAATGGCGGACGGAAAGAACAAGGAAGAAGAGGCCTCCTCTGTTTTCCATCCGTTCCCTTAAAAGCAATCTCCTAATTGTTTTAAAATTCAAAAGTGCTAAAAGATAAAATCAAATAAAATCCTATGTTAAATCTCCTAAACTGAATGTAGGAGTTTCATCATCAAAAGGACTTCTAGTTGGAGTTGAAGTCTGCAGAAAAACCCTTCTAGAAACAGAGAAACTAGCACCCACACTCAACCCACGGCCCAGGCTCATATCTTCATTAATCCAGTTGACTTTGGTCAACGTCATTTCTGGCTCGCCTTATCCCAGGCCTAGGACAAGGAATGCTTCTGATCCAGCAAAACTGGCTCTAAATAGGCAATTCCAGCTCCTAAAGGATGATTTGCTTCTCAGCAACATGTTCTACAAAAAGGAGTAGAAAATCCAAGAATTAGCAGTATCATCATCCTAAAAAGGTAATAAAGGATGATGAAAATATGACATTTAACGCTCCAATCAATGGGGTACACCAAGTTTTGTTGAGGAGACTTTGGACAGTGAAGAAAATATGCGCAAGGAGTTTCCGCATTTATTCGCATAGGGTAAACGTATCATTATGCATAAAACATTATGAACTCTTATTGTTCATAGTTATGTGTAACTTATGTGTGTAATTTATGTGTTAGTTAAGGTGATTTCCAGGACGAAATCATTTTTAAGGGGGGAAGGAAATGTAGTACCTTAGAACTAGCAGTAAACTTAGACTCAAGCTAAAACAAGTGCATAGATAAATTTAGCACAACATAAGTGAGGCTAGGCACGGATAGGACCATGCCATGCGACTATGCCCTGACCAGGCAGTTTTAGTAATTGATTGCGAGTCGAGGGCATCAAATTTAGTTGTAAAAAAATTATAGAAATGGGGTAGGAATACAACTTATCACTCGTCCACAAGGGACTCGTAGGTCATAATAAGAGGTTCATCCACAGAGATCTTGTTGGGGTTTCGTAGTCTTGACTCGACTTCCTCGTCACTGGAGTTGAGGGGTTTTGTTCCTGCAGTTAAAGTAGACAAAGCATAAAAGAGAACAAGCAATAATAAAATAAAAAGAGGCAATCTTAAGCAGAAGTCGATCTTAGCTAAGATTGCAGATTGAGGCTGGTGGTGAACTGTCTTGAGGTAAACCCCTGGCAAGGGTGAATTCGTGAGCGTATTCCTTGTTTAATCGATCATTGACCTTAGATTTTTCTCTTTCTCTTTCATAACTCTGCTATAGATTGGGAGGAACTCCTTTCCAATCCTGCTCTCCTCCTATTGAAATCACTAGGAACTCCTTTCCAAGTGATCCTGGCAAGTGGACACCTTGTTGGTTAAATGGTTTATCCAATTAGCTGCTGGCTTGAGGCATATGCGTTTTCTCAATGGCGTAGGGAAAGACAAAGTCTAGGCCAAGCTACTCCCAACTCGGAGCCCTAGATTGTCAGTCTGGTTAGGCCTATATCGACTCAAGTTCACTAACCCCCGCGAGGTTAGCTGCCTACTTCGTCACTCCAGTTTTGCTCGTCCCCTTCGTGACTGGCTACAAATTCGTCCTCTTGTCTAAGATTGATCGAGTCTTAACTTAGATGGGAACCGGTTTGTTAAAACAGAACTTGAATCAATTACGAACGAGAGGATAATTGGAACAGATCGGTCTCACGATTTACAAGAACACTCACTCAACCCTTACCAAGAATTAAGTGTTTAGCTACTAGACATAATAATCAAGAAAATAAAGAAATATTTGATGAACATGAAAATAGAATTAAATGTGATATTCTAAAGGAATTATCACAGCAAGTGTTTACAAGAACCAGAAGAAAAGAAGATAGAAGCTCTCGTAATTGACAGCCTTCCCTAACCTTTTATAAGGTTAGAGTCCCCACCCCTTACGTTCCTTTCCAAATTTCAAACTTCAAATGCCTAAAAGATAGGGATAAAATCCCAATTGTTTGAAATTAAAATAACATAAGATAAATATCTAAACAGATTGTTTTTGTTCTTAAAAGATTACATCCGAGATTTCTTCAAAAGGGATGTAATCGCCAGCTGGCTTCCTGATCTGCTCCGCCTTCCATTCGTCCAAGATGATCACGCCTCTATCTCTGCAATCTTGGCCAAGCTTGCGGGCAAGATTTCCACTTTGTCGCTCGAGGTACCCATTTCCTTCAATTATGCTCTTAGCCGAGATTTCCTTCAAAAGACCACAAGATGACGTGAAGGAGATTGATTTTACCAAAACCAAGGTGGTTTTAGATGGCAAAATCACATGAAAATAAACGTCAATCAAACCTTACCACACTTGAACAATGCTTGCCCCCAAGCATACTAGACTCTTAGCTAAGAAAAAGAAAAAGGACAGACTCAAAACAGACTCAACAAACAGTAGCAAATTTCTAGACAGACTACCCATAACTAGTCCCTTTTGAACCTTTATACCTGTGATAATTTGCATACTTCTCAATGGATCCCAACCCCTATGAACAGGGCCTATTCAACACCCCAAACATCCGAATTCCACATAACCATAACACCTTTGCATTGCACAGCAGACTCGACAAGACAAGATATTCACCGACTTGGATTTTCTCCCCTTAATTCTACTGCTTAACATCATCATTCAATTACCTTGCCTGAAGTTTTATTTTTCTATGCAAGCATTTCTAAAAGTTTCTTGATTATTAATGCTTAGTGAGGCAGAAATATCAAGACAAATACACTTTTTTTTTCATTGCTCACTGAAGTTTCTTGAATATTTCTACTTAGTGAGGCAGAAATATCAAGACATTTTTTTTGTTGATTTGAGCAGTAATATACTGGGTATAAAAGTAGTTCTCTTTATAAGAGCAATTTCAGCTTAATTACAAGGCATCAAACTCCATTATCCACTTGGCAGTTTTCCTTAAAGGGATATTAAGTATATTTGGTGAAAGCTTACCTATGTGCCAAGTCTGTTACGCAATGCTAGACCCTATGATCATGTACAATAAGGATGTTTTAGGCGTTGAACAGACCTTGCTCATATCTTATGGGGTCGCAAGGGAAGGATGTGATAACATGTTTTTATGCATGATTTTCTCTCCATTTTCTCGCCAATTTAAGGCATGATTATGCTAATTTACCCTTGTTTTCATTACTATTGCAGATCTAGGCCTAAAAAGGGAGTCTATGCAAAAACATGTGTTTTTGGTGCATTTTGTGCGAATTCGAGCTTCAAGACCAAAGTCGAGGTCCTGAGTCCAAAGCAGCGTTCAAGGTCCCGAATCGGATTCTCCATTCGGCCCCCCGAAGGGCAAAGAGCGGCATTTCCACGTGTCCTCTTGCCAAAGCTCCCATGTGATCTCCTTGACACTGTTCTGATGGTCTGTACTGATTACAAAATACCTACCTCTCTGACCAATCCAGGCCTTGAGCCCAATCCAGACCTGCCAAAGCTGGGAAAACCAGACAACTTTATGCTTTTTCAGCTTTGTGCTTTAGGGAGCATGGATCCATTGTAATAGGATTTCAATTAATGCATTTTGTCCCTATTTTAGGCTGAAGATATTTTGTGCTTAGAGCTCTAGCTTATAAGGAGCATCCAAGGAGTAGTTTAGGACATCTCTCATCACATAATATAATTTTTATAATCATTAGAATTAGTTTTTCTTAGACTTCTCTCTAGTTTATCTCTCTAGTTCATGTTAGCTTCCTTCAACCTTGCCGCCGGGCTTCAAACGTTTTTAGTAACAAAGTCTTCTTCCCTTAATCTATTTATTTACTTATTATGCTTTCTTTAATTATTATTTGTTCATCTTCAAGCATGAGTAGCTAAATCTTTAATGCTTAGCAAGGGTGATTCAAGGGTTGCAAGGGCAGATTCAAGGCCTAAATGTGCTTGATATATTCTAGCTGCCATATTCAATTGCTTATCATTTTAACTACAAATTCGCATAAAATAATTAGAGGCTTGATCAACTGATTATTATTTTGTGTGAATGCTGCCATCTTTGTGATGAATACGGAAGGAAAATTGCATGGAACAAGTAGGTATCTATTTAGTCTTGGCTGCGCTAAAGTGGTCTTGAATAGATAGGGTGGGTAGTTGATTGGAGCGAGGTCACGAGCCTGACAAACTGAGGGACTTTTAGCTCTAGATCTGTCTTTTCTTATCTTCATGGGCAGTTTGAGCATGACCCTCCCGCATTCGTGCCTGGAGGGATGGCAAACTGTCAAGACTACCTCATATGTGGAAACGGGGGGTAGTTTCTCTTAAGAGAAAAGTAGGGGATATCCGAGGAATCTGGTCCCTATGTCATTTCTATGCATGCTTGAGTAGAATATTCTTGTGCTGATGACAATCGGGCCCCCGACTGCAACCCAAGAATGCCTTTTCTAAGATCCCTCTATATCTGATTATTTGTACTGGACTATCTCTCTGTTTTATTATTTCCGAATTTATTCACTGATTTGCTTTGTTTTATCCTTCGGGACCCCGAATTGACAACTCAAGGTCCCGAATACTGCTTTCTTAGTTAGAAATTGTTAGCTCATAATCTCTCTTGGCTGACTCGTTTAGCCAAGTAAAACCCCCCCGAGTGTTACTTTTCGTGCTTTTATCCTGTGATTTCATTCAAGACCTTGAATCAGTCTCTCTCAATCCCTATGTTCGACCCTGACTACCACTATACACATTATCCATTGTGCACGTATTTTTAGGCATTATAAATCTCTATTTGATTTCGACGATCAAATTGGCGCCATTGCCGGACCCACATTTTCAACCGATTCGGGACCCCTCGAGCTCTCATTAGCGATCGGGGGACTCACTTCTGCAATCGAACGGTCTCCTCATTACTCAACAAGTATGGGGTGACCCATCGAGTATCTACGGCTTATCACCCCCAAACCAATGGGCAAGCCGAGGTCTCGAATCGGGAGATTAAAGCTATTCTCGAGAAGACCATCAACTAGTCAAGGAAAGATTGGAGTCTCAAACTGGGAGATGCGCTATGGGCCTACCGCACTGCATTCAAGACCCCGATCGGTATGACACCGTATCGGTTGGTCTATGGCAAGCCATGTCACCTCTCGGTCGAGATTGAGCACAAGGCATTCTGGGCCATTAAGAAAGTCAATTTGGATCTGAACTTGGCAGGCAAGGACCGTTGTCTACAGATTCAAGAGCTTGAAGAGCTTCGGGGGGATGCCTATGAGAATTCGATGATTTACAAGGGCAAGACCAAAGCCCAACACGACAAGCACCTCATAGTCAAGACCTTCACTGTTGGGCAAAAGGTTTTGCTATACAACTCCCGCTTACGAATCTTTTCGGGGAAGCTAAAATTCAAGTGGACGGGGCCGTACAAAGTCACTGCTGTGTTTAATCATGGGGCTATCAAAATTCAGAATCTGGACAATGGCGAGCCATTCAAGGTGAACAGTCATAGGCTGAAACCCTTCTATGAAGGATTCAAGCCCTCGACTGCCGAAGAAGTGAGGGTCGAGGACCCAGCAATCAGTACCCCCGAATGAAGGAAAAACGTCTAGGCCTAGACGATAATCAAGGCCAAGTGTGGGGACAACCCCCGGATTCCTAAAACTCTCTCTTTTTAAATTTTCATGTCTTTTAAATCTGAGTCCAACATACTTTTTCTCTTTTCAGTACACATTTATTATCTTCCCTAGGTAGTCTTAATTAGTTTTGTCCCTTCTCATTCCCCTTTTAAATCCTTTGTTCCTTTATTTTTATTTTTATTTTTATTTGAGTCAAACTTAGCTTTTCAAATTCTTTTTGCACACTTTTTATGTTACCTAGGTGAATTTTAAATTAACTTTGTCTTCTTTCCTTTTCATTTAAATCCTTTGTCTCCCCTCCTTTTCATTAAATGCTCTTGTTCCCTTCTTTATTAATCCCCATTTAATTCCTTTTGTTTTATTCCCTTTTCTTATTTTCAAAAACCAAAAAGCAACTCACCTTTTTCCATTTCCCGTGCAGGTGCAGGCGCACGCTGTCCTTGGGACTGCGCGACCCCTCCTAGCGCGCCACGTGCCAGACGCAGACCAAGGGAAATCAAATCCCCTTCTCTCTCCATCTTTCTACCTCTAACCGTCCGTTAACCATCCGTTATCCAACCAAAACTGATGTGATCCTACCTTCGGGTGTGAGGGTCGAATGACAATCAACAAAATGAGGATCTAGCAGAATGAATTTATCTAGGACAAACAATACCACAAGATAGGAAAGGCAAAGGAAAATGTATATTTAGCGGAGAATAGATGAGAATTAGTGAAGGATTTAGGAAATATGTACCCGGAAATTAATGGAAAGATGTGAGATTAGGAATTGAGCACGCAAAGAACCATCGATCATTCCATGTAATTTGTCATCCACGGTTTTTGGAAATAAGCAATAATTATTCCCGAATTGAATTCACCAAAATTCTTCAACCAAAACACAAATCGATAATTTTCCGGAGAAAAATCGGGAGGAGTAATCTCGAACTCAAACGATTTCACTCAAGAAAATTCAATGGGAGAGCCCAAGTCGTACTTGATAATTGAAGGAGTAAACTCGACTTTACAAATATCACATAAAGACCAAAGCTCCCTCAATACATGAAGAAGAAAGCTATTTATAGGGGGTGTCAAAAGGCCTTGACAAGCCAATTTTCGGCCACCAAAATAGTGCCTAACGTCATTGACGTTAGCCTTGGTGTCAATGACGCTAAGGGCTGCCTCTAAAATTGCAGCTTCAGCTCTGCGCGCCAAAATGTCGACTAGCATAATTTTTGATCCACCCGTCCGATTGGGCTGGAACTTATCCCAAACGAAGGCTATCATCTTGAAGTTTCCATCAAGCCTCTATTCTCGCAAATTGGACTCCATTTGCTTGTCCATATTCTTGTTGCACGCATTGGAAAAGATCGGCTTTGCTGAAGGACTTAGGCAGGTGCACGGGTCCTTATGACTTGCCAGGGCTAGACACCCCTCTACTTCATGGCTTGCTATGCCATATTGGGAGCTCAGAGCGTCTAGGCCTAGGTATTTTGATGATTTAGCGCTTGAACCTCGACCTTGGGCATGATTTACGCTCATTTGCAAGGCTCGACTGCCCATAACCGGTCCTCTTGGCTTCTTGCCGAATTGTTCCAACTCGAAGGGGGCCGTGATCACATCAACCTCTCCCTCTTCAAAAGGATTCGTCCTCGAATCCATAACCTCAATCTTCTCACCTACACATTTAAAAGCACTTGAAAACAAAGGTGAGATACCCAAGAGGCGCAATCGCGCATGTTTATGCTAAGGTTGGTCCAAGGAAGAATCAACAATATTATTGGCACATTGATGCACATCGCTTCCTAAAATGTCATGCAAAATGCAGATGGCATCAAAAAGCGTAGGACAATGGACATGATAACTCATCTTTTCTCTCCGGCTCTCAATGACAAGCCAAGAGAATGGAGCACTGTAAAAAGGCACCATGCACTTGAAAATACCAAACAAATTCCCCAAGAGAAAACACAAATTTTTGTAAGAATTAAACCAATTAATTCTTGACAAATTCGACCCAAAAATTTGTGTTCTCCTAACACACAATACAACTACGGTATTTAAGTGCATATTATTCACAAATAACTCACGTAGGCTACACTTAGCAACACAAAATTCATCCAAGTCAAAATCATACACATCCATTTCATCTTTATGCACACTAGTCTTCAAGACAATATTGAGGATGTACACGATATCACAAATTATTAAGCAACATAGACGGTGGTTTATTTTCTCAAAGCGGCCTATAAGGACCAGCCAAGAAAATTGAGCCACACGCCCATTCACAAAACACTTCGGAATACCAAGCAATCGACATAAAAAGAAATACAATTCCTTCTAGCAATTAGACCAAGAAAATTCCAACAAGTTGGAGCAAAAGAATTGTTTCCATGCTTCATGCCAATCAATCATGGATTCCAAATGAAAACAACATGTATATAAATTATACATACTATCCAAAAGATTACAAAAATTAGCACGTTTGAGCAAGAAAGGGTCATACTTGATGAAATGCAATTTACGAGTTTTAACACATACCACAAAATTTTCATTCAAGTAATGTTCATGCTCAAACCAAGAAGAATCATGGTTGACGAAGGGTACGATAATGTTTTCGGTGCATGCAAATAAATTCGTATCCAAGTGGTTTTCAAATACACGAACAAAGGAGTTATGCTCAACGAAATGCAAGAATGATTCTCTATCACATGCTATAGGTCTGTCATACAAATTTTTTTCATGTGAATAGCAATGAGTGAAATGAACAGCCTCAAACAATAGAGCATTCAAAGAAGGATTTGGTGCGCACCTTTGGGGCAAAGCGGGAAAATGGGAATGGTTTACCTGGAGACCTTGTCGTTGAGAGCACCAATGTTGAGCAATTACGCTTCCAATGCCTCCTAGGATTGAGGGTTTAGAACCACCTTCGCTCCTTGGAGCATTCCGACGTGATATGTCCTGAAAAGCCCGAGGATTCTCCTGCAAGAAAGGCACACTAACAGTAGGAAAAGAAGTGTCAAGGTTAGAATGAGCTAATTGATCCTCATTGCACAAAGGCACGCTCATTGGATCAACAGCTTCCACAATTTCCGTTTGCTTCTTTTCCTCACTTTCTTCTCTCAATTTTTCTAATTGCTCACTCTTCTCATGTGTGTGTTTCTCTCTCGCATGCTCGTTCTTTTCATGCGGTTTGTTTTGCTCACGATCTCTCGACCCATGCTCACTTTTTTCATGGGGCTGTTTTGCTCACTTTCTTTTTTCTCAATTTCAAGCTCAAACAACGGATTTTCATAATATAATTCAAACAAAAGGTTGTCATAAACTTGAAATTGATCTAACTCATTGAGCTCACTCAACTCATTCTCGTGGGTGCGGTTGCACTCACTCTCATTGGCATGCTTACTTTTTTCATGCCGTGTATTTTTCTCATCACTTACTTTCTTCTCTCCACACTCTTTTCTCTCATTCATAACCTCACATTTTTCACTCTTTTTAGCTTCCATAGCTTGGAGCTCGGCCACATCTCTTTCAATCGATTGACAAGGTAGTTCAAAAGATTGAAATGGTGTGGGTTGTTGTCGTGGAGTGACTTGTGTAGGTTGCACCACTTCCGGTTCGGACTCGAATGCCATAGTGGATTGAGAATGTTGTTGACTTGGACGAGCTTGGGAGGAGTTGCTGCCTTGCTTCAAGGGAAGTGAAGGAGAAGAATTCTTGTCACGTTTAGGTCTTGCAATATTCTTCACTAACCCGGATAAATTTCCCCCCCAAGCATCATTCCTAACACCACTCGGCAATTCATCACTATTCTTTATCTTGCCACTCTCTTCTTTCTTAGCATGATCATTCTTCTCATGCTGCTTGGCTTTTGCACTTACTTCGTTCACTCTATTATTGGGGCAAATGTCACACGAGTGGCCTCTACCCGTACATGTAGTGCAAAATACTTCGCTTGCTTGTTTGGAAGATGTGGAAGGCAAGGATACGGTTCGGAAGTCTTGCTGAAATTCTTGGAGAGGATGAGGAGGCATTCGGCCTTGGTGAGGTTGAATCCTTGAAGGAGTAAGATGAAGAGGTGCTCGACTTTGCATTCCGTCATGTTTCGCTCGGACTTGTACACTTGAGGAGATGAAGTGTTTTCTAGATTCAAGGCCATGGCCAAGGCTTTGGTGTGCAATGGAACCGAGGCCATAGCTTGAGACTTGGAGACTTGAAAAATCTTCGTCGTCATCATCCTCACCACAACTTGAACTTGTGTCATGACTAAAGACTTGAGGACTTGGTGGATCTTCATTGTCTTCACTCTCGCTACAAGTTGCTTCACTATCACGAGAGGGCATGGCCTCGAGATGTGGAATGTGGCTGAGGGTTACATGCGAGCTTGGGCGAGAGGCCGAGCGAGCGTGGCTCGGAGGATTGTAGAAGTCTTGTTTGTCCTGCATGCGAGTGATGACCGAGGACAAGAGAAGCCTTACTCCGAGATGTATACGAGCGACTTAGGCGATGGCCCTGAGTATCAAGGACTCGCCTTAGTCGGGCGTGTGCTCGAGAAGTAGAGAATGACTTGGGCGTTAGTCTTGGGTTCGACTAAGCCTTAAGAGATTGGATATGAGTCGGTGCTGAGTCTTGTCATGGGATCTGTACGAGACGAAGCTATACGAGGGTTCTTGTAGACTACTATCAAGGACAGGGGAAAGGCTGGCCTAGATTGTGGAATCTAGGCGCTGCACGGGCCAAGAAAAAGTAGGTCCGTGACATATAGTCACCACAATACAACATGTAGCTGAAGATAAAGTAACTGCATTACTTCATCCTGTTGATCATTCCATTATGGGGGTGATTGTTTATAGTGTGGTGTGGTTTGACGTAAAATAAACCTCTACTAATTTGAAAGTAGTGTGCTTGCTAGAAGAATTCCGTTGTGCAATAATATTAGTTAGTCCAAGGGTCAAGAACTTAGTCTAAGGCTCCTATGGATAGTAATAGTGGTGCCGAGTCATTTTTACGATTTACTCATGCGAATTGGATGATTTAAAAAGAATTAGATCATAAATTAAAAGTTGTAAGTTAAGTAAAAAAATGGCTCAGTTTGCACGGGTAGAAAGAGAGCTAGTCTAGCTCAAGGTTGAGGCGCGACCGAGACTTTAAGTAGTGTCTAAGTAGTGTTTCAGTAGCCTGGTTAGCAAGTAGCTGGGACGGGTGCTACGAATATGTTTTTTGTCGAAAAGGTTTAGTGAGTTTGTTCAAAATAATTTTTGTCCCGAAATTATTTTATATCTTGTATTAATTCTTTAGGTTATTAAATTTTATGTTTGTATAAAACTTGAGGTTGTTGTATGAACGTAAAAAATGAAGTGTATGCATTATAATTTATAAATAATTAGTAGAGAAGTAATTAGTTAATGCATTGAAATTTTCTTTCTTTCAATTGAATTTAACTTCTTACTGTTAGATTTATACATTTGTTTTTAAATTTATGGTACTATTAGTAAAATTTATTTTTCATTGTATTGTACTTTGATTTTAAAATAGGTTGAGTTTACAAATCAAGTTGATTTTTATTTTTATATCTATAATTATTGAATTTTGTTTTTATAATTAGGTAAAACTAATCATTTGATCAATTAAATGAATTGAGTGAATTTTTATCCTCTTTTTTTCTCTTTTATCTATTATTTATACACATAATTAAGTTATATTAAAAAAATTCAATCACCTCATTTAGAGAAATTATGAAATACCTAACCATTTAGATGTTAATAATTATTTGTAACTCAGTTTAGTTCCTATTTATGTAAAAAAAATAATCATTTGTCTAACTCTTTATTTCTAAAAAAAATGTATAAATTATTCTTTTAGCATGAATTTAACATTACTATATATTTTTCACCGTACAAATTTTTCTAACTCTTTAAACAACATTGTCTATTTCTATTAAAAGATATTTTATTTTTACATTTTTTTAGCACGATAGTAATATATTTTTATGATTAAAATAAATTGATTCTCACAATATAGCGTGAACCACTTCCCATGATTTATTCTCTCATCTTCGTTGTTCATTTTATTATCAAATTTTCTATCATTTTTATCATCTCTCACTCTTTTTTTCTATTTTTTCCATTTTCACTTTCTCATTCTCTCTCTTTTATCTATTATTTGTAGTCATAGTTATTCTATATTCAAAGTATTTCATTATCTTAGTTATAAAAAGTTAGTTTTCTAACCCTTTAAATATATTTAACAATTTATATGATTCTTTATTTTTTAAAAAAATTAGAAATTATTCTTGTATCATGACTTTAGCAATATATTTTTTTCTCC
This sequence comes from Viola odorata, assembly GCA_963691705.1. Taxonomy (NCBI): domain Eukaryota; kingdom Viridiplantae; phylum Streptophyta; class Magnoliopsida; order Malpighiales; family Violaceae; genus Viola; species Viola odorata. The sequence continues at coordinate 15,759,783 of OY829540.1, read as the reverse complement.
CATATATATTTTTTCAATTTCTATTTCTTTGATTGTTATTTTTATTGGCATTTTCAATTTTAATTGAGTTTTTTACGTTCTAACTCATCATATTCCACGTTTTTATATTATAACGCTTTAAGTTATGGTCATTTATACTCTAACTACATTCATACTCAAATAGATCTTACCACATCACTTAAATAGATATTTTACTTTTTATTCATCTTTTACTTGTTTTGTATATATTTAACAAAAAAATAATCATTTCATTTTAATTAAATTAGTTATCAATATCTTTTAAATATTATTTGGGAATTTATTTAACAATCTTTTTATAAATTATTATTGAAACAAAAATTTATTAGTACTATTAAGGTAAATTATTTCTATTCTGTGGTACGAGAGCTTATCCTCTATTTATTCCCCCATGTTAATTTATTTTGTCATTTTTTCTTTACCTTTTATTTCTTAAATATTCCCCTTTATCTATTATTTATACATAAAGATAAGTTAAATTAAAATTACTCATTTAAAAAAACCGTTAACTCTTTCAACATCACTATCCATTTATAAAATAAACTTTTCTTACACCATGACTTTAGTAGTAAATATTTTTTCTCTTTTAAACAACTTGCTATCGTACAGTGCAAGTCATTTTTGTCATCTTTATTGTTCATTTGTAATTACATTTTTTTAACATTTTCTCATTTCTTATTTCTTTTCTAGTTCTTTAATTCTTCTCTTCCACTATATATTTTACCTATTTAGTATAGACATGATTAAGCTACAACTATATATAAAAAAAATCTAACTCTTTAAATATGTCTAAACATATTGTATGACACTTTAATGCTTTATAGAAAAAATTTAAATTGTTCTTGTAGCATGGCTTAATAGTAATATATGTTTGGTTAAGCTACATTTTATCACCATGTGTTTGTAAACAAGAGAGAGTTTATAAATATTAAAAGTGGACTATAATTATAATAATTTAAGAAATAAATAATAAAATGTAGTTATTTTATTTTAACTTATATGTAATTGTTATTAAAAAAATCAACTACTTCAATTAGGAGAATGTATTATTTTACTCTTTAAATGTTCATAATTATATGTTTTAATTTGCATATGTATTATTTTGACATTATTACATGATATGACATCGCCATTTGCTGATATGATATCATCAAAATGAAATCCTCTCTTACTTACAGTTTTCGAATATTTATATGGATATAAATATAGATATTTAATTTCTCTTTATCTTTCATTTTTTGCAACTTTCATTCTTGTGGTTGTTGGATATGCATAAACGCAGAATGATGGCCACTCAATCTGTGAAGACATATTTGTCCCTTATCACTTTCGCTGTATAAATAAATGTTGCAAAATCTAATTTTTACTGTTACCAAATTTTTTAATGTATTTTCTTTTTTCAACATTGCAATATTTTGTGACTGGGTCCTTTTGGACAATAGGGAAGAAAGGTTAGAACTCTTTACCTTATTTGATATCACCTGGTGAAATCGACGAAGGGGCTTACTTAGAGAAATTCAATAGAATTCATACGTGAAATTTTATGTTTCGTATTGTAAAAAATTCTAATTAAAATCGTAAATGATTAATTTAGTCTCCATTTTTGTAAAAAAATTCTATTGAACTCATGTATTTATGAATTTCATATTTTTTCCTGTTTGTAAATTTGTACCAATTAAAACACACAAAATTATTTATTCTAATATTTTTTATAGAAGTCATTGTGAATTATACAATACTAATACTGATAATTTCAATTCTTAACTGAGTACCGTAAAGCGGTACCCGATTTGCTAGAATATTATATACCTTTCGATTTGCTAGTATAACTTAAACTACATATATAAGCATTACACACACGTATTGCTGCTATACAGGTTGAGGCAACTATAGATCAAAACTATGACTATGGAAGTGGAAGATGATGGCGTGACGTGATTCTCTGTTCAAATTTCCGGACCTGATTTCTCTGGCAACGCTGGACTGAAGCGCTGGAGGACCACAAACAATGACACCCGCGTCAACATGGCCCCAGCGTTTCGATATGGATCCAAAGATCTCTACAATTGAGGGCAAAAGAAAAAAAGAGATCAGAGAGAGAGCCGCAATTGTATGCACTAGATATAAAGCTTGAATGTATGAATATATCAATGGAAAGTACTCTGGTCTAAAGAAACACCAAGGACGGATCGAAATACTGACCACAATACAAGATTTACGAAACGTTGGTCACATCAATGCATATTATGATCACAAGCTTTAGATTTGCTCCTTTGATGGTAGTTTATCTAACAGAATTTAGCATCATGGTAATGGAAAACCATACCTTTGAAATCTGGTCTTGAACCATAATGGACAGTGGTTGACGACGCTGTGGAGTTTGTCAGGTGCAAATCCTTGGATTCAAGATCATCCCTGTGCTGCAGTTTCTCAACCTCCATCCTAGCTTCCGTACATTCGTCTCCAGCTGAACTTTTTCTTCCCCAGATATGCCACAAAACAACCACAAGCCCCCCAAAGATCAGAACACTTGCGAGCATGCATCCCATGAAAAGAAGCCCGTTGTACCACCAGGTTGATACGTGAAAAGGATTTATGTAAAAGATGTCCAATAAACCCAGCAAAACAGCAAAACCCACCATAGATGAGATAACATATATGCCAGACCACATGTTATCTCCTGTACCGACCAAAATTGACATGCGACAGCCCTTGGGCACAGGGCTGACTGAAGTACATATAGGTTTCTGAATTTTACTTTCTTCCTGTTGATGGCAAAAAATAATCAAATGCAGCAACATGGATAATTTGAAAACAGAAGATTAAGAATATAAATAAACCTACCAATGGGGGATATGATTCTCGAGTAACATAAATGCAAATCTCAAGATTTAGTCTCTTGAAGTGATGAGGACAAATTGACTCCATGTCAATGGTAGACAGAAGAGGAAGTTCATCCGAACTTTTCACAGCCCAAACAATCACAATATTTCTTGGTAGACAGGGCCTCCCATCATTAATACGGTGGAGAACATCACTCAAAATGGCCAAGAAGGGTGAAATTCCTATGCCACCAGCTACTAGAATAAGGTTTTCATACCTAAGACAACAAAATAGAACTATCAGTTCAAAAGCAACAGAAATACAACTTTAAAGTTGGCATGCATGTGAAGGAAATAAAAAATCCTACTGTAACTTAACTAAATTCCTAAAATCCTATCCCTATATGCTTGCAACAGAAAACAATTAACTTTTATCCACACAGCTGCAAGTTTTACCGAGAATGCATGGTTTCATGATCTTAGTTGAATCTCTTTCAAGTCAAATAAAATGTCTTCAGAAGTTCAAATGTTATAGAATTTATATACCAAATTGCAACATTCCTTAGATTGTGCTACATTGATGAATAAACAGTCAAGTATATGCAGTCCTTTTCATTCAATTATGCAGGGTTACCAACACAATCACTGAATAAACAGTCAAGTATATGCATATTATTTAATGGTTATAGTACATACATCAAGTGATACGGCACTTCGTGCCCGTATGGCCCTTCAACAGAAGCTGTTATTGTTGGACGTTGGGCAGGTGAGTCTTGTAGCTCTGCCTCAGCCATGCTCATGATGCTTCCTCTGAGCTTATCTGTCCATTTCCCTAGAACCTTGATGAGAATGGACAAATGGTATTTACCATCTAAAGGACTAGATGAAACACTGAAAGGATGCCACTGCAACCAAGATAGTTCCCGAATCTGAAGGAATATGAAACTGAGGGCATTGTATCGGAGATCTACAGTTACAAATAGGAAATGAGCACATTTGGTGAAAGAAAACAAGGCAGAAAAAGAATATATGAAAAGTAATTATCCTTACTTCCAGGTTTCGAAAGCACCAACTCCATTGTTCCACACGGAAAGCACTTGGCTGAGATTATATCAACAGTACTTCGTGATTGGCAGAATCTCAGAAACCGATCAAGTATGAAAAGGGATATTGCACCAGCAGCTATACTGAAAACGAAATCACCAACATGGAATGCCAAGAAAAGGAGGAAGACCACATATAGTTGGTGGGTGTAAAAGAATAATTCAAAATTCCATTTTCTCACAGGATGAAGTGATGTTATCCACATCAATAGACCAGCTAATAGGCTGATAACACCAGCAAGATTAGCGATACCTACGTCTTTCCACTCTAATATCTGCACCAAACAATATAATATTTTATAGATACATACATGTAATTTAGACAGAATTAGCAGGATATCACTGCTATATTTCAGTTTTTGTTTTGAATATCAATAAGTATTAGTGCTATGATTTCATTATCCCAACTTTCACTTTAGTAGTTCATTTTTCTTTTTGTTTAGGTCCTACAATATTCAAGTTTCTGTGTTTATAGGTACACAGGACAATTTGCAAGAAAAAAGAACAACAAACATCTAATTGCCAACGAAAATTCATCCACCCAAAGGGCTAGCAGAAGTGAAACAACTGGACTCACTTCCTGTAAGAGTTTGCCCTCAAATGCCCAACCAATCACATAAAATAGGCCATGGAGAGTAAAGAGCATCATTGTCAGGTGTCCCAACCACACATGGTATCTTGTAGCATGCTCAAAAGGGATGTCAACAAGGCGGAGTAGAAATGATCCTCTTGCAATTGGAAGAAACAAAAAGAGCGTGCAAAATAATCCAATCATGCCAAAGCGAAGTCCTGTCAATTTTAACATCCAAATGCTGAAAAGTTTGAGTTAGCACTAAAAATCAGCCATACAGAACAAATTGGGATAATATTGGGGCAGAGGAAATAGTTTACCTTTCTTCTCCAGGAGGTATATGGAAGTCTGGCAAGAGGGCTAGGTTGCGGATAGTATAAGCATACATAGCCCAGAAAACATAGGCAAGAACAAGAAGGATCCCAATGCATTCGGCAGCAGAAACAACCCCAAATGGTCCATCCACAAGCACAGGGAATGTCCACAAGCGGACACTTGGGTACTTCTTTTTGCTGCCAATATACATATATAATAAACATAAACTAACTGGAATAACAAAGTTTACTAAGGTTGCTAAACTTGCAGTACAGAGAGGACTTACTGCTGGAACTCCTCTTCCCCCGAGATGATGAGAAGCAATATGGAAAGGAATACAATAAGCAGAAGCGGTCCACTGAATGCCAAGAACAGACTGCCTGCATGCAATTTGCAGATAAGTGTCGACTATCAAAGTTGGATACAACGATTATGGTCATATCAGAGGAATTTTGAAGGGGAAAGAGAACAGAATTTAACACCTGCAAGACCAAAAGGAGTTCTTTTGGTGGCACCAACCCATTTCTCAACCAACTTGTTACCGGATTGTGTTGGGTAGAGAAAGATGAGAGCAACCCATGCAATGAAGATGACCCACATTAGAGTCCTGAGAACCCATTTTGCAGAAGATGCAAAGAAGCAGGTGCATTTCTTCTCATCAGTTGCTTTAGTTGAAAGAAGAAGAGGTTGGTGAACTGATGGATTCTGTTGGTCCATGTCCATGGGACAAAAACACTGCTTTTTTTTTCTTTTAAGACTTCCTCCTCATTTGGATTATAAAAAAGGAGGGCCTTTATAGAGAAGAAAGGAAGTAAGCTGGACCGCCCAAACCCAATCATAAAATTAGTGGAAAACCCATTGTTGTCACAGCTGAGTTGATGAATTAATTAATCTTCACCGTTGATCAAATTGAAGGATAAATATCAACAACAACAAAATATGTGAAAAATCAAAAAGAATAGTCATTTACAGCGACATTCATATTGGAGTGGAGAGTATTTATTTATTTTCCGATGTGGTATTTTAGTTCGTACTAAAGTTCTCAATTATATATCAGTAAATGTCTCGGTTTGTTAATTAGCATGGGATATACGATTCTAGTTAAAATATCGATCTCGATTGATATCTCGATGTCTTATTTTTCTTATATATATTACATACAAATTTACAGAGATAATAAACGAAAAAATGCACCCCAAAGTTCTTAATATTTTACAAAAAATTCAATTAAATTTCTAAAGTATTCTGAGGTTTTGTGAATAATGTTTAATTGGATCCTTCCGAGATAAATTTTACGCGACACAAAATATTCCGTGTTAGTATGTACTTTTTCCTATTTTTAAAATTTATTTTATTTTTTTAGTTCATTAATAGCATTAGTTGGCACTCCTGCATGCGGGGAATGAGATGGATGCCTAGTACCTACTCTCATGTACGAATGAAAGTGACGGGAACCCTAATGTAAACCACTGCAAACTTATCCCCAATCCTCCAATCTCCCAAACCCATTCCATCAACACAAATATTAATATTGCAACTCCCACAATAATTAGAGATGGACATAATATGTTTCAAAAATAAACAATAATAAGTGCAAAAATGTAAGAATCGAGAAAGAGAGCAAACAAAACGTAGAAGAAGACGACAGAGATTTAAGAATCATTTTTTGGGAGTGCGGGAGGTGGTTCCTTCTCTTCCTCTTGTTCTTGCATGGCTCCCATCATCTGGGCAAAGACAAAAAAGCAGATAGACGCAATTCCTTCATCCACATAAAAAGGAATTCAGATCCGGTTCAATCAAAATTATAAAATCCCTCACTGCAACTTTCAAATCCTGATCAATTTCGACATGAGCGACCAGCTGAAGGGATGTATTGCATGCACCTCTTTTCTCTCTCAATAAAATCACTTCGCATAATTATTACTCCACAAGCAAACAGATATAGCAATTCAAAACCCACTCCGTAGCTTTATCTGTACTAGTACCTGGACTCATAGTGTTAAATATAGGCTGTTATGTTATCTAGGTATTGTAGGTGGTCTTTACATTATTTTCCGTAGATAAGTCGTAATGATCGTTATGCAGTAGAATAAACATTACCGTTACTGTTACGTAAAATTGTTATATATCATTACGACCGTTATTTGACACTTTTATACCTATACAAACTTTTCCATGTATGTACAATCACGAGAAATTATTATCGTCAACAAAAAAGATGCATCTTCCAACATGATTTTAATATTTTTATCGATTCTTCAAACTCTCAAACTTCAAACTTAGATTAAGGGACACAACCACAACCAATACTGATAGATTTTGTTTCTTTTATTTTTGGGTTCACCATCCACATACCTCCATAACTATTCGTATTTTTCTGCATAAATAATCTTAGTTTTATTTAAATATCTATGCATGTAAAATATTTATTTATAAATGTATTAGAATATATGTTAGTTTCAAAAAAGGTTGAAATAATGCAAATTAGAGTGATTAATACATCCCAATCCTTAATGTTTATCGTTTCATTTTAGTCAGTCTCAAACGTTATATCGGTTAGTTCAGTTAAGTTTCAACCATAAAAAAAAAACTAACGAAGACAAACTCTATTAGATTCCAATTTTTTTTAATTTTTTCGTTTGGGTCCCAAACTTTAAAAAAAAATATATATATTAAAAACGTAGAAAACTTTTAAAAAAATGTTTTTAAAATAAATATAAGCATTAAAATTATAAAAAATAAATATAAAAATGTTAGAAATTTTGTAAAAATAAGTAAAAAGAACACGAATAGGAAAGAAAATAACAATTGGGAGAAGAAATAAGGGGTTGTTTACTTACGGAGAATTTTCTGAAAATTTTCCGAAACTGGAATTATTTCCAAAATCTGTTTCACAACCGATGGAAAATTTTCGGATAGTAATAACAATAATTAGGGATGGCAATGGGTATCCATACCCGCTAAAATTTATCGACCTTGGAAGCTTGTTCTATTTTGGCTCGTTTTTTACTATTTTGGCGCGTTTTTTACCATTTTAGCTCATTTATTACCATTTTGCTCGTTTTTTACCGTCTAAGCTCGATTTTTACAGTCTTGGCTTATTCTTTACCGGTTTTTCACGTTTTTTACGATCTTGGCTAGTTTTTTAACGTTTTCCACTGCTTTGTCTTGTTTTTTACTATTTTGGCTCTTTTATTACCATTTTGGCTCATTGTTTACCATTTTTTCTCATTTTTACCGTTTTGGTTTGTTATTTCTCATTTTTATCATTTTATCTCGTTTTTAACCTTTTTTCTCATTTTTACCATTTTCGCTCGTCTTTTTACCCTTTTTGCTCATTTCTTACCATCTTGTCCCTTTTTTAATTATTTTCGCTCGTTTATTACCATTTTTGCTCATTTTTTACCGTCTAAGCTCGTTTTTTTACAGTCTTGGCTCATTCTTTACTGTTTTTGCACGTTTTTACCATTTTGGCTAGTTTTTTACCGTTTTAGCTCATTTTTCACCGTTTTATCTTATTTTTTACTGTTTTGGCTCTTTTATAACCATTTTGGCTCGTTATTTACCGCTTTGGTTCATTTTTTCTCATTATTAACATTTTTTCCCTCATTTTTACCATTTTAGCTCTTTTTTTTTACCCTTTTTGCTCATTTCTTACCATTTTGTTTCATTTTTCACTGTTTTTGCTCGTTCATTACCATTTTTTTCTCGTTTTGTACCGTTTAAGCTCATTTTTTTACAGTCTTGGCTCATTCTTTACCGTTTTTGGACGTTTTTTACCATCATGGCTAGTTTTTTACTGTTTTGGCTTATTTTTCACCGCTTTGTCTTGTTTTTTACTATTTTGGATCGTTTTTTACCATTTTTTCTCTTTTGATTCATTTTCCCCCTTTTTTTTATCATTTTATCTCATTTTTACCATTTTAGCTCATTTTTTTACCATTTTTGCTCATTTCTTAGCATCTTGTCTCATTTTTTAGCATTTTTGCTCATTTCTTACCATATTTGGCTCATTTTTGCTAGTTTTTGCTAGTTTAACTAAGAAAATGTTAAGCATTTAAAGAATATCCTGTGATTTACTAGAAAATGTCATTTTTATTTTCTTTATTAATCAATCTAAATCAACGAGCAACAAAATATTGTCTAATTGTTAGCCCCTAATCAATTAGTAGGTGATTAACAATAAGATATCTTCTTCTTTTTTCCATATAAAATAGTAAAAAATGAGCCAAAATGGTAAAAAGTGGTAAAAAAAGAGCCAAAATGCTAAAAAACGAGCCAAAATGGTGAAAAACGAGCGAAGAAGATAAAAAATGAGCCAAAATGGTGAGAAATGAGATAAAACGGTAAAAAACTAGAAAAGGTAAAGAACGAGCCAAAATAGTAAAAATCAAGTCAAAATAGTAAAAAACGAGCCAAAATGGTAAAAAATGAGACAAGATGATGAAAAATGAGCTAAAACGGTAAAAAACAAGCCAAAAAGGTAAAAACGAGCTTAAATGGTAAAAAACGAGCTAAAATGGTGAAAAACGAACTAAGACGGTAAAAACCAATCAAAAATATATATTTGATCTTTAACGTGAATAGATTTACCATATTTATAAATTACGAGGGTTGACATGTCTAAAATAACATTTTTTTTATATTAACAATATGGATCGGTTTAGCTAGAGAATGGAATTTTTTTTTGGAAAACTTAAAAAATGGCGTTTCCAGAATTTTCCAAATTTGTAGTGTTAATTCTGAAAAAATGAATAGTAATTGGAGAACTGAAAAAATTTCTGAAAATTTTCCATTTGGGAAAATGTTGTTGTGAAACAGATTTTGGAAAGGGGTAATAGTTTTTAGCTCCCCTATACTATCGTCGAAAAGCAAGAACCTCCCATGCACTTCATTTTTTGCAGTCCGCCTCCCCTGGACTATTGTTTTCGGGCAAAAAGCCCCTTCCATCCACTTTCACTAACGGATCCGTTAAAAACACTACCTACATTTTTAAAATTAATTAAATAATATAATTAACCTAAAAATTCCAAAAAAATGTAAAAATTCAATAAAGAATTCCAAAAATTCTAAAAATAATGTAAAGATTAAAAAAAAAATGTAATTAACCTAAAAATCAAGAAACAATTGTAAAAAATTCCAAAAAAAATGTAATTTTTTTACTTAACCTAAAAATCAAGAAACAATTTTAAAAATTTTTAAAAAAATTAATTAATCTAAAAATTAAGAAAAATGCAAAAATTCCAAAACAAATGTAAAAATTCCAAAAACCTTGTAAAAGGACTAAAAAAATATAAAGATTCCAAAAATAATTTAATTAATCTAAAAATTAAAAAAAAATGTAAAAATTCCAAAATAAAATGTAATAATTCCAAAAAAAATAAAAATTCCAAAAAAAGTGTAAAGATTCACAAAAATATTTAATTAAAATAAAAATCAAGAAAACATTGTAAAAAAATTCCAAAAAAATGTAATTTTTTTACTTAACCTATAAATTCAAAAAGAATTAATTAATCTACAAATTAAGAAAAAAATGCAAAAATTACCAAAAAAATGTAATAATTCCAAAGCAATTATAAAAAGACTAAAAAAATGTAACGATTCCAAAAATAATTTAATTAACCTAAAAAATCAGAAAAATGTAATAATTCTAAATAAAATGTAAAAATTCTAAAAAAATTCCATAAATTTTAAAACAAATGTAAAGATTCACAAAAACAAATTAATTAACCTAAAAATCACGAATTTTTTTTTAACAATTCCCAAAATAATGTAAAGATTAGAAAAAATGTATTTTCTTAATTAAAATAAAAATCAAGAAAAATATTAATGAAAATATTTACATTATTTTATTTAGATTTTTTGGAATTTTTAATTTTTTTTGGAAGTTATATATTTGTTGGAATTTTTACTTTTTTTTGTAATTTAAGATTAATTAATTTTTCCAGAATTTTACATTTTTTACATTTTGTTTGGAATTTATACATTTTTGTTGGAATTATTACATTTATTGTATTTTTTGACGTTTTTTCTGGATTTTTAGATTAAATAAATTATTTTGTAAATTTTACATTTTTTTCAAATTTTTAGATTAATTTTTTTCTTCGGATTTTAACATTTTTTGGGGAATTTTTATATTTATTTTGGAATTTGTACATTCTTTTGGGAATTTTTACATTTGTTTTGGAATTTATACATTTTTTGGATTTTTTACGTTTTTTCTGGATTTTTAGATTAATTAAATGTTTTTTGAAATTTCTACAATATTTTTATAATTTTTATATTTTTTTAAAATTTGTACATTTTTCTTGGAATTATTACGTTTTTTTTGGAATTTGTGCAAATTTTTTTGAATTTTTAGATTAATTTTTTTATTTTGTGGATTTTTTTCAATTTTCTTTTGGAATTTGCTACATTTGTTTTGGAATTATTACATTTTTTTGGAATTTTTACATTTTTTCTTCATTTTTAGATTAATTAAATTATTTTTGGAATTTGTACTTTTTTGTTTTGAATTTTTTAGATTAAATTTTTTTTTGGATTTTTAAATTAATTATATTATTTTAAATATAATTACCTGCTCTAAGAGGTTTAAAAAAAAATCTACTGTAGTAGGTAATCTGTTAGATTTAACATTTTAATTTAACGGAAGGGAGCAATTTGCTTGAAAAATGTAGTTTAGGGGAGGCGGACTGCAAAAAATGAAGTACATGGGATGTTCTTGTTTTTCGACGATAGTACAGGGGAGCTAAAAACTATTACCCCTTTTGGAAATATTTCCAAAAATTTTCCAAAAATTAAACAACCCCTAAATGGCTTGTGCTTTTGAATTTAAACATGAATATATTTACCATATTTATATTTGATCTTTAACAAACTTAAAATGGGTTACTATTTAGTTTATTAATCTTAACAAAAATAACACATTAGCATTGTTTTTTAATTAAAATCAAATTGATTTAACAAAGGTAATATTTTTTTTTTTCAAAAAAGTAAGAAATAGTTGTTAGATGAATACGATTTCGAATTTTCTAAGGTTGAAAAATAAAGGCTGGAAAATAGAAAACGTACTGTAGCTGTGAAATAGAATTTCCATTTTTAGAAATAATTCTAGAAATGTTTTAAAACAGAAAATTTTGGAAACACAGAAATATCTTCAAACAAAGTTATTTTCGTTATGAAACATGCCCTTGGCCTTCCTTGAACTATTTTGGTGCAAATCTTTCATGGATGATCCATGAGGCATAGGGTGGCACCGCCAAGGATTCTAGGTGTGATAAATAAATAAATTCGGAATTCAATGAACACCCCTACTACCGACATTTGGGCACTGTATATTTTGACTACCGACTGGCTATATCAATATCTAATTCTTGTTTAATCATTTACACCTAACAACATTTGATTCATACAAGAAGTTAAATGAAACTATAACATACAGCAAATAAGTTACAAATATGAACCAAAAGAAATAAAAGAGAATGTTGTTGTCAAATTTCTACCACCTTGAAATTTAGAATATCCTAAAACTTCCTGGCATGGGCTGATTTCATTCATTGATTGGGCCGAACGGGCCCAACATGGGATTATGATCACCACTCTATTCTTCTTTTACTGGGCCGAACTCACAAGTCGGATGTTTCTTTGCCTCTTCGAGACAACAAAACGTTTCTTTCTTCTGCACGAATCTCATCGCAGACAGAGAGCATAAGAAAATGAATGGTGTGGACTTCCGATTAATGAAATGAAAGCACATGGACTTGCGAAACGAAACTCTAATCATGACTGAGTTTTACCAATTCTTTTTTTTTTCTTTAAAAATAAATAAATAAAGTCAACTCTTCCCCAATTAATTAATTATTTTGTTTCAATACAAAGAAGTTTCCAGCTAGTTATATCAATATGTAATTCCTGTTTGCAGAATCTCAGATCGTATGTGATCATTTTCTCTCCTTATTATTTCGAGCTTCACCTTACCCTTTTCACACATAAATGGCTTCTTCTTCTTCTTCTTCTTCTTCTTCTGCTACCATCCGTGAAGCGAGACGTTATGATGTCTTCCTCAGTTTTAGGGGAGAGGACACTCGCAATGCTTTCACAAGCCACCTCCATGAAGCTTTAAGCAGCAGCCAAATCTCGACTTTCATTGATAACAACCTAAGGAGAGGAGACAACATTTCTCCATCTCTTCTCACTGCAATTGAAGAATCCATGATTTATGTCATCATTTTCTCCCAAGATTATGCAAATTCTAGATGGTGCTTGAAAGAACTTATAAAGATCTTCCAATGTAAACATCTTAATGGTCAGATCGTTATACCTGTATTTTATGGAGTAGATCCATCGCACGTCAGAAAGCAAATTGGAAAATTTGGAGTTGCTTTTGATAAGCTCAAAGAACGTCTGCGGGAGGGGGAGATGGATTTGAACGAGGTGAGATCTCACTTGGAGGAAGCAGCTAATATATCCGGATGGAATTCACACGACATCAGGTAACTTTTTCCAGTTTTGAAGCTTCCAATTTTGTTTCATTTCTAGATCAAATTTGTACTTGATGTGATTTTTGCTTGAATTAAGCTAGTTTTGTTGTTTGTTTGTTTTTTATAGCCCTGAGAGTGAGCTTATAAAGTCCATTGTGGGAGATATTTTGAAAAAACTGAATCAAATGGCACTGAAATTGCCTTCAAATCTTGTTGGAATTGGTTCACACATTGAGCGAGTTGAAGCTTTGTTGTGCTTAGAGTCGCCACAATTTCGCATTGTGGGACTGTGGGGCATGGGTGGGATTGGTAAAACAACTGTTGCTCAAACTGTGTACCATCGTATTTGTAGTACATTTGATGGATTCTACTTTGTTGAAAAAGTTTCAGAAAAATTAAAGAATCAATCTGTGGGTGATCTACGGGAAAAGATTGTGTTGAAATTGTTTGAAGAAGAAAGTCTAAATATGGGGTCTCGAACATTACATCATGATTTTATAATGAAGCAACTTCAACGTAAGAAAGTTCTTATTGTCCTTGATGATGTGGACGATGCAATCAACGCCAAGAAACTGTTGGCTGGAGAAAATGATTTGTTTTCCGGTGGCAGTAGAATACTAGTAACGAGCAGGAATAAGCAAGTGCTTAAGAATATAGTTGGTGATCAGAATCTAATATATGAAGTTGAGGGATTGAATGTGGAGGATGGTGTTCAACTATTTAGCTTAGGTGCATTCCAGCAAAACCATCCCACAAGCGATCGCCTGGAGTTGTCGAAGAGGGTGTTAAGTTACGCAAGAGGCAACCCATTGGCTCTCGTTGTTTTAGGTCATGCATTATTTGATAGGAGCAAAGAAGAGTGGGTTAGTGCATTAGATGAATTAGGGGAAGAACCGTTTCCAGATATTCAAAAGGTATTGAGAATTAGTTATGATGCACTATGTGATGAAGAGAAGACAATATTCTTGGACATTTCATCTTTTCTGGTTGGGAAGAAATTAGATTTTGTAGTTGCATATTACAAGGGATCTATAAAAAGAATAAAATACAAGATTAGTAACCTTGTAGACAAGTCTCTCATAACTATTTCTGAAAACAAGCATTTGGAGATGCATGATTTATTGAAAGAAATGGGTTGTTCCATTGAATCAACGAAGGGACTCGAAGAACGCAAAAGGATTTGGAACCTGAAAGATGTAACTCATGTTTCCAAAAAGAGGAAGGTACACTCGCACCATCTCCTTTGTTTGTTTTGTTTGTTTTTTTGTGTTTTAGTGTATACAATAAAGTTTTTAGTAAGAAAATTATATATAATTATGCGTTATCTTTTTGAAAACTAAAATTTTCAATTGCTTTTATGCTACGACATGTGATTATTAGGGGAGTTCAATGATTGAAGCCATCAAAGTAAATATTTGTAGTGTGTTTGCAAGGTTATGGGACTTCAAAGATGTAATTCGTGTTTCCAAAAAGAGAAAGGTACATGGACGCTGTCTCTTTTATTTATTTTTGCGTATATAATCAAGTTTTCGGTAAGAAAAGTAAGATTTTCAATTGCTTTTATGCTACTACATGTGATTATCAGCGTAGTTCAATGATTGAAGACATCAGCGTAAATCTTTCTCAAGGTGAAAGTATATCGGAGTTTGATTGCAGTGAGCTTGCAAGGTTAGATTGCCTAAAATTTCTAGAATTTCACGATGCATATCAAAGTAAAGTGAGGTTTTGTTGGGAGCGGTTTAGAGGTTTTCCAGAGGAATTAAGATACTTCGGATGGGATGCATATCCGCAGAAATCCTTACCATCAAATTTTTGCGTTGAAAACCTTGTCGAGCTTCACATGCCAAAATCTGCAATCAGAAAGTTATGGACAGGCAAGCAGGTTCGTTTCGAGAATGTGAATTTGAATAATTAACATAATGCCCACAAGATAATTTGGTCATATTATATTGAGATAATATTGCTGGTTGATTGGAAAAAGATCCTGTTCTCCAAAACGTTGTGCGACTCAATACTTACTTTATTAGCTTATAATACAGTAATTTTATTAAAGTAAGTTACATAAAAAAACACTAATACTTATAATAATATTGTCAAATAATAACTACTATCAGTAAAAATGAATAAAGTTATAATTTTAAACATCAAGTGTACTTTTTCACTTAGGTTCTCTAGTTTATAAAACTACCGCAATGTCGTTTTTGTTAGAAAATTTGATATAGCTGTAACAATAATATAGGACGTTGTTCCAAAAAAAAAGAAAACAATTCACATTAAGAGTATCCAATTAAAATAAATTAAATAGATTTTTATAATCTAAATTACATACTGCCACTTTAAGAGATCATTAACTAGCACCCAAAAAATTTACTAGTATTTTTTTTTTATATTTAATTCATGTTTGTCATTTTGACAGAATATTGTTAATTTAAAAGTAATCAACCTTGGAGATGCCGACAAATTGGTGGAGTTTCCAGATGTTTCAGAAGGTAGGAATATTGAAGAGATCTATCTTGGGTGGTGTAAGAGTTTAGTTAAGCTTCCGCCCTCTATTCATCATCTTCCCAAGCTGAAAATTCTCTACCTTCGTCATGCCATAAAATTGGTGGAGTTTCCGGATGTTTCAGGAAGTAGGAATATTAAGAGGATCGAACTTGAAGGGTGTAAGAGTTTAGTTAAGCTTCCGCCCTCTATTCAGCATCTTCCCAAGCTGGAATTTCTCAACCTTGAGTTCTGTTCAAGTGTGGAAAGTGTTCCAACCACTTTTGATTCAAAAGTACTTGAGGATATTAATCTAAGTCAATGCGGAGGCGTCAAAATGTTTCCACGATTAGCTTCGGCGAATATTATAACAATGCTGAATTTAGATATGACATGCATAAGAGAGGTGCCTTCATCAGTTGAGCTTCTCAAGGGACTTGAAAAGCTGTCCATGTCGGGATGCAAGAAGCTCTCAATCATCTCGACTAATATCTGTAAGTTGAAATCTCTTTCGGAACTTTGTTTATTGGGTTGCACAAACCTAGAGAGCTTCCCAGAAATCATGGAGCCTATGGAATCTCTAACGTGTCTTGTTTTGAGCGGGTGCACAAGATTAAAAAGGCTTCCAAATGATCACAGCTTCCATAATTTGAAGTCCCTTGAACAACTCGATTTAGATGACACGGCTATTACAGAGTTACCCTCATCAATTCAACATCTAATTTGTCTCAAATTACTGAAAATCTCTGGGTGCCAAAACCTAACAAGTCTTCCCAGCTTCATCAACAATCAAAGAATGACAAGACTTGAATTAGAAGGTTGCTCGAATATTTGTTCTCTACCAGAGCTTCCCTCGTCTCTAGAGATTCTGAATAGAAATGGGTCTGGCTTAAGACCATAAGTTGCTTCTCTTCTGAAAGCAGAACTAGATATCTGAATTTTTCAAGTTGCTTTGAATTGGATGAGGAGGAACGTAGAAGAGTATTGGATATTACTTTTTCAATCCTTCAGTACAACTTAAGTCCCCAGGTATGTATAACTACCATACGGAGTACAATTTTATTTCCCTTCTCCTCTCCCTAATTAAATTAAACTAATTAATTAATTTGAATGTGTTCGTTACAGGGAATTTAGAATTCTGATGCAGAGTTTGAAATTATGTTGCCGTGGAGTGAAATTCCACAATGATTTTGTGGTAGTCAAAGCGTTGGATCTTCTCTGACATTAAAGCTACCAATGGATGATCAGTGTTGTAGATTTGTATTTTGCGTTGTCATCAAGCCAAATTACGCCAACTCCGTTGATCCAGAACACTCTTATTACTACAACGTGATGGATTGCTACGTAGATGATGAATATCATATAACAACCTGTGAGTTTGTGCACCTATTTAGCGATATTGAGCACTTGTTACTATGATACTACCCTAGGGATAATCATGCGTTGAGGAAATATGTTGGGCGACAGGTTTCATTTCAATTTCGCGAGTATGAGGGAAATGTAGTGTTGTCGTGGTTTAAAATTATATTGCCGTGGAGTGAAATTCCACAATGGTTCTGCTGTAGTCAAAGCATTGGATCTTCCCTGACATTAAAGCTACCAATGGATGATCAGTGTTATAAACTTGCATTTGGCGTTGTCATCAAGCCAAATTATGCCAACTCTGTTCGCTACATCGACATGAAATGCTACGTAGATGATGATGATGCCTGGGTAACATCCTGTGATCTCTACCTAGAACTGAGCGATATTCAGCACTTGTTTCTATGGTACAACCCTCGGTGGGATAATAATGCGTTGAGGAAATATGTTAGGCGAGAGGTTTCATTTCAATTTCGCGAGTATAAGGGAAATATAGAGGTTATAAAGTGGTTGTTTGGGAGTTTGGGTTGGGTACCCAATCTAGCATTCCCGGACTGAAATGACGAGTTTGATGTTTGGTAAACACCATTCCCCAAAAAAAAAGTGCATTTTTGGGTGGCCAAACGAAAAAAACAGGGGTATTCCGCAAATGGAGTACCATTTGGCCTTCTCTTTTTTTTTTTTTACTTTTTCATTTCATTTTAATTTTTTTACGTTATATAATCAACAAAATAAATTAAAAACTACCACAATAAAATCTCTATTTCAAGATAAGTAATTCTAGATCCACTTTTTCTATTTTTATTAATTTTTAAAAAATGAGTTTTATGCTTTTTATGGTCATTTTACCAAACACCTCAGGTATCTCACAATTATTTTAATTTTTTTTACCAAACAACACACTTCGTTTCCCAAAAGTCATTTTCCCACCCAATTTTTACTTACAGAACTTTTTCCCACTAAACTGGAACGCCAAACAGACCCAAAGTGTGGACTGTGGAGTAGTGATCCTTTCAGAAGATATACGGAATGTTGAATCGTATTTGTAGCTTCTTCCTCTTTCATTTCCAACCGTTGATCCACTTTTCAACGTATATACATGTGGATATGTGAGTTCTTGTCAAGTAAACTGATCAGATTTCTTAAGCTGTTACTTTCCCTTCTCAATCTATATACTAATGTTTTGAACTTCATATCGGATGTGTTTTGAAAGCAAAATTACATCTCTAAATTACTAAGAAAAAATTATATTTCAAAAAAAACATTTTTTCTATTTCAGAAAACAGTCGTCCAAATTTCTGAAAATAGTTTTCTAAATTCAGAAAATGATTTGGTGATTTTTAAAATTGTTTAAAAATTCAAAAAATACATATTTTTAGAATTAGAAAATATTTTTCTAATTTAAAGAATAGTTTTTTAAATTTAGAAAACAATTTTTGAGATAGAAAACATTCTTCCTAATTCAAAAAACAGTTTTAGAAATTCAGAATTTTAGAATTAGAAAACACATTTTGAATTTTATAAATCAGTTTTTTATTTTAAAATGGTTTTCTATTTCAGAAAAAAGTTTTCTAAACTAAGACTTTTTTTTTGTGATTTTCGACAACTGCTTTTTAAGTAAAAAAAGAAAAAATATTTTTCAAAAATTAGAAAACTGTTTTCTTAATTAGAAAAAAAGTTATCATTTTTAGAAAACAAGTTTCTATTTAAAAAATAGCATAATGTTTTAAAAAACAATTTTCTCTTCTAGAATACATTTATTTTTTAGGAAAAAAATCTATTTTAGAAAACAGTCTTCGAAATTCAGAAAATAATTTTCTAAATTCAGAAACTGATTTTTTATTTATTTTGAAAACTCTTTTTAAATTAAAAAAATACATTTTTTTAGAATTAGAAAATATTTTATTAATTTAAAGAATAGTTTTTTAAATTTAGAAAACAAGTTTTGTGATAGTAAATATTCTTCCTAATTCAAAACATAGTTTTAGAATTTCAGAAAGCTATTTTTGAGAAGTAGAAAAAACAAGATTTTCTATTTCAAAAAAAAGTTTTCTAATTTTTTTTGGGGGAAAATGATATAAAAAATAGCACTAATATTTTTTTTGTGAGGCTGACATGGTGTGAAAAGTGATGTGGCACGCAAACAGTGGCTGACGTGGCATATAATGGTGGTCAACTGTGGCACGTCTGATTTCTATTATGGTAGGAGGGTGATAGTATGATATTGCGAAGACCAGGGTTGAAATTAAATAAATAAAAAAGTAAGGGTTCCACTAATACTCCATTTGGACTCCAATAACTGTTATTTTACTATTTCAGCAATCATTTCAAGGCGACCGGAATAGTAACTATATGATTTCGAAAAGTTCCGAATTTTTTTTTCAACGTACGTAAAGGATTAATATACGTTGTAAAAAAATTCAGACTTTTTCGAGATCATATAGTTACTATTCCGGCCGTTTTATAAGGCGGCCGGAATAGTGTCACTATTCCAGTCGCCTTGTAAAACGGCTGGAATAGTGACAAATGACAATTAATATGGGACGGAGGGAGTATAAAATATTATAGTTCATAGTTGTTTTATATCATTTTCCCATTTTTTTTGTGATTTTGAAAACTATTTTTGAAAAAAAAAAACATTTTTCAAAAATTAGAAAACGGTTTTATTTTTTTAGAAAACAGTTTTTTGTTTTTAAAAAAAGTATTCTGTTTTAAAAAACATTTTTACGGTTTGAAATATAGTTTTTGTTTTTAAAAAAAGTGTTCTGTTTTAAAAAACAATTTTACCGTTTAAAAACTGTTTTTGTTTTTAAAAATAGTTTTATGTTTTTAAAATCTGTTTTGTGTTATAAAAAATAGTTTTATTTTAGAAAAAAAAATCTGTTTCAGAAGACATTGTTTCTTTTTCAAAAAACAGTCTTCGAAATTTCTGAAAAATAGTTTTCTAAATTCAGAAACTGATTTTGTGATTTTGAAAACTGTTTTTCAAATTCAAATAATACATTGTTTTAGAATGAGAAAATATTTTTCTATTTTACAGAATAGTTTTTGAAATTTAGAAAATAATTTTTGAGATAGGAAGCAATCTTCCTTATTCAAAAAACTGTTTTAGAAATTCTGAAAACTATTTTTGAGAATTAGAAAATACATTTAGAAAATTAGAAAACAGTTTTTTATTTTAAAACACAGTTTTCTATTTCAGAAAAAAGTTTTGTAAATTAAGAAAGTTTTTTTTTTGTTATTTTGAAAAGAAACTATTTTTTTCATTATGAAAATTATTTTTCGAATTAAAAAAAAAAACATTCGTTGAGAATTAGAAAACATTTTCATAATTTTAAAGAAATAGTTTCACTCTGTCTCTCGCTGTCTTTCATTCTCGGCCTGCTCTCTCTCTGTCAATCTCGCAGCCGCTCTAGTTAATCTTAGGTCAGTTTGGGTTTTGGTATTTCTGGTCAGTTTCATCAATTGAGTTTTGTTTATACTTGTTATTATGTCTGTAAAATTGAATTTGTTTAAAATTTTGTTATTATTTATGCTAATTAGATTTGAGATGAGGTGAAGAAGCTTGTAATTTTGAGTGGTAGTTCTTTCTTTGTCTGATGATGGCTTTGCTGGTAGTTCTGTTTCGTTTCAAACACGGTAGTTTGGAATCTTTTTGTGATAGCAAGTTTTCTTTTCTTTGGTCTAATTGCATCAGGTACTCTAATGGTTGTTGATAGAAATTTTCTGAGTTGAATAATACCCAATTTATGGCTACATTTTTCTTTCTTGTTGGGATGGTGGTTGATTTCTTGATTATTGCCTAAAATGCTGATAGTTGAGTTGATAGAAGAATTGAATGTTAGTTTTTGAACCTTTGCTGGGTTGATTTGTTGCTGTCATGGATCTATATTAGTTGAGATATTGTAAGGAAACATGATTACTGATGCATGTGAAAGATTTCTTTTCAGTTCGCTTTGGTGATTTCTGGTTCAATTCTATGGAAATTTGTTGGGATTCTTCGATCTGTGGTACACTGAACTTCATTTTCTGCTTCTTGCTGTTTTGGATTTTGGTGATGAAAACAAAAATGGGTTTTTGATTTGTGTTGCTTTTTGTAGTTTGATTTGCGTATATATAGAGAGAGACGAGTAAACGGAAACGCTTTTTTTTATCAGTTTTTGAAGCATTTTCTGACCAGGAAAGGATCAACTAAAAACAACTAAAATTAAAATTAATCAATTTAACGTGGCATGGTTTAGAGCCGTTTTTGGGGTCAAAACTCCTTAGTCTGAAAAGATTTATGATTTGATGATGCCGCTAATTTTCAAGTCTATTTGACGCAAACAAGGCAACGACTTTGTCAGCAAATCATCTATGTTTAGTGTATTGGGAAGAAATGTGTGTAGTCGGGTGGCAAAAGACTCGCTTTCTAATCAATTTTTAGTTTAAATAAAGTAGTATCAAATTTGAGTTTCAAGTTAGAACAAACTATAATATAACAGTTGTTTTTTTCACGACTCAACAATATTCGATTGTGATTAGTCTTTATTAGTAAAAAAAATGGAAGAAAAATGTTTTGAGGATAATGTTATTCGATTTAATTTGAATTGTTCGAAACTTGAAATGTTTTGATGTATTAGAGTGTTTCCATCGTTTTAAATATTCATGATTCAACTTTGTTTTTTTTACTATATTCACAAGATTCGAATTTCATTTTCACTCGTAAAAAGAGTGATGTGATAAAAAATTGAATTGTCCCCAAGTAATAAATTAAAGTACTGTTTGATTGCCTAACAAATTATTTTCCTACAAGCATTAATAACGATTGATTAGTTTATCAGTGCTGTGGATTATTGATCTTCAAAGTTCAACCAGCAAAGATCAACCATGCCATTATTAATTGGTCAATAGTTGTGGATTAATCTTCAGCTAGCCAAATCAATCTATATCACGATTCTATGACATACTATATAAAAAAAGATGTAAAGCAATTGGCAGAGGGATTGCTCTAATGTTCTTAGGGATTTCGGTTTCAAGCCACAGAAAAAGTATCTATTTTGAATACTACTTTGGGACTTTACCGAACTTTTACAGTTCGAATCCGGATTCTATCTTGAATTCTACTTTGGGACTTTACCCACTTTTACTGTTCGAATCCGGATTAGTCAAGCCCACGGTAGAAAGTACTCAAAACAAAATTTAGGTCCCCTTTATATGTGTTAGATATGTATATTAGAGTTAGTATACGTATTTGTATACGTATGTATATACGGTATTATGTATTCTGTATATATATGTAACCTAGTCCAATTAATGAAATTAGAGAGTGCATTTACTCAAATTACATGGTAGCGGGGCCGAGTTACTCTCCTCTGCGTCACTGTTGCTGCCACTGTCAGAGGAACCACTTCCCGGACTCCGTTTTTCTCACCGCCAGAACCGAAACGAGCGTCACGACGAGACGAGTCTAACGCAACCGGAACGGAATCATTCCGATCACTGACGCGCCGGCAATCGCGCCCGGAAGATTCCGGCCACCTCACCTTCCTCCGGCGAGTGGAGGCGCGTCCGGCCACCATTCCGGCCACCGTCACCTGGGTTTTGCTCGCCTCGTCGAGATCGGCAGGTACCCGTGCTTGGTTTTCAATTTTGGCGATTTTTGAGGCTCGGTTTTGCAAAATTACGAACTGGCACTATTCCGCACTGTTCACGGGTGTGTTATCCGGAGCTGTTCACGGGGTCGGAACTGTTCACGGGTACGCAATGCACTGTTCATGCGTAATGTTACTGTTCACATATACTGTTTTAGGGTAATTTGCGTATTTTGGTTCGTATTTGCGTGTACTGTTTGAGTACTGTTTGCTCTGTATTTGCTGCGCATAGCTCTGCTATATTTGCTCTGTATTCTCTTAGTGTGGACTGGTTGAGGTCCGTTTGCTGCTTGGTTCTGCTTGGTTGGCTGATTTTCTGGTCTGCTGCTCTGGTTCGCTGATTTGCTCATCGGGTTGAGTGGTTCACTGCTGGGTTAGCAGGTTTGTTGCTTGGGTTGGTTGGTTTGCTGTGGTTTGCTGCTGGTTGTGATTGAATGCTGTGTTTGTCTTGTGTTCGTACATTTGCTCGTATATCTGCTCGAATTTTTGCTCGATTTGTGTTAAGAATGGCTCGGGATGGTGACTACAAGGGTGGTGACTTAAGTGATGTTACTTGTTACTACTGCAAGAAGATTGGTCATACAAAGCGTTTCTGTACGAAACTGCAGAATTACAATCAGAGGAGGAAATCAGCTAATCTAGTTGCTCTTCCAAGCTCCTTACCTGATCCACCTAAGCCACTCTCAGAGGAGGAATTTGCCAGATTCTCCCTGTACCAAGAGTTTGTGAAAGCTAAAACATGTCTTGTCTCTAGTTTTAGTCAGTGGGTAGTTGATTCAGGTGCAAATGAACATATGACAGGTAACACAAATACTTTCTCCAGTTTTAAGAAATTTAAAACATCTGCTCATGTCACCATTGCTGATGGCACCACTCGTAGTGTTGAGGGTTCTGGTATAGTTAAACCAACTTCTGCTATTACTATGTCTTCTGTACTTAGTCTACCTGAGTTGGCTTTTAATCTGATGTCAGTTAGTAAACTTACAAAGGACCTCAACTGCTTCATCTCTTTTTACCCTGATCATTGTCTCCTTCAGGATCTAGTGACAAAGCGGGTCTTTGGTAGAGGACATGTATCGGGTGGTCTGTATGTTCTGGATCCGTGGGTACCAGAGTCAGTAGCCTGCTTTAGCTCCACTTCTCTGGTTGAAGCTCATTGTCGTCTGGGTCATCCGTGTCTGCAGTATCTGAAGCAAGTCTGTCCACAATTCAAGTCTGCTACTTCTCTTGATTGTGAATCCTGTCATTTTGCGAAGCACCATCGCACTTCATTGGGTCCACGGACCAATAACCGTGCGAATTTAGCGTTTGAATTGGTTCATTCTGATGTTTGGGGTCCATGTTCTGTAACATCCAAACCAGGTTTTCGATATTTTGTCACATTTGTGGATGATTACTCCAGAATGACTTGGGTATACTTCATGAAGAACCGCTCTGAGGTATTTTCTCATTTTTGTGCCTTTTGTACAGAGATTAAGACTCAGTTCGGTACATCTGTTCGTATTCTCAGAAGTGATAATGCTAAGGAATACATGTCAGAATCATTTCAGACTTATATGACTCAGCACGACATCTTACATCAGTCTTGTGTGGATACACCAGCTCAGAATGGTGTAGCTGAGAGAAAGAACAGACATCTTTTAGAAACTGCTCGTGCTCTCTTATTTCAGAACAAGGTTCCTAAGGAGTTTTGGGTTGATGCTGTGTCTACAGCCTGTTTCTTGATTAATCGTATGCCTTCTGCTGTTCTAGATAATGGTATTCCAATTACAGTCCTTGCTCCTGGAAAACCATTATTCCCCATTGAGCCGAAGATTTTTGGTAGTACCTGCTATGTTCGTGATGTTCGTCCTCACATTACAAAGTTGGATCCTAAAGCTTTAAAATGTATTTTCTTAGGATATGCTCGGCTTCAGAAAGGGTACCGATGCTACTCTCCAGACCTTCAGAAGTATCTAGTGTCTATCGATATTGCTTTCTCAGAACAGGTACCATTCTTCTCACATCATCCTCCTCCACCTCGACAGGATGATGATCATGGTGATGATGATTGGTTGGTCTACTCTGCTCCTCCAGTATCCTCTGCTCCTCCCTTGGTTGTTTCTGATCAACCCTCTTGTGATAGTACCCTTGACCAGCCTCCTTCTTCGGGTACTTCTGCGCAGAGTAGTGAAGAGTGTGTTCTACCTCAGCCTCCCGATCTTCCAGTTATGAGAGACCCACCTTGTAGTGCTCTTCCAGTACCATCTGCATCTTCCATTGATACTTCTACTCCACCAGAGTCCTCGTCATCTGATCCCCCTAGTGATCTCGATCTCCCCATTAGCATTCGAAAAGGTAAACGACACTGCAAATCTATCTACTCCATTGCTAGCTTTGTCACTTATGATCACCTATCTCCCCAGACATGTGCTCTGATTTCTTCTCTAGACTCGATTGTCGTTCCTGAAACAGTAAAGGAAGCATTGGATCATCCTGGTTGGAAGGATGCAATGTTTGAGGAGATTATAGCTTTGGAGGATAATCAGACTTGGGATTTGGTGACTTTGCCTCAGGGAAAGAAGGCAGTGGGGTGTAAATGGGTATTTGCAGTGAAAGTCCAACCTGATGGCTCTGTGGCACGTCTTAAAGTAAGGCTTGTTGCTAAAGGATATGCCCAAACGTATGGGGTCGATTATTCAGACACTTTTTCTCCTGTGGCCAAGTTATCCTCTGTTAGATTGTTCATCTCCTTGGCTGCCTCTCGGGATTGGCCCCTCCATCAGCTGGATATCAAGAATGCTTTTCTTCATGGTGACCTACAGGAAGAAGTTTATATGGAGCAACCACCTGGGTTTGTTGCTCAGGGGGAGTATGGGAAAGTTTGTATGTTGAAGAAGGCTTTGTATGGTCTAAAACAGAGCCCTCGTGCCTGGTTTGGAAAATTCAGTGAGGTAGTTTTAGATTTTGGAATGCACAAGAGTCAGTGTGATCACTCTGTCTTTTATAGACAATCTGCTGCTGGTATTATTCTGCTTGTTGTGTATGTGGATGACATTATCATTACAGGAGATGATAGTGTTGGGATCTCTTCGCTCAAATCTTTCCTGCATACCAAGTTTAGTACAAAAGACTTGGATCAGCTGAAATACTTTCTAGGGATAGAAGTTTCCAGGAGTAACAAAGGTATCTTCTTATCTCAAAGAAAGTATGTTCTTGATCTTCTTGCAGAAACAGGAAAGTTGGGAGCCAAGCCCTGTAGCTCCCCTATGGCTTCTAATGTCAATCTCACCAAAGATGACGGTGACCCTTTTGATGATCCTGAGAGGTATAAGAGATTAGTTGGGAAACTAAACTATCTCTGTGTGACACGACCTGACATCACCTTCGCGGTTAGTGTTGTTAGCCAGTTCATGTCTGCTCCAACAGATAAGCATTGGGAGACTCTGGAGCATATCTTGTGCTATCTGAAAGGGGCACCTGGCCTTGGGATCTTGTACAGTAACCACGGTCACAATCAGATTGAGTGTTTTGCTGATGCAGATTGGGCCGGGTCGAAGATTGATAGAAGATCAATAACCGGCTACTGTGTTTTTGTTGGTGGGAATCTGATCTCTTGGAGGAGCAAGAAGCAAAATGTGGTATCGAGATCCAGTGCAGAGTCAGAATACAGAGCAATGGCACAATCCTCCTGTGAGGTTATATGGATGCGACAGCTTCTGACTGAAATTGGTATAGAACACTCTTCACCTTCAAAACTTTGGTGTGATAATCAAGCTGCTCTTCACATCGCTGCAAATCCTGTTTATCATGAGAGGACTAAACATATCGAAGTAGATTGCCACTTCATTCGAGAGAAAATTCAGGGAAATCTAATTTCTACTCACTATGTGAAGACAGGAGAATAATTGGGTGATCTATTCACGAAAGCTCTTCCAGGTGCCCGAGTGAATTATCTTTGTAACAAGCTGGGCATGATCAATATCTATGCTCCACCTTGAGGGGGAGTGTTAGATATGTATATTAGAGTTAGTATACGTATTTGTATACGTATGTATATACGGTATTATGTATTCTGTATATATATGTAACCTAGTCCAATTAATGAAATTAGAGAGTGCATTTACTCAAATTACAATATGTAAGTATTTGTTTTGTATACGTTTAACGATAGTAAAAGGAATCGCGCATATATATTTTGTACGTTATGGTTCAGACCCAAAACAGTATCTCATTCGCCAGAAGAGCAACCAATATAATAAAATCATGGACAGAATGAGCAAAAAGATAATTACACCTAATCACCCATAAAATGAATCAACAAATAGATATGTTTCAAAGAATTTGAGCATGCTGCTGGTGCAACAGAAGAAATTCCCCAAACTCGCACCGTATGGACAACGTGGTATCCTATCCCCCACTCTTTTTCTACAGAATCTACACAGTCAAAACCTAAATTTTTATAAGCTTCTGTTTTCCGCAACGTGTTCAGCTTCACAATTTGTTAGCCCAGAAATCGTCTTTCCTGCGTATTGTCTTCTGAAGATTCATAGCTGTGTTGGGAATTATCAACACGTATACTGTCCAGCTCTGCCTGATGCACATCACGATGATTGATGCTAGTTGTAGGCTGAAGATTGTTCTGAGGATCTGCCAGCATCTGGAAATACGCGTGAAGTCCCCAACCTGCAAACCCGATGCAGGAAATAAGAAACCTTGTCATGGTAAGTTGAATCACTAATGACATCTCATATATGAAAAGCCTATTCCATGCTTCTGTTACGGCTTCCCACTAGTAGGGGAAGTTCATTTTAAAAATCATTGTATACTCTCGAGATCAAAGAGCAAAGGACCCTTGTCATTAGTATTTAGCAGATGCCAAAGCTTAGGAAGAAAATCACCGAAGGAAAGAAAAGGCAAAATGCAAACCTTGTACTTAGCGGGTTCCTCTTACCCTTCTATGTTTAAATCCAAAGTTCAAAATCACAAATTTTCTTTTCATAGAGAATTAAATCTAACAGGTGAAAATGGGGTAAACATGTTTCGCTTTCCTATAATTCTATTAGACATTTTACATGTAAACTCACCCAAACTAATATTGTGAAATGGATAAGTCCAAAAATTAAGCAAATTGTACAGAAAATAGAAAGAGGAATAATCATCTTACCCCAATTGCTAAGTTATCCGGTGGACAGAAGTCCCGAGTTGTCTTCACGTCAATATCCATGTCAAAGCCCCATATTTTACTGCTCGATGAACCTACAAATCACTTGGATATGCAGAGCATTGATGCACTGGCTGATGCACTGGATGAATTTACTGGTGGAGTTGTCTTGGTGAGTCATGACTCGAGGTTGATATCACGTGTTTGTGATGATGAAGAGAGGAGTGAGATTTGGTTAGTGGAGAATGGAAGTGTAGATCGTTTCCCAGGGACATTTGAGGAGTACAAGGAAGAACTAGTGAAAGAGATTAAAACAGAGGTTGATGACTGAGGTTGACTTGCAGTCACGAAGCTAGTTCTTGGCAAAGATAGTCAATATACAACAAACATCCTATTAAGTCCGTTCATGATTTTGAGTGTAGTAAAACTATCTGTTATGATGATGTAGGAACTAAAAAATTTGTCTACTGAATGAGTTTATTGTTGTGCAATAAGTGTGTTGGGCAAGGATTTTCTTTTCCCCATGAAGGTTCTTCACATAAAATAGACATGTTGTACCAAAACCTCAGGTTTTACCATAATATGCAATCTCTTTTGTGATTTTGCGTTCTTGGCTATTTTGGGGCCTCATCTCGTGTATTTTCTTATCAGCTGTTGGCTCCTTTAAGCTTTCTTTGTTGCCTAGCTTGTGTTTTTGATCAATGTTAATTGGATCTTGCTGTCAGGTTTGGCACTCCTTTTGAATTTTGGAGTACATTAGAACTCAAATTGCTAATGCCCCATGTGTATAATGGAAGAGAACATTTTGCCACGCCTTGAATTTCTCTCCGGGCAAAAAGTAAATTTTCATGATGTTGGTGCTGCGAAGCATCCTCCCTGTACCTGGGTATTACTGTTGGTTTTGAGGTTGATGAAGATGGAAAATTGATTATGATTATGAAATTATTTGATGTTTATCAGCAAAGATGTTTTTTTCATTGATTTTCCAAAAATCCTTACACGTAATAATGTACAGAAGTATTTATATGTAATAGAGAATTCTAAATCCTCCTACCAAAAGAAGTTAAGGCTAAGGGAGCGTTAACGTTGTTAACATGGCAGCGTTATCAAGGCAGCAGATAACATGGCTGCGCTAACAAGCAACAGAAACATTTAACAAGCTAAGACACATGGCGTTAGTTGACCAAAGTTAACATGGCGTTAGCTGACCAAAGTTAATAAGCTAATGGACAGCAGCAGCGTTGACAGCAGAGGCAGTGTTAACATGCCAACATGCCAAGGATAAGTGGCTAACGCAGCGTTTAACGCCAAGGCAGGGTTAACATCCAGAAGAAATATTAACAAGCTATCACAGCGGCAGCATCATCCAAACAGAGCGTTAGCACATAAAAGGGGCATACTTCAACACTCCTCCTTGACCCTTTTGCGTGATACTCCAAATTTTATACGAAGATTTTCAAATTTATCTCTAGACAGAGATTTTGTCAAAATATCAGCAACTTGCTTATGACCATAGCAATGCTGCAGATCAACTTCACCTTCATTTTCAGCTTCTCTTATGAAATGAAACTTGATTTTAATATGCTTGGTTCTTCCATGCTGAACTGGGTTTTTGGCAATAGCTACTGCTGATTGATTGTCAACAAATATAGGAGTTGGACTTTCTTGTTTCATCTTCAAATCTTCCAAAAAAATTTCTCACCCAAATAACTTGATCTGCTGCTGCAGCTGCAATGTACTCAGCTTCAGCTGTGTATTGAGCAACTGTTTCTTACTTTTTTGAGTTCCAAGTGAACATACCAGACCCAAAAGAACAAGTGTAACCTGACATACTCTTCATATCTTCACATGATCCTGCCCAATCGCTATCTGAATACGCATGTAGCTTGAAATCTGAACTCTTCTTGAACCAAACTCCATAATCTATAGTCCCTTTGACATACCTTAGCACTCTTTTCACAGCAGCAAAATGATTAGAACTTGGAGATTGCATGAATCTTGACAAATAACTTGCAGCAAACATTAAATCAGGTCTTGTTGCTGTCAAATATAACAAGCACCCAATAACACTTCTGTACAACTTCCCATCAACTTTTTCAGCATCATCTTCCTTTTGCAGCTTCAAGTTTGCAACAAGTGGAGTTGGAGTTGGGTTGCACTCCTCCATTCTGAACTTTTTCAGAATTTCTCTTGCATATTTAGCTTGAGAAATGAAGATTCCTTCATCACTTTGGCTGATTTCCTTGCCCAAAAAATAACTCATTATTCCCAAATCAGTCATCTCAAATTGCTCCTTCATCTCCTCCATGAAGGCTTTAACCGAAATAGGATTGTTTCCTGTTACCAACAAATCATCAACATACAAGAAGATAATCAACACATCATTTTTTCCAGCTCTAACATACAGAGTTGCTTCGCTTGAACTTCTGACAAATCCTTTTTGAGCAAAATAAGCATCAATTCTGCTGTACTATGCCCTTGGTGCTTGTTTCAGCCCATAAAGAGCTTTTTTTAACCTGTACACCTTGTCTTCACTCCCCTCGACTTGAAAACCTTTTGGTTGATCAATGAAAATCTCTTCCTGCAAGTATCCGTTAAGAAAAACTGATTTCACATCTAGTTGATGAACTTGCCAGTGATTTTGCGCAGCTAATGCTAGAAGCATTCTTATTGTGTCATGTCTTGCGACTGGAGCAAAAATGTCACCATAATCAACTCCAGCTTCTTGAGCATACCCTTTTTGCAACCAATCTAGCCTTGAACTTGTTTACACTCCCATCTGGATTCTTTTTAGTTTTGAAGATCCATTTGACGCCAATGACATTTTTCTCCCGTGGCTTGCTCACCATCTCCCAAACCATCTCCCAAGTCTGATTTTTCTCTATCATTTTCAGCTCCTCCTTCATTGCATTTTTCCATTCATCATGCTGCATAGCTTCTTCAACACAAGTAGGTTCAGTGCAGGCAAAGTTACACCTCTTATAAACATCAGAGAGAGATCTAACTTTCCTTGGTGGGCTGTCGGAGTCATAGTCTTCTTCATTGATATGAGATGATTCACGAACTTCATTGTGCTGATGTGATTTGCTACTTTCTGTAGTATCATTTTTCCTTTCTACTTTCTTCTCATCCCAATTCCACATAGCGTCTTCATCAACCTTCACATCTCTGCCAGTAATCACCTTCTCGGTTTGAAGATTAAACACTCTATAACCCTTTGATACTGAACTATAGCCAAGAAATACACCCTTTACAGCTTTGTCTTCAAGTTTATGCCTTTTTTCTGCTGGAATGTGAACATAACACACAGAACCAAACACTTTTAGATGTCTAACACTTGGTTTCACCCCACACCATGCTTCAATTGGAGTGACACCTTCAACTGGCCTTGTAGGAAGTTTGTTCTATAAATACACAGCTGTAAAAACAGCCTCTGCCCAAAATTTCTTCGGCATGGATTTCTCTGCAATCATGCATCTTGCCATCTCCATGACTGTCTGGTTCTTCCTCTCGAAAACACCATTTTGCTGTAGCGTGTAGGGAGTTGTGAGCTGTCTGTTAACTCCATGTTCTTCACAAAACTGATTAAACTGTGATGATGTGTACTCCGTGCCATTGTCAGACCTTAAAGTCTTCAATTTGCATCCACTTTGATTTTCTACAAGCGCTTTGAACCTTCTAAAGACAGTAAACACATCTGATTTCTGCCTTAAGAAGTAAACCCAAGTCATTCTCGTCAAATCATCAATAAACAATAGAAAGTACTTGTTTCCACTCATTGATGGAGTCCTCATTGGTCCGCAAAGATCAGTGTGAACCAATTCCAGCTTCTCACTAGCTCTCCAAGCACCTTTTGAGCTGAAATTCTCCCTTTGCTGTTTCCCAAGTTGGCAAGCCTCATAAATTTCCTTGCTTACTTGAACGACAGGTAGTTCCCTAACCATATTCTTTTGATGTGCCAGCTGCAACGCTTGATAATAAAAGTGCCCAAATCTCCTATGCCACAAGCTTGATTCATCTTTGCTAACAAAATTACATGCACTTGCACCAGCAAAATTACATTCAATTTGGAAGCTATTGTTTATCATGGGAACTTTAGTGACTCCTTTACCTTCAACATCATAAATACTACAGTGATCATCCTTAAAATTCAGAGAATAACCTCTCCTCATTATTTATCCCACACTTAGCAAATTGTTCCTTAAATTTGGAACTAAAAGAACATCTCTGATTAGTTTTGTACCTTTGCTGGTTTGCATAATTGTTGTTCCTTTCCCTTCCGAATAGACAATTTCTCCATTTGCTAGCTTTACGCGAACTTTGACTGTTGGGTCGATCTCCCTAAACAGTGTTGAATCATTTGTCATATGGCTAGAGCAACCACTGTCCAAATACCAAGATTTATTGCACTCAAAATTTGGTGAAGTTTCAATTGTGAATGCGAACTCTTCTTTTTGTTCTTCTGTGAAGTTTGCTTGCTGATTCTAGTTCTGATTCTGGTTCTGATTTGCAGGTCTTAGCTGTTGCACATAAGGTTGTTGTTGTCCTTGATTTTGTTTAAATTTGCAAAGCTTTTCCGGGTGACCAAATCTCTTGCAGAAATAACATTGAATCTTTGCCCTGCATACTCTTTCTATGTGGCCAAATTTATTACAGGCTTCACATTGAACCTTCTTCCAGCAATCTTTTTCTATGTGGCCAAATTTGTTACAGGCTTGACATTGAACCTTCATCAAGCAATCCTTTTCTGAATGATTGTTCTTATTACACACAACACACGGAGGAAAATTTCCTTTCCAGTTGTAATTCTTCACAGCTCCTGAATTCTCTTCATCTTTCTTGTAACCACTGCTACTCTCTTCACCTTTTTTCTTCTCATTTTTCTTAAATCTGAAATTGTGCCTAGCTTGAAATGCACCTTCAGTTGTGCTTTCTGACCTGTGTAAAAGCCTTTGTTCATGAGCTTGCAGGGAGCCTATTAACTCTGTAACACTGAGTACTGATAGATTCCTTGATTGTTCAATCGTGGCTGCAACTGAATCAAATTTTTCAGGAAGTGTTATTAACATTTTCTCAACAATTCTTCTTTCTTCAAACTTTTCACCAAGCAACTTTATTTGATTCACAACTTCAATTACTCTTGACGAGTAATCTTTGATTTTCTCTGTCTCTTTCATGTTAAGACCTTCAAACTGTCTTCTCAAAGTCTGCAACTTGATTGATCGGACCTTCTCTGAGCCTTGATATTCTTCCTCCAAGATCTTCCACACTTGATGAGCTGTTATTGCGCCAACAAGCCTTGGAAAAATAGATTCAAACACACATGAATGCATAAAGGTGAGAGCTTTCATGTTCTTGGTTGACTCCTCCTTTTCCTTCTTGATTTGAGCCACTGACATCTCGGTTGTATCTGTTGGTACATATTCTTTTTCAACTGATCCCCAAAGATCTTAAGCCATAAGAAAAGATTTCATCCTTATGGACCAAAAATAATAATTTTCTCCATTGAAAATTGTTGCTGCTGGCAAACTTGCATTGGTTGACATCTTGATTTTCTTGATTTCAAAACAGATCTGATTTTCTTGATTTCTTGATTTCTTTATTTCAAAACAACACTGATTTTCTTGATTTCAACACAGGCCCTTAAGATCAATAGCGCTCCGCTACCAATTGTTGGTTTTGAGGTTGATGAAGATGGAAAATTGATTATGATTCTGAAATTATTTGATGTTTATTAGCAAAGATGTTTTTCTCATTGATTTCCCAAAAGTCCTTACACGTAATAATTTACAGAAGTATTTATATGTAATAGAGAATTTTAGATCCTCCTAGCAAAAGAAGTTAACGCTAAGGGAGTGTTAACATTGTTAACATGGCAGCGTTATCAAGGCAGCAGATAACATGGCTGCGCTAACAAGCAACAGAAAAATTTAACAAGCTAAGACACATGGCGTTAGCTGACCAAAGTTAACATGGCGTTAACTGACAAAAATTAATAAGCTAATGGACAGCAGCAGCAGCGTTGACAGCAGAGGCAGTGTTAACATGCCAACATGCCAAGGATAAGTGGCTAACGCCACGACAGCGTTTAACGCCAAGGCAGGGTTAACATCCAGAAGAAATATTAACAAGCTATCACAGCGGCAGAATCATCCAAACAGAGCGTTAGCACACAAAAGGGGCATACTTCAACAATTACACTGGCACCTTAAGAAAAGAAAACACACCACTGGATAATTGAAAGGGTAGAATCGATTGTATTTATAACAGAATCAAGATTGCTCATAAGTATAATCGTGATGCGAACACACGCATCGATGTGCCCTTACCACCAGCTGGTCCTATGACACGTGCGCGAGCTAGAAAGCTTCAAGACAAATTGTCATCTCTCATTCACAAGGAGCTGGAGTGTGAGATGACAAGTGAGGACGCTGCACTACGAGAGAAGACACCACGTATGGTGAATCTCCTCACCTTCACCGTGTGTGACGGTGATTCTGCCCAGCATCAGAACGACGCGTAGATGGAGCGATTCTGCCCATCTTTTGAGTTCGACATATACTACATCATGTCAGGGAGTGTGTGCCCAAAAATCAGCAAGAACGCCCGAGGTGTTTAGGAGATAAGTCAAACCCTAGTTTGGGGTGCGGGAGGTGCGAGTCCTAGCGGCGCGAGGATTCCTTGTCCGCGTGCGCTAGGGTTTCTTGTCCGAGAAGCGGCGGCTGGTCCTAAAGTGAGCTGGCGTTCCCTTGTCTGATTTTGGAGACAATAAACTTGCCTTTTATTTGCTTTCCTTAATTAATTAATTAGACAATTTAGTTGATTGATTAATTAAGTTAGTTACCTTAATTTAGAACTTCTATTTTGGTTCCAATTAGGTTTTTGCTTGTAAAATATTATATAAGGAACGACTGGCCTCCTTATTTCGGTGGCTTTTATTTGACAATACAAAACCTTTGTTTCTTCAATATTTGCCCCTTGTTCAAGTGCTGAACACTTGTTCTTCTTGAGTCCGCAATACTTGAGTCGTATACAAGTAAATTCTGGAATTGCATCATTGTGTCTTTTGTCTTAGTGCGATTCTCACAATCGTTGGGTTTAGTCCTAAGAATCAGATACAAGAACCTTGACGTGAAATCGACTAGGGCTCTTAGCATTCAGTTGGCGAGGTGGTCTACGTTCACAGGAGTCAAGTTATTCATTCCGCATTGAAATCCTTCTTTGAACAACGATCAGATTTGGTGCTACGCATCCTAAGCAACTAGGATCGTATCAGTTGGTAGCGGAGCTTAAGGCGTTCAAAGATTGGTAAGTATCTTTAATTGTTTTCAAGTTTCCATTGCTGAAATCGGTATTTTCTTCTACTCCATTCAAAACCGATTTCTTTGCTGTGCTTGGTTCGTTATATGTGTAAATTTCTGGCAGTGTCGAAATTGAATTTTAATACATAGCTATTAAAGTCTGATTTTGGTGAAAAAGGTCTTGTTGGAAAGCTGCACCTGTTAGGTTTCTGAATCAAAAATAATCAAGTGATTTGGACACCGGAGTCAAAAGCTATAGTCGATTTACTAAATTGTGTTTTCTACCAAATCCTGCACAATTTTCAGTGTCGAAATTGAATTTATATATATAGCGACTGAAGTCCGTTTTGAGTGAAAAAGGACCCGTTGGAAAGGTGTGTTTGTTGGTCTTCCGAATCAAAAATAAACAGTCGATTCGGAGTTCAGAGTAAAAAGTTCTGATCAAAACACTAAATTATGTTTTGCTGTCAAAAAAAAAGAAAAGAAAATTCCATAAGAAGAGAGAGGAATTCAATTCTGCAGATACAAAATATATAGAAGTATTTGCGCCACAAAAGTACGATTTTTCAGTTTGAAGCGAATTAAGTTGAAGGACAATTGTGTTTTGAAATCAGAATTGGAAATTGCTTTTATTTGAGTCATTTCGGGTCAAATTGAGCTCTTCTTTGATTCCTTGATATTGCCTTCTATTCCACTTGTTATTTGTTTAATTGGTTGTTCTTGCAATTAATCAAATACCAAGTATCACCATTTGTTTTGAAGCTGGTTTTCTTTGAGTATTTTCTTGGCAGCCTTTCTTGACCTCTTGAGTCTCCTTAACACTTGAACAATTGCAGGCAATTGAGTGAATTATTGGTGAGATTATTAGAGTGTTTAAACACGAGAGTAAACACGTGAGGGAGTGCTAGGATTAGTACAATTTTACACTTTCAATTCGTGTTGTGAATTTCAGGAAACGGATCAGATGGCTCAAGAAGGGGTACAACAACCAGATGTGCAGGTCATGTTAGCGACCATCATGGAACAACTCAGGGCGATGAATGAAATGCATCTGACTACCGTAGAAAGGGTGGCTCGGATGGAAGCCTTGGCCACCATAAACCATATTCCTCGGGAAGCGGGTGTGCCAAGCGACGGTCATATCTCAGACATGTCCGATGAGGATGACAATGCACGTAGACAGCCCCAAGTTCAACCGGACGTCCCTGTGAATCCTCAACGTGAACTTGCCCAAGTTCCTCCAAGGCGACTTGCTAGGCGCGCGCCACTGCTTCCACGAGCTGATCGGAATGATGAGCTTGATGGGGGAGAGGGATGGATCAACGCTAGGGATGGTCAGCGAAGGGAGAGACGAGATGTATGAGTAGGAAGAAGAGATAGGGAGGGTGACCGAGTAGATGCTAACATTAACAGCATCAAAATGAAAATACCCCCTTTCGAAGGCACTGATGACCCTGACACCTTTTTGACATGGGAACGGAAGGTTGAATCCATTTTCTTATGCCATAATTATTCGGAGGGTAAGAAGGTCCAACTGGCAGCCGTAGAATTCAGTGGGTATGCCAGTCATTGGTGGGAGCAACTTAACCTAAAGCGAGCAGCCATGTATGGGGGTCCGATTGATAATTGGGTTGAGATGAAACAAGTAATGAGGCAGCGGTTCGTTCCTGCCCATTTTCACCGTGAGCTTCATCAACGGCTCCAAACCTTGAAGCAAGGCAGCAAGGGAGCTGGGGCCTATTTTAATGAAATGGAGATCGCGTTAGCTCAAGCACGGATTACTGAGGAACCTGAGGTTACAATGGCTCGGTTTATTGCCGGGTTGAATAGCGAGATTGCGGATGCATTGGAGCTGACACAATACAATACTCTCGAGGAGATGCTTCACATGACTCAAAAACTTGAAAAGCATAGGAAGGCTAAGAGTTCCTATAAGTCTACTAGTTCGTCCTCTTGGAAGAAGCCTTCTTGGAACAAAGATGATAAGGGTACCGCAGCTGCACCAAAGGCATTACCATACGTCTCAAAGGGCTCCTCTAGTGCCGTTACCCCTACTAAATCAGCTGGTAACAAGTCTTATACTCCACCTACTGATTGGCAAGCCACTAAAGATATCGTGTGTTTTAAGTGTAATGGGCGAGGGCATAAGAAGGCGGACTGCCCTAACAAGCGAGTTTTCATCATAAGGGTGAATGGAGACCAGGAGTCGGATGACGATCATGAGGGGTCCGAACCTGAGGGAGAAAGTAGTGCTGATTCGGATGATCAATATCAGCAAGGTGATCACGTTCGGTTAATGGTGATAAGGCGCAATCTGAGTGTGCAAGCCGGGGGGGAAGTGTGTGATGACGAGCAGCGAGAGAACTTGTTTCATACACGTGGTGTGATTGATAAGAAGGGATGTTCGATCATCATTGATAATGGTAGCTGCACCAATTGCGCAAGTTGGATGATGGTGCATAAGTTGGGGCTGCCCACGATGAAACACCCATGGCCATACTTTTTACAATGGATGACCGACGGCAATGGACTCAAGGTGAGTAGACAAGTGCTTGTTAAGTTTTCTATTGGCAAGTATCATGATGAGGTGCTGTGTGACGTTGTGCCAATGCAAGCAAGCCACATCCTCTTGGGCAGACCTTGGCAGTTCGATAGGGAAGCAACCCATGATGGGAAACGGAACCTTTATAAGCTAGAAAAAGATGGTAAGAAGTTTACCTTGGCACCTTTGACCCCAGCCGAAGTGGTAAAAGACCAAGAGTGGCTCGCTAAGTCTTATGCGGAGTATGAATTGCAAAACAGATTGAGAGAGAAAAAGAAGGTTTGAGCGTGACAAATAACGAGAGTAAAAATGAGTGTGTGAGCATTCAACATTCACATGAAAAGAGTAAGCATGCAGAGGGTGAGTGCGAGAAAGAAAAACATTCGCATGAAAAGAGTAAGCATGCAGAGGGTGAGTGTCAACATTCGCACGAAAAAAGTAAGCGTGCTGAGAGTGGCATCGAGAGAAAAGGAGAGGCGAATAAAAAGAAATTGAGTGTATATGCCAAGGGGAGCGAAGTGAGGAGAGCACTGATTTTTCAAAAAAATTGTTTTGGCGCAAGTCATCCTCTTCTTTTACTTAGATTTCGTTCCTTCTGTTTGAACACTTCTAACGCTAATCCTTCACATTCGGTTCCTAGTGTTTTGTCCTCTCTTTTGCAGGAGTTTAGGGATGTTCTACCCGAGGAGATGCCTCACGGATTACCTCCTATTCGAGGCATTGAACACCAAATCGACTTCGCACCTGGTTCAACAATTCCGCACCGTCCAGCCTACCGTACCAACCCTGAAGAGACCAAAGAACTTCAGCGGCAGGTGGACGAGCTACTTGAGCGAGGATACGTGAGGGAAAGCCTTTCCCCATGCGTCGTTCCAGTGATCCTAGTCCCTAAGAAAGATGGCAGCTGGCGCATGTGTGTTGATTGCCGCGCAGTCAACAAAATCACTGTAAAGTATAGACATCATATTCCTCATTTAGATGACATATTAGATGAATTAAGTGGTAGTACTATCTTCTCGAAAATTGATTTGATGAGTGGCTACCACCAGATTCGTATGAAAGAAGGTGATGAATGGAAAACTGCTTTTAGAACTAAGTATGGGTTATATGAATGGATGGTTATGCCTTTTGGTTTAACGAATTCCCCTAGCACATTCATACGATTGATGAACCATGTACTTAGGCACTTTATTGGCAGATTTGTTGTAGTGTATTTTGATGATATTTTAATCTATAGCAAATCACTTGATGAGCATGTTTTACATAGTAAGGAAGTCTTTTTAACACTTTGTGAACAAAAGTTGTATGATAAGCCTAGTAAGTGTTCATTTGCAACGGAACAAGTTGGTTTTCTTGGTTTTATTGTGAGTATAGATGGCGTGAAAGTGGATGAGGAGAAGATCCGCGCAATTCAGGAATGGCCAACACCGAAGAATGCGAGTGATGTTAGATCATTCCATGGATTGGCGAGCTTCTATAGGCGCTTTGTCAAGGATTTCAGCACCATCGCTGTCCCTTTGAATGATCTAAGCAAAAAGAATATTGTTTTCAGGTGGGAGCAGCCGCAAGAGGAGGCGTTTGCTACGCTCAAGGAACGTTTGTGTCCTGCCCCGGTGCTCGCTCTTCCCGATTTCAGCAAGGCTTTCGAGGTTGAGTGTGATGCGAGTGGTTTGGGGATTGGGGCTGTCCTTATGCAGGAGAAACGGCCAATCGCTTATTTTAGCGAGAAACTGAAGGACGCGCAACTGAGGTACCCCACCTACGACAAGGAGTTCTATGCCCTTGTTCGAGCATTGGAAACTTGGCAGCACTACTTGATGTCGCGGGAGTTCGTAGTCCACACTGACCATTTGAGCCTGAAATATCTCAAGGGTCAAGGTAAGCTCAATCGTCGCCATGCTGCTTGGATGGAGTACATTGAAGCCTTCCCCTACCACATTCAGTATAAGCAAGGTAAAGAGAATATCGTCGCTGATGCACTATCACGAAGGTACACATTAATCACTTCTCTTAACGCTAAACTACTTGGTTTTTCACACATTATTGAACTCTATGCCCTTGATTCTGATTTTGGTGATATATATAAGCATGGTGTTTCAATTTCTGGTTCTAAATTTTATACGCATGAGGGATACTTGTTTAGGGGTAAACGGTTGTGTATTCCTCATTGCTCTCTACGTGATTTGCTTGTGCATGAAGCCCATAGTGGCGGTCTGATGGGTCATTTTGGCGTGACTAAAACTCTAGATGTATTGCATGATCACTTTTATTGGCCTCACATGAAGCGCGACGTCGTGCGCATTGTTGCTAGGTGTTTAACGTGTCGTAAAGCCAAATCTAAGTCTGCTGGTCATGGCGAGTACATTCCTCTACCCGTACCCTCCCATCCTTTGGACCGACTTATCCATGGACTTTGTTGTGGGGCTGCCTCGGTCCAAAAACGGGAAGGATAGTGTCTTTGTTGTAGTGGACAGATTTTCGAAGATGTCTCACTTTATTCCGTGTTCATCTACTTATGATGCTACTCAAGTTGCTGATTTATTCTTCCGTGAGGTAGTTCGTTTACATGGAGTCCCCTTATCTATTATGAGTGATCGGGATACCAAGTTTCTTAGTCATTTTTGGCGTGTTTTATGGAAGAAACTTGGTTCCAAATTGTTATATTCCACATCTTATCACCCACAAACAGATGGTCAAACTGAAGTGGTTAATCGTACACTTTGTTCACTTTTGCGCACCTTAGTTTGTAAGCATGTTTCGACTTGGGTTGATCATTTGCCATTCATTGAATTTGCTTACAACCGTGCTGTTCATTCCACTACTCATTACTCACCTTTTGAACTTGTTTATGGATTTAATCCTAGGACTGTTTTGGATTTAACCCCTCTACCTTTGAGTGATGTGGTAAGTTTAGATGGTGCACAGAAGGCTGATTTCGTGAAGCAATTACATGCCAAGGCGAAACAGAACATTGAGCGCATGAATGAGAAGCTTGCGCACAAGCGAAACGAAGGGAGGAAGCTGGTGTCGTTCAATATCGGAGATTGGGTGTGGTTGCACATGCGCAAGGAGCATTTTCCAGGTCATGGCAAACTCTATCCAAGAGGCGATGGACCATTTCAGATTACTGAGAAAATCAACAACAATGCTTACAAGCTGGCGTTACCTAGTGAGTATGGTACCATTAGCTCTACTTTCAACGTTTCTGACTTAGCCTTGTTTGATGTAGGTGACGAGTATGGACTTGATGGAGATGCTGATTCGGATTCGGGGACGAATCCTTTTGAAGAGGGAGGGAATGATGCGAACACACGCATCGATGTGCCCTTACCACCAGCTGGTCCTATGACACGTGCGCGAGCTAGAAAGCTTCAAGACAAATTGTCATCTCTCATTCACAAGGAGCTGGAGTGTGAGATGACAAGTGAGGATGCTGCACTACGAGAGAAGACACCACGCATGGTGAATCTCCTCACCTTCACCGCGTGTGATGGTGATTCTGCCCAGCATCAGAATGACGCGTAGATGGAGCGATTCTGCCCATCTTTTGAGTTCGACATATACTACATCATGTCAGGGAGTGTGTGCCCAAAAATCAGCAAGAACGCCCGAGGTGTTTAGGAGATAAGTCAAACCCTAGTTTGGGGTGCGGGAGGTGCGAGTCCTAGCGGCGCGAGGATTCCTTGTCCACGCGCGCTAGGGTTTCTTGTCCGAGAAGCGGCGGCTGGTCCTAAAGTGAGCTGGCGTTCCCTTGTCTAATTTTGGAGACAATAAACTTGCCTTTTATTTGCTTTCCTTAATTAATTAATTAGACAATTTAGTTGATTGATTAATTAAGTTAGTTACCTTAATTTAGAACTTCTATTTTGGTTCCAATTAGGTTTTTGCTTGTAAAACATTATATAAGGAACGACTGGCCTCCTTATTTCGGTGGCTTTTATTTGACAATACAAAACCTTTGTTTCTTCAATATTTTCCCCTTGTTCAAGTGTTGAACACTTGTTCTTCTTGAGTCCGCAATAGTTGAGTCGTATACAAGTAAATTCTGGAATTGCATCATTGTGTCTTTTGTCTTAGTGCGATTCTCACAATCGTTGGGTTTAGTCCTAAGAATCAGATACAAGAACCTTGACTTGAAATCGACTAGGGCTTTTAGCATTTAGTTGGCGAGGTGGTCTACGTTCGCACGAGTCAAGTTATTCATTCCGCATTGAAATCCTTCTTTGAACAACGATCAGATTTGGTGCTACGCATCCTAAGCAACTAGGATCGTATCAAATCGGAAAACCACTAACAAGACAGACTAATACACAATATCGAATTCAAAGGCATAGAAAGAAAACATTAAAAAGAGAACGGGGACACTATCTAACAAATCAAAAATTAAATGATCTGAAACTAATACACAAGTCCAGAAATAAGACTGGAAGGGATGCAAAGTTCTATCCAGGCAACTGAACAGTCAAGTCCACAGCAATCATGTGAGCAGTGACTGTAATCCCCAGCCTTCCAAAATACAGCTTTTCTTCATAACCAGTCACAATTGGTCTGCAATTTTACAAATAATGCAGCAAATGATTTCCTCTCATCATAAGAAATACAGAACTCCAGTCCTTGGCCCTCTCATCTGATTGTTCTCCTCTGTCTCGGTGAAAAACTTCACCTCGTTCTCCTATGACACAAAACAAACATGAGGGTCATAACAAAACAAGACTGCAAAGCAGGTATGTTGTAGCTTTAGCTTTGACGTAAGTCAAGTAGAGGGTTATTGGAACAAGTCAATGCAGTGGGATTGAGTATCCAGACTGCAACATGCAGGACCCAACTTCACTCGGACTATAACCAACCGAACACAAATCACCACCCCAAGTTTAATAGTAGAGCCCACAAAGCAATAACAATCACGCAACTTTCTATGAAGAAGAAACCTCACAACAGTATGCACTTGATCCACTTTCACCCTTACTATTGGATGCAAAATATACCAATGGGAACGCTAGTGATTCTATACAGAAACGGTTACACACAGGAGAGCACCAATTGCAATGCTATTGTGCTTTATTGTAAGGAATAAGAATCCCATTATGAAGCAATCAGAGAAAGCAACCACCTGTAACACCTCCAATAGGCTATATAGGTTTAATTGCATCTATTGTCGCTTAAATACGCTGTCTTGACATGAGCTCCTTTTAAAACTCTGCTTGCATTCTTACTCCTCCGAGCTAACTCCATCCATAAAGTTCCTAAATTGCTGAATAAGGGTAGACACCACATGTTGAAATTGAAAATGATGAACTTTGCTAGATATGCCTTAAGGGAGGTGTCTTGTTGGAGAATTTTAAGGTTTCACTTCCCATAAAAAAAATCCCCTATCCATCAAAATTGTAAACCATGGCTAGATGCAGTACAACCAAGCTTAAATCTTTTTTGTTTGTTTGAAGGGACCAAGCTTAAATGTTTAATGGGCACATTTGCACCATCATTAAAGGATTTAGTACAAAAGGATAAGTTTGTGTTTGAATTTGCTTCTGGACTTCAATCCCATTTCTATAATTCCACTATTAGGTTTGAATTTGAACCATCTATTTAAATGTCTCGGCAGTATTTAGATAATTAGGTTTGTTCAGATTTTTCTAATTTTAAACTAAGAAGTCAGTTATTTCTAGCAATAGCTATAAATTAGTCAGTCTCCAATAACTGTGCTAGTAAAGCTTTATC
Source organism: Viola odorata (assembly GCA_963691705.1). Taxonomy (NCBI): domain Eukaryota; kingdom Viridiplantae; phylum Streptophyta; class Magnoliopsida; order Malpighiales; family Violaceae; genus Viola; species Viola odorata. The sequence continues at coordinate 15,716,294 of OY829540.1, read as the reverse complement.
AAGAGTTCAAAGAAATAAGGTTAGGGAGGCTCTCAGGGGCTGTTTATTTACGGAGAATTTTTTGAAAATTTTTCAAAACTGGAATTATTTCCAAAATTTGTTTCACAACCAAATTTTCGGAAATATTTCCATTTGGAAAACATTTTCCAATTTTTTTTTATAAGTTAAAAGAGTAATAACAATAATTAGGGATGACAATGAGTATCCATACCCACTAAAATTTATCGACCTTCGAAACTTGTTCTATTTTGGCTCGTTTTTTACTATTTTGGCGCAATTTTTACCATTTTGCTCGTTTTTTATCGTCTAAGCTCGTTTTTTACAGTATTTACTCATTTCTTACCCTTTTTGCACGTTTTTTACGATCTTGGCTAGTTTTTTACCGTTTTCCACCGCTTTGTCTCTTTTATTACCAATTTGGCTCATTTTTTACCATTTTTTTCTCATTTTTACCGTTTTGGTTTGTTATTTCTCATTTTTATCATTTTATCTCATTTTTAACCTTTTTTCTCATTTTTGCCATTTTAGCTCATTTTTTACCCTTTTTGCTCATTTCTTACCATCTTGTCTCGTTTTTTACTATTTTTGCTTCTTTATTACAATTTTTGCTCATTGTTTACTATCTAAGCTCGTTTTTTACAGTCTTGGCTCATTCTTTACCGTTTTTGCACGTTTTTTACCATCTTGGCTAGTTTTTTACCGTTTGGCTCGTTTTTCACCGCTTTGTCTTGTTTTTTTACTGTTTTGGCTCTTTTATTACCATTATGGCTCTTCTTTTACCGTTTTGGTTCATTTTTTCTCATTTTTAACCATTTTCCCATTTTTACCATTTTAGCCCTTTTTTTACCCTTTTTGCTCATTTCTTACTATCTTGTCTCATTTTTTACCATTTTTGCTCATTTTGTACCGTCTAAGCTCATTTTTTATAGTCTTGGCTCATTCTTTACCGTTTTTGCACATTTTTTACCATTTTGGCTCATTTTTCACCGTTTTGTCTTATTTTTTACTAATTTGGTTCATTTTTTACCATTTTTTCTCATTTTTACCATTTTAGGTCATTTTTTACCCTATTTGCTCATTTCTTAGCATCTTGTCTCATTTTTTACCATTTTTGCTCATTTTTTACCATATTTGGCTCATTTTTGCTAGTTTTTGCTATTTTAACTAAGAAAATATTAAGCATTTAAAGAATATCCTGCGTGATTTACTAGAAAATGTCATTTTTATTTTCTTTATTAATCAATCTAAATCAATGAGCAACAAAACATTGTCTAATTGTCAACCCCTAATCAATTAGTAGGTGATTAACAAGAAGATATCATCTTTTTTCCATACAAATAGTAAAAAATGAGCCAAAATGGTAAAAAGTGGTAAAACACGAGCCAAAATGCTAAAAAATGAGACAAAATGGTGAAAAATGAGCGAAGAAGATAAAAAATGAGCCAAAATGGTGAGAAATGAGATAAAACGGTGAAAGATGGTAAAAAACTAGAAAAAGGTAAAGAACGAGCCAAAATGGTAAAAAACGAGACATAATGGTGAAAAATGAGACAAGTGGTAATAAACGAGCGAAAAATGAGCTAGAAGTGGTAAAAAACAAGCCAAAAATGAGCCAAAATGGTAAAAAGTGGTGAAAAGGAGCCAAAACACTAAAAAACGAGACAAAATGGTGAAAAACGAGCGAAGAAGGTAAAAAATGAGCCAAAATGGTGAGAAATGAGATAAAACAGTGAAACATGGTAAAAAACTAGAAAATGGTAAAGAACGAGCCAAAATAGTGAAAGACGAGCCAAAATGGTAAAAAACGAGACAAAATGTTGAAAAATGAGCTAAAGCGGTAAAAAATGAGCCAAAACTGTAAAAATAGTTGTTAGATGAATACGATTTATAGTTTTCTAAGGTTGGAAAATGAAGGCTGGAAAACAGAAAACGTACTGTAGGTGTGAAACAGAATTTCCATTTTCAGAAATAATTCTGGAAATATCTCCAAACAGAAAATTTTAGAAAACAGAAATATCTCCAAACAGAGTTATTTCCGTTATGAAACAGGCCCTAAGTTTTTCTTTAATTAATTAGTTAAATAACAAAAATAAAATGTAATAAAATAAAATAATAAAAAATCCTTCTCAGAACCACCATCACCTCCCATCGATGGAAATGTCATGATATCGATTTTCTTTCCATCCACTGTGTTTAGATCATCTCTCTCTTACCAACACGAAAAACACAACCTTAACAACTATTCTAAAGTCTCATATATGGAGCTACCATGTCGGTTATGTTTTTCATCTTTGATTTATCCAACCCAAGTCTATCTACTACTTTCCTTTTGGATCTAAACAACCACACAAACATCATTTCAAGATCCTGCATCCGTACGCATGTGGTGATTCTTATTACGCTACTCCACCAATCGCCAGAGTATTTCATTAATTTATACATGAATGACAAACCTGTTGTTTCCTTTAATCTCCAGCAACTTCATCTGGGATTTGTGCTAATTACCTAAGAACAAGAACAAGAGATAAAGAATGGGAAATTGTCTGATAGTAAAATTGTGATGATAGAAGTAGGGGTGTAAGAAAACCGGACCAAACCAAAATCGGAAAAATTTGGCCCAAATTGGCCCGAACCGTAACTTTCCTATTCTGGTTCTGTTCGGATCTCTCGAATATAAAACTCGTAAACCGAACCGTAGAACTGGAAGTTTATATATATACGCGCATTAACTATCAAAGTTCAGCTTTGCTTTAGTGGTTAAACCTTTGCCTCCCTTTCTAAAAGGAAGGGGTTTGAGAGCGGGCTATTAATGATAAGACATATACTAGTAATATTTCCATTAATCCTTACTCTAATACATATGTCGCACCCTTTTTTTTTTGTTGAAAATGAGTTTAACGTTTGGGACGGATGTTAAGCATAAATGGATGCCTCACATAATGCAATGAAGTCGCCAGCCTAAGCATTTTCTAGGTTTAGGGAACCTAATCGTCATGGCATAAAAAATAAAAAAAACTAAGGTTTGGGTCTAAACCAAAGAACGAAGGTTCGAGGTCGTATTATGGACTTGGGAAGGTGTTGGGCACCCAAGTCACATGCTTAAAAAGGTTATCGGTAAAAAGGTGTTTGGAAAATATTTTTAACATAAAAATGAATAAATAATCGAAGCATGTCAACCAATCCCGCGCACGAAAACGGGCCACTTTCCAACCATTTACAAGGTAAACGATTGTAAAGTGTCAACCGAAATCCTGTTACGAAAATTGGGCCACTTTTCGATTACTTAAACATTTTTGACACATGATTTGGGCCCTCAAAGGTGACGTTACATCTTAGCATTTTTCGTCGGGACATCGTTATTTCCGATCGGGATCGAAGGACGGGGTTACCATTTGTTCGTATGTTAGAGCGGACGTTCCCCCCTTTTTATCATTGGGCCATGCATGATTAATTAATTACTACGTGGTCCTATCATGGATAAACTAGCATAATACCGATTTATGAATGCATATAACTGTGTGGGATTGAAGCCACCATGCTCATGTATCAATGTTTAGCAATTAATTTCATGGCATAAGCAAAGCAAGTGATTTAAACAAGTAAGTATGTGCGTTGATTTTATCATGCATATGATTTAACATTTCTAAATACTATGCATACGAATAATATTTACAGAAAATATTAAATAAATAAGAGAGGCTAGAAAGCGTACTCGCGTTGCGTGATCTTGATCTACCTTGCAAAGTGAGAGTGTTAGTGACGGTTTGAAAATAATAAATAATAAAAAGCGCATGCGAAACATTTATTTAATTTATGACAAGTAAGCAATTAATTAAACACGATAAACAAGTAGGAAATTTATTTCGTACGAGAGATCTTACGAATTAAAAACATGGCATAATTACGAAAGGAAGCATACGAATATTTCACATGATTTAAACATGTCATAACAAGGAAGCATACGAACATTTCATGTGATTTAAACATGTCATAAAAAGGAAGCATACGAACATTTCATACGATTTAAACATGTCATAAAAGCATACGAACATTTCATACAATTTAAACATGTCATAAAAGCATACGAACATTTCATAAAAATTGACGCAAATAAATGGGCCAGGCCTCACATTTTGGATTTTTGGACATTAAAAAATGGGCCAAGCTCCTTACCTTTCTTTCTTCTTCCTCTCTTCTTGTCGCCGGCGCCACTGCCGACGACAAGGAAGGCAACTCCGGCCACCAAACTCTCTCAAAGCAGCCCCAAAAAATCACTCACCTCTCCAGTAACTCAAACCATTAATCACAACAAGAATTTTAAATCAAAACAGTAGCTTTTTTAACAAGTGAAAAATAAGCTATTTAACATGCATATATGGCTATTAATTAGTCAAGACATCATACAATCAAATTGAAGCAAGGAAAATAGAATTGGCATGAAAACTAAGCATGCGGGGCAAGTTTTGGCAATTTATTCATGCATTAAGACCATAAACGAAAATTAAAGAAAAGCTAGAGTGAGAGAGCTTACCTTGTCCAGGAGAGATTTTAGCCAAGAAGGTAGTGCAAGAAATGGAGATTAAGAGGAGATTTTGGTGCCCTTGATACCTTTCTTGGATGTTGCTATTTATAGAGGAGAAGAAAAAATTGGAGTCGGTTTGCATGTGTGGCTGCAAACTCACAGAAAGAAAAGGGAGAAGGTGATGATGATCTTTTGGCCGAAATAGTGAGCTAGCTAGTTTGGTATGTGGCCAAGGATGATCAGATGGAAGGTTGTAGTGATCTAAATGAGTTGGCGTCGAGTTGGAGGGTGAGGATGAATTAAATGGCATTTATGTAGAGTAAATCCCATTTTTGGGTACGAACGAGATATTTTTGGTACGAGCAAAATCGCTCGAAAATGAAAATAAATCCGAACCGAGGGAACCATGGTGTGTAGAAAAATAAGACACGAAAACTAGCATACAGTGAAAAAATAGAAAGTTTGATTTAACGCATTTATTTTCTCTTTCAAAAATGTCACAAGTTCGGACACAAAATAAATATCCTTACGACAAAAATTGAACGAAACGAAACTCGTTGGCGTGAAAGAGAAAAATAGTATGTAATTATCAATTAAAGAAATAACGCTTTCGACCCACAGTCCGAGGAAACTTACTCGGGATTGAGAAAAGTTCGAGCGAAAAGACAGTCAAAAGTACAAAAAAAATTAGAAGGCACGAAATGACACAATATTAAACAAACTAGCCTACGACCAAGAATCGACAGAAATTTAGCCTAGACGAGCTATTAAATGTGGTAAACATAAAAATACGTAAATGCGTTGACGAAAAACCAAAAATTACGGTTTAGTCGAAAATACAAGAAAAATACGAAAAATTCAAAAGACGTGAAATATTAAAATAAATAGTCCATGATAAAAAATCGATTGAATTTTGACGAAAGCGGGACATTAGTGTGACAAGCAATAAAAAATGAAAAAAAAAGTTATGACGTAGGTCAAAATTCTGGTAGCAACAGTTGCCCCCTCTTTACTGTCTGATCAAAAATACAGTGTAACTGAAATTTTTGATAAGCATTAAAGATTGTTGCCCCAAGTATTTACCATGTTTTGAATACATCATAACCAGTTGAGATGTGAGATTATGCATGAATTGAAAGATATAGTCGCTCAGGGAGGAGTAATAATTATGCGGAAAAGTATTCGCTCAAGGAGGAGTATTTAGATAGACAGGAAAGTAGTCACTCAAGGTGGAGTATTTAGATATAATATGCGAAAAAGTAGTTGCTCAAGGAGGAGTATTAATTATGCAGAAATGTAAATGAGAGTTGTAACGCACCTTCGCTCGGATATTGATTGACGATAACGTACCTTTGATTCGATGTTGATTTGATCGCGGGGGTGGTATGAATAGCTTAGGCTAATTTAAAAGACATGGCGTGGGGACGAACCGCTTACGCAAATTTAAAAGACAAGGCGTGGGGACGAACCACTTACGCAAATTTAAAAGACAAGATGTGGGGACGAACCGCTTATGCAAATTTAATAGACATGGCATGGGGACGAACCGCTTACGCTAATTTAAAAGACATGGTGTGGGGATGAACCGCTTACGCTAATTTAAAAGACAAGGTGTGGGGACGAACCGCTTACGCTAATTTAAAAGATAAGGCATAGGGATGGACCGCTTACGCTAATTTAAAAAGACAAGGCGTGGGGACGAATCGCTTACGCTAATTTAAAAAGACAAGGCGTGGGGACGAACCGCTTACGAAAATTTAAAAGACAAGGCATGGGGACGAACCGCTTACGCAAATTTAAAAGACATGGCGTGGGGATGAACCGCTTACGCTAATTTAAAAGACAAGGCATGGGGATGGACCGCTTACGCTAATTTAAAAAGACAAGGCGTGGGGAAGAAACCGCTTACGCAAATTTAAAAGACAAGGCATGGGGACGAACCGCTTACGCAAATTTAAAAGACATCGTGTGGGGACGAACCGCTTACGCTAATTTAAAAGACAAGGCATGGGGACAGACCGCTTACGCTAATTTAAAAAGACAAGGCGTGGGGATGAACCGCTTATGCTAATTGGGTGCAGAATGATGTTTTTGAAAAAGGGTGTAAAAGGGAAAGCAGGTCTTACCTCGAACTTACCGTGCGAACTGAGGTTGGTTTGAACGTGAGGGAACGTGATCTGCCACACGAATTTGATTTGGGAGTGGTAACGTACTCCATTCGAATGATTGGATTTTGACAAAAAACCAAGATGAGGGCATTACAACGATGTTGTGATCGAAGACCCAATAGCGAGGCGTGATTCCATCAAAGCGTATTTGTATTATGCAAATAGGAGAGAAGCAAACACGAAAGCAGCAACAGATTGAAAGAGAGAGAGCAAATGATAATGTAAGAAACATTGTGTATTCCTACATTTAAACCTCGGCTTGCCCCCAAGTCTTTTGTTTGAACCGAAAATGACCTCTTTGTGTAAGAAGCATTTTTTTTTTTGGAAACACGTTCGTCCAATTTTTCGTTATATAAATATGATTTGATTCAAGTCTAGATAACGTCTGCATCTTGTTTAGGAAATAACGACCTCAAGATCAAGACTTCCCCATGACATGTAAACATAAACAACCCTTACCAGATATAGTGTTTGCGCTCACACTTAGAAAACAAGGCTATGTGTTTACACTCTTAAAAATGCATTAAACATAGCACAAGAATTAAATTTGCAATGTCAATCCGAGTGAAAGATGCACATGCATGGGCCTGCTAATAATCAAGAGGACTTTGCGAGGAAAAAAAAGAGGAATTTGTAGAAGAAAGTATTGTGTTTTGTTTTTTTTTGGCGAAAGGTTTTAATGAGTTTGTGCTCGATGACTGATTGCGATAAGGACAAATTGCGGTGAACGATGCTCGACGATTTGATTGCGACGAGGGAAAATTGCACAAATTATTGAATCTTTGCTTGAGATGTTCCTTCTGGATTGTTTTGAGGGTACTGTACCCAAGTTCTTCAATATTCATGGGGAACGATTTCTTTTACTTTTTGAGATCATTTTGATGTTTGACCCTCTTTTTTTGTATGTACTTGCTTCTGCTATTGTTTTGTTGATTATGTTCCCCTTTTTTTTGAACACTCTTTTTGTTTTGTGTTATTTTTTGCAAGCAAAGCAAGTACAATTTTTATTTGGTCTGTCATCCTCTCTGTCTTTGGCAGAAGCCTCCCAGCCTTGATTTATTCGGCCTCTTTCTGACGCTTGATTTGTCAGCAGCGACCCTCTAAGGGTTCCCTTGTCATTCCCTTGCTTGACGTGTATTTTTAACTCCAGTTTTAGCGGTCCCAGTCGAGCACTACTCACTTGGTTAGGAGAATGAGAGGCTTTTGAGTGTTTGATAGAATCGTACATGGTGTACAAAAAAGTTAAAAATGAAAATGTGGAAGAAGAGCAAAAGCAAAGTCCAATGTCATTTTACTATTATCCCATGTCTGATGGTTCATGTACCCTAGATATTATGCAAATCTAACTAGCACTTAGCTTAGCATTTACACTCATGAAAGAAAACAAGGCGTGAAGGCCCAAAATGCTCACAGAGATATGTTTGTGATTGCTTACATCTAAACATGCCATGGATATAAGAGTTAACAGACAAGATAATGTATGTTTATATAATTTCTAATGAATGTACATGTTATCCGTGACGTGATAAAACGATGAACATATTTGATCGTAGGATTTTTAAGTAATACATGTATTTTTTGGCAAAAGCTAAGGATTTTAGCAAACATCACACACACACATTGGTAACAACGTAAATTGTGGGAATTTAAGATTACAAAAATGTAAATTGCGGAAAGGGAACTTGAAAAGGGAAATTGCAAAAACATAAAGGACAACTTCCTTGAAAAATGAGTTTTAACATTTCTCAACACCTTCTTTTGGTCGTCACTTCACTCGCTTGCGCCCAAGTTTACAAGTCTTGTTGTACTTGAAATGAAGAGGGAATTAAATAGTAAATTCACAAGGAAAAGGTATCCCGAGATGTTGATTAACGAAAAATAGAAATATTGAAAAGAACACGTGGGTTGCCTCCCACGAAGCGCCCTTGTTTATAGTCGTAGGCTCGACTATTGTACAAAGATATCATGGGTATCGCCACCGCACGATTTAAATAGAATGGGCCCACCGTGGGTCGGGAGAGCGATCATTCAAGAGTTGGTGGTCGTGTAGGGTACTTCGGCTAACCCTTCTAAAGAGATGCATCCGCTCTTAATCAAGTGATTAACCTGCCCTTTAAAGGCAAAGCAGTCTTCTAGCGTGTGCCCCTAAACTCCAGCATGGTACTCGCATCTAGCATTAGGATTGTACCACTTCGGGTAAGGTGGTTGTGGAGGTTGGATTGGGGTTGGTGCAATTTTCCTAGTTGTTAAGAGATGCTTGTAAATGTCCCCCAAAGGAGCGAGAAGAGCCGCAGTGGCCCTCGGTTTCCATGGTTATTTTAGTTTCTTGGGTTATTTGGGGCGTTATATGGTCTAGATCGTGTGGGTTGTGGTGTTTGAGATAGAGGCGACGTGAAAGATTGCCTATAACTAGGTTGGTAGGAGACAAAGTCGATGCCTTCCTTCATGATAGGCGCTCTCTTAAGCATTTCCTCTGGTGTGGAAACAGTGATTTTTCCAGACTTAACTCCTTGTTCAACTCTCTCGGCTATGAGGACCATGTCGGAGAAGCTACTCGACGAATTGGAGATGAGATAGGTGTAGTAGGGAGCCTCGAAAGTGTTCACAAAAATTGACAAGAGCTCTTTGTCACTTAGCGGAGGAGAAATTCTGGATGTTAGTTCTCTCCACCTCTGAGCGTAAGTTTTCACCGATTTGTCGGTCTTCTTCTTTAGATCCTGTAGATCAGAACGGTCTGGTGCAACTTCCAAGTTGAATTTATATTGTTTGAAGAAGGCGTCAGACAAATCTCTCCAAGTCTTGATCCTAACCCTATCCAAACTCATGTACTAGGTCAGGGCATGCTTGGCCAAGCTCTCTCTAAACAAATGGATCAACAAAGGTTCATTATGTATCACCTCAGACATTTTATTACAGTAGATCTTGAGATGGCTCTTGGGGCATTCAATTCCAGTATACTTTTCAAATTATGGGATCTTGAACTTTAGAGGCATTACGATCCCGGGGACCATACACATGTCGGCTGGGCCCATAGGGTCAAAAGGGTCAATTCCTTCAATGGCTCTGAGTCTTTCTTCTAGTATGCTCAACCTATCTGCATTCGGCCTTTCTATGGAGACCGCGTTAGGACCAAGAGGAGGTAGAGGTATCGACGCGAATGACGATTGCGTTGGATTGATAAAAGGAGGCCGAATTCCCGTGGGGTTGGGAATCACGACTTGAGTTGAGTGACTCTGAGGAGGGCGAACACCCTGGGATTCTTGATGAATCAGGTTTTGACTTGAGTCCAAAGCAAGGTTAACCGAAGAGTGTTGCAGAGTTGTAGTAGTTTCTCCTCCTGTGTTAACTACAGGGTTTGTGGAGATGGGTCCAACGAAAGGATCAACCCATTTCCATTGGCCCCCAGGAACAGAAAATGGTTGGGGTCCTGATGATCCAGCGATGGCGGATGAGGAAGGTCCCATCAGTTGACTTGGATCAAAACCGGGTTGGAATTCAGTGGTTGCTTCATTTCGCTCTTTTTTCGGCCTGAGCGACCCTCTCTGTAGTAACCCTAACTTGTTCTTCCAATTCTGTAATCCTAGCAGCCAATATCTCTTCTATCTTAACTTGTTCTGCCATTTTTCGTGCTTGAAGTCTAGTTGCGGGGAGCCTTGGTGAAGTAGTTTTCCTTCAAGGAGCTATCACCTGAAAAGCAAGTGAAGAGAAAAAGTGGTAAGCATAAGTGATAATGCGCGTATGACATTGATTACGTGTCGAGGGCATCAAATTTAGTTGTATAAAATATATAAAATGAGGGGTAGGAATACAACTTATCACTCGTCCACAAGGGACTTGTAAATTGTGGTAAGAAGATCTTCCATAGAGATCTTTCGGGAATTTATAGTTTTGACTCGACTTCCTCGTCACTGGAGTTGAGGGGTTTTGTTCCTGCAATCAAGATAAACAAAGTATAAAAGAGAACAAGCAATAATTAAATAAAAAGGTGCAATCTTAGGCAGAAGGAAATCTTAGCTAAGATTGCAGGGTAAGGTTAGTTGTGAACTGTCGTGAGGTAAACTCCTGGTAAGGGCGAATTCGTGAGCGCATTCCTTATTTAATCGATCATTGACCTTAGGTTTTCTCCTTCTCTCTCATAACTCTGCTATAGATTGGGAGGAACCCCTTTCCAATCCTACTTTCCTCCTATTCAAATCACTTGGAGGGAACCCCCTTTCTTAGTGATCCTGGCCAGTGGACACCTTGCTGGTTAAAGGGTTTATCCAATTGGCTGCTGGCTTGAGGCACATGCGTTTTCTCAATGGCGTAGGGAAAGACAGAGTCTAGGCCAAGCTACTCCCAACTCGGAGCCCTAGATTATCAGCCTGGTTAGACCTATATCAATCCAAGTTCACTAACCCCCGCGAGGTTAGTTGCCTACTTGCATCACTCTGGTTTTGCTCGCCCCCTTTGTGACTGGCTACAAATTTGTCATCTTGCCTAAGATCGATCAAGTCTTAGCCTAGACGGGAACCAGTTTGTTAAAACAGAACTTGAATTAATTACGAATGAGAGGATAATAAGAACGATCGGTCTCACGAATCACAAGTACGCTCACTTAACCCTTACCAAGAATTAGGTGTTTAGCTACTAAACATAATAATCAAAGAAGTAAAGAAATAATTGAAGAACATGAATTAAAATAAAAGTCTATGATATTCAAACCGAATTATCACAGAGCCGACTGTTTACAAGAACCAGAAGTTGGAAGAAGGAAGATCCCGTAATTGATAGCCTTCCCTAACCTTTAACAAGGTTAGAGTCCCCACCAATCACGTTCCTTTCCAAATTCCAAACTTCAAATAGCTAAAAGATAGGAATATAATCCCAAATGTTCAAATTCAAAAACGAAATAAAAATAAGATACTAAAAGATTGTTTTTGTTCAAATAAGATTACATCCGAGATTTCATCCAAGGGATGTAACAGCCAGTTAGCTTCCTGATCCGAACCCGCCTTCCTAGAATCCATAATCAGCACTCCTCTATCTCTGCAATCTTGGCCAAGTCTGCGGCCAAGATTGCCACTTTGCCGCTCAAGGCATCCGTTTCCTTCAAATATTCTCTTGCACATGACTTCCTCTAAAAGAGACCAAATTGACGTGAAAGAGGGTGCTTTTACCCAAAACCTGGTAGTTTAAGATGGTAAAAATACGTGGAAATAAACGTGAATCAAACCTCACCACACTTGAACAATGCTTGCCCCCAAGCATACTGGACTCTTAACTAAGAAAGGGAAAAGACAGACTCAAAATAGAGGAGATACATTGGCAAATTTCTGGACAGACAACCCTTAACCGGTTCCTTTACACCTTCATACCTATGACATACAACATACTTCTCGATGGATCCCAACCCTTATGAACAAGGTCTATTCAACACCCCAAACATCTAAATTCCACATGATCATAACATCTTTGCATTCCACAACAGACTTAACAAGACAAGACATCCACCTACTTGGGTATTCTCCCCTTAATTCAACTACTCAACATCATCATTTGATTACCTTGTCTGAAAATTTCCTATGCCATTATTGCTATAAGTTTCTTGAATATTAATGCTTAGTGAGGCAGAAATATCAAGACAAATACACACACACACACACACACACACACACACACACACACACACACACATATATATATATATATATTTTCATTGCTCTGCTGAAAGTTTCTTGAGTATTTCCGCTTGGTGAGGCGGAAATATCAAGACAATTTATCTTATCATCATTTTTTTTATATACCATTTTTTTTAAGAGCATGCAATTACTGGGCATAAAAGTAGTTCTCTATATTAGAGCAATTCAGCATGACACAAGGCAACAAACTCAGTTATCCACTAGCAGTTTTCCTTAAGGGGATATTAAAAATATTTGGTGGAAGCTTGCCTATTTGTTAAGTCTGTTACAAAATGCTAGACCTCATGATCATGTACAATATGGATGCTTAATGGATACCAGGACTCGTACCCTTACTGGTGTTGAATGTGTTAACCCATTGAAATGCCTTTATCTAAAGTTACGGGGTCACAAAGTGAAGGATGCTAAAGGTCAAGGTTAAGACATAAGGGAAAAGGTCTTAAGCATAGTCCAGATTTTTGCCGGCACTCACATAAAACACATAACACACATGCCTAGAAACACTCATGAAATCAAATAAAAATCATGCATAAGACTCTATCTAGACAATCTAGGCCAACTACCTTGGCCAAGATTCACAAAAATTTTCATGCAACTAAAGAAAGTCACACAAAAGCACATCAAAAACATATATATACAGACACATCACCTAAAAACACCCTCACCACACTTAAAGGACACATTGTCCTCAATGTGTAAATGAGAGTAAAAAGACACAATGCTAGAAAAATAAAAGAGAGAAAGAAAGACACGACCTGGGGGCATTTACTGAGCTGCGGGAGGTAGAGGTGGCTGGATTGGATCTTGCACAGATGGTGCAGAACCATCTTCTTCTTCAGAGGAGTCATCACTGCTACTACTGAAATGGTCATCCACCTTATCTCGTATGTGCGCAACAACCTTATCCATAGCTCAGATAAATTTGAAGGAAACATCAAGGTGGGTCTGGATTTGTTGGAACTTAACCTCCTACTGCTCCAAAAACTTGTCGAGCCGCTCCTGCTGAGTTCTTTCAATACTCTGGAATAGAGCCTGCTGCTGGTCTATAACCTGCTGCAGCTGCTTTTGAGAAGACTCTTGGAATTCATGGAACAACTGCTAGTTGGTAGTGAAGAATACGAGCTGCTCATTGATAAGTTTCAGGAGGTGGTCAACCTATTTTGGAAGCAGAGGGTGGTCTGGATCTAGGTCGCATTGGGTTGTCTTTGGATTTTTCGCATCTTGCCCAAGAGTGGGCTCTTTGTCTCCATCATCAAGCTGGATTGGCCGCATCTTAAAGTTGCCATTAATCCTCTTGCCATAGAGGTGATCTGCTACTTGTGTGAAACCTGTATTAAAACAAAGAAAGCCTTTTTCCTCGTGGAAATGACCCATCTGGTCAAAAGCTTTAAGATCCATGATCTTAACAGTACAAGATTTATGCATGATTAAAGTAGTCAAATCAACACCTCTAGCAGCAGCAGCGATATGAGAAATAAGAGTGCCCAAGATCAGTTTAGGTATGCTATCACATGCTTTGATTTGCCTAACTATCCAATAACCCAAATTAACCCTCTTTTTATGAAGCATACACCAAAGCAGAAAGACTTCTAACTTAGAGATATTGCCTGAAATAGTAGTTTTGCCAGAAAGGTTAATAGATAAGATCTTTTGGAGCATCCTCAAGGTAGGATCTCGGATCTGATGGGCTTTGGCATTCTTATCAAATTTCCCATTTGGGTAACCAATTAGTTCCCTGTAGGCAGCTATCTTATCCCAATCAGGGGGATAATCAGTCAAGGCACTCAAATATTCATCAGAATTAAAGGCATCCTCTTTAACAAACCCAAGCATAACATTAAAATCATTCACTGAAAAATGCGACCAAATATCAAGCAATCTGAAATTCACAACATCAGATGCGCCAAGATCAGGATTGCTTTACCATTAGCATACAATTTGTCCTGATCCAACCAGAAAAAAGGCATGAAATTCCAAACACAATTCAGCATAGACAGACATGTCAAGGTACATAAAACATTCCCACCCAAGATTGATAATATACTGCCTAATCCTATTACCCACATCCAAGGCATTAAGGAATGAAAAGTCAAGAATAGCAAATTGTGTAATCTCACATGCATGCTTCTCATTCAATCTAGCCCTAAGGTCAGGGGTATCAGGCCTTAGACAACCTGATATGATGCCATTTTATGCATGTTTTCCCCTCTCTTTCAGGTCTAATTTCACACTTGATACTACTAATTTGGCTTGTTTTCCAACCACTTTGTAGATTTGGACTAAAGGGAGAAACTTTCTGAAAAGCGCGCCATTTGGATGCATTTCTGCTGATCTTACATCGTCGAGCCCTAGATGCAGTTTTGTCGTCGAGACCTACCGTCAGGACCTAGACGAGATCTTATGTCTAGGCCTAGACGAAGCACGTGGATGTTTCTTTTCGGATAACGCTTGACCAAAGATGCTAAAAAGATTCTAGCGAGATTCCATGTGCAAATCATCCAGCTCATCAGAGAATATTCCTCCATACCATTTTGTCCCCTAGTGGGGTTGTTAGGCTATATATAGAACCTTAACTTTAGGTTAAAAGGGAGGCTACTCTTTAGTATATTTTCATCTTTTTAGGGTTTTCAATCATTGTAGCCACCTCTCTAACATTGGGATCTGTTTTTCCTTTATTTTTCCAGAAATTGGAGCCCCAAGCTCCAATTAGTTTTTAATCTAGGTTTTCATTTTCATCTGTACCTCTTCTCTGTTTATGTTGCTTTCTCCATCTATCTTGTGCATGATTTCCAGCATGAGTGGCTAAATCTCTTAGTCTTGGCAGGGGTGTTTTAAGGATTGCAAGAGGATAGTTGGGAGGTCAAAGTGTTCTTAAAACGTGTTCATTGTTGTATCCGCTTTCTTGCCATTTTATTGTCATTTCGTGTGAGATTTGTTGGTAGTTTGATCACCTATTTGCATGTTTCTCATGAATATTGTCATTTCCATGGTAATAACTAACGTGAGGCCATGGAATAGAGTAGGCACCTGGTCCAGAGTCACCATGTCATTTGGTCCAATCTGGCTAGGGCAAGAAACCGGTTAGGGCAAACTTCTCAGTGTCTAGCCCTAGACGTGTCTTCTCTCCACTTCACGAGCCTGCGTGTATGACCCATGAGCATACCTTAGGCGCAGTGTCACAGCCACTCCCATAAGCGTACGTTGGGAGTGACTTCTCTTAAGAAGAGAAGTAGGGAATCCACGTGAAAATAGGGTTCCTATAGCACGTATATGGCGTGAAAACAGTCTATCCTTGCACCGATGACCGACTAGCCCTCGACGCAATCCGCCGTTTACCCCCTACTAAGATTTCTCCTTTTATCTGATTTATTATCTTTACTTACCTTGTTATTATCTTTATTACACTTGTTAGTCTTTACCTTTTTTATTGATATCCCCTTGCTTTATTTTCGTTCCCTTTTTATTTAATTTTCTCGTTTATCTATTATTACTTGTTATTTGCATTTTTATTCTCTGTCTCAACATCAACTGCCATCGTTGGCTAGATTCGTCTAGACCAACCAAACCCCCCCAGTGTTACTTTTATGTCTATTGCATTTTCACCCTCATCATACATCTAGGGCAAGATTAAATTTAGTCCTTCATTTCCCCTGTGGTTCGACCCTGACTTGCCGCTATATACATTAATTTGTGCATCTAGCCGATCAGGACTATAAATATTACTTTTGATGCGTGTTTCGATGGCGCATCAAATTTTGGCGCCGTTGCCGGGGATTGTGTTTACGGACTAATTTCTTTCTTTTACTTGTATGACCAGGAGATCTGCACCTGACCTTCTACCCCTAGACCACGAACTCACAAAGACAGAGAGAGAATTTCAGAGACAGGCCGGAGGAGCAACCTCTCGCAGAGTAATTCCTCGTTCTGCCCTCGACAGTCAAACCTCTAGTTAGACCGGTCCCGACAATCATTTTCATCCTGACCTCGACAACCCAGCAGTTGTCTATCCCCGAGATATTCATTATGGCTGACCGTCCTAATATCGACAACCCTCCGCAAACTATTGAGGACCTCAATGGTGCCCCTGAAACACCCAACACTTGTATCGTTTGGCCCACTATTCCCCATGATTGGACGTTCAAGTCCGCAGTCATGCATCATTTTCCCCTCTTCCGTGGCGTTCCAAAGGAAAACCCTCACCGTCATCTTCAGCAATTGCACTCTATTTGCGACACCATGAAGCCAGCAAATGTCAATATTGAGCACGCCAAACTCCGAGCCTTCATGTGGTCTCTGAAAGATGATGCCCTAGACTGGTTCTATGATCTACCCCCAAATTCCATCAATTCTTGGGCCGAAATGTCCAAATGCTTCACCGAAAAATATTACCCATCGGAAATGGCTAATGTAATTCGCAAGCAATTGGTGTCTATAGTCCAGAGGAAAGAAGAAGATTTTGGCCAGTACCATGAGCGCTACAAAAAGATGCAAGCTATGTGCCCCTCACACAACCTTACCGAGCACGCCCTCATCCAATATTTTTGTGAAGGTCTCAAAGCTCGTGACAAGGCATTGCTCAACGCCGCTGCTGGTGGTGCTATCACCAGACTCACACCTGCTGCCGCTAAGGCCACCATAGAGCTAATGGCAAGGAATTGCATACCCGAGGAAAGTAATCATCCAGGGCAAGATGCCCAAGTGGCCGCGATGCAGACCCAATTGACCGCTATGATGGGCATGCTTCAGAACATGGCCCCCGGATAGACAGTCCAGGTCAAGGCCTGTCAGATTTGCAACATGACCGATCATCCAACAGATGCGTGCCCGCATATCCCCGATGAGATTCAAAGTATCAACGCCATTGGTAACTACAATCAGGCCCCATATGGACAGAACTACAACCAGGTGTGGAGACCACAAAACTCCGGTTGGGCCAGCCATCAGCAAACGTCTAGCCCTGGACAACCTCCACAGCATAATCAGTACATGAATCAGGCCCAACCATCTTTCAACGTCCAAAACTTCCAGCCTAGATCTACCCATCCCAACAACCAACAATCTTTCTATCAACCCAATCAGGGCCAAACCTCCACTTCGTCTACCCCACCGGTTGATGAGGTAGCTCACTACAGGAACATCATCACGGATCTACAAAAACAAATGAGCATCATGGCCGCAGATATGAAAGAATTGAAAAACAAAGGCAGATTGCCCAGGCAGACTGAGGCCAACCCAAAGCACAATGTGTGTGCTATGACTCTTTGCAGTGGCTATGTCTTACCCCCTCGAGAGCATCTAGGCCTCGACGTCGAAAAACCCTCCCCAAAGCATCTTGGCCTAGACGCCGAACCAGCTGTCGAGCCCGAAATCTTGGCCAAGAAAATACCCAAAGCCAAGTTCATTGGGCCTAAACTTCCAGAAGTGATGGAGGAACGCATTAGATCTCCAAGAGGGATGGCCCCACGAGGTGACACAAGCCCATAAGAATTCACCCAAGAGTATATACACAAGATCCTTGAGCCGCCCTTTCCTCAAAGGCTCGTCAAGACCAAGAAGAAGGAAGAGGATCGCGAAATCCTTCATATGTTCAGCAAAGTCCTCGTAAATATCCCACTTCTCCAGGCCATCAAAAACGTGCCTCGCTATGCCAAGTTTTTGAAAAATTGGTGTGCTAACAAATGTGACATGATAGGTGTGAAAAAGATTTGCGTAGGTGGGAATATCTTGGTCACGATCCAACGAAACCTACCACTGAAGTGCAAGGATAAAGGTATGTTCTCCATCCCATGTAAAATCGGTACTACTGATATTGGTAGAGCTATGTGTGATTCTGGTACAGGTATCGACGTCATGCCCTTGACGTTATACAACAGTCTAGGCCTTAGACCCCTCAAGCCCACCGAGACCACGATCCAACTAGCTGATAAATCTGTCATCTACCCCAAGTGGGTCGTTGAGGACGTCTTGGTCCAAGTTAGCGATTTCATCTACCCAGCCGATTTCTATGTGATTGACATGGAGAATGGGCAATCTATCAAGGCCTCAGACATGCTCCTGAGCAGACCATTCCTTAGGACAACAAAAGCCAAGAACGACGTCCATGAAGCCTCTATTACTCTTGAGTTCGATGGGGAGACCATAAAGTTCAATATGCTTGATGATATGAGATGCCCCACTGAGTTTTCTAGCGTGAAATTTGTTGATATTGTTGAGCCTGCTGTTACTAATGTTTCTAAACTTGCTACTGATGAGTTTCTACAGCTTGCCCTAGACAGGAGCATTTCGCCCGCCGCACTGGACCCTTTGGTCTTGACACTTGTGACTTCAGAACACTCAATTGTTGATAGTGTTGGCCCTATAGTTACACAAGTTTTTGATCTTAACGCTGATAACTTTTCCCATCTTGCCCTCGACAGGAACATCACTATAAATTCAGCGTCTGCCCCTTCTTTTGTGTAGGGCCCTAAGTTGAAGTTGAAGAGCTTGCCCTCGTACCTCAAGTACGCTTACCTTGGCGAACATGACACACTCCCGGTGATCATCTCTAGCAAGTTTGATCCAGATGCGGAGCGCGATCTGGTGTCGACACTCAAAGGATACCACGAGGCCGTTGGATGGACGGTCGTCGACGTCAAGACACTTGACCCAGCTCTTTGCACTCCTCAACCAGCCATGACTCCAGCTGTCGTCATGACCACTTTTGAGGCTACGGTAACCCCTGCCTCAACTGCTATTGCTACTTCCTTGACCATCGAGGGCAAGATGCTCAATGATAACCCAACTCCGCAACTTGCCCAAGACACAACCAAGATTAACACTCACCACGATAAGTTGCTCTCTTCTAAAACCTTTGATACTGGACAAAAGGTTTTACTTTACAATTCTTGTCTTAGGCTCTTTTCCAGAAAGTTGAAGCAGAAGTGGACCGGCCCTTACCTTGTCAAGAAGGTGAATGATTATGGTGTGGTTGCAATCCAGAATATGGACACGGGCCTCATTTCCAAAGTGAGTAACCACAGATTGGAGCTATTCCATGAAGGTTTCCACCCCCTAGTGGCAGACCCACCAGTCTTGCCCTAGATGCCTAACATCGTCCAGGCCTGGACGAAAAATATGGCCGGCCAAGGAGGCATTCCACGCGCCTCGTTTATTTTTTCTTTTCCTCATATCCCTTTCTTTAAATAATTAATTATTTCCTTTATTCATTACTTTACTTAGTTTTTATTATTATTTCCTGTTTTATTTGGTTTATTTAGGCATTCTTTTCCATTTTTCCTTATTTTATTTAGTTTGTATTCCCTTAATTTCTTTTCCCCCCTTTTGTTTCTTCTTCCTGCTTCCCCCTTTTCCCTTTTAAAATTTGAAGCATATTTAACCCCTTCTTTTTTGTTTTACAGGTTGGAATCCGCGTCCAACCAGCGCGCGCCACGCGTCTGACTGTTATCCATCCGCGTTGGCCAACCAGCGCGAGCCACGTGGCAGTGCCTTATCCACAATCCGCGCCAATCAACCAAAGCACGACACGTGTCTCGCAATCCGCGACGACCAACAAGAGCATGCCACGCGTCTTCAACGTGTCAACCACATCCAGTCAACCGAATCCGCGTCGCCCAATGCGACCATGCCACGCGTCACGCGTTATCCAGATCCGGAGCGACCAGTCCGCGCGTGCCATGTGTCCAACGCGTCACTCCTCAACGCTCACCCAATAGTAGCGCGCCACGTGGATCACGACGAATCCGAGCATGCCACGTGTCCCCAACGTGCCCCTCCTCCTCACTTACCCATTTTTTTTGTTTTAATTTTTAATTTTAATTTTTCTTTTCCCTCCCTCTCTTCCAACGTTCATCCATGTCCCTTTCTCCCTCAATCCATCTTCCTCCCTTGAAACCCTAGCCACACACTTAGCCAAACACCATGTCCCCTAAGAAGCCTACCAAAATTAAAATGGTAGCCCACAAGATCGGAACCCTCAGCCGTCAGCCCCCGATTCCGGCCACTCCCACTCTCGCCACACCGACCTAGGGCTGAAAGATGAGAAAGCTACCGACACCGGTGAGCCCTCCAACTCCCAGCCGCCGTCCGATGCAGACCTAGAAGTCACTGGATCTAAGCCGACGACCTCCACCATCACTAGATCTGGGCGGTCGGCAATGCACCATTGCCCTAGGGCGCTCCACAACATTTTCCTATCCCTTCCCCCCTTTCTTGAACTCCTTTTATGATCTGAACTCTCGTCTGTTTTGTGCATCTCTCTCGCATTGAGGACAATGCGAAGCCTCAGTGTGGGGGAGAATTTATGTGTGTGTGATATGTTAGTATATATGTTTGACAGCATACTTTGTATATATTTGATTGCATGCTTTGTGCAAAAATTCAGATTTTCACTTTAAAGGATTTTGCTAACTTGTTAGCACTGCCTAGTTTTAAGACCCCCGAGTATGGACACACACTTCTGACTTGTGCACATGAAATAAACTGCCTTTCATGTTGGTCTTGCCCTAGATCTTGCATGCTTTGTCTGCTAGCTCTTATAACCTGCATTTGCACTAAACATCAACAATCACTTATAGCACCTTGTGAGCATTTGAGACTAAACAGTTATATTTTTCATGTGTGATTCAATGCTTAGCTAGGCATTCAACTAAGTTTGCATGAGACCCCTAGGTATGGGCACCATCAGTCTTGGGAAAGCAGTAAAAAGACGAGAAAAATGAACTTTGCATCTTTGTTTTCCTTTCCTTTGCTTTCTATCCCATCTCTCTTTCTTCATTTCGCCCTCGACGTTTTATCATCTTGCCCCCGACATCTCATTTCCTCTCATTTCTGTCTTCTTTAAACACTTGTTCTAACTTTTCTTGATCCCTTTTCCTTCCAGGTGAGCAGTATTTGTCAGAGGTAGCGGGCTAGATGATCAGCAGAGCCCAAGTGTGGGGGAGACCGACAAGAAGGTGTAGATGCCGAAAAAGGTCTAGGGCAAAGTCATCAAGCCCTAGCCAAAGTTCCTTCATCAAGTCCTAGCTGAAGTAAGTTGGCAAAATCCTCGAGCTAACTCAATCTTCATCAGTTGAAGTTTGTCAATTTCATTTTCAAAAAAAAAAAAATTCAAAAAAATCAAAAAATTTCAAAACCAGAAACAAAGCAAAGAAAAGAAAGTCTTATCTGGTTTAAAAAAAGAAGAGGAAAAAATAAAAAAGAAAAGCAAAAAAAACAAAAGGCAAAAGCACGAACTAGAAGAATGAAGTATTGTCAGCATGGTTTCCAAGAGAAGAACTCCCCCAGAAGAAGAATTTCGTCTAGCCCTCGACTGTCTGCCCTTGACGGATACTGCCTTACCATTTCATCTCCATTCGGGTTTTTCGTTTTATTCTCCTTCTCTTTTTCTTCTCTTTTGCTCTTTATGTATAATCTTTCTTCTTGCTCTTCCTACTTTCTTTCTTTCTTTCCATTTTCTCTCCATATTCTTTATATTCTCTATACACATCTTTCCTTTCAATCCTTTTTATGGTGCAAAGTTCATTTCTGATTGTTGATTGCCTGAGCATGTGGATTTTAACTCGGGTTGATGTGCAAACTATGTTGTGTGTCTTGTTAATTTGCATACTTGAGTGATTAAACACCGAGTCTAGTTGAGTGTGAGTGCAAACACTTACCCCGGTGAGGATTGCTGATGCCAAGTTTGATGTGGTAAAGTTTCTTCGTTAGGGTCGTTATCCTAATGATTTGATGCAGAGTTATCTAGGCGGAGTATGTCTTGACATGGTCAGGGCTGATTGTTTGGTTTGTTAACTCTTGTGCTATGGTTGGTTGTGCCTGTCTATGTCTTGGGGTGTGTTTTCCTTTTTGATTGCTCGAGGGCGAGCAATGGGCAGTGTGGGGGAATTTGATGTGATGCCTTTTTATGCATGTTTTTCCCTCTCTTTCAGGTATAATTTCACACTTGATACTACTAATTTGGCTTGTTTTCCAACCACTTTGTAGATTTGGACTAAAGGGAGAAACTTGCTGAAAGCCATTTGGATGCATTTCTGCTGATCTTACATCGTCGAGCCCTAGATGCAGTTTTGTCTTCGAGACCTACCGTCGGGACCTAGACGAGATCTTATGTCTAGGCCTAGACGAAGCACATGGATGTTTCTTTTCGGATGACGCTTGACCAAAGATGCTAAAAAGATTCTAGCGGGATTCCATGTGCAAACCATCCAGCTCATCAGAGAATATTCCTCCATACCATTTTGTCCCCTAGTGGGGTTGTTAGGCTATATATAGAACCTTAACTTTAGGTTAAAAGGGAGGCTACTCTTTAGTATATTTTCATCTTTTTAGGGTTTTCAATCATTGTAGCCACCTCTCTAACATTGGGATCTGTTCTTCCTTTATTTTTCCAGAAATTGGAGCCCCAAGCTCCAATTAGTTTTTAATCCAGATTTTCATTTTCATCTGTACCTCTTCTCTGTTTATGTTGCTTTCTCCATCTATCTTGTGCATGATTTCCAGCATGAGTGGCTAAATCTCTTAGTCTTGGCAGGGGTGTTTTAAGGATTGCAAGAGGATAGTTGGGAGGTCAAAGTGTTCTTAAAATGTGTTCATTGTTGTATCCACTTTCTTGCCATTTTATTGTCATTTCGTGTGAGATTTGTTGGTAGTTTGATCACTTATTTGCATATTTCTCATGAATATTGTCATTTCCATGGTAATAACTAACGTGAGGCCATGGAATAGAGTAGGCACCTGGTCCAGAGTCACCATGTCGTTTGGTCCAATCTGGCTAGGGCAAGAAACCGGTTAGGGCAGACTTCTCAGTGTCTAGGCCTAGACGTGTCTTCTCTCCACTTCACGGGCCTGCGTGTATGACCCATAAGCGTACCTTGGGCGTAGTGTCACAGCCACTCCCATAAGTGTACCTTGGGAGTGACTTCTCTTAAGAAGAGAAGTAGGGAATCCACGTGAAAATAGGGTTCCTATAGCACGTCTATGGCGTGAAAACAGTTTATCCTTGCACCGATGACCGATTAGCCCTCGACGCAATCCGCCGTTTACCCCCTGCTAAGAATTCTCCTTTTATCTGATTTATTATCTTTACTTACCTTGTTATTATCTTTATTACACTTGTTAGTCTTTACCTTTTTTATTGATATTCCCTTGCTTTATTTTCGTTCCCTTTTTATTTAATTTTCTCGTTTGTCTATTATTACTTGCTATTTGCATTTTTATTCTCTGTCTCAACATCAACTGCCATCGTTGGCTAGATTTTTCTAGACCAACCAAACCCTCCCCCCCTGTGTTACTTTTATGTCTATTGCATTTTCACCCTCATCATACATCTAGGGAAAGATTAAATTTAGTCCTTCATTTTCCCTGTGGTTCGACCCTGACTTGCCGCTATATACATTAATTTGTGCATCTAGCCGATCAGGACTATAAATATTACTTTTGATGCGTGTTTCGATGGCGCATCACAACCGTTTAATGTGCTTAAGGGTGGGAGGAATACCTTGGCAGTCTTGGCCACAGGCTTGGCTAAGATTGCAGTTGCATCAGCGTCTGAGCCATCTTCCTGATCAGCTTCCTCAACCTCCTTTTTCCCCTTTGCTACCGCAAAACGTGTCCTCTTGGCTGGGACTGCTTCACCGCTCACTTCTATCTTTCTCTTCCCTGTTCTCTTTTCTTTCGCCGAACCTTCTTCACATTATGGTTCGGAATCAACTCCTTTCTTTCCAACCTTCTTGTGAGCCACCTACTTGGATCTAGTAGAGGGTTTCTCATTGGAATCAGTCTCCGAAACCACTTCTACCTCGGAGTCACCTAGCTTACTAACCCTAGATTGGGTTTTTGGCTCTTCGGCGAAGTCAATTTTCCTCTTGGTCGGGAGGGTACCCTGAGGAGACTTAGAGATCTGAACTGGAGGAGGAGTGGATGAAATTTGCTTTGGGGAACCAGAGGGGGCTGCATCCATGGACATGATTGTCCTCGCTATACTGAGTACCTCGTTAAGATTCTGGGGCAGATCCTTCTCTGGACTTGAGAGAGAGGGAGATCGCGAAGGGATGGGAGATTCTTGCTTTTTCGGAGGAGATTTTGGTGTGGCTGATTTCTTTGCGAATCTCTTGGATTTTCCCATGTTTAAAGTTGATTGATTGTGGAGTGAAAGTAGGAGAGTGGAGTAGTTTTAGCTGTGGATGTTTTGAGAGAAAATCGGGTGAGGGCGAAATTTTAGGGATTTGAGGGATTTTAGTGTAAGTGGGAGGTCAGGAGTCTATCTCTCAATTAAAAATTAATTCCATCTGATAATTAATTTTTTAAAAAATATAACCGTTGCTCCTGCTTTTTCTCCTCCTTCCTACACGTAATCTGCTCTACTTTCCCTTTTTCTCCGCGTGTCATCCAATCCTTGGCCGAATAAAATGTGGCCTAGATCAAAAAGACTTAGCCAAGCTCCCTCACCACACTTAATTCCTTGCAACCACTCCAGAAAACTCCACAAAATTCCTATAAGGGAAAATCAGATAAGTGACTCAGGACTAATTTTGAACAATCAATTTATTCACAAGAATTAAAAACAAAAAGCATGGGTTGCCTCCCATGTAGCCCCCTAGTTATAGTCTTAGGCGTGACTTTGCTTTTCTTTTACTGAATCTCAAGTGGGGCTTCAATCGCCTGATTTTCCTTAAATGTTAGAAATCCTTCTAGGAATGGTTTAAGTCGCTGTCCATTGACCTTGAACACTATTCCTATCTTTTCATTCCTAATGTCCACTGCACCATGATGGTAGATATTAGTGATAACATATGGACCTTCCCATTTAGTCTTAAGCTTACTAGGAAAGAGCTTAAATCTAGAGTTGTATAGAAGGACTTTTCCCCCAAGTTGGAGATTCTTCTCAACAATCTTGCTGTCATGGTATGTCGTCATCCTGATCTTAGCTAAGAGCTGGTTGTCATATTCTTGGTTCCTCAGTTCTTCCATCTCGTGGATTTGAAGTTTCCTTTCCTCACCTGCCTGGTCGTACCTTAGATTGCATTTCCGAATTGCCCAATAAGCTCTATGTTGCATACCTACTGGTAGGTGGCATGCTTTCCCGTACGCCAATTTGTACGGAGTCATTCCTATGGGAGATTTATAGGCAGTCCTATATGCCCACAACACATCATCCAGTCTTTGGCTCCAATCTCGCCGATCTAAGCCAATTGTCTTAGCCAAGATCGACTTGACTTCTCTGTTTGATACCTCCACTTGGCCATTTGACTGAGGATGGTAAGCAGTGGACACTCAATGGGTTACACCATATTTCCTGAAAAGTGAAACAATAATACTATTGCAAAAATGTGTCCCACGGTCGCTAATGATCCCCCTAGGCACACCAAATCTGTTCAAAATGTTAGATTTCAAAAATGAAACAACAGTTTTAGCATCATTGGTCCTAGTTGCTTTCACTTCTATCCATTTAGACACGTAATCCACAACAAGCAATATATATTATTTTCCATTTGACATAGGAAAAGGCCCCATAAAATCAATACCCCATAAATAAAAAATCTCACAATTTAATATAACATTCATGGGCATTTGATTTTTAGAGCTTATGTTTCCTATCTTTTGGCATTCGGGACATGTCTTACAAAATCTATAGCTATCATAAAATAGAGTATGCCAATAAAATCCCAACTCAAAGACTTTTAAGGCTGTCCTCTTGGCTCCAAAATGTCCACCATATGCATAAGAATGACAGAATCTTAGGACAGACGGAATCTCACCTTCAGGAATACATCTCCTAATCAATTGATCAGATCTAATTTTCCATAGATAGGGGTCATCCCAGACGAAATACTTGCTATCATGCTTAATCTTTACCTTTTCTTGGGCCGTTAAGTCTCCATGATGCTTACCCGTGGCTAAGAAATTGACTAGATCAGCGAACCATGGTCTCATCGCCTGGACAACAAATAGGTGTTCGTTAGGAAAATCATCTCTGATTGGTCCCAGATCTCCTTTTACCCGCAACTAGGTTTTCCTCCCTACTTTGTCCTTAATCTCCAGATAATATTCCTGCAAAAGTAAAATCCAACGGATCAGTCTTGGCTTAGATTCTGATTTGGTCAAGAGGTACCTTAAGGGCGCATGGTCAGAAAAGACTATGATTTTTGTTCCCAACAAATACGATCTGAATTTATCCAATGCAAAGATTATTGCAAACAATTCCTTTTCGGTTGTGGTGTAGTTCTTTTGTGCCTCGTCAAGCATCTTAGAGGCGTAGTAGATCACGTGTGGATCTCTACCATTTTTTTACCCTAGAACCGCACCAACAGCTGAGTTGCTGGCGTCACACATCAGCTCGAATAGAAGGCTCCAATCTGGTGCTTGGATGATTAGGGTTGTTGTGAGTTTTTCTTTAATCTTGTCAAAGGCCTCTTGGCAGGCTTCGTTAAAATTGAAGTCCACTTCTTTTTGTAAAAGCTTGCACATCGGCTCCACTATCTTTGAAAAATCTTTAATAAACCTGCGGTAGAATCCTACGTGGCTAAGAAAACTTCTAACCTCACGCACGCATGAGGGGTAAGACAAACTCTTAATAACATCAATATTAGCCTGTCAACCTCTATGCCTTTCTTAGAAACTACATGGCCTAAGACAATACCTTGTTCTACCATAAAATGGCATTTTTCAAAGTTTAACACAAGATTAGTGGTCACCCATCTTTTCAAAACATTTTTCAGGTTAGATAAGCATTGATCAAAATTATCACCATAGACGGTGAAGTCATCCATGAACACTTCAATACCTTTCTCCACATAGTTTGAAAAGATACTAACCATACATCTTTGAAAGGTGGCTGGTGCATTGTACAATCCGAATGGCATCCTCCTATACGCAAAGGTTCCAAAGGGACATGTGAATGTCGTCTTCTCTTGGTCTTCTAATGCCACTGGGATTTGATGAAATCCTGAGTAACCATCCAGGAAACAGTAATGGGATTTCCCAGTCAATCGTTCCACCATTTGGTCAATGAATGGTAACAAAAAGTGATCTTTTCTCGTGACTTGGTTAAGTCTGCGGTAGTCTATGCAGACCCTCCATCCATTCTGAATTCTTGTGGTCCTTTTTACTCCATCTTCTCCTTCGGTCACGGTAATTCTTGTCTTCTTACGTACAACCTGTACAGGGGAAACCCATGAACTATCAGAGATCGGGTAAATAATTCCAGCATCAAGCAACTTAATAATTTCTTTCTTGACAACAACCATCATCGGAGGGTTTAGCCTCCTTTGGGGTTGTCTGACTGTTTTCTTATCCTCTTCCACATGAATCTTGTGGGTACAAATGGTTGAGGATATGCCCATGATGTCTGCCAAAGTCCATCCAATAGCTTCTTTATGTTCCTTCAACACGGTTGTCAATCTGGCTTCTTCCTCGCTCTAAAGCTTAGCTGAGATTATTATTGGCATAGTCTTGTCTCGACCTAGATAGGCATACTTAAGGTGTTCTGGCATCTCTTTAAGATCTAGCTTGGGTGCTTGCATAATAGATGGTAAAACCTTAGAATCAGACATGCTAAACAATGGGCAATTTAATGATTCCTTCAATGGTTCAGTCTCGTGAAGATCTGTTAAGATCTCCCTAAGATCTTCTCGGTTTCCCACTCGGTTTTCAAATTTTGTTAGTGTCTTTGCTGAGATACTTCTGCTTAAGACAAAATCAAGTGGGTCAGTAGCACTCAAATCTGCAGTTTCTTCTTCGATAGGGTATAAAATATCAATAAAATTAACATTGTGCGTCTCATTTTGATATTTTAATCCCTCCTTCATATAGAACTTAATATTGCTTCTAAAAAATTCCAAAATGATACTTCCTTCATAACATCTATCTTTACTCTAGCTGACCTAAGGAAAGGTCTCTCTAGAAGTACATCTGTTGTATATAAAATTATTGACTTGGATAAGAACGTCCTCTACTACTCCCTTAGAATGAATTACGGTTCGGTCAGCCAATTGAATCACCACATGCGTCTCTTTCATTGGTCCCATTTGCAATGTCTCATATTCTTTCAAGGACATCACGTTGATTCCAGCCCCTAAGTCATAAAGAGCTTTTTCCACTATTTCGTTCCCTATCTTATAAGGGATGGTGAAGGTTCCTTGATCTCCACACTTCTCCGGGAGTTTGCTCTGAAGTGATAACAATAGACCTAACGCCCAGGGTATTTTTGTCTTTGCACTCCGCGTTAGGGACAGAACGTTGTTATACCTACTGGGTGGACAACCTCGAGGCCATCGCCCTTTATCGAGCGATCAGCGCTGGGATGGTCGACATCAACGGGAGGTGTCCCACGAGGTCACTTTGTTATGACCAGGCATTATCCTGTCCCAGGGTGAGCGCGATGTTCCTTGAGAAAGGAAAGTGTTACCTTGCCTAGGTAACGCCTACCCCCATATATATCTAACACAGTGATAACACACCGTTGACGGGGAATGTCAACCTCCTGGCAGGCCCGTTAGCGCCCTTTATGGCCGAGCCCCCTAGAAAACACCCCGATTTTCACCTATAAATACCCCCATAATCAAGGAAGAAGGTAAGCCTGAGATTGCTAGCAAAAGCTCTGCTACTTCAACCACTCATACTAACTTAAGCATCGGAGTGTTTACGCTGGGACCCCCTCCCGGCGCCCTGCAGGTACACCGGACAACCGCGGGCGTGGAATCCAAGGAGCCATTCTCCCCTTCTACCCTTCGCCAACAGCCAGAATCTTATCAAATTGGTGCTTTCGTTGAGAGCTTTGGTTTTATTAAGTGAGCATCCTTAATAACCAAGCTCCATTTTTTCCGAAGGTGGAAGGATTATGGCTTCTGATTCAGATCCGGCGTTGTCTCAGTCCTCTAGCCTTCCATTTTCTACTCGTAGGCGACTTTTCCCTTTCACCACTTCTGATGCTTCTACCACGGTACAAGAAATTCTCCCAGGAATGTCGGATCTCTCCTTTGAACGAACAACGGGAACATTTGTATCCCAAGCGTATCCTCCTTTATCCCAGATGGCGGGACCCAGTCATTCTACTCCCCATTCAAGGGGACCCGCAGCAGACAGTGCGAGTAATCCCTTTATGAATTCGATATCATCTCTTCAAGCTCAGCTAGACCAGCTGACAGAGTTAGCCGCCGGATTCACGCCTTACGTTTCAGGACCGAGCGTGCCTTCTCAAGTAGTTTTTACCCTACCTATCGTCACCGATCGGCCACTGTCGCCTCGGCACTCTAGGGGTATCCTATTAACTTTACCTTCAGCATCAGTCCCTGTCGGCCCCATGCAGCTTGCGTATAGGTACGCTGAACCTTCCGCGCAGTATGCGAGGGAGATTCCCGTTTCTGAAGGGGAGCGTTGGCATGACGAATATAGAGATCGTTGGAACGACAGGCGAGACGAGGCGTTCAGGGACCAATCTCCCAGGCACAGTGAAAGGTCGAGTAGCAGGAGGCAATGAACCCGTACTCCTAGGTAGGGCTGCCCAAAACTCCCGAATTCTGAATTTCTGATTTTTCCGACCCAAAATTTTGAATTTCGGAATCGGAAATTCGAAATTCGGAATTAGATACCCGAAATTTTAATTCGGGTCGGAACGGGATGGATTTTGAAAAATTCAGGTACCCGAAATACCCGAATTTTTCATACATAAAACGACGTCGTTTTATGTATATCCCAAAAATTAACCTATCTCATTCTCCTCCTCTTTCAATTTCAATTCACTCATTCTCTCTTCCCGAATGGCGAACACACACATAGAACTTCTCCTCCCGATCAAACGCAGTGCCGCCGTTGCTAGGCCCGGCCCGTTGCTGCTCCGGAGGTGCTGTGCTGCTGCTGTCGTTGCTCTGTTGTGCTGCCATCACCGTGCTCCGTTGCAATTGTCTACTATTCTTGGTTGCTGGAGGAAGAAGATGCTTGCTACTGGGTTCATTTAATTAATTAATTTTTGATCGTGTGGGGTTTATTTAATTAATTGTTGGTTTGGTTATGGGGTAATTAATTGCTAGTTTGTACAGGGGTTAAATTACACGTTTGTTGCAGATTTGGTTGGAGGGAGAAGATGAACAGTGGGTTGGAGGAAGAAGAAGGAGTTGCGTGAATTGTTGATCGTGTGGGGTTTATTTAATTAATTGTTAGTTTGGCTATGGGGTAATTAATTGCTAGTTTGGGGTTTAATTAAATGTTTGTTGCAAATTTGGTTGGAGGAAGAAGATGAACAGTGGGTTGGAGGAAGAAGAAGGAGTTGCATGAAATTCATAATTTCAGAAAATTCGCAAAATTCGGGTATTCCAAAATTTTTGAAATTATGAATTCAGAAATTCAGGTTCAGAAGCATTTTACTTTGGTTCGGAACGGGATTGAAAATTCAAATTTTGGAAAACTCGAATTCCTCAAATTCGAAATTTGAAAATTCAGAAAACTCGAATGGACAGCCCTACTCCTAGGAGTCGTAGCCGATCTCTTAGGCGACATCATGAGCATGAATTTCGAGCCCAGAGACACCCTGACGAAGTTCCTCCTCCTCACCAACCTCGTGGAATCCCTGACGATAATGTCGGTCACCCGTTCAGTTATCGCATAAGACATCATAGAGTCAACCGACACGTGAAGCTTCCCACAGAATCGTATGATGGCACAAAAGACCCAATCTCACACCTCAACAAGGTGAAAGATTTTGTACAATTTCAAACCCACAGTGACGCAGCGTTATGTCAGGGTCTATCGATAGTTTCTCTCAGCTGGAAGCCAAGTTTCAGAGCCGGTTTAGCACAGCTATCCCCATCAAAAAGTTCACTGCAGTATTATTCGACATCCACCGAAAACCGCAGGAGCCCTTGAGAGACTTCTTGAGTCGCTTTGATCTTGAGATGTCGCTAACGCCAGGAGTCACCATCGATTTTGCTGTGGAAGCCCTAAAGCGCAACTGCTGTTATGGGAAGTTGCGAGATACATTGATGGTGGATCCACCGCTGACGTTAGATGCGCTGAGGCTGAAAGCACACAATTACGCAAGGATGGAAGAAGAGGAAAATAGAGGAAAAATTCATAACGCTCAAGCTAACGCAGCTCCTGATATGCGCCCAAGTGATGACTACAGCCAACGGAAGATCACATCCCCAGAACTTCGAATCGGCCAAAGGATCGGATATATGACCCTGACCTTCCTTCCTACATACTTCCGAGAGCAGAAATTTTATCAATTGTCCAGCAGCGGAACCTACCCATCCGTTATCCGGCTCCTGTGAAACCAGGAGTAATTATGGGAGGAAGGGAAAACGCATTCTGCAAGTTTCACTGATAACAATTGATAAAGCACCGAGGGTACATTCGTCTTTTCACCCCAAGTCAAAGCCGGACCACTGTAGACCTTAACTAGCGACAGCCACCCGGCTACCGTCCCGCGTTAGCCGAGGAATCCTGGGATGGTCGACATCAGTGGGAGGAGGGGGACCCACACGGCATCCGTTTCTGCACGTGGCATCTTCCCATCCCAGACAACCTTGACAACATCTCACTGGCGATACCTCGTCGGCGATACCCTGTCCAGCTAACGCCTGCTGATGTCATCTTAGGCGTTATCTTTCCCCAATAACGCCTACCCCCGTGGGTAACATCCTTTCTTTTTGCCTATAAATACCACTCATTTCTAGATCAAAGGGGAATAAGAATTACTACCCGAATCTCTGTAAAATTAGACAACCATACTAACTTAAGCATCGGAGTGTCTACGCCGGGGCCCCCCTCCAGCGATTTGCAGGTACGACGGATTGCCTCCGTACTGACTCCAGACGGCCATAATCTCTACCCCTCTTTCCCAGAAGTCCTAATCTTATCAAATTGGTGCTTTCATTGAGAGCTTTGGCTTTAATTAAGTGAGCATCCTTAATAGCCAAGCTCTATTCTTCTGAAAATCGGAAGATTATGGCTTCTGATTCAGATCCGGCATTGTCTCAGTCCTCTAGCCTTCCATTTTCTACTCGTAGGTGACTTTTCCCTTTTGCCACTTCTGATACTTCTACCACGGTACAAGAAATTCCCCCAGGAATGTCGGATCTCTCCTTTGAACAAACGACGGGAACATTTGTGTCCCAAGCATATACTCCTTTATCCTAGATAGCGGGACCCAGTCATTCTACTCCCCATTCAAGGGGATCCGTGATAGACAGTGCGAATAACCCTTTCGCGAGCTCGATTTCAGCCCTTCGTGCCCAACTGGACCACTTAACGGAATTGGCTACTAGATTCGCGCCTAGTGCTTCTGGATCAGGCGCTCCATCTCAGTTTGTTTTTACTCCACCTATCATCACAGAATGACCGTTGTCATCCCCATTGCATGCGAATGTCTCTCTGACGCTGCCTGCGTTGAATACGCTAGTCAGTCTTGTACAATTTGCTCATAGGACAGTGGAGCCGTACGTGCCACAGGTGCCTTTACTTCCTATTTCCCAAGAGGAACGACAATGGCGTGATGAGGACAGAGGTCGTTGGGATGGTAGGAGGGACGAAAATGATAGAGACATATCTCCTGGAGGGAGTTAAAGATCAAGCAGTAGGAGACATCGAACTCGCTCGCCAAGGAGTCGCAGCCCGTCTCCAAGGCGACATCATATTAGAGATCCGCAGAATTGTAGGTGTCATTTGGAGGTATCCCCACCTCGATATGCACGTGAAATTCTTGATGATACTTCTGGCCACCCCTTTAGCCCACGCATAAGGCGTCACAGAGTCAGCTGACATGTAAAACTCCCCTCAGAATCTTATGACGGCACCAGAGATCCTATTTCCCACCTTAACAAGGTAAAGGACTTTGTGCAATTTCAGACTCACAACGACGTTGCGTTGTGTCAGATCTTTGTAATGACCCTGTCAGGGGTTGCGCGCCTATGGTTCGAAGGTCTTCCTGGTGGGTCTATTGACAGCTTCTCACAGCTAGAATCTAAATTCAGGAGTCGATTTAGTATTGCGGTCCCCATCAGGAAGTCTGTTGCCGCCTTGTTCGATATACACAGAAAACCTCAGGAATCCTTGAGGAGTTTCCTCAATTATTTCGACACCGAGATGTCGCACACGCCAGGTGTAACAGTTGATTTTGCTATAGAAGCCTTAAAGCGGAACTGTTGCTATGGAAAACTCAGAGATGCTTTAATGGTTGACTGATGTGATCCTGGCCGAAACTCGGAAGAGAAATCCGGCCGAAATGACATTCAACAAAAGGAAGATCTAGCTCATGAGTTTGAACACATAAACAACCATAAAAATAGTAGGAAATGTGGATGAACAGAGGGAGACACGCAGCGAAAAGGATTAAGTTACAAATTACCCGATTGAATGGCGGAGGGATTAGAGATGACTATTGGAACACGGGGAGGTAACAATGGGTTACACATGTGAAGGATTCTTGTTCTTTTTGATTGACTCAAGCCACGGCGATCCAAGACCAAGGCAAGCACCAATTTGATTTCCCAAAGAGGGATCGGGAGGAGTGTTCTCAACTCGACGGATCTCTCTCAAGGAAGGGTGACCAATGGATCAATGAATAAAGGAAGGAGTGCTCTCAACTTTAATCAATCATTCATCATCCAAAGCTAAGTAAAAAAATTAGAAGGAAAGGCCTATTTATACTAAAATACATTGGGCCTAAATTATTACACAAAATGACTTGAAATGGGCTTGGAAAACAATTTCCGAATTTCCTAACTGTGCCTGGCGGCATGCCGCCCCATGCATGGCCTTCCTAGCGGCATGCCGCTAGCCTCGCTCCAATTGGCCAAAATTGGCCCTTTTTGTGTGGCAAGGGCTTGACTTGCGCTCGGGTCTTCTTCCCTTGCTAGGGCATGACTCGAGAAGTCTTCAAAGGGGTCGGGATCACATCATCACCTTTCCCTTCGAAAGGATTCGCCCTCGAATCCATTGCTTTATTTTCTGTAAAACAAATAAACAATTCATATATATATATAGGTACTTGCGTTAGTTAAAAACACTCGCTCACGTGTTTACACTCGTTGTTTAAAACTCTCGTAAAATATATTGTTCGTACCAAAATTCACTCATGTTTACACTCAATAATTCGGTCAAATTTTTCCTCAAGTCAAGAGGTAGGTGAGGAAAGTCTTGCTACCAATTAATGGCAAGGAAGGACACTTGACTTTGTTGTCCACACCATAGACTTGGATGACCGGCTACACCAAAAGAAAGATTGTTTATTCACAAAGAAAGAATAAACAAAGGGGAAACAAAGACTTTTGATCATCCAAACTCAGATGGATCAAAAAGAAAAGACTCAAGAACAAGATGAACACATGAAGAACACAAGAAGAACATGAAGAACACCAAGAACACCAAGATGCTCTTGACAGACTTTCGGAAAACTGACTCGAAAACATAGCAAACGAAGTCTAAAAATTACTAAAATTGACAGACACACTCCTAAGACATGGACCTACAACTTTCAAGAAGGAAAGAAATGATAATTCCTACGGGAAGACGCTGAAAATAGAACAGAAACACAGGAACTGTTCTCTCGGGTAAAATCTGCACACTTTTCTTTGGGAGTCAAAAAGTATATGAATTTCACCGAGATTGCAGTAGACACAAAAACAAAAGTTGTTCCACACATATTGAAGTTTAAGCACACAAAAATTCAGAATTTTCTGGGCGGCACAACTTACACAAAACGGCAAGGAAAAACAGACACAAAAATGAACAACAATCACAAGAATTGAAACAACTCAAGAACACAAAAATGAACCTAACTGCCTCAGTCGGCGATTTTGTAGGGCTCGAGTTGTAGTCGAAACTAATCTTAAGTGAATCAATTCCAACAAACAGAATGGAAGCAAAAAAAAGAGACACAAGAACACAAACAAAACATAGATCTACAAACCCAAGAGCCCAGAAGCTCCGCTACCAACTGATGTGATCCCGGCCAAAACTCGGAAGAGAAATCCGGCCGAAATGACATTCAACAAAAGGAGGATCTAGCTCATGAGTTTGAACACATAAACAACCATAAAAATAGTAGGAAATGTGGATGAACAGAGGGAGACATGCAGCGGAAAGGATTAAGTTACAAATTACCCGATTGAATGGCGGAGGGATTAGAGATGACGATTGGAACACGAGGAGGTAACAACGGGTTACACATGTGAAGGATTCTTGCTCTTTTTTATTGACTCAGGCCACGGCGATCCAAGACCAAGGCAAGCACCAATTTGATTTCCCAAAGAGAGATCGGGAGGAGTGTTCTCAACTCGACGGATCTCTCTCAAGGAAGGGTGAGAAATGGATCAATGAATAAAGGAAGGAGTGCTCTCAACTTTAATCAATCATTTATCATCCAAAGCTAAGTTACAAATGAGAAGGAAAGGCCTATTTATACTAAAATACATTGGGCCTAAATTATTACACAAAATGACTTGAAATGGGCTTGGAAAACAATTTCCGAATTTCCTAACTGTGCCTGGTGGCATGCCGCCCCATGCATGGCCTTCCTAGCGGCATGCCGCTATCCTCACTCCAATTGGCCAAAATTGGCCCTTTTTGTGCGGCAAGGGCTTGACTTGCGCTCGGGTCTTCTTCCCTTGCTAGGGCATGACTCGGGAAGTCTTCAAAGGGGTCGGGATCACATCATTGACCCTCCATCAACCTTAGATGCGTTAAGACTGAAATCCCACAACTATGCGAGAATGGAAGAGGAAGAGAATAGGGACAAGATTCGAAACATGCCGCCAACCATGCTTCCAGTCCCTAACGCTCCCATTCCTACTACTTCTGAGGATCATTTCATCGACGATTACACTCAGCGAAAGGATCACATTCCCAAGACCTCTAATCGGCGAAAAGGCAACTCCTCAAAAGGAAAGCCTGGTGACTCCTCAACGCAGCGATAGGGAGATCCCCCTAAGGGATGAGTTTATGACCTAGACCTTCCTTCCCTCATCTTGCCCAGAGCAGAAATACTAGTGATAGCGGAACATCGAAATTTTCCCATCCATTATCCGGCCCCTATGAGACCGGGGGTAACCTTGGGAAGAAGAGAAAATGGTTATTGTAAATTTCACAAAGCTAAGGGACACTCTACGGAAGTGTGTAGAGAACTTAAGCTGGCAATAGAGCGCCTGGTCGAAGAAGGCTATCTGGGAGAATTCGCCGTCAAAATACGAGAAGAGGTCAAGAGCAACCCAATAAATAGAGTAGCCGACAATAGACCGGCACCTTCCCGCACCCCAGGCAACGACACTGGTCTTGCAGGAAGGGGTAGGGAAACGCTTACGATTGATGACGAAGATGTCCCCATCATTAACATCATCGCTGGAGGCACACCTTATCTGGACGAGTCCACACAGGTGACACCTACGGCAGGGGACAACCGAAAGCGAGCGGACGTGTCAATTAAAAGTGAGGCGATAAGCGCCTTAGATCGCATGGTATTATCCTTTTCTGAAGAGGACGAGAATGGCGTGATATATCCACACAATGATGCGTTAGTGGTTACGCCCATTATCGCTAGCCATGGAGTTAGAAGAACCTTTGTTGACAACGGAAGTGTCGTGAACCTATTCTCACTGGAAGCTTACAATCTCATGAAGTGTCCTGATAATGAGCTTACGCCCTGCAAAAAACCCATTATCGGAGTAGACGGAGTCCCCATCCCAGTGACTGGAGTAACCACCTTACCGGTATATTTTAAGGAAGATACCTCCAAGCGGTCGGAGGAGCTTCTATTCTTGGTGGTGGATCTAAATTTGCCTTATAACGCCATATTGGGGCGGCCATTCCTCAACCATTTCGGAGCAGCGATATCACAAAAACATCTGAGGTTGAAATATCCTTCCTGGGACGGTGTGGTCTTAATCCGGGGTAATCAAAAGTTAGCGGCTGAATGCTACCTGCTCATGACTCAGAAGAGTTGCGATAAGTACGTATGCGTAATGGTGGATCCATATGAACAAAGCGATGAGAAACGCACTCAGCCTGTGGACAAGATGATTCACGTTCTAGTTAACGGGGTCGATGGGGCCATATTCCTGGTTAGCGATAACCTCAGCCTAGAGGAAAACTTTCAGTTAGCCCAGTTATTTAACAAATACAAATGAGAGTTTGCATGGAAACCAGCCGACATGCCCGGTATCTCGCGGGAGGTAGCGGAGCATCGACTTAATGTCAACCCTGACGCAAAACTGGTCCAGCAGAAATGACGTGCCTTCTTTACAGAAAAAAGCGATAGCTGTCGACAAAGAAGTAGCAAAGCTTCTCGATGCTGGCTTTATTCGGGAAGTACAATATCCTACATGGTTGGCTAATGATATGATGCCTTTTTATGCATGTTTTTCCCTCTCTTTTAGGTCTAATTTCACACTTGATACTACTAATTTGGCTTGTTTTCCAACCACTTTGTAGATTTGGACTAAAGGGAGAAACTTGCTGAAAAGCGCGCCATTTGGATGCATTTTTGCTGATCTTTCATCGTCGAGCCCTAGATGCAGTTTCATCGTCGAGACCTACTGTCTAGGCCTAGACGAGATCTTATGTCTAGGCCTAAACGGAGCACGAGGATGTTTCTTTTCGGATGACGCTTGGCCGAAGATGCTAAAAAGATTCTAGCGGGATTCCATGTGCAAATCATCCAGCTCATCAGAGAATATTCCTCTATACCATTTTGTCCCCTAGTGGGGTTGTTAGGCTATATATAGAACCTTAACTTTAGGTTAAAAGAGGCTACACCTTAGTATATTTTTCATCTTTTTAGGGTTTTCAATCATTGTAGCCACCTCTCTAACATTGGGGTTTGTTCTTCCTTATTTTTCCAGAAATTGGAGCCCCAAGCTCCAATTAGTTTTTAATCCAGATTTTCGTTTTCATCTGCACCACTTCTCTGTTTATGTTGCTTTCTCCATCTATCTTGTGCATGATTTCCAGCATGAGTGGCTAAATCTCTTAGTCTTGGCAGGGGTGTTTTAAGGATTGCAAGAGGATAGTTGGGAGGTCAAAGTGTTCTTAAAACGTGTTCATTGTTGTATCCGCTTTCTTGCCATTTTATTGTCATTTCGTGTGAGATTTGTTGGTAGTTTGATCACCTATTTGCATGTTTCTCATGAATATTGTCATTTCCATGGTAATAACTAACGTGAGGCCATGGAATAGAGTAGGCACCTGGTCCAGAGTCATCATGTCGTTTGGTCCAATCTGGCTAGGGCAAGAAACCGGTTAGGGCAGACTTCTCAGTGTCTAGCCCTAGACGTGTCTTCTCTCCACTTCACGGGCCTGTGTGTATGACCCATAAGCGTACCTTGGGCACAGTGTCACGGCCACTCCCATAAGCGTACCTTGGGAGTGACTTCTCTTAAGAAGAGAAGTAGGGATTCTCCGTGAAAACAGGGTTCCTATAGCACGTCTATGGCGTGAACGCAGTCTATCCTTGCACCGATGACCGACTAGACCTCGATGCAATCCGCCGTCTACCCCTGCTAAGATTTCTCCTTTTATCTGATTTAGTATCTTTACTTACTTTGTTATTATCTTTATTACACTTGTTAGTCTTTACCATTTTTATTGATATTCGCTTGCTTTATTTTCGTTCCCTTTTTATTTAATTATTTCGTTTGTCTAGTGTTACTTGTTATTTGCATTTTTATTCTCTGTCTCAACATCAACTGCCATCGTTGGCTAGATTCGTCTAGACCGACCAAACCCCCCCCCCCCCCTTGTGTTACTTTTATGTCTGTTGCATTTTCATCCTCATCATACATTTAGGGCAAGATTAAATTTAGTCCTTCATTTTCCCTGTGGTTCGACCCTGACTTGCTGCTATATTCATTAATTTGTGCATCTAGCCTATCAGGAACTTTACAAATACTCTATTACTTTTGACGCGCGTTTCGACGGCGCGTCAGCTAACCCCGTCCTGGTTCCCAAGCCTAAAGGAGAGTGGCACATGTGCATCGACTTCACTGACTTGAACGACGCCTGTCCCAAAGATTGTTACCCACTTCCTCGAATTGATCAGCTAGTTGATCAGGCGGCCGGGTATGCTTATTTAAGCTCGCTAGATGCCAACTCGGGGTACCACCAAATCCCCATGGCCAATGAGGATGAAGAGAAAACTGCTTTCATCACTCCCAAGGCCACTTATTGCTATACGGCGATGCCTTTTGGGTTGAAAAATACTGGAGTCACCTTCCAGCGAATGGCGAATCAATTCTTCGAAAAATAGATTGGGCGAAACGTAGAGGCGTATGTCGATGACATACTGGTCAAAAGTCGAAGCTTCAAAGACCACCTATCCGACGTGGCGGAAGTCTTAGAAGTAATGAAACGATACCAAATGAAGCTGAACCCTCGAAAGTGCATGTTTGCCTTTCAAACGGGTAAATTTTTAGGTTACGTGGTCAGTCAAAAGGGTATCCAACCCAACCCTTCAAAAATCAAAGCCATCCAAGACATGATATCTCCTCGAACTATGAAGGAGATACAAAAGCTAATGGGGCGTGTTATCGCTCTGGGACGGTTTATTTCTAAGCAAGGCGAGAGGTGTCTCCCCTTTTTTAAAATTATACGCAAGAAAGTCGTCTTCGGATGGACGGCAGAATGTGAAGAGGCGTTTGCAGGCCTGAAGGCCTACCTATCGTCTGACATGGTGTTGACAAGACCTGAACCTGGCGATATCCTGTATTTATACCTCGAGGTTGCTGACGAAGTGGTCTGTGCGGTCCTTGTGCGAGATGACAATCACGCACACCGCCCTGTATACTTCGTAAGTCACATCTTGAAAGATGCCGAGCTGAGATACGCCCGTATTGAGAAAATAGCGTTCGCATTGATACAAGCCACGCGGAAAATGGGTCGATATTTTCAAGCTCATACCGTCATCGTGCTTACGGATCAACCTTTAAAAAGGATATTTCGGAAGCCCAAATCCTCGGGGAGAATGCTGATTTGGGTCATCGAGCTTGAACAATATGGGTTGCACTACAGATCCCGACCATCTGTGAAGGCTCAAATCCTGGCGGACTTTATCGCAGAATGCACCTTCACCCCACATCCAATGACGGAGTTGACTGACAAAGAAAAAGAGGAGTTGGACCTCCCATTCCCTGAAACCTACACCGACCTATGGGTCATCCACGTGGACGGTGCCAAAAATCAAGAGCTTGCTAGAGCCGGAATCTTCATGAGTGGGCCTCACGGCATCCATGTGCGATATGCCATCCGAATCCTGCAGCCGTTGTCTAATAACACCGCAGAATACGAAGCGCTATTAGCTGGGCTCAGGATAGGGAAAAACTTCTCCATAAAAGGAATACATGACTTAGGGAGGTTGGGAGACCTACGGTTGAAAATCTGTGGAGACTCCAAGCTGATAATAGACCAAGTCTTGGGACACTCTCAAGCTAGGGAGCCCATCATGGTGCAATACCTTGCCAAAGTGAAACACGAGTTGATAGAAATAAAGAAAAGCGGCATACAAGTCAGCTTCGAGCACATTCCTCGAGAGGATAACACTGAGGCGGATAACCTCGCCAAACTCGCGGCAAACCCAGAAGCGCTCATACCTAAAGGGGTATACTACCGAGAGATACCCGTACCTTCCTTTATGGAAGAACAGGTGACGCTCTGCGTGGAAGAAAGTGAAAATGACTGGAGAATTTCCGTCATAAAATACTTGAAACATGATGAGCTACCAGTAGATAACGCTGAGAAAAAGAAAGTACTAAAACAAGCGGCACGGTGCATGTACTTTAACGGGGAACTGATGCGGAGATGTTTCTCTCACCCAGCTGCCAGGTGCATAACGGAACAAGAGGGGTCTTCATACCCTCCACGAAATCCACGAAGGAATTTACGGCATGCATGCATCCGGCGGCACCCTGGTTGTGCTGGTCTTTAGATCGGGGTTCTACTAGCCTACTATCCTGAAAGACTGCCATAATTACGTGCGAACTTGCCAAAAGTATCAGGAATTCTCCAAGATTCCTCGACAACCCGCCACACAAATTTATGACATCATCACTCCTTGTCCTTTTGCGAAATGGGGAATTGATATCCTAGGACCGTTTCCAAAGGCGAGGTCTCAGCTAAAATTTGTGGTCATGGCGGTAGACTACTTTACCAAATGGGCAGAAGCTGAGGCGGTTGCCAACATCACGACAGAGAAAATCTGGCGTTTCTTCAAACATCAAGTTATCATGCGATTCGGCGTACCCCGTGTGCTAGTCAGCGATAACGGAACGCAATTCACCAGCCAATTCTTCAGAGACCAATGCGTGGAGTTCAGAATCGAACAGAGGTTCTCTTCCGTGGCTCATCCGCAAACCAATGGTCAGGCAGAGGTGACGAACCGGAGCATCCTTAACGGTATTAAGAAGAACCTAGAAGGATCCAAAAAGAAGTGGGCAGACGAGCTGCCGTATGTGATGTGGGCATACCGCATGACCACGAAAACCAACACGGGAGAAACACCATTCGCACTAGCTTTTGGTACTGAGGCCGCC
The DNA here is from genome assembly GCA_963691705.1 of Viola odorata. Taxonomy (NCBI): domain Eukaryota; kingdom Viridiplantae; phylum Streptophyta; class Magnoliopsida; order Malpighiales; family Violaceae; genus Viola; species Viola odorata. The sequence continues at coordinate 15,674,416 of OY829540.1, read as the reverse complement.
ACGCCCGTGGAGATTGGTACTATGAGCCTACGAGTGGCCTATTTCAGAGAAGAGCTGAATGAGGAAAGGTTATGAGCTAACCTTGACGCGCTGCCAGAATTGCAAGAGGAAGCTCTTCTGAACATGTTGAACTACAAATAAAAGATGGCGCGTTATCACAATAGTCGCGTCAAAGAACGGCTGCTGAAAGCAGGCGACCTGGTACTCAGAGACAAGCGAGCAACCGGTCAACGCAGGGGGAAGCTCAGCCCGAACTGGGAAGGGTCGTACCGCGTTACCCGTATTGTTGGGAGAGGAGCGTATCATCTGGAGACACTCGACGGTACCCCCTTACCTAACTCCTGGAATATTGCTCGTTTGAAATTATATCATGCTAGACTTTGATTTATCTCTGCACCTTTCACTAACGCTAGCCCTAACCCATGCTAACGCTCGAATAGTGAGCTTTCTTATGTTTTGCGGCTGTGTGTGTGTGCAGACGATGAAAGAAAAACAAAAAAGAGGTTGCTAGGAGTGAAAAGTCCTATCCTTGTGATGGTCGGTCTTGATCAGACGACTCACTAAATGAGGGCACGCCCTGGCACACCTAATATTTAGCGTTGGGAGTGAAAAGTCCTATCCTTGTGGTAACCACGTGTGGGCCATAAGACGAGGCATGTCCCGACGCCCCCAGGGGTGAAAAGTCCTTTCCTTTTAGTAAACCGCGCTAATATAGACGACCCACTAAGATGAGGCACACCCCGGTATCCCTGGGAGTGAAAAGCCCAATCCTTATGCCGACCGTTCTCATGGAGATGGCTGGTTAAGGAGAGGCACACCCCAGGGAGATAGTAACTCCATCTTGGAAGTGAAAATCCTATCCTTGTGACCGGGCTAATATAGACGGCTCACTAAGTGAGGGCACGATTCCGGGATGCGAGGACAACGCCCGAAAGTGAAAAGTCCTAACCTTGTGACGGCCTGTCCTGATCAGACGACTCATTAAGAAGAGGCACTTTCCTGCCGATCGTGGTAACGTGGAAACATGAAGAATCGTGAAATCCTAGCGAGTAACCAGATGCGGAATCCCTGGTGAAGTGAGCTAGTTAAGAAAGCGATAACGAGCGACACCTATACCCTAGAATGGCAGCAGATTGGCTCTTACGGGTAACCCGTGTCTGTTATCACATATCTCTTACAAACAAATATTAATTAAGAGTGCGCAGGATATTTCTGACTAACGGAGATGGTGACGCTCGAGATGACAGCAGGATTGTGCAACCCATCAACAAAATTGACGCGAGGCCAATCACGCTGATTTCTATATGATTCGAGGAATAGGACCTAAAGACCCTATTCGTTATCTCTTTTGATCGTGGGAAAGATACTTCTTTCTGTGGGGTGTCATTTCTGATGAGGCCAAGCAGTGGTTAAGTTAAACCTGGCAAAACCTGTCAGCATAATCAGAATGATAATGACGCGATGGCCGTGCTACGTGAAATTTGAAGAAAAAGAAGTACAGAAAAGAAAATCAACAACAAAGGAATCCAATATCATAAAAGCGCTGTTGTTTAAAGCACCCACAAAGGGTCGCAAAAGTATACAAAAAAGGATGGACAAAAAGAGGATAATGTTTAATCCTCACAAAAAGATGGCGATGATACTTCGCCTGCAGCTGATTCCCCAAACTCTCCCGCCCTTGGTAGCCACTTGACCTGGCTATGCAGAAGCCCTTGTCATTGAGATCAGCAGAATTCTGCAAAAAAATGTCAGAAATGACGTCACCTTTGTAAAATTCTTCTCCATGAACCTCTACGAAGCAGTCAGCCATGATGGCAGCAGTCCTTTCAATATACCACTGACACTTGACTGCTGTCTCTCTCTCAAGTGCCGCCTTCTCTCTTACCAAGGCTGACCTCTCTTTCGCCAAGGCTACTTTCTCTCCCTCAAGAGCGATACTTTTCAACTATTCAGCTGACAGAGCAGCGTTAGAAGCGGCCAACTGTTGCTTCGCCTCTCTCGCCTCCTCTTTGGCCACTTCCATGGCCCTTATACATCCTTCTCGCTCTCCCAGCAATCTCTGCTTCTCTTCCTGCTCCTTTGGAAGTTTGTCCGCGGAAGCGGCAAGGGCAGCCGTCTTTTGCGACATGCGCTCTGTATAATGATGAAACCGGAGGAGACCGGTAAAGAGGTTAGAACGCAGCAAGTCAGCTTGCTCTCTATCTCCCTCAGCAGCAAAAGTGCTTTATTCTTCGGGAGATGTTAGCATATGAGCGGCCAAGAATGAAGCAGTGACAGCAGAGTTATCGTCCCCGATGGCCGCGATTCATGAACTACGCAGCGTAGTCAGGTCCACTTGATGAGTAATGGGCCCAACAGCATTAACTGGGCTTACATCGACCAGGAGGTTGGACACTACCGTTCCCTCCCCGAAACGTTTAAGCATTAAAGCATCAGAAGGAACAAAGACCACGGCAGCAGGAGAGGGAGGATGGTTAGTAGAGGAACCCCCCTAGAGCCTGAAAGGGTCATGGGGTTGATAAGAGGAGAAGCCTGACAGGTCGTCATTATAGACCAAGTTAGAAGAAAAATGAGGAACCTCCGAGCCAAACGAAGGTGGAGAAGTCTTAAAAGGCCCAGGAGCGGCCATATTCCCAAAAATGCTAGCGGCCTGGTTCGGGGAAGGTGCTGAAGAGTCAAGGATGGTTTGATGCTTCTCCCCGACGTCAACTTGACTCGATGACAGGCTTGTTGTGCATTCTCCATCGGGCATCTGCCTCTTCTTTGATTGACTCAGAACATGCCTCCAATCCATATTGCCCGGTGATAGTGTATGGGTAGAGGCGCCAGAAGTATCCTATGAAGAAAAACAAACACTAGATATGAAAAATAAAAGAAAATGCAGAAAGGCATTGAAAAACAGCGCAAGAGGTATCGCAGAGCATTTACAGTTACTGTCTCAGCGATAGGTGGTTCCGAAGAGGCGGTCGCGTCCAAAGAAGGCGGGAGGGTGGCAACGCTCCTTGTTTTCCTTTTCTTTTTTCCCTTCGCGGAAGCCTTAGAAGCGGTTGGCTGAATAGGAAGAGCAGCAACTGATATGACAGGAATACCGACAGGAATGGTCTCGGTTTCCTTGTCAACTGAAGTAGAAGATGTTTGGGGAGGAATCAAAATAGTAACAGGTGGAACAACTGAAGTGGTGGCGGTATCGGCAACCACGGCCGTTTGCTCAGCCTCCTCTCTTTGTCGAAGCCTTTTCAAGCGCCTCCTAACGCTCTCAGGAATGTACTTGGGATCAGTCGCTGCAAAAGCACAAGACAACGTTAGCGTTAGTACCAATGTTGAAAATCAAAAAATGGCGCAGGCTCGGATATCGGCCCCGCAGGCCAGAATGCGGGTGTGAACGCTGATTTCCAGTTTGAGTAACTTGTCAAACTAGTTTTGCTCTGTCTCATTAAGAGCTTCCCGGCGCCAAGCACTGTCTTTGACATCTTGGTTGAAACCAGACCACCACCATGGATCTGGAAGCTCGGGAGTCTCGACAATAAAAAAATGCTCTTTCTACCTTTCGATGGAAGACTCTAAATGAAGAAGTTTCCAGGTGAAGTTCTTAAGGGAATCATCATCATAACGAGGTGATATCGCTATCACACCCCGATGGTTATACATCCAAAACAAAGATTTGAGTAATGCAAGGGAAGGAGAGGTAATTCCGTTGTACTTACAGAGTTTTAAAAATGCATAAACGCCGCAATAGGCATTTGGAGCTAATTGAGCGGGGCTTAGATCAAGAGAAGTAAGCAACTCTTGGATAAAAGAGTCGACCGGAAACCAGAAACCATAGCAAAATATCTGGGCATACAAGATTCTACGTTTGCTGGTCAGAACGTTGTTCAGGCGTAGAGACTCAGGGGCAACAGAAACCTTGAAACCCTTAGGGATGTTAGCACCGTGGTCGGTTAAATGCTTATGGAGGATGGTCGGAGAAGTAATAGTACTGGCTGTATCAGCAAAAAGAGGAGGTTTGTCAGCCTTTCGCTCCAGACTCGGCATTAATGGTTTGGATTCCCCCTTCACAGCGGAAGATGTCGCCTTTACGACGGTATCGCCTGGAGGAATCTCCTCTTCAAACCAGTCGGCAGGAGGAAACAATACTTTGCCCATACAAGCTGGAGGGGCTGAAAAGGAAGAAAACCAATCAGTGCTTTTTGAATTTACTCTCTTCTTCGACCTTTTCCGACCTCCGCGGTGAGGCGGTGAAGGAGGATTGTCAGAATCCGGTGTAGTCGGGGGGGTCGGACGAGATTCTCGCTCATCAGAGACCTGTTCTTATGAATCAGCCATGACAAATAGAAATCAGTAGCAGCAAAAGAGTACAAAGAAGAAGATGAACAGGGAAAAGAAGAAGAACTCCCCATAAATAGTTAAAGTGGTGAGACTCTTCAAATTTTTCCCACACGTGATTGGAGGATAATTTAATGCATCTCGAGAAGATCAACCATAATGGCAGAATCAAATCCTTTGATCACGCCTGCTGGGACTTCTCGATAATCAAGAAACACCAATAAACTGCCCAATCAGTTAATACTAGAGAAGCAGCGCGTGATTAATACAAAACGGTTCGCCGAAACAACCGTCGCCACCTGGCAGTTAAAGAAGAATAAATGTTGTAGAAGTCCGACCAATGGCAGACTCATTTTCAGTTGGGCTGGCACAACCCTCAACTGAAGTAAGGGTTAACGCCCTAAAAAAGGAAAGAAATCGCAAGCCCAATAACCGAAAGAAGTCTTTATTGCGGCCTAACGACCTAAACATACATCCGCATACATAATACGTACAAAGGAAAAACAAAAAAGAAGGCACAACGGCAAGCCTTCAAACCCGAGACCCGGCATCATTGTCGCCATCCACCAGCAGTGTGGGGATATCTCTTAAGGCCTCCACCACAGACGTCAGCTTAGAAGAGGTGCTTCTCATGCTCTTCAGGCAGCAGTTCAACAGATCCTTCCTTTGCTGCAGCATGGCGATGGCTACCTCGATGCGGCAGGCTACAACGGCCAACTTGGAGACGTGTCCAATGGGATTGAAGTCCTCCATGGAAGCAGCCCTGATCCTAGACTGAATGGGGGTCATCATTCCCCGAAGCTCCAGCACATCTTCACTGGTCTTCGTCAGCATGTTCTCCAGGAAGCTGACGTCACCCTCAGTGAGATTTTTTAGGGTTAGGGCTTTGGAAATCAAGAAGTTTCTAGTAAGATCATCCGTGAAGAAATGATAAATGAGATGCAGAGAGAATGTGAAGAATCTACACCGAAAAAAGGATCGCATTTATAGATCCGAAGTAGTAGCTGCTCACCAAGGCATGCCCCTCGAAACTTGGGCCGCCCCGTTATCCCAAAACAGCCAAGGAGATAGGCTAAGTCGGAGCCCTTGGTGAACACCCGAAATGCTCAAGTGGAGTACAGACCAAAATCTAGAAGAACGTAAACCTCATCAATATTGCGGGTGGTCACGGCGTAAAACCGCACAATTTGTAGGTGGCCTATAGTGTAAAACCGCGTCAATATTGCAGGTAGCTCCGAGCAGCGTAAAACCGCGTCAATATTGCGGGTAGCTACGGCGTAAAACCGCACAAATTGTGGGTAGCTTCAGTGTTACAGGCGGCTTACAGCAAGGTCAGATCCAACGAGCTTGGATGGAGAAAGCGACATCAACGATACCCCGATATATGCGGGTGAAAGCCTCTAAGGGTAACTAGTACATGACATTACATGTTATTTTTACTAACATGGCAAGGCAACATTCGAGAATGTGCAGGAAAATGATAAAATATCATCTTCAGAATGATATTCTGAGCTGCGAGGAGGTAACGCCGTAACGTCCAGCCTTGCCGACATCGATCATATAAAACATATCATGGGAAATACCAGCGTTATCAGTTGGGCATATCGCTGGCGTTATCAGTTCTGACCAGCGTTATCATTGTGACCTCCTCGCGACCCGCTTGGGTGATATCCTCCCTGCAGCTAATAGTCCCCACAAGTGTCCGGTTCATGTTACCTGCTTTGCTTTCGTGTATCTGGTACAAAGATGTCAAGTTTTGACCAATACCGGGAATGAAAAGGCACGGTTTGAATGACAAAAGAGTCAGAAAAACTCGAAGATCCTCACGAACCTGCCGCGAAGTGAAGGAAGTAACGCCCGTCTAGATGTCGAGAGTAAAGCCCTTGGTAAACACTCGGGCTCATTTTCAGTTGGGCTTATGATAACAATTGATAAACCACCGAGGGTACATTTGTCTTTTCACCCCAAGTCAAAGCCGGACCACTATAGACCTTAACTAGCGACAGCCACCCGGCTACCTTCCCACGTTAGCCGAGGAATCCTAGGATGGTTGACATCAGCGGGGGAGACCCACGAGGCATCTTCCCATCCCATACAGCCTTAACAACATCTCAGTGGCGATACCTCGTCGGCGATACTTCTGACGTCATCTTGGGCGTTACCTTTCCCCGATCACGCCTACCCCCGTGGGTAACATCCTTTCTTTTTGCCTATAAATACGACTCATTTCTAGATTAAAGGGGAACAAGAATTACTACCCGAATCTCTGCAAAATTAGACAGCCATACTAACTTAAGTATCGGAGTGTCTACGCCGGGGGCCCCCCTCCGGCGCTTTGCAGGTACGACGGACTGCCTCCGTAGTGACTCCAGACGGCCATAATCTCTACCCCTCTTTCCCAGAAGTCCTAATCTTATCATTCACAAAGCCAAGGGTCAATCGACAGACGTATATAGAGAGTTAAACTGGCGATAGAGCGCCTTATAGATGAAGGCTATCTTGGTGAGTTCGCCACCAAGACAAGAGAAGAAGCCAGGAACAATAAGGGGAGCAGAATGACTAACAGCAGGCAAGCACCTTCTCACGCCACAAGAGCTAACGACATCCCTATCGGAGGGGGCAAGGAAACACTTGCAGTCGGTGAGGATGATGTCCCTATAATCTATATCATAGCTGGAGGCACTCCGTATTTAGACGAACCCGCGCCGTTGATACTCGTGGCAGGTGAGAAGCGTAAGAAAGAAAACGCATTATCAAAAAATGAAGCGATAAGCGCGTTGGACCGAATGGTGCTATCGTTCTCAGAAGAGGATGAGAAAGGCGTCATTTACCCACACAACGATGCGTTGTTAGTCACACCCATTATCGGCAGCCACGGAGTCAGGAGAACCCTTGTCGATAATAGGAGTGCAGTAAACCTATTCTCGCTAGAGGCATACAATCTAATGAAGCTTCCGGATGATGAGCTAACGCCTTGTAAAAAGCCTATAATTGGGGTAGATGGGGTCCCAATTCTAGTAACCGGAGTTACATCGCTACCATTGTACTTTAGGGAGGATGCGTCCAAACGGTCAGAGGAATTATTATTCTTGGTTGTAGACCTGACTTTGCCCTACAACGCCATACTTGGGCGACCATTCCTCAACCGCTTTGGGGCCGCAATATCACAAAAGCATCTAAGGATGAAATATCCTTCATGGGACGGAGTAGTCTCCGTCAAAGGAGACCAGAAGTTAGCTGTCGAATGTTACCTGCTCATAACTCAGAAGAGTTGCGACCGTTACGTATGCATAAAGGATGACCCCTTTGAAGATAAAGAGGAAAAATGCACTCAGTCGGTAGACAAAATGGTGTCAGTTCCTATCAGGGGGACCAAGAAGTGAACCTCCTGGTTAGTGAAAAGCTAAGCCCGGAAGAGAATGCGCAGTTAGCTCGACTACTAAGAAAATGCAAAGAGGAATTCGCGTGGAAACCTACGGATATGCCTGGAGTCTCGCTAGAAGTCGCGGAACACCGGCTAAACGTTAACCCTAACGCTAAGCATGTTCAGCAAAAGCGGTGCGCTTTCTCCCCAGAAAATATAGTAGCCATCGAGAAAGAAATATCGAAGCTCATGGACGCTGGGTTCATTCGAGAAATCCAGTATCCCACATGGCTGGCTAACCCTGTCTTAGTCCCAAAACCCAACGGAGATTGGCGTATGTGTATCGATTTCACTAACTTGAATGACGCATGCCCCAAAGATTGCTATCCTCTTCCTCGAATCGATCAGTTGGTCGATCAGATTGCTGGGCAAGCCTACCTAAGCTCGTTAGATGCCAACTCCGGATATCAGCAAATTCCCATAGCCATGGAAGATGAAGAAAAGACCGCCTTCATCACCCCAAATGCCACTTATTGCTATACGGCGATGCCATTTGGATTGAAAAATGCCGGGGCAACATTCCAGCGCATGGCAAACAAAGTTTTTGAGGAGCAAATGGGGAAAAACGTGGAAGCTTACGTGGATGACATATTGGTCAAAAGTCGAAGCTTTAAGGACCACTTAGCCGACTTAGAGGAAGTTTTTGGCGTAATGAGAGAACACAAAATGAAATTGAATCCGCGTAAATGCATGTTTGCTTTCCAAACGGGTAAATTCTTAGGCTACTTGGTCAGTCAGAAAGGCATCCAGCCTAACCCTTCGAAGGTGAAGGCCATTCAGGAAATGATATCTCCTCGAACCATTAAAGAGGTACAGAAGCTCACAGGACACATCATTGCATTAGGACGGTTCATTTCCAAACAAGGCGAGAGATGTTTACCTTTTTTCAAGGTCATTCGTAACAAAGCCCCTTTAGGATGGACAAAAGAATGTGAAAAGGCGTTTGCTGACCTAAAAGCCTATCTCTCATCCGACCTAGTGCTAACGAGACCCGGACCGGGTGACGCTCTATACCTGTATCTGGGTGTTGCTGACGAGGTGGTCAGTGCTATCCTTGTACGAAGCGATAGGCATATTCACCGTCCAGTATTCTTTGCTAGCCACGTGTTGAAAGACGCCGAGATACGGTACGCTCGCATTGAGAAAGTGGCGTTTGCCCTAGTAGAGGCAACGCGGAAGATGGATCGGTAATTCCAAGCTCACCCTGTTGTAGTACTCACTGATCAGTCATTAAGAAAAAATTTCAGGAAACCCGAGTCTTAAGGAAGAATGTTGATTTGGGCAATCAAACTCGAACAATATGGGTTGCAATACAAGGCCAGACCGTCCATTAAAGCCCAAGCGTTAGCAGACTTCATAGCAGAATGCACATTTACACAAGAAACACCGATGGACCCACCGGAAGGGGAGGTGGAAGACTCAGACCTCCCGTCTCCAGAAACATACACTGATCCGTGGATCATTCATGTAGACGGAGCAAAAAACCAAGAGTTAGTTGGCGCGGAAATCTACATGACTGGACCAAATGACATGCAGATACAGTACGCCATTAGAATTCTGCAACCACTGTCCAATAACACGGCTGAGTACGAAGCGTTGCTAGTAGGACTCAGGATAGGTAATAGTTTTTTTGTCGAAGTCGCACACGCAACAAGGACGGCGCGCGATCTACAACTGCAGATACGCGGAGATTCTAAACTGATAATAGATCAAGTCTTAGGAAATTCCCAAGCCAGAGAACCTATCATGATCCAATATCTTGCAAAAGTGAAGCGTGAGCTGACGGAATTGCGGAAAAAAGGCACTCAAGTCAGCTTTGAGCATATTCCCCGAGAAGATAATGCTGAGGCTGACAATCTTGCTAAAATGACAGCCAACCCGGAAGCCTCCATACCTAAAGATGTATACTATGGGGAGATACCTGCGCCTTCTTTCATGGAAGAACAACTGTTGCTTTGCGTGGATGAAGTGAAGAATGACTGGAGAGTTCCCATAATTAAATAGCTAAAACACGATGAGTTGCCAGCGGATAACATTGAAAAGAGGAAAGTTTTGAAACAAGCGGCACGGTGCACATACTACAATGGGGAGCTGATTCGGAGATGCTTCTCCCATCCAGCCGCAAAGTGCATAACGGAGCAGGAAGGCCTCCACACCTTACGAGAAATCCATAAAGGAATATGCGGTATGCATGTAGCGGGGGACACTTTGGCAGCACAAGTCTTTCGGTCGGTGTTCTATTGGCCCACCATTCGAAGGGATTGTCACAACTTTGTGAGGACCTGTCAGAAATGTAAGGAATACGCCAAGATTCCTCGAAAGCCTGCCGCGCAAATTTCAGAAATAGTCGCTCCATGCCCGTTTGCCAAATGGGGAATCAACATTTTAGGTCCGTTTCCAAAGGCCAGATCTCAACTAAAATTTGTGGTTGTAGCGATGGATTATTTCACGAAATGGGTAGAAGCGGAAGCGTTAGCTAACATCACTACTGAAAAAATCTGGCGTTTCTTTAAGCATCAAGTCATTATGCGATTTGGGATACCTCGCATATTGGTCAGCGATAATGGAACACAATTCACGAGCTAATTTTTCAAAGATTAGTGCGCAGAATTTTAGATCAAACAGAGATTCTCTTCTGTAGCGCACTCCCAAACTAACGGCCAGGCAGAAATGACCAATCGCAGCATTCTTAGTGACATCAAAAGAAACCTCGAAGGTTCTAAAAAGAAATGGCCAGATGAACTGCCATACGTATTGTGGGCCTACCACATGACCGTCAAAGCTAGCATGGGAGAAACTCTTTTCGCATTAGCCTTCGGCACAGAGGCTGTCACGCCAGTAGAAATTAGCACTCTAAGCCTCTGAGTGGCTTATTTTAAAGAAGAAACGAATGAGGAAAGGTTACGCGCTAACCTTGACGCACTACCAGAAGTGTATGGGGAGACTCTCTTGAAAACCCTATATTACAAAATAAAAATTGCACAATATCATAACAGGCAAGTCAGAGAACGACTGCTCAAAACGGGAGATTTAGTGCTCAGGGATAAACGAGCGGCAGGACAACACATGGGCAGCTCAGCCCAAATTGGGACGGACCGTATCGCATCACCCGTATTATCGGGAAAGGAGCGTACCATTTGGAAACACTCGACGGTACTCCCTTACAAAACTCTTGGAATATAGCTCGTTTGAAGCTATATCATGCTAGAAATTGATCTCTTTCAGTTGATAATGTTAGCGTTGCTCTAACGAATGAATCAAAGCATTCCTTGTGCATTTTGTGACTGGTAACATGCAGATAACGAAGAATAATAGGAGTGAAAATCCTATCCTTGTGATGGCTGGTCCTGATCAGACAGCTCACTAAGATGAGGCACGCTCTGGCATAAATTTAGCGTTGGGAGTGAAAATCCTATCCTTGTGGCAACCGTGCTAACAAAGACGGCCCATTAAGATGAGGCACGCCCCAACGCCCCCGGAAGTGAAAATCCTATCCTTGTGGCAACCGTGCTAACAAAAGCGGCCCACTAAGATGAGGCACGCCCCCGCATCCTTGGGAGTGAAAATCCTATCCTTGTGGCAACCGTGCTCACACAGACGGACCATTAAGACGAGGCATGCCCCAAGGAGATAGCAACTCCATCCTGGAAGTGAAAATCCTATCCTTGTGGCAACCGTGCTCACACAGACGGACCACTAAGACGAGGCACGCCCCAAAGATGCAAGGTTTCAACGCTTGGGAGTGAAAATCCTATCCTTGTGATGATCGGTCCTGATCAGACGGCTCACTAAGACGAGGCACGCCCTAAGCCGACCGTTGATATTTGAAATAAAGAGAGATATCCCAGCTAGTAACCGAGCGGTTGATACCCGGTGAAGTTGAGCTGGAGAGATGTCTCTATCACAACAACAACATCATGACAAAGCCAGACCTAGCAACAAAGGGTGACATCAATCTGTATACAACGCGAGCAGAGATGATACTAATTCATCCTCTGAGACATCACCAAAGAAATGATGATAGGGCAGCATTGGCCATAAGACATGTGGAAATAACTTCTCGATTCTCAACAGAGAAAGGCCCAAAGGAAGATACTGAGGAGGAGACCATCTCCAAAGCCAAGATATTGTGGCCACCAGAGAAATACTGTGTCCCTAGAGACAGAAATGCCTTAACAATTCACAGGCAAGGCGTCGCAATAAAAGCACGCGCTAACGCTGCGCAACATCGCAAAGCAAAACTGGCAAAGAAATTCCAGACAAAAAGCAACGTTCTAAGGGAAAACTGATACTGTCAATATTACAAAACGTCCCACAAGGATGGATAGAGGCATGTTAATATCAAAAACCAAAAAGTAAAGCACAGTGCCTATGAAACAGCTGACGCATTATCACCACCCTGCCCAACAGCCCGACCCCTGTGGAAATCATCATCAGTTATGAGCGAGGACCTTCTATCAAAATAGGCACCAAGCTCTCTGACTCGAAGAGTGTCTATCCCATGAATCTCCATAAAACCATCCGACACGATCATGGCCCCCTCCTTCATATACTGATAATAATTAAGGAAACACCAAGGATATAATCGTCTTCCTACCTCCAGTCAAAGCCGGATTCCTGTAGACCTTGACTAAAAGACGACACCCGGCAGTCGCCCCCATTAGGCCAAGGATCCTGGGATGGTCGACATCAGCGGGGGGAGGGGGGACCTACACGGCGTCATCCCATCCCAGGAACCCCGACAACGACATATTGGCGATATCCCCTATCGATATCCTCCTGCTGACGTCATCCCGTACGATCCAGCTGACGTCATTCGGGGTGTTATCTCCCCTTGATAACGCCCACCCCTGGGGGTAACGACCTTCTTCTCTCCAGCTATAAATACCCCACATTTATAGATCGAGGGTAAGAGAAAATTCTCTACTAGAATCTCTGCCGAATTTCATAATCTTACTAACTTAAGCATCGAAGTGTCTACGCCGGAGCCCCCCCTCCGGTGCTTTGCAGGTATAGCGGACAGCAGCCACGGTGACTCCGGACAGCCATAATCCTCATTCCGCCCCTGAAGAAACTCGAATCTTATCAAATTGGTGCTTTCATTGAGAGTCTTGGTTTTAATTAAGTGAGCGTCCTTAATAGCCAAGCTCTGTTCTTCTGGGAATTTGAAGATCATGGCTTCTGATTCAGATCCGCCGTTGACTCAGTCCTCTAGTCTTCCATTTGATACCCGCAGACGACTCTTTGCCTTCGCCACTTCAGATGCTCCCACCTCGATGCAAGAAATTCCTTCAGGAATGTCAGATCTATCTCTCGCGTAAACAACGGGAACGTTTGTGTTATAGCCAAGCACTCCTTTGTCCCAAATAGCGGGGTCAAGTCATTTTCCTCCTCAGTCGGGGGGTTCGGGGTGGATAGCGCAAATAACCCATTCGCAAGCTCCATTTTAGCCTTTCGTGCTCAACTGGACCACTTAACAGAATTGGCTAGCAGATATACACCTGCTGCTGCTTCTGGGTCAGGCGTGGCATCTCAATTCGTTTTCACTCCATCAATCATTACAGAAAGTCCACTGTCGTCCCTGCTACATGCGAATGTCTCATTGACGCTGCCCGCATTAAGTGTGCCGGTCAGTCTTATACAGATTGCTCATAGAACGGTGGAGCCGTACATACCACAAGTACCTTTATTTCCTATTTCTCAAGAGGAGCGGCAATGGCGTGAGGAGGATAGAGGTCGTTGGGATGGAAGGAGAAACGAAAATAATAGAGATATGTCTCCCGGAGGGAGTGAAAGATCCAGCAGTAGGAGACATCGAACTAGGTCACCCAGGAGTCGTAGTCCGACCCCCAGGTGACATCCTATCAGAGATCCGAGAGATCGTAGGCGTCATTTGGAAGCATCCCCACCTCAGCAGGAGCGGGAAATCCTTGACGATACTTCGGGCCACCCTTTAGCCTGCGCATAAGGTGTCATAGGGTCAGTAGACACGTAAAGCTTCCCTCAGAATCTTATGATGGCACCAGAGATCCCATCTCTCACCTTAACAAGGTGAAGGATTTTGTGCAATTCCAAACCCACAATGATGCTGCTTTGTGTCAAATATTTATAATGACCCTGTCAGGGGTCGCACGTTTATAGTTCGAAGGTCTTCCGGGTGGGTCTATTGACAGTTTTGCGCAGCTAGAATCTAAATTCAGGAGTCGATTTAGCACTGCAGTCCCTATCAGGAAGTCAACTGCTGCCTTGTTCGACTTACACAGGAAACCCCAGGAATCTTTGAGGAGTTTCCTCCATTATTTCGACACTGAGATGTCGCTAACACCGGGTGTAACGGTTGATTTCACCATTGAAGCCTTAAAGTGAAACTGTTGTTACGGAAAACTCCGAAAAGCTTTAATGGTCGACCCACCAGCGACGTTGGATGCGTTAAGGTTGAAAGCCCACAACTATACGAGGATGGAAGAAGAAGAAAATAGGGATATATTTCGGAACATGCCGGCCGCTATGCCTCCAGCCCCTACCGCTCTGATTCCAGCTACCTCTTAAGATCGATTCGTTGACGATTACGCTCAGTGAAAGGATCACATTCCCAAGACATTTAATCGGAGAAGAGGCAACCCCTCAAAGGGAAAATCTGGTGACTCCTCTGCTCAACGGCAGAGTGATCCTCCTAAGGGACGAGTTTATGATTCAGACCCTCCTTCCTTCGTCCTACCCTGAGCAGAAATATTGGCAATAGTAGAGCAGCGAAACCTGCCCATCTGTTATCCCGCCCCTGTAAGACCAGGAGTAATCCTGGGGCGAAGGGAAAATGCCTATTGTAAATTTCACAAAGCCAAAGGACACTCAATCGAAGCGTGTCGAGAACTCAAAGCGGCGATAGAACGTCTAGTGGAGGAAGGCTATCTCAGGGAATTTGCCACAAAAACACGAGAAGAAGCTAAAAGCAACCCTACAAATAGAGTAGCTGATAACAGGGCAACACCATCCCGACCCCCAGGCCGGGACACCGGTCCTGCGGGAGGAGGTCGGGAAATGCTTACAATTGATGATGAGAACGTCCCTATTATCAACATCATTGCTGGAGGCACGCCTTATTTGGATGAAACCGCACAGCTGATGCCCACTCCAGGGGATAAGCGGAAGTGGACTGGCATGACAATAAAGAGTGAAGCGATAAGTGCCTTGGATCGTATGGTATTATCCTTTTCTGAAGAGGACGAGAAAGGTGTGGTGTATCCGTACAATGACGCGTTAGTAGTTACTCCCATTATCGCTAACCATGGAGTTAGAAGAACTCTGGTTGACAATGGAAGTGCCGTAAACGTGTTCTCATTGGAAGCCTACAATCTCCTGAAGCGTTCAGATAGCGAGCTTATGCCCTATAAAAAACCTATCATTGGGGTAGACGGAGTCCCTATCCCAGTGACTGGAGTGACTACCTTGCCTGTATATTTCAAGGAAGATACCTCCAAACGATCTGAGGAGCTTTTATTCTTGGTGGTGGATCTAAATCTACCTTATAATGCCATATTGGGACGGCCATTCCTCAACCGTTTTGGAGCGGCGATATCGCAAAAGCATCTGAAGCTGAAATACCCATCCTGGGATGGTGTGGTCTCGATCCGAGGAAATCAAAAGTTAGCAGCTGAATGCTATCTGCTTATGACTCAGAAGAGTTGCGACAGGTATGTGTGCATGACGGTGGACCCATATGAGCAAAATGATGAAAAACGTACTCAGCCTGTAGATAAAATGACTCATGTCCCAGTCAGCGGGGTAGGCGGAGCCGTATTTCTGGTTAGTGATAACCTCAACGCAAAGGAAAATCTGTAGTTGGCCCAACTGTTGAATAAATGCAAAGGAGAATTTGCAGGGAAACCATCTGACATGCCTGGTATCTCGCGGGAGGTGGCAGAACATCGACTCAATGTCAACCCTGATGCCAGAACAGTCCAATAGAAATGACGTGCTTTCTCTACTGAAAAGGCAAGGGCGGTCGAAAAAGAAGTTACTAAGCTTCTCGACACTGGCTTTATTCTAGAAGTAAGATATCCCACCTGGTTGGCTAACCTCGTTCTGGTCCCCAAGCCCAGCGGAGAATGGCGCGTGTGTATCGATTTCACTGATTTGAATGACGCTTGCCCCAAAGACTGTTACCCACTCCCTCGGATTGATCAGCTAGTTGATCAGGCTGCCGGATACGCGTACTTAAGCTCGTTGGATGCCAATTCCGGGTACCATCAAATCCCCATGGCCAAGGAGGATGAAGAGAAAACTGCCTTTATCACTCCGAGGGCCACCTATTGCTATACGGCGATGCCTTTCGGGTTGAAGAACGCTGGAGTCACCTTCCAGCGAATGGCGAATCAGGTCTTCGAAAAACAGATTGGGCGAAACGTCGAAGCGTATGTCGATGACATACTAGTTAAAAGTCGAAACTTTGAAGATCACCTATCCGATCTGGCTGAAGTCTTCAAAGTAATGAAGCAATATCAAATGAAGCTAAACCCTCGAAAGTGCATGTTCGCCTTCCAAACAGGCAAATTTTTGGGTTATGTGGTCAGCCAAAAAGGCATTCAGCCCAACCCGTCAAAGATCCAGGTTATCCAAGACATGATATCTCCTCAGACCATAAAAGAGGTACAAAAGCTAACCGGGCGCGTTATTGCTCTAGGGCGGTTTATTTCTAAACAAGGAGAAAGGTGTCTCCCTTTCTTCAAAGTTATACGAAAGAAAGCCGCTTTCGGATGGACGGCAGAGTGCAAAGAAGTATTTGCAGGCCTGAAAGCTTACCTATCGTCTGACTTGGTATTGACAAGACCAGAACCTGGCGATATCCTGTATTTATACCTTGGGGTTGCTGCCGAAGTGGTTAGCGCGGTCCTTGTGCGAGAAGACAACCACACGCACCACCCTGTATACTTCGTGAGTCACGTCCTGAAAGATGCCGAGCTCAAATACGCCCATATCGAGAAAATAGCGTTAGCATTGATCCAAGCCACGCGGAAAATGAGCCGATACTTTCAAGCTCATACTGTCGTTGTGCTGACAGACCAACCTCTGAAAAGGATCTTCCAAAAACCCGAATCCTCGGGGAGGATGTTAATCTGGGCTCTTGAACTTGAACAATATAGGTTGCATTATCGGTCCCGACCGTCTGTGAAGGCTCAAATCTTGGCGGACTTTATAGTGGAATGCACTTTCACACCGGATCCTCTAACAGAATTGACCGAAAAGGAAAAAGAAGAATTGGATCTTCCCTTCCCAGAGACCTATACCGACCTGTGGGTTATCCACGTAGATGGCGCCAAAAATCAAGAGCTTGCCGGGACTGGAATTTTCATGAGTGGGCCTCACGGCATCCATGTGCGATATGCCATCCGAATTCTGCAGCCGTTGTCCAATAACGCCGCAGAATATGAAGCGCTATTAGCCGGGCTCAGGATAGGAAAGAGTATTTCAATCAAGGGAATACATGACTCTGGGAGGTTGGGAGACTTGCGGCTGAAAGTCTGAGGGGACTCCAAGTTGATAATAGACCAAGTACTGGGATACTCTCAAGCTAGAGAGCCCATCATGGTACAATACCTTGCTAAAGTGAAGTGCAAGTTGATAGAAATAAAGAAATGTGGCATACAGGTCAGCTTCGAGCACATTCCTCGAGAGGATAACGCTGAGGCTGACAACCTCGCTAAACTCGCAGCAAATCCAGAGGCGTCCATACCAAAAGGGGTGTACTACCGGGAGATACCCGCACCTTCCTTCATGGAAGAACAAGTGACACTCTATGTGGAAGAAAGTGACAACGACTGGAGAATTCCCGTCATAAAATACTTGAAACATGATGAACTTCCAGCAGATAATGCTGAGAAGAAGAAAGTGCTGAAGCAAGCGACACGGTGTACATACTTTAATGGGGAACTGCTACGGAGGTGTTTCTCTCATCCGGCTGCGAAATGCATAACAGAACAAGAGGGTCTTCATACCCTCCGCGAAATCCACGAGGGAATTTGTGGCATGCACGCATCCAGCGGAACCATGGCTGCACAAGTCTTTCGATCAGGGTTCTACTGGCCTACTATTCAGAGAGACTGCCATGACTATGTGCGAACTTGCCAAAAGTGTCAGGAATTCTCCAAGATTCCCCGGCAACCCGCTGCACAAATTCATAATATTATCGCTCCTTGCCCTTTCGCGAAATGGGGAATTGATATCCTTGGACCATTTCCAAAGGTAAGATCGCAACTAAAGTTTGTGGTCGTAACAGTAGACTACTTCACCAAATGGGCAGAAGCCGAGGCGGTTGCCAACATCACGACAGAAAAAATCTGGCGTTTCTTCAAGCACCAAGTTATCATGCGCTTCGGAGTTCCTTGCGTACTCGTTAGCGACAATGGAACGCAGTTCACCAGCCAGTTCTTTAGAAACCAATGTGTGGAGTTCGGAATCAAGCAGAGATTCTCTTCCGTGGCTCATCCGCAGAGTAATGGTCAGGCTGAGGTAACAAACCGAGCCATCCTGAATGGTGTTAAGAAGAACCTGGAGGGATCCAAGAAGAAGTGGGCAGATGAACTGCCGTATGTGATGTAGGCATACCGCATGACCATGAAAACCAGCACAGGAGAAACACCATTCGCACTGGCTTTCGGCACGGAGGCCGTTACGCCTGTGGAAATTGGTACCTTGAGCTTACGAGTGGCTTACTTTAGAGAAGAGTTGAATGAGGAAAGGTTGCGTGCGAGTCTTGACGCACTGCCTGAACTACAAGAGGAAGTTCTTCTAAAGATGATGCACTATAAGCAAAAGATGGCGCGTTATCATAATAGGCGCGTCAAAGAACGAATCCTAAAAGAAGGTGATCTAGTACTCCGGGATCAACAAGCAACTGGTCAACGCCGGGGAAAGCTCAGTCCAAACTGGGAAGGGCCGTACCGCGTTACCCATATCGTCGGGAGAGAAGCGTACCATCTAGAGACACTCGACGGTACCCCCTTACCTAACTCCTGGAATATTGCTCGTTTGAAATTATATCATGCTAGATCTTGACTTATCCCTACATCTTTTCACTAACGATAGCCCTAACCTCTACTAACGCTCGAGTAATGAGCTCTCTTGTGCTTTGTGGCTACGTGTGTGTGCAGGCGATAAGAAAAAGGGGAAAGAGGTTGCCAGGAGTGAAAATTCCTATCGTTGTGATGGTCTGTCCTGATCCGACGGCTCACTAAGTGAGGGCACGCCCTGGCATACCTAATACTTAGCGTCAGGAGTGAAAAGTCCTATCCTTGTGATTGCCTGTCCTGATCCGACGGCTCACTAAGTGAGGGCATGCCCTAGCGCACCTGATATGAAACGTTGGGAGTGAAAAGTCCTATCCTTGTGGTAACCAGGTGGGGACCATGAGAAGAGGCACGCCCCGGCACCCCTGGGAGCGAAAAGTCTTATCCTCGTGATGGTCGTTCTGGATCCGCCGACTCACTGAGTGAGGGCACGCCCCAGGATTCCTAAATGTGAAAAGGCCTCATCCCTATGACAGCCATTCTCGTGGAGGTGGCTCGTTAGGAAGAGGCACACCCTAAGGAGATAATAACTCCATCTTGGAAGTAAAAATCCTATCTTTGCGGCCGGTCTGATGAAGACGACTCGCCAAAGGAAGGTACAATTCCAAGATGAGAGGATAACGCCGAAAGTGAAAAATCCTAGCCTTGTGAGGGATTGTCCTGATCAGACGACTCACTAGGAAGAGGCACTTTCTGGCTGATCGTGGAAATACGAAAAGTCACAAACTCCCAGCAAGTAACCAGATGCGGAATCCCTGGCGAAGTGAGCTGGTTGAGAAAGCGATAGCAAGCGACACCGATACCCTAGAAGGATGGCGGATGGGTTCCTACGGGAAATTCGTGTCTGTTATCGCTTATTTCTTACTAATAGATATTAATTGAGTGTCCAGGATGTCTCCGGCCTCAAAGAGATCGCGGCACTCGAATCAACAAAAAGGAGTTGTATAACTCTTTGGCAAAATAAACATGAGGCCAACCACGCCGATATTGACGCAGACTAAGGAGTAGGACCTAAAGGCCCTAGTTGTTATCTTTTCGATCAGCCAGGTGGTGGTTGAGATAAGCGCGACAAAGCGGGATCAGGACGGTAAAATTTAAAGAAAGGAAAATGGCCTTAACAAAAACCGATACCGCTAAAGTATCATTGTTCAGAAGCAAATACCCTCGAAGGGACACAAAAGTATGCAAAAATATACAAATAGGGTAACATTCAATCCTCACAAAAAGAAAAAAGAGATAACACACTACTTACTCCTCGTCTTCGGCGATTTCCCCCTCTGGGTAGCCCTTTGACCTGGCCAAGCGGAAGCCCTCGTCGTTAAGACCGGAAGATCTCTCAAAAAAGGCGTTAGAGACAGCCTCGCCATTATAAAATTCCTCCCCATGAACCTCCACAAAGCAATCGGCCATGATGGAAACACTCTCTTCAATATACCAGCGCCTCTTGATAGCTGATTCTGCCTCAAGCGCTATTTTTTCTTCTATCAAAGCTGCTCTCTCTCCCGTCAAGGCCATTTTCTCCTCCTCGAGAGTGACACACTTTGACTGTTCAGCTGTCAGAGTAGTGCTAGAAGCGGCCAATTGTTCCTTTGCAGTGGCTAACTGTTCCTTTGCCTCCCTTGCCTCCTCTTTAGCTGCCTCCAGGTCCGTCATATATTTATCTCGCTCTTCCAACAGTCGCTGTTTCTCCTCTTGCCCTTGAGAAAGCTTAGCTAGAGAAGCGGCAAGGTCAGCAGCCTTTTGAGACACGCGCTCAGCATAGAGATGAGATTGGAGGAACCCGGAGAAAAGCGTGGAGAGCAGCATATCGGCTTGCTCTTTGTCTCCTACAGCAGCGAAAGTGCTTCATTCTTCAGGAGAAGTTAACATGTGTGCAGCTAAGAACGAGGCAGTAATGGTCGAGTTATCGCCCCCCATGGCTGCAATCCCTGAGCTACGAAACGTAGTCATGTCCACCTGGTGAGTGATAGGTCCGACGGCGTTATGAGAACTCACATCGGCCATAAGATTGGACACTACTGTCCCCTTCCCGAAACGCCTAAGTGTGGAAGCAGCGGAAGGAACGAAGACCACGGTGGCTGGAGAAGGAGGCTGGTTGGAAGCAGAGCCTCCCGGAGGTGTGAACGTTTCATTAGGACAAGTAGAGGCGACACCCCCTTAAAAGACACAATGTCCTCATTGTGTGGAGAGACAAATTAAAGACAGAAAAAATAAAAGAAAAGAAAGAAATGACCTGGGGGCAAACGCAGATCAAGCTGCTGGAGTCTGATGATCTTGGCCTAGATCAGAGGCTGGAGGGTCTTTCAGTTTTTGATTTTTTGGAGCAGGAGGTGGCATAGACGGATGCGGTGTCTGTGCTGGCGGTGCTGGTGGTGTGGGATCATCCTCCTCATCAGAGGACTCACTGTCGGAGCTCAAATTATCGTACAGAGCTCTGAGGTACTTTAGGTGGACCTGCAGATGCTGATAAACATGGAGAACGTTGGTCCTGGTGAGTTTTAGTTGCTCAAGGAGGACATCTTGTCGGTCAGAAAGTGCTTTGGCCCAGCGAGGCACCTCTTCACTAGTGGATGCGGATAAATGGTCTTGTGCTTTGTCCTGGGCTTGTCTTGGCCTAGACGGTCCAGGATAATCTTCTGCTGCTCAAGGATCAGCAACTGCCTAGCTTGAAATTCCCTAGCCCATGTTGGAGGTTCATTTGTGCTACTGGCTGGGGGATCTTGGCCGGAAGCTTGGCCAAGATCAACTGCTGAAGGATTTGGAATGGGAGGATCTTGGCCTAGATCCTGGGTAATATTGTCCTCTGCTGTTTCTCCTGGAATTTGTACTGGGCGCAACTTGTATTTCCCTTCATTTTTCTTCGAGAAAATGTGCTCCCCTACTGGTGTAAAACTTGTATTACAAGCAACAAACTCTCCGTCCAAATGGAAGTATCCCATTTGGTCGAAGGCTCTCAAATCTAGAATTTTGGGGGAACAACATTTATGCAAATCAGCAGTGGCAGGATCCAAATTAGCAGTTTGAATAGCAAGCCAAGTAATCAAGGACCCAAAAATCAGTCTGGTAACAGACTCACGAGCATGCAATTGCTAAACCAAAAATAAACCTAAGTTGACTCTTTTCTGGTGCAAAATACACCAAAGCAAAAATAGTTCAGACTTGGCTAAATTTCCAGAAACTTTTGTCTTTCCCGAAAGGTTGATAGACAAAGTCCTGTGGAGCATGAGAAGTGCAGGGTTCAGAATTGAGTGTGCCTTAGAGTTTCTGTCAAATTTTGCCTTAGGGTCACCAGTGACCTCTCTAAAAGCAGAGTTGTTATCCCAATCAGCAGGGTAATCAAAAATAGGCTCTTCACTATATGCAAATCCTAACAAAGAATTGAAAGCATTAACAGATAAGTGGCTCCATTTATCACACAAGCAAAAATTGATCACATCAGCAGCAGCAAAGTCTGGTTTATCCCTACCCCTAACATACAAGGTGGCCTCATCAAACTAGAAAGAAGTGTGAAATTCCAAACAGAGTTCAGTGTAAGCATCACACTCAACAGACATGAAAGGGATCCAACCAATGGCATACACAAACTCCCTAATCTTATTCCCTGACCCCATTGCATCTAAAAAGTCAAAATCAAACCTATCAAAGGCGGGGATGTCACAGGAATGAAAATCACGCAATTTGGACTTGAGGTCTGGTGTATCAAACTTCAACCAGCCTCTGAGTGTATGCAGGGGAGGAAGAGAAGGTACCTTAGCAGTCTTGGCCGGAGTCTTGGCCAAGACTGAAACATCTTCATCATCCTCAGCATTATCTTCCTCGATCGCCTTCTTCTTCCCTTTGCTTTTGGCGGTGGAAGGAGTAGCACTGGTTTTGCCCTTCTTAGGGTTTGGGGGCGGTGGTCTGGGACCCTCGCTGGCTTCTTCGTCGGGGTCTTTTTGTGGGCCACTTGCTTGAATCGGACAGTGGTCTTCTTTGGTGGTGCAGCCGCGGCTGGTTACTTCACCGGAGGTGGCGGTGGTGGTGTGGGTATGGCTGCGGCGGCAGGAGCTGGGTTTGATGCTCCGACTGCTCCCATCTTCTTTTGGAGTCTCTTCTCTCGCCTGCTCTCTATTTCCCTTGCCGATGCTGGAACGGAAGGACGCATCCGCTTCGCAAGAGGGGCGTCGTCAGAGTCTTCATCGCTCACGACCATGGCCCGATCGGCTCCCTCGACGCTATCCTCTGATTTGCCAGGCAAATCGTCCTCTGAGGATATCGAGTCGGTGTCCTCGAGTGCTTGGAGAAGACGCCTCGCGGCGGAGATGCCGTCGGTCGGAAAGACAGGCGGTGCTGCTCCACGGAGGTCGTCACTGGCCTCTGGAATGTCAGACGGCGGGCTCTGATTTGGTGGGTTTATGGTTATGGAGCGATTGAGAGTGGGATAATGGTGGGCTTAGAGTTCTAGGTTTTTGAGATTTTTGTGTGATTGGGGAAGAAGAAGAAGGAGAAGAGACTATTGCTTTTTAGCTCAGGTGAGGGGTTGAATTTGTTGGTTACGTGGGTATGGTTGTGTCAGAGTGGGAAGGGAATACACAGGGGTGGTGATTTGTTTTTCCCACGCTTTCCATAAATTCCAATTAATTGCTTTTTAGAATTGTCCGTTCAAAAAGAAATTAAAAGCCTTTAAAAGAAGGCACTGACACGTGTCCCACTAGCTCTCAAAGAGCGGCTCTGCTGCAAAATAGTCTAGCCCCAAGGCTTGGCCAAGCTCTTGGCCAACCTGCTTCACTTTCCCCACACTTAATTTCCTGCACAAAATCAAAAACAACCCAGCGAAATCACATGTGACAAAAAAAATATAAATATAAAAAACTTCCTAAAAATAAAAGAAACAAGGGTTGCCTCCCTTGTAGCGCCCTTATTTTAAGTCCTAGGCTTGACTCTGAATTTTCTTCACTTGTTTTCTGGTGGCAAGTCCACCTTTTCAGAATTTTTTTCTTCCTGGAAACTTTCAAAGAATGGCTTCAACCTTTGTCCGTTCACTTTGAGCTCGACACCTATTTTTTCGTTTCTAATATCTACTGCACCATGCGGGTAAATATTAGTAATAACAAAAGGGCCTTCCCATCTTGTTTTTAATTTTCCAGGAAATAACTTAAAATGGGAATTATAAAGAAGAACCTTCTCCCCTGTGTGGAGAGGTTTTCCAATAATTCGTTTGTCGTGGTAGGCTTTCATTCTGATTTTGACAATCAGCTGATTGTCGTAGGCTTGGTCTCTCAACTCCTCTAGCTCATGGAGTGGTAATTTCCTCTCTTGCCCAGCTTCGTCATAGTTCAAGTTGCACTTTCGTATAGCCCAATAGGCTTTGTGTTGCAACCCTACTGGCAAGTGGCACGCCTTCCCATAGACTAGCTTGTACGGCGTCATCCCGATTGGGCCTTTGTAAGCCGTTCTGCATGCCCACAATGCGTCATCTAAGCGCTGGCTCCAATCGCGTCTGTCTAGGCCTACTGTCTTGGCCAAGACAGATTTCACCTCTCTATTCGAAACTTCGGCTTGGCCGTTTGATTGAGGGTGGTAGGCTGTGGACACTCTATGTGTGATGCCATATTTCTTGAAAAGAGAAGATAAAATCTTGTTGCAGAAGTGAGTTCCTCGATCACTTATGATCCCTCGAGGAATTCCAAATCTGTTCAAGATGTTAGATTTAATAAAGGAAATAACAGTCCTGGCATCATCATTCTTAGTGGCTTTCGCCTCTATCCATTTCGATACATAATCCACAGCTAAGAGAATATATCTGTTGCCAAAAGAAGTGGGGAAAGGTCCCATAAAATCTATGCCCCATATATCAAATATTTCACATGAAAGAATAAAATTCATAGGCATTTCATTTCGGGAACTTATATTCCCTACCTTTTGGCACGCGGGACATGTTTTACAAAATAGAAAACTGTCCTGAAAAATACTAGGCCAATAAAAACCAGCCTCTAAGACTTTTAGGGTCGTCCTTCTTGCTCCAAAATGGCCTCCACATGCTTGAGAATGACAGAATTTAAGGATAGACAAAGTCTCACCTTGAGGTATACACCTTCTAAGTAATTGATCAGTGCCTAATTTCCATAAATAAGGGTCATCCTAGACATAGTACTTACTGTCATGTTTGACCTTTACTCTCTCATAGGTAGTCATATCACCATAGTGTTTACCTGTTGCAAGGTAATTTGCAATTTCAGCGTACCATGGGCGCGGGTTTGGCTAAGGGTTTGGCCTAGACTCCGGGCTAGACAGTGCGACTGAAAACAGTTTTTCGTCAGGAAATTATGCCCTTACTGGTTCCAGGTCTCCTTCTGCTAGGCAGCGGCTAAGGTGGTCTGCAACAAGATTTTCCTTACCGCTCTTGTCCTTAATTTCCAGATTATGCTCCTGCAAAAGAAGAATCCAGTGGATTAGTCTAGGTTTGGCCTCATGCTTGACCAGGAGGTATTTCAAGGCCGCATGGTCAGAAAATACAATAATTTTTGTGCCCAATAAATAAGATCTAAATTTTTCCAAGGCAAAAACTATTGCAAAAAGTTCTTTTTCGGTTGTGGTGTAATTTCTTTGGGCATCATCTAGCATTTTTTATGCATAATAGATCACGTGCGGATCTTTTCCTTTCTTCTGCCCAAGAACCGCTCCAGCAGAAGCGTCACTTGCGTCGCACATCAGCTCAAATGGCAAGCTCCAGTCCGGGGCTTGGATGATGGGTGTTGTTGTCAATCGCTCCTTTAGCTCGTCGAACGACTTCCGACATCCTTCATTGAAGTCGAACTCTACCTCCTTTTGTAGTAGCTTGCACATTGGTTTAGCTACCTTTGAGAAGTCTTTTATAAACCTACGATAGAAACCTGCATGTCCAAGAAAGCTCCTAACCTCACGCAAGCATGAGGGGTAAGGCAAGTTCTTGATAGTGTCAATTTTGGCTTGATCAACCTCAATGCCTTTCTTTGAAATCACATGGCCAAGGGCAATTCCTTGGTCTACCATAAAATGGCATTTTTCAAAGTTTAAGACTAAACTTGTATCAACACATCTCTTTAAAATGTTTTCTAAATTATGTAAGCATTGTTCGAAATCATTACCGTAAACGGTAAAATCATCCATAAACACTTCGATGCTCTTTTCTACATATTCAGAAAATATACTTACCATACACCTTTGAAAGGTTGCAGGCGCATTGCATAGCCCAAATGGCATGCGTCGGTAGGCGAACGTTCCAAATGGGCAAGTGAACGTTGTCTTTTCTTGATCTTCGGGTGCAACGGGGATTTGATGAAACCCCGAGTAGCCGTCCAAGAAGCAATAGTGAGACTTTCCAGTAAGTCTCTCCACCATTTGGTCGATAAATGGCAATGGGAAATGGTCCTTTCGAGTGACTTGATTCAGCCTTCGGTAGTCAATACATACCCTCCATCCATTTTGAATTCGTGTCGTTCTTTGGGTACCATCATCTCCTTCGATCATGGTAATTCCAATTTTCTTAGGAACCACCTACACAGGAGACACCCAATTACTATCTGAGATAGGATAAATAACACCCGAATCTAACAATTTGATTATTTCTTTTTTAACCACTTCCATCATCGGAGGGTTTAATCTCCTCTGGGGTTGCCGAATGGGTTTCTTATCCTCTTCCACGTAAATATTGTGGGTACATATGTTGGCTGATATCCCCTTGATATCCGCCATAGTCCAGCCAATCGCTTCCTTGTGCATCTTCAAGACTGCCACCAATCTTTCTTCTTCATCCTTCGTTAGTTTTGCTGAAATAATAACGGGTAGGGTGTCGTCTAGGCCTAGATAGGCATACTTGAGATGGTCTGGCAGCGATTTTAATTCCAACTGTGGTGCCTGCACAACAGAAGGTAGAAATTTAGGAACCGAAGACTGCACAAATTGACAACTCACAGTTTTCTTCCCGATTTTGGCAGTCTTGGCCTGTGTCTTGGCCACGCTTAAGGCCAAGATCAGGTCTGTGCCTTCTGTTTCGGCCAAACTGTCTAAAATTTCTTGGAGTTCTTTCTGATCTCCAGTCCTGTCCTTTAATTCTTTTAGAGTTCTTGTGGAAATTCCCCTACTCAAAACATACTCAAGGGGGTTGTTAATATAAATGTCAGTCATTTCCTCAGTAATTGGATCTAAAACATCAAGAAAATTAACGCAATGAAAATCATTAGGATGTTTTAAGGCTTCAGTAATGCTGAATTTAATTGTTCTCCCACAAAACTCTAAAATTATACTTCCTTCAAAGCAATCAATCTTTGCTTTCGACGTCCTTAGGAAAGGTCTTCCTAACAAAATGTCAGTGGTGTAAGAAGGTAATTGAACATTCATTTCAACTATATAAAAGTCCACTGGATAAATAAAATCATTTACCATTACCAAGACATCAGTCGCTACGCCCTTAGGTCGGATGATTGTTCGATCGGCCAGCTGGATTACCAAGTCGGTCTCCTTCATCGTTCCTATCTTCAAAGTCTCGAACTCACTCAGGGACATCACATTGATGCCAGCCCCTAAGTCACAAAGGGCCTTTTCAATTTTCTTGTTTCCTATTTGACATGGAATGGTGAAAGTCCCTTGGTCCTTGCACTTCTCTGGGAGCTGCTGCACTGCAGAGACATTGTGAGATAGGTTCACCCTCTCTATACCTGCAATTTTCTTTTTATTAGTGCATAGTTCTTTAAGAAATTTAGCATAAGAGGGAACTTTCGCAATTAAATCCAACATAGGTATGTTAACAGCTATTTTCCCAAAAACAGCCATGAAGTCTCTTGCTTCATCTTGCCTCTTCTCCTTCGAAGATCTAGGAGGAAATGGTGGAGGAATTTCTATGATTTCTTCCTTACGATCTGGCTTGGCCTGCGGCTTGGCCAAGACAGGTTCTATCTTTTCTGGCTCCACGATAACTGCAGGCTTGGCCTGAGGTTTGGCCAAGATTGCTTCAATTTTAGTCTCTTCTTCCTCATCTTCATCCATCTCTTGCGACTGGATTTTTCTTATTTCTTCGTCTGTTTTCGCTCCTTCCCTCTCTGGTAGCACAACTCCACTTCTAAGACTCATGGCACTAACATTGTGTTTCGGGTTTTCTACGGTTGTAGAAGGTAACTTCCCTTGATTGGCCATTTGATTGATTTGTTTTTGCATCTCCGCTAAGCTAGACTGCGTAGATTGCATCAAGTTCTTTTGCATCTCAACTAAACTCTTAAGCGTATCCTCCATAGAGGGGTCGGTTATCTGCAAGGGTTGAGGTGCTGGAGGCAGCTGAGGTACAGAGGCTTGGCCAGAAGGTTGGCCAGGATTAAGGTGTGAAGGACGAGGTACAAAATTTTGAAAGTTAACGGGAGGTTGGCCAGGATGTTGCTGGGTATATTCTGATTTTGATTCTGGTTTGGAGGGACTGGATCTGTCCATCTAAAATTTGGATGGCCTCTCCACGAGTACTGATTACTTCCTTGAGGGAAATTCTGCATACTCCATTGGTTTTGCCCATAGACCGCATTTACTTGTGTTACATCATCAGGGTGCTGCACCATGTAGCAATTATTGGTCTGATGGTCTTGTTGCTGGCAGATTCCACAAATCGATGCTACTTGCTCTGGATTAGAGTTCCTAGTGGTCATTGCACCTGAAATATTGACAGAAATAGTTTTGACCATATCAGTTAACTCAGCTAATTTTTGCTCAACATCAATAGAACAAAGACTAGAAGGAATAGAAGTTCTGTCAGAAGTGATATTATTTTGGCTATTATCTGCCATGGTTTGAAGTAGGAGTTTGGCTTTGATGACCGTCAAGTCCTGCAATGCTCCACCTGCGGCTGCATCAACTTTTTCTTTGCTAGGTAGGAGCATTCCATCATAAAAATATTGGATCATGGTCTGATCCGCAACTCCATATGTAGGGCAAACTTCTTGCAATTCTCTGAACCGTTGGTGATATTCACTTAGCCCCTCATTGTTCCTCTGCTGGATGGCAGCCATATTTTTTCTAGCCGCTCCTGCTTTTGTTGCATTCCAGTACTTATTGAGGAATAAGGTGGACATCTCGGCCCATGTGTTGACCGTGTTGTGAGGTAGGCTGTAGAACCAATTTTGGAAAGCCCCCTCAAAAGAGCATGGAAAAGCTTTTAGCTTCGCTCTCTCCATGTTCACAGTAACTGGTTTCATCATATCACACTAGACGTGTAGATTCCTCAGGTGCTTGAATGGGTTCTCGTTCGAATGACCATAAAACCTAGGAAGGTTGGCCACCATATTGGTCTTGATAGACCAATCATTTGCCACTGTTGGCAAAGCTATGCAGGAGAAGGTTTCCTGCTCTGCTGTTCTGTTTAGTTCCCTCATCGTGGACTCTGGTTGATTTTCTGTCATGTTTTGATCAGGGAAATCGTCTTGGTCTGAATCTAGGTCAAGATCATGGTCAAGACTGCAATCTGTTTCGGAACTAGTGGCTTCCGATTCACTTTCTTCTGGGTTTTTCTTTTTCTGAGCTATCTTCCGGAGTTGTGCTTCGGCCTTAGTGAGATTCGGATTGTATGGTAGTAAATCTTCTTCTCTACAAGAGGACCTGATCATCAACTATCAAAAATAAAATAAAAGAAAAACTACAAATACCGTTAGAGATCCCCGGCAACGGCGCCAAAATTTGATCGCACGTCGAACACGTCAAATATAATAGTGAAATAGGTATGGAATTGGGGGTAGAAATATAACTTATCACTGTCTACAAGAGTCTGTAGATGATGGTAAAAGGATCGTCCACAGAGACCTCTAGGAGATGTAATTCTTGGTTTGACTTCCTCGTCACTGGATTTGGTTTTGGTAGAATCTGAAAATAAAGACAAAACAGAAAGAGGTAAAAATAGTTCAAAGTGGTATTGGCCAAAGGCTTGGCCAAGACAGGGGTCAAGATTGAAATAAATCTAGTAAAATGGAATTCCAGGTAAGGGTGATATGAGAGCTTGCGTTCTTATGCTTCGATCATAGATTCAAGTATATTCATCTCTTCATTCATAGTACTGCTATAGAGTGGAGGTACTCCTGTTCACTCCTGTCTTCCCTCCTCTTCAAATTACCTGGCGGGTACTCTCTTTCCTGATAATCCTAGCCAAGGGACACCTTGCTGGTTAAAAGGTTTATCCGTTTGACTGTTGTCTTGAATGGTTGTTCGCTTCCTCAATGGTATAGGGGAAGACAGTACCTAGGTCAAGGTGTTTCCCTATGGAAACCCTAGGTTGTCAATCTGCTCTTGACCTAGATTACTTATTTCTTCTAGTCTGGCGCGAGACTAGTCACCTGCTTTGTCTAGCCGATGGGTATTCCCTTTCCTTCTAGACTGGCTGCAACTCTTCTCTACTAGAGCACAAGGATGATCAAACCTTGTCTCTAGTGAGTAAGCGATAGGTTAAGTTCAAGAAATAAATAAATACAAGAGAAGAGATTATTAAGTACGAATTGATCTCACGAATACATAAGAACTTCAGCTCATCAACCCCCCTTACCAAGAATGGGTGTTTAGTTACTCATACTCATAGATAAAAATATGAAAATAATTGATTGCATAAATAAACTAAATCCGAGATTTAAATAAATCCGGAGCAAATTGTATCAATGTCGAAGAGGGAGAAAAAGAGAAGAAAGGTTCCGCCCTGGACAGAGGTGAACAATATTCGGCTAAATAGCCCTAAAAACACCTCTGTCCTATTCCAACTCTAATCCCTAGAAAATCTCCAAAGAGATAGTCACAATAAATTGTTTGGATAAAATAGGAAATTACAACGCAAATAAAAGAGGGAGATCCCGTGATTCTTCAAGAAATATGCTTCAGATCCCTCTAGATTTGCGGGACAGCTGCGACTTGCCAGCTGCAAAGCCCAATGCGGGAAGCGGTCCAAACGATCCACGCTTCTTCCTTTATCACGAAAGCGTCTTGGCCGCAGGCTTGGCCAAGACGGCTCTGGTGCGTGCTGCTTTGGGCGCGGAAATGTCTAGGCCAAGATCCATGCCAAGACTCAAGTGAACAACTTTATCGCTCCATAAATCAGATCTTCAATAATTCGCCTCCAGATCAGATCTGCTAAGATATGGGAAATACAAAGATAAATCAGTAGTTTTACTGCCCAATACAACAAGTAAATGGACAATAAAACATGATGGAATGCAATGTAATCAGTTGTATACCAATTCTAATTAGATTTCGTCGAGTTTAAAATTAGTCTAATTTCATGCAAAATTAATTAGGTGGAATTACTACCATTTTATTAATCTTTACTAAAGCGACGACCCACTATCATCATAGGGCGATGCATGATTAATCATATTAACTAGGTGA
Source organism: Viola odorata (assembly GCA_963691705.1). Classification (NCBI taxonomy): domain Eukaryota; kingdom Viridiplantae; phylum Streptophyta; class Magnoliopsida; order Malpighiales; family Violaceae; genus Viola; species Viola odorata. The sequence goes on along the minus strand of OY829540.1, from coordinate 15,643,249 downwards.
TTCTAAACATGTATAGACTATCAAAGTACCATTTTAAAATGAATGCGGAAAATATATTGAAAGAGAAAAACCAAGGAGTGGGGTCGAAGCTGCGCACGAAACATATTCATCAAGATAAACATAAATTAAAATCAATTCATCCACAACCATTAATTAAAGTGAGTAATTAAACCAAGTTACTTCTCATACAGATAAATTAATTTAAATTCTAACAATTCTAAATAATCATGCATACAAATATACGGGAAGCTTCGAATAAATAAAAGGGTTTAAGGGACGTGTACTCGAGGGCTGGTACCGATTAATTCTAACCTACATCATTGATAAATTAGCAGCGTAAGTGATAAATAATAAATGGACAAGTAAATAAATACAAATAAATAAAATAACACTATCTAATTTGTTACCAACGGGTCCAAGCATTCCAGCCCACCAGACCAACCCAACACTACAAACAGCTTTCTCCTATTGGGCCAAAAACAACCCGGCCCACTACAAAACCAACCAACCTACAAACCAACATCCCTCCTTCTTCTTCTTCCCGATGGGCCGACTCACTACCTAGTCGGCCCAAATTACAAACAAACCAGCACCCACAAACCCTGCAGCCAACCCAACTCCCACTTCATCTTCTTCCTCCAGCCAAAACCATCTCTGCAACTCTGACCAAAACAGCTAACCCGAACAAAACTCCTTTATCTCACCTCCGACCCAAAACTGCCTCTAATCCGACCAAAACGGAACCTAATCCGACCAAAATAGAACCCAATCCGACCACTCAATTAGAAACCGAACCAACAACGCAGTAGAGACATGGAAGGAAAAGGGGAACAAAGCAATCAACAAGTAAAAACTAGAATCAAAAGCAAAGAAAAAGAGGACAAAAGATTGAGTTTTATGCAACCAAGATTATTCAAATTGAAAACCTTGTTCTTAATAACGAAAGCGCGAAATGCATGCAAAAATAGAGGCGAGTTTCCATTCTCCAAGTAGTCGGTGTTAGTAACCGATACGCGACTCGAAGCAAGGGAAACTCACCGAAGAAGCCTAAAAATGCTAGCTCCAAAGTATAAGTGATGAATGCAAATACAAGAGAAGAATGAAAGGGGAAAGAGTACCCTTGCTTGCTTTGCTTGGCCTGCCGAGAGAGGGAGAGTAAAAATGTGAAATCTGAGAATGGAGAGGGAGAGCGTGAGAGTGAAAGTGTGTTTTTTGCAGTGGTGATTGAGAATGATGGATCTGAGTCCTTTTCTTTCTTTTTTGAAAGGAATGGAAAATGGTATTTATAGGGAGTGTGAGGGAGTGAGGCAGAGATGTGATGATGATGGGCGGCTGGTAGAGAGTGGTCGGTGTCAATTCGGCGATGGCAGTGAGGTGGTGATGATGAGGGTGCATTAATTACTGATGGTAAGGGTTGATGAGGGTTGTCTTTATATTTTTGGTTCCAGCTAACCGTACAAGTAATCTCATTTGAAACCAATAGAAACTCGAGACGACACGAAACAATAATAAATAATAATAAAAATAAATAAATAATTATGTAAAATTAGAAAGTCGATGATAGAACGAATGATGAAAATAAATAAATAAAAAGCGGGCATGTTATGATAAATATAATAATGATGATTTAAATTACTCGTGTCAAAATTTAGATAGCAATAGTTGCCCCCTCTTTACTATCTTATAAAAACTAAAGTGTAACTGAAATTTTTGATGAGTAGTAAAGACGATTGTCCTAAGTACCACAAATGTTTTGAAGGTAACATGACATGTCGGGAATATCAACTAACTCAAGGGTGTAAATCATCAAAGCAGAAAATACATTTAGAGATTAAAACAGGACGTGGGGATGAAACTGCTCACGAAAATAAAAACAGGACGTGGGAGAGAAACCGCTCACGAAAATACATTTAAAAACAGGGTGTGGGGACGGAACCGCTCACAAAAATACATTAAAACAGGACATGAGAGCAAAACCGCTCACGAAAATTAAAACAGGACGTAGGGACGAAACCACTCACGAAAAATTAAAAAAAATTGGGTGTAGGGTCAAAGCCGCTCACGAAAATACATTTAAAAATAGGGTGTGGGGACGAAACTGCTCACGAAAATACATTAAAAAATAACTACACCCGATGCCACTAGGATGCTTTGCAGAAATGTAGATTGCAGAAATGTAATTGCAGCTCTGGACTTTCTATGACCACTTCCTCATCATTGGAATTGGTTGTTGGTAATGTTGTGGAACTGACTGATTTGGTTGTGGTGTGTCTTATCTCCACCTAAGATTAGGGTGCTGCCTCAAAAAGTATTGGTTACTTTCATGAGGAAACTGTCCTTGGTTATATCCATATGCTGCATTGACTGGAACTGGTACTGGTTCCCCTAGTTGTTATACCATGTAACAGCTATGTGTTGGGTGATCCTACTGTTGGCAAATTCCACAATTTATAGGTATCTGTTCAGGGGTCATCATAGCGACCTGTTCTGGAGCAATAGCTTGGCTCTTCTTGGAGTGACATCTTGAAGGGCTCCTCCAGTTGCAACATCTACCCTTTCCTTGTCTTTTTGGCACATTCCGTCATAGAAATATTGGATTAAGAGCTAGTCTGCCACGCCATGCGTAGGGCAGATGTCTTGTAGATCTCTAAATCTTTGATGATACTCACTAAGACTCTCATTGCCTCTTTGCTGAATGAAGACCAAGTTCTTCCTCGCCGCTCCGCTCCAGCCTTGGTCAAGTTCCAATATTTATTCAGGAAAACAAAGGACATTTCTCCCCATGTTGTGATGGTGTTATGGGGGAGGCTATAAAAACAATTCTTCGCTGAATCCTCAAGTGACCAAGGGAATGCCTTCAGTTTGCCTCTCTCGATTGACACTCCCGCTGATTTTAAAGTGTCACATTGGAGGTGAAGGTTTCTCAAATGGTTGTATGGGTTCTCATTTGAGTGCCTGTGGAATTTAGTGAGGTTGGATATTATGTTTGTTTTGATAGACCAATCATTTGGAATATGGGGTAGCTGGATGCAAGAGTAGGTTTCTCTTTCTGCCCCTCTATTTAATTCTCTCATGGTTCTTTCTGATTGCTCTTCTTCCATGGCTGGATTGATATTTTCTTCCTGATTAGGTACTTGGTTTGGGTTTTGGTCTGGAACTTGGTTTTCAGCTTGGCCTAAGCTTGGCCAAGATTGCTATCTGAACTGGATTCTGATTATGTCCTAGAAAATTCTCTTTTGAATTTTATTTTGGCTTTCTTTCTAATCTGTGTCTCGGTCCTTGCAAGCTCTGGATTGTTTGGAAGCAAGTCTTCTTTTGAGGACCTGGTCATCAACTGTAAAATCAAAACTACAAAACACCGTTAGAAATCCCCGGCAACGGCGCCAAAATTTGATTGCCTATCGAGAGTATAAAAAATAGTTGTAAAAATGAGTGTAAAAATGGGATAGAAAATACAACTTAATACTATCCACAATGGACTTATAGATGTGTTAAGACGATCGTCTATAGAGACCTCTACGATTTTGTAGTTCTGATTTGACTTCCTCGTCACTGGAATTGGTTGATTGTTTCTGCAACTAAAATAAATAAAACAGAAATTAACTAATAAAACAATCTTGGTCAAGATTGGGAATTGTCTTGGCCAAGATCAGAAATCTAGTAATGTAAATTCAGAGATGGAAAAACTCATGGTAAGGGTGATTCCGTGAGCACTTATTCTTATACGTCGATCATTAATTCAAGGGTGTTAATCTCTCCTTTCATAATACTGCTATAGATTGCGAGGTATTCCTTTCCAATCCTACTTTCCTCCTCTTGAAATCACTTGGTGGGTACTCCCTCTCCTAGTGATCCTAATTAAGGACACCTTACTGGTTAAAGGATTTATCCAGTTGATTTCTGGCTTGAAGGACTGCGTCTCCTCAATGGCATAAGGAAAGACAGTGTCTAGTTCAAGCTACCCCTCGGTCGGGGCTCTAAGGTGTCAACTTGGTGTGAACTATACCCTTCAATGCTCACTAACCTTCGCGAGATTAGCTGTCTACTTAGGCCTTTCTGGTTTCAACTCGTCCCCTTCAACGCTGACTGTAAATTATTCATTAAACTTAAGAGTGATTAGGTCTTAGGATTAATGGGAACCGATTTGTTAAAATAGAGATCGATAGGATTACAAATGGGGAGGTTATGAAGAACGTTTTGATCTCACGAATATAAGAATTGGCTCACTCAACCCTTACAAAGAATTATTGATTTAGCTACTAGACATTATCATGGAAAAATGCGAATAATTGTTCAACATGAAAATGGAACTAAATCTGTAATTGTCAAATCCAGAAGCCAGAGATGGAAGATGTCCGTGTCCAGTGGCCTTTCCTAGCCTTTATCTAAGGCTAAGGAAGATCCCCCCTTTTTTCAGACTCTTTCAAAATCCAAAATTAAAAACTAAATATTACAAAATAAAATTGTTCAAATTCGAAAACTAGGATAAAGATAGAATATTGTTTGTTCAAACATGATCGGATTAGGATCCGTGAGTCCACTTAACAAACGGCTCTCCCCTCCAGTCCATATCCAGTTGTCGCTCCAACCCACACGCAGCTCCGTGATTCCACACCCAGCATGTCTCTAGCTTAGCAATCTTGGCCGCAGGCCTGCAGCCAAGATTGCTCGTTTGTCTAATACAAGCTCTAAAACTTGCATGTTTCCCATTCTCTCCACCTCCACGAATATCTGCACAACTAAGGAAATTTGACACAGTTTAAATAGTTTTACCACTCAATTTTCCAGAATTAAATGGTAAAAACATACGAAAATTATGATCAATCGCACTGCACTAAGATAAAAACAAAATCAACTTCCTTATCAAGAGAATATTCAATCAATCTAAGCATCAGGAAAATATGTCATCCATTCTTATCATACAAACAAACTTAATACAAGCCTTAAAGAGCATCTGCATCTTGCCCAAGAGATAACGACCTCAAGGATAAGGCTTTTCCACAACTTGCAGCCGTAAGCAGTCTTCACCGGATGGGTATAAGTACTCACACTCAGAAACAAGGCTAAGTGTTTACACTTATGAGAATGCAACAAACACAGCACATAAATCAAATTTGCAAAGTTAATCTAAGTGAAGGATGCACATGCATAGGCATTCTAATAATCAAGAGTACTTTGCAAGAGAAAGGAAGGGTGTAGTGTAGGAAGAAGGAAAAGAGGAGGGGAAGAAGAGAAAGAGTCAGTTTAGAAAGGGGGGAAGTCCTTAGCAGCAAAAAGAGTGGTTTAGTGAGTAGTACTCGACGACGGGATGTAGCGAGGGTAAAGCGCACCAGTTTTTCAATTTTCACTAGGAATGCTCCTTCTTAAGATCATCTTTTGTTGACTCTAGACCATTTTTTTGGTACTTTCTTCTACTTTTATTTATTGTGTTCTTTGAACACCGTTATTCTTTGAATTTTTTCTTCTCTTTTTTTTTCTCTTTTTTTTTCTTCTTTTTAGTCAAACATAAATACGAGCAGTAAGCAAAGCAAGTACGGTTTCCACCTTTTCTTTCCTCAGTTCTGGTTTTGGGCGGCTACCTTCAATTCCTACTTTCCTCTGCCTTCTTCTAGTGTAGGCCATCAACAATCCTTCAAGGTTTCTTTTTCATCCTACTAGCAACCTCAATCAAACACTACTCACTAGTTAAGGAGAAGTTTAGATCAAATAAAAAGGACTTTCAAATGGTTTATAAAAAAGGTGAATAGCAATGTAGAATGATGTACGAAGATAAACATTGAGGACCAACAGTTGGAAAATTTAAACAATACGAAAGCAAAGTCCAATGTCATTTCACTGCTATCCCATGTCTAATGGTGCATGTACCATGGATATTATGCAAATCTAACTAGTGTCAGTTATGCATTTGCGCTCATGAAAGAAATAAGGCGTGAAGGCTCGAAGTACTCACAGGGATATGCTTGTGACTACTTACGTCTAAGGCATGTTGTGGATATAAGAGCAAGCAGGCAAGATCATGCATGCCATATAATTTCAATGAATGCCCAAATTATCTATGATGCAGTAAAGTGATAAACGTGCTCAATCTAGGGAAGGTTTGAAAATATGAGGGTAGTGTGGATTTTAATCAAGTCAAGCAATATTTACAACCACAAAAACTCAAAAATCTTTAAAAATTTTAAAGGACAAATTAAAAGTTTCCCCCTCCCAATGTAGAAAAAGGACCGCACAAGGATTGTACAAGGGCTAGGACTAAAAAGGCAGAAAAGAAAATGGACTTCCCTAATACGTGCAGTAAGGGTAGTGAGGGCAGGAAGGAGGACCATTCAAGAGCTGGTAGGAGGGGGGTTCCTCTACACCCGATGAGTGGCAATGGACTGAAGCAAGGAGCTCATTATTGTGAATTAATATAAAAGGTTATATTCCTGTAAAACTAGCATTGATTAGTGAGGTTAGGTTAAATGCAGCTCTCATAACTCGAACTATTCCCTATAACCGTTGGTATCACACTTACTTTTGTCACCTCAAAGACTAAGACAAAATTTTTAAATATGCGATTTTCAGAAAAATTCTCATTTTATTAATTCAGAATAAATATTACATGGTCTTGTTGATAGCATATTTTTATTCACGATTTTCTTCCCATTTTCTCACCCATTTAAGGCATGATTCTGCTAATTTACCCTTGATTTCATGACTATTGCAGATTTAGGCCTAAAAATGGAGTTTATGCTAAAACATGCATTTTTGGTGCATTTTGAGCGAATTCGAGCTTCAAGACCCAGAGTTGAGGTCCCGAGTCCGAACCAGCGTTCAAGGTCCCGAATCGGATTCACCATTCGGGACCCCGAAGGGCAAAGAATGACATCTCCACATGTCGTCTCGCCAGAGCTTCCATGTGCCTCCTCTGACACTGTTCCTACGCTCTGCACTGATTACCAAACACCTGCCGATCTGACCAGTTCAACCTCGAGCTCAGTCCAGACCTGCCAAAGCTGGAAAAATCAGACAGCTTTATGCTTTTCCAGCTTTGTGCTTTAAGGAACATGGATCCACTTCTTTAGGCTTTCAATTAATGCATTTTGTCCCTAGTTTTTGGGCTGTAGATATTTTGTGCTTGGAACCCTACTATATAAAGGGCATCCAAGAATAGTTAGGGAGATCTCTTCCTAATTTTTAATCACTTAGTATAATTTAGTTTTAGTTTTCTTAGACTTCTCTCTAGTTTATCTCTCTAGTTCTTGTTAGCTCATCTTCAACCTTGCCGCCGGGCTTCAAACGGATTTTAGTAACAAGTTTTCTTCCCTTCATCTATTTATTTACTTGTTATGCTTTCTTTAATTGTTATTTATTTATCTTTAAGCATGAGTAGCTAAATTCCTAGTTCTTGGCAAGGCTGATTCAAGGGTTGCAGGGGCAGATTCGAGACCTTAATGTGCTTGAAATATTCTTGATGTTATATTCAACTATTCATCGGTTTAATTATATCTTTGCATGATTTAATTTGAGGCTTGATCAACTGATAATTATCTTGTGTAAAGGCTGCCATTTATGTGATGAATACGGAAGGAAAATTGCATGAGTAAGTAGGCATCTGTTTAGTCTTGACTGTGTCAAAGTGGTCTTGAATAGATAGGTTGGGTAGTTGATTAGGGCTGGGTCACGAGCCTGACAAACTGAGGGACTTTAGCTCTAGATCTGTCTTTTCTTAGCTTCATGGGCAGTTTGAGTATGGCCCTCCCGCATTCGTGCCTGGAGGGATGGCGAACTGTCAAGACTACCTCATATGTGGAAACGGGGGGTAGTTTCTCTTAAGAGAAAAGTAGGGGATATCCGAGGAATCTGGTCCCCATGTCATTTCTATGACATCTTGAATAGAATATCCTTGAGCTGATGACGATCTGGTCCCGAATGCAACCCAGAATGCCTTTGCCAAGAACATTTTCTCCATCTGATTATTTGTGTTTATTTCGCCCTTGTTCTGTTTCACGCCTGTGTCGATATTTCTGCACTTACTGCTGACTTGTTTTATTATTCCTGGAATTAATTATTGATTTGCTTATTTTACCATTCGGGACCTCGAACGTGACATTCGGGACCCCGAATGCTGCTTTCTTAGATAGAATTGTTAGCTCCCGAAATCTGTCTTGGCCAACTCGTTTGGCCAAGTAAACCCCCCCCCTAACTGTTACTCTTTGTGCTCTTCTCCCCCGAATATATTCAAGACCTTAGATCAGTTTCTCACAATCCCTGTGTTCGACCCTGACTGCCACTGTACACTTTATCTCTTGTGCACACACGTTTTCAGGCACTATAAATCTATCATTTGACTGACGATCACTTGTCATGAGAAAACCCTGTCTTTTATCGAAGAGATACATGGCCTGAAGATTTCTAGGCAAAGTACATCTTGACAGCATCAACATTCACTGATTTTGGTAGATCGTCTCCATCCATATTGGTGAGCATTAGAGCACTTCCTGAGAATACGTGCTTGACTACATATGGACCTTCATACTTTGGGGCCCACTTACCTCGACCATCCTCCTGATGAGGAAAACTTTCTTTAACACCAAATCTCCAGCTTTGAACTCGTGAGATCGCACTTTCTTATTATAAGCATTAGCCATCATCTTTTGATACAATTGAGCATGACACATGGCAGTTAATCATTTCTCCAAGATTAGATTCAACTGTTCATACCTTACTCTTGCCCAATCAGACTCTTCCACTCCTGATTTTGCCAAGACTCAAGAGAAGGAATTTCCACCTTGAGTAGAATCACTGCTTTCATGTCGTAAATCAGGGAATAAGAAGTTACTCTCGTAGAAGTGCGAATTGCGAATTGCGATCCGATAAGCGTGTAAAGCGAAAGGGAGCATATCGTACCAATCCTTGTGAGTGACTACCATCTTCTGAATAATTTTCTTTAAGTTCTTGTTCGCCTCCTCGACTACGCCATTCATCTTTGGATGGTAAGGTGAGGAGTTTCGGTGCTTCATTTTCCATTGTCAGCAAAGGTTGTCGATCAGTTTTCCATTCAAATTAGTGTCATTATCTGTAATGATCGTTTCAGGGACCCCATAACGACAGATGATGTTCTTCTCAATGAATTGCATGGTCGTCTTCTGAGTGATGTTCGAGTAAGAGGCGACTTCAACCTATTTAGTGAAATAATCAATCATAACAAAGATGAAGTGGTGGTCATTAGAAGCTTTTGGATGAATTTGACTAATGATATCAATTTTCCACATTGCGAAGCGCCAAAGTGACGTCATGTTGAGATGGTCAGCATAAATTTGACATTTATGGCATTTACAGAAGTTGTCAATGCAATCTCGTTTAATGGTGAGCTAAAAATAACCTCGTCTTATTATTTGTCTCACTATCATGTGCCTACTAGCATGCGTGGAGCAGACCCCCTCATGGATCTCAGTCATGATCTTCCTGGCTTCAGAAATAGTAACACAACGAAGCAAGGCACCATCCGCCCTTCTCTTATACAAAACCTCACAATCAAGGTAGAAATCTAAAGTCAAACGCTGAATAGTCTTCTCACTACTCCGGCTTGCCCCCGGTGGGTACTCTCGATACTTGATAAATCGTAATAGATCATGGAACTATGGTCTTCCATCAGGCTCATCTTCTTAGGCAGCACAACATGTCGGTGTTTCCCTTACTTCCACTCTCAATAGTTGAAGCATTATCCCATATTCCAATTTGAACATTGAAGCTAGAGTGACTAATGCTTCCGCAAAATGATTCTTTCAATTCGATCAAACTTGGTTTCTTAAAACTCCTCCACAAGTTTGGTGAGCAACCTCTAATAAGGTATCAATTTTGAATCCTTGGTTTGCCATAAATCTTGAGCCTGATACTGATAGATGACGAGGGCAGAGTCCCCAAAGATCTCTTTCCATGGACTATGACTCCTTGACTTCATTGATTTACGCTCGGATGGCAAAAGTGGAAAGAAAATTGGGTCTAGTACATTTGTTAACCTCTTAGAAAAGCACATGGGAGTAGTTTATAATAATATTTTAAAATCACACTAGTGAACAAACTTATAGATTATTTTTTCAATTAAGTAATGCACTTTTATTTATATTATAAATGAAAGCTTAATTGGTTAATAACGAATTACTATATACGTAAATTTTAGTAAGAATTTCAAATTAGCAAAAATAAATTGTATTTTTATTAAATATATTTTATTTAAAAAATGATTCAATATTAATTTTATGAATTATGAGTGTATATTAAAATAATTTTTTAAATTTTTTATTTTTATTAAATATTTTTATGATACTATGAAAAATGAAAGAATGGTATTTTCTACTATGAGATATTCACATCATAATATTAAATTATAATAAACATAAAAAATTAAAAAAATATTTATCTAAATAATTTAATAATTGAAATTCTAAAATATAAAAGAAAAAGATGATTTAGTAAAGAACCAAAATATGTTAAATAGCGAAACAATCTTCATATGAAATTATTCTTTTGAAATTTTACTTTTATACATTTTTAAAATTTATCATTTTTTGCGTAAATTGACAAGGGTGATAAAATCATTTCCTTGGTTGATTACCAACTTCAAATAAGTTGTTGGAGCTATAATGTGAGAAATATCTTTAAAAGTATGAAATTGAAAAACGGTCACAATGAGTAAATTTTTCTAACAAACAGTTGGGTGGGATTATTTCACGTGTATAAGAAATTGAACCAAATTGTATCCTTAATAAATATAGAAGTATGAGGTATATAGGTTATATAGGAAATTTTACCCAATACCTGATAAAATAAATGCAAAACATAGGACACGAAAGTAGAAAAAAATACTCTAACATTATTATTAAGTTATTATTATTGTAAGCCTTAAAATATTAATTTAGTTATTTATTATAATTTAATTTTACCATTAGTAATAAAACATACATAAGATTCTAAGATAATTTATGGTAAAATAAAGAAAAATCTTTATGAGAATAATTGAGAAATTTATTTACATCATATTTTGCAGTGATAAGTATTGAAATATTATCCTTATATTATCAAAACAAAGTATACTAATTATATTTTTAAGAAAAATATATTATATATTGTACATAAAATATTTTCTACACGGGTTAATATTATTTATTTTTTCAGAAAAAATATTTTTGTTAAGAAAATCGCAAAACAACTATAACTGACAAATAAAAAGAGCAAATTTATAACTTTTTGTCAAATTAATTCAGTGGTAAAATTTGATTAATGAGTTTGAACAATATAAAAGGAATTCTTTTTAAGTTAGAGAAATTAAAAAGAGATACTAATTTTTTTTTTTTTTATATAATCTAATCATCAAATAGTTATAGTTATACATTTTCCTCCTATATTTATAAGTTTTTTTGCAACGTTTTACCACTTATCTTTATTTTTTAACCACTTATAATATTTATATTTAAAAAATTAGGATATTATTGGGTCTATAATGTAAGTCTTAAAACTATAGTGTCCAAAGTGAATGATTTTAGAAACTACAAAAAATTATGTAGTTTACCCTAAAATATGTGCTAAGTAAAGTAATAATATTTTTTTTAACAAAAAAATGGTTATATTATTAGTTATCATTTAAACACTATGGACCGAACATATGGCGTACGTTATAAAAATGATATACACTAAGTTTAATTTCAACCTCATGTACAAATAACCTAATAAATTTAATTACAACCTCGTATGCAAATAATAAGAAAAGTTGAAAACATTAATGTAAAAAACTAAAAAAATAATACATTTATAACATATTTAATTTTGGTAATAGATATAAATATTAATTTTGCATATCTTTTAAGTCCTTTATGAGTTTTATTTTTTATTTTTAACAAAAAAGTTATTAGTACTTTGCTATATCTAGGCTTCAACTGTGAAAAAAATGACAAGTTAAAAGTTATAATTGTACATAAAATATTTTAAATATTTATTGTAAATTTAAGGTTTTTAGAACGTTAAAGTAAAATTAAATTTGCGATAGGATATCATTACAATGAATAACTTTTTGAATGCTTAAATTTAAAAATTTAAATTAATTGACCTAGATTTGAATCTCACATCCGTCTATAAAAAAAAGTGTAACTCAATATGCACGAGTAAGATATAAAAAACAACAATAAAATAAATTGATTAATACGTAATTACTAATTTATATATTATAATTATACCTTAAATACATAAATAATTTTTTATCGTTAACTTAAAGTCCTTAAAACCTTAAAGTTAAATTATTTTTCAATATTATATTACCCAACTAAGTAACTTATTAAATTTTTATATTTAAAAATTAATAACAAATACTCCCTCCGGTCCGAAATGTATGACGTTTTAACATTTGCTTTTACTGTTCCGGAACGTATCTTAAGACGGCCGGAACAGTCACTATTTGAGATAATTTTGCCCCGAATTTTTTCTCGGAAGTACGTTAAGGATTAACGTACGTTCGAAAAAAAGTATGAAATTTTTTGAGGTCAAATAGTGCCTCATCCGGCCTCCTCGATATGTGTTCCCTACTGAATATTGGGATGCGAGGAAGTCATACATTTCGGACCAGAGGGAGTAGATGAGAGTAAATTTGTGTAAATTAATAACCTATTAGATTGCTATAAAAGTACATATAAGATCTCCCTATCTCCCTCGTAGATCTTTAATTAGGGCAACTGATATTGATGAAGTTGATATTGAATAGTTAAGAATATTAAATAAGAAATTATATTTTAAGCCAAAAATTATAGAAAAAAAAAGTCAAAACTTATGGATTAGATGAGATACCTAAATATCCTAACATTATTATCATCCTAATCTAATAAAAAATATTTTAAAATTAGAATAGTTTATTTATTTATAATGGTAATAATAATTTAATAACTAATAACTATTATTACTACTACTATTATTATATTCCAATAAAATAAGAAAGTATATTTTTTCTCTTTTGAGAGAAAAATATATGACATTATTACGAGAAGAAGAAAAAGTAAAGGGTAAATACAGTAACAAAATTCTCCTTTTTATTTAATTATGAACACAATTCTTTTTAGAATATTTTTTTAGTTATTATTATTGTTGTTGTTGTTATTTTCTATTTCATGCGTTGCTATTGTTAAAATAAAAACTAGAAAGAAAAAATATAAGAAGATGTGAAGTGATAATCCTTTGTAGCTAAAAATAATTTTTTTACAGAAAAAGTAAAATAAACAAGAAATTATCATGGCTCAATAAACTATTTACCAATAAAAACAAAAAGGAAACTATGTAATCATTTTTAAACTGTATTATTCTTAAACAATATATATACACAAATATTAAATTACTTAAGTTTGATTTCGGAAACTTTGTAACGATAAGGAATTATTTTTCCTTAGCCAATTATGTGATTTGTTTTCATACATAAACATGGAGAAAAATAGTTTTTACATTTACTTAAATCATAATTTTTAATTAAATATTAAAATTAATTATTTTTATTGAGTTTGAATCCTTAAAGACTAATTCATTAGTGGTTGTTTTTAGATAAATATTTACAGTATTTGGAGAACTGAAATAAAATAATATGAAACATCATTTTAAACATTTAAATTTAAATTTATAAAAATAATTTACATTAATCGAGTTAAAGTTATTTTAATTCTAAGAGCTTAAAAATAATTATTTAAGAATTAATACAATATTTTTTTACTGACACCTGCATTAGAGCATTAATAACAATACTAATATACTACCTACAATATAGTTTAAGTAATATAGTAAAATTTTATGTTAATCCTATTTGTATAAACACTATTAAAACTTTTATATTATAATCCTATCTATACTTGCAATAGAACATAAAAAAATATTATTTTTTTGTACATATTTACTAATAATATATAAATATAAAAAAAATATTGGTGAAAGAATTATTTCAAACTTCTATTTTTTAATTTAGAATATGGTATACTTTTTTAGTTTGTAGATATAGATATTAAAAATCATAAATATTAACATGTAATTTTCATATTCCTCATGTTTTTATGTTATTCATTTTAAAATTTTCAATTTAAACACTTTCTTTTTTTAATACTAAAAATAAAATACATATCTGTTCAATCAACTTAAATAATATTTAACTCTATTCAACCTGACCCTATAATTTTTGTAGAATTTGAATAAAAAATTGAATATATAAATTTAAAAGATAACTAAAAGTTTTATAAAAAAACGACCCGATCCTCCCGTGTACATCTCTCATGTGTTCTTACTTTTTAGACCATCCACAGCAGTGAGTGTCAAATTTTGGGTGTTATTCACTTTTTCTCGTGCCACATCAGCTTAACACCCAACCAAATTTTCAAATAACACCCACTTCTCACAGCAATGTGTTTTTCAGGATGTTATTTACTTTCTCTCCCTTCCACATCAGCTTTCCACTAACTTTCATTTCTTTTTCTTATTAACATTTAAAATTACTATAATTTATTTTTTATAATATAATGGAGATGTTCGTGTTAGGAAGATGGAGATGTTCATGTCCTTGAAGTCCAAAGAAAATCGTGATGCTATAGATGAAAATATGTATAAGATGCTACTGAAGGAGTTGTTTGAGAACTAGTTTGTTATTGTATGTTTTACTGTTTTAATTGTGTGTTTTATTTTCGAAACGTGTATTTTATTTTTGAATTATGTGTTTTATTTTCGAATTGTGTGTTATTTTGAATAATTTGTGGGTTGTGAAAGTGTATGTTTATTTCAATAATTTCGTTCAAATGTCATGTGGTGTTGAGTAATTATAGATCTCAAAAAATAAAAATAATGATATATTTTTTATAATTATTTTGTGTAATTATTATGAAAAAATGCATTTTAAAAGGAAAAAAATGAAATAAAATGTAAAAAACTCGAATTTTTGTTAGTGTTCAAATAATACAAATCTAGTCTCAATTTATAGATCTCAAAAAATTTAAAATAATGGTATATTTTTTATAAAATTATTTTGAGTAATTATTATGAAAAAAAACATTTAAAAATGAAAAAAATTCGAATTTTTTTTAGTGTCCAAATAATACAAACCACTCTATTTATAGATCTCAAAAAATTAAAAATAATGGTATATTTTTTATAAAATTATTTTCAGTATTTATTATGAAAAATCCCATTTAAAAAATGAGGGGAAAAAAAGAAGAAAGGATCCGGTGGCGAATGGCAGCGCGCCACGCGCGCTGCAGGGCTGACATTCGTCCAACTCAATTTTTTTTTTTTTAAAAAAAAAATGGCCTGACAGTGGGAACCCCACTGTCAGGAAAACGCGGGTGTCAAATTTTGACACCCGTTCGCGTGCCTTTGTCTAGAGACACTAGAAAAACCCATTGTTGTGGGTAAAAACACCCAAAAACACATTGGTGTGGATGGTCTTAGTAACAAACGTTGCCAAGGTGAACAAGAATTAGTGACACGGTGGGTTGCTATTAAAAAATGGAGTGTTAACGACTTTTTTTGGAAAATTATTAGAAACTGTAAGGGTAAATTTGATATTCTCCAGAGTCTTCATTCACCAAATATAAATATATATATTTATTATTATTATATACCCAGTTTTCTAGTATCATCTTTAACAAATGCAACCTAAACAATTCTACAATAATTAAAGGAGATGGGTTTATTTTAGCTTACGTCTTAGCTTACGCTTGCTTGATCGGTACAAGAAGTGAGAAACTAATCAATCCAGTGGCAGAGGAGAAGAGTCACCTGTCCACCACTTCAAGCATCACCATGGTAATGGTGTACTTAATTAATTACATTCATATCTTCATTTTGCTTCTTGTGTTATAATGGTGTACTTAATTATTATGGTGTCATGTTCTTGTATAACAGGCAGAAACCACCAATAAGCTGAAGCTGTACTCTTACTGGAGGAGCTCCTGCTCTTGTCGTGTACGAATTGCTCTTAATCTCAAAGGTTTCACCTCTTTATTCATCCGTTCTCTCTTTTTCCTGTGTGGGTTTCTTTCAATTTTCCACATGCCCTATTGTTTTTCTTCTTTTCTCACAGGTATAAAGTACGACTACATACCTGTGAACTTGCTCAAAGGCGAACAATCCAGTCCTGGTAAGGAAAATTGTTACCCATCAACTCCTTCTGTCCTTACATGCTTTCCTTGTGGAATTTGTATCAACGCAAACTCTCTGATGATGATGCCCAGAGTATTTGAAGTTGAATCCTCTTGGTTATGTGCCTACGCTGGTGGATGGGGACCTTGTGCTTTCTGACTCTCTTGCCATCTTGCTGGTCACCCTCTTCCCCTCCTTTTACTCATTCTTCTGTTCATGCCCTTATTTTTTATCTGTCCTTTTCTAAACTGTTTCTCCATGCAAATTTTCATGTATTAATGCTCTGCAATGTACAGTATTTGGAAGAAAAGTATCCTGAGCATCCTTTATTGCCCACCGATCTTCACAAGAAAGCCATCAACTATCAGGTTAAACTGCATTCGCTTGTGTATATATTGGTTTTACTATTCTCTTCAATGCACTTGTTTGTACCATGAATTTATTAGAAATTGTAGAGCTTGTGATATCCATCCCAAATTCCAGGGTTCATAACCGTTTCTTTGGCATTCTTGACTTGTCCTTTTCATTAACATTCAGCTGACTGACAGCTCCCAAACCAAGCATCATGTGCTCATCATTTCGTCTCATCCTTTTGCAGGCTGCAAGTATTGTTTACTCAAGCATACAGCCTCTTCAAAATCTTGTTGTGCTAGTGAGTATTTTGTTTGTGTTGGCCATCTTTAGTATTGTTAATGCCTTCGTGTGTTGTACTTTTTAAAGATGCTTATCCGACGTTCTTTTTATGTTTCTATCATTATTTTGCTGGATCCTGTATACAGAAATATATTGAGGAAAAAGTTGGTCCAGATGAGAAAATTCCTTGGGTTCAGACACAAATTTGCAAAGGATTTTCAGGTAACATACTGAATGTGTTCAACTAAACTCTTCTTTCTCTTCATTTTTGTTTTCCTTTTTCACACAACAAAGGTTCTTTTACTGAGTGTTGGTCTTGTTGAAATCTCAATTCTTCGTAAAAGTTAATCTTGTTGAAATCTAAGTGTTTGTCCAACAATACCTCCCTTACTTTCAAACCTAAGCTCCACATTTTCCTGAACGTTAATTAAGTTAGACTAGAAAAATTCTCAAAACGGGAAATTTCTGATAGGTACTAATGGTGCACCTTTTCCATACTTTTGACAATAGCTAAAGATAGTGTCAAGTCCTTAAATTCAGATACAGTAGCTCAATAGCAATATGTAATTTAGACTATATGAAGGTTTGATTATTTCCACTTCAATTTTATTTGCTTATTATTTTTCTGATTACTGTTTACATTGTTTCAGCTCTTGAGAAGCTTCTAAAAGACCATGCTGGAAAATACGCTACTGGAGATGAAGTCTCCCTGGTTCTTTTTTAGTTTTTCTCCCTCGTTTTTCTTTGTTTATGCATACTTTCCTTCTAATAGAGGACTATGTTATGGGACAAAAATCTGGGTCCGCTCTGGCTTGTCTCCCAATTCACTGATATCACATTTATATGATTTAGTCCCAATTATTACACTAAGCTCTAGTCTCTAAAGTTGCATATTGCACAAAATACAGAAACTTGAGTACTTCTGTACAACCACCTCTACAAAAATAAATTAGAAACAGCCTAAGAACTTGTTTAAAATTTTGTTACATGGTTTTACCATGCAGGCAGATGTGTTTATAGAACCTCAGGTTGATGCAGCAATTAAAAGGTTTAATGTCGACATGGTAACTCTCTCAGTTCCTCTATTTTTCTGTTCAATTCCCATTTTTGTTTGTAGTTTACCCGTCTAGTCACTAATGGCATAGCAGTTTGAAATAAAATGAATGCATTGCATTTACCTTTATGTTGAATTCCAATTTCTTGTGGTATGCATGTCTAACCTGTAAATGAGAACAAAATTGTTGCAGTAAAATTAAGTCGTTCACTTACTGTTGGTTGGTTTGAATTTTAATTTTTTGCGTGTAGCTTGCACACTAATTTGTTACAGAATAGATAGTTGTTTAAGGTAATAGTGATATCTGAAATAAGAAAAGAGAAGGAAAGAAAAAAAATGGAAGACAAAGAAACCTCCACTGTATTCACACCTAAGTATCTAAATTGTCTTTCAAAATTAAAAAAACTACTCCTTCCGTTTTCGATTAATTGACACTTTTCTAAAGATTTTCTAGTTCATCTCCTCTTGTCATTTTATCTTTTCCGGAACATATATTTTGTAGAAATGACAAATTAACCCTTCTGCATCAACTCAATTTGATGATGGTGCGGTAATTTGAGTGGAAATTAGGAAAAAATGAAACAATGTGGAATAAAATAAGATCAAACATCATTGTTTTAAATTTTGCTACTATTTCAGAAAGCCAAATAATTGAAAACGGAGGGAGTATCTCAATAGTAGCTAGAAGTTACCGTAAATGTTTTTTGCCCTCTATGTAGTGCTAACCGTCTGCCATTTTTGGTTTTCTGAGTAATGTTGTTAGATAATTCTACTTATCTAGTTGTTGTGATTTTACTTTTTAGTTTATTTTAGTGTGTTCTTTTATCTTTGGCTTGCACAGACTCAGTTCCCTCTTCTGTTGAGGTTGCATGAAGAGTACAGTGAGCTATCTGCATTCCAAGACACAAAGCCAGAGAAGCAGCCAGATGCGCCTCCGTCTCTCGCTAGCTGAAACAAATTGGTTCTGAAGGTAAAGCTACTGAATAGTGACAAACCAAAGTATGATCAAGTATCAATGGACTTGCAGTTTGCACTAATGTTCTGCAAGTTTTTGTTCCTTTTCTGTTTTGACTGATGTGCTTCAAGTAGCCACTAGCGCAGACTATTTGTTGGATAATGTAAATAGCCTAACTATAGTTCTTTCCTCA
Source organism: Viola odorata (assembly GCA_963691705.1). NCBI lineage: Eukaryota > Viridiplantae > Streptophyta > Magnoliopsida > Malpighiales > Violaceae > Viola > Viola odorata. The sequence continues at coordinate 15,624,283 of OY829540.1, read as the reverse complement.
GGCATGCTATTTTGGTAACCATAACCATTAGTGCTGGACTGAAATTTGTTTTTCCATCACAGATCAAACATCTCGATCTGAAGTTGCTGCATGTACATGTAGGACAACTCACTTGGAGCTTCAACCAGATGTGTAGAAGGGCATCGAAATAAGGGATGTCGTAATTAAGCTGAATAATGAAAATGGCGCCGTAGTTGTGGAACGATATCAGGAAATGAATTGGGATGTATGTCGTTGGTGGTGTTAATTTCATGTATGAATGTGTTTGTTGTGTGTTGATCATTGGGGTGCATATGCCATTTGCTATTAAATTGACACCCACAAAAACGGGTCCATATGCCATGTTCTATTAAATTCACTGCATTCTATACTCTCTTTTTTTCCCTTTTGGAATTTGGATGGAATGGAATTATCAATCATGTATATATGTGATCCCATCACAAATTGCAATATACTTACCTGTTGATTAAAATACACGGGAATCTTGGTCTACTTCAATGGCCGCTGTAATAAAACAAGGAAAGAACATATAGAAAATCCGCAAGAGGAGAGGATAGTTTGAATAGAACCAAGTCCAACCAACTGAAATGGTTGCGTGCAGAGTTGAACAAAGGAAGAAAGGTATATAAATGCAGAAAGATTCTTGAGCAATTTGCTTGAATATGTCATCAACATTTTTTCTTGCTGACCCAGGTGTCTTTCCCCTATTTCACCAACCAAATAAAAAATTATATAATATATTTGGTATTTCAATTAGGTCTCCACCCAAACTAATAAGGTGGTTACACGTGGATAAGTTTTTTTTGGAGTTTATCCCACCACTATTTACGTCTATAAGATTTTCAAATTCAAAATTTTAAGAAGTATAATGCATATGATATATTATATGAAAGTAGTCAAGTTTGGTTTCAGATATTAGGAAGTTTGTCAAAATGTCTAGTAAACTAATCAAAACCCTCTTTTCATATTATCGGACCTGAGTTTGACAATGTCAAGAGAGAGCTAGTGGTATTTGCTTGTAATAAACAAAGCAAGTAGGCACAAAAATATATATATTAAACTAGTAGAGAGAGTTACACAAACAGGAAAAAAAGGCTGCTATATTGCTGGAATCAAACATTTTTGTTTTGTCCCTGTCTTTTGATCTTCATCTGGTGATGGGTATCAGAAGAAGCAGACTTCAGCTTTTCCTGCATATTATATCCATTCAAATTCTGGTTACAGCAGCACTGACAGATCCGAACGACCGTAAGTAGTTCACTTCAACCTTCATCAAAACATGCCATGCCTCTACATGTTTCTTCAATCATCTCATAGTGAAAAATGAAAGCTGTTAGCTGTGCAAGCCTAAATATTTAGTTGAAGCTCATCTGATTATACATGTTACAAGAACATCAACTTCTTTTCGTATTCGTTCAAAAACTTCTTTTCCCATCGTTTCTTCTTTCTTGGGTTCTAATCTAACCATGATACAGTTGCTACCCTAAATGGCCTGACGGGTGACTGGAAGAATACACCACCAAATTGGGTTGGCAGTGATCCTTGTGGGGCTCCTTGGGCTGGAATTCAATGTACCAACTCCAGGATCACCACCATGTAACTAATTCCTACTCCACCTTTCTCATGCTTCTCTATTACTTGTTTATCTTGCCCGGGGATAACGCGAGCGCTTGTCATCAGAAACCTAGCAGGCATGGGATTGACAGGAACGCTGAACACGGAGATTGGCAATCTCCCTCTTTTGCTGACTCTGTAGGTTTTCTCTTGCAACCTTCTAATCTAATCCACCTGGCAGTAGTAGGAAGCATTTCAAGTTTACAACACCCAATCTGTTTAGTATGCTCTAATCATTTATCAGCTTTTGCACACAGGGATTTATCTCTAAACAGGGGCTTCACAGGGCATCTGCCATCGTCAATCGTCAATCTAACGAATCTTCAGACCCTGTAAGAGGATTCCAAACTCTGATGCGGATATATGTAAATTACTACCTTGATCCTCATGTTTGCTTTTTCTTGCATGCCAGATCCCTGATAGGCTGCAGTTTCAGTGGTCCAATTCCTGAGAATATAGGATCTTTAACGAAGCTTGTCTCGCTGTAAGGATCTCTACTGCAAATTCTTCAAGCATTTATTTACCTGTGTATTTCTCTGCAATTTCTGGCTTTCTACATGTCCTGAATGTGGAGACCTTCCTTTTACTCTCTGCAGATCTCTAGCTTCTAACAAGTTCACTGGACCAATACCGCCTTCCATCGGCAAGATGTCTAATCTTACTCTCTTGGATTTAACTGAAAACAGCCTCAATGGAACAATTCCTGTTTCAGATGGGACTTCACCTGGTTTGGATTTGCTACTCAAAGCTAAGCACTTGTAAGTAATTTAAATCACTTCTTCATGTGCCACTGCTTTCCGTCTTTTCCCTTCTTTCTTCCAAAATAGAGGTGTGATGATCATATTCACTGTCCACAGTCACATGGGAAAAAACCAGTTTTCAGGCCCCATTCCACCCAAACTTTTCAGCTCAGGCATGCAACTGATACATTTGTAAGTTCTGCTAGATTAAATGAATACAGGATCTACTTAGTTCTTTTTTTCCTTTTAATGTAAAATCTAATGTTGGTAATCAGTGTTGGACCAAAAGCACTTGGGCACTTGAACAGAACTAAAAACACTATCTCAGGTTCTCAAAGATGATAACAAGAAGAGTTGGGAAAGTTCCTCACTGTCCTTTTATACTTTTGTATGTCAATGTCAGGCTTTTTGATAGCAATCAACTCATTGGCAGCCCCCCTTCCACGGTACAACTGGTTCAAAAATTGGAGGTGATGTGAGTATATCCTTAATTTCCAAACCGACTAGGTTTTGAATTTCCTTCTGGCAATAGGCTCAGTAACGCATGATACCGAGTACATTGTTCTGCTGTCAACAGACGCTTTGACAGGAACAAAATGAGCGGACCCATTCTTCTCAACTTCACCGGCTTTCCAAGTCTCAACACGCTGTAAGGAGTCCAGCAGCATTTACAAGTTCCTTCTGTAGTTTCATGCTTCCTCGAGACTGACTTGGGTTAATTTGATTTAAAGGTACTTGTCGAATAATAATTTCACAGGCTCCGTTCCCGACCTTAGTGCCATGAAATTCCTCTACTACTTGTGAGTACTTAATGATTCTCTTCTTTCACATACCACAATGCTTGCCTTGGAAGTCATTGGTCATTGGATTTGATTTGCAGGGACATGAGCAATAATAGTTTTGATCCATCACCGATTCCACCCTGGTTTTCAAGCCTCCAATCCTTGACATCATTGTACCTCTCCACCTCTCACACAAGTTTTGTTTTTTTTGGCTTTCCTGAAATGCTTAGCAAATAGACTCAAGAATAGATCATTCTTCCTAATCTGCTTTTGTCACGGGTAGAATGATAGGGTAGTTAGGTTATTGACTAGAAATATATACTGTGTTGAAAGGACAATGGAACGCACACAACTTCAAGGGCCAGTACCAACCTCACTATTCAGCTCTCCTGAGATACAATCCGTGTGAGTATCTACGCACCCTTCTTCGCATCTGCTAGATTTCTTTCCTGGTATCAAATCAAACAAAACTGTAGAACTTTATGTCAACATGGTAAAGTCAAACAAGATATAAGCTGATTGTTTTGTTAACGTATGATGTCCTCAAAGCATTCTAAGCAACAACCAGCTTAACAGTACATTGGAGATTGGCAACAACTATGGCAGCCAACTGCAGCTCATCGACATACAGAACAATTCCATTGGTGGATTTGCAGTAGGAACAGAATACCGTAAAACTTTAATGTACGCTATGTTCCGTAATAACTTCCCAACTATCTTTGAGACAAGCAACTGCTGTTTCATTTCTCTTTCACATGCTTCATTCTTAGACCTAATAGTTTATACATTTAATATCACCACGCATGACTTTCTTCAGGCTTCAGGGGAATCCATTCTGCGAGAAATTACCAACACCCGAAAGCTACTGCACATTTGCTCCACTTCCAACTTCTTCATATTCTACACCACCAGCAAAGAATTGTTCGCTCAGTCCTTGCAGTGGCAATCAAATTCGGAGCCCCAACTGCGATTGCGCACATCCAATCACGGGGAATCTACACTTCAGATCTTTTACCTTCTCGGACTTCACCAATGCCACCTACTACATTTTGCTCCGGGAATCAATGATGGATGCTTTCAGCTCCAATCAACTACCAGTAAATACAATATCCCTAAGTAATCCAATCATCGAGAGTGAAGAGGAGTACCTTCAAATAAGATTGGAAGTCTTTCCAACTGATGGTGACCGTTTTAACCGAACAGGATTTTCAGTTCTTACATCTCAGATCAACAATATAAGCTTTTTCCAACGACCACGTTATTTTGGACCATTCTTTTTCCTTCTTGACAATGACATCTACTTTACAGGTAAAGTCAAATTTCCAATGAATACTTCTGTGTTTTCTGATGGTGTAATCAATTCCGTGGGATTTAACCCTACAGTAAACATCATGGTCCAATAACTTTTAGCTCCACCAATCTGATGCTAACTTTCTAGTGTTTGTTCTATCCTCATGAAATGCATAAATGTACAATAGAACCAAACAGGTCATCAAAAACCGGTCTCATCATTGGAACAGCAGTTGGTGCTTCTATATTTGTGCTGCTGTTACTCATAACTGGACTTTATGCTTTCCGTCAAAGGAAGAGAGCCGAAAGAGCTACGCATCTAAGCAATCCTTTCGGTAATGGAAGACAAAATCTTAACCATGTGATGTTAAACTCCTATGATTACTTATGCTGCTTTACTATACACATGCAGCATCCTGGGATCGCAATAAAAGCAGTGCACCTCCACAAATAAAAGGAGTAAGAAGTTACACTTTTGAGGAGCTCAAGAAATGCACTGATAATTTCTCGCAAAGAAACATTATCGGCGCTGGGGGATATGGGAAGGTATGTTGATTACACTTTTTGAAGTAGTGAGTAAAAAAATACAAAGGACTCCCATTTCCCTCTTCTTACACTGACACCTTCAAAACTGTGTTAGGCCGATCAGCCCAAAAACATGCTCGACTATTATATAAAGTTCAAACATTATTAAGTTACCAAAACAGGCTTAAAACTCTAAAATGAGGCACCATATTTACAGGTTTACAAAGGAACTCTTGCCACTGGGGAGCTAGCTGCCATTAAAAGAGCACAACAAGGGTCATTGCAGGGTAGCGATGAGTTCAAGAATGAGATTGAGCTCCTTTCAAGGGTTCATCACAGGAATCTAGTCAGCCTTTTGGGTTTCTGTTATGAACTGGGTGAACAGATGCTGGTGTACGAGTATGTTCCAAATGGTACTCTAAAGGACAACATTTCAGGTACTTCCATACGATTTCCTGAAAGGAATACCATAACTTGTCTCCACCACAGTTGTTAACTTCCATTAATCTCAAACTACATTCCTCATTCTGTGAGTAAACATGTTCATCAACTCTAAATATACGAGTCATTAGCTTGCACGATTCTGCTACCTGAGTGAATCTCCCAAAATATAATTAAATCACCTATTCCACAGCCTTAATCTCTAGAAAACGTGGATAGAAATGCTAAGAGAAAAAAGAAAAAAGAATGGCCTTTGACTAGCGAGCAAGGCTGGTTAATCACAAACATGACCAATTGGCACTGAAGGAATATGATTGCAGATTAGCTGAATCTAGAAAAGTGGTAGATTGGCTCAGGTTTGACAGAAAAATTAGTCGTTTTTCAAAAACACCTTTACTTGTAATATGCTACATAACCCTGCGTCAAATTTAACTCGATCAGGTAGGAAACTTCACATACTGATGTGCTCAGTGAGCCAAGTTGAGCAGTGATCAAACTTTGCTTCAAAGACTTTATTTAACGCAATACAGATGATCATCTCTATCATACAATCAAGTCTGACGGAAATTCTAGGCTAGCCATATCAACTTTACTCATTTTATAGGACAAACAAGCCTTTTTCACAGATGATCCTTCGACTAAATCAATTCAGTGAAACTGCCTAGTATGATAGATTTATACGGGACTTTAACTGAGTTTTATGCAGGTAAGCTTGGAACCCAGTTGAGTTGGAGAAAGAGACTGACTATAGCCCTTGATTCAGCCAAGGGTATTGCTTATTTGCATGAGCTTGCCGACCCACCAATCATACACAGGGACATCAAGTCGAACAATATCTTAATGGACAATCACTTAACTGCAAAGGTTGCTGATTTTGGTTTGTCAAAGCCATTGGAGGAGGGAGAAGGTCATGTTACTACTGGTGTCAAAGGAACAATGGTCAGTATATATAGCAACATTCAAGTTCTTGCTGATAGAGAGTATTATTAACTGTTGCTATCCAGAAAGAAACACGAGAAAAGTCCACAAATTTTGTTTGAGAAAAAAGAAACCTAATTCGTATAAGAAGCTTTCATTATGAATTTGACTAGATTATAGAAACACGATGAGTATCACTTCCAAACACGTTGAAAGTCACTGGTTCAAGAGAAGCAATAAAATAAAAAGCTTGACAGTTCATTGAATATCCAATCATAGTAATGCATGATGACACTGATAACTGATTTTCATGATTGGTGTAGGGCTACATGGATCCTGAATATTTCATGACCGAACAGTTAACAGAGAAAAGTGATGTTTACAGCTTTGGAGTGGTAATGTTGGAGATATTAACCGGCAGAAAGCCGATAGAGCGTGGAAGTCATATTGTGAGAGATGTCAGGATGGCATTGGACAGGACGAAAGATTTGTACAATCTTCAAGAGATTCTTGATCCTGCAATTAGCTGGAACACAGCAATAAAAGGAACAGAGAAGTTTTCAGATCTAGCACTTAGGTGTGTTGAAGAAGCAAGAGCTGGGAGGCCTACAATGGGTGAGGTGGTGAAAGAGCTTGAGGACATCCTCAAGCTGGCCGGTGGTCTGGACCACAAAGGTGATACAGAATCCAGTATTGAAATGGTATACACTTCAGCAAGTTATGATGGAAGATCAGATGAGAGTTTCTATGACTCTCACAAGAACAAGGCCAACTTTGAGTACAGTGGAAGCATACCACATCTTGATATTGCACGTCAGTAGCAGCAAATTGACATTCTTAAATTATGTCATGATATATTTTTGCTTTGCTTTTCTTGTTAATACAAGATTGTTCGTTATATATTTAAGATTGTTTTGACCTCTGCAAAGTATTGCTTTGTTTCTAACACCACTGAAATGATTCAATGTAGCAACTCTAATTATTCAGGGTTTTAATATCTATTAGTGATAATGTCTAAGAAATGGGATAAAATGGTCAATTCCCTCTAATATGACTTCTCCAATTGAGCTCTGAGATTGCTCACGTCAGTCACGGCAGAGAACTTGGTGAAAGACCTGCTAAAATCTTCTTAGGATTTCTTGTAAAGTAAGCACTCTGAAATTTAATTTAGCTTATGTTCATCGTAATCAAAGTCGAAGATTAAATGTTGATTAGCAAATAAAATCATAGTTATCAGAACCGGACCGGATCGGCCGGTTCGTCCGGTTCAACCGGTGTTTTTCAAGTTTTCGGTTCGACTCAGCTATCGAACCGAATAAGCATGTGAACCGGGTTCAACCGGTCAAACCGGCCGGTTTTTATATAACCGGCGAACCGGATTGAACCGGGTTGAACCGGCCGGTTTGATGAGCCAAACCAAAATGACGCCGTTTTGGTTTGTGGTTTTTTTTTTTTTTTTTTAAATTTGATGGGTCGGCCCATTACAGGCATGTGCCAGCCCATCAGAGAGGCAACCAAAACGACGCCGTTTTGAAAAGTCCCAAAACGACGTCGTTTTTGGACTTTTTCAATTTTAATACTCCCTCCTACTTTATATAACTGACGTTTTCATGGACTTCACTTGGATTAAGGCAGGTCTTGTTTCATTACTGTTGAGCAGGAGGGAGTACTATTCTGTCCAGTATTTTGTCGGTGTGGGCCGCACAACTGACAACTTTTTTGTACCCACCCAACGAGAGCTTCTTCTTCCTTCCTTTCTGCGTACTCCTCCCAACCTTTTTCATTCCCCCCAAGAAAAAGGTATGACAAGCCCAAGGGCTACAAAAGTAAAATCACTGTGCTTAGCACACACAATTTCCAAGGCGTCATTTAAAAGGGATAGTGTAAAATTCCCCAAACGTCAGTTATATAAAGCAGGAGGGAGTAATATTTTTTGATATATTATAAAATGCTACAGTAAAAACCAGCCGGTTCAATCCGGTTTAATCTGGTTTTATTGTCTAAGATTTACCGGTTTAATGTGTAAACGGTTCCGGACGGACCAGCATCTACAATCCAGTCGAACCCGGTTAAACCACCAAATTTTCAAAAACGGTTCGTTATCCGGTCCGGTTCTGATAACTATGAGTAAAATCAAGTAATCAATGGTAAAAGTAGGAGGTTTGCAGGCTCTATCCTTTTCTCTGTACCAATGAAGGTATTTATAGGTGACAGATAGAGTTGAGGGACAGACCAGGTATTTCCCAAAAAATGATGTCAGTCTCCAATAAGACGTGCACAACGTAACTAGATGACAAGAGAATATCCCCCCTGGTAGCCCACCAGTTAGGATATCAAGTCGGTTATTCAAGTCCCTTCATTCTCGAGACGTCATGCTATCGTCATCGTTTTACGTGTGCGTCCGTGTATTAAAAATATTCTCAGCATATTAGAATAATCTCGAGAGCCATTTCGCGACCTTAACTGAATTTTTGGCTCTCGCGTTTTATAAATCTCGGATCACCTTTGTTCTTTGACTCTCGTGAAGCATCATTCAAGCCCCAAAGCTTTCGAGTTTTCAATTATTATCAATTAGAATGTCATCATGTAACCAACAATTAGGTGAATTGTAAACGAAGTAAAAACCAATAACTGGTTGGTGTGAATAGTTTAACACTCTTACTCTTTAAACAAAACTAAAATCGTTCGTTCAATCATTTTGTAAAAATAAATTACCTACTGGTTGCACTTAAACCCTAAGTGGGCAAACAATGTAGGGACATAACCGGTGGTTGAGACCTAAAACGAAGAAGCAAAAACAAGCACGCCAAAAGAAGCACAAGGTTTGATAGACAAGTAGAATCTGCATCGCTACAAACGAGATAATGGAAAAGCCATTAAAGCAAGCTACTATAGCTTATATGGGTTAAATTGTATTGTTGGTCTCTCTATTATGACCATTTAAACACGTTTATTTCTCTATTTATGTTTTGGATATATTGAGTCCCTCTACTTATACTCAAGTGATATTTTACATTCCTCTCGCTTACGTGTTCGACAATTAGAATTTTTTTCAGATCAGACTAGTCCACGTCAACCATTTTATTATTTTTATTTGGGTTAAATACAAAAAAAAGTCCCTGCAGTCTAATTGATTGACTTTTTTCATCCCTCTGTTTTTTTTGAACTATTTTTAGTACTCCGAGTCAATAAAATGACTTTTCTCATCCCTCACCCTAACGCCGTCCACGTTTTCCGTCAGCTTGCCGACGTGGCATGCCACGTGTAACTGACACGTCACCGGCTTCTGACGTGTCATGCCACGGCACACAAAAAACTGACGCGTTGTGACACGTGGCACTGCCACGTCACCGGCTTCTAGCGTGTCATGCCACGTCACACAAAAACAGACGCGGCGTGACACGTCACCGACTGCTGACGTGTCACGCCACGTCAGCAAAAGATCAAATCTTAAAACATGCTACCAGATCTTGCATGAGGTTGGGCTCGAACCCATGACCTCATGCTTGCCTTGCACTCTACCAACTGAGCTACACAGCTTTTGTGCTACCAAATCTTGCATTTTTTTTTATATATTTAAATTTTAATGGACAAATTGATAATAGTTTGATAATAGTGTGTCCTATAAAATTTAAATATATAAAAAAAATTGATAATAGTTTGTCCATTAAAATTTAAATATATAAAAAAATTGATAATAGTTTGTCCATTAAAATTTTAATTTTTTTTATAATAGTTTATCAATTTTATTTATATATTTAATTTTTAATGGACAAACTATTATCAATTTTTTTTATATATTTAAATTTTAATGGACAAACTATTATCAATTTGTCCATTAAAATTTAAATATATAAAAAAAATGCAAATAAATAATTAGAAGTACTAATAGCCCACCCATAATTAAATTTATATATAATAAATATATGAACAAAACATAAATATCTTATTTGAAAATTGAAATATTAATAATTTTATAATAAAATTTAAATATTTAACATCATAATAATTAATAATTTAAAACAACCTCGGGTCGAGAGATGATCTGCACAAAAGTTGGAAAATGTTTGAGTGTTATTGTTGAAAAACATGGGAAGTAATAGTCAGATTTTATTAAATATTAACACAAAAGTTGTGTAGCTCAGTTGGTAGAGCGCAAGGCAAGCATGAGGTCATGGGTTTGAGCCCAACCTCATGCAAGATCTGGTAGCATGTTTTAAAATTTGATCTTTTGCTGACGTGGCATGACATGTCAGAAGCCGGTGACACGTGGCATGCCACGTCGGCAAGCTGACGGAAAATGTGGACGACGTTAGGGTGAGGGATGAGAAAAGTCATTTTATTGACTGGGAGTACTACAAATAGTTCAAAAAAAACAGAGGGATGAAAAACGTCAATCAATTAGACTGCAGGGACTTTTTTTGTATTTAACCCATTTTTATTTCATCTCACATATCAAGTCATATTATTTTCAGTATTTTATTCGCAGGGCCCACCCATAAATATTTTGAATTTCAAACGAAGAAGAATATTTTTCTGAAATTCATTTTCCACGTGTAACGTGACGTGACATGTAAGGTGGAATAAAAAATAATAAAAATCGTTGATGTTGACAATTCTAATCTTGAAAAAACTCTGATTGCCGGACACATAAATGAAAATGACCTAAAATGTCACTTAAATATAAGTAGAGAGACTCAATATGCCCAAAATATAAATAAAGAATTAAATGGGTCTAAATGATCATATTAAAAGGACTAACCGGTGCAATTTATCCATAATTAATGCTATAAATCCATTGCGGAATTTGACTGGCATGCATTGAATATCTTTGAAGAAGTCCGGAGATTGGTGGTCTTACTCAGTACTCACGCAATCGCGGCTTGGGTTGGATTGCTCACCACCGCCTTGAACACTGGAATAACCTGCACCAATCGGAGCGCGCCGCCCTGAGGAGATAGATCCATTCTGCGGCTTGTCTGTAACAGTACATCATGGGATTTAATTGGACAAGTGAGATGAAAGGAAACTTGTTATTGTTGGATTTCTAATAAGTTCACATGTGCTCTATATCCTACATGATCAATTCTTATTAACAAATTTATTCCCTCATTTTTTATTTAAATTTTGATTTAGATTAAAAAAATTGTTTGTTATATTAAATTAATTTAGTTTACATATTTTTTATCCGTTTCAAAGCAATTTATGATGAAATTTTTAAAAATTCTCATTGCACTAGTGATTGATTTAACTTGTATTATTAATTTATTTAGTTTTAATACAATGTATGATTTAAGTTGTGGAATTTGAAAGAAACTTAAAGAAATCATGAATGCATAGGATAATTGTTGGACAAGAATTCATAGTAATTGGTTGGATAATATGATTATTAGTTCACTTAATTGCTATTTGGGGTTTTTACGTGGAAGTTTTGCACTCGAATGATCATATTAATTTGGCCTTATATTTATTTTTGACTGAATTGAGGCTATATTGGTTGGAACTAGATAATTTGGTCCTCGGGTAGGATCCAAGCTGCACAACTTGCACGTTAGCATGCCACGTCATTTTTTGATGATGTGGCATGTGCCACGTTAGCTAGAACCCGACCGAAAAATTGACCCGTCCACCTGAAAACTCCCGACCCGACTCCAGCTTAAACTAAAAAAAAATGGGTTTTTCTTATGAGGAGGCCCTGCACTCAAATGATCCAATATTGATTTGAGTCCTCTACTCATTTTCGACTTAATTTAGAACCCTATACTCGTTGAAACAAGAAAATTCAATCCTCGAGTAGGAACCAAGTTGGCTAACATGTCACGTCATTTTTTAATGACGTGGCATAACACGTCTTGTGTCACGTTATCAACAACGCATCCAAAACAACTCGACCATAAAAAAATTAAAATCCAGATTTCTATGAGAAAAATAAGAAATAAATTAGAGAAAAGACACATTTTTATCTAGAAAATTAAGAAAAAGAATTCAAGATGATATTGCTTTTTACCGATTTATGAAAAATTAAATAGGATGTTTTTTTGGAAAATGTTAAAAAAATTAGAAAAAATTCTTTATTTAGGGTTAAGAATTCTTTTTAGAGAATTAATATAGATCAGAGGGGCATACTTTTTTTTCTTTTTAAAAGATTTAGGTTTAAGAAATCTAATTATTAGGTTTTTAGTTAGTTTAAACTAGCTCAATACAAAAATAGTTAATTGAAAGTTCAACTCTTTAATGAGGAAGACTGAATTTCTTATAAATCGGTAAAAATATATCAGTTTGTAAATATTTTTTTCTTATTTTTCTAGATTTTTTTGTCTTTTATATTTTTTTTGAGCCAATTGTATTTTAACCCCCTGAACTATCGCGGAAAACAAAAACCTCCCCTGGACTATGAACTTTTTATTCGACCTCCCCTGGACTTAAAGTCAACGCATCGTCGGTCCATTCCGTCAGTCAACCAAATGATCCGTCCTTTTTTACCTTCTGCAACCGGTATCCCATTTCCTTTACAACCGGTTACCTGCAGAATTAAATTACAAAGATCAAGTGCGAAAATATAAAAGGGAAAACACAAAAAACAAAAGGGCAATCCGGATTTCAAAACTTTTCACGCGGAAATGAAAAACTCTTCTTGATCAACAGTGCAACAACAAGGTTGGAGAAGATTAATCTTTGAAGGTAGCGTTGGAGAAGATTGTTTGGTGGAGGTTATTCGCGTTTGACCCGCAGCTCTTTATTTGAGAACGGTGATTTTGCGCGGTGAAAAGTTAAAGGTCTGTCGAGGTGTGTCAAAGCATAAGCTGTTCTTGTCGGTGTGTGGGAGGCGACGAAGGATGATAGGCCCACCTTGTCGAGCTGTTCCAACATGTCCACCAGTTCTTGTCGTTTGAAGTAGCGTGCTGCCGCTCTCAGAACAAGGTCAGTGACTTTTCTCCTTTACTTTTCCGCGTTATTATATTGTGGATAATGCTTAGGGTTTGAATAAAGAAATACGGAATGTGGTAGAATGGATTAAAGAAATATTCGATTAGGGTTTGAATATTCAATAGGATTAGGGGTTTACTGTTTGTGCTGTTAATATTAATTTGGTGCTAATCCATGACATAATGTTGTTGACTGTGAGAATATTCATGGGTGGAGTATGGGAATTTGCTCCAAAGTTACGTTACGTAGATGCAGTGGAGGTTTGTTTGCAAAAAGAGCATCAGAAGCTTTCAATTGCAGACATTCATAAAATAGTGGAGAGCAAAGGATATGCTCACAATGCACTGCATTATGATGCTAAATATCCATGGGAAGAAATGGAGGAAGGTATTAGGTCATTGAGGACGGAAAAACAAATGAAGAGAATCATAAATAAGATGATACTAGATGGTCAGGATACAGTGGAAGTGTATGTGGAACATGGAGTCCACACCCCCATATTTGTGAATAATGTTGATAGTAGTAGTGATGAGGAAATGGAAGGCGTGTCAGCATGTTATAGAACTGAGCTTACGTGTCCTCCCTTGATGCTTACCTTCGATGATATAGACCACAGGGAACCCGTAGGTGATAGTGGTGAGAGGGTGGAAGCTGATGCAGGTGATAGTGGTGATTGGGTGGAAGCAAATGCAGCTGATATTGATGAGAGGGTGGAAGTTAATGTACATGATGCAGATGAGAGGGTGGAAGCTGATGGAGTTGAGAGTATTGAGAGGGGTGGAAGGATGGAAACTGATGCATTTGAGAGGGTTGAAAATGATCATCCTCAGTTTGATCATGATGCAGATGATGAAGGTGGATATGACAGCCATGCTGATAGAACATACAGTTGGGAAGCCAATAGTGAAAGCAGTGGTGATGAACTTAGTGATTTTGTAGATTCAGAAGATGGGTCTGAAGAGGACCTTTTTGATGATGGGACTGAGGATGCTGGTGTAGAGTTTGAGGATTTCAATCTGGGGGGTGAGCAATGCAGAAGTGATAGGGTGAATAGGCCACCAGCTACAAGTTCTGGTCCCAATGTGCCTGATGTGGAGACTGACTACGAGGACAGTGATGTGTTAGACAGCCCCCCATGTTCAGACAGTGAGGAAGAAAGTGCTAGGCAGAGGTTTAAGTACTCAGAATTCAACGAGAGTACAGATTTTGGTGGGGAAATTAAGTTGGAGGTTGAGATGAGGTTTACTACTCATGTTGTTTTCAGGAAGGCTTTGATGGCTTACTCTCTGCAAGACGGCCATGATTTTAGGTTTGTGAGGAATGAAAAAAGTAGGATCACTGCCCACTGCAAGAATGAATGTGGATGGAGAATACATGCATCTCCATCGGCAGATAGGTCTTGCTTTCAAATTAAAACATTCAATAGGATCCATTACTGTGGCAAGGATGTTGAACACCGCAGAGCGACTAGCAGATGGGTAGCCCTTACCTATTTGGCAGATTTCAGGGATAATTTGGACACTGATTTGGAGATCCTTGGGAATAGGATCAGAAGGGAGAAGTTCCTATCAGTTTCATACTACAAGCTAGTTAGGGCAAAGAAAATAGCACAAGGTATTATTGAGGGAGAGCATGGGGAGCAATATAAATTGTTGTGGAACTATGCTGAGGCTGTGAGGAAGTCTAATCCTGGTAGCACAGTTTCGATTACTGCTCCAGATGGTTTTTTCCAACGGTTGTACATGTGTCTAGCAGCTTGCAAGCGTGGCTTTTTGAAAGGTTGTAGGCCGTTTGTTGGCATTGATGGGTGTCATTTAAAGGGGACCTATAAAGGACACCTATTGTCAGCAATTGGAAAGGATGCCAATGGTAACATCTTTCCTTTAGCTTGGGCTGTGGTGGACTCAGAAAACAAGGAGAACTGGTTGTGGTTTTTGGAGAGATTACAAGATGACATTGGGGACTTGGACGAATGGTGCTTTATGTCAGACAGGCAAAAGGTCATTTTATAGTACTTCTTTAGTCATTTCTAGTACTTATTTTATCATTTATAGTACTTAATTTATCATATATAGTACTTATTTTATCATATATAGTACTTATTTTTTCATGTTAACCAATAGAGTGACCTATGGTCTCATGTGCAGGGATTGCAAAGTATATTTGACACTGTTTTGAAGGACGTGGACCATAGGTATTGTGTGAGGCACATATGGGAGAATTTCAAAGGGCAGTTTGGTGGAAGCAAGTTCATGAAAGACCATCTATGGGATGCAGCAAGAGCATACACAAAGGCAAAGTTTAACATTCATTTGGAGCTGATCAAGGCCCAGAATCCTGCCGCACATGATTGGCTGAAAAGAATAAATCCTCGAAGATGGTCACGACATGCGTTCAACAGTTGGGTGATGTGTGATCTTCTTCTCAATAACCTCTGTGAGAGCTTCAATTCTTATATAAGGTAATATGCCATCTTAATCATTGTATTAAACTTTTCATTCTAAACCAAGTTAACACTTTTTTTATGTGGCAGAATTGCAAGGAAAAAACCAATATTAACTTGTCTGGAGATTATTCGGAGGTTATTGATGAAGAGGTTCTACATTAAGTATCAAGGGATTCAGTTGTATCAGGGAACAATATGTCCCAAATGGTTCAACAGGCTGGAAAAGTGTATCCAAGACAGCCAGTCATACATAGTGTATCCACACTCCCAACTGCAAAAGTTTGAGGTTGAGCATATTAATGGTGAAAGAGGGACGTGTGACCTGCAGCTGAAGACTTGCACTTGCAGGAAGTGGGACTTAACTGGACTGCCTTGTAGGCATGCATCTGCAGCCTATTTATTCCAAAGGAAAAATCCCCATGACTTTGTACATGTAGCCTATCGGAAGAGTGTATTCCTTTCGTCTTACTGTGATGGCATTCTTCCTGTCCCAAACAAAAGTGCATGGCCAGTAGTGGAAGGGTGTTATGAAATTAAACCTCCTCAATTTATGATACAGAGTGGGAGACCAAGGACTAAGAGAAGGAGAGGAGCAGGAGAAGCTGGACCCCCCAACCCAAACAGACTTCAGCGGAATGGGGTTGTAATGAATTGTAGAAATTGCAGAGGAAGAGGTCACAATACAAGGACTTGTCCACTTCCTATGAGGGCTGACATACCACCATTAAGGAAGAGAAGAAGACAAGAACCACCCGCAGGCCCCACTGATGCACCAACTCCCAATGCAAGTAGTAATGATGCTGACACTACACAGGCACCATCTCCCAATGAACCTGAACCTGGACTTGAGGTAATTATGGTGTGAGTTATTTTGCTAACTGCCAATTTTTTATGAACTGTCATTAAAATTCTTATCTTTATTATAGGAAAATGAAGGGTATGCAAGTGCAGACGTCTGTGTAAATGTACAACTACTCCAATGACTACTAGGTCTACGTCTAGGGCAAGGGCAAGGGCAAGTGCAAGTGGATCTGGAAGGGCAAGGGGAAGTTCAAGTGGAGGTGCAAGTGCTACTAGTCCCAGCAGTGGAAGTGCAACTGCTTAGGCAGTGGCAAATGCAAGTGCAAGGGGATCTGCAAGTGGAAGTGGATCTGCAAGTGCACAAGGATCTGCATGTGCAACTGCAAGTGCACAGGCAGTGGCAAGTGCACAGGCAACTGCAAGTGCACAAGGATCTGCAAGTGCAACTGCAACTGCAACTGCAAGTATGGCTACCTCTACGGTTACACCAACTATAAGAAGGAGTCCATTGGTCATCTCTTCCCCCTTACAAGCTGGTAGCATTGCTGGTCAGACTTCCAGGAAAACGACTAGGAAGAAGATTTGGAGACCCCCAGGTCTCACTGCCAATTTCCTCCCTCCAAGGCCAGTAAGCAGATCAAGTGCAGGAGAACCAGTTCAGCAACGGACTACATCAAATCCTTTGCCACAGAATCACATTCCTACAAGGAAGTGGATACCTTGATGCAATTGTTGTGGAACAATTTCTGTAATGTTATTGCTAGTGTTTTGGGTACTATGTGTAATGCAAGAAAATTTAGGTATATTGTGGGTAATGCTACTGATTGTGTAACTATGTGTATTGCTAGTGTTTTAGGTACTATTTGACAGCTTCTGAAGCATATTTATGGATGGAAATTATGGAAATTATGGTTGGAAAATATGGTTGGAAATTATGCATATTATGGTTGGAAATTATGGTTACCAAATATTTATGGAATTTATGGTGCAAGTATTTGGTTCATGTACAGGGTAGTTTTTTGGCTTTTATGCATATTTGGGAATTATGCTGCCAATATTTCAGGCTTAACTGCCAATTTCAATTATATGGGAATTATGCAATTGTGAAGTCCTGGCAGTGCAACAAGAATTACACTAAGAAGCAACCATTGTTTAACCACAAGCAAAAAGATAAAATGACAAACAACAAATTGGCAGTAGCAACCGAAACTTCATTCAAACTTCATTCAAATAAGAGGACCATTGTTTACCCATAACCATCATGAACACAAATATAATTAACACAAACCTAATAAACAGAAACATAAAAAAAAGCCATTGTTCAAGGCAATTGCAGCATTCCAGCCCATCCTGGGCAACACAAAACAAACATAAACATAAACATAGACATAAACATCAACTTAATCAAACTTGGCAGAGACCTGACCCTCTTCATCATCATCACACTTCTCCCTCTTCCTCTTCCTCTCAGGCATATCCTTCACCTCCCCATGGTACGCATCACAGGCATCGAGCGCCTTCTGCGCCACCGATATCTCCATATCCGCTATGCTCAGCCATTGTTCCAGCAGCGTGATAGCGACCTTGATGCTCCCCAGGACTTTGCCAATGTGCTCCATATACTCCCTCACAGTCCTAGTGGAGAACCAATTCTGCACCCTTGCCTGCTCCTGCAAGTAAAACAGGTGATGGTTCCTCAAGCGCTTTAGGTCTTCTTCAACGTGCAGCTTCTTGAAGTGACAGATGGTCCCTGCCTCGCCGGAGTTATTGATGGTCGTAAGAGACTCCTCAACAAACTTCTCCTTCAGCGCCATGTTCATCATGTTGAAGACACGAGAGAGTTAGAAAAAAACGAATGAAAGTGATAGAGAAAAGAAAACAAGTCAGAAATATGCAAATTAAAGTGATGGAGAATGAGGAGAAATACAGGGAATTTATAGGAGGGATTGGTGTCCTTTGGCATTCAACGGACGCTTGGGGAGTTGCAGAATGCTCGTTCCCCAATCGTTGCTGTGACACCGTTTGGTTTTCCAAGCCATGCGTCTGTAGGTAATGATAACTGCTACCCAATAATCTCCAGAAAAAACAAACAATAAAAGAAACAATTCGCACAATTAACGAAAACTAGAAACTTTAATTAAAGTCGATTCCAATCCATTCAATGTACAAACCAAACATCAAACCCTAAACTAGATAGTCTAACTAAAAACCCTAGAAATTACGAAAAAACTAAGAACCCTACAAGTTGCAAACCGGATTAAAATCCTACAAGTTGCAAACCGGATTAAAATCCTACAATTTACAATAACAACCATAGAAAAGTAGGAGAAGCACGACGACAACAAAAAGACATAGGACATTAGATGAAAATTTATATCCTTTCGCCGGTTCTTCTGCTTTGCGAGATGTGGTAGCAACAACCACCTCCTTCAATTGCCTGCAAATAATATCACTTTCTACCCTCAAAACTTCGACAATTTCTTCCTTAAGATGACCCCAATCGTTCATTTCATCCTGCGGGGCAGATCCTTGCGCATTGCACCAAGCAAAGAACCCACACTCACCATACCCACACTTATAATACAACCTACTTGGGTTAGAGCTCGATTCCGAAACCCTAATCACAGCTTTAACCCCACACTTGCAATTTCTGTTCTTGTACCGTAGGCTCAATGGCTCGACAACACCAGGGCCACTACTCCCAGAGTTCGTTAATGTCCGAAGGCTTTCAGAGGACCTGGAAGACATGAAGATGGAGGAGCGATTTAGACAAAGTTTAAGATGTGAGTGATTTCGAGGGAGAAATTTCTAGGGTTCTAGCGAAACCCTAGAAATAATTCAAACGTTTAAAAGGAAAGGAATTTTTTGGAGAAAGAGGTAAAATGAATGAATGTAAAATGAATTTCGCGTTTAATACTTAGGATTTCAATTTTTTTTAAATTTTAGTAGCCGGTTGCAAGAAACTGGCTGGAGACAGTCAAAACTAAAGGAACGTTAGTTTGACTGACGGTAGGGGCCTGCATTTCATTGACCTTTAGTTCAGGGACCTCCATTTGAATTTTTTTAGTCCAGGGGAGGAGTCTGTTTTTCGGCCTAAGTTCAGGGGGATTTTACACTATTACCCCTATTTTTTTCTTATCTTTTATAGTTTTTTATAAAAGAAATCTTGATTTTTTTTGTCTGGTTGTTTTTAGGAGGGTTCGGTGCTAACATGACACATAACACATCATGTCACATCATAAAAAATTGACGTGACATGCTAACCTGACATGTGATGCAGCTTGGTTTCTGCCTGAGAACTAAATTGTTTGGTTTCAACGAGTATAGGGTAGTGTTGTCAATCTCATTCCATATCCGCTGGTATTTCAAGTAATATCTCATCCTAGTATAAATAAATAAATATAAAAGACTTTATGTTTCATCTCACTTTATATCTCAGTCATACCAGGCGATATGGTTGGCAAGTCCCGTGCATACTGGTATCGTTTGCTCTCGGTCTTATAAATTAAAAAAAAAGTGTTTAAGAGTCAAATCTATGTAGTCCATTTTTTACTACTCCCTTTCTATTCTACTCCCTTCGGGGGGAAATAAACGTTGTTTTAGGATTTGTTTTTACTGTTCATTTTACTTGTATTTTTAGTGTTAAACCTACTGAATATTGGGATGCGAGAAAGTCATTTAATTTGCCCCAGAGGGAGTACTAATTTGTGTTAATCATATATACTATACATTGAGAAAAGTGTAAGATTAACTGTATTGGATGCTTGTTAATTTTATGTAATATTATAAATATGGATTAAAAAATATACAATTCCGAGAGATAAAGAGAAATCGGTATTTTGACCGAGACTAGTACATCTCGTACCAATAACAAAATTCAGATGCCCACTGGAATGGGATTGACAACTTTGGTGTAGGGTTCAAATTAAGTAAAAAATGAGTAAAGAACCCAAATTAATTGGAGTATTTGAGTGCAGGGCCTCCTTATAATAAGGGTGGACATGAGTCAGGAGTTTTCTAGTGGGTGAATCAATTCTCGGGTCGGGTTCTAGCTAACGTGGCACATGTCACGTGTCACGTGTCATGCCACGTCATAAAAAACTGACATGGTATGCTGATTTAGCAAGTTGAGCAACTTGATTTTTTGGTCGAGGATCAAATTGTCTAGTTTCGACGAGTATAGGGTCCCAATTTAGTTGAAAAATAATATATGGCACAAAATTAATACAATTATTCGAGTATAATGTCTCCGCGTATAAAAACTCATTGCCACTTTGGTTGCTGATTGTTTGACATAACCGTGTCGGGCTGCCCATTCGGTTATTCCGAATTTTCGAATTTCTGAATTCCGAATTTGAGAAATTCGGAATTCCGAAATTTAGATTTTTCATCCCGTTCCGAACCGAATAAAAATGCTTCCGAACCCGAATTTCCGAAATGATAATTTCAGAAATTTCGGAATACCCGAAAATTCCAAAATTTCGGAAATAATTAATTGACACTATTTCCATAAACCACATGCGTACCTGTAAAATATGAGATTCAACAAGACAAACCTCACAAACCTGCAAAATTCACAACACCCACAAATCTAAAATCTAAAATTGATTCTCAATCGAAAACCACAAAATAAAAATTAGAATTGATTCAATTTTATGGATTGATTTAAGCAGACTAAAAATTGAAAGTAATTAAGAGAGAGGAGTAGAAGAAAGGAGAGGAAGGAAAGAACCAGATCCTTGTATATTCTTGTCCTTTTTCTGCAGCCATGTCCTTGATTCCTTCTACTCTGCTGCTGGGAATGGATGTGAATGAGAGAGAGAGAGAGAGAGAGATTTTGTTTAAAAGAAATGGAAAAGAGATGAAGTGGTGGAGGGGACGCAAGAGATGAAGCAGGAGATCGGGCGGTGAATCGGTGATGGTGGACGACGGCTTTGGTAAGAGAGCATGAGCAGAACTGAAATCGAAAGAGGAGGAGAATGTTAGGTTTTATTTGGGCTTAGCCTAAAACGACGTCGTTTTAGGCTTTAAAAATTCGGGTATTTCGGGTACCCGAATTTTTCAAAACTCATCCCGTTCTGACCCGAAATTTTAATTCAGGTATCTAATTCCGAATTCTGAATTTCCAATTCCGAAATTGAAAATTTCAGGTTGGAAAAATCGGAAATTCGGGATTCGGAAGTTTTGGGCAGCCCTATAACCGGGGGAATGAAAACGGAAGAAGGCGTCGGTTATTTTTTATTTTACAAATTCTGACTAAAATAAAGTTGAGCAAAATGATTGCAATAGAACAAGAAATTACAAAATTAAAATGATTCCATAATAATTGGTTTTACTTTTAGCAGTGTGTTAACTATAAATATTTTTTATTTTTAAATTTAATTTTTTCTTAAATATGAGAAAATGACCATGTTACCCTTCTACTTCAAAATCTCTCCAATTTCTAGCAAAAAAAAATCCCCAAGGGTGTAAATTTTTAGAAATGGGCTATAGAATCTTATTGTTCAATTATAATTTTTTTTTACCGAAAATTTTAAATTTTTCCTATAAATTTGAAATTGGCCATTTTACTATTTTTTTTTCAATATTTCTCAATTCCAAAACATACAAGAATATTTTATACCCATTATAATTAAAATAATTATTTTATTATTTTATTGTCATGGATTTTTAATTTTTCCACAATTTTAACTTTCCATGTTTTGTTTTTGTTTTTATACTATATTATATTACATTATTTAAATTATTTTTTAGAATTTTTATAACTATTTTTGTGATTTTTTAATTTTATTTTTATGATTTTTAATTATTTTTTGTATTTTCTATTATTTTTTAGTTTAAATAACTTTTAATACGTATAACGGAAAATAAAATAAAAAATAACAAGCTTATATGAAAGTTGGGCTTGCCGGTTTGGGTGCCAAAATAGCGCAAATATTTGGTGTCAAGAGTCTAACGATGCAAAAGTTGAATACCAATTATACCGACACTCAAAATTGGGTTCTGAAATGTCTTTTATCCTCTCTTCTTCTTCTTTTCATTTTTAACGGGGTTTTAATAATTCTTATTTCTTATGGTCATATGAAAGAGATGATCCACATAAATTCTGAGTAGTACTAACTCACCGGTATATCTACCATTGCTGCTGCTTTTATGCTGCATTTATGAGGCGACGAAAGTGGTATGTGCCTATGTGGTCTCATCCATGAACAGCTACGAGTGTGTGGCACATTTTCAATTATGGGAACCAACCAATATATGAATTGTTATGTGCATTAAAGTTTAAAATTCAAACCTAAATGGTAAGATAAGTTTAGAAAAAGAGAGACATGAATTAAAACAGAAGGGGAAAGGAACGATGAGGTCAAAAACGGATGATTATCAAATTATTTTAAAGTAACGATCGTAGTGGTCTGAAATGATGACCATCGAAAACAAATGTACTCCACTAACCTTGAACCTAAGTCTTCTTTAAATTTTATTGGAAGATGCGGACATCATTAGTCCTTTATCAACGTATTAAATCTTTTCACTTTGGTGATATTTAAAAAAATTCATGTTAGTATATCATTATCTGATTGCTGAGATAATTCTTTCTTTTTTTCCCTCTTCATTAATCAAGTAAAAGTGATCTAAAGTGTCACCAGATTGAGAGTAGATCAATACAAAACAATATGGTTTTAATAATGGTAAAAACCAGTTACAAAATAAGTAAAATGCTTTACTTAAAGGCTTTGGTAATGATAAATAAATATACTTGTCGCGTGTATGTCCCTGTAGGGGGCGTCGCAAGAAGTAATAGCAACGGAACATTAAAGTACTACGTGCTCTATCACACATTGTATGCAATTAGCAACCTAACAACTCATTACCAAATTGATGTTATTCATTACAAATTATGTTACAATATTTTTAAATGTAGTTACTAAGAAAACTTATGGAAAAATTATTACAAAAAAATTATAATATATAGTGACACGAAATAATAACATCACAAAAAAAATTATTAGTGACGAACAAAATTTGTAACGGAATATTTTGTAACTAACTTATGGAAAAAAATTAACTCAACCAAGAAAACCTAAGACATCGTTAGTTAGTTACAACTCGTTGCTAAATTTACTGGGCAATTATTTTAGCTACGAATAGTTGCTAAAATAATGTACAAATTAGTTATACATTGTTGCTAAATCAACTATATTTTTACACATGATTACTAATTTTTTTATTATTTATTTTTTAGTGACATGTTGTTTCATATATCCTTCTAATATTTTCATTTTGCCAAGCATAGTTACTAAATGCACTAAAAAAGTACTTTTTTAGCTACAATTTGTAACTACATCACCCTTCTGCTGAACAAATAGACCACCCTTTATCTATTTCTTGATTGTCGTCTTGGTGCAGTCGTGCAGATAGAGTAGTAGATTAGAATTGCCTTTGCTATTTGTTTTAACTTCTGTGATGAATTGATTTTATTTTTAGCAGCCGTGACGGTGATAACTACGGTGAAACTAATGAGTCTTTTTTTTTTATAGAGAAAGGTAGAATATGAAAGATAAAACACGATGAGTGATGATACAGTAGAAGAGAGAAATTAGAATAATTATCTGAGTTTTATTCTCTTTCTAAAACTTTTTTTTTCTTTTAAAATACATGTATAAAATAAATCACATAGTTTCGGGTTAATGAGATAGTTCATTCAGAAGATATATTCGGTTGGAATAGCATTACTTATACATAAACACTTTTAAGTTTTGAATATTTACTTTATGAACAATTACTCATAATATAACTCGCTCAATACACGAATTCAAAGTTAGTTGGTTACAAAAGGAATTGGTTGTGACTAACTTCTTCTTTTATTTTTCTTTTATTAATCATCATAACAATATTAGAGATTAAACTTATAGTAACTTATATTATAAAACGACATGCATTAACAAATTTAACTATAATCTCATATATTATGAGTATAACCTTTAAAATCGTAAGATCTATTTGTCACAGAGTGGTGAAGGAAGTATATATTAGAGCATTAGCTCTTGGAGTATACCTTTTTTTTTGTATGGCAACTTATATGGGAAGATTTTTTTTTTAGTACCAATTCACCCTTATATAAGTGAAAAAAGTTAAGAGTAATATTGTCGGTTAGTTGACATTGGGTTTATTTGAAAGGTTATACAATCTGAAGGAATGAGTGAAGGTGATAACAAATTGGTGAAAGAATTTGATATTATAGATATTTCAAAGAGAAAAAAAAAACAGAATTATGCAGTAGATAAAAGGGCAATATTGTAAAAATAATCAATTCTATTCCATAATGAATTGTTCCAAACGAGATATTATAATAAAAAAAAAGGGATAGCATAGCATCTCATGTTTCCACCAGTACCACGTGTCCTCGTCTCCTCGAAAATCTAAATAATGCATCGAAATTAAGACCCTGATCTAACCATAGCCACACAGAGAAACAGTACAACCACAAGATCGCTCTCATCACGTGTAGTGTGATAATATGCAAAACTAGTACTCCGTATAAAAGAGGACAGGGTTAGTAGTAGTAAGTACCAAGTACAGCATCCACATTTCACTATTTCTCTCAAAACTCCTGAGACGACCCTTTTCACCAATCCAAACAATGCAGGGTGGCTCTAGCACTTATAACAAGAATGCCTTAGCAAATTACGTGCCGCTTTACGTGATGCTTCCTGTAAGTCATACACGTACACAAGTTTTTGTTTATTATATATATCATCAGCAACACTGGTAGATATCATCAAAACAATTAAGCACTGTTTTAATATATAATCTATCTGCTTCTTTTCCATCCACAACAGCTTGGAGTTGTTTCAGTTGATAATGTCTTTGAAAACCAAGAGACAATAGGGGCTCAGCTCAAGGAGCTAAGAGCAGCTGGAGTCGATGGAGTGATGATCGACGTATGGTGGGGGGTCATAGAAGCCAAGGGGCCTAAGCAGTATGACTGGAGTGCTTATAGGAGTTTATTCAAACTCATTCAACAATGTGGCCTCAAAATACAAGCTATCATGTCCTTCCACCAATGTGGTGGGAATGTAGGCGATGTTGTTTATATTCCACTTCCGAATTGGGTTATTGAAGTTGGAGAAACAAACCCTGATATCTTTTACACCAACAGGACAGGTAATAGAAACAAGGAGTACCTCACTCTTGGTGTGGATCATGAGCCTCTCTTCAGTGGACGAACTGCCATCCAGGTAAGTTTTGACGAGCTTTGAGACCAGTTCACAGTTTAAGTTGGACCTTCCAAGACCGCAACTATACGTTACCAGAAATATCACAGATTACAAATGAAAATGTTATACCTTTCATCACGCATCCAACTTTAACCAACACTAGTTCAAATTGAGCGAGTTAAATATTTAATAGTTGTTTAACACTCCCAAACCACAGATAAAGTACAATCAAACAGATTAAAATGTTTCAATCAAGGCATCAAAGAAGATCAAGGCACCCAATCTTATTTCAAGTAAAAACCCAAAACTAAAAGTTGGCTGAAATGGTCTTCATTTCATCATCAAGGCATGACAAAGGAGGTGGAATATTAAGTTTTAAGTCTATCATAATGGTAAATCTACTTAGATGTTAACAGAAATTTGTTGGTGCATCCAGATGTATAGTGACTTCATGAAGAGCTTCAGGGAGAACATGCAGGACTTTCTCGAAGCTGAGCAGATAATAGATATTGAAAGTAGGACTTGGAGCTGCAGGGGAGCTAAGATACCCATCTTATCCAGAAACTCAGGGGTGGGTTTTTCCTGGAATTGGGGAATTCCAGGTGAGTCTGGTCTCATTTATTTTAGTGCTCATCTGAACTAGAAATGTACATTTATAAGCTCAAGCTCAAGCACCCTGCTAACATGAATTACTTGGTATTGACTTGTAGTGCTTTGACAAATATCTGAAAGAGGCATTCAAAGAGGCAGCGGAAAATGCAGGCCACCCAGAATGGGAATTGCCTGACGATGCAGGGCAATACAATGATACACCTGAATCAACGAGTTTCTTCAAATCAAATGGTACTTACCTTACAGAAAAGGGGAAGTTCTTCTTGACTTGGTATTCGAACAAGTTGATCATCCATGGAGATGAGATCCTGGAAGAAGCAAATAAAGCTTTCCTGGGCTGTAAAGTCAAATTAGCAGCTAAAGTATATCCCATATATAGCCTTGTTCGTGAATTACTTTATGAGCAGCAAAAAGAAAGGTAAGCAAAACAGTACTCATTAATGGATCTATTCTGAAATGATAACAGGTATCAGGAATACACTGGTGGTATAAAGATCAAAATCATGCTGCAGAGCTTACTGCAGGGTATTACAACTTAAACGACAGAGATGGGTATCGACCCATAGCAAGAATGCTATCAAGGCATTATGCTATTTTTAATTTCACGTGTCTTGAAATGAGGGACTCAGAGCAACCTGAAGAGGCAAAAAGTGGACCACAGGAGCTTGTCCAGCAGGTAAAAACTTTAAAGGAGCATCTGGGTTTTTGCATATATACTAGAATTCACAACTAATCAGTGATATTTTGCACAACACATGCATTTGTAGGTGCTGAGTGGAGGATGGAGAGAGAACATTGAAGTTGCAGGTGAGAATGCACTATCTAGATATGATGCTTATGCATACAATCAAATACTTTTGAATGCCAGACCCAAAGGTGTCAACAAGAATGGATCACCAGAGCACAGCATGTTTGGAGTGACATATCTTAGGTTATATGATGAGTTGTTAAAAGACGACAACTTCAAGTTATTCAAGACATTCGTGAGGAAGATGCATGCAGATCAAGTAAGCAACCCAAATGGAAAGAGATAAAAAATGGCAAATGAAATGATTAAAAGCATTTTTTTCCCCTCATCCTAATAACCATACTTGGATTTCAGGATTACTGTCCAGACCCCAGCAAGTACAACCATGAAATAGCTCCACTTCAAAGGTCAAAGGCGCAAATTCCCATTGAAATCCTTCTAGAAGCAACTGAGCCAATTAAGTCATTCCAATGGAATGAAGAAACAGACATGCCTGTTGACCCTGTTGCAAGAAGTGGTCCAATCGGCACTGTGATAAATAAGATCAAATCCATATTCTTCAAATAGCAAAGAGGATCATTGTGGAGGAAATAGTGAACGCATGAGAATCAAAATTGAGTAATACATTGTGATTGAAAATAATATGCCTTCCAGAACTGTGATATCAGTTATTTCAAATAAAATGTGTGCTCATGTCAATGAAATAAAGCCTTATTAAAAAGCAATGCCCAATCCTAGCATCCTTTCCTTCTCCAGTTCTTGTTCAGCATGATAGAACACCAAACATGAAAAATGAGCAAGTAAAGGCTTATATTTAAATATTTCAGTACATTGCAAGACATCTCTTTGCTTTCAACAGCATTTCCTTAGCCGCTAAGCTGTCATGACGCTCCAAAAGCTGAAATTATTTCAGGAATCACATAAAAAAAGTGGTATGAACAATTCAAGCCTTCATATTTGGCAAGATGTCAAGAAAGACTGTTACCTAAAGAGTAGTCACACAAAACCCTTCGTTCACAGATAACGAACAGATTCTAAATTACAATCCTGTGATCTAGTGAGATGCTCCCAAGGAAATTGCAAAGGGTAACTTGACCAGGGTTTTGCTCATTCCAAAACCACTTAACAAAAGATTCTGAAGCTTTCAGAAACCAGTATCTGTCCATCCCACTTCCCCAATTTTCTAACATTGACCATAAGATTAGACTATAACTGATAACTGTGACAAGATATATATCCTCCCAATTGTTCCACTGCCATTAATTTGCGGCAACTAGAAAGCATGTAAATTGTTCCATCAGGAAACAAAAACCCATTTTCTTCATCCCAAAGCTTATATTAGTTCACCATTCTAATTACAATAAGATACTATGGTAAATTCCAACATCTCAATCAAACCATTCAAAATCCTTCTTGCTAACAATATGTACCTGAATTTTATGTAGAAGACAGAAAGATAAATGTTTGACTCATATCCACAAACCACCATCCAATGAACACTTCTCCCACTTTCTTGAGAAACTCTACACTTGAAAGAAGCTTCAAATTGGTACCTTACGGCATGCTACATAACAATTGAAATTGAAAAAATAATAAGAGAATACCAGCAAAATTTTCAATTTTAACCAGCTCAAAAAACAAAAGACAATAGCTCTTCAAAACTTTGTTGCTAAGAAATGCAAACCCAACAAAAAATCGCTCACCCTTGTAAGTGATGATTGTGTGCTACAACTATTCCCAGTGGCTCCTACCATATCTATTCTGTTTCACCTGATATCAGTAACTTTTGCCATTTTCTTGCCAATATGATGAAATTCTTAGTACCAGACATTCTATTAATTTGTAAACAAGAAGGAAAGATTATGAGATAAAGCAAAGGATGCAAGTATCAGAACTGAGATTGAGTGTTAAATGCTGGTCCAGTGACGGATTGAAAGAAAAGTAAGTGAGCCAACGTGAAGGTGGAGGCAGTCACTTTCAATAAGTGATAAAAATACAGAAATCCATGGCAAGTAAACCAAGCAACAGGCAGATGAGAGATGTTGTTACAGATATGGAAATGGTTGTATTTCTTTAACAATCATAATATCAAGATGGCCATGACAACCAAAAAAAACTTTAAATAAGTCAAATTAGGCAGACAGATTATGCAACAACTTCTTATAATACTTCAACGAATGCAGACAGTTCATGGCTCTAAACTAAATTTATTGGAGACCTATAGAGCCACTTATCCTTACTTCTTCCTGGAGCAATTCAACTCTGCAGTTTTCCATAGTAGGTCTCCAAACAAGAGGGAAAAATTAACAGGAAAGCTGTTATGATCTTGTTTCCAGGATGTTGTCACAGGGCTATTGGTTGGAGAATTCCGATCAACTACTTATCCCTTACCTTTCCTTGAACGACCTATTTTGACTTACTTTCTGCTTGTTTATTAATGAAAACATTGCTTCTTAAATAGAGGTTTACATTACCTAATAAGGAAGCCACGGATGAAGGTATTTCAGGAACATCTAGATCAACGACAACAGAGTTAAGAGAGTGCAGAAGGATGTTCTTGGATGAACGAATAGGAGACATCATGAATACCCCATGGCTGAATGCAGCTATCTAGCGTCTTTATACAAGGAAATGGAATCTCACACACTAACACTACCACTGTTATTAGTTGATTCTTGTTATTACAATCATCCTTGTCGTTCAATATCTTGGTGCTGTGGTTTGAGGCATGTATTTCTTTGATCAGATTCTTTCTTCATACAGTTAAAAAGTTTCAGTGTTTGGCAATGCCACTAAAAGAAAGGTAAACCATCAGGACATCCTACTCTTCTTTCTTTTGAGACTTCCTTTGCTTCTCATATTGGTTGCAGTGATAAGTTTATAGTCAGAGCAGCACATTTCACTTAACTTCCCAAATTTTTCCTCATAGAAGTGCCATATTTCTTCCCTGTTCAAAAATAAATGACTTAGAGGAAACTAATGATCATAGCATACCAATTCTATTACCATAAAGAGAAATTAGAAGTATATCAGGAAAGACTACCAGTATGCCAAGAACTGGAAAGGTGCATATTTTCCATAGATCTCTTGAACATCCCTTTGAACAGTTCGAAAGGTGGAATGTTTGGCATGAACCTGCAGTGACAAAAGAGTCAGGCAATGAAAGCATACACTCCATTAATGAGGAACAGCAGCAAAGAAGCAGTAACCTGTTTCAGGTGCCTCACAGTTTCAGAATCAGTTGGAATGACGTGATAGAACCCCATGCACATAAGCACATTGGCACTAGTAAAAGGACCAAATCCATCGATTTGTTTTAGCTGATCCAGCAGCTCATCGTATCTAGATAAGCTTCCTCCATCACAAACTTCTTCAAGTTCTCTCATTGGAATCCTCCCTTCAACAATGTCCTTGGCAAGTTTTACAATCCGACCTGCTCTGTAGCCAAGCTTGCAACGTTTAGCAAGGAAAATTTCATCAAGATTCGCAAGCTCACTTGGGCTAGGAAAATTGGAAACTGCTTTGTGTGCACTGGGTTCTATTGTTTGGTGAGTTTGAACACCAGATTCATCAGGAGGGTTGCACAGATTGGCATTATGTAGTCGATTGGACACCTCACAAGTATTGCATTTTTCGGAGGTATAACCTCCATAAGTATCCGTAGCTAAGCTCGGACTAAGGTTGTCAATCCGCAAGCCTGCAGTATCCATTCTGAAGTCAGAAATAGAACCCAATTCAGCATTCTTCCTTTCCTCAAACTTGGTTGCTAAATTTGTGGAAGCTTTGGACACTCTACTGTATGTTTTGTAGTCTTTAGCAGCAGGTGTTTGGGGAGTGAAAATGAGAGTGTCAGTTTGTGGACTCTGAGAAGGTGCATTGACTTGTTGAATAGACAGCAAAGTGGGATTGGGCGGTTGAGACTGAAGGTCGCAAAGAGCTGCAGCCATGCTCAAAGTCCTGGGCCATCTGTGAAGTGGAAGGAACTCTGTATTAGGCAGCTGTCTCAACGAAGATATATTAGAAATACAGCTTAGTATATTAAAATGGAATTAGACGTGACTGAGGCAATATGTCGAACAGATAAGGGACATAACTGGCAATTGCAAAGAAGGATGCACTTGACCATGTCTTCAAACAAAGTGGGGGATCGAAACACTCTCCCGCAATACCCAATGCATTGTTGGTTGTTGGTGTTGCTCATGGTCATCATCAGCTGTTGAAAGTCTTTGGCTTTCCGGTCGTCCTGCTCCGACAACCTCAGCATCCGCTTCACCTGAGCGACGATGTACACAGAATGGTGTTGGTGGAGGGGTTGGGAGGTGTGGAGTCGCAGGAGGAGCGACTGATGTTGGCGTTGGGAAATGGAGACAAGAACGGAACCGGAATCGGAATGGGAAGGGGAGAGGCGCAGGGGACGAGAGAAAGTGCGGCAAACAGGGTCCCATTGGTTAGGAGGCATCATGAAGAATCCATGGCTGCATACTGCTCTCTCCAAATCGAACGTCCTCGCTACTGCAACAGATATCTCCATCATTAATTTAATAATTACCGCATCCACCCTCTTCCTCTGTTCACCGATGCTGCAATAATAGACGTAAAACCAGGCAACGGCCTGTTGATTGTGGTAGTTATTTATTTTTGTATACCAATATGATACAAATATTTATTTTTATGTTAGTAATTAATACACTAATTCCAAACATAGAATTTATAAAAAGTAATTTAAAACCAATAATACTAATCTTTTTTTTTAATGAAATAATACTAATCTTTGATATAATGTTAGTAAAATGTATATTCTAAAAGCAGAAAATTCTTCAAAATTAGATTAAATAATACTAATCTTTGATATAATGTTATCAAATAATTTCCTTTTATATAAGATTTACCGGGTGATCTTAAAGTTTTTAGACTATGTTTCTTATCTTCTTGAGTAAAATAAAAGAAAAATATTATGTTTGGTGTTTTAAAATTTTGTTAAAAGACGTTTAAAAATTATAAAATAGCGTTAAATGCAATGGTAAACCTATTTTTATAAAAAAAAAAATATTAGATTATTTATAAAAGATTTATCCATTATTATTTTTGGGTGGTATTACTCACACATAGGGATGACAATTGGGCGGGTATAAGTATATTAAAACGAGTATGGCGGATATAGGCAAATACCAAACTCATACCTGCAACTAAATATCTATTATTACTCATACCCAATATGTCCAATACCCAATTGGGTATGTAATGGATATCCAATTGCACTTACTTATTTATTATTTTATTTAATAAAATTATTTCACCAAATTATATTTTTTTTTATAATTAAGTGAAAATTTACTATTTAAATTCATCTTCACCAGTTATGCTCGTTTTTTACCGTTTTGTCTCGTTTTTGCTCATTTTTTACCATTTTTGCTCATTTTTTACCGTTTTGGCTCATTTTTTACCATTTTTGCTCATTTTTTACGATGTTGGCTCGTTTTTCACCATTTTGGCTCGTTTTTTACCATTTTGGCTCGTTTATTACTATTTTGACTCGCTTTTTACTATTTTGGCTAATTTTTTACCATTTTGTCTCATTTTTATCGTTTTTGCTCATTTTTCACCGTTTTATCTCATTTTTTACCATTTGGCTCATTCTTTACCGTTTTGGAATGTAAAATAATAATAATAATAATAATAAAGTGACATTCGAACAAAAAGAAAGAAAGATTAATAGTGGAAATTTAAAGCAAAACACAGTCAACTTTCATCTCAAGCTGGAAATGGATACATCAATAATTCTGCAATCTCCAATGAAAAATAACATATGTTGTAGGTGAGTACTTTCGAACAATTTGGTAACCTTGTGTGTAATACGAAACTAAAACTTCCAAGGGAACAGCGCCCGTTGATGGTTCATTCAAAAGTTCAATCCCAAAAAATGCAGGATGTCTTGCATATCTGCAAAATGGATCATTCATGTAAAAATTCTTCATCTATGAACAGAGTATGCTGGTTGTGCTTCATTTAAGTAGTTTAAACCTATCTTGAAGCTAAAAAGTCAATAACAATTAGTGTTTGTGAGATGTAATCTAGAGAAGTGGGTCAGTCTACTGAACCATCTCTACTAGAATTGTGTCCATTCCATTTTGGGAACCAGGAGCCGCATGAAGATCGATTATACATTTTATGTCGAAGGCTCTACACAAGATTTAATATGGATATAAGAAAATAAGAAAATATGAAGTTCAAAGTAAGCAATCTGAAAGTAAAACAAGTGAAGTGCTACCTACTGAGCCCATTCAAATGCATCATCTAGAGCTTTGAAGGACCCTACTACGTATAGAGGTGGAGGAGATGAATTGGGTGCTGAAATTGATGGAGATACCGTCGGTGAGAGGGGTTTTGTTTGTTGTGGTGGGTGAAACGGTGTCCTCTATGGTGGTGGAGAAAATGTCGAAGCCAGAGAAAGGGAGGAGGAGCACGGCGATGAAGCGTGAAAGGTTATAGCCTTTCGGGTATTATACCCGGTTATAGCCAAACGGGTATGGGTAATATCCAAACCATACCCAATTAAACCAGGTATGGTTTGGGTATTACCCGGTCAAACATGTACGGTTACGGGCAGGTATCCGGGTATGGATACCCATTGCCATTATGATACGATCCTAGTTGCGTAGGATGCGTAACGAGTACTTTCTGATCTAGTTCGAAGGATTGGATTTTTGGAATGCGGAATAATTAACTCTCTTGAGTGCTTAACCCTCCTAGTAACCTGTGCTAAGCAACCTAATTAATTAATTAAAATAAATCCAAACTAATTTACTTAATTAATAAAATAGCTAATAAAAATAGAAATCTGAAAGTTTCCATCTTTGACGCAAAACCTGGTAGTCTCGGACTTCATTACTTTGTGACAGTGCGTCAATACTCTAAAAATAGATGACAACCTTCTATTTTCGGCGTCATCATGCCGAGACCTATCTGTCAAGTTGTGGCTGCTTCTATTTTGGGCGTCATCACGCCGAGGGACGGTGTGATCACGTCTATTCTGCGCAAGAAAATGTCGACTGACATAACTTTTAATCCGCTCGTCCAAATGGCTTGAAACTTGTTTCAATCAAAAGATAACATCTTGAAGTTCCATAAGAGAGGTCGATCGCACGATTAAAATATTCGTAGCACATCCTGGGATCGTATCATTCCCTTCTTCTTTGAAAAGATTCATCCTCGAATCTTTGTTCAACGACATCTGCCCAAGAAAGCTCCACAACTCCATGCGTTGATCATCGCCTGTATGCTCATCCTCTCCTCGCGCTCGCATCCTCGGTTCAATAGGCGGTCGTCTTACACCATGCACATGCAGTGCGGTAGGATTCACATCATCTCCTCCCCCGATGAGAGGATTCACCCTCGAATCCGGACTGAAACCTGCACCACAATAACTCAAGTTAGTATGAACTAAAGGCATGAACATAGGATAGGGATTACCCGAGACATCTACTCCGATGGTGGTGTCAATGCGCTTGATGATGGTTTGGGTAGAACTATCATCTCTCATAGTAATCGTCTTGTTGCGTTGAGTAGGCAACCTTGGAAGGTGTAAGAACATCTTATCCCAATCAACAACCTTAAAGAACAACCTCAAGTTCCTCCGGTAACTCTCATTCTCTCGCGAGATACCCAAGCATTCCATATGACTCACAGCTTGTCTAAGGGGTATCTTCGCCATTACTAACTCTCTGTCATTCCTTAAACTTGCATAATAACTCAATGAAACAGGGGTTGATGGCACCACAAGTATAAATCCATAAGAAAATTGGTTGCAAGTAAAGATAAGTAAAAATTCGCTAGTAAATGCAAACTTACATACCAATGGATAATACAGCTCCTAGACTCAAGTTAGGACCACCATTATTAATTATAAATTTTACATCAGTATCATATAATTTTATGGTGTCCACATACTTACACGAACTAAGTCCTAGGGAAGAGAATTGTACCTTGCTCTTTCGGTAATGGTTTAGCGAACTAGTCGCCATGGATGTGCAAAATTCATTCCACCCTCTTGTCATCATGATAGGAGGCTTCTTCTCTGCCCATAACCTCATCTTTTTCTGTAAAGTAGGAAAGATAATCATAGAAGAGAAACAAAAGAGGTTAGCGTTAGGAAAATCAAGGCACAATTGTCGAAAACTGGGTTTTTGGTGGCTTGCGCCAAAATAGAATTTTTCCGCACCAAGTGCGTTCCTCACTTATTTTCCTATGGCATATTTGATCTCTCCTTTTGTATTTATGCCAACAAACGCATGCTCTCTATTTTCATACGGGCCGTTTTGATTCTCTCATCTCATTCCATGCTCACTCTTTTCATGGAAGTTGTTTTCTTTCTCATCTTTTTTTTCCATGCTCACTCTTTTCATGGGGGTAGTTTTGCTCTCTTTCTTTTCCCTCAACACTCAACTTTTTTTTTCAACTTTTTTTGAATTCTCGTAATCAACACGAGACTTTGCTAACCATCTCTGATCTTCCATAACTTGATTTGGCTTTAAGGGTGCAAGAGTAAACATTACTCCATCCTTCTCCAACGTATACCGATTGCTCCTTCCTTCGTATTTGGCATTCCTATCATAGTGCCACGGTCGACCAAGTAAAAGATGACTTGTATGCATTGGTACGACTTCACAAAGGATCTCGTCTCTATACTTCCCAATGGAGAATGAAAGTAATACTTGCTTTATTACCTTAATTTCGCTGCCTTCATTCAACCATTGTAGCGAATATGATTTTGGGTGCTTTGTGGTCGGCAAACCCAACTTGTGAACCAACAATGTGCTTACACAGTTTGTGCAGCTCCCATTGTCAATTACCAATGAACACCTTCGCTCCTCAATCAAACAACCTGTATAAAACAAGTTTTTCCGCTACCCCTCCTCGCATACTTCGCCTTTGACTTGAGCGGTAAGATTGCGCTTAATAATGAGTGTTAATCCATGCTTGTTTATGCCAATCTCTCCCGAATCACTGTCAACTTCTTCCTCCACATCCTCGGCCTCTTCACTTGTACGTTCGTCATCCGAGTCCATGTAACCATTGTCCTGAATAATCAAGACACGCTTATTAGAACACTCAGACTTCATGTGGCCTCTACTTGAACACTTAAAACACACAATATCCCTTGTATGTACCTTATTCGCCGAATTAAATAAAGGGTTATTACTCTTATTATAGTAGGTGTGCGGCAAAACCTTAGGTGGAATTGGCACAACTGGATCACTCTTTCCACGAAACGTCTTCTCCCATGGTAGTGTCTTTGTAGCAACTAAAGTAGTATAAGGAACCTTAGTCTTCCTCTGTCGCTCAATCTTGATAGCCATGTGTAACATCTCTTGCAAATCCGTATAATGTGTTAGCTCCAACGCGTTAGCTATCTCACGGTGAAGGCCATTAAGGAACCTTGCCATCATCGCCTCTCTATCCTCAACCACTCGCGCTCTAGCTAGCGCCATCTGCATCTCATTAAAATATTCATTGACGCTCTTACTCCCTTGTGTCATGGTCTTTAACCTTTGATGAAGGTCATGGGTGAAATAGGTAGGAACAAAACGTCGCTTCATTAGTGTTTTCATCTCTTCCTAACTCCGAACCAGTCCAACCTCAAGTCTTATCCGATCACTATTGACCTGATCCCACCAATGAACCTTATAATCCTTAAATTCCACTATTGCTAGCTTGACCTTCTTATCCTCGGAGTAGTTGTGACAGAGAAAAATTGACTTGATTTTTCTCTCCCATGCAAAGTAAGCATCGGGATCATCCTTTCCCTCAAAAGATGGAATCTTCATCTTAATACTCCCGAGATTGGAGTCAAGTCTCTCTTCAACCCTAGGTTGTCGCTCATAAGCTCGGTCACGCCTATCATCATACTCAAACTCACGCTCCTCATACCACGACGCGTGATGCGCTCGACGTTCAGCCCGTGCGGCGTGCACATAAGCCTCACGTCTAGGTGTAATTGGCACATTCTCGCCACCTTCAATGGGGCCAATCACAAACCTTGTTCCCTCTTCTCCCCCGACAACATATCCCTTGGGTAATCCTCCAAATAAACCCTTCCATTCTTCTCCCTTCGGTGGATCACCATCATATAAATGTTTCGCGTTTCCCGGATTGAGAACTTGGGAAAAGCTGGGAATGTTTGTCCCTTCTCTTGCGGACAACTTATCAACCTCACTCGCGGTCTCCTTATTGGAAAACTCCATCTGATCAAGCCTTACTAATATCTTTTGTAACATCTCAGTAAGCCCGGGGCTTACCGCTCCATCTACACCTTTCCCGCCCTCCATTGACATTCCTGAAACTCACAGCAAGCAAATAGAAAATGTAAAATTGCATTAAGCCTAGCACTCCCTCACATTTTATCTCGTGTTTAATGCTCCATTGATCTCACAAAATCACTCAAACTTCCCTGCAATTGTTCATGCGCAAATGCCAATGGCTCGAGAATCTCAAAGGAAAGCTTCCAAAGAAGACACACAAAGACAACTAGCTTCGAATGGAATTTAGATGCTCAACAAATAAATTAGTCGCAAAGATCAATCAACTAAATACTTGTTAGCCTGGAGTAGAAGATATATAGATGTATAAGAATCAAAGAAAGCTCAAATTTTCAAGAAGACTCAAGTAAATCACAAAATTTTGTTTTTTATTAAATTTGTGAAATTATGGTTTGCAACTTGTAAACTTGATATCTCTCAACTATGACCACCAAATCGAATGATTCTTTTTGAAACGAGTCTGAAATACTCTCTAGTATTTTGTATTTTCTTTTTAATTTTGATTTGATTTTTTTTTTTGATTTTTTGACTCTTTTTTTTGACTCTAAGAACGAATAACAATTAAATAAAGACTCTTTTTGGTATTTTGTGACTCTTTTGTGGATAGAAACAAATTAATTTAATGACACACAAATCGCACAATGATTTGTTTAACAAGATGCACAAAACAATATCTAGAACCCTAGATCGACTCGACATAAAAATAACTAACACAAGCACACAAGAAGATTGGTTATAGAACGGATAGAAGGAGAAACCAATCTTAACAAGGAAAACTGAAAATTAAAAGATAGATACCAAACCTTGAATGCCTTGAGCTCCGCTACCAACTGATACGATCCTAGTTGCATAGGATGCGTAATGAGTACTTTCTGATCTAGTTCGAAGGATTGGATTTTCAGAATGCGGAATAATTAACTCTCTTGAGTGCTTAACCCTCCTAGCAACCTAAGCTAAACAATCGAGGTTCTTGACTCGGATCCCTAACCCTGTATTCAACTTGTGAATACCAACCTAGGATAAAACGAAATAATAGGGGTTTGAACTCTCGGTCTTTTACTTGCAAATTGACTTAAGCGTTCGGACTTAAGAAGCAACAAGGTTCACACGTGAACAATTGAGAAAATCCTCTTTGTTTTAATTGATTGAAAATAACTTAACTGATAATGAAAAAGGTGGCTCCTTTAAATAGGAGAAACCCTAAATCCTTACAATAGGAAACCTTCTCCTAATAGAAGTTCTAATTAATTAATTAAAATAAATCCAAACTAATTTACTCAATTAATAAAATAGCTAATAAAAATAGAAATCTGAAAGTTTCCATCTTTGACGCAAAAACTGGCAGTCTCGGACGTCATTACTTCATGATAGGGCGTCATTACTTCAAAAATATATGACAACCTTCTATTTTCGGCATCATCACGCCGAGACCCATTTGTCAAGTTGTGGCTGCTTTTGTTTTAGGCGTCATAGGGATGACGTGATCACGTCCATTCTGCGCAAGAAAATGTCGAATGGCATAACTTTCAATCCGCTCGTCCAAATGGGCTGAAACTTGTTCCAATCGAAATATAACATCTTGAAGTTTCATAAGAGAGGTCGATCGTACGATTATGATATTCGTAGCACATCCTGAGATCGTATCACATCCCTACTCGCACATCCCCAAATTGTTATTCACACACCATTGACCTATAAATTTACTTCACTATTCCTATTTAAATATTATATTTATGTTTGTGTAGTTGTCCTAAATAAATTCTTATATTCACAAATGTTGGGTATTACTCTTTATGTTTGTGCAAGTGTTTCAAATTAATCTAATTATTTAAATTAACTATTTTTTAATTTCTGGAATTTCTAAAAATTAATTTCAGATATTAATATCCGACGTGACTTTAATAAAATAATAAAATTTTAAGACTAATGACGTGAAAAAATAATAATAAATAGTTTATTTCCCATAAAATGGGGCTTACTCGTGTCACATCAGCCAGTGGGCCCAAGGGATTGAACTTACCTAGTTGTCACTTCCTTTTAGTTTTCACCTATCGATCCATCTAAATTCCTAACTAAAAATCCTCAAAACCTCTCTAGCCCTAGAAATCAAAATCGAAATAATTTAAAATAGAATAATGCTAAACTAGAGTAATAGACTGTCGGAATACAAGCGGAATGACGTGGCATAATACATCTAAAATTACAAAATTACCACTCTACTTTATTTATGAAATTGTCACCCTACTTTATTTACGAATTTACCTGCACTCTCAATCTCCATCCATAGATTTTATTGACGTGGCATAATACATCCAAAATTACAAAATTACCACTCTACTTTATTTATGAAATTGTCACCCTACTTTATTTACGAATTTACCTGCACTCTCAATCTCCATCCATAGATTTTATTCCTAATCCTAGCAGTAAATTAGTTGAGAATTTTGCAAAAAATTACTTGAAAATTTTGCAATAAATTACTTGTATCAATTTGAGAATTAATGATACTGCTATTGTTGGACAAAGTAATTAAGCGTTACTTTATAATTTATACACCAGTATTAATTCTCTCCAAACACAGTGCACATTTCAAATAGGTATAGGATTGATAGAACGCTAAAATGTCATCTTTTCATCATCCATTTACTTCTGTTTTGGGATGATGATACTGCTAATTGTTGGTTTTTCCCTCCTTTTCTACAGATATGCTGCTGAGAAGCAGAATTAATCAATAGGAGTCAGAAGAACATCTATCAGAGTTGTTTTGGTGATCAAAGAACGATATGATCCCAGACTTGGGATAAGCCAAGAAACTGGAAGCATTGACCAGAGTCAACTGACTTAATGAGCTATCTGGGCCGCAAGACTGCTTCGTGGGCCGTGGGCAAAATCAAGGAATTGAACTGCCTTCTTCTAGAAGGAAAGAAGTTCAACTATGCTTAGAACTCCTTAATCGATTAGCATGATCGATTCTCTCTTTTTGTATTTAAATAAACAATCCCGCAAGATTAGATTTCTATCTCTTCTCCTCGTCTTTTGAATTTTGAACCAGAGATAGGTTTTGTTATTTAAAGTTGCCGCCGAGAAGAAGAAAGAGGAGTTCTCTCTCGGATTTTCTACCATTGTTACAGCTTTAAACTATTCTCTTATTTTCAATACAATTCGGATTTCTTTTATATTCTATTATTTATTATTATTTATATTATGTTTGTTATAGGCTAAACGCCTTCTTCTTAGTAAGGATTCAAAGCCATGATTCCTAGGTTGTGAGATCAAATCGCACTACACACACTCTATACTTGTATTCTTATTCTTCTTGTTTGCATGACAATTTGTCCCTGTTCTTAGTAAAGTCTGATCAGCTTCACATAAGGTTTGGACGATTACAGTCTTTTCTGGGGGCTTTGGAGTCTACATTGCCAAGAGAAATGCGAAGGCAACTAGCTGGTGACAGCTAGAAGAAGGATCAGATCTGGTTTATAGGATAGACACGATTCTCTATCCCAGGCCTGGGATTAGGTCTTTCCCTGCGTCTATCAATTGCCCTGATTAAATCCTATAGAGTGTCTCTTAGGATTGTTAGGATGATTAGGGACTTCCAATAGAGTGTCTCTTTGGAAGTCTTGTGTAGGAGGAAAGTAGGAGATCTAGGTGACCAATACCTGGTCTCTATAGCCTTCCTATAAGTTTAGTGTTTAATATTCTTGCATCTATGATCAATCTATTCGAATCATGAGCTATAAGAAGTCCTTACTGGGAAGTCTTTATCAACTGGTTAATATCACTCACTGCGTCTTCTGTTTTGTTTATTTCTGTCAATCTAAATTGTTTGCAACCAACTAACAACTCATATTTGTATTTACCACCCTTTTAAATTAATACAAAGAATTGATTTTAATCCACCGAATCTCTGAGGAACGATCCTTTTACCACTTACTGCAGTTAAATTATATTCGTGCATGGTAAATTGTAACTTGATTTATTTTGACGGTCTCGGCAACCATCAAATTTTGGCGCCGTTGCCGGGGATTCAACGGTATTAATCAATTTTCTTTGTTTGTTTATGACCAGATCTTCAGGTGCGCCATTAATCCAATACAACCCAGAAATTACACGTGAAGAAACGCAATATCGGAAGAGAACTAAGAGGCAGAGGACTGAGTCAGAAATCAGCTCTGAGCAGTCGCACTCGTTCAACCCTATCCCAGACCTGGGAGAAGGTTCGTCATCGGTGCCTAGAAACAACCCTGTCCCAGACCAACCAGAAATGGAGAACCCTGATCAGAACCCTGACCAGAATCCAGATCCTAATCCCGATATCCATGCTCCTCCACCACCACCACCACCTGAACAGACTCTTAGACAGTATCACAATGATGGACCAGCCCCTGATACCTATTTTTGTATCCAGTACCCACCAGCTGAAAATGATTGGAATTTGAAACCCAATACTATCCACAACCTTAAGAAATTCTATGGCCTGCTAAGTGAGAACCCGTTTAAACACCTTCAAAGCCTCTATTGGGAGTGTGAAACACTCAAACCACCTAGGGTGGATATCAACAGAGCCAAGCTTCGAGTTTTTCCTTGGACTCTTAAGGACAAGGCTAGGAATTAGTTCCTAAGCTTGCAACACAACTCCATCACAACATGGCCTCAAATATTGACCGTGTTCCTCAATAAATATTGGTCTTCCACCAAGGCAGGGAATGCCAGAAAGAACATCGTATCAATTCATCAGGATCCGAGCGAGGATTTTGGAGAATATTACCAACGGTATAAG
Organism: Viola odorata; assembly: GCA_963691705.1. NCBI lineage: Eukaryota > Viridiplantae > Streptophyta > Magnoliopsida > Malpighiales > Violaceae > Viola > Viola odorata. Next base: position 15,582,122 of record OY829540.1, on the reverse strand, counting down.
GACCTATAGGAGATTTGTCCTAACCATGGAGTCTCAGACCAAAATCTGATCCAGTATTTCTACGATGGTATGATCCACAAAGACAAGGTGATGTTAGATGGAGCAGCAGGAGGTGCCCTTCAGGATTGCAAGTTGACGAAAGCTAACAATCTAATCCAGACGCTGGCCGAAAATTGCTACCAAAATGGACCAGCAGACAGAGGCACAAGTAATGTATCTTTCTTTGAGCAAAAATTTACTGAGATTTCTAACCGTTTAGATAATCTCCAAGCAGGTCAACAGGTTCAGGTACAACAAATTCAACCTATCGCATGCGGTTTATGCTGCCAGCAAGGACATTCTACGGATCAATGCGTACTAATTATTGGAACACCCGAAGAAGTCAGTGCAGCAAATCAGTACAATCAACAGTATGGAAGGTACCCACCTCACCAGCCAAGGTTCAATCCTAATCAATATAACAACAACCCAGGTTGGAAAGAAAATACAAATTCCAACAACATAGTCAAGCCTAACTATAGCCAGAACCAATCCTACCCAAATCAGACGCCTCCCATGAATTTACAAAATTTCGTGCCCAGACCCAGTGCTCCCCAAAACCCAGTTCCACAACAGCCACTTGCAACAACAGTGGATGGGATAAAGGAAACTCTTAGCCAGTTTATGAAATCAACTCAAGCATCTCTATCGAATGTTGAGAGGCAGATTTCACAATTGAATATAAACAGCAATGAGCAGAGAGCCAGGTTACCAGCGTCAATAGTGGATAACCCAAAGCACAACGTCTCAGCTATGACGTTGAGGAGTGGCACAGAAACCCTAGGGCTGGGAGAGAAGCAATCTGATCCACCTATATCAGACCAAAGTGAAGCAGAGGTTGAGGTAATTCCAGAAACTCCAGTACATGTGAACCCTACTCCTGAAGCGAATACCATAAAGAGCGACCAGGTAATTCGCCTTCCTTTCCCTGACAGGTCTGAAAAGACCAAGAAGGTTAAGGAAGAAAAAGCAATTTTGGATCTATTTCGTAAGGTAGCCGTTAATGTTCCTTTACTAGATATGATAGCACAGGTTCCAAAATATGCAAAATTCTTAAAGGAGCTATGCACTAATAAGAAAAGGCTTGCAGGGGTAGAAAGAATAAACATGAATGAGAATGTTTCAGCCGTCTTCCAAAAGAAGCTACCGAACAAATGTAAAGACAGAGGGATATTCGTGATACCTTACCAAATTGGAGAGCAGAAGATCGAGAAGGCTTTATGTGATCTGGGAGCTGGCATAAATGTGTTATCTTTAACAATTTTTAACAGCTTGAATATTGGGGAATTATAGGAAACTAGGCTTGTGATTCAGTTAGCGGATCGATCTATAATTTATCCTGTTGGTGATATAGAAGATGTGATAGTACAAGTCAATGACTTTGTTTTTCCTGCCGATTTCTATATAGTTGACATGGGTAACGAACATACCTCCAAATCTACTGAGATATTATTGGGCAGACCTTTCTTGAGGACTGCTCGGGCTAAAATTGATGTATTTGGGAGCTGTTTAACTTTAGAATTCATGGGAGAAATAATTTCTTTTAACACGTACGATGTTATGCGATACCTAGAGGATTTGCATTGTCTAAATTTTATTAATGTTATTGATTTGGATGATGAAGATATTTATGAAATTGACAATACAGATCCCCTTGAGTACGTTCTCACAAGAAGCATTGATTACTTTAAACTTGAGGAGCTAGAGAGTAAAGTGGAAGTCAGGGAAGAGATTGAGGAAGCAGTATATGAGCTAGATGCGGCTAAATTAATAGAAGGTAACCTGAAAGTTATAGATTTACCTGTGACTAATAATTCTTTAGTCCCTTCTATTTTACAGGCCCCAGACCTGATATTGAAGCCACTGCCCAGTCACTTGAAGTACCGTTTCTTAGGCCAGGGAGAAGGCCTGCCAGTGATTGTCTCAAACAAACTATCTCGGTTAGAGGAGGACAGACTCTTGAGAGTCTTGAAAGACAACAGAGAAGCTATATGATGGACTATAGCTGACATAAAAGGGATTTCACCTGCCATATACACACACAAGATCCACCTAGAAGAAGACTGCAAAACAGTGAGACAGCCGCAAAGGAGACTTAATCCTCCTATGATGGACGTCGTCAAACAGGAAGTATTAAAAATTTTAAATGCTGGAGTGATATATCCCATATCTGATAGCACTTGGGTTAGTCCAGTACAGGTAGTCCCAAAGAAGACGGGGATAACAGTAGTGGAAAATGCTGAAGGGCAATTGGTGCCAACTCGAGTACAAAATGGATAGCGACTATGCATCGATTACAGGAGACTCATTTCAGCGACCAGGAAAGATCATTTTCCTATCCCTTTCATCGATCAAATGCTTGAACGGCTGTCAGGTAAGTCTCACTATTGTTGTCTTGACGGGTATTCCGGTTTTCACCAAATACCCGTCGCTTCTGAGGACCAAGACAAAACTACTTTTACATGTCCATTTGGAACTTTCGCGTATAAACGCATGCCCTTTGGATTGTGCAATGCACCTGCAACTTTCCAAAGGTGTATGATGAGTATTTTCTCTGAATTCATTGAAAAAGGAATAGAAGTTTTTATGGATGATTTTACTGTTTATGGCGATTCTTTCGATGAATGTCTAGAAAATCTTGAGAAAATTCTAAAATGCTGCTTAGAAACAAACCTTGTTTTAAACTATGAGAAGTGTCATTTCATGGTTAATCAGGGTCTGATTTTAGGACACATAGTTTCTCAAAAAGGAATAGAAGTAGATAAGGCTAAAATAGATTTTATTGACTCTTTGCCATATCCTACTAACGTGCGTGAAGTTCGTTCCTTCTTAGGGCATGCAGGTTTTTATAGAAGATTTATTAAAGATTTTTCGAAGGTTGCTGCCCCACTTTGCAGGTTGCTCCAGAAGGAAACAAAGTTTAAATTTGACTCTGATTGTGAGGCTGCTTTTGACACATTGCAAGAAAAATTAACAACAGCCCCCATCATTAAAGCTCCAAACTGGAATTTACCATTCGAAATTATGTGCAAAGCTTCTAATAATTCTGTTGGTGCTGTTTTAGGACAGAAGGAAGGACGTGATCCACACGTTATCTATTATGCGTCCCGCATGCTTGACGATGGACAAAAAAATTATACAACAACGGAGAAAGAATTATTTGCCATAATTTTTGCTTTAGATAAATTCCGTGCATACTTATTGGGAACTAAAGTTGTTGTTTACTCTGATCATGCAGCGTTACGCTATTTACTAGTAAAAAAGGAAGCCAAGCCGAGATTGATCAGATGGATTTTACTGCTCCAGGAGTTCCACCTAGAGATTAAAGATAAGAGCGGCAAAGAGAATCTAGTAGCAGATCACTTGAGCAGATTACTCGTGAAACCAGACCATGAACCAGTAAAGGAGGATTTTCCAGACGAAGCCCTTTTCTTTGCCCTGGGAGAAGGGCTAGATGAAAGCCTTATCCTTGCCCTGGTGGAAAGACCATGGTATGCGGATATAGCCAATTCCTACATTCAGGTAAGTTCGACCAGAACATGACATACAGAGAAAGGGAAAAGGTAAGAAGAGATTCCAAGTTTTATGTATGGGATGAACCCTACATGTGGAACATTGGTAAAGACCAAATTTTGAGGAGATGTGTTCTCCAAAATGAATTTGAATCTATTTTAAGATTCTGCCATACAGAGGCATGTGGAGGTCATTACGGACCCAAAAGAACAGCATTAAAAATTCTTGAATGTGGTTTTTATTGGCCAACACTCTTTAAAGATTGCCATCTATATTGCATGAATTGCCCTAATTGTCAAAAGGTTGGCAATATATCTGCTAGGAATGAAATGCCTTTAAACCCCATCTTTTCTTGTGAAGTATTTGATGTCTGGGGAATCGACTTTATGGGTCCTTTTCCTAGGTCTGAGGGAAACCAGTATATCATACTTGCTGTTGATTACTTATCTAAGTGGGTTGAGGCCAAAGCAACTGCGGCCGATGATGCCAAAACGGTGGTCTCTTTTCTAAAATCTCACATTCTTAACAGGTTTGGAGTCCCCAAGGTGTTAATCAGCGACAGAGGGACCCACTTTTGCAACAAAGTAGTCACTGCCTTACTTGCAAAATATCAGGTCAATCATAGGGTGTCCACAGCATACCATCCCCAGACCAATGGGCAGACAGAAGTCTCAAACCGAGACGTGAAGGCTATTCTAGCAAAGACAGTCAATCCGGACAGAAAAGACTGGAGTCAGAGATTAGATGACGCTCTTTGGGCGTACAGGACAGCATTTAAGACTCCCATTGGAACAACTCCTTACAACCTAGTGTATGGAAAATCTTGCCACCTTCCTGTCGAACTAGAACATAAGTCCTTTTGGGCGATTAAGCAATGCAACTTGGAACTAAAAAGGGACGCGGCAGCAAGGAAACTACAACTCCAAGAATTAGAAGAGATGCGCAGAGATGCATATGAGAACTCCCAACTCATTAAAGCTAAAACTAAGAAATATCATGACAGTATCATTAAGGATAAAACATTTCATGTGGGCCAGAAAGTGTTACTATTTAATTCTAGATTTAGACTTTTCACTGGAAAGTTAAAATCTAGATGGATGGGTCCATATACTATTGTTAACATTTACCCTTATGGTGCTATTGATATACAGGATACAAAGAAGGGAATGACGTTCAAAGTTAATGGACAGAGGCTGAAACCTTACCACGAAGGATTTCAGAGCTACACGGTGGAGCAAGTTCAAGTCCACCCAAGTCCAGACAAATGAGGAATTTCATGTCTAGTCCAAGACAGAAAAGAAGGACGCTACATGGGAGGCAACCCATGCCTTGGTTTCATTTTAATAAAACTTGAAGAGAATCTGATGGAGATTCGTTGATTGTTTTATCAGGAAAATCAGGAGGCAGTTGCAGTTGAAGTTGATCTTATCCCAGGTCGGGGATAAGAGATTTTCCAGAGTTATGGTTTTGGTGGAATTGGCTCTAATCCTAGGGCTGGGAGAAGGCCTTTGAAAGATAAGTCTGGGTATTTGCGCAAAAAGTAAAAAGCAGATTCCAGATAAACTCATCATTATTTTTCCAACTGTAATATTATTTAATTAATATGACCGTTGTTCACCCAAACCAAAACTCTTCCTCTATTCTAAATCCGATCAAAAATCCCAACTAAACTAAAACTCTTCCTTCTTTTTCCTAAATATACCCTAAATCAAGAGCAATCGTCATCATCTTTCTTATTCTTCTCTCTTTCTCCATCTATCCCAGACCCTCAATTCCTAGAATTCCACCATAGTTCTCACCAGAGCTGGCAGATCCACAAAACCCTCTTCGAGCAAAGCTACCAAGCGAACAGCCAAATCCAAGCCAAAAGCAAAACCTAAGGCCGTGATTATTAGCACTCCTCCACCATCACCGTCAGTTAAAAATATTATCAGCGATGATGCAAGTCAACATCCCACACCGCCGCCTTCTCCTCCAAAAGCTAGAAATGCTACCCCACCGCCGCAACCTGAAAATCCTACTCCTATTGCCTCGCCGGGTCCACTAGAACAGTCGCCACCACCGTCGTCTCCAGTGGTCGAAGATTTGCAGCGACAGCAGGTTGCAGAGCATGTTTCTGAGATTCTTCAACCAGACCCATCAGGTCAGGTAGAAGAATCGATTCATGAGGGAGCAGCCCAGGCTGAGCCGGCCGTTGATCAGACAGTTGAGTCACCAGAGCATAATTCCACTAGCTCCGGTGAAGAAACCGCTTCTGATCCCACCTACAAAATCAAACCAACAGAGGTTGTTGACGATTCCGATGAGGAATCTGATGATGTCCCCTTATCTCGCCTGAGAAAAGAGAAACAGCACCAGGTTCTTGAGAAGTCGGCCCCAGAGAAGATCAGTGTGGGGGAGAAAAGGAAAGAGTCGGAAGGCAAAAGCCCAAAGGTCCCAGAAAAGGTTGTTTCCATCAGGCCTGATGATGAAGCCAGTGGCAGTTATACCAAAGCCAAGAGGATCAAAACTAAGGCCAATGCATCCAATACCAGGCCTGAGCAGAAGAGCCCCCACATACCCCTCAACAAGGTACAAAAGCCTGGGATGCCTTCTCAACAAGCAGCCCAGATGGAGCAGAAGGGCCATGTGAGAGTCAGGTCCAGAGCTAAAGGAGGCAGAGCTTTAAAGAAGGTACCAGCCCTTGAAAATCTCAAGGGTTGGCTTAATTTTGATGAACTTGAGTCTATTGAACGCTTAGCCATTAAATATGAATATGATGTGATTGCATGCGCCCAATGTGATTATCAGTTGCTATCTGATCTTGACCTTATTGATCCTCTCACTAAGTATATCCAGAATGTAGGATGAGAGCCTTTGTTTTTCCTTGAACATCCTACTTTCTTAGAGCTCACACTAGAATTTTATGCTTCCTTTTGGATGAATACTAAAAAGAAAGTAGGTGTTAAAGAGGTTAACTTCAGATTGATGAATAAATATGCCCACTATACTATGGATGAATTTAATGTGTTTATTGGTTTTGTGCCTAAGAATGAACTGACATCTGACTGGTATGTCAATTGCTTAACTGATTACCCTGAATTTCCACTGTTTGATAAGCATGAGGCATGGAAGCAAATTACTAAAGATCCCACTACAACTTTTGATGATAGCCATGCCAAGGCACATGCTATTCCAGATTTATCACTTAGGATCATTCATAGATTTTTAGCCATCAATTTTTCTGGAAAATCTGGTATTACTAGTGTGATTTCTAAACAAGAACTGTTCTTTCTTTGGTGTATGGTGAATGATCATAAGCTTAATTTAGGCTTTTGGCTTTGTAAGCAATTCAGGACTGTTAAGAATAAGATGCCATTGGGATCCTTGATTACTGCCTTTGTTGTCCAACATAGGGGTCTAGATGTGTCCACATGCGATTTGTATAAATCATCTGATTTTCGCATTCTAGATTTAAAATCCTTAGATGCCATGGGTTACTTTCACCTGGATGAGAATCGTGTGTTGCGTAGTAATACAGGTTTCACTCCTACTCCGGACCACATCTTCTCTGCAAAGAACGGAGGGAACTTCATTTTTGAGAAAGATTTTGTGGCAGGAGAGAACATCCCAGCACAGAAGCATGCCTCTACATCAGACCAGGGATCACAACCACCACAAAACCAGAATCCCAGGGCTGGGGATGAGATGCAAAACATAACAGCTTTGATGACCCAGATTTTAGCTAACCAGGAACTTTTGCAGAAAACTGTTGAGCAGCAAGGATCTCAGATCCAGAAGCTGATTGAGGACCAAAAGCATTCAGAGGCTATACAACAGCAGCTCTTGGAAAAACTCATGCAAAACACCTTCCCACCCAACCCATGATTGCCCCGGGTATTTCCTTTCCTTGTCAATTTTTTTTCTTTTCAATTAACGTTAAGTCTTTTTCTTTCTCACACTTCGAGGACAAAGTGTCATCAAGTGTGGGGGAGTATTTTTGTTATTGATATATTTTGATTGCTTGTTTGAGTCAGTTAGAATAGAGTCTGTTTTTCTATTAGTGCCTTCGCGTCGTGTCTGTTTGTCTTGAGCATGCTTTATTTTGAATTTATTGCATGTTTGTAGATAGATTTAGTGTGTCCGAACAAAGATCATGAAAATCAGTTTCAGAGTATGCACTTCATCACATAGGAAACAAAAGATGTTTGAGTTCATAAATCCATGTTTTATTACCAAGGTATAATCTTTCCAATACTTGTGAAACTCACTTAATCTACATAGGGTCATGATACTTGGGCTTTATGATTGAATCTTAAGAGAGGAAACATGCAGAACTGGCATTCTTTACCCTGTTGCCTTTGACACATTGACTATCTCTATAGGCCTACCCCTGAAATCATTTTTAGAAGTTTAGCAGCTATGAAAAAAAATTATGAATAAAAATTTTATGTTGCTGCTTTGGTATTCATGCCTCATATAAGCAAGAATATCCAAGGAACTACAATCAGCTCTAAAAAAGGAAATTTTGAATGTCTTGGTACCCAGGCCTAATTTAAGCAAGGGTAATCAAGAAACTTCAGCTGATATAAATTAAGAAAAGAAAATAGGAAATGCCTAGGGGGTAGGCTGAAAATCTTATTCAGTCAATGTGAAGGGGGTGGTAGAAGGAAATGGGAATTGTTCTATGTGTTTTCAATTGCAGGGTTTGATCGCTAAGCACTCGATTATGAGACTATATCAGGTGAGTTTCGAGTCTTGGTGAAGCCTTGGTAATATTGGATGGAGCTATGAGCTTAAGTATCTGTGGATCTTATGTGATGAACTGGGTGCTCTGAAGTAGATATTGATTGATCTTTGTTTGTATGTGTTTTGTTTTGTTGAGTCTTGTGTTAGGTTAGAAATGCTTGGGGGCAAGCATAAGATAGTATGGGGGATTTGATAGAACGCTAAAATGTCATCTTTTCATCATCCATTTACTTCTGTTTTGGGATGATGATACTGCTAATTGTTGGTTTTTCCCTCATTTTCTACAGATATGCTGCTGAGAAGCAGAATTAATCAAAAGGAGTCAGAAGAACCTCTATCAGAGTTATTTTGCTGATCAAAGAATGATATGATCCCGAAAAGAGGTTTGTTCGGCAAGGATTAATGGAGAATGAAAGGAGATGGATGCAGAATGAGTTGGATGCAGCGGTTGGATGATTAATACTCTTGAACTTGAAGATCACCAATGGAACAACAAAAGAAAAGAAGCATAGATATTAATATACGAAAATAGCCAATATTCGATTACAAGCTTTGGTTTCCCAAAGAAAGATAGGGAGGAGTAATCTCACTCAAGCTATCTTTCTTAAGGAAGAAGATGAGTTTTAGGTCGCTATGGACTTCAAGGAACAACAAGATTTTCTGCCAACGTGACGAATCAGCCCAGGAGGTGGTCATTAGGGGAGGGAAGTTATTGACAGATTTTAAGGAGGCTTGGCGTCCGCCACAGAAGTCTTCTCCCCCTACATGCCAACACATCGATCCGAAGTGGTTGCCTCCCCCACCAGGGGTGGTAAAGGTCAACACAGATGCAGCCATCGGGAGTTCGGGGATTGGCCTGGGTTTCATAGCTTGAGACGGAAGGGGTGGGCCGATCTTCTCAGGGGCTATTTTTCTCCCTCACAAGACCGACGCGCCAACAGCGGAGGCTCTAGCGCTTAGAGATGCTATTACGCAGGCTAGGCAATGGGGGTGTGAAAGGGTCATCATTGAGTCGGACTGCCTGTAGAACATCTTGGCCCTGACCAACGGAGAGCTCCCTGTAAACTATACGGGCTTGGTATTGGAGGAAGTGGCACGGATGGCGTCTACGTTTCGCAGTTGCTCCTTTACGCACACAAAACGGACCACGAATGTTCCCGCACATGAGTTGAGCCAATTGGCTTTGATTTTCGGTTTAGGAAATGTATGGATAGGGGAATGCCCTGAGGTGATCGCGCCTTTTGTACTTGCAGATTTAAATTAATCCAATTATATCTTCCCTTCAAAAAAAAAAAAAAAACACAGAATTTTGAAAGAGAACGACAAGGAGCAGTCTGTAGTTTACAACCAAAAACCAGTCTTGAGAGGAAGACATAGAGCAGAGGTTCGAGTTAGAGTAGTAATCTGTCGCGGTTGTTCCGCCGTAGCTCCATTTACCTCATTCAGACTTCATAATAGGTTCGTTCCATTTTTTATTTTCTAGGGTTTTCGATTTTTTATGTTTTCACGAGATTTTGTCGGGTTCATTATTGGGTGGTGTGATGCTGCAAAAGAAGAAAATCAAACCCTACCACCACAATAAACAATTCCAAGTTGAATAAAAATGCCCTTTTTTTTCAGACACCAGTACTTTTTATGGGTCTTGACTTACCAATGGAGTGTGGGCTTTGTCGTTTCCGAGAGGATTACTGGTGAACAGCGGACATGTGTGAGCGTGTGAATACTTTAGGGTTTTATGTACAATACATGAGTGTGGGTATTTCGGTATATTCTATGTATTATTTTGATTCATTGTTATGATACCTTGAGTTGTTAAATTCATAAATGCATCATTCATGACTGGAAATAATGTTCGGTTTCACATTTACCAAATATTGGCAGGATAATGTATGCCAATTTAAGAATTTGGATGGGAGGTACATGGGTGTATGAGCATGAATTACAGTACGTGGGTGCAGAACTTGAAGTAGGTAGGATGGATTCAAAGTACTTTTCATTCCATGATGTGGAGGCTATGTCTAGGAACAACGGGTATTTGAATATGGTTGAGTTTCACTGTAAAATGGGTGCAGTAGACTTGGGTAACAGTTTGAGACCTTTGACTAGTGACAGAGATTTGATGGACATCATTGATGAGATGGAACTCAATGGGGAGAACACACTTTATATTTATATGGTCCATCTTGTTGAGGATGTTGTTCTGATTTCACAATTGACAGGCCCTAGTGAAATTGTTAATGATAAAAGTATAAGAGGTGGTAATTTAGATGTTAATGCGTATGTGTACAACAATGAGGCAAATGCTGGTATTGGTAATATGGAAAACATGGAGGCGGATGAGGTTAGGGGTGGTCAACTCAATGGTATTGGAAATGCAGGGACATGCAAGAAAATGGTGGCAGTCAGGTTATGAATGAGCCTAGTCAGTTGCTGGTGGATGGGCCTAGCAGCAATGGTCCAGGAAATGATTTTGATGATCTAACAATTAATTTTGGTGGTCCAAATATAAACCAAAATGGTGTTGGACCAAGTCATGGTGGTGGAGATGAATCCGAAAATGATTATGAGGACGATAGTGGTGGAGATGAATCTGAAAGGCTTTCAGATTTTAAAAGCAACGATGATGATTTAAATGATGACTTTTTTGAAAATGGTAATGAGGAAGTAAAGGTTGAATTCTTTAGGGTCGATCCAAATGAAGAGCAAGTAAATAGAGGTGTACAAAATGGAGAACAAGCAAATAAAGGTGTACAAAATGGAGAACAAGCAAATGAAGGTGTACAAAATGGACCAGGTCTGGGTGTAGGTAACCATGAACCAAATGATGAGCAAAACAACAATGAGCCACAAGCAAATAGACCAAATGTAGGAGGTTGAGTTCAAGTTTATGATGATAGAGAATCAGTGGAGATTGATGATGAGGATTTAAGAAGTTTTGGCAGTGATGAAGTGATTATGGAGGAATATCCCATGTTTGATGCTGAGGTGGAAATGAGAGGTGCAATAAATTTGTACCCAGGGCTAAGGTTTTTGAGCAATACTATTGTCAGGAAGGCACTAAAAGAGTACTCAATTCAGGCAGACTTTACCTATGCATATGTGAAAAATGACAATAAAAGGGTGATTGCTATATGCTCCAATAAGTGTGGTTGGAGGATCCACGTCACTCCCTCACTTGACAAAACTTGCTGGCAGATCAAGTCATTCGTCAACAATCACACGTGTGGCAAGAATCAGTATGAAAACAAGATAAGTGCCAAGTGGATTACAAATGAATACTTGGCTGATTTTGAAGATGAGCCTGGAATTAAGGCCAAGTCTGTTGTGAACAAAGTTCGTAGAGATACTGGGTTAGTTGTTTCAATTGACAAGGCATATAAAGCAAAACAAATGGCTAAAAGAATCCACCAAGGTGTGCATGCGGAGCAATATGCCTTATTAAGGGATTATGTAAATGCAGTTTTGCAACGTAATCAGGACGCACTGTCCTGATGGTGTGTTTGACTCTGCCTACTTCTGTTTAGCTGGGTGCAAAGAAGGTATTTTGAAAAGTTGTAGACCGGTAATTGGGATTCATGGATGTCATTGGAAGGGTCCACTCAAAGGACAATTACTTGTTGCAACTGGTTGATACGATCCTAGCCCCATGGCTAGCCCTACTATGCGCGCACACCTTGCGGTCAAGGCCAATCGAACCAAGACGTCTAGCCAAGGACGCTACAAAGCTTCAAGGGAGGTTACAACAACCTCTAGACATGGATACAAGGCAGGAGACGCTACTTGATCAAGCCTTTAGGCGAAGGATGACATGGAAGGTGACTTGGAGGCGCCTAGTGCAAGGTTGCACATCCACACGAGCCAATTCATGGAAGAAAGGTTCCAAATCTTGTTTCAAGATAAATACAAGACCGATTGGGATCTTAGGAGACCCTCTGCAAAGTTTGGGAATATTTGGACGAGCCAATCTCAAGATGGCTCGAGATGACATTTCTGTACGCAAGCTGGAAACGCACAGGTGCACCAGGCGACTGTGTCCGAGCTAATTCGGTCATAACAAGGTCAAACACTTGCGATCCACTTTGTTTCATAAACTTCAAGATGTCTGGGAGCTTGTGTCCAAATTTGAGCCCAAACGGACGAGCCGTTTGAGAGTTAGCTCATGGAGACATTATGACGGCTAGATTAGGGTTTTTGAATGCGTCCATCAACGCCAATGACCATTCATCGGTCCAGTCAGGCCCGGACCAAGACGTGGATCGCCCTCCTATTATTTTTGGGTGTTATCTTTCGATTGGGACAAGTTTCAGCCCAATCGGACGAGCCAATCAAAAGTTAGGGCGGGTGGACATTTTGGCGCGCAGTGTGAATGCGTGGCCAATCCCGACTTGGAGGAAGCGACCCATCTTGGAGCCCTAGCGGATGAAAGCTATCTTGAAGCTTCTGGAACTTAATTAAGTATTTATTATTTAGTTTATTAAGCTATTAGAGTTATTTATTAGATAGAACTTCTATTCCTACTCATATTAGAACTTATAATTATAGTTAAACTAGTACTAGGCGCTTCCCTATATATAGAGCCTTTTGTGCTCATTGTAAGTCAAGTTTTTTTTCAATTAAAATCAGAGAGTTTCTCTATTGTTAACGTGTGAGCCTTGTAACTTTTAAAGTCCGAACGCTTAAGTCGATCTGCAAGTAAAAGACCGAGAGTTCAAACCCCATTGTTTCGTTTCCCCTAGGTTAAGTAAGGCATGTCTCTTACTAGGTCTAGAACTCGATACAAGAACCTCAATTCTTTAGCTTGGATTGCCTAATGCAGGTCTGTTAGGAGGTTTAAGCATTCAAGAGAGTTATTTTATTCCGCAGTCAAATCCAAACCGCGAACTAGATCAGGAAAAGTACTCGTTACAAATCCTAGGCAACTAGGATCGTATCAGTTGGTAGCGAAGCTCAAGACGTTCAAGGTTTGGTATCTATCCTTTTAATTATTTTGTTTTCTTTGTTGAGGTTGATTCTTCTTCCCGATCTATAATCAATCTCCTTGCTTTCCATTGTGTTAGTTTGTTTTTTTGTGTCGAGTCGATCTAGGGTTCTAGATCTAGTTGCGTCTTATGTGTGCAAATCAATTGTGATTTGTAGTATCTTTTAAATACAAAAATCAGTCCCCCAAAGGGTCAATAAAAAGAGTAAAAGAAAAATTCAAAAATAGAAACGATTTCGAATATAAAACAGTGAGATATTCAAACAAAAAAGGGTCAAAAATACAAAATACTACAAGGTGTTAGCTTTCTATATCAAAAAGAATCACTTGAATCGGACACCAGAATCAAAAGTTGGCTCAGAAGGAACAATCGACGCGCATAAAGCACACACATTGCACACCATCACGGTTTGTGAATTTTCCATAGAGTTTTGAGCTTATTTCTTGATTCCAAATTCATATTGTCTTCTACTCCAGCCTAATAAATTGTTTAGTTGATTGTTCTTTGAAACTAACCTTTTATTAAGCATCTAAATTCTTTTTCGAAGCCAGTATTCCTTGTGAGTCTCTTTGGAAGCCTTTCTTTGAATTCTTGAGTCTGTCCTAACGGTTTACGCAGGAACAATTGAAGAGATACTTTGAGTGATTTGGTGAGCTTAATAGAGAGTTAAACACGAGGGTAAACACGTGAGGGAGAGCTAGGTTTAGTTCAACTTTAGGTCGTTTTGTTGTCTTTGTGATTTCAGGATGCCAGGAATGTCCGATGGGAGTTTCGCGAAGGTTACTAGTGAGGAAGTCCTCAGACTTCTTCACAAACTTGGCAAGAAACTAGAGTCCTTAGATGCATGGAGAAAGGAGGCGCAAGGCAAGAAAGAAGTGTTTGTTGAACAAAAGGAAGGATTGTTTCACACTCGCCCCCTAGTTGAAGGAAAGTGGTGCGCGTTAACTATCGACGATGGAAGTTTGGCGAACTATGCAAGCACATTGCTTGTACACAAGTTGAACCTTCCAACTATTGAGCATCCAAAACCCTACTTGCTACAATCTATAAACAATGGTAGAGAGTGGGAGATAACTAAGTAAGTTTCGGTTTCATTCTCTATTGGGTTATATAAGGATGAAATCCTTTGCGATGTGATACCGATGTGGTCAAGTCATATCGTTCTTGGTCCACCATGGTAGCAAGATAGAAGAGCCACTCCTGGGGGAATAAAGGCCTTTACAAGTTGGTAAATGATGGCAACAAATCAATGGTGTTTTCCTCAGGGACTATAAAGAATATTCCAAGAGGACTTTAGTGGTGTTTACCACAGATTTTATGTTAGACACTTGTACAAGAACTTTAGGGTAAAATTTCCAGCAAAGATTTACAAAGATCTTTTGTGGGGTGCAGTTGATACGATCAAGCCTAGGGTAAGGAGGCTCGGTTGTATTTGAAGCTTGGAGGATCTAGCCCGAAAAGAGGTTTGTTCGGCAAGGATTAATGGAGAATGAAAGGAGATGGATGCAGAATGAGTTGGATGCAGCGGTTGGATGATTAATACTCTTGAACTTGAAGATCACCAATGGAACAACAAAAGAAAAGAAGCATAGATATTAATATACGAAAATAGCCAATATTCGATTACAAGCTTTGGTTTCCCAAAGAAAGATAGGGAGGAGTAATCTCACTCAAGCTATCTTTCTTAAGGAAGAAGATGAGTTTTAGGTCGCTATGGACTTCAAGGAACAACAAGATTTTCTGCCAACGTGACGAATCAGCCCAGGAGGTGGTCATTAGGGGAGGGAAGTTATTGACAGATTTTAAGGAGGCTTGGCGTCCGCCACAGAAGTCTTCTCCCCCTACATGCCAACAC
The DNA here is from genome assembly GCA_963691705.1 of Viola odorata. NCBI lineage: Eukaryota > Viridiplantae > Streptophyta > Magnoliopsida > Malpighiales > Violaceae > Viola > Viola odorata. The sequence goes on along the minus strand of OY829540.1, from coordinate 15,567,008 downwards.
ATCGATCCGAAGTGGTTGCCTCCCCCACCAGGGGTGGTAAAGGTCAACACAGATGCAGCCATCGGGAGTTCGGGGATTGGCCTGGGTTTCATAGCTTGAGACGGAAGGGGTGGGCCGATCTTCTCAGGGGCTATTTTTCTCCCTCACAAGACCGACGCGCCAACAGCGGAGGCTCTAACGCTTAGAGATGCTATTACGCAGGCTAGGCAATGGGGGTGTGAAAGGGTCATCATTGAGTCGGACTGCCTGTAGAACATCTTGGCCCTGACCAACGGAGAGCTCCCTGTAAACTATACGGGCTTGGTACTGGAGGAAGTGGCACGGATGGCGTCTACGTTTCGCAGTTGCTCCTTTACGCACACAAAACGGACCACGAATGTTCCCGCACATGAGTTGAGCCAATTGGCTTTGATTTTCGGTTTAGGAAATGTATGGATAGGGGAATGCCCCGAGGTGATCGCGTCTTTTGTACTTGCAGATTTAAATTAATCCAATTATATCTTCCCTTCAAAAAAAAAAAAAAAACACAGAATTTTGAAAGAGAACGACAAGGAGCAGTCTGTAGTTTACAACCAAAAACCAGTCTTGAGAGGAAGACATAGAGCAGAGGTTCGAGTTAGAGTAGTAATCTGTCGCGGTTGTTCCGCCGTAGCTCCATTTACCTCATTCAGACTTCATAATAGGTTCGTTCCATTTTTTATTTTCTAGGGTTTTCGATTTTTTATGTTTTCACGAGATTTTGTCGGGTTCATTATTGGGTGGTGTGATGCTGCAAAAGAAGAAAATCAAACCCTACCACCACAATAAACAATTCCAAGTTGAATAAAAATGCCCTTTTTTTTCAGACACCAGTACTTTTTATGGGTCTTGACTTACCAATGGAGTGTGGGCTTTGTCGTTTCCGAGAGGATTACTGGTGAACAGCGGACATGTGTGAGCGTGTGAATACTTTAGGGTTTTATGTACAATACATGAGTGTGGGTATTTCGGTATATTCTATGTATTATTTTGATTCATTGTTATGATACCTTGAGTTGTTAAATTCATAAATGCATCATTCATGACTGGAAATAATGTTCGGTTTCACATTTACCAAATATTGGCAGGATAATGTATGCCAATTTAAGAATTTGGATGGGAGGTACATGGGTGTATGAGCATGAATTACAGTACGTGGGTGCAGAACTTGAAGTAGGTAGGATGGATTCAAAGTACTTTTCATTCCATGATGTGGAGGCTATGTCTAGGAACAACGGGTATTTGAATATGGTTGAGTTTCACTGTAAAATGGGTGCAGTAGACTTGGGTAACAGTTTGAGACCTTTGACTAGTGACAGAGATTTGATGGACATCATTGATGAGATGGAACTCAATGGGGAGAACACACTTTATATTTATATGGTCCATCTTGTTGAGGATGTTGTTCTGATTTCACAATTGACAGGCCCTAGTGAAATTGTTAATGATAAAAGTATAAGAGGTGGTAATTTAGATGTTAATGCGTATGTGTACAACAATGAGGCAAATGCTGGTATTGGTAATATGGAAAACATGGAGGCGGATGAGGTTAGGGGTGGTCAACTCAATGGTATTGGAAATGCAGGGACATGCAAGAAAATGGTGGCAGTCAGGTTATGAATGAGCCTAGTCAGTTGCTGGTGGATGGGCCTAGCAGCAATGGTCCAGGAAATGATTTTGATGGTCTAACAATTAATTTTGGTGGTCCAAATATAAACCAAAATGGTGTTGGACCAAGTCATGGTGGTGGAGATGAATCCGAAAAATGATTATGAGGACGATAGTGGTGGAGATGAATCTGAAAGGCTTTCAGATTTTAAAAGCAACGATGATGATTTAAATGATGACTTTTTTGAAAATGGTAATGAGGAAGTAAATGTTGAATTCTTTAGGGTCGATCCAAATGAAGAGCAAGTAAATAGAGGTGTACAAAATGGAGAACAAGCAAATGAAGGTGTACAAAATGGACCAGGTCTGGGTGTAGGTAACCATGAACCAAATGATGAGCAAAACAACAATGAGCCACAAGCAAATAGACCAAATGTAGGAGGTTGAGTTCAAGTTTATGATGATAGAGAATCAGTGGAGATTGATGATGAGGATTTAAGAAGTTTTGGCAGTGCTGAAGTGATTATGGAGGAATATCCCATGTTTGATGCTGAGGTGGAAATGAGAGGTGCAATAAATTTGTACCCAGGGCTAAGGTTTTTGAGCAATACTATTGTCAGGAAGGCACTAAAAGAGTACTCAATTCAGGCAGACTTTACCTATGCATATGTGAAAAATGACAATAAAAGGGTGATTGCTATATGCTCCAATAAGTGTGGTTGGAGGATCCACGTCACTCCCTCACTTGACAAAACTTGCTGGCAGATCAAGTCATTCGTCAACAATCACACGTGTGGCAAGAATCAGTATGAAAACAAGATAAGTGCCAAGTGGATTACAAATGAATACTTGGCTGATTTTGAAGATGAGCCTGGAATTAAGGCCAAGTCTGTTGTGAACAAAGTTCGTAGAGATACTGGGTTAGTTGTTTCAATTGACAAGGCATATAAAGCAAAACAAATGGCTAAAAGAATCCACCAAGGTGTGCATGCGGAGCAATATGCCTTATTAAGGGATTATGTAAATGCAGTTTTGCAACGTAATCAGGACGCACTGTCCTGATGGTGTGTTTGACTCTGCCTACTTCTGTTTAGCTGGGTGCAAAGAAGGTATTTTGAAAAGTTGTAGACCGGTAATTGGGATTCATGGATGTCATTGGAAGGGTCCACTCAAAGGACAATTACTTGTTGCAACTGGTTGATACGATCCTAGCCCCATGGCTAGCCCTACTATGCGCGCACACCTTGCGGTCAAGGCCAATCGAACCAAGACGTCTAGCCAAGGATGCTACAAAGCTTCAAGGGAGGTTACAACAACCTCTAGACATGGATACAAGGCAGGAGACGCTACTTGATCAAGCCTTTAGGCGAAGGATGACATGGAAGGTGACTTGGAGGCGCCTAGTGCAAGGTTGCACATCCACACGAGCCAATTCATGGAAGAAAGGTTCCAAATCCTATTTCAAGATAAATACAAGACCGATTGGGATCTTAGGAGACCCTCTGCAAAGTTTGGGAGCATTTGGACGAGCCACTCTCAAGATGGCTCGAGATGACATTTCTGTACGCAAGCTGGAAACGCACAGGTGCACCAGGCGACTGTGTCCGAGCTAATTCGGTCATAACAAGGTCAAACACTTGCGATCCACTTTGTTTCATAAACTTCAAGATGTCTGGGAGCTTGTGTCCAAATTTGAGCCCAAACGGACGAGCCGTTTGAGAGTTAGCTCATGGAGACATTATGACGGCTAGATTAGGGTTTTTGAATGCGTCCATCAACGCCAATGACCATTCATCGGTCCAGTCAGGCCTGGACCAAGACGTGGATCGCCCTCCTATTATTTTTGGGTGTTATCTTTCGATTAGGACAAGTTTCAGCCCAATCGGACGAGCCAATCAAAAGTTAGGGCGGGTGGACATTTTGGCGCGCAGTGTGAATGCGTGGCCAATCCCGACTTGGAGGAAGCGACCCATCTTGGAGCCCTAGCGGACGAAAGCTATCTTGAAGCTTCTGGAGCTTAATTAAGTATTTATTATTTAGTTTATTAAGCTATTAGAGTTATTTATTAGATAGAACTTCTATTCCTACTCATATTAGAACTTATAATTATAGTTAAACTAGTACTAGGCGCTTCCCTATATATAGAGCCTTTTGTGCTCATTGTAAGTCAAGTTTTTTTTCAATTAAAATCAGAGAGTTTCTCTATTGTTAACGTGTGAGCCTTGTAACTTTTAAAGTCCGAACGCTTAAGTCGATCTGCAAGTAAAAGACCGAGAGTTCAAACCCCATTGTTTCGTTTCCCCTAGGTTGAGTAAGGCATGTCTCTTACTAGGTCTAGAACTCGATACAAGAACCTCAATTCTTTAGCTTGGATTGCCTAACGCAGGTCTGTTAGGAGGTCTAAGCATTCAAGAGAGTTATTTTATTCCGCAGTCAAATCCAAACCGCGAACTAGATCAGGAAAAGTACTCGTTACAAATCCTAGGCAACTAGGATCGTATCAGTTGGTAGCGGAGCTCAAGACGTTCAAGGTTTGGTATCTATCCTTTTAATTATTTTGTTTTCTTTGTTGAGGTTGATTCTTCTTCCCGATCTATAATCAATCTCCTTGCTTTCCATTGTGTTAGTTTGTTTTTTTTTGTCGAGTCGATCTAGGGTTCTAGATCTAGTTGCGTCTTATGTGTGCAAATCAATTGTGATTTGTAGTATCTTTTAAATACAAAAATCAGTCCCCCAAAGGGTCAATAAAAAGAGTAAAAGAAAAATTCAAAAATAGAAACGATTTCGAATATAAAACAGTGAGATATTCAAACAGAAAAGGGTCAAAAATACAAAATACTACAAGGTGTTAGCTTTCTATATCAAAAAGAATCACTTGAATCGGACACCAGAATCAAAAGTTGGCTCAGAAGGAACAATCGACGCGCATAAAGCACACACATTGCACACCATCACGGTTTGTGAATTTTCCATAGAGTTTTGAGCTTATTTCTTGATTCCAAATTCATATTGTCTTCTACTCCAGCCTAATAAATTGTTTAGTTGATTGTTCTTTGAAACTAACCTTTTATTAAGCATCTAAATTCTTTTTCGAAGCCAGTATTCCTTGTGAGTCTCTTTGGAAGCCTTTCTTTGAATTCTTGAGTCTGTCCTAACGGTTTACGCAGGAACAATTGAAGAGATACTTTGAGTGATTTGGTGAGCTTAATAGAGAGTTAAACACGAGGGTAAACACGTGAGGGAGAGCTAGGTTTAGTTCAACTTTAGGTCGTTTTGTTGTCTTTGTGATTTCAGGATGCCAGGAATGTCCGATGGGAGTTCCGCGAAGGTTACTAGTGAGGAAGTCCTCAGACTTCTTCACAAACTTGGCAAGAAACTAGAGTCCTTAGATGCATGGAGAAAGGAGGCGCAAGGCAAGAAAGAAGTGTTTGTTGAACAAAAGGAAGGATTGTTTCACACTCGCCCCCTAGTTGAAGGAAAGTGGTGCGCGTTAACTATCGACGATGGAAGTTTGGCGAACTATGCAAGCACATTGCTTGTACACAAGTTGAACCTTCCAACTATTGAGCATCCAAAACCCTACTTGCTACAATCTATAAACAATGGTAGAGAGTGGGAGATAACTAAGTAAGTTTCGGTTTCATTCTCTATTGGGTATATAAGGATGAAATCCTTTGCGATGTGATACCGATGTGGTCAAGTCATATCGTTCTTGGTCCACCATGGTAGCAAGATAGAAGAGCCACTCCTGGGGGAATAAAGGCCTTTACAAGTTGGTAAATGATGGCAACAAATCAATGGTGTTTTCCTCAGGGACTATAAAGAATATTCCAAGAGGACTTTAGTGGTGTTTACCACAGATTTTATGTTAGACACTTGTACAAGAACTTTAGGGTAAAATTTCCAGCAAAGATTTACAAAGATCTTTTGTGGGGTGCAGTTGATACGATCAAGCCTAGGGTAAGGAGGCTCGGTTGTATTTGAAGCTTGGAGGATCTAGCCCGAAAAGAGGTTTGTTCGGCAAGGATTAATGGAGAATGAAAGGAGATGGATGCAGAATGAGTTGGATGCAGCGGTTGGATGATTAATACTCTTGAACTTGAAGATCACCAATGGAACAACAAAAGAAAAGAAGCATAGATATTAATATACGAAAATAGCCAATATTCGATTACAAGCTTTGGTTTCCCAAAGAAAGATAGGGAGGAGTAATCTCACTCAAGCTATCTTTCTTAAGGAAGAAGATGAGTTTTAGGGTGAAAGATAAGGAGAAAACTCACTTAACAAATTCACTTCAACTAAAAACTAAGGAAGAAATATGAAAGACATTAGCTATTTATAGTAAAGTACAAAATGACCCTGAAAAGACAAGTGGGCGGCTAGGGTTTGGTGTTGGTGGTATGTCGCCAGCCAAGCTCTCACTATGGCAGTATGTCGCCAGCCTTTAAGCTCCCAATTAAATGGTCCAATGCCGAAGCTCACGGCATGCCGCCTGGCTCCTCGAGGTATGCCGCCAGCCAAGCTCTCACTCTAGCGGTATGTCGCCTGCCTTCAAGCTGCCAATTAAATGACCAATGCCGAAGCTAACGGCATGTCGTCTGGCTCCTGGCGGTATGCCGCCAGCTACGGCCTCAAAATGACTTAGACTCAAAATTCTCCAAAATTCAAGGGCTTGGGTTTGCACTTGTTTCTTCCTGGTGTGCAATCATTATGACGATCTTCTCTATAACTTGAGATGACTCCTTACTTGTCTCGGCTTCAATCCACAAGGCTAACTTCTTCACCATGCTACGCGTGATTAGCCCTTGTATGGGCACGGTGTCTCCGGGCTCCAGGTTAGGTGTAGGGGTCATGAACACATCAACATCCAAGTCATACACTTTACTGCCTACATGGAGAGGATCAAAGCTCTTGATGAGAAACAAGAAGTTTTCAAGTGTCTTGACAAGATTGGCCCTAAGCTATGGTTAAGGCATGCATTTAAGACCCTTGTCAAATGTGACTTGTTGCCCAACAATCTCGCAGAAACCTTTAATGCTTACATCTTGGAAGCTAGAGACAAACCTATTGACACAATGTTTGAAACAATTAGTGAGTTGCTGATAAGGAGGATACATAAAAGAGGGAAGGCATGAGGATATTTGAGGGGAATATATGCCCAAAAGTGGTTAAAAATATTGAAAAAAGTAGGAGTCATAGTGTCAACATTGCAACCTTTTACCAAGATCGCCTCGGGGGCTTAGCTTGCCTCGCCTTTGATTAGGAAACCGTTCTTTTCGCCAATAAAGCCAAACCTATTGTCCGGCTTCAAAGTCAGTAGGCATCTTGCCCTTGTTACGCTCGCGTTCATTCATTCTTTCAATGTTGTCACGGACTTGCTCATGGGGCTTCTTAACTGTTGCCGCCTTGGCGTCCCCATCTACACACTTAAGAGAACTCAAGGGGTAACGGTAAGAGGTCGAGAGGGGTTAAGGGTTTGAACCCGTACACCACCTCAAAAGGGGAAAATCCAATTGAAGAATGATAAGCATGATTATAGGCAAATTCAGCAATTGGAAGGCAATCTTCCCACTTCAATTTATGCTTATTAACCATTACTCGAAGTAGTGATCCTAAAGTTCTGTTCACCACCTCCTTTTGTCCATCCATTTAAGGATGACACGTGATGGAGAAAAGAAGTTTAGTACCTAACTTCGTCTACAAGGTTCGCCAAAAATGGCTCAAGAACTTGGTATCCCTATCACTCACAATACTTTTAGGCATACTATGAAGACGCACAACATGTTGAAAAAACAAATGTGCAATGTGTGTGGTGTCATGTGTCTTGGTACATGGTATAAAGTGCGTCATTTTTGAAAAATGGTCAACCACAACAAAGATGGAGTCATTACCATGCTTAGACCTAGGTAAACCTAACACAAAATCCATGGATAGGTCTACCCACGGGTGTTGGGCAACAGGAAGGGACATGTGGACCGCATGATGTTTGGCTGTGGATTTAGATGTCCTACAAATGACACATCTACCTACGATTTTATGCACTTCCACCTTCATCCGTGGCCAAAAGAAATGTGACTTCAAAACGTGTAAGGTTTTGACCATACCAAAGTGTCCATTTAAGGCTCCATAATGAGCTTATAAAATAAGCAATTCTCTAATACTAGAGAGTGGTATGCACAACCTATCATGTTTAAATAAAAAGTTGTCACGTTTAATGAAATGCAAATGTGTTCCGTGAGCACATGTTGCATAAATATCCCTAAAATCCTCGTCATTCTCATATAGTTCAATCAATTGAGCAAATCCAAATACTTATGCATCAAGGGAGTTTATGAGAGCGTACCTTCGGGAGAGTGCGTCAGCCACTACATTCTCTTTTCCTTGTTTGTATTTGATGGTGTAGGGAAAAGCCTCTAGGAATTCTATCCATTTCGCATGCCTTTTGTTGAGCTTGGCTTAGCCTTGGAGGAACTTCAAGCTCAAATGATCCGTGTGGATAACGAATTGGTTCGGCAACAAATAATGCTCCCATACCATGAGCGACCTCACTAACGCGTAGAACTCCCGATCATATGTCAAATAGTTGAGTTGGGCGTCGTTTAGCTTCTCACTAAAGTAGGCGATGGGTCGACCCTCTTGGGTTAGGACAACTCCTATGCCAATCCTGCTTGCGTCGCGCTCTAATTCAAAGGCTTTGGTGAAGTCTGGTAGCGCTAGCATAGGCGATCGTATGAGCCTCTCTTTGAGCTCCTTGAAGGCCTCTTTTTGCCTTACTCCCCATTCAAAGACCACATTCTTTTTAGTGAGTTCATTGAGGGGTGCTACTACTGTTGAGAAGTTAGGCACAAAGTAGCGATAAAAACTTGCTAGGCCATGGAAAGACCTCACCTCACTAGCATTCTTGGGGCTAGGCCACTCTCGGATGGATTTTACCTTTTACTCATCAACTTGCACACCGCCTACACTTACAACAAAGCCAAGAAAGTGTACTTGGTCTAAGCAAAACTCACATTTAACAAGCTTAGCATATAATTGGTGTGTGCGCAAGGTGTCAAGTATGCTACGTAAGTGAAATGCATATTTTTCAAGAGAAGGGCTATATACGAGGATGTCATCAAAATAAACTACCACGTATTTACCAATGAATTCACACAAGACATAATTCATTAACCTCATGAAAGTTCTAGGAGCATTGGAAAGACCGAATGGCATTACCATTCATTCGTACAAACCATGTTTGGTCTTAAAAACGGGTTTCCACTCGTCTCCTTCATGCATTCGAATCTAGTGGTATCCACTCATGAGATCAATCTTGGAGTAAACCTTACTCTCGCTTAGCTCATCTAGCATGTCGTTAAGGCGTGGAATAGGGTGATTATATCTCACTGTGATTTTGTTGATGCTCGGCAATCAACGCATATTCTCCACGAGCCATCCTTTTTTGGCACTAGCAACACGGGCACCACGCAAAGGGACATACTCTCCTTGATGTAGCCTTTGCTTAATAAATCATCAACTTGCCTTTGAAGCTCCTTTGTCTCCTCGGGATTGCATCGGTAGGCCGACCTATTTGGTAAAGTCGCGCCCGGGACTAGGTCTATTCGGTGCTCTATCCCGCGGGTGGGAGAGAGTCTACTAGGCATCTCTGATGGGAAAACATCATCATATTCCTGCAAGAGGGAAACAATTTGACTTGGTAGAGTAGAAGGGGGGTTAGTCAAAACATTCAAACAATGCGCCTTGTATCGAATCACAAGACACATCTTATTAGTCATAAGCGCTCGCCTCACATCTTTACCCTTCGCTAAGACGCTCAAGTGTTTAGGTTAACTCTCTTTACCATGCTTGTTTTTACCATGGCGTGTTTTTAACTCACCACTCATATTTTTCACTCCACTCCTCTCTCTCACTTTTCTCCCTAATTGGAACTCAGCGCTTGCCTTTTCCATGCGCAATTGGTCTTCACGGACTTGCGCGGGCGAAAGAGGGAGAATGTTGAAATTCTTACCAAGGTGGGTTAGGCGGAGTTGGTTGGTTCAGCCATCATGTACCACCCACCAATCAAATTTCCATGGGCGGCCAAGGATGAGGTGACTCGCGTCCATGGGGACCACGTCACATAACCGCTCATCTTCATAACCACCTAGTTTGAAAGCAACTAACACTTGCTCTTTTACCTTCACTTCACCGTGGTCATTAAACCAATGCAAGGAGTAGGGCTTGGGGTGTGGTGATGTAGGCAATCCAAGCTTGTGCACTAGAAGGTGGCTCGCCACATCCACTACACTTCCATTGTCTACAATGAGCGACGCCACTTCGCCTTTGATTGATCTCACACCTAGAATGAAATAGGTTTTCCCGTTGTTCCTCACACACGGCCTCCTCCTTGGCTAGAGCATTCAAGCTCCGTCTCATAACTAGTATCATAGCCGCCACCATTATGACTTCCTCTTCACTACTCTCGGATTCTTCCTTCTCCCCTCTTTCCTCACCTCTATCCTCCTTATTCTCACTCTCGGTCTCATAATGGCCCTCTCGGATGACTATCACTCTCTAATTAGGACATTGGGAGAAAATGTGACCTCTCCTGTGGCATTTGAAACACTCAATGTTAGAAGAGAATTTTCTTGGTTCACTTGGTTTAGTACTAGGGTTGGATGGGTTGCTTTTGGTGTAAGGAGAGTATGGTTTGGGGTTGGTTGTCTCGGTTTTGGGGGTTGGATAGGTTTAGTGTCTTTTGGTGTAGGTTGGTCCTTGGAGTAGGGTTTCCAAAGGCATCTAGGGTTTGATGAGTAGGGTTGGGGTATGTTTCTGCTTGGGTAGGTCTTCTTTTTTTAGGCCTCGTGCACTTCTACCTTTAGAGCATAATGAAGCATAGGTTGTAATTGATCAAAATCTTTAAGCTCGAGTTTGTATCTAACCTTTTCATTGACACCGTTGAGGAATCGTGCAATGGTGACCTCCTCACTCTCCTCGGTGTCGGTCTTTGTAAGAAGCTCTTCCAAGTCATTGAAATATTCACCAACTGATTTGGCGCCTTGCCTAAGACCTTGCAACTTGTTTTGCAATTCCCGTTTGTAGTTGGCGGGCACAAACCTTGCTCTTATAACTTGCTTCATCTCCTCCCAAGTAGAAATGGTATTTTCCGCTCCTCTCCCCCGACATACCTTCTCCCGCCAACTAACGACATAGCAATCAAATTCCATGGCCGCTAGTTTGATTTTCTTGTCCTCGGAATAACGGTGGTAATGGAAAATTCATTGGATTTTGCCTTCCCACTTAAGATACTCCGATGGATCGGTGTTGCCTGCAAAGGTGGGGGTTTGTACCTTGATCCCACTTAGGTTGTCATCAACCCTAGGCTCTTGCGGTCTCCTAAAGTGCTCGTCAAAAGATGGCACTCGTCCTTGCGGTCGTCGTCCCTTGTCTTGCCTGTCAAGCTCTTTGAAGTCTTCATTAGCTTCTTCATAAGTATCTTCGTAGAACTCATGTGATTGGTAAGGTGTGGTGCTCGTATAATAATGAGGGACTATGGGGTTGCTGCTAGATGCTTGGTTGCGCCGGCTATTTTAGGTCGGGGCCACATTGTGACCTTGGTGCACCGTTAAACCTTGCTTGCCCGGAGAGTATTTATCCCGGATGGTCTTCATTTGGCCTTCTATCACGGCAATTTTAGGAGAAAGGACTTGATTTCGGGATCCCATTGTGGGTACATGCCTCCCTCTTATGCTCCTCTTCCGATTGACCACTTACCTCATCTTCGCTCTCTCGGCCTTCTTCCTCGGTCTCATAAGTGATTTGCTCATTGTACGACTCATTATGAGACTTGAAGGGTAGCTTGTGGGGCAGAATAGGAGAGGAGGTGTCAGAGGACTTGAGCACTCCTCGGTCACCGGTTTTGACCGTCTCCATTAGCAAGGCTTGGCGCGCAACGGACTTGGCCAATGCTAGCCTCATTTCAGCTAGGGAAGTAAGGATTTGGCTAAGGGTATCGACCATTCTCCTCTTGCTAGACTCGGTACTGGACACTTTGGTTCGACATTTTAATTCAAAGGTACCTGCACACTTCAACAAATGTTAGCAAATAAACTTTCCCTCACGTGTTTAAATCACTCGCAAAAGACAAGCTCACAATCGCTCAACTTCTAGCTTTCATGTACCTGCACACTTAAACAAAGGTTAGGAAACAAATTCTCTCCCTCGAGTGTTTTAACACTCAAAAGAATTCACACTCCCAAACCTCTCAAGTTCTCATATTTCAAATTCGTACGTTGTACCACAACAACCAGCAATCTTCAAGCTCAAACACAAGGACTCAATCAAGAAGGCTAGGGGGAAGGATTACAAGACAACTCAGTTTTGAAAGAAAATAATTTGGAAGATAGAACGAGTATACACTCTCCTTAACAAACAAACACAAACACACTTCAATTATTTTACACAAGCCAAAGAACTACCCAAACGATCACAAAGCTCTTGGCACCACTTTGCCAATTCAATTCTCAATTCAATATATTTTATTTTTTTTGAATTTCTTTTTCTTTTCTTTTCTTTCATCTCTTTTTTTTAATTTTTTTTTTTTAAAGTCAAGTAGCACAAGTGAAAATGTGTGTGACAAGTAGTTCAAGTTGAAGTGTGTGTGACAAGTAGTTTAGATGTGAGGTGTATGACACGTAGTTCAAAAGAAGATATTTTGTGCAAAATATCTAAGTGAAACTTCTAAGGGAAGCTAAGCAAAATATCTAAGAGAAGACTTCTAGGTTAAGTTAGGTTAATACTTGGCTAAGAATGAAGGGATGTGGTCGGCCTTGTTGTTCATCAAATAGGATGAGCACAAACATAAAATGTCCTAAGTAATCATTGGAAATAAGATCAAACCACCTCAAAATCAGCAAAAACTAAAAATCGCTAAAAATATTTAACAACCTTTATAGTATCGGGAAAAAGATTTCTATGGATGAAATGATGAACAAATGGTTTTCTATGGATCAGAAAGATGAATACTCACTCGGAGGGCAGCCAAAAGCTCTGCTACCACTTGATACGATCAAGCCTAGGGTAAGGAGGCTCAGTTGTATTTGAAGCTTGGAGGATCTAGCCTGAAGGGAGGTTTGTTCGGCAAGAATTAATGGAGAATGAAAGGAGATGGATGCGGAAGGAGTTGGATGCAGCGGATGGATGATTAATACTCTTGAACTTAAAGATCACCAATGGAACGGCAAAAGAAAAGAAGCATAGATCTTAATATACGAACCAATATTCGGTTACAAGCTTTGGCTTCCCAAAGAAAGATAGGGAGGAGTAATCTCACTCAAGCTATCTTTCTTAAGGAAGAAGATGAGTTTTAGGGTGAAAGAGAAGGAGAAAACTCACTTAACAAATTCATTTCAACTAAAAACTAAGGAAGAAATATGAAAGACATTAGCTATTTATAGTAAAGTACAAAATGACCCTGAAAAGACAAGTGGGTGGCTAGGGTTTGGTGCTGGAGGTATGCCACCAGCCTTTAAGCTCCCAATTAAATGGCCAATGCCGAAGCTCACGGCATGTCGCCTGACTCCTAGAGGTATACCACCAGCCAAGCTCTCACTCTAGCGGTATGTCGCCTGCCTTCAAGCTGCCAATTAAATGGCCAATGCCGAAGCTGATGGCAGGCTGCCTTGCTCCTGGCGGTATGCCGTCAGCTACGGCCTCAAAATGACTTAGACCCAAAATTCCCCAAAATCCAAGGGCTTGGGTTTGCACTTGTTTCTTCCTTGTGTGCAATCATTATGACGATCTTCTCTATGACTTGAGATGGCTCCTTACTTGTCTCGGCTTCAATCCACAAGGCTAACTTCTTCACCATGCTACGCGTGATTGGCCCTTACATGGGCACGGTGTCTCCGGCCTCCAGGTTAGGTGTAGGGGTCATGAACACATCAACAACCATGTCATACACTTTACTGCCTACATGGAGAGGATCAAAGCTCTTGATAAGAAACAAGAAGTTTTCAAGTATCTTGACAAGATTGACCCTAATCTATGGTCAAGGCATGCATTTAAGACCCATGTCAAATGTGACTTGTTGCTCAATAATCTCATAGAAACCTTTAATGCTTACATCTTGGAAGCTAGAGACAAACCTATTGTCACAATGTTTGAAACAATTAGGGAGTTGTTGATAAGGAGGATGCATAAAAAGAGGGAAGGCATGAGGATATATGAGGGGAATATATGCCCAAAAGTGGTTAAAAAGATTAAAAAAAGTAGGAGTCACAGTGTCAATATTGCAACCTTGTACCAAGAGGAGCTGCTATGAAACTTGAAGTTAAACATACATATGAAGATAAAGTGGTGGTTGATTTGACAAGGAATACATGTGATTGCAGAAAGTGGGACCTGACAGGTATTCCATGCCATCATTCAATTGCAACAATACTATGGTTAAATAGAAAACCTGAAGATTATGTACATGAGTTCTTCAGTAAGTCAATGTATATGCTTGCATATGATATGGAAATTGAGCCAATTTCTGGACAAAATAGCTGGAAAAAAGTTAGCACTCAACCTTGCAGGTCCCTAGCTGGCCCTCCATCAGTACCAGACAGACTGAGGATGAAGAAAAAGGGAAGCTTATGAAGTTGGACCTAGGAACCCTTATAGGATTAGAAAGTTTGATATTATGATGTCCTGTGCTAACTGTAGTGGCAGGGGACATAATATCAAAACCTGCAAGCAACCTATGAGTCCTAATATTAAACTTAGATGGAAGAAAAAGAAAATACCAAAGGAGAGCATCAAATGCATCTCAACAACATACTTCACCTAGTAGGCCATCAAACAAGTCAATCCACATCACCCCCAGCGAACAATGTAAGAAATAAATTCCTTCACTTAACCATTAAAACCTGTGTTTGAAGTCAAGTAGTGGTGGATCTCAATCATCAAACAGAGCACCTACAAGGGGATCTGGTTCCATGCCTGCTTCTGGTGTGCCTTTTGTAAGTTGAACCTAACCTAATCATTTTATATGGACATTATTTTGAGTCTTGTATGTTGTATCCAACTACTGAATTATGTTTGACATTGTTATGAAGGAAAGAGCAAGTGAGAGTGACTCTAGTTTTGTGCCTTTCACTAGAACATTCATGCCCACACCACAGACTTCAAACACAGGTTTTAATGGTTCTACTATGCATCATGTGAGTTGAAAATATGTGTTGTGTTAAAAAAATGATAGTCTGTGTTGTGTTCATGAAAATTGAAACTAACATAAGTTCATATGCAGGGAAGAACAAATGAGAGTGTTTCTGGTTTAGACCAGTTTTAGAAAGGGTTAAAGCAAAAGATGGTACCTGTACATGTATTAAATGAAAGATTTCATACCTCATGTGTAAATTGCTTTTAAAAGACACTTGTACAATAACAAAACGTCACATATGGTACCTCCGACTCACGCCGTCCAACAATCACCGTTAGCTATCCTACGTGGCACGCCACGTCGGATGCCACATGGCACACGGCTGACGTGGCCTGCCACGTCATCGCTTTTGACTAGGTCCTTCCCCACGTGTGAAACGACGTCGTCCTGCCACGTCATCGCTTTTGACTAGGTCCTTCCCCACGTGTGAAACGACGTCGTTTTGGCCAGGCATGAACGACATGTCGTTCATGATTAAAATGAAAGACAAGTGGAAATCCAAGACTCAAACTCAGGACCTCTCGCGACACAAGCGAGAATCATACCACTAGACCAAATGCTCTTGACGTGTTACAATTGATTACTACAAATATTTATTGTGTGATTCCGATATTTGCTGGTTATTACTCCAAAACCCTTCCCATTACCGCACCACCTTTCTCTACCTCTCTCACTTCTCTTCGATTTGTTGAGTAGCTTTCCATGTTCATCTTTTAAAAATTCCAAAAAATGTAAAAATTTCAAAAATAATTTAATTAATCTAAAAATTCTAAAAAAAATATACAAATTCTAAAAAAATAATTTAATTAATCTAAAAATCCAAAAAAATGTACAAATTCAAAAAAAAATATACAAATTCAAAAAAAAAATTAAAATTCCAAAACTAATTAAATTATTCTAAAAATTCATAAAAAATATAAAAATTCTAAAAAATGTAAAAAATTCCAAAACAAATTTAATTAATCTAAAAAATCCAAAAAATAATTGTAAAAATTTATATTAATTTCAGTATTTTATAATTTTTTACATTTTTTGTGGAATTTTACAATTGTTTTTGAATTTTTAGATTAATTAATTATATTATTTTTGTGAATTTTTACATTTTCTTTGGAATTTTTTAGAATCTTTAATTTTTTAATTTTTTAATTTAATTATATTATTTTGGAGTAATACTTAACACAATTATAATTTTTTAATTTTTAATTTAATTTTTTTATTATTTTGGAGTAATACTGTAACACAATTATATTTTTTTAATTTTTAATTTAATTTTTTTATTATTTTAATTTAATTATATTATTTTGGAGCAAATATGGGAATCACACAATAAATATTTGTAGTAATCAATTGTAACACATCAAGAGCATTTGGTCTAGTGGTATTATTCTCGCTTGTGTCGCGAGAGGTCCTGGGTTCGAGTCTTGGATTTCCACTTGTCTTTCATTTTAATCATGAACGACTCGTCGTTCATGCCTGGCCAAAACGACGTCGTTTCACACGTGGGGAAGGACCTAGTCAAAAGCGATGACGTGGTAGGCCACATCAGCCGTGTGCCATGTGGCATCCGACGTGGCGTGCCACGTAGGATAGTTAACGGTGATTGTTGGACGACGTGAGTCGGAGGTACCATATGTGACATTTTGTTATTGTACAACTTACACATGAGGTATGAAATCTTTCATTTAATACATGTACAGGTACCATCTTTTGCTTTAACCCTTTTAGAAATACCAACGCCAAGACTAGTTTTTGAAATACCAAAATCTAAGTCAGGAAAGGTTGCGGTCCAAAATGGCAAGGGAAAGGTTCAAAAAAAGAAAACTTTGTTGCCCTCATTTGCTACTACTGAAATTTTTAGTCAGCCTCTTAATAGGTCAAACAATATAAGTGAATGCCAGAATAGCTCCTTCAATTTGCTAACTTCAACATGGGTTGTGAATATAAGATTCATCATACTATTCATGTATTGTTGTATAGGTTTATGTGTTAATGGTTGATGCAAGGCGAGCCACGATGAATGGTACTCAACCAATGCAAAAGAAGGGTAGGGGGGAGGCCAAAGAGAGGAAAGAATACATAATGGAAATGATTTGAATCATTACAAGATTTTTGATTTTGTTTGATCTAACCACTTAGTATGTGATGTTGGTTTTCTAAGCAGATATAGTAAGATAATTGACTTTGGCCATGAAATTTGTCATTTTTGTATCACCTGTTGCAATTCCAATTCAGATGCAACTAGTATTCATGTTGGTTAGCTAGTATATTGTCATTGTTGATTTTGGCAATGAATTTGCCAATTTTTTTGTCACCTCTTGTGGCTGGGTTGTAACGTTACTTATCAATAGGGGTGGCAAATGGGTGGGTATGGGTAAGGATTAAATGGGTATGGGTATCATACCCAATTATTACCCATATAATTTTTTAAATAGGTACCCATACCCATTTACACCCATTTAAATCATACTCACTTAATAAATATAATTTTTTATGAAGTAAAATTAAAAATACAATGTTTGAACAAAAAAATGTAGATTTTGATAAAATCTGACTATGTGACTCGATTTTGATTGTGTATACTGGTTTTATCGTTTAGGCTCTGGTTTTATCGTTTAGGCTCGGGTTTGAAGATTTAGGCTCGGGTTTTATCATTTAGGCTTGGGTTTGACCATTTAGGCTCTGGTTTGACCGTTTAGCCTTTGGTTTTATCGTTTAGGCTCGGGTTTGACCATTTAGGCTCGGGTTTGACCGTTTAGGCTCGGAATTTATCATTTAGGCTCGGGTTTCACCGTTGAGGCTCGGGTTTTATTGTTTAGGCTAGTGTTTGACCGTTTAGGCTCGTTTTTTACCGTTTTGGCTTATTGTTTACCAATTTGGCTCGTTTTGGCTCTTCTTTTACCGTTTTTGCTCGTTTTTCACCATTTTTTCTCATTTTCACTAGTTAGGCTAGTTTTTAAACATTTTGGCTCATTTTTTTACCGATTTTACTCCTTTTTTACCTTTTTTTTGCTCATTTTCACCATTTTCTCATTTTTTACCGATTTTGCTTATTTTTTACCATTTTTGCTCATTTTTCACCGTTTTGGCTCATTTTTACCATTTTTTGCTCATTTTTTACCGTTTTGCCTCGTTGTTTACCATTTTGGCTCATTTTTCACCATTTTGGTTCATTTTTTACCATTTTATCTCGGTTTTTACCATTTTGGCTCGTTTTTTTACCGTTTTGACTCGTTTTTTACCGTTTTGGCTTATTTCTTACACCTTAAAATAACTTCGTGATAGTGCAAAATAGTTTCAATTTTTCACAAAGTATTTTTGCAATTTCCCAATCACCATCACAAGGCAAGCATGTATAAGTGTTATCCCTCTGCTTGCACCGAATAAAAACATCCTTATACCTTAGAGCATTGTCAAGCATCACATAGATGGAATTCCATCTTATCGGACAATTAAGCTACAACTATTTTTAATATGTAACGTGCAATTGTCTACATATTTCTTCAAACTTTTCATCTCTTTTAGGGGAAGCAGTCCAAAATGCGACACTTTGATGAATCTTTTCAATCCCCTCCTAAATAACCTCTAACCCTTCTCTCACTACTAGATTCAAGATGTGAGCACAACACCTCATGTGAATTAAAGAACTAGATAATATCAAAGTGATAATATGGTAAAAAATGAGCCAAAATGGTGAAAACCAAGCCAAAATGGTAAAAAATGGTAAGAAATGAGACAAATGATAAAAAATGAGACAAAATAGTGACAAATGTGCCAAAACGGTAAAAAAATGAGCAAAAATTGTTAAAAATGAGCCAAAATGGTGAAAAACGAGCCAAAATGGTAAAAAATGAGCCAAAATAGTAAAAAATGAGCCAAAACGGTAAAAACAAGCAAAAATGGTAAAAAATGAGTAAAAACAGTAAAAAATGAGACAAAATGGTAAAAAACGAGCCTAACTGGTGAAATAATAAATAAGTAAGTGTAATTGAATATCCAATACATATCCAATTGGGTATTGGGCATATTGGGTATGGATAATAATGAATATTTAGTTGCGGGTATGAGTTGGGTATTTAACCATACCCGCCCATACCCGCTTTAACATATCCATACCCGCCCAATTGCCATCCCTAGTCAAACGGGTCGACCCGACCCGTTTACAAAAGGTCAAAATTGAGACGACCCGTTTTGACCCGTCAATTGACTAGTCGGCGCGTACCCGACTGGTTTAAATTCGGGTCGGGCCGAAGTGACCCAATTTCTTACCTAAATATTTTTTTTTGGTTGTTTAAGTGTTGATGCATTTATAATGCCAATTTTTTACGATTTTTTAAAAATAAATACCTTATAGAAACAAGTTGTTATTGATGTGATTCTTCGGCTAATAAGTTTCATACTATATATTTTACGCATTTAAATCTCTAAATAAATACTACATTGAAATAAATGGATTTAAAAATAAAATTCTTACATAAATAAATTTTATGACATAAAATTTACTAAATATTTATCTAATAGAACTCGAACTTTCAGTGTCAACTAAATCAAAATAAAATAGTTAATAATTATTAATTAAGTAAGTAAAGCCCAAATGATAACATAAATTATTTAAGTTTATATATTTATTTCAACATTAATGATTTAATATTAATTATAAGAATAGTTATGAAATTTCTAAATTAATTCTAAATATATTTAAATAATTTTGAATGGTCCATGACCATGATTTCTTCATGCTTTGAAGAAGAAAACCATGAGTGATCCCATGAAAATTATAAAACCCATTTTTAAAAGATTAAAAAAGAAAAGAAAAGTGGATATAGAATTACTCATCTTAACATAAAGGTTACGTTGTAGTTTTTACATTATTTTGTTCATTATATAGAGTAAGAAAATTGGATTTGTTTAAAAAATAAAAAATAAAAAAGATGAGAGAGAGGAGAAGGAGAGGCATAAGGTTGGTTTGGGTTTAATTAAGTACCTATTGGGCACTCATACCTAAACCCAATTAAACTCATATATTTTAGTTTAAATGGGTATATACTCATTTATACTTTATTAAAAATTACATTGACTCATTTAATACTCATACCTGCTTAAATTAGTTGGATATAGATGTATAATTGGGTATGGGTAGATTTTTGTCACCCCTTACTTATCATGCTTTCTTAAATTATTGTTATGGAAAGTGGACGAGAAACAAGTTGAATCCTTTTGGAAGGGAACTGAACAACAATTAAATGCAAAAAATGAATCCCTTTTAAGTATGTTTAAATTCATGATATTTGATAATAATTATTGTCTATTTTCCCGGGTGATGTTGCTAATAACTCTTAAAGTAATAATTAATAGTATTATTACTAACATGTATGGTATTTTTAATAACCAATGGTGTAGGTTTATATGTATAGTTAATTGATGATATAATTATTATAATAATATAATATTTTTCTATTATTTACTAAAATTAATTAATTTTCCTTATTATTATATATAATATAAATAATAATTAAAAAGTCCTAAAAGATTAGATTCTTTGAAACTCCTAATTTAATGTCAGGTTGCATGAGGCTCACTCACATCTAGTATTATATATATAGCCATAAAATATAAAAAGTAAAAAACAAAAAGGAAGTACTTATTTGTCAAAAAGAATTGATAATATTTTAGTTTTTTTTTTAATTTTATTGAATAATTTTTAAATTATTATAAGGACCAAACTTTTTTTAACCATTTAGTAACTATTTTCGTATAAGCTAATATTAAAATTGGATAAAGTGGCTAATATGTCTAGGGTGGCAAATGGGCGGACGGACGTCCATGGACCATTCCCATTTAGTCCAATAAATAAGCTGGATAAATTAGTCCAAATTCATTTAATAAACGGACGGACAAGACCCGTCCATCTAAATTAGTCGGGTTTGGACGGGTTCCCGTCCAATAATAATTTTTTTCTGGGAATTGAAAATTTTTTTTGAATTTTTTTTAAATAACTTTTTTTTTTGAAAAATAATGTTTTTTTTTGAAAAATTTTTTTTTTTGAAAAATAAGAGTATTTATTTTTAAAAAATTAAATAATAAGTGGACAAACGGGAATCCATCGGGTTTGTCCCATCTGTTCATGTATATAGCGGGACGGGTTTGACTCGATCCATTTATTAAATGGGACAAAAAATATTGTCCATATCCCATCTGAATTTGGACGAACGGATCGGACATATGGGCATCCGTCCATTTTGCCACCCCTATGTTTAATAGTTGAAAACTTAGTGATTAAATCGTTACAAATAGTTAGGTGATAAAATTGTCGTAAATTAATAAATTGAATGGCCAGTGTTTTTTTCCCTGTTTGTCTTTTTGGTTTTGTATGTATTTAGAGTGAGTTAAATTAGTATTAGTTTAAAATTAGTGTGTGCCGAGGTGGCAGATCTATCAATGGTGCCATGCAATTTAAATTCTTGCTTTAAAATTAAGAAAGTTGGGTTAGAAATCCAAGCTCGTCCGGTTCTACGTCCCAAGTGTCAAGGGCAAGCAGGCGATGGTTCTAAGGAACTGAATAGACAAATGAATAAAAGGACAAACATTACAAACAAGAAAACAAAAAGGAAGTAGATGTTGTATTAATAATCACTTTCAGAAACAGCAAAAAATGAAGTTGTGATATAATGCTAGCTAGTCATCTCATCGTCGTTACTTGGATTTGCGAAAAAATTGAGGCTTATCTTCTTCCTTCTGTTTGAATACCTGTAATTGTCGAAAAAAATAATGTAATAAGAACTAATATATAATGATTAAAATTAAAATTATTATACATTTTTTTATCAATTGTATAGTATATTTTACGTTGAAAAGTGTCTTGTCTTTTTACTGTTTTTCTATAAATAAATCCTGAACAAACAAAAAATTACTTTTACGACATCTATATCCGAATGATGAGAGTATTATATATTCCTCAAATTTTATTTTCTCTAATATAAAAAAGTGACATATATAGAATATTTAATAACTATATCATGGAAAATTATAAAATGTAATAAAATATATTTTGAATTTTATTTATTTATGTATCAATTAGAAAATTAATTTGAATTCGAAGTTATTGCTAGAGTCCAACTTGATTTTAACACTTTGTATTTTCTATGAGAACTCAATTGCACAAAGAAAAAATAATGGAAAGGAAAGGAAAAGAATGGAAAATTACATACTTATTATAATTAGTACTATATGGCAATAATTTTTAAATCAAGAGAAAATGAAAGAAGAATGAATTTAAAAAGTCAAAATATGATAAGTTGTGTTATTTTTCCAATTTTCTTCTCTTTTTTCCATTGTAGGCGAAAATGAAATATTTTTAAAGAATTTCCATTCTTTTTCACTCTATTCTCTTGGTTTCTCTACTCTAACTTTTTGCCAGAGAAATTATTAAATTTTCCTTTTCATTCCATCTTAATTTTTTTTCTCATACAGAGTGTAAGTGTAAAATGTAGAAGTTTTGGATAACTAAAAACGTAGAAAGTTAAAGACAGTAAAAGATTCGAGTATTATTATTATTATTATTATTTTTTGCAAATTTTATGAAAGTTATTAAACTTATGAGATTGGGGTTGGCCCTCCTTAGCTCCGCCTATGTGGATGATTTTGATGAGATCTAAATCCATCAAAGAAATGATTGACTATACTTTCCCCTAATTCTCTCACATATTTTTTATTAAATTATTTTCAAATTGACCAAATAAAAAAAAAGGTTGCATGAGTTAAGCTAAATTTTAACATAAAGAATTAATTAATAAGAACATATTTTATTGGAAAAGATAAAAAATATTTTAAAAATCATAAAATGAACAAAAAATTGAAACATCGGGAATAATTAACAATCTAAAATGTTAATACGCTGGTGACGAAATTAATCTGATAGTAAATTGTTTTTTTTCATAATTCTAGAGGATTTACACAACACATTAAAAACATGACATATTTATTATTGCTATTTGATTTCTACTTTTATGCATTGGTAAGCCTAAGCAAAAAAGGATTAATTCAATGATTTGAGATTTTTGAACTCAAGCAAGAAATCTTTACTCGCTCTCTTATTTTGTTCTTTTTTTTTATTTGTACCTGAAACTATCTATGCTTCCTTTGTATAAGAAGAAACGAAAGAAAAAGGAGAAGGCAAAGAAGAAATCTTGAAATTAAAAAATCTGCCATTGAGATTGAAGGTTCCAAGAATGACTGCGAGCGGGCAATCATATGACCTTTTCAGCTACCCTGTAGAAATGGGAAAGATCTTTTGTTTTTTACTGTAATTGACAGTGACACCAAAGTTGAAACCCTTGCGTTTGACCAACTAGTTTTTCTCTTGGGATCGCACAATTACCGTCATAAATAATTATTTTTCTGAAACAGTATCTTTTAGTAAAATAAATATTAATAAATTAAATAAAATATATAGTAATTTTCAGTAGAAAAATGACAATTTTTTATAAACAGAAAAAGTAATATATATCGAGAAATTATGTATTAAAAAATAAGAATGACCGACGTTAAAAAAAAAAAACCTACATCCATAAAGAGAAAAGAGAGAGAGAAGAAAACAAGAGGAAAGAGGTAGGGAGGGTAGTATCTTAATTCTTATCTTCCATTTCCATCCAGTTGTGCATCAGAGTCAGGCGGTGAGGTGAGCGGACAATTTTCATTTTTTTATTAAATGCGTGTGCCCCTTCATTTATTGCCACAATTCAATACCCTTATTTAATACAAAACCAATTCACTCAAAAAAAAGTTAAGATTTTTTTAAAGTATTTTTTTTTTCCTTTTATGTCAGCGTAGAGTCGAAAATTCTGGTTTTGACCTTGTGCGAAGGTTTGTATTATACTATAGCCATATAGTTAGTGTATATAGTATATTGCATCCGCCCTCCATTTTGTCCACTACGTCGTGTTATTTTTTTAAGCGCATTTTTGGGGGAGGAATTGGTTGTCAGTTTCCCATTAAAAATGAAAGAAATGAAGTTGTTGGTGAGAAGTCATTGCAACTCTTGCAATTTTGCAATTGATTTTAGTAATAAATTTGCAAATGGGAGGATGATGGATCGGTGATTGGTGGGTTGATAAGAACAACAAGGTTGAAGAAACCCATGTGGTTTGTGGTTTGTGGTTTGACTTGACCTGGTACTAGAATAAGACAACACCTCATGCCTGTTCGTTCGGCTTTGGCCTCAGAATCCAAACAAGCTCTCAACATAGGAAAAAGGATCCCTTTTTTGCACCCTATGGCATAACCTCTCTACCTCTCCCTCTCCCTCTCCCTCTCCCTCTATATGTTTCCAGTAATTTCAATTGATGACACAAAAATGACAAACTGAAAGACAAACAAGAAGAGATGATGGGTTCAAGAATTCCTCTGTTTCTGCTGCTCTCTTCAATTCATGTTTGTGCCATTACAGCCCTCACCAATAGTGCTGATTGTAAGCTCCTCACTAATCACTACTCTTCTTTTGTTTTTTTCCAGTTTCTTGCTATTTGTATGCCTGGTATATATATATGAGAGTGTTCTGTACCATTCTTTTTGTAGAAACTAGTGCAATAGAGTTCATCAATGCGAAAGAATAGTTGTTAACTTTAAATTGTTGTTCATTTTGGAGTGGGGATTTGAATAATTCATGGTAACTTGAGCCTCTAGGATCTTGGAAGAAGGACAGGTCTTAAGTTCGAGTACCCTAGTCGCGTTCTTGTTATCACTTGTTTTTATTATTATTACAAATAAGCTCTACTATTCTTACATCATGCAGAAGAGATCATGTTTGTCATCAATAAGGAAGAGAATACCAGCCCTTTCAGGATGTTCTTTCTCTTGTTTGTGTCTGAAGCACGCGAGTTCTTTCACATGTGCTACCATAATATAAACAATTCTTCTGCAAAATCTCATTGAATTTCAGGCCTAAAACCACATGTTATCTTTTGTTAGTGTTTCTTCATTGTCAATGGTTATTTTAGTGATGAATTGTTCAAATTGTAGATGATTGACTCATGTAACTTTTTTCTTCTTTTTTTCCTTAAAACTCCTGTTGCAGTAACTGGCTTGAACGCTCTCAAGGATATATGGGAAAATGTACCACCTACCTGGGTCGGGGCAGATCCATGTGAAAGCAAATGGGACGGCATTGCATGCACCAATTCGCGTGTGACTTCCTTGTACTACACTCTCAACATTTCTCTTTTATTTATTATTCTCAGTTGAGGTTTGCAATATTTCCTTCTTAGTTTTGATTGAGACTCTCTTCTCAACTGCAGAACGTTGCCGAGTATTGGATTGAAAGGTACCCTGACAGGAGACATCTCAGCCTTAACAGAACTACTAGTTCTGTAAGTGTTCAGCTTGCACTTTACGTCATCTGACATCTTTAATTATCAGGATTCACATAGTTTTCTTCAGCTATTGTTCACCTATTATTTTAACTATACACTTCATAACCTTAGGAAACAAAATTCTCTGCAAATACCTTTTCTTACCCTTAGATCTCCTCTCATCTTTTAACCGAAACGTTTTGGAGATTTTCTTTTCTCTTCATCACTGTAGAGTACTTAAATGTCTTCCAATGGTTATGGTCATAATTTGTTTCTTGGCATCATGGTCTAGGGATTTATCATACAACAAGGACTTGAAAGGATCTCTACCATCTTCAATTGGAGATTTGAGCAAGCTTACAAACTTGTAAGAAAATATACTCTTGAGCCGGATCATTAGCTCTTGCTTCATTTCTTGTTCGGTCACAATCCTCTAATTCAGACTAACTCGCTTTTCCATTTCACTCTAGAATCCTGGTTGGCTGTGGCTTTACTGGGCCTATCCCTGCCACGATTGGATCGCTGTCACAGCTCAAATTTCTGTAAGGATTTTAACTTGTAAAGCTTCCCTTATCTTATTGCAATGTCAGTAAGCATGCTCCTTGAATAATGGATGTTAAGCCACTTATTGGAGGATGGTCCATTTTCTGGTCCTTCTAGTACCTTTTCTTTTCTTGCTTGGTTTTCGTTGCTAAATAGCTTTCAGGATCTCTCAGGTATTTAGTTTAAAATTGTGTCTACATTTCTGAAACTCTTCTTTGCAATTTATCTGCAGATCTCTGAATTCGAACAGCTTCACAGGAACAATTCCACCTTCAATTGGAAATCTTTCTAATCTCTATTGGTTGGATCTAGCTGACAACCAGATAGAAGGACGCATACCGGTCTCCCCTGGCCTAGATACCCTAGTCCACACAAAACACTTGTATGAAAATCTCTTGATACTATTCATCATCTTTTTATTCTGCATATTTTTTGTTTATAATACATAAGTTAATGTTCATTCTAAAAACTTGTGGCAGTCATTTTGGACTGAATAAACTCACAGGCCCTATTCCTGAACAACTTTTCCGCCCGGAGATGAACCTCATACACTTGTAAGTTTCTTTGAATTGTTGTTGTTGTAATATTTAAGCTACTTACTTTACAGAGATAGGTATGCAAGCCTGTACTATGATGAACTGTAGTATCCAGAAATTTCATGTGAAAGAATGATTTTTCACAAACCAGAAATAGCATCTCTTTTGACTGGCTCTTACCTGTTTCTTGGCAGGCTTTTTGAGAGCAACGGCCTCAATGGTCGGATTCCATCTACTCTTGGTTTAGTGCGGACTCTGGAGGTTGTGTGAGTATCTGGATCAGGAACTCAAGTGAAATAGTACTGAAATTCTTTGCTGCTGTTCATTTTGATTGAATGTGTTGTCTTGCTACAGACGGTTCGATCATAATTCTTTGACTGGACCTCTCCCTCCAAATCTCAACAATCTTACCTCTGTCAATGAGATGTAAGTATAGATATCAGAGACATTCCAAATAATGTTCTTGGAGCAGTTATTTCTAAGCTTCGCTAAGAGTGTCTGTGTTGGTCATCAATTTTCCAGGATATTGTCCAACAATCGCTTCAGTGGGCCTATTCCCAACCTTACAGGCATGACCATTCTCAACTACTTGTAAGTTCCACTTTTTTGGCCGTTAATGTGACCGATATATTGCTATGAAATAGATGGGTATACACGTGCATTCTTTGACCAAAGTGTTTTCTGCAGGGACATTAGCAACAACACTTTTACTGCATCACCTTTTCCTTCATGGCTCTCAACCTTGCAATCTTTGACAACAATGTATGCTTCCTTACCTGCCTAGCGCCTTAATTTTATTCTTCTCTTCCTTAATCTTTCAACAATCACATGTTCACCTTATCTCAATAATGTTATGATCTCAACTGAGCTCAAGATCACATGAATTTGGTGTAATATCTGACCAATATTAAGCCTTGTCTTGCACCTAAAACCTGATAGATTTTAACTCTCTCTGTAATGTTCTTGACCTCCAAGACACCATTTGCATTAAGGATGTAATAATTGTCTATCCTAAAAACACTTCTTCTTTTTTGGTTTTGTTTTGTTGGTATTAGTCTACAGAAAAATGATTTTGTTATTGTGGCTGTTCTCACTTTCAGCTTTCCTATCTCCTAAATTGTTTTGTACTTTTAGATTCTTGAAGCCAGTAGTCAGCTTGTCATGTCTGATTGTCTCTTTACCACCATTATCAATTTTTAGTAACCCTCTAAAAAATCCCCATTGCTTCATATATACATATTTTGGATTTTTATCTGTTACTTAAACAAATAAATTCTGCTATCTGGTAGAAAAAAAGAATGAATTGTTCTCTTTTAATTGCAGAATTATGGAAGGCATAAACCTTGAAGGACCGGTTCCTGTTGATGTATTCAGCCTAGCCCATTTACAGAATATGTATGTCTCACTTGACATCTCGTTTTTCCAATTTCATTTCCTCGGATGTTAAGGAATATGCATGTAGATCATAGATAGCCCTTTTTGCATATTATAGCAACACTGGTTGGTATCTGATTCTAACTTATCGTAACAGCGGACTCAAAAACAACCAGCTTAATGGCACCTTTGATTTTGGCGCAAGCCCCTCAAGCGACCTAAAAAAAGTTGATTTGCAAAAGAATCAGATTGTTGCCTTCACACAAAGACCAGTGGCAAATCAACCTGAGGTTATGTAAGTGATCTCATTTATTTGTAAAGAGTAAAATCTACACTGCTAGAGAACTGACTATTTACTTATTTCATTAGTGCAAAAGATAGAAATTCTTCTGTTTCTTGTTATGAACTAAAGTTGTTTTCTCTTGCAAATGGTGACAGCCTTGTGCAAAATCCAGTTTGTCAGGAAACAGGATCGGAACAGCAAAAGTTCTGCAGCATTTCGCATACAAGTCCTTCGTATGTAACACCACCAAATAACTGTGGGCCCAGTACCTGCATTAATGATCAGATTTCCAGCCCCAACTGTGTCTGTGCTTATCCATATACGGGTCTTCTTCAATTCAGAGCTCCTTCATTCTCAAACTTGGGAAATGCTACTGTCTATGAAACTCTTCAGAAGTCTCTAATGGATTCTTTCAAGTCCAATCAACTTCCTGTGGATTCAGTTTCTCTTAGTAATCCCACAAGAGATGTAACATACCTTGAGATGAAACTGGCTATCTTTCCATCTGGTGACATTCGCTTCACTCGATCAACTATTTCTGGCATTGCGTTTGTGCTAAGTAACCAAACTGTCAAGCCTGCTCCAAAACTTTTTGGGCCTTTCGTTTTTCAAGGGAGTGTATACATGCGTTTTGCTGGTACTCTCACAGTCCTTGCATCTTCTTCCTTAAAAGCATGTCATTGTTTTATTTTTCTAGTTTTTACTGAACTGACTCTTGCTCCCTTCCTCTTGCCATTCAGACGGTCCTTTAGGATCACACAAGTCGTCAAGCACTGCAATTATCATTGGAGCTTCAGCTGGTGCTGCTGTCCTTCTGCTACTATTAGCCCTTGCAGGGATTTACGCTTATCGTCAGAAGAAGAGAGCAGAAAAAGCAACTGAACGAAATAACCCTTTCGGTAGCATTATTTTACTGTCAGTTGGTCTTTTTGCCAGTTCCTCTCTAAATATAAATGTTTCTGAAATCTTGGGTATGTTATGAAAACAATGCAGCTCGGTGGGACTCAACGAAGAACAGTGGTGCAGTTCCTCAACTAAAAGGAGCCAGGGCCTTCTCCTTTGATGAGCTTAAAAAATACACCAGCAATTTCTCAGATGCCCATGATGTTGGGTCTGGTGGTTATGGAAAGGTGAAGTTTCATTCTATTGCTAAATCTCACTGCCTAAGTAGTAAGTGCACTTCATTACTAAGCAATTAAAGAAGTGAAAGACTTGAGTCTGTCTAACATCTTTCGCAGGTTTATAGAGGAACTCTTCCTACTGGACAGTTGATCGCCATTAAAAGAGCCCAACAAGGGTCGATGCAGGGTGGTATGGAATTCAAAACTGAGATTGAGCTTCTATCGAGAGTTCATCACAAAAATGTTGTAAGCCTTCTTGGATTTTGCTTCGAGCGTGATGAACAAATGCTGATATACGAGTTTGTTCCGAACGGCAGTCTCAAAGACAGCCTATCAGGTACTTTCATGGGCTGGTTCTGTTTCTTCCCTTGTGGATTTTGAGTTGATTTCAGGATCGGGGTTTGGTACTGTAAAACTAATGGGCTAGTCTTTAACATTTTCTTGATCTTCCTATGGGTTCGAATTAATCAGGGAAGACAGGAATAAGGCTAGACTGGGTGAGGAGACTGAGAATAACCCTTGGAGCAGCAAGAGGTCTTTCCTATCTACATGAGCTTGCCAACCCTCCCATAATCCATAGAGACATAAAATCGACCAATATATTACTGGATGAACACTTAAACGCGAAAGTTGCTGATTTCGGTCTCTCTAAACTTATGGGGGATGCAGATAAGGATCATGTTACCACTCAAGTGAAGGGGACAATGGTCAGTATTTCTCTTGCAGTAATATATTGGTCGCTAATGCAAACACAAAGTTATATATGATGATGAGAAATGGTTTAAACTGGATATGAGAACTGAGAAACCTATATATTGATTGTATTTGGACAGGGATATTTGGATCCAGAATATTACATGACCCAGCAGTTGACAGAGAAGAGTGATGTGTACAGCTTTGGTGTTATGATGATGGAACTATTGACGGGCAGAAAGCCGATAGAAAGGGGGAAATACATTGTGAGGGAGCTAAGGACAGCATTGGACAGATCGAAAGATCTGTACAATCTTAAAGAACTTCTTGATCCAACCATGGGGTTAGACTCAACGATTAAGGGTGTAGACAGGTATGTGGACTTGTCACTGAAATGCGTACAAGAGGCTGGCGCTGACAGGCCTTCAATGAGTGAAGTGGTCAAAGAGATTGAGAATATCTTGCAACTTGCTGGTTTAAACCCAAATGCGGAGTCAGCTTCGTCTTCGGCCAGTTATACAGAAGTAAGCAAGGGAAGTGCCACCCATCCTTACGGTGGTAACAACAAAGACGAGTTCGGATACAGCGGGGCGTTCCCAGCTTCAAAGATAGAGCCACAATGACCAATGTTGTTCATATATGTTTGGATTTTGGAGTGTTGAGATGTTATATATTTGTTGCACATTGATACTGTTTGTATTCTGTACCATAAGGTGAGGGCTTACTTTGGTAGAATGGAATTGTTTGATTAAAATTGTTAATATTTGAGGGAAGCCTGTTGGCTGTGTATTACAAACAAGTTTGTAAATTATGGTAT
The DNA here is from genome assembly GCA_963691705.1 of Viola odorata. NCBI lineage: Eukaryota > Viridiplantae > Streptophyta > Magnoliopsida > Malpighiales > Violaceae > Viola > Viola odorata. Next base: position 15,536,489 of record OY829540.1, on the reverse strand, counting down.
TTCCTACGTAGCAAAAAACTTGGTTTTACACTCCTATATATTATGAAAAAGATACTACTTGTAGGAATAAAATTATTATTTGAACTACAAGTACGCTATTCTTTAAGGTAGTGATATTTTTTTCACAGGTCAAGTTATTATTCCGCTACTCTAATGTTGATTAAAATATAACCTATTATGTTAGATCAATCTCATTCATTCATTACAAATAGATGGTTGAGATTTAATTAAATTTATTTAAAATTTAATAATTGTCAAGTAATTAAATTACTTCCTTTTTTTCACATATATAAAAAAAGAAAATATATATTACTTATCTTAAGAAAAAGACTATCACCTTTTAAGGGACAAAAAAATAGGTTAAATCTCAACATTATAAAAGTAAAAATACCACTCCATTATATTTTTTGACAAAAAAAATATTATCATTTATTTTTTTCGGTAGAAGCTTCATTACCGTCACTCATATATAATCATAACACACAGCACAAGCCCTTGAATCAAATTATTTTAATGCGGTATAAACCAAAAAAATATAAATTATTTTAATTCAAACTTGGCTATAATTGACATTTTTTCCATTGGTTGGCAATTTTTGTTCTAAAGTTTTCTGGAAATATTGAGATATTTTAATGATATTGAATATAGTTTATATATTACATTATCTCCAATAGAATAATCGTATATTTATACAATTTTTAGTACAAAGATGGTAGGAACTTAAAAGTTATCATTAGAATTTAACAAATATGATATATAACGGAGTCTAAAAATAGAAAACAACTTAATTTCTGCAGCCTATTAAGATTTAAGAAAATACAATTAAATCTCAACCATCTATTTGTAATGAAGGGATAAAATTGACCTAATATAATAGATTATATTTTAATCAATATTAGAGTAGCCGAATTCGTTATTCCTAAACCCTTACATATGAGAAAATACTTTTGTACACTAATCAGAAAAAAAAAATTAAAATATTGAAATCAAATTGAATACAGATTTCAAATTTTGTAGGAATATACAATTTTGGTTTAGATCCGAGGTAATTAAATGATAGAGAGATTAAATGAAAGGCTCACTTATAAATTTCTATTGCCAATTTGCCATTAATCAAAACAGAAATGAAAGAATGCTGAAAATTAAGCATACATTGAATGTAACAAGTAATATATATGTATGAATGGACTAAGATCATGTCATTGGTTTCTCCAAGAGAGCAGAGATGTACCATTCATTCTCACGGATTCCTCGATCAAGCTTCATCCCAGCATTCCACCTCAGCTTCTTGAACCCGATCCGGTCCAACATCGGAACATAAGTCTGGTTAAGCTGCGATCCTAAGCAGAAGAAGTGGTCCAACCAAAACAGCCCGCCCGGCCTCAACACTCTGTATATGTCGTACAGAGTAAACTCCAGCATCGCATCAGGAATCCAATTGCTCAAGATATGCATCGAGTGCACAATGTCCAGCGTATTCTCGAAGAACGGCAGCCTCTCCGAAACGCTGAGGTGGACCGTCAGCAGCCCCCTCGAGGCGATGAAGCTGTTGAAAGGACCGTCCACGTTCATCGATGTTGTGATCATGGTCACATTCCTTTCCCTCATCCTAGCCGCGAACGTGCCCGTGCCTCCCCCGATGTCGAGTCCGATTCGTATGCTCCCCGCAGGTTTTGATTTCAGGACTTGATCAATGCCGTAGTCCAGCGCCCCGTTCTCGTACAGCCACCGCTTCTTCTCCCTCCCGTTCATGTCGAAGCAGTCCTTGCAGTCGTAGAATCCTGGCGTCTTCATGCGATCGATGAGACATTTATAGCTCTTGCAAGTGTAGGGATCCCAGATGATGCTGGTGTCCGGAGGAGTCGACCACAGGCTCTTGGGGACCGGGGTTGGTTCGACGTAGTTTTTCGGAGATTTCGGATGGCATCTTCGTCTCGGGAGAGGCTCGCAACCTTTCAGGATCAGCTTCTGAGCGAAGACATCATCGACGGGACATTCTCCGCCCACCTCGTATGTCATGTACTGAGCCAGCTCCTCAGGATAACTCAAGCATCCCGCCCCGACGGATGGATACACCTCGTTGCAACCTGCCCGCGGTGAGTAGCCCAACGGGAGCTTGTGAGGGCCGACTGCCAGGATTAGCTCATCAGCTACAGAAGAGCTCACTTTTCCATCCAACTTGGACAAGAAGTACTGGCTCAGCACAACTTTCTCCTCATCTAATTGCCTGCCGGTACCGCTAGCACCAGTTTGTTCAATGAGTAGTGCTTCAATTAGTAAGTTGGTGGAGTTGAGTTTCTGGTACAGATCACTTATAAGAGAGTGACTGGAAAGAAGTTGGTGTTTGGTGGAGTTGAGCTCTTGCAAGAGATCAGAAGTACTAAAAGAAGAAGTATGATCCCAAAGGGAGAGGTGGGTGTTGGTGTAGGGACCAAACTTGGATTGCTTCAAATTCAAAGATGGGCCAAGGCAGATGTAGATGGTGAGAATGTTGGTGAGGATGACAATGACAAGCATCTTGAGCTTGTATTGGGTATGGATTTGCTGTTGGGCATGCTTTTTTGGGTAATCTTCCATTCCACTCCCCATTATTCTTCCTATCTTTCCTTCGGTCATACACAAGCAAAAGAAAGATGCAATTTAGTACTCAATCTGATCAGTATTCAGTGATGAGTGAAAGAAAGAGTGAAATTGAAGTGTTATAGAGTATGAAAGTCAACGTGAGTAATAAAATAACATTTGGTTTAGTTCAAGAATGATTAGAAAATTGTTCACGTTTTTTTAAAAATTTTGAATTTTAAAAATAAAAAAGATTATATTAGAGAAATTACTATTTTTTAAACACTCAGAAGAACTCGAACCAACGTGTTCAAAGAAAAGAAATAATATAGTCATGTTCTAGTTGGACTTTGGCCATTGTAACTCGCCGGTTTGGACGTTCAAGCCATTAATGGAAAACGGAAATTGCACTTTGGATGCGCACTTTCCGGATCGTTGCTCATCTCTCACCACTTTGGCACCAATCCCCAAATTCACATGATACTTAGTTTAGCACACTGACCCTATAATAATAATATCCTTCTAATAAAGTCAGATTCCCAATTCTTCTTCCTCTTCTTCTTTTACCAAAGGATTGCTAATTCCACTTTTTTTTTTCTTTTTTTTTATAAGCACTGCTAATTCTACTTATTAATTTAGTTTTGCATTAATTACGAGATTGAATTTTTTTTTTTATGGCGTTAAGAGATTGTTATTTATACGCTCATTGTACCTAATAATTATTTGTCAAAGTATTTTATATTTGTTAAATAATAAATATTTTATATTTGTTAAATAATTAGTTCATATGCAATAAACTTAAGCATTCATATCATCGATAAAAATAAAATCAATAGTAATAATCGAAGTTAATTTTGAGTTCACAATAATTAAATGAAAGAGTCTTCGTTAAAAACAGGTGCACAAAGTTGTATTGTTACTAAATTAAGGGATCGGACTCATGATTTTATGCATATAAAATTAATTATATCATTAATTATTATTAAAATGTCATAAAAACAATTTTATTACCCAATATAGGATAGTTTCCCGTGCTAAGGGATCGAAAATCAGGAATTTACGGGTAGTTTATATTTATATATATAGGACTATAAGGTTCCACAATTAAACCGTATAATGTCATAATTTGATGATAATGTAAAATTAGGAATTTAAGATTATATTTAGAGTTATTTTCTAGCTAGACGAATCGAGTGAAATAATTTTGATCGCGAATTTTTATCCAAAGCATTAGCTCGAATTGTGTAAGCAAAACACCTAAGTTAAACCAAAATTTTAATTAATTAATAAAAGTCGAACTATGATTAATACATATTTAATTAGCTTGTCCAAAATTTATATAAATATAAAAATTATGTTGTGAAAGTTTGTATAGAGATTTGAAAGGAAGCCAACAGGATCTATGAGTTCCTTCAAATATATCATTTGTCAATTTTAAATTCCTAATATGTTGGCACGTGACACATAATAATTTTTAATTTTATTTATTTAATACTTTAATGCTATTATTTTTCACTCAATTAATGTAATGTATTAGATAATGTAATTTTTTTAGTGTGCTCAATTAAATTAGTATATATTTATTAATTTTAATGCAATTTATGATATTAAAATTTTGAACTTTTCACTTATACTATTAAATTAATTTAATTTTCATAATTAATCTATTTAATTTAATATAATTTATTATGAAATTTAAAAGAGATAATGTTCAAAACTTTAAAAGGTTGCATTATTCTCTATATAAGTGCTTGCAAATCGTTCATTTTATTTAAAAGAACAATTGGAGGTGTCTACAAGTGTGGATAGTGATATTTATGCAAGTCAAGGTTAGTTGTATTTTATTTATTTTAATTTCAATTCATTAGTGTTTAATTTTTAAAATAATTTATTATGTAAAATAATACTGTACATATTATACAATATTAATGAAGATTGCTTAATGATAATACATAATCGGGCTTCGAGGGCATTATAGACTTTTCTCCCCTTCCCCGGAGGAGGACCCCTGCCAGCGCATCGGTCAATCCACGGGTCAGTACGTTTCGCGGGGCCAACGGTCAGCATACGACCTAACGGGCTCCCGATACGTCTGAGTGCGACACGTGTCCCGTTAACGGACTCGGCTCCTTGGCGACACGTGTCCCACCGACTTATGAGAGAAAGGTCTATAAATACCCCCCCCCCCCCTCACGGGAGGTATGCTGAGCTCTCGCACTATTCACAACTCCTGCACTACATATCACTCGTACTAACTTGACCGTCGGAGCCTCTACGCCGGAGGCCCCCTCCGGTGCTTTTTCAGGTACCACGGGGCAAGCCGGACCCACTGAGACATCCAGTCAGCGACCATAGACCCACCCTATCGATGGAATAACCCCTTTACCGGCGCAGGGACCAGCGCCCCCGTCACGGAGGTACCCAGAGCTAGCGCTTTTAACACCATCCTTCCCCGCTCCGAGACAGCCCTCCTCCACCAAAGGATAGACCAGATCCTGGTCGTACTGACCGCAGGAATCCCCCAACAGGTGTAATGCTCCCCCCGGACCCCCTATTCCCCCTTTTCCGCAGACCTTCCCCGAGAGGGAATCCTACCCAACCCCATCAAACTAAAAGCCATCCACGACATGATATCCCCTCGGAATATCAATGAGGTCCAACGACTCACGGGTAGAGCGATAGCCTTAAGTCGCTTTATCGCCAAGCAAGGTAAGCGATGCCTCTCCTTCTTCAAACTCATTCGAAAGAAGGCCCTGTTCGGATGGACGGAGGATTGCAAAAATGCCTTCTCAAATCTGAAGGAATACCTCATATCCGATCTACTGCTCAAACGGCCAGAGCAAGGGGGTGTCCTCTTTCTATACCTCGGGGTAGCCGACAAGGCAATCAGCGTCGTTCTTGGACGGGACGAAGCAGGCATCCACAAGCCTATATACTTCATCAGTAAAATATTAAAAGACGCTGAGCTACGATACAGCCGAGTGGAGAAGATAGCCCTCGTCCTAGTACAAGCGACCCGAAAGATGGCGCGCTACTTCCAGGCACATTCGGTTATTGTCCTAACAGACTAACCGCTACGGAAAATCTTTAAGAAGCCAGAAACTTCAGGCCGAATGGTCATCTGGGTTGTCGAGCTGGAGCAGCATGGCCTACAATACCAATCGAGGCCATCGATCAAGGCGCAACCCTTAGCCGATTTCATCGCCGAATGCACATTCTCAGGAGAGTCGTCCCTTGAACCAAAAATGATCGACTCCGAAGACACGAACTCACCCTACCCCGAAGAGGGAGACAGATGGGCCATTTTTATCGACGGAGCCAAAAATCAAGAATCGGTTGGGGCAGGCATCATTGCTTCCGGACCAGAAGGGCTCAAGTTACGCTATGCCTTGAGAATTTCAAAGTCGTTGTCAAATAACGCGGCAGAATACGAGGCGCTCTTGGCTGGCCTACGTATCGGGAAAGACCTAGCGGCAACGCGTGAGCGGAACGAAACCGAAGAGCCGCATCTAGAGTTATACGGCGACTCAAAACTGATAGTGGATCAGGTCAACGGCCAAGCCCAGGCAAGGGACCCCACAATGATCCAATACCTCGCAAAAGCCAGAAAGGAACTAGCGTCTATTGGAAAATAGGGCATTCGGGTAAACATCAAACACATTCCGAGGGAGGAAAACGTCGAAGCCGATGAGATCGCAAAACTGGCCGCGAACCCTAACGTCACCGTCCCAAAGGACGTTATGATAGAGGAAATCCTAATTCCTTCGTTCATGGAGGAACAACTCACCTTATGCGTGGAGGAGGATAAAAACGACTGGTACACGCCCGTCATTAAATATCTCAAACACGGCATTTTGCCGATTGACCCTGCGGCAAAAATGAAAATCCTCAAGCGGGCGGCGAGATGCTCTATGTTCGACGGAGACCTCATCCGTCGATGTTTCTCACACCCAGCATCCAAGTGCCTATCGGAGAAAGAAGGACACTACACCCTGCGAGAAATCCACGAGGGCATCTGCGGCATGCATACCTCCGGAGGGACTATGGCAGCACAAGTACTCCGCAATGGATTCTACTGGCCAACAATCCGAAGGGACTGTGACCTCTTCGTAAGGACCTGCTAGAAGTGCCAAGAATTTGCAAGGATCCCGAGGCAACCGGCCACGGAGATATCAGCAATAGTTGGCCCCTGCCCGTTTGCTCAGTGGGGAATCGACATCATGGGACCATTCCCAGTAGCCCACCCACAGCTAAAATTCGTCATCCTAGCGGTAGACTACTTCACCAAGTGGTCTGAAGCGGAGGCCATCCCAAAAATCACAGCAGAAAAAACGTGGGAATTCTTCAAAAATCAAGTAATCCTATGCTTCGAGATCTCGAGAGTCCTGATCAGCGATAACGACACACAGTTCACCAGCGGTTATTTCAAAAACCGATGCGAGGAATTCAGGATTGAACGAAGGTTCTCCTCCGTGGCTCATCCCCAGACTAACGGTCAAACGGAAGTCACCAACAGAACTATCTTGGGCGGAATCAAAAGAAACTTGGAAGGAGTACGTACAAAATGGGCAGATGAGCTACCATACGTCATGTGGGCCTAACGAATGACAATCAAGGCCAGCACGGGAGAAAGCCCTTTCACCCTAACTTACGGTACTGAGGTCGTGACTCCGGTAGAAATCGGGACCCTCAGCCTGCGTATTTACTACTTCAATACGGAGCAGAATGAAGACAGGCTAAGGGAACGGCTCGACTTACTGCCAGAACTGCAAGAGTAAGCTTTGCTAAAAACACTACTCTATAAGAGGAAAATGGCCAAATATCATAACCGGCGGGTTAAGGAACGGCTACTAAAAGCAAACGACCTGGTACTGCACAGCAAAGAAGCCACCAGACCAATAATAAAAAAGCTCTACCCCAATTGGGATGGGCCCTTTCGGGTCGTTCGGGTCATCGGCAAAGGCGCCTATCAGCTAGAAAAGCTCGACGGTACGCTCTTACCTAACTCTTAGAATATAGCCCACTTAAAGCTATATCACCCAAGAGCGGATGTATTGCTTATCAACTCTGCATAAATAAACAGCACCGTGGATGTAGGCTTTTCAATGCCGAACCACGTTAAAAAATACAAGTGTCAATCATGCATCATGAAAGGAGCATCGCGCCCCAAATAGCCTTCACCGTTTGCTCAAACGGGCAACTTGGCATCCCATCTCCGTTTTCAGGTAAACGGGCGAATGGAGAGAGCTTGCGTTGTCAGCTGGCCGTATCTCGTTGGTCCGTCGATCACGATACGTGTTAAGATTCCAAATAGCCTTCACCGTTTGCTCAAACGGGCGACTTGGCATCCCATCTCCGTTTTAAGGTAAACGGGCGAATGGAGAGAGCTTGCGTTGTCAGCTGGTCGTATCTCGTTGGTCCGTCGACCACGATACGCGTTAAGATTCCAAATAGCCTTCACCGTTTGCTCAAACGGGCGACTTGGCATCCCATCTCCGTTTTAAGGTAAACGGGCGAATGGAGAGAGCTTGCGTTGTCAGCTGGCCGTATCTCGTTGGTCCGTCGACCACGATACGCATTAAGATTCCAAATAGCCTTCACCGTTTGCTCAAACGGGCGACTTGGCATCCCATCTCTGTTTTAAGGCAAACAGGCAAATAGAGGGAGCTTGCGTTGTGAGCTGGCCGTATCTCGTTGGTCCGTCGACCACGATACGCGTTAAGATTCCAAATAGCCTTCACCGTTTGTTCAAACGGGCGACTTGACACCCCATCTCCGTTTTAAGGTAAACGGGCGAATGGAGAGAGCTTGCGTTGTCAGCTGGCCGTATCTCGTTGGTCCGTCGACCACGATACGCGCTAACACAGACCTGTACACAAAACCCCATCCCTATTTTCACAAACAGGGGGATGAAGAGCTGTCCAGACTGCTGACGGTATTTCGCACACCTACGATAGCCTGACAATACTCACTAAACAAAAACTGCCCTAGGGTTTGTTCGTCCATAATGGCAAGAAAACAAGCAAAGACTAGGAAGGAAGGGAGAGCAAAAGTTAGTCTGGCCAAACAAGGCACAACCTATTTATAGAAGGCCTGACAATTAATGACGCGGTTACAAAGGCACCTAGAAAGACGCGACCATCAACAAAGGCGCCACGCAAGCACGCACGCGCATCCAACCATCATTGCCTCTGCCCCGCATTTAATGAGACAGGACGTTACCAACAGTCGGCCCGAAGGGAAAATGCAAAGACTGCAAAAACACGGAGAAGGCCCACGCCCCCCTCGAAAAAACGGCCCAAGACTTTACGGCCCATTCTCCTCAAAGCGAAGAGGCGAATAGGTTATCGGTCCCACCCGCAATCAGGAGACAACTCCCTAGCAGAACATGATCCGCCAACCGTCCCCGACGGCCGACAGACCTAACGACCATCTCACCCCCCATAGGTCACAATGACGCAGCAACGAGCAAACGCGCCTGAGAAACCAACGAACCCCCGATCGGGCAGATATCGGACTGAGCCCTTGGTAAACACTAGGACTCGTCGTCGTTCATGCATGATAATACATAATCGGGCTTCGAGGGCATTATAGACTTTTCTCCCCTTCCCCGGAGGAGGACCCCTGCCAGCGCATCGGTCAATCCACAGGCCAGTACGTTTCGCGGGGCCAACTGTCAGCATACGACCTAACGGGCTCCCAATACGTCTGAGCGCGACACGTGTCCCGTTAGCGGACTCGGCTTGGCGACACGTGTCCCACCGACTTATGAGAGAAAGGTCTATAAATACCCCCCCCCCCCCCCCCCCCCCTTCCCCATCCCTCTCTCACGGGAGGTAAGCTGAGCTTTCGCACTATTCACAACTCCTGCACTACATATCACTCGTACTAACTTGACCGTCGGAGCCTCTACGCCGGAGGCCCCCTCCGGTGCTTTTTCAGGTACCACGCGGCAAGCCGGACCTACTGAGACATCCAGTCAGCGACCATAGAGCCACCCTATCCAACGCAATCACCAAAGAACCCACACCCCATATCCCAGATTATCATTTAACATATAAATGATTCCATTAAAAAAAAACTATGCATTTAATAATTAAAGGAGTTGGTTTGGGCGGAGGAGAAAAAGAGGAAGCGAAGAATACTCTTTTCTTCCATTTCCCCTCTCCATCTCAGGAATTAAAAGAAAAGAAGCTTGGATCTTCTTGTGCGGCCGGTGTGTTTGGCAGGGCTCTAAACATAATATTCGATTTAATTAATCCATCAATAATTCTCCTATTTCTTGCATGTTCAAATTGAGTAGAGATTTTAGAGTTAAAGATTGAATTTGACTGACAAAGGGATGCCATGTTAGTAGATTGGAAGAAAATTAAGAAATCTTGGCTTAATTCTAACATGCAAAGATTATTTCTTGTGAAATTGAGCAAGTGATGGAGATTTACCACTGATGGGTGTTGAGGAGAGAGAGAAGATTGAGTCTGTGTTGTGCAGACTGAACCCCTCACCCGTGTCCCCTTATTTATTCGCTCTTTCAATTTTGCCCATATGTGACTCAGTCTTCACTCAATAACATTGAGGGTATTTTGGTCACTATCACCGAAGACGTTCATTATTAATGGACAACGTTTTTAGCCCCTCGTATTCATTAAAAATGGACGGAGGGAGTATTTGTGAAACTTGTGGAATAAGAAGAGTGTAAAAGTTAGAATTAGCACTTGCATGTTGATTTATACTTGACTACGGAATTTTTTTTTTTGGTGAATAGATGAAATAAATGATAATAATTTGAATTGATTTAGTAAAATAAAAAGCATGTAGGAAGTAGGAATTTTAATTAATAATTCTGGAAATTCTAGAAATATAGAAAATATTATAATTTAGTCCATTAATTAATTAAAGATGGTGAAATTCGGTTCCTAAACTTTCAGTATTTGCAGATTAGTTTCTATATCAAGAACAGAACTAAAAAATGTTGTTTTAGCCTTTTAAATGACATATTTTGGATAACTAATGTGAAATATTTTTATTTAGATGATGGTATGAAAATACATGCAACTTAAAACTATTAATAATTGTGTATAAATGGTGTGGAAGTATCATAATTTCGTTTATAATTAAATGCATAATGTGGTTAAATTAGCACTTAGTTGTCGGTGTTACATCAAATGATAATATGACACGCTCCTGATATGATAATATCATACTTGTAAAGTGATATTTTAGTGTTGACGTAATATTTGTTTTAATGAAATGTTGAGTGATGTCATTATTCAGTTACGACAGTGGTGATTATTTTTAAAAAAAAACATAAATATAAAGGATAATTAACTAAACAATTAGTATAGGATGATTAAACGAAACATTAAAATAATGGAGTAAAATGTCATTTAACCTATAGGTTTGTTAAGTGTTGTTTTCATTTATTGATGAAGTTTTTTTTTTTAATATAGGCAGAAATGAGGTATTGTAATGCAACTCTTAAGTCTAAACATGCGTGGACACATTTCCAAATCTGTTTAAATTAAGGTTATTAATTCAATTCCTTTCCACAGTTAGAATGGGATCACTGCCATCTTTTAATTCAAGTTTTGGAGGAAGCCGAAGACAACACGAAAGGTGAAGTTATATCGTTTTGAAGCAACATGGTTGAAGGAAGAGAGTTGTGCTGACACTGTGGATAACTCTTGGAAGGATTCTACGGGTTTACAGATTAGTGATTGACTGAAGTTTTGTGGGGATAATTTGTCAAGGTGGAGTAGACACATTTTTGGCTTGGTATTTAGGTCGATTAAAAAGAAGAGGGAACGGTTAGGCTGCAACAACAGTCGTTTTTGTGATCGTTTGTGCAAAGAAATCCAGGAGGTAACTAGGGATTTGGAAGAATTGATACATAAAGAGGAGATCATGTAGCAACAAAGGTCAAGGTCCTTGTGGTTAGAGGTGGGAGGCAGAATACACCTTTTTATCCATGCACGAGCAAATCAGCGTAGGACTATGAATCAGATACAAGGGATTAGAGATGAGTTAGGTGTATGTAGTGAGAGCCATGATGAAGTTGAAAGCATTTTGACTCAATATTAACGAGACTTTTTGCATCAGCTGATTCGGTAAATACATCGACTACTCTGAACTTGATGAGACCTCTTGTAAATTGCGAGATGAATAGACTGCTCAAACATATGAAACCAAAAAAGACCCATGACCTGATGGTATGCCGCCTTTATTCTATCAAAAGTTTTGGCATGTTGTTCAATCTAATGTCTGTGTTGATGTGCTTGAAATTTTAAATCACTCAGATGACCCCACATATTTAAACCATAATTTCATCACACTTATTCCAAAAGTTAAATCTCCTATTGATTGCTCTCAATTTAGGCCTATTAGTTTGTGTAATGTTATTTTAAACTGGTTACTAAAGTTTTAGCGAACATATTGAAAGTAATATTGCCAAATATAGTATCCAAAAATCAAAGTGCTATCAACAAAGTGAAGTGGAGTTATCTGAAAACAATTATGTTAAAACTTGGCTTTTAGTAGGAATGGCTACCTAATCATGCAATGTGTGACGACGGTGTCCTATTATGTTCTTATTAATGTTCTTATTAATGGAATTCCAGGTCAAATCTTTAGACCGGGAAGGGGTCTACGCAAAGGAGATCCATTATTTCCCAATCTATTCATAATTTGCGCAGAGGGCTTGTCGGCAATGTTGTTTGAAGCAAATAATGCAGGTCGTATTCATGGCATCCATGTCTACCGTAGGGCACCAACAATCAGTCATCTATTTTATGCAGATGATAGTCTCATCTTCACAAGAGCAACATCCATGGAGGCTGAAGTGGTGGCAAAAAATTAAGGGATTATGAGGATGCTTCGGGTTGGAGGGTTATCCTAGACAAATCAGAACTATCATTTAGTAGGAATGTATTTGTAACAATAAGCAACATGGTTAGTGTGTGCAACTTGTCAATAACCATTCTAAATATCTTGGGCTACCAATGACATTTGAGCAAACTAAAAAACAAATGTTTACTAACATTCGAGACCGTTTGTGCAAAAGGTTGTCTAGGTGGAAGGAGAAGCACATTTCCCAAGCCGGGAAAGAGGTCCTCTTAAAAACTGTTGCTCAGGTTATTCCAACATATCTTATGAGTTGCTTCAAATTGGCAGTTGGTGTGTGATGAGATGGAGAAGGTCAAGAGATGTTATTGGTAGCGGTGTAGGAACCGAGTCGAGTAAACTGGGTTTCAAGGATGTCCTCTACAAATCCAAGAAAGAGGAGGGAATGGGGTTTCAAAAATTGGAGGAATTCAACCTTGCTTTGCTTGAGAAGCAAGGCTGATGGATAATTCATAAACCCGATTCTCTACTTGCTCGTGTTTTGAAAACGAGATACTTTTTGCATTGTGATTTTATGAAGGCAAACTAAGGGAATCAGTCAAGTTATGTTTTACGAGACGGCTATAGGTGGAGAATCGGATATGGGGAACATGTACGTATATGGAATGATCCCTAGATCCTAACATATCAAAATGGTTTGCCAAGGTCCCAATAAGTTATTCTTCCGCAATGAGACTCTGTAAATGCTCTGAGTGATACCGAGCGTGGTTGTTGGGATGATTCACTTATTAATGCCACTTTTACTGCCAATGATAGATGAGCAATTCTTTCTATACCCCTCAGTATTTATTTTCCCAACGCTGGATTGCTTGATTTGGAAACATACCTCAGATGGAAAGTACTCAATTAAAAGTGGTTATCATGCACTTCTTACTCACCAGGTTCAGGGTAACACGAAATCCTTAGATGATTTTGCAACATGGTGGACCTTCATGTGGCGTCTTCAGATGTTACTAAAGTTTAAAAATGTATGTGGAAAGTGACTCATAACAGCCTAGCTACTAGGTCTAATTTGGTGGTGATATATTCTGAAAGATTTGATTTGCCCTTGTCGTCAATAGGACGAGGAGATGCTTGAGCATTTGCTGATCACTTGTTTGTTTTCTCGACAAGTTTGGTAGTTGAGCCATTTGGCCTCATCCTTGGCTTCCATTCCCTTGGTATCTTTCATGGAATGACTTCTACAACTCAAGAGAACTAATCCTTTTGAAATAGAGGATTATTGTTCAATCCTATGGGCAATCTGAAATTCTAGAAATGTACGTCTTTTTAATCAGAAAGTGGATACGCAGACGACGGTGATCATAAGGGGTGTTAAGATACCGGTGGATTATAGGAATGTTCACGACTCTTAGGTTCTGAAAAACTATCAGTAAGGACCAACTTTAGATCTGAGATGAAATCCTCTAACATGATCGAGGATTTGTATTAACACAGATGCAATAATTGGCCTAACATTTGTGGGTTTAGGGATTGTAGCAAGGGACTATTTGGGTAACTGTCTTTTTTGTGCGTCTGTGTGGGTCTCATGTCTTAGTTGTGGAAGAATTGGTAGTTCGAAAAACGCTCCAAATGGCAGGAGATAACCAATTTAAATATGTTGAGGTTTGATCGGATTGTTTGAAATTCATTAGTGTTATTTAGGCATTTACACTGCCGTTGTTTGCTGCTGGGCTAATAGCGCAATATATGTTTGTTCTTTCCCAGTTGTTCATTTATGACCCCATTTGTTTTAGGAAAATAAAGAAAAATATTTTCTATGTAATATATTTTCCTGAAAAATGGATTATTTTATGTTATTTGGTTATTCAGTTGGAAAATATTTTCTAGTATTTGGATGCAGTGGAAAATTAATTTCCTGAAAAGATATTTTCCCCTATTTTTGTACGGTATAATATTTTTTGATAATTTACGAAATAAAAAGGTTATGTATATTTCATACAAATCTTTAGAACAAGCATATATATATATATATATATATATATATAAGATTATGGTAACATAAAATACGGGGAAACTAACAAGAAAAATCCTATACTAGTTTATAAAATGTTTCATGTTATAGAGACTTTATAGTTTTTTAGAAGTTAATAGTTAAAAAAAATAATAAAAAATAATTTAAAAATTATGAAATCTGGATAAAAATTGTAATAAATATAGTAGGACCTAAGAAAATGAAAATGAAAATAGTTTAATTTTTATTTATGATTTGTTTTTAAATGTTTTCTTTTTTAATATTTTTAAAAATACTTCTCATTTTTTTTTTTTAGTTAAGTGGACTCTCCCATATTTGTTACATTTTCCTAATTTTTTTATAATTTGATTGATTGGCCGTATAAAGAACTTGTCCAACCTTAACTCCGGTCTTAGGTTCGAGTTTAAAGGGTGAAGAAAACCATACTAGAAGAGTCACCCCCTTAAGGATTTGACTATACTTGAACGAGATTAATCTTCTATCCGAAAGGCAAAAAAAATATGCAGAAATATCGGGAAAAAAATAGAAAATGTTACCATCCTAACAATAGCATACTTTTAAAAGAGATTAAATTTAAATTTTGCCATAACCGTTTAAAAGATATTTCTCAACGAATGTTGGTTGTGGTCAACAGGTCAAGTGGTAAAGGAGACCCTTAATCAATGTGTCGAGTTCGAATCTTGAAAATGTCTACCCTTAATCAATGTGTCGAGTTCGAATCTTGAAAATTGAAAAAATTATGGTAAGAAAGTCACCATTCTTTAAGAGCCCAAACCAAATTTTAAATTTACCAACTACCAAAATCCTTAGGCCGAATGACCCAAAATAAAACACGAAATAGTTATAGAAAGATGAATATATACAAATATTATCGTATGAACTTGTGATTTAATAGATTGTGACCATAAAATAAAATACTATTTTATACATATTATTTGTGTACATCAAGATTCAAGCATGATGCGTTGGACAAGCTTGTGCTAGTTTCCTCAGGTTCTCAATGATCATCACCAGCTTTGTGTTTAGCCGATTGACAAAGCATTTTGGCAGCCATCCAGCAGGATCTAACTGTACAACAAGTACATAAATTTGGTATTTTTTGCATTTCTTTTCAGGAAAAAAAGAAAAAGGAAAAGGAAAAACTGAAATTATTATTATTACCTGAACAACATAAGTGACCATACAAGAGTCATCTTCCAGCTTCTCCACAACCCAACCTGACTGCAGCAATAATCCCCTGATGGCATTATTTGCTTTTGGTTGCAATCCTGCTGCTATCTCTTTTGGCAGTGATGCTACTGCTACCACCTTTTCCAATTATACAGACTAGTAATCAGTAAACAGGAAGGACAACACAAGTAAAATTGAATAATTCATCTTCAAATATAAATATCAGTGTACTTACAAGGGTTCCATCTTCCATTGATTCGCGTCGCTCGTATACTATAAACTCTCTGTTTCTGAACAGAGGCTTGGAGTTCTCTCCGAACCTGAGCCGTATTATGCTGAGATTGTCTTCAAGATCTTTTATGTATCTGGCTTCTACTAGGTCAGAGTCCCATTGCTGCCCCAACAAAAATATTCAAAAACTTCAACACCTAGCATTCTCTCTGTAATTACTGCAGTAAAATTTCACATGTACTCCATTTTGTACAAGCTACATCAAATTAAACATGCAAACCCAGCTATGGACAAAGTTACTAATTAAAAAAGAAGAGAGACAACACCTAGACATTTCTTTTCATTCCAGCTATGAAAGACAGAAAGGTTGTCACATGGGGGAAAAAATCATTTAAAAAGAAAATGCTATGGACAAAAGTTAGCTTTTCATTGAGCTGGACTACTCTCTAACCCAACCAACCAACTAATATCATATTGATAGATGGAGCAATGCTCACCACATATGTTTTGGCTAGGATTTTTAATGCGTCAGTTTCCAAGTTTAGGTGTAGCAGAAGAAATATCAAGAAACTTAATAAGGAATATACTGAATTAGGATCTTGAAAATGTCTCTCTCTTTTTCTAGTTGCTTACCCTTGCAGCATCAATGGCATTGGCAACAGTGATGAATTGTTCTGGAGAGACAGATTTGAGCAACCGGCGGCTACGAAACGTATGGAATGATCCAGACCTACGCTTTGATATCTCAACTCCGTTCTCTAAATTAACAACCTTCCATTCATCGCTTCCATATCCAACCCTGTTTGATTCTGAAGCTGAAAGCAAGTCCTGTATGCAGTTTTCACTCGCAAAGTGCACATATCGTTTGAGGGAGTCCTCGCTAATGGACCTATATTATTTGGAAAAAGAACAAACAAACAAGCACAACATTGTTCATTCATTGTTAGGATTTAGAACGTCTAGAAAAAAGAAAAAGAAAGTTAATAAAATAGTATCAAAACTCGGCTAAAAAGTTATACCAGGAACGGCTGCAGGGTGTAGGACTGTTCATTGCAGGTATAATTCACAAGAATTGCTGCTGAAGCCTCCTTTTTCGTTTCGAGGAGATCAAAGATACAGAGAAGATTAAGCACATATATATACTAAGGGAAGAAAAAGAAAAGGTGTGAGAAGTGTAAAATAATGCAAAGTGGGGGAAGTCATTGAGGCACATGCAATGCCAGAAGAAACTACATGATTAGAACTGCACGTCTCTATCTCTATGCTCTTTCTCTCTCTCTCTCTCTGTCTATACAGATAAAAGAGAGATTCTTTCATTGGAGAAAAGCATCAAAGAACGAAAGGCCAATGCACATGGAGTGTTGGTTCCTTTAAAAAAAGAAATACTAGCATTAGACAAAGAAGAAGCCAATAAAGGGCTTAAACGAAAGCCAGATTAGTTAGCTGATTAAACTCTTGATCTCTTAAGAGGCCAAGGATTCCGATCAGCTTATGGAAAAAGGAGATGGATTAAGAAACTCAGCATATTATAATGCAGAGCTTTGCCTGGCCATAGGTGACATTGGCCCCTACTAAAACAAATTCATAAGCTCCTCCATCACGTGCCATGGCCAACATACCTGGACCCAAAAACTGCTGGTTTGTGTTGTGAATCATTCCAATCAAAGTAGTTATTGCACATCTTTTTCAACCATTCCATTCCAATCACAACCCTATTAGTCATTAAATAAGTGTCTGTTAGTGCAAGGTCATATAGCTTCTTAACCTATGCTCAGCAATTAATTAGAACATGGCCTTTCTTTTCTGATCCTTTCTGCTTAACTTAACAATAATTTTCTTTTTTTTTTGGAAGGGATGATAAGGTAAAAGACAAAAAAAAAAAGGTGGATGTCGGTTTAGTACAAACAAATGAAAACTAGTACTCCTATGGAAAATATTAAATGAAATAATAAATAGCACTGAGGTTTCAAAAGCAATTGAAACTCATGGATGAAGCAACAAGTTTACTTAAATTTTGTAATTCCTACAATCTATGTCATGCCCCATCATCTATGTTCTGACATTTGCTACAATCAATGTCATAGCATGATGCAATAAACATTTATTTAATGGAAGTTACCACAATAACATAATCTAATAGAAACATAAGTGAAAGATGATCTAAATGAGATCAAGCACTAATCACTCTTTCTTTCTTATTTTATTAAATACCAAAGGATTAGAGTCACTTTCTTAGCACACTTAAAGTGGGCAAGAAAAAGTAGGACAAATTAATATACCGTAGAAATCATTGTCATCTTGTTCATTATTAGTGGTAACTAAACTAATGAACAGTAAAACAACATCATCAACCCTAAACAGATGATGACTACGATTGTGACATTTCACGACTCAAGAAGCCCTTTGCTTTCAGACTTTCCACTGTTTCTCGAACAGCATCCTCAACCGGAGTGAAGACGAGCCCCAGCTCTATTAGTCTCTTGGATGCATCTTTGCAAGCTGTCATTCCCGGTTGAGTTTCCTCCATAAACCTATATAATATTTAAGTTAACGAACATGTCCTGACAAGAACAAAGAGGAAAACTTTCTTTGTATTTCTAAATGATTGAGTCACAGTTCAGTTTGGAAAAGTAAAACATAAGGAAAGAGGGAACAAAATTTTGAATACAATAAAAGCAACGAGAAGACTAGCACATAAGTTATCAGCGGTTCGCTCATTAACAATAGACTTGACACTCAGCAATATACAACAAGATGAGCTCTTGAGGCACTTTCTAAGAACCAATTAAGGCCTCACCAAAAGTTAATTGAACAAGACATCTAATCATAACAATATCAGGAAGGCTAGAACTTGTACTGAATTTCTGATTTCTCAAATAGTGGGAGGTATTGACAATGCTCGGACCATAAGTAAACCATTCACTAATTGACACATTAGTTTTTCTAAGGAAAAATTCTAAGAAAAAAAAAACTATACTCAACACATCCATTTTTATTTTTTTTATCCAATACTCAACACATCAATTAGTATGCAAACAAATCATCATGAGTTGTTAAGCTTTATCCTAATAAAATAAATTGCAGAAGGCATTTTTAATATCAAGTCATAATTAGATAAATCGATCAGGAGCCAAGAAAGATAAGATGGGGAATGAGTGCAATTATTGCTTAAATGTGAGCCATCTTTGTATTCGGATATCCCTCTTGACTTTCATCATTATAGACAAAGAACCGGAGAATAACTAAAATAAAAAGAAACAAGAAATTAATTGAGATCTATTTATCTTCTGCAGTTTCAGGCAGTTGAATTTTATTTTTTAAAAATGGAGAGTTTGTCCTTTTGTTCTTCTTTCCACATTATGTAAAAGATTACGTGTGAGGTCTTTCATCTAAGAAGCTTCAGCAGGGCTCCAAAGAAAATGAATCGTAAAGCTACGGGCAAGGCAATCTACACTGAAGAACACTATATTAGGAATCCGCTTTCTCAAATGACCATTGAGAACTGACTTACTGGAACTACATGGGATGGGACCTACTGAGTACTGACCAACAAGGATGAAAAATGCAAGTGATGACTGCCATCATGGGAGAAGCCAAAAAGGCAATGGGTGAAGCATCCAACATTTTTCAGGGAACCACCATAACTAAACAATCATAAAATAAGATGAGGCAACAGGACCAAGATAGGATTTACAAGATTTTGATAATTGATGAGAGAGTTAACCTCATCTCCACCTGTGCACCATATGTAGTGGGATTAGTACATTCATCTAGGTCATCATTTTTAAAATAAGGGCTTGGTCATTGCTTGTCATAATATCGTCCCACCAAAAGGACTTCTACCATTGAGGAAGCATTTCTTTTGTTTTCTATAATTCTACGCCTCCCCCCATACTTTCAAGCAAACCATCAATATTCAATAGAATAGGCATATTAAGCAAACGCCACCTCCACTTATATTCATATGAACTCCAAGGAAGAGAAAGTAGAAAATATGCACAGGAGAACAGAAATGTAACCAGAAATAGAAGTGATTTTATTGTTCTTGCAAAGTCTTCTCTTCTATCATCATTGTATAGTTGCCTCCACCCACTACAACCACTGGCACAAACATTTAATAAACCAAAGTTCCCTCTAGAATGGTCTATGAACCTCCATTGTCTCCCAAAAGACACTTAAAGCAGGTTATATATAACTGGTGAAAAATCCACTGAGGTTGTGTCAGTGGTCAGGGGTTAGGAATAGTTAAGAGGTCAAGGGTTCAAGTTAGCTTATTAAAAAGAGTAAAAAGAAGAAAAAAACTGGTGGGAATAAGACTGCACTAGGATTATGAGGGTCAGTTTTTTATGGTGTCTGACTATAACATTATCAATTATCATTTATCATTTATCATTCCTCACCAAAATCTGCAGTGTTTTTAACCATGGAATGTTTGGTTATGTACATGTGTGATGTTTATTTACATTTCATTATCCGGATCAAAAACCTTAGAGCAATATTTTGTATGTTCATTTAATGATATTGGTTTGTCATGGTAATGTCCGCAATTAGACAATCAACAAGTAACACTGGAAATGTAGCAATCAAACATGGATTTGTGGTTTGCAAAATACAAACCTGTGAATAGGAAACTCAGGGAAGAGTTTGGAAATTCTCTCGGCAAAGTCACCAAACTGATAGATGCCATTGGTGCAAAGGTATCTACCAGAAGCGGCTGGACTTTCAAACAGCAAGACTTGTGCTTTGGCAACATCTTTGACATGCACAGCTCCCAACCAGTGATACTCCTGAGAATCTTTTGAGCCCTGCAACAGCTGAAGCAAGACAGCACAGCTGGCATTCAGTGTGGGCTGCAGCAGAGGGCCAAGGCACGTGGCTGGATGTATTGCCACCACGTCCATCCCATGCCTCTCTGCAAACTCCCATGCAGCTTTCTCTGCCAGAGTCTTTGACACTGGATACCATTTCTGCCAAAGGCCACACGAAACTACTGTTGGCAAAACAGAATCAACTTAACAAGACCCCTAAGAGTTCGAATTGCAATGCTATAACCCAATCACAGGAATCTTGGTTCTGAGAAATTGGAACTTAAAGAAGTAAAATAACCAGCACTTTTTGGTTCAATTAGCTCAAAAATCTTTTTATCATGTAAGAATTGAATTCAAACCAGAAACACAGAACACAGACCTGGCGTGACTTGCAATAATCGAGGTCCGTCCAAGAAGCTTCATCTAACACCTTGTGATCAGGCCAACTAGGATTGGGAACCAGCGCAGATATAGAGGACGTGATCACCACGCGCCTAACCTTAAACTTGTGGGCAGCTTCAAGAACATGAAGGGTGCCCTGAACAGCAGGGACCACCAACTCCTTCTGTGGATCCCTTGGGTCCTCCAAGGTGCATGGGGAAGCCACGTGGAAGACCCCATCGCAGCCTTCCACGGCCTTGCAAACGGCGTCGTAGTCCAGCACATTAGCCTCGAACACTTCGAGGCAGACGCCAGGGCGAGCGGCGGCCGGGATGGTGAACAGGTGAGATGGGTCGCTGGAAGGGAAGATGACGGCGTGGATGGTGGTGTAGCCATGCTCCAATAAGGTCCGAACCACCCAAGAGCCTATGAAACCGTTGGCTCCTGTCACACACACAGCCTCCTTTTTACTAGCCATCAAGCTCTTGTTCTTTTTTTATTCTTTCCCTTTTTTCTAATACTTGTCTCGAAGGAAGCTAACTAACTACATTAGACAATTTAGTTGAATCTAATCTTTATCTAATCTCATCTAATCTTATTTAACCTATATCCATATTTATATGTATCTGTATATATTCCTAGTCAAAAAAATATCACAATAAAAAATTGGTGTGAAATATAAAGATTTAAAAACCACATAAAAATTTTAAATCTATTGTGAGATGTCATATTATTCCTTAAATCTCTTAGACTACCAGCAGCAGCGGTGCAAATGGGGAGCAAATGTTTGGGTGATGGTGCAGCAGGGGTGTAAATCCAGCGTGGATAGTCCGGGGATCAAATTTTGATCCCGGACTAAACTGACAGTGTGGGGTCCCACTGTCAGTTATTTTATTAAAAATAAATAAATTATAAGCCTCAGCCAATGGCAGCGCGCGCGTGGCGCGCTGCAATTGGCTGAGGCTTTTAGTTTTTTCCCCCTCATGTTTTAAATCAATTTTTTTATAATAAATACTGAAAATTATTTTATAAAAAATATACCATTATTTTTAATTTTTTGAGATCTATAAATTGAGACTAGGTTTGTATTATTTGGACACTAAAAAAAATTCGAATTTTTTACATTTTTTTTCTTTTTTAAATGCTTCTTTTCACAATAATTACTCAAAATAATTTTATACCATTATTTTTACACTTATTTTTAATTTTTTGAGATCTATAAATTTGGACACTAAAAAAATCAGAGTTTTTTATACTTTTTTTCATTTTCTTCTTTTTAAAATTAATTACTCAAAATATTTTAAAAGTAAAACATATTTGAAAATAAAAACACACAATTTGAAAATAAAACTCACAATTCGAAAATAAAACACACAATTTGAAAGTAAAACATACAATAACAAACTAGTTCTCAAA
The DNA here is from genome assembly GCA_963691705.1 of Viola odorata. NCBI lineage: Eukaryota > Viridiplantae > Streptophyta > Magnoliopsida > Malpighiales > Violaceae > Viola > Viola odorata. The sequence continues at coordinate 15,514,049 of OY829540.1, read as the reverse complement.
CAACTCCTTCACTAGCATCTTATACATATTTTCATCTAGGGCATCACGATCTTCTTTGTTCTTCAAGGACAAGAACATCTCCATCTTCCTAACACGTGCATACTCCAACATAGCTGATGCAGTACTAGCCCTGGATTGTTCAAGGTTTTCACGAGCATGGGCTAAATTAGATAACTCCTCATCAATAGCAACCTTTGATTTTCTAGAAGTCGATGATTTGCTCGATGAAGCTCTAGCTTTCTTCTTTGTTGCATCCCTACCTTCTGGACGTACAATGGAAGGAGCTGAGGAATCAACGTCATCGCCACCACTTTTTCTCTTCGATCCGCTACTTGCAGATTCATTTGCTCCTAGCATATATTTGGGTTGCTCGCGAACCAACTTCCACTCTTCCAGCAAGGAAAACCTTTTGCCTTCGCCCTCTTGATACAACTCTAGACCCTTGGCTATGTAGTCATCATCGGACCAACCACTACACCTCACTCTACATGCTTTACTATAATAACCAATAAAACTACATATTTTTTTATTGATTGTACGATAATGACTTTTGCACTGTACCCCTGACCTCTTTATTCCACCATGGAAGTTTTCATTCACATAGTCAGCAATTTTCCCCCAGAAAGTATCACCCTTTTGATTCATCCCCAATTCACTATCATTACTAACGTGGAAATAACCAGTTAATAAAGATTTGTTCTCTTCCATGCTCCAAGCGTCGTAACCTGATCTCTGGGCTGATTGTTGGGTTGGAGCAAGAAAACTGAGAGGGGTATCCCTATCAACATTTCCTATAGATATTTGTGTGGAAAATTCTGGGAAATCACTTGATCCACTACTGAAACGGGGTGTCGTTGGCGCATGCGTTTGTTCACTATTTGGATAGGGCACAGGAGCGGGGACATAGCTGTTTCCAGGAACAGGTTGATAGTCATAAGGCATATAAGGATGATTATACGGGTATTGCATGCCAAAATTTAGGGGCAACATATACTGCGATCCAAAATTAGGTTGCATCCCCGTATTTTGAGGATTTTCTGGGCATTGAATGTTTGGGTTCGGAGGTCGCATATTTGGATTTTGAGCTTGGTTAGGGAAGTTGTAATTTGGAAAAATATTATAATTTTGTGAAGGATCCATGAAAGAGCTTGAAGATTGTAAAAGACTCAGATTTTTTTTGGTGTCCAAATGACACAAACACAAGCTCTATTTATAGATCTCAAAAAATAAAAATAATGGTATATTTTTTTTTGGTGTCCAAACTACCTCCACTACCTTCTGATTTTATCATGACAAAACACCACATGTGATGGCTCATCTTTCTATATCTTATCTTCAGATTGAATTATTGAGAAAACACAATACTCTAGATTCTGAAGAGAGCAGAACGTCCCCACCTCCACTACCTTCTGATTTTATCATGACAAAACACCACATGTGATGGCTCATCTTTCTATATCTTATCTTCAGATTGAATTATTGAGAAAACACAATACTCTAGATTCTGAAGAGAGCAGAACGTCCCCACCTCCACTACCTTCTGATTTTATCATGACAAAACACCACATGTGATGGCTCATCTTTCTATATCTTATCTTCAGATTGAATTATTGAGAAAACACAACACTCTAGATTCTGAAGAGATAAGAACGTCCCCACCTCCACTACCTTCTGATTTTATCATGACAAAACACCACATGTGATGACTCATCTTTCTATATCTTGTCTTCAGATTGAATTATTGAGAAAACACAACACTCTAGATTCTGAAGAGATAAGAACGTCCCCACCTCCACTACCTTCTGATTTTATCATGACAAAACACCACATGTGATGGCTCATCTTTCTATATCTTATCTTCAGATTGAATTATTGAGAAAACACAACACTCTAGATTCTGAAGAGATAAGAACGTCCCCACCTCCACTACCTTCTGATTTTATCATGACAAAACACCACATGTGATGGCTCATCTTTCTATATCTTATCTTCAGATTGAATTATTGAGAAAATGAATTGATTGGAGTTCGAAGACCATTCATTATAAAAATGGTATTGCACATCATATGAATACCACTTAAAACTTTTCAGTTCAAATATTTTTCTTCATATCATCCAATGGATCTGCCCAATGATCCCTTCAGTCTCGAAGAGATCCAACGACAATGGGAGTTGGAAGAATCAATACTCGATAGGCAACAAGAACTTCTTGAAGAGCTGCAGAGGCGAAACAATCGATCACATAAGAGAAAATCTATAAGCAGGGATCATGCAGCTGCCCATCAAAGGCTCATGGCCGACTATTTCGACGACCTATGCACTTACACTGAAATGCAATTTAGAAGAAGATTTCGAATGAGAAGGTCACTATTTCTTCGAATTGTAGAAGCTTTATCAAACTACGACAACTACTTCACTCAAGGGCTTAATAATGCGGGCAAGCTTGGTTTGACGCCTATCCAGAAGTGTACAACTGCCATGCGTATGCTCGCATATGGAGTCGCCGGGGATGCTTTTGATGAGTATGTGAAGATTGGAGAAACCACTGCACTTGAGTGCACTCGTAATTTTTGCGAAGGAATAATTGCCTTGTTTCAAGATGAATACTTAAGACGGCCAAATGTGGAAGACGTGCAAAGGTTACTCCGAGTTGGTCAGGAGCGTGGTTTCCCCGGAATGATTGGAAGTATCGATTGCATGCACTGGCAGTGGAAGAATTGTCCTAAGGCTTGGCAAGGGCAGTTTACTAGTGGACACAAGGGCACGACAACAGTTATCCTTGAGGCAGTGGCGTCCTATGATTTGTGGATATGGCATGCTTTTTTTGGCTTGCCCGGAACGTTGAACGACATCAATGTACTAGATAGGTCACCAGTTTTTGACGACATTGAGTCTGGTGAAGCTTCAAGGGTGGACTACACTGTGAATAGCCGACAGTACAATCTTGCATACTATCTTGCCAACGGAATCTACCCTAAATGACCTGTCTTCGTCCAGTCGATTCAATTACCCCAAGGAAATAAAGCGCAATTGTTTGCCAAAAAACAAGAATCATGTAGGAAGGATGTGGAACGCGCATTCGGGGTACTCCAAGTACGCTTCTCCATTATTCGTCAACCAGCCAGGATGTGGGATATCGATGTCTTGGGTAAAATAATGAGGGCGTGCATTATTTTACATAACATGATTGTGGAGGATGAACGAGATACATATTCACAAAATTGGGAAAATATCGACTTCGATCAGTCGGATAGTCCCGGGTCTAGCTCTTTGTTCAATGTCCAAACGCAAGTGCTGCCTCAATATGAAGTGCATGTCCAAGGCCGATCCGAATCATATATTCATACTAGAGCCGAGCTACGTGATAGAGCACTCCATATTCACTTGAAAAAGGATCTCGTCGAGCACATCTGGAATAAATTTGGAACAACCCTCGATTAGATTTAAAAAAATTATTTCTCACGTTTACCAGTTTATTTTGTGTGTTTCTCAAGTTTACGAGTTTATTTTGTGTGTATTTTCTTGTTCGTTTGCAATAATCTAAGTCGATGCTTGATTTACTGAGTGATAAATAATATCGTGGGTTACTCTTAAAAAATATTATATTATTTATTTTATTAAAAAAGTAGAATTTTTTTGAAATCTGAAAAGAAATTATGAAATTTAATTAATTTATATTAAAAAATTATTATTTATTATTTATTATATTATAAAAAGTAATTATTATAGTAATTATAAATTTAATAAGAAAAGAAATGAAAAATATGGTGGGGTATATGATAAATGATGTGGAAGGGAGAGAAAGTTTTTAACACCCTGAATAATCCCCTGCTGTGGGCAAAAACTTGGGTAGAACTGATGTACCCACTACTCAGTAGCTCTCCCATTTAAAATCTGACACATGGTATATTTTGACATGTCATACTTAACAGTTAACACGTCACACTTAACCCCGTTGTCCTTTCCTCTTTCCCTTCCTTCCTTCTTTCTCTGCGACTGTATACAACTAGCCTAAATACCAGAAAAAATAGCGACACACCGACGTCACATCGGCGTCACACCCAACACCTACTGATCGGATTAATTAATTGTCAGAAATAGGTTTTTGACTCTGTCGCCGCCGCCCTCCTTTCCCTTGGCATCCCTGTAAGCATTCACTACTATATTCCTCATCTGGGTTTTCATTTTTTTTCTGCTTCAGATTTCGTTTCTTATGTGTATGTTTAATTGATATGTTCAATCCGAAGAAGTATAGGAAAATTTTGAAAACTTATGTTTGTTAATTGGATTATGGTGGGTGACTGTTTATGTGGTTGGATATCCCTTGTGTGTATGTTTATAAATTAGGACGACACACCGACGTGTGCTGGTTTCCCAGTCTCGCTAGTCGCTACCTTCTAATTTAATTTGCAATTTCCATCTTCCTTTCCGCTTGTTCCACTTCTATTGTCGAATTTTTTAGCTTCGGTATACCCACTTCCTTGATCTCTTCTTGTATCAGCGATTATGCTTTTGAAATTCTCTAGGTACTGATAACTGGGTGTTCTCTCTCGTATATGGAAAATTTGGTTTCAGGTTTTGGAGTTGTGTATTGGTTTGGCGTCGGATGGGGCTTTGGAGTCCTTCGTTATTTCCCTAATTCTAGATCTTTGATCTCCTTGCTTTTAGGTTAGAGCCATATTTGAAGTCTGCCTATGGTTAAATGCAGCAAATAATACAATAGCAGATGATAAAATTGCCACCCTGCCTCATTCTTGCTTGGTCTAGGATTGTAGTTTTTGGTATTGATGTTAAATTATTATATTCTTATCCAGCTACTAAATTATTACATTTCCTCTTGGGTTTTCTCAAACTTCCCACACCTTTTTGTCATATTAACGTGTTTGGATCTTCTTTTTCTTGTCTTATTAAACTCATTTGTTATATTGCTTTCTTATTCAGTACCTTCCATAGATTTGGATTTTGTGCTTAATCTTGTCATTTGTCTTAGGAATTTGCATTGTGAATTGATTGGTTGACGGGAAAATAAAATTATGTCAAGCACTCATTATAATGATGCCTCAGATGGGATAGGAATCTCCATAATGTTTTTGACACCAATTAGTTAGCATGAAGAACAATGGGCTGAAACTTTGTGTATCTTACTAATCATAATAGATGCTCAAATGTTCATATTTTTTTATCATTTTTCTGTAGTTTTATTGTTGTAGCTGATTGATAGGCTTCACAAACCTTACTCGTGATTTTTGTCCTTGTGGGAATTAACATGTTGCCTCGGTAGACAATGAATCTACTTGCTGCCTTAGAGACCATTAATTTGTTAATGATGGGAGGTTCAGATGCTGATGCTGGAAGAGATTCAAATAAGCTCACAAATAAAACAGTCATGGTTCAGGTTTGTCGCAACTTCATTTTTTTTACATATGCAAAAAGCTTCTTTACATGCTTGTGTGTCAGTTGGTCTTGTCTTTCCCTGTGCATATTTTAATACCTATTGTTTTTTAATTGCTCCTGGGAAGTGTGAACAGTAACAATAAAAATATAATGTTTGGTGTCATTTGCAATTTTAAACTACATCTACAGTATCCAAATTACTGCACCATACTTTTAATATTGATTCTGCTGTATAGGAATTTGAAGAATCTGAAAAAATGGATGAGGACAGCAAGATAATTGAAGAACTACGTGAAAGAAATGAATGTCAAAAGGCTCAGAGAGCACATTTGGAGAAAGCTTTTAACCAGGCAATTGCAAGCCAGGAGAAAGTCAGAATGAGTGGCTACAATGAGCTCCAAATTGCAAATTGTATGAACATAATAGATTCAAAGAATGTTGAACTTCTAAATCTTCAAACTGCTCTTGGCCAATACTTCGCTGAAATTTAAGAATTAAGATGAACTCCAGTGAGGTGCTTATTGTACTTATCATTGTACTTTTGAGATTTTTTCTCAAAAATTGTAACATCTGTAGTAGATAAAATCTAGAATTATTGTTGGCAGAGAATGATTCCAAGTAGAAATAAAACTGAGCTAGATTTATTCATTCACTTTGTCTTATTGATTAAAGCAGATATATATGCTGCAATATTTCCAATCATCTAATTATTTCTAGCTCACCAAAAATAAAGACACATCTAAAAGTTCCCTCATCAGGAAATACAGAAAGAAAACAGAAAATTTCCATCACTTGTTCACCCTGGACTCATGTGCGTCAATAACTTGCATATCAGTTCTTTGTTCAACTTGCATTAAAGTGAACTTTTGTTAACTCGAATCACAGTCATGAATATAAGATATAAAAAGATAACAACAAAAGTTAGAAGCATACCTAGCTCAAAAGCAATCTCTGATAACTCATACCATTCGGCTGCTCACAATTGACATATGATGTATTTGAAGAACTGTATGGCCATATAGGCATCTGTTGAAGTATACTTACGTTAGTTTAATATATAAATACTCTTAAAAAGTTAATTTACATACATACACTTCAAGAGATACCTGACTGGCATGAGATGATGACATGAAATAGTTGCTTCCAGTTGCTATAGTTGAAGTATTCCTATCTTGTATCTGAGATGAAAAGAGAAGTTACACCAAAAGAAAGGAAAATTCACCGAAGTACTTAAATAAAAATAACTCAATAGTTTTCTATAATAATTTATCAGAACCTGAGTTGTAAAGACAGAAACATCATCCAAGCAATTAAAGTTTGTTTCATGATTTGAAACAACATGTCTTGAACTATCCCCATTGGTCGACTTCTTTCCTGTAATAATAATAAAAATAAAGTTACAGTTGATAAAATTAGAATCTTGAATGAAATAAAAAAATAATATTTACTACACTAACCTTTAAATTTGGTTGTTCCAATTCGTGTTTTCCCCTTCTTTTTTATGTTCTTCTCAAGCATGCTCTTGTATCTAATATTTTTTTGCCCTTTCTTTTTCCTTCGAAGAGGATCTAAAATGCGGTATGATCCACCCTTAGTGACCATGTCATCTTCCAGCTCACTTTCTATTTCTTTATCGGCAACATTAATCTGCACTTGCTCTGTCTTGAGAAAATTTTCAATTTTTTTTAGTCCATGCTCTAAAATATCTTCAGCCATTGATGTGCTTTCATCTGTCAGAGAACCTTTCATTGCTAAGATAATAGCTTTCTGCATAATTTGACTCATCCGCAAACTAATTGAGCTTTTACCACTTTCAGTACACATTTTACCTTGATCAACCCCTATTACGCTCGATTTTGCACTCTTTGTCCATCTCTTCATTATGTATTGAGGAGGTATATGAAAAATATTTCGAGCATTTAACACTTTCAATGCATGAAGACACAAAATCCCAACCGACTCAAACTTTTTGCAGCTACAGTCTATGGAAAAATCAAAAACTTGAAACTTGACAATGTATGCCTTATCATCCCCGTCTTTTATCAACCTATAAACATGACCATTTCCATCACTTCCACCATCCTCAATTGCCACGAAAAGAGATTCTTGCAATTCTTCATTAAACCATTGGAAAATAACATGGGTGTATTCATTGGCAGCTTGTCGGACCATACCTCCAATTTTTTCAACACCCGGAATCATACTTTGATTACACTTAAAATCATTCAAAAGTTCAGAATGACGCATACGCTCACACACTTTCTCATAACGAAGAACAAATTGAGTCAAAGTTGTTGTCTTACTTGTCACCTTGCGAAATACACTGTTCATACACTCGCTTCGTTGTGTTGATAGTATGCCAGCTGAAAAGTAATTCTTACTAAAAGCTAGGCACCACTTTTGCCTCAAATTGTACAAAGTTTTGAGCCACGTATTCTCGGACATATCAAACTTCTCTTGTATTTGTTGCCACACCTCTTGAAACTCTCTCTCTGTTTGACAGTTATAAAGACACTTGCTGAATAATTTTTTGAATAAGGGAATCCTCAGGTAATAAGAAAGATGTTTTGGGGCATTCTGTCCAATATGCCACAAGCAAAGTCTGTGTTGTGTCTCTGGAAACACGTGATTGATTGCATTAGCCATTGCAGCGCATTGATCAGTGAAAATAGAATGAGGTTGTTTTCCACCCATGGCTTTTAAAAATGTCTTGAATAACCAAATAAACGATCCAACTGTTTCATATAGCAGAAATGCACAACCAAGAAGGATATTTTGTTTATGATGATTGACTCCTATAAATGGAGCACAAATCATATCATACTTATTTGTACGATATGTTGTGTCAAAAATGACAACATCACCAAAGTAACTATAATCTACTTTTGATCTCCCATCACTCCAAAAAAAGCTTCTTAAACGATTTTCATCATCTAAATCCACCGCATAGAAAAAAGAAGGATCATCAGATTTCATGCTTCTAAAATGATCCAAGACATTTTGTGCATCACCAAGTTCAAAAATCTTTTGTCTCTTATTATGCAAATAATTTTCGCAATCCTTTCTTAAAAATCCAACATTTTCTACACCACCAGCTTGTTCTTTTAAAAACCCAAATATATGAGTTGGTTTAATACCTGCACCATCCATTTCATTGATGACATTAGCTTGGGTTGCACTAATGTTCTGGTGAGATGTCAACATATCCTGTTGTTGGGGTAGAACAAGTTCATGGTTGTGCTCACGAACAAATTTTGAAATGATCCATGCACCATTCTCAACCGTAAATATAATTTGAGCCAAGCAATTGGTTCTTGTTTCCAATCTGTTAATCTTTGGCACAAAAGTTGAATCCTTTGGTCTGCGTTGTCCTTGCTTAGAGCATAAAAAAATCCTTTGTCTTACCGTACTATCTGTTAATCTACGATACATACCTTTTCGCACACTAAACCCCGTCATTTTGGCATATGCATTGTAGAATTTATATGTTGTTTCTTCATCTGAAAACATCATGCCAACTTCCGGAATGTTATCGACTTGAGTTAAGTCAATATTGGATTTAGTAACATTGTCACCATTCGTACCTATTACGATCAAAATAATTAATTAGAATGTACCATTAGAAGAATATAAAATTTGACGAATAAAATATGAAAAGGGAAAGGTACACACCAGAAACTCCACAATCTTTTGCTGAATTTGGAACCATCGTTGCTAAGATTGAAAAATATGGTTCTTTTTTACGTTTAATTGATTTTTTAATAAACCTGAGTTGTAAAAACAGGAACCTCAATTATAAACATACACACAAAGGATATCCAACCATGTAAAATGCCTAGATTACTAGCGAACTAACTGCATACTTTAGAGTTCAAGAAATAAATAAATAAAACACAAAGATTGAGGCTTTATGCTACGAACTAAGAATAAATGCGACAGATTGCAAAGAGTAAGGAAGTAACCTCAAGAACGGAGAGCTTATGATGATGAGAGGGTTTCTAGAACCCGATCCCCCCAAATCGGGTCACTGCCTCCTTCACTGACTGAGATTAATGACAGCATGTATAAAAGACAAACGATTTCTTATGCTGATGAGAGGGTTTCCAGAACGGCGGAAGTGTCAATCCCTGCCCTGAAGCCTAATCCCGAAACTATGAGAGGGTTACTAAACAGATCAACAGTCGTCGACTTCTAATTGATGGTATTTTCTTCATCAATTGTTAGGTTTCATTAATCGATCTTAAACCTCAAGATTTCATAATTACTCTATAACACGTATCAAAGGACAAATGTAATTTTTTGTTTTTTCCAAATTGTGCTTATTTTTTTAGTGCAATAATCGTGCTTATTTATTTGTATCCCTAAAAAAGAAATAAATTCCTAACTGCAAAAAAAAAAAAAATCAATTAAGTTAACGGTGTTAATTAGATTTCCGTTAAGTATGACATGTCAAAATATACCATGTGTCAGATTTTAAATGGGAGAGCTACTGAGTAGTGGGTACATCAGTTCTACCCAAGTTTTTGCCCCTGCTGTGAGCGCGTGGGTGTTAAATGCTTTTTGGTTGGGTGCTAAGCTGATGTGGCAGTGAGAGAAAGTGAATAACACCCTAAAATTTGATCCCCTGTTGTGGATGGTCTTAAGGTTAATATATAACATGTTAAGTGATGATGATATCTCTAACAAAACCTATAAAAATACGAGTAAATATACCAAACACTTTTTTTTTTGTTTTAGATTTGTTTCGTCCCTCAACTCTAAGAAAAAGTGTTGTGATGTCACGAGTACATCATTACTCGGCCCCGTGTGACACGTAATTTTTATTATATTTATAATATCCACGTTGGATATTAAGGAATGTCTCTTGCCCGCATATTGGGAGAGTGAAGAATATATAGCAAAGACCGTCCGATTTGATTAAAGGGCCTCGCATCTGACTCCAAATTCAAAATCTTAAATTTCGTATATGCTAAATGACGGTATTATCAACAATTGTTTTTATACGAATAATTAATTGGGGGAATTTTATTTAACACCCTCAAATTTTTCGTCGAACTCAATACTCTCTAGATAAAAAAATCAATTTCAGTACATGAATTTTACATCGCAATCTCCCCCTCCTTCTAGTTTACCATCCAAACACTGAGAAAACATTACCAAAATTAAAAAATAAGAAATATATTTATTTATTTTAAGTCACAAGAAATTAATTTCTTCAAAAAAAATATCATTAAAAATTCAAAAAATGACATAAAATCTAAAAAAATCCAAAAAACAACAAAAGAAATCTAAAATAGGAAAATTTCCATAAAATGATCAAAATTTTTTAAATGATTTTTAAAAAGTAGAAAATAAATTTCTACTTGTGCTCGGTTCTTCATCGGCCGAGGAATTAGTTCGACGATGATCTTATGTACGTTTTTTTCTGTAATTGTCAATTTGGACAAATTATACATCTCTCTGTTTTTATGCTTGATATTTTAATGATTTTGGTTTTGTCGAACATGCTCATTATCATCTTTGCATGGTTTTGGTGCTTTTGAAGTGTCATTGTGTACCTTGAAGGATTCAACTATTTGTTGGACGACAAGTTGGCTGAAGATTGTGAGTTTCTTTATCGACAGATCTTTGACGATGCGGAGACTAGCTAGAATGACATTGTATTCAATGACGTTATTTGGGCCTCAAAATCGAATTTGAGTGCATAACACAACTTCTCTCTCTTATGACTTTGGAATAGTAATCCGACGTCGTAATGTTCTTTGGTAAATTCGCCGTAATATTCTTTGGCGGATTCGCCGTCAACGAATAATTCCCATGGTGACTTGGCGTCTTTGGATTCAGCTACTGTCCATGCGGATTCCACGACAAAGTCGGCGAATGTTTGTGATTTAATTGTCGATCAGGGCTTGTAGATGGTGTCGAATTCACTAAACTCGATTGTCCACTTGATCGTGCGTCTTCACTCGATGACCTTGGAAGTATGGTCGGAGTCGTCTTGTCGCCATCACCATTGCTTACGTAATTTTTTCGTGCATACGAGGTCTAACAACTGACAATAACCTTAGGAGATTTTTGAGTAATAAAGAGACGTTTAGGAATAAAGTAGCCCTAATGAATTTAAGGACTAATTTATCTAGGACCGATAGTTTTAAGGAAAAAATTGATAATTAATTGATGAAATTATCTAAGGAAATAATAATTTGTGGACAATTTTTCTATAATAGTTTAGGGATAGTTGAGAGTAAAAGTGGATAATTTAGGGATGAACCCTAAACACAAAATGTAGTAAAAGTTGCATGATATGTTACCATTTGGAAATTTAAAGAATAATATTTGAAATATTAACTATTTTACTAATAAAATTGTATTAATTGATGTGTTGATTGAATTTTATCCCTTTCTAATTATGTTATATTATTATTTTTATTTAAATAAATAATTATTAGGTGAATATGAAAATTACACGTTTATTTTTAGTATAGAAGTTAGTAAAAATGTGTAGTATATTTTACCACTAAACCTGCAGCAACACTAGGGATGGCAATGAGGCGGGTAAACACTATCCATACCCACACCCGCAAATTTGCGAGTAATCCATACCTGATACGGTTCAAGGATCGCACCAAATCCTAGGGTGCGCTAATGGCGAGAGACAAGCTTGGGTTGAGTTAAGGAACGCAAAGGAACAATCTAGACAAGCTACAACGGGTTTAGCAAGGTTTACGAGAGTCCACAGAGTCACTGTGAAGAGCAACACACGAAGGAAAAGTATGTTTGAGCAAGGAAGACGCGAGGCTAATGCGCAAGAGGCACCTATGGATGCGATAGAGTCCAGACAAGACGAAGTGGTCAAGATGAACTCTGATTTGACTAATTCAAAAAATACAAGACACTTCAAGATGTTAGGACGGTCCTGTCAAAAAATTAGGTCAGTCGGACGAGGGAATCAAAATGGAGGTCGAGTCAAGAAATCAGCGTGCATAGTGGGAACACAATCCGTCAAAGTAAAATTGACCACGAGCCAAAATGGAAACGGTTCGAACTTTTTGGGTAATTTAAAGTGCAATGAGAACCTAAGTCAATGAGCTAATACTGGACCAATTTTGAGTGGAAACGCACGAGCCAATCAAGAAAAGGCTTGGGAGGAGTTTTAGTGCGACAAGGGAAGTTCAAGCCAAATGCGACTAGGAGATGGAGTTCGACTTGAGCAAGAAGAGGAAGCGTACGCCTATGAGGGAGCTTGGATGAGCTAGATGGATTATTATTATTATTATTATTATTATTATTGCTAGAGTTTAATTATAAATAGAAGTTTTATTCGAACTAGTAGTTATAATTAGTTTGTAATTGTTTGAACGCTTATTTAAGGTTTGCTATTTTTATTAATGAAATCAATCAGAGTTTCCACATAAATTCCCATACCAAATTTCCGTCCATCATTCTACCATCTTATTCTCTTGATTCCGGAGCAAGCCATCCTTGTGTAACTTAACCGTGTGACTCAGTTAGGACTAGCGGAGCGTGGTGACTTGTGAGATGCAAGGCGTGAGAGGGGAGTGAGCTAGTGTGCGTTATTCGTGTGTGCGCTTGTGGGACTCAAGCGTGGATCTGCGAAGACGTGTGGCATGATTCCTTAGTGTGGCGTTCGAGTGATTCGGCGTGGGAGGTGCACAAGGCACCTTAGCGATTGTGTGACTCAATCGCTAGGGTTCGTGTGACTCGGACCTTGGAGCTTGTGTGACTCAAACTTCGAAATCGTGTGATTCGATTTCTTTTGGGGATTGGACGGACTCAATCTCGCTGGGGAGGATTCGTTGGTGCGACGCTTACGAATTGGACCTCAGGCGCCAAGTCAAGTACTAGGTATTTATCGAGTGTTCTATAGGAAAGTGGGTCGTTTACCTATTAACCTCAACTTCAGAAATCTAGCCACTAGTAGTATGGGATACTAGTCGGTTCAAAGGAGCAACGTGAAGGGGATTTGTCTTAATTCCGCACACCAAATTGACAGAAGAACAAGATCGTCACTTATGCGCATCCGAGCCTAGCCAGGATCGTATCAGTTGGTAGCGGAGCTCAAGTGAGTTCACAATTTGGTAACAAAATCCCTAAGTATCTTTTATTTTTGTTATTTTGTGTCGATTGTGAAAATAATTCGTCTTTGTTTAATTTTCTATTTTGAGTGTTAGTGGATTTAGAAGTTCTAAATCAAAGTCGAGTCTTTGTCTAAGTCGGTTTAGGAGTTCTAAACCAAGTCGGTTTGTGTTTTGTCCGTGTCTTATAAAAACAAATCAAGTCAATTTGTTTGAGTCTTGTATCTTTTATTTTGAGTCTTTGTGTCAAAAAAAAAGAAAAAAAGAAGAAAAGAAATCAAAACAAAGAAACGAAAAGAAGAAGAAGAAGAAGAAGAAGAAGAAGACACAAAAAGAATCGAAGTGTTCTTTGTTTATTTTGTTTAGTTTTATTTTTTAAGTTGTGTTAGGAAAGGTATGGCTGATCAAGGGTGCCAGGAATTGCTACAAGAGACGCTGGCCTTATTGCGTAATCTCAACGTGAGGTTTAATGAGATGGCGCAATGGAAGCAAGAGACAACCGAGTGCTTGCGACAGCTTGATGAGTGGCTCATAGTAGGCGTGCCACAAGGTCAAATCGGTCCAAACCCTAGAGAACCTAGAGGGGGAGAAGGAGCCGAGGAAGAAGAGGGCCGAGAAGAGGAGGAAATTCCTAGGGAGAATGCGAGAATTCCTAATGCTGATGGTGAACGTCCACCTAGGCATGAGTGTTGGTATGAAGAAGTCGAACATGAGGAAGAAGAAGAGCGCCTAAGGGAAGAAGCACGGCAGGCCGGGAGAAGAATATTTGAGGGCCGAATTGATGGTAACCTTAGGAGCATCAAAATGAAAATACCTACATTCGAAGGGAAGGACAATCTGGATCTATATCTAGAATGGGAGAGAAAGGTCAACTCGATCTTCCTTTGTCATAATTACTCGGAGGAGAAGAAGGTAAAGATAGCCTCAGTTGAATTTAGTGGTTACGTCGCTCATTGGTGGGACGCACTAAATCAACCGCGAATGAGAGTGAGAGCTAGTCCTATTTCTACTTGGGAGGACATGAAATCGTTAATGAGGCAGCACTTTATACCCCATCACTTTCAACGTGACCTTCATCAAAAACTTCAAACCCTAACGCAAAAAAAAGGAGTGTGGGTGAATACTACAACGAGATGGAGGTTGCATTGACAAGAGCGCAAATTGTGGAGGATCAAGAGGCGACAATGGCTAGGTTCTTAAATGGACTTAATTCTGAAATAGCCAACAGATTGGAGTTAACGATTTACAACTCGTTAGAGGAGATGTTACACCTAGCGTCTAAAATTGAGAAGCAACGCAAGTCAAAGGTTGTGAATTCCAGCTCTAAGGGAACGCCTTGGAAGAAAGCAGGTTGGAATCGAGATGAGAAGTCGAGTATGCCGAATCAAATGAGCAATGAGTTGCCAAATATTCCATAAGGACGAACTAAGGAGGGCTCCTCTAACCCTAATTCTACAAAGGTGGCGGCAAAGGATATAATGTGCTTTAAGTGCACCGGCCGAGGGCATTATACGAACGCTTGCCCTAACAAGCTAGTGATATTGATTAGGGAAGAGAGTATAGCGAGCGAAGAAGATTGTAGAGAAAGGAACAAATCCGAGGAATTAGAAGATAGTGATTCGGAAGTGGATAAGGAGATTGAGGCCAAACACGATAGTGGTTTGACTCTAATGATAAGGAGGAGTTTGGTGGCGCGACCAAAGCAAGTGTTGAGAGGAAAGAGTCAAAGGACTAATATTTTTCACAGTCGGTGCTTGATTAAAGAAGAAGAGTATTCGGTGGTGGTAGATAATGGAAGCGTGGTTGATTACGCTAGTGATTTACTAGTAGCAAAGCTAGGGTTACCACTAATCGAAAGGGAGAATCCTTACAAGGTGCAATGGATGATGAGTGACATTGAGGTAGAAGTGACGCATCGAGTTCTAGTCTCATTTTCCATTGGAGGGTTCGGTTGTGAAGTGTATTGTGACGTGGTCCCAATGACGGAATGCCATATCCTTCTAGGGAGGCCTTGGCAATATGATATGAAGACAATACACCATGGGGAGACCAATCACTATGAGGTCTTCAAAGAAGGGCGAAGATTTGATCTTGTGTTATTAACACCAATGGAAGTGTTAAAAGACCGAGAGGAACTTGCGAAATCATACAAGGAAGGGAAGCGCAAGTTTGAGGAAGAAGAAAAGAGGAAGAGTGAAGGCATTGAGGAGACTAACCCTATTTTTAATAATCCTTCTTGTTTTCAGGTTAGCGTCGAGTTTAGTTCTAACGAGAGGGAGATGAGTTCTCTTAGAAAGCGCAAAAGGGAAGATGAGCTAAGCGGGTCGATATAAATTCTGATTCAAGGAAAAATCGTTTGCAAGGAAGAGGGAATGATACGATTCAAGGATAGCACCAAATTCTAGGGTGCGCTAATGGCGAGAGACAAGCTTGGGTTGAGTTAAGGAACGCAAAGGAACAAGCTAGACAAGCTACAACGGGTTTAGTAAGATTGGCGAGAGTCCACAGAGTCACTGTGAAGAGCAACGCATGAAGGAAAAGTGTGTTTGAGCAAGGAAGACGCGAGGCTAATGCGCAAGAGGCACCTATGGATGCGATGGAGTCCAGACATGACGAAGTGGTCAAGATGAACTCCGATTTTACTAATTCCAAAAATACAAGACACTTCAAGATGTTAGGAAGGTCCTGTCCAAAAATCAGGTCAGTCGGATGAGGGAATCAAAATGGAGGTAGAGTCAAGAAATCAGCGTGCACAGTGGGAACGCAATCCGTCAAAGTAAAATTGACCACGAGCCAAAATGGAAACGGTTGGAGCTTTTTGGGTAATTATAATTGCAATGAGAATCTAAGTCAAGGAGCTAATACTGGACCAATTTTGAGTGGAAACGCACGAGCCAATCAAGAGAAGGCTCGGGAGGAGTTTTAGTGCGACAAGGGAAGTTCAAGCCAAATGCGACTAGGAGATGGAGTTCGACTTGAGCAAGAAGAGGAAGCGTACGCCTATGAGGGAGTTTGGATGAGCTGGATGGATTATTATTATTATTTCTAGAGTTTAATTATAGATAGAAGTTCTATTCGAACTAGTAGTTATAATTAGTTTGTAATTGTTTGAGCGCCTATTTAAGGTTTGCTATTTTTATTAATGAAATCAATCAGAGTTTCCACATAAATTCCCATACCAAATTCCGGTCCATCATTCTACCATCTTATTCTCTTGATTTCGGAGCAATCCGTCCTTGTGTACTTAATCGTGTGACTCGATTAGGGCTAGCGGAGCGTGGCGACTTGTGAGACGCAAGGCTTAAGAGGGGCATGAGCTAGTGTGCATTATTCGTGTGTGCACTTTGTTGGGTATGTGGAGTCTGATATACCACATCGCTAACATAGGGAATGGAGGTCGGCCATTTCCCTATAAATAAACTCTCTTGTAATTGTAAAACTAACGAATATTAAGATTAATAATATTTGTACGGTTTGTGGAGTGCGGCTAGACCGATACCACGTTAATCCCTTGTCTTGTTTATTGTTGTTTATCTTTCTCAATCTAGGTTATCTTTCGGTCTCCTACTCAGGTAATTCCTAACAACTGGTAGCGGAGCAAGGTTAGCAAGTAGAAGCGATGGCAGACGATGGGAAGATAAAGATCGACAAGTTTGATGGGACAGACTTTGGATTTTGGAAGATGCAAGTCGAGGATTTGCTGTATCAGAAGAAGTTGCACGAACCGTTAGAGGAGAAAAAGCTAAAGGCGATGAAATAGTAAGATTAGGACTTATTGGATAGGTAGGCTTTGGGTGTGATACGGTTGACACTGGCGAAGAACGTTGCTTACAACATCGTTGGTGAGAAGGCTACACACGGACTAATTAAGGCATTATCAAATCTGTACGTAAAGCCCTCTGCAACTAATAAGGTATATTTGATTCGTCTATTAGTCAATACAAGGATGAAAGAAGGTGGTTCTGTTGCTGATCATGTGAACGAATTTAATTCTATACTGTCTAGATTAATTTCCGTTGGGTTTACATTTGATGATGAAGTACATGCCTTGTTGTTGTTGTCCTCGTTACCTGACAGCTGGTCAGGGTTTGTCACAACAGTTAGCAGTTCATCTGAGACTACTAAGCTAACGTTCACAGGAATTCGCGACTCAATTCTTGGAGAAAATATTCGTAGGAGGAATTCTAGGGAATCATCGGGCTCTTTGTTGAGTATGGATGGTAGAGGCAGACAAGTTGGGAAGGGGCAGAATCAAAGGCGAAACAGATCGAAGTCCAGGAAGAGAGGGCAGTCCAAGAATCGCAAGGATATTGTGTGCTAGAACTGTCAAAAGACTGGTCACTTCAGGAATTAGTGTACGACTCCTGCAGTTCCTAAACCAAAGAAGAATGATGATAACTCAGTTAACACAGTGGAAGAAGTTAGTGATGATGCGCTGATTTGTTGTGTTGAGTGTTCTATTGAATCTTGGGTCATGGATTCTGGTGCATCATTCCATGCCACTTCAAGCAAGGATTCAATGTTAAATTTCAGATTTGGAAATTTTGGCAAAGTTCTTCTTGCTGATGACGAGACTTTGGACATCACAGGTATGGGAGACATCAAAGTTAGAACCTCTTTTGGAATAATCTGGTTGTTAAAAGATGTTAGATACGTTCCTGGACTCAAGAGGATGCTGCTCTCTGTGGGTCAGTTAGATGAGGAAGAGTATCGTGTTATCTTTGGAAACAGACAATGAAAGGTTGTGAAGGGGAATTTGGTTGTTACTCGTGGTGATAAGGTTGGAACTCTTTATACTATGGAACAATCATGTGACGAGGTTAATGCATTTACTGATGATGTTGGTCCATCGACTCTTTGGCACCAAAGGCTTGGGCATATGAGTCAGAAGGGTATGAAGTTTCTAGTTTCTAAAGGCAAGATTCCAGAACTGAAGAATGTGGAAGTTGGATTCTGTGAACCATGTGTGTTTGGGAAGCAGAAACGAGTTACTTTTGCAAAATCAGGGAATGCACCCAAGTCTGGGAAGTTAGAGCTAGTTCATACAGATATGTACGGACCGACTACAATTACCTCCTTGGGAGGATCACGCTACTATGTCACTTTCATTGATGATGCCACTAGAAAGGTATGGGTTTATTTTCTGAAAAATAAATCTGACGTGTTTGAAACCTTTAAGAAGTGGAAGGCAGAAGTTGAAAATGAGACAGGGTTGAAGATTAAGAGCTTGAAATAAGATAATGGGGGTGAATACAACAGTAATGAGTTCAAAGCCTATTGTGTAGAACACATAATTAGAATGATAAAGACTATTCCTAAGACACGGCAGCAGAATGGAGTTGCAGAGCGAATGAATAGGACTTTGAATGAGAGAGCCAAGAGTATGAGGATACATGCAGGATTGCCAAAGATGTTTTGGGTAGATGCAGTTAGTACAGTGGCATATCTCATTAATAGAGGACCCTCAGTTCCTTTAGGATTCAAGATTCCTGAGGAAGAGTGGCAGAAGAAAGAGGTAAATCTCTCACACTTGAGAGTTTTTGGTTGTGTTTCTTATACGCGAGTTAAAGATTCTGATAGGGATAAGCTTGATCCTAAAGCAAAGAAGGTTACTTTTATTGGCTACGGTTCAGATGAGATGGGGTACCATTTCTAGGATGCGTTGAACAGGAAAGTCATTAGAAGCAGATATGTCACCTTCAATGAGAATGCAATGTATAAGGATAAGCTTGCGGCAGATTCTGAAACTACAAAGAAATAAGAAATTAAAGAGCAGATTGTGTTGGAAGACATTACAGAGGATGTTCTTGCAGGGGACAATGGGAGTTTGGCAAACAGAGATGCTGAGGAGGCAGTCCCAGTTGCCCCAGATGTTGCAGTAAGAAGATCAAATAGAGTTTCGCGACCGCCACAAAGATACTCTCCTTCAGCTTATTACTTGCTTTTGACTGAGGATGGTGAACCTGAGAGTTATTCATAGGCAATGCAGATGGATGAGTCAGTTCAGTGGGAGCTAGCCATGAACGAGGAGATGAGTTCACTTGAGAAGAATGAGACTTGGTCGTTGACTAAGTTACCAGCAGGAAAGAAGGCTTTGTAGAATAAATGGGTGTTCAAGATTAAAGAAGAACTTGATGGCAGCAAGAGATACAAGGCAAGGTTAGTGGTGAAAGGTTTTCAGTAGGAAAAGGGCATTGACTACAATGAGATTTTTTCTCCGGTTGTCAAGATGACTACTATCAGACTTGTTTTGGGTATCATGACTGCAGAGGAATTACATCTAGAGCAACTAGATGTGAAGACCGCGTTCTTACATGGTGATCTTGAGGAGGACATCTATATGATACAGCTAGAGGGATTTCCGGTAGCTGGGAAATAGGACATGGTTTGCAAGCTGAAAAATAGCTTGTATGGTTTGAAGCAAGCACCAAGACAGTGGTACTTGAAGTTTGACAGCTTTATGATGAGGAGTGGGTACACGAGGAGTACTATGGATCATTGTTGCTATGTTAAGCAATTTGATTCATCTTATATTATATTGTTGTTGTATGTTGATGACATGTTAATCGCAAGATCTGACATGAGGGAAATCAACAAGTTGAAGAGACAGATGTCTCTAGATTTGAGATGAAGGATTTGGGTCCCTCAAAGCAGATACTTGGTATGAGTATCATCAGAGACAGAAGTGAAGGTACTCTGAAATTGTCGCAAGAGAAGTACATTGGGAAGGTGTTAAATAAGTTTAACCTCCAAGATGCGAAGATTAGAAGTACGCCTTTGGGAGCCCACTTCAATCTCACAAAGAAGCAGTCACCTTAAACAGATGAAGACAATGAAGAAATGGCTAATGTTCCGTATGCATCTGCAGTTGGTAGTTTGATGTATGCTATGGTGTGCATGAGACCAGATATTGCTCATGCAGTGGGAGTTGTTAGCAAATTCATGTCTAATCCTGGGAGAGAGCATTGAGAGGCGGTTAAGTGGCTGCTACGCTACTTGAAAGGTACCTCTAAGGTTGCATTATGTTTCCGCAGGAAAGATGTAATCTTGGAAGGATTCACTGATGCAGATTTGGGTGGTTGTGTACAAGAAAGAGTACTATGGGATATACTTTCACTTTGGGTGGCACAGCAGTTAGTTGGATGTCTCGACTTCAAAAGAGTGTTGCTCTTTCAACCACGGAAGCAGAGTATATGGCTATTTCAGAAGCCAGCAAGGAAATGATTTGGTTGAAGAATTTTCTTGAGGAGTTGGGCAAGAAACAGGAAGACAACACTCTGTACAGCGACAATCAGAGTGCCATTCATCTTGCGAAGAATCCTGTGTTTTATGCTAGGACAAAACACATCCAGTTGAGATATCACTTTATCAGGGAGTTGATTAGTGATGGTACTTTATCTTTGAAGAAAATCCTTGGTTCAAGGAATCCAGTAGATATGCTGACCAAGGTGGTTACTAAAGAGAAGTTGAAGTTTTGCATAGCTTCAACTGGCCTTCAGAACTGACTGTTGAAGAAGGCTCAGCACATATAGAGTTGCTTAATACAGTTGGGTTTTACTAGAGTTACATTAGTGAGAGTGGACCTGTGATCAGTCTCCAAGTGAGAGATTGTTGGGTATGTGGAGTCTGATATACCACATCGCTAACATAGGGAATGGAGGTCGGTCATTTCCCTATAAATAGACTCTCTTGTAATTGTAAAACTAACAAATATTAAGATTAATAATATTTGTGCGGTTTGTGGAGTGCGGCTAGACCGATACCACGTTAATCCCTTGTTTTGTTTATTGTCGTTTATCTTTCTCAATTTAGGTTATCTTTCGGTCTCCTACTCAGGTAATTCCTAACACGCTTGTGAGACTCAAGCGTGGATCTGTGAAGAGGTGTGGCGTGATTCCTTAGTGTGGCGTTCGAGTGATTCGTCGTGGGAGGTGCACAAGGAACGCTTAGCGATTGTGTGACTCAATCGCTAGGGTTCGTGTGACTCGGACCTTGGAGCTTGTGTGACTCAAGCTTCGAAATCGTGTGGTTCGATTTCTTTTGGGGATTGGACGGACTCAATCTCGGTGGGGAGGATTCGTTGGTGCGACGCATACGAATTGGACCTCTGGGACTCAGTCAAGTACTAGGTATTTATCGAGTGTTCTATAGAAAATTGGGCCGTTTACCTATTAACCTCAACTTCGGAAATCTAGCCAATAGTAGTATGGGATACTAGTCGGTTCAAAGGAGCAACGTGAAGGGGATTTGTCTTAATTCCGCACACCAAATCGAGAGAAGAACAATATCGTCACTTATGCGCATCCGAGCCTAGCCAGGATTTTATCAATACCCACATCTACATCCATATGGAGCGGGTAAAGGAAGAGTAATTGTACCCGCGGATAACCCGTGGATACCTGCAAATTATGTTGAATTTCAAATTTCAATCAAATTAATATATAAAAAAATCAATCTAATTTAATAACAATACCACACAATAATGCGATACACTAATCCAACATGATAATCCATAAAAAAAAATATTATATATTGTGGGGGTGGGCAAACGGGAATTTTTGGTATTTCTGAAATTTTTATTTTGGGTACGGGTATTCTGAATTGACCAAAAACTTTCTCGACCCCGTACTGCACATATCAACTACCCAATCTCGAATTTCTTAAATTTTTTCGGGTTTGAAAATCGGGTATCCGAAATAATCACCCAACAAGTTGTATGAACATATAATGCACAAAATCACAACAAATGAATCGATGGAGAGTACAGTAATTTATGCCTTATTACAAACAGAAAAGAGTAGATGACGATAATGATGAATAAGAATATGAAGGAACGAAGGAGAAATCACTCTTCTCCTATGCTTGCGTGACTGCCGAGAGAGAGGGAGGGAATCAGTGATGGTGAAATTGAGAGCGACAGATGGTGATTTGGCGGTGAGGAGAGAGGGATGGTGCTACGGTGATGATGATTCGGCGGTGAGGGAAAGGGATGGTGCAGTGGTGAAGAGAGAGCGATGATGGTTGGCGGCGGTGGATGGTGGCTGAGAGGTGGTGATGCGGTGAGGGTGAGGGCAATGGGAGATGGCAATTGAGGCGGCGAGAGATGGTGATTGAGGTGGTGATGCGGGAGGGTGAGGAATTGAGAGTGGTGATGATTTTAGGGAAGGACTTGAAAAGATCAGGTTAGGTGAAAATTTTAACTAAAAGAGAAAATTTTCAAAAATTTCGGATACCCGAATTCTTCTTATTGGATCCCATTCCGTTCCAAAATTAATTTCGAGTATTACCTTTTCGTTCCGAAATTTTCAATACTCGAAATTTTCTATCTGTAATTAAAAAAAAAGTTCGGGATGGAAAAATTAGAATTTCGGAAATTTTGCCCACCCGTAATATATTGAATTAATTATATATTAAAATATTATATATATTGCATGTATTTAGTGCGAGTATTGAAACGGGTAAGCACTATCCATACCCACATTTATATTCGCATTTTGCAAGTACGGGTATATCCATATCCGCAAAATACTAACAATATAACGGTAATATTTACCCATAATTACGAGTATTGGACGAATATCCATATCTACGGGCGAAATTGCCATCACGCACCACCTCAGCTGTGCTGTCCTTGTAATATCCACATCTTCATCTCTACCTTTTTCACTGCTCCTGCTCCGTTCAGTGGCTCCGCTGACCATCCATCCATCCAACAGAATGAAACAAATCTCAAGTTGAAGTCCATGAAAACAGTTACATTCCCACATTATTATGGTGCTTGCCATTCCTCATCCTCCGACTACTGCAACATGGTCATTGTAATGGGCAAAAGCAAGAAACCAAATCTTCCTTCTCCTAAGGTTTATTACTATTATTTTCCTTCTATTTCATCTCTTCCTCGTACCATGCTATTTCTCACTTCATAATTTGTTCCTGGGTTAGTCAATAACCTAATTAATCAAAGTGTCATGTTCTTCGATAGAAGTAGATGCCATTTGTAGTTGAATCTTTGCACGCGCCTGATTCTGCTTTGATTGAGAAAAGCAATTAAATTTCCCATACCCAATGTATGCTTACGGATTCTGACATGATAGGAATGAGAAATCCTGGCTAGTAATTTGTTATTATTCTCTGAATTATCTTTCGGGTTGTGCATGTTTTTTTATGACTGGGGGTGTGATCCGGATATAGGGCCCTGAGTCAGATCCTCCAAGAATTACCTCCAATGTCAAGCAGAATTTGCAATTTCTAAAGTTATGGAAGGTTTGTCATCTCATATTCCTTGCTTTAAACTTATGTTGAATAGCGATCATCGGTCTAATCTGATAATGACAAGATGCTACTGTTAGGAGTTCCGAAAGAGGACGTCCACCACACCTAAGCCTGCTACCAGTTACCGCAGAAAGAAGGTGGATAAAGAGGAGCTTCCAGAAGATGCCGAACTCTATCGTGATCCTACCCTTGCTCTCTACTAGTAATACCCTTTCCAGGTTTCTTACTTATTTCAGTTTTTCAGTTTTGTATTTGGCATTTAATCTGCCTTGAAATTATCTCGTTATTGTGCTAACTAGATCTTACAGTACGAACCAGGTCATCACCATTGGGATTCCTGTCCTGCTTGTTGATGGGTATAATGTATGTGGCTATTGGCCAAAATTAAAGAAACATTTTATGAATGGAAGACTTGATCATGCTCGCCAAAAGTTGGTTGATGAACTTGTATCTTTCAGTTTGTCTAGAGGTTTGCGTTTCTTTCTTTCTTTCTTCTGTTTTACACATACAAATATGCATCATTATGTGGCTGGTAATTTGAACTCATTTTAAAGGTAAGTGTCTTACTCTTTACATGTGGTCAATATAGTCTTGTTACTAAATAAAATGATAGACACTGATTTGGTTTCAGATCTGCGTTTTATACATGTTTTGCTAGGTAGGTAAAACCCTTGTCATATTGTGCTTCCCTTGTGTATAGTTTTCAAGATTGCTCTCTGTCATGAAGTATGTCCTGAATTTTAGAAAGTCTTTCTTTAAATAAAACAATCTCTTCGGTCTTGGGTGTTTGAGAATCTTATTAACTTGAGCATTGCTTAAATTTGTTTCTCTGGTTCTGCCAAACTGTCCTCTTCATAATCCATTACGGCTTTCTTTTTCTCCTACCTGTTATGCAATGCAGTTCTTTTTGAGCTTCTATTGTTCTAAAAAAGAAAAAAACAGTGTTTGATCTCTTATTTCCATTGTTTCCTAGATGTTAGATTGTTCTTGTGTTCAGCTTCTCACATCCATATTTGACGCCTGTGTCTGTGTCTGCTCTTTCTGAAATGTTCACAGAGGTGAAAATTGTAGTTGTCTTTGATGCAATGATGTCAGGGCTCCAAACGCACAAGGAAACTTTTGCTGGGTACTATTGATGATCCTAAGCTGTAATTAGCTTTTCTTGCAGTTTTCTTTATACTTTTTATAACATAGAATGCTTAATCATCGTATAGAGTTGTTTTAAGTTGAGATAGCTTCTTTTCTTTTCCTTGGTTTATAAAAAAAAATATCACAGAAACTTTCTATTTTTGTTACATTCGCACACTTGCATTTTTTGTTTTTTCATGCTGTGTGCATGTATATTGACCCATGCCCCTTAATTGTATATCCTGCTGTCAAAATGTCAGATTCTTGGTTGTTATTTGCAATGAGTACAAGCCCCAAGTCCTCAATCAAAATGTTGCCAATGGAGGATATCTTTAAAAGAGTAATAACTTAGGCCCAGATATCCTAAAAGAAACCCTACCTACTATATTTGGATGATGGCTGAATGTGCCTCTACTATCAGTTAAACGTCTTTGGTTTTCTAAGTATGAAGACAATTTTGTGAAGCTGGTTGTTATTTTCTCTGAGAGTACTCTTGTGAATTCTGGTTTAGGGTCTAGTTTAGCCATTTGACTAGAGTAGCCTTGAACCCCTAACCTGAAGGCAACTCTTCTCCACACAATACCAACAAGCTAGAGGAGGCTAGTCTGAGAGCACTCTTGTGTGCCAAGTTTTTTTTCTTTATTTGGCTTGTACATACCATCTACTTTGAGTTAAACTTGTTTCTATTATGCTCCTGTAGTTTACAATATTGTTTTCTTACTGAAAATGCACGTAGCCTATTGTGATAGAATATGTAATTTTGCAGTGTTGATATAATTTACTCAGGTGAATCATGTGCAGATGCATGGATTGAGAAAGAGGTATGTTATGATGCCATGTTGACAAGGAGCTAGATCTATACTTTTGGCTGCTAGATTCATAAACTTTTAATATTTGGAAGAGAGCTTGTGTCTCTCATTGGAAGTAGGATGTCTTCATTGATTTTCATTTTTTCTGTCATGGAAATCTGTCAGTTCTCTGCCACTAAGATGTGGTAACAGAGTAAGAGTTTATATTTTATTTTAATTGCATTGACACTGTGCACTCCTTTCCACGACCATCCATTGCCTGTATTTCTGTGCACCTGAAGCAAAAGGTTGAGAACTGGCAAGACCCTAGATTCTGTTTCATACTTGTTTCATGTGTGTGGAAAGAATTTATCGCATATTGAGTTGCGTCTATGCAGTATGTGCATGCCATTTTTTATTAGCATCTTTACACAGTTTGGTATGCTTGACAAGTCATTGTCTACATGTTGGATTCTCTTGCCACTTACTACTACCGTGTATTAAACTGTCTTATTAGTAGATATCTCTTTTTTCATCCAACAGGTTGCTGCTTTAAAAGAGGATGGGTGCCCCAAAGTCTGGGTTGTGACTTCTGATCGTTTGCAGCAACATGCGGCACATGGAGCTGTAAGTTTTATGTGCTTGTTAGGTCAAATATTACACAGATGCGTAGCCCTAGTATGACCACAGGGTCAGAGTGGCCACATTGCATTAATGCTTAAGGCATTAGCTTAAACCAATTGATCAAGTCATTGGCTATGAGATCGAGATTCTATGTTGTTGTGTCCACAGGGTAGTTGTTGGCAATTGTACCGTAATCTTGATTCGTATCTTAAGCATTAGCTTAAAGCAATTGATCAAAACACTGGCTATGAGATTGAAATTCTATGTTGTTGTGTCACGGGGTAGTTGTTGGCAATCGTACCATAATCTTGATTCGTATCAATCTCCTATCTGTCTCTCTAATTGTTTTTCATATCAAAGACCTACTTGTTTCTTTAAACTGAAAGAAAAGTTTCTACATTATATTGTTGTTGGAAAACAAGTTTTAACAGTGTGGAAGAGCAGCCGTCTCGAACCTACATCACTGTGAAGAGACTACTAATTGTCATCTTCATGTTCTCTTACCACACGTGATGGTAGCTACTCCTTCAAACAATTTTCCCCAATTTCTTATGGACTCTTGTTCTGTACTTTAGAAGCCATGCATGATTTATGCTTTTAGTGTTCAATCATCTTTGGTCTGCTCTGTTTCCTGATGGTATTATGAGACACAGCATGACCTTTTGGTTCTTGCTTTCATTAGGTTTTAGCTTATTATTTATTGAGCAGTTGATAAACAGTAACGTTTAATCTCACACTGCCTAAATGCCCTAACGAGTGTTTTTTTGTTTTATTTGCATGATAGGGTGCCTTCATTTGGAGTTGCAAGGCACTGGTTTCTGAAGTGAGGCATCATGTCTTGTTTCTACTTATTCTCCTTTATGTTTGAACTTTGGTATTGACAATTTCTTAATATGCAGATTAAGGCGTCGCAGAAGGAGATGGATATGATGCTTGAAGAACATAGGTCGGCTGAATTTATGAAACGTTTATTTACTTGTACACTCTATTGTCAGAATACTTGACAGTTGGCATTCACTTTGGTTAATTCTCGGTTTATGATTGCAGGTCAACTTCTTTTCAAGGTAAATTGTTAAAGCATAATCTTGACAGTGAAGTTGTGGATGCTCTCAAAGATCTGAGGAATAAGCTGTTGAAGAATGAGTCACAAAAAGGCAGGTGACATACTTGAGTTTTAGACGGTACCTTCTAGTACCGTGGCCTCTACCTGTATGATAAAGAGAGGGATTGTGATGGGTACATATTTAGTTTTAGACTCACACAACACCTGGAATGTGTTCCTGATTAGGAATGTTTTCAACCCTGAAAAGTGTATGCTCTGATGGTCTGGGTTCGGTTGATTTCCGTAACCAGGCAAATGGTGCTGCAGGCTTTCTTTCGAGGATGACATTCTGCAATCTTTCTATTCAGGCATATTGCACCAGCTTACTTGGCATGTTAGCTCGTTCCGTTTTGTAAATCCCATGTTCTACCCTTACGTTTTTGTATTTGAAGTTCATGTATAGGGAATAGAAGACTTGGTAATTGCTATACTCTGAGCAAGATTATTATAGATGAGCATGGGAAGAACTTTGTGTTTTTTTCTATCTCAGCAGTTGAAAAATTCAGGCAATGCGTAAGTCAAGAAAATTTCTTTGCTCGTTGGATGTTACAGCGGAAGGCTGAAAAGAAGTTGCTGATTGAGAAAACAGGTATGATTCTGATTGAAAAAGGAGTTTTGTTGATATGCAGAAAAAAAGTAGTAGTAAAACAAGGAAGCCTTGAAACACCCGGGACCAGAGCATGTCGTGAAAGAAGCCTTGAAATGTCCCGAAAGACCGGCATTACACTGCTCGTCAAACAAAGTTTGATAATTGTAGTAAGCTGCTGCTGCTGCTGATGGAGAAACTAGAAAGCAAAACAAATAAGTTTACTTTTGTTGAATTAGTTCATTTCGTCAACTCTTTTATTTTGGTCCCTACGAAACTCCAATGTATGCAACTTCACCACCGTCAAGTCAACTAATTTGGAAAAAAAATACAATGGGGTACTAAACTCGATTAATTTTGTTCACATTAGACTAACTCGGTCAAGATTAAAATATTCATAGTTAAAAATCTCTTGGCATAAAAGGACGGAGCTTACAACTTCCTACTTAAAAAGTGAGAGGATAAAACTACTCAAACAAACCATAAGTTTAAATAGACTGTGAAATTAATTTATAATAAAAATGATATATTTCTGAAACTAATTTCTTCAAAAGTATAAAGTTCTTATATCATTTTAAGTATTATTATTTTTTATTATTTTACCAACTTTACTAGTGTTGCACTACTTTATTTTTATTTGTTAAATTTTAAAATACATAATAGAAAATAAAATTTGGAGTTATAAGCTTCCGAATTATTTATTTTTTAATTATTACTCATTTTATATACGTCATTTATCACTTAGGAATTATTTGAGAATATTTTTTTGAATCCGCAGCAACACAAAGATGCTTAAAAGTTTCTTTAAATTAATAAGAGAATTTAAAAAGCATTTTCTCTACAATTAATGGGAAATTACTGTGAAAACTAAGAGAATTCTGGCTATAACAATGAACACGTTCTTCTGCCACATACACGTAGTAGGGTTGGACAAAAACGTACGAATTTAGGCATTTGGGGGATGCACTTCACATCATATGACGAATTTATTAATAGCATTTCTCTAGTACTACAGACTACTGGTCAAAACTCAGAAGTTTCTACCCTAACCAACAGGTTATATCCGTTCTTAATTAAAGTCCTACAACTGCAACTACAACACCACTATATCTCATCTCATCTCATCACCTAATCGTTGTTACAACTTGACACTCATACTTGTATATATATAGTCCAAACTAGTATTTAATACATGCGAATATCATATTCAGTATGAGGGCATTCGAGTAAAAATCAATTTGAAAAAGTAGCGATAATTCATCACGTATGTATGTTTTCTCATTTTAATTATATCAGATCAGATATTTTTGTAGGCCAAGGATAGAAACTGTTGTTATCGGATGGTCTATACTTGTGAATAAGGTCTTGATGAATTCTCCAAGTGGAGAGACACTTACTTTAGTTAATTAAAATTCTTAATAAGATTTTAGGTTTTGACATGCCAATATTTGCCAGGATTTTATTTATGTTTTTTTTTAGCTAAAAGTTGTGGATTGTCATCCAAACATAAAGCGTATGATATGTGCGCGACTATTTTTATGACACGAATTCTAGAACCCTTTATGAAACGCATTACTCTCCCTATTTCTAAAAAAATGTTCATTTAATTATATTCACACATTAGTTATAATAGTTTTTTTTCTTACAAAAATACCCCCTTAATCACTCATTTAATCCTTATTTATCGAATAATAATAGCTAATGATCTAATTAAAACAAGAAATAAGTATAAGATAAGAATAAAATCTAAATTTGTTATTTTGAATACTAATTAAAACATGGTATTTAAATAATTTATTTTGTGATTATATATTTTACAATTTTAAAGAAGTTCCAAAATTTGCACAATAATTAATTAATTAATGGTGTGAAATCATTCTGGTAGGGATGGACGACAAATATGATGTACTTACTTGTCACATGGAATGAAACTCTTGTCGTTTAGGTAAATAAGGACAGAAGCTAACAACTCCACCTCTATATAACTTAATAACTAAAAATAAAAGAGGGGCATTAAATGAAGAAGTCAGATGGTCAATGGGTCCTGGCATGGTCTGGCCGAACTAATTTATACATACAATACATAAGTTGAGTATTTCAAAATGAAAATGGAAATGGAAATGAAAATGAAAACCGAAACTGACAGGTCTTCTTGGTGTTTAAACCTGGTAAGGTTTGACAATGGGGTCTACTACTCCTACGCGAGTGGTTGGATAGTGATTGGGCAATGGGCATGGTCGCATGGCAATCAAGCCAACAACATATCAATATGGAATTATGGATCACTGACTCACTCACTAGTCACTAGTCTTAGAATTATGGCTTTACCAAACCCACCGTTCCTCATATAATACTCCAATCATGCCACGCATTTTCCCCCCTTCCTATGAATATTCTTAGTTCTCTGCCACTGCCAACCTCATGCACACTACATACTAACTCCACTATCTTTTCTTCAGTTTCACCTTTTTATTCTTGTATATGCAAAAGAGTGGAAAAAAAAATGGGGACCAACAACTCTCTTTTCACCTTTGTTTGGCTCCAACATATTAGCCTTATATTCTCTGGGCCAACACGTTAGGTAAATATGGGCCACGTTTTTTTTTTAATTTTATATAAGCCAAATTCATTAATTGGAAAACCGCCTAAAAAGGCAAGGAAAATAGAGAAGGGAAAGTGGCCAAAGTAGCAGTGAAAACAGAGAGAGTGATAACAAAGAAGTTACAATTTAGAGAGATCTTTAAAACCAAGCGAGAAATTCGTTTGTTCTTGATGAACCCTATTTTCTCAGCTGATCCGCAACTCCGTTTCCTTCCCTAAGCGTGTGTACAAAGAGAACTCGAGCAAACTTTTTAACAAGAGAGTTGATTCTGCGGAGTTCATGGCAGAATAACCAAGGTCTTCCTTCACTTGTTTTTGCCCATTTTACCGTGTTTGTGGAAGTCGAGTCGATTATCAAAGAGCCGCCCAGCAAACTTGGATTTGACGCGGATAATTCAAGAGCTTTCCTAATGGCTGCAACTTATGCAAAATTTGAGTATGATTCTCCAATGTAATTTGAGAAACTGCATTTGAAGATGCCATTTGTATCCCTCAGCACTCCACCAATTCGTGCAAACCGAGAATTTTCCAAAGAAGACCCATATGTGTTCCATTTAACCCAACTCAAACCAGGAGCTTTCCAAACAGTAGAAATTCTAGCTGGATTCTGATTTGACCAGCAAACAATTCCTTGCGACGATTGCAACAAATCTGACGCGGAGTAGGGGAAATCATCAAATTTCTCCATTGCCCAATGAGAGAACCAAATAAAAATGATATCCGTTAGAGAAGAGGGGTCAAAGTGATACGATCCTATTAGCCAAGGATGCGTATGTCGACGTTTGGATCTAGTTCAAAAGGTTTTTATTTGACGCAGAAGATAGGGCTCATTAGGGGTGAGCATAGGCGGGCTAGAAGGCTGGCCTAGCCGATGTCTAGTGAGGTTCTTCTTGGAATTTCCTATACATGAACTCGCACTCGGGGAGAACTGACCTAAGGAGACAAGCAATGGGGCGCAATTTCGGGTTTTACTTGCAAACGACCTGAACTTGCAGACTCGAGGAAGAAACAAGACACGAAGGAGTCCACCTTCAACACAAGAGAGTCCACTCTTGAACAAGACAAAGTCTCAATTTTTATTAATCTCAAAGCTCTATAACAATGAGCACTAGCGACTTTATAAATAACAAAATCCTACACATACGTACTAGGATTTTCAAGAATCCTAAACAAGTAACTACCTTATTTAACAAAAGTAAAGTAAATAAAAATAAAAATAATAGTATCTTAGGTGATTAATCAGTCTTCGCCTGAGAGGGCTTCAAGTTGGGCCGACTCCCTTGAGTCGCGTGGCGCCTGGTGCGCACCCTGCGCGCGACAATGTTGCCCTCGGCTTTCTTGAGTTTGGCTCATGCTTCTGGGTCCGGTCTTGGTCACAATGTTATTGACATGATGTGGTTTTGAGATCCAAGTCAAGCTCGAGCCTTCAGTTGATTGGCTCGCTCAAACGTCCTAAAATTTAGACCAGGACTAGACAACACATATAATGGGCATGCAATGATGTGAGCCCTTCATTTAGAACCTTCCTATGCCGAGTGGGTTCGGGCACAATTACCTTGTGCGGCTGGCGGGGCGTGTGGTGCGAGTCTTGGCCCGAAACTTTGCATGCACTGCTTGGCTCTCGCATGCAGCCTCTTCAGGTTTGCCTCCATGTACCAGAGTAGTGATAACCTCTCTTGGTGATCCATCTCCTCGACTCGATGTTGTGGCTCGACTGGCCCTTGTGGTTGCGCGTTGTGTGTGCGCAATGGGTATGGGCTCCGCAAGTGTTGTGTGGCTGTCTCGAGTAGAGTCTTCAGCTCCAACACCTTCTTGTACAGGAGTTACCCCGGGGATAACCTCACTTAGTTATCCTTAGCGTGATCCTCACCCTTGTCTTGACGTCTTGGCCCGATTGGGCCTAGCTGGGCGTTGTGCGTATGCGATGGGCACAGAATCGCATCACAAAGGACTTGTTGTTGAAGATTTTTTCATTGTGATTCAACCACACCGACCAAATTACCGCGAAGAACAACATTACCCACAACTGTCTTTGCCTTTTTCCTGCCACAAACCATTCTCATTGCTGAAAGAGATCAGAAATAGAGCGCGGTACCACAATTGTAAATCCCACCATCTCGCAATATTTTTCCAAATTTTCCATGTAGAAAAACAATGAAGAAGGAGATGATTGTAAGTTTCCGGTATTGATAGAGAAAAGGGGCAAACATCATCTGATTATGAAATTAATCCTTTCCGGAATAAGGAATCTCTAGTATTAATTCTTCCCAGTAGCACCAGCTAGGCAAAACATTTAATCTTTGGAGGGATAAGGCCTTTCCACACAACAATAATAAATTTAAAACTCGATTCCCTATCACTTAGAACCATGGCGCCGTAGAATGATTTTACCGTGTAGATACCCTTTGGCGAGAGCTTGCATATAAGCTGATCTCTTGGCATGGAGAGATGAAACACAATCTATTTGAGAGGGTTGTTAACATGTCTTCTTCCCATGTGAAAAGGTTTTGTCGCTATCGAAAGTTCCAAACCCAATTTTGGTCTTCTTGAATCCCCATTGTCGAAACTGTTGATTCCATATTGAGCATAGGTATGCTTCAACCAAACTTTCAGCGCCCAATCATATATCCTTCCAAAAGAGAGTTTTATTCTCATTCCTTAGCAAAATCTTGAAGTTTTTTTTAAGACCGTTTCCAATATGTTGTTAGAGTAACATGCTTCCAGAACATCTTTCCAAACCACAATGTACCTGAAGTCATTCTCTTTTGGGACCCATGTAGACCGATCAATGCTATGGAATACGCTGATGGTATCTTTCCATACTGAGTTTTCAGTTTCTCTAAACTTCCATAACCATTTTACCAACAACGCTATATTTTTTTCTAGCATAGAACTTATACATATGCCTCCTTCATATTTTGGTTTGATAACAATGTCCCAATAGACATTATGAATCTTTCTTTTTTCACTAAACCCTAAACAAAGGAATTGCCAAATGAGCTTTTCAATTGAGTTTGCCACTCCGATAACTAACCCTAAAAGAGACAAGAAATAAAGGGGTAAGTTGTTCAAAATAGATTTTATAAGGCTTATCCTCCCTCCAAAGGACAATAGTTTTCCTTTCCAGACTGAAAGCCTAGCCTTGATTTTCTCCACAACAGGGTCTCAGAAACTTGGTGATGAGCACAGAGGCAACTCCAAGTATGATATCAGTAGGCTCTCATTTCTACAAAGAAGGGCTCTCGCACATAGTTATCAGAACCGGACCGGACAGCGAACCGGAAATGAAAATTTGGTGGTTCAACCGGGTTCGACCGGATTGTAGATGCTGGTCTGTTTTGAACCGTTCAATCTTAGATAATTGAATCGGATTGAACCGACCGGTTTTCATACTATGATGGGCCTCTAATGGGCTGACCCATCATATTTTCCAAAAAAAAAAAAAAACCAAAGGCAACCAAAACGACGTCGTTTTGGTTGCCTCTCTGATGGGCTGGCCCATGCCTGTAATGGGCCGCCCCATCAAATAAAAAATAAAAAAACCAAACCAAACCAAAACGGCGTCGTTTTGGTTTGGCTTATCAAACCGGCTGGTTCAACCCGGTTCAATCCGGTTATGTAAAAATCGGCCGATTCGACCGGTTGAACCCAGTTCACATGCATATCCTGTCCGATAGCTGAATCGAACCGAAAATGTGAAAAACACCGGTTGAACCAGCCGATCAGGTCCGGTTCTGATAACTATGCTCTCGCAAACTTTTTTGCTTCCAAATTTGGAATTCCCACACCAATTAGGGAGCTTTTATGGAAGTTTACCTTCAAAATTGATATTAATTCGAAACAACGCAACACCCTTTTGATATTTAGCAGAGGTAAGATATTTGGTTTACTAAACAACAATTACCTTTTGATATTTATGCTCATGCTTTAGATGCCTCTACTAAGAAGAGTGAACTTAGCTACTCATACTCATAATTGAAAGCAAAATAAACAATGTATTGAAGAGTAATCCTGAAATCCCTCGTTGCCGAAGGAGCTGAATGTATATAAAAATGATAGAAAACCAGAGTAGAGATTCAAACCCAAAGACGGTCGACCCCTTATCAAAACCCTAAGGAGGGTATAAATACTTCTTAGAAAATAGCTAAGAGCGGAAATAAAGGAATTAAAATACTAATCAAATTTAAATTGTATTTTGAATTACTCTCTCCTTACCAAAGAATCCTAACAAAGCGAAAATAGCGGGATGCATCTTCAATCAGTCCGAGATTAACGCTTCCATCGTTAGGGCAAGAAAATCATTTGTCAACGCTTTAAATCCATTGTCTGCTCCGTAGATTTCTCGAGGTGACGGGTTGGCCAAGCGAATCTGTCTTGGCCAAGAGAGATGACTTCCCAATCTTGGTCAAGAATAGCAACCTGGAATCCAAGTGCTCCAAATATGCCCAGAACCATGCCTAATTCTCTTCTTTCTGCTTCTTTCCTCTCCAAAGCTGTCTCCTGCGACCATCGAACGGTTCACGCCAAAATCCATAGCATACCATTCAAAATTGTAAGATAACTAGTGGTAAAAACCACTGCAATTAAAGCTCAATCACTCTCTCTTCTTTTATCATCGCTATCACTTCAATTTTGTTTCAATCGAAATCACTCTTTCATCCACGTTTTTGAAAATTATTTTGTTCTAGGACCTTAGTTCCTCTTTTACCTGTTTCAAAGCCTCTGCAATACCATCATTACATGCATTGTTAGTCATTTATTTAGACCAGATACTGTTGAAAAAAATCCCCAAACCCAGACTGTTCCCACCAACAATTCAAGAAAGAAACTTAATCTTCCTCTCCAAGCTCAACTACATCACCCTACGATTAGAAAATAAGTTAATATGCTTGCCTTACACTCCAAGCCAACAAGTTCTACTCCAAGTAGAAATATAATTTTTTACCTCCTTAACCTAATTAAGGTATGTAATTAATACAATAAGAGATATTCTCCGCGTCATATTCCGACTTGATATAGAATTCCTAAAACTTATAGATCTTCTACCATATTTGGTACATGAAATCCTAGCCATCGAAGGGTATAAATAAATACAACCCTAAGAGAGTACCTCTAAACATAACCTTTACATACTTAGCTCTTTATACTTCATCATAATTCGCTATAGGGGAATTCTGACTTGAGTGTCAGAGTATTTCCTTCGGGACAACCCCCCGGTTGTTTTTTGTTGGTTTCAATGAGCCATAACCGATAGAAACTTGTCAAATCAGCACCCCAAATCCGAGAGCTAACAATTGGCGCCATCTGTGTTGACAAAAGTTATGCAATCGACCTATGTTTCCAGCAAATTATGGGAGATCAATCACCGCTACACAACCCTCTCCGCAACAAACGAACCATTGATGAAGATTCTAGTGGAACTTCACCACCAACCGGTGCCTCCAAAATACGCCAAAAAATACGATCCCAAGTAGTAATCCTAAACAATCACCTCGATGATAATTCTACCCTACCTCCATCCACCCATCCGGTAGGGGGGTAGCACCTCCTAGAATGACAAATATGATAACAACCACTCACCCAGTGACAACACTGTGTCATCCATAGGAGTTGTGTCCAAACAAACAGACCATATCGCTCTATCTCGCCAGATGAAGAAAATCATAAAATATGTACAACAACTATGCAACTTGGTTACTGAACATGTTGTCACCAACTCACGCCATAAAGAACCAAAAGCTAAAAATCATGGAACACACTCCAGAAAAGATCGTTGCACTAAACGATACACCAAAAAAGAGAAAGGAAAGGCTATGCATTTAGACAATACCTCTTCTAAAAAAAGCTCTGATTCCAACCATAATCATCGCTCTAGAAAGAACATGATCGGTTGTTGAGGTCGTAAAAAATAATAATAAAACTTATAGCCAATATGCACAAATAAGATTGCGTATAATGATAATAGGGCCGATCCTCAGGGACTGGGCAATATGTCTTCTTCGACTAACAACTAGGTAATAACAAACGAAACAAGTAACAAACAAGGAGGTTTTAATATTGTGTTTTAAAACTATCAATTCAAATAACAAATAAAAAAATAAAGCAAAGTAAATAGAAGATTTCCCAGTAATGAACCATCGCTGGTTACGATTGGGGCAAACTGATCATCGGTTCAAAGGTATTTTATTCATAACTCATAAATGTGCTATAAAGACTAGGTACACTTAGGTCTCTTGCGTTCCTTCGTACGAGAAGTTTATCCAGAAGGCACTTAAGAACAAACCTTAACTATTAAATAATCCTTATAAGGCACTTAGAGGGATTTAACCGAATAACCCATTAAGTGGAGGAAAGACACACCTAGGGAAAGACGTACAAGGCATTTGAGGTTTTTAACCCTAATTAGTTATTTATTCTAACCAGATTAGACTAAGGATATGATGACTGTGTATTAGTTGTCTACTTTATCCTACAACTTCATATGATGGCTAACACTGCAAGAACCACTATACTTACTTTTGCATAATTCTAGGATGACCTAACCACAAACCAAACATAAGCAAATTGACAAGCAATTAATAAACAAGTAAATACAAGTTTTGAAATTTTTGAAGAACGTTTAGACCTCACAATTGTGTTAATTGTAACCTTTGATGATCTTTACCAAGAAAAGAGAATTTAGCTACGCATTAAGATAATTAAAACAAGAAGATGAAGTAAAAATAAACATTATAAAGTACTAAGAAGAAGAGAAACAGAAAACACTGCTAAATGCAGCAACTTTCTAAAGTCGGAATAAGAGTTGCGTGAAAAATCGGGAATGAAAGCTTACTAAAATAATAACTCTAAAATCCTATATATAATAGTCATAAGTCCTACTCCTAGTTGAACTAAACTTGTAATAAATGCCCCAAGTTGAGCTGAACGTGAAACAAAAGAGACTGCAAAAGTTGCGGACTTTCCATTCTAGAACGCGTCTGTGACTTAGGCTCCACGTCATTGGGGGAAAATACACGTTAGAGGCAAGACAACAAACAACTCATCCAGAATCCATCAAATAACGCACATTCTAGATAAATCTTGATCTAAACTGGACAAAATAGAGAGAATAAAATTTATAATAAATGCACGTTATCAAAACACAATATTAGAAGATGGAGAGATCACACCTCCATACTACAGACGCAACAAATGAATGACAAATTGTTGAGATCCGTAAAAAATAATACAACTTATCAGTTACTAACAAAAAGGATTGTAAACAATGGTAAAATGTTCGATTCCACAGGGAAGCAAAGTTTAAGAGAATCACTTGCAGCGACCAGGAAATACTGGAGGATTATAATGACATAACAAAAATAAAAGCAATTCAAGACCAAGAACAAGATGATAGAGAATCAGAAATGATAAAACAATCAAGATAAAGAATCCCATCAGAGATATGAGCAAGGTTATGATGATAAATCAGTCGACCATTGATGCAATATTATTCATCCCTATGTTTGTTGAATAGTTATAGAGATCATGTCTGTTTAGATCTCCCACTCTCCTCCTATATCAAAGTATCCTAAGCACGACCTAAGATAATCCTAATAATTCTAGCAACCTAAGGTCCATTTATAGATTTAACTAGAATGATTGATTAAGTTTAGGGGGAGACTATCCTTAGGTAGTTCCGAGAAGCCCTATCTGTTCACCTAATTCTAAATTTCGTTAACCTATCCAAAAATGACTATTTGTCTACTCACTTAACTTGGTAATGAAATAACGATATACCTTATTGAATTGACTGCAATTATTCTAGTTCAATTAAGATTGGTTAGATCCTAACCTAGCATGAATATTGATCTAGATTGACCAAGGAAATAGAATACAAAGCATAGGAATTATAAACACAATTAGATCTCATGAATAGAAAACATCATGAACCTTTATTTATCTATGCTGAGAATGAAAGAGTTAACTAGAAATAAAATAAATAAATAAAAACATGGAAGATGAACTCCTCCTCTATTGTCTTCCCAAAAAAGAGAGACAAGAGAGAGAAAGAAAATATAATTCCCGCAACCAAAACCCTAGCAAAATTATTTAGAAAAGAAGAGATGAGCTAAGATCAAATATGGGAAAAGAATAAGAAGGTTAAATTGAACCCTCCTTCCTATCTATTCCAAAAATCGCTCCAAGATTGTATCAATCTCCTAATATGTCAAAAAATCTCCCTAAATTGGAGTCTTCAAACGTATCCAGGAGATATAGAATCAATCTTTCCTTTCAAGACTTCGCTTGCCTAGCTCAGTAGAATCTCGACCCAGATTACTTTCCTTTACTACTCCGTTACTATCAGCATTCTTACAAGTCAAGAACAAGATTCCTCAAGAACTACTTCTTTTTCGCCAAATAATCCTTAAGTGTTTTTTCTACGAAAAGGAATAAAAAAACTTTATCTAGTAGAATCACCATTCATAATCACTATAATTACGAGGGTAAAACAACCAACTAAAATATATAATCAAGGAATCATCATCACAGAGAACAACGAGGCAAGTCCGAAAACCACCAGTAATCATATGGAAAGGAACCCCCCAAAGACACTAAGTGGAAAAGAAAGAGATCCATTTCCACCTCATCTAAAGACAAATATAGTTCTTATTATGAACCTCGCTACTATGCTAATCACAAAAATAATTACAACCGTACTATAAGATATTACACCACCTTACCGCTCTAGCAGAACACATCATGTGAAAAGGAACCAACATTCTTCTCAAGCGATAGAGGTAACAAGAAGGATAGATAAGCCATCTAACCCACTACTTGAAAGAATTCTTGCATACGTATCCGTAGATGGTTTAAGATGCCTCACCTTGATACATACGATGGTATTGGTGATCCCCACATCCACCTCTTTGGTGTATAAGAAGCAGTAGAGCTACACTTATAGGGGGACGAACGTCTATGCAAAAGTTTTAAGAAAACCTTGAAGGGAATAGCCAAATAGTGGTATTCAGAAAGGCCTAAAAGTTCCATAAACTCTTGGAAAGAACTATCTGAACAATTCCTTTCCAGATTTATGGTTGTCATCCCAAAGAAGAGAGACAACTTCTATTTGTATCCTATTATTCAAACACATAATGAGTCCCTATGTGATTACATCACCATGTTCAACAAAGCCATGGCTCATATTCCTAATGTCAACATCGTCGTCGCAGTAAACGCCTTCATCATTGGTATAAGACATCCATTACTCATCGATTCTTTGTTAAAAACATCTCCTTCTCCGAGGGGAAGGATAGGGATCCTAAGAGAGTGGAATAGAAATCTTTCATACCTCTCACAACCCCCATATCATATATTCTAACTTTGATAAGAAAATAGGACATCAATGTATAGTGACCAGAAAAATAAGTCACTCCCGGAGGAAATAAGAACAAATATTGTGAATTCCACCGCGATGCGGGGCATCATTGTTGGGTGAAGACAAAAATTATAATGTATGAATATAAGGATTAGGATTCGAACCGTCTACCTTACACCAGAAATCAAATTATTGAAGTAAGTATAACCAGATTCGGAAACTTGAATTGGTAAAACGCGCCCACAAGAGGTTGAACTGAACCAACAAGTGTGGCCCATATAGACGAACACCATCTATTGGCATCCACAACAATAAACCGAATACTTGATAGGAATGCTCTACTAGAACCGATAGAAGAAGGATTCACAATCCTCTAGAATGCAACGTTTTGCATTTTCTCTTCTTTCTTGGCTTTTGTGGTGTGCGATTTTCTTCCAAATAGAAACAAAAAATACACACTCACACACTCGTCCTTGGTGTATGACATCCTTAACTATATATACTAGAGTTTTAACTTTTGTTAGTTACCAAAGTACCATAATATATATATCTTGGATATGTGTTAGATATTATCATATAATATCCTAGTAAAACTACACCAAATATTGATTTAACTCCTTAAATAATTACTATTAATTCTTTTCAATCCAATTGATTACTTTTTGGCACAAGACTAACAATCACACCAATGACCGCTGGCAGCTCAAGAAAGAAACTTAGAAACTCATAGATAGAGGATGCAAGCCCGTCGAAAGATTCATCAAGAAGACATTGCCTGGAAAGAAACGACAATCATCACAAGAAGAAGAAGAACCTAAGGAAAGGATTCATGTCATATAAGGATTCATTTAAGAAAACTCTAACAATGCCAAGAGGTACTATAGCGCAGACACATCTATCTTTGCCATCAAAAAATGAGATTTGAATTATGACAGTTCATTTCAAATTGTGTTCACACCCAATGAAGGCATTGAAGTAACAACCCCACATGATGATGCCATGGTAGTAGGTTGTATATTTTCCAACTAGGAAGTAGGAAGAGTCTTGATAGATAATGGGAGCGGTGCTAATGTTATTTCCACCAAAGTTTACAAAGAAATATACCTTTCTATGGGAAAACTCTTTGAAGTAATCACCCCCAAGATGGAATAAGAGGCAAAAATATTCCCATGAAAGGAAGTGTAGACTTGCCAGTACGATTTGGGGATGAAAAACTCTCCAAAACTATGATCATTCCATTTATGATCGCTAAGCCAAAAGTATCTTACAACACGATTCTTGGCAGACTAATGCTCAATAATTTTGATATATGTTTGCACTCCAGAACACTCAGTATGAAGATGAGAACCAAGGGAGAAATCCTCACAATTAGAGGTACAAAATAAACAGCTCGTATATGCTACAATGAATGTTTGAGTGGCAGAAATGATCATAAAGTTTGCTTCCTCTAGTCAAGAGAAGAGGATCGCCACGCTCAACTTAACAATTAGATCCAATGGTAAAAACTTTCATAGAAGGAAGTACTGAAAAATTCTTTATGCTTGGAGAAAAACTAGAAGATGGGCAAATAACTAAGCTCCTAGCTGTGTTGGAAAAGCACGAAAAAGAATTTGCATAGAAGTCATCTAACATACCCGGAATATCTAGAAAGATAGCAGAACATAAGTTAAGCTTAGATCCAGAAGTAAAGCCTATACAACAAAAGAAAAAGGTCTTTTGGGTGGGAAAATGCTAAAGCTATTGCAGACGAAGTAAAAAAGCTCCTAGGCACCGGTTTTATCAAGAAGTAAAATATCCTAGTTGGTTATCAAATCTTGTGGTTGTGCCTAAGCTTAATGAGAAGTGGTGAATGTGCATCAACTACAATGATATAAAAAAACCTGCACTAAAGATTGCTACCCCTTGTCACGAATTGATTAATTGGTAGATGCCAATGCAGAGTACGTTTATTTGAGCACCTTGGACGCCAATTTAGGATATCACTAGATTGTAATAGCCAAAGAAGATGAGAAAATAACTTTAATCACCAATCAAGGCACTTTTTGCTACTAAGCAATGCCATTTGGCCTAAATAACGTTGACACCACTTATCAAAGGTTAATGGACAAAATATTCAAAGATTTTATTGAAAAGAATATAGAGGTATACGCAAATGGTCTCTTGATTAGAAGCACCAACTTTGAACAACACATAGCAGACATTGATGAAGTGCTAGAGGTCATGACAAAGT
This sequence comes from Viola odorata, assembly GCA_963691705.1. Taxonomy (NCBI): domain Eukaryota; kingdom Viridiplantae; phylum Streptophyta; class Magnoliopsida; order Malpighiales; family Violaceae; genus Viola; species Viola odorata. The sequence continues at coordinate 15,471,873 of OY829540.1, read as the reverse complement.
ACAATGTGATCGTATAATAATTGGTAGTAACAAGACCATCCAAAGGGGAAACCCTATATCTATACCTTGGAATAGGAGAAGAAGCTATCAGTAGCATATTGGTACAGGAAGAAGATGACCGTCAAAGACCAGTATACTATGTCAGTAAAATACTCCATGGAGCAAAAGTTAGATACCTTGTTGAAATCTTGGCAGTAGTCATAACTTCAAGGAAAATCACTCCTTACTTCCAGTCTCATACCATCATCGTTTTTTCCCATATGCCCTTGAGAAAAAAAATTACACAAGCCAGATTCAGCCAGAAGAATGGTAATATAGAGCATAAAGTTGCTCTAATTTGACCTACGTTATGAACCCCTAAGTTCAATGAAGTCCTAAGTCCTAGCTGATTTCCTCGCAGAATGTTTTTTTCCACTTAGCAAATCACCTCTTTCATCGCAAGATGAGATACAACAGAGATCCCAACTAGGTTCTCTATGTAGATGCAACCAAGAACAATGAAGGAATAGGTGCAGGTGTGGTTCTCCATAGCCCAGACAACACCAAAATCTCCTACGGCATAAGACTTCTCTTCCAAGCAAAACACAATGAAGTAGCATATGAGCCCATCATTGCTAGCCTCAAGATCATCAAGGAAATTCACCCAAACATGTGTGTTGATTAGAAGTGATTCAGAGCTTGTGACAAAGAAGATCCAAGGGGCATATCAAACCCTTGACCCCAATATCCATTTACTTCGAATTGGGTGATTCTGGTTTGAGTATATAAAGGTGGGTAGGTCGATTCTGAAAGTTAGGTGATTCCTCTTTGACCATCAACTCGAAACTTGTCTTGAGAAGCCATTTATATCGCGAGCCAAACCTGAAACCTTTCACGCCACATGCCATGCATCATAAGCTGATCAATATCATGACCCACTAATTCATACTAACGAAGGATGATGATGTTGTGCATTTATTTGCATTCACTTTAGGGTAGAATATATGCATGTTCCAATCTTTGTCGTGAAACCTCCAATTTGAATAATGTCATTCTTTGGTGTTTAAATGAGTTTAATACCATCATCAGAAAACCTTGACATAATCCTATGGAATCTTGACATGATCTTCTCAAAGATGGATAAATCCAATTATTGTTGTTCGTTGATTGAGAGTTAACCTCGAAATCAACCTTTTTTGTTGAGATGATTCTTCAATCACATTTATTAGCATTATTATAAGTAATTCTCATAATTGTATGGAACTTTGGAACAACACATGGTTTGATGTCTCTTCATGAGATTACGTAAGAAATTCTCACAGATTCAACCATAAAAAAATGATATTATTTGAATTGGAAACAATTTGATTATGACTAATTTTGTTATGGTCTAACTTTAATCAATCTAGATAATGTAAAAAAGATTGTATGTTCTTAAATCTTGCATGTATCTTCTTGTCTTTCTCATTGAGTCTTTTCTTGTATATTTCAAATATTTTTCCAAAATATTTTTCTCCTTTTCTTTCTCTTTCGCAAATTTCATTGTAAAGAATGTCAAAATTCCAAAATCATCAAATTTTATCAAAACTCAAACGAATAGGGTGTCTAACACCTTCCTTGTTTGTTAAAGTCTTCGAATTCAAGATGTCTATTTTACAAATCGGTGTTTATCAAAATAATGTTTTGTGGGTATTGAGTCATGTTAATTATGTTTTATGTTAAATTGATAAGCTCTTAAGATTTAATCCGTTAATAGCATGAATAATTAAGGAAACATCAATTCTTACTATTAACCTCACAAGCTCGAATTACTTAGCAAGATCATCTAATTCAGTAACCTAATCATTCATGTTCTATGTTTGCTTGGATTAATTACTACTTCTATTAACTAGATTAAAATTTTCCGTAGTCAACCTAGTTAATTAGTAGATGTTGTTCTAATATTGAGAGAGGAAAACCAATCCTAAAAATCCTTTGAACAATCTAAAAGTTGCTTATGAAAAAAAAATGAATACAAGAAGAATAAAAGAACATTAAAACTAATTTGATCTCATACTTAGATTATCGAAACCTCAGATTGATCCCTTGCTAAAAATAGGAAATTAGCTACACATAATAAATTTATAAAAATTCACTGTCTTGGATTAATCTTGGAATGAAAATTGAGAACACAAGTTGTTGTTCATGCTATCCTAATGTAGCCGTCCAAAAAAACGTAAAGAAGGAAGAAAGAGTTCTAAAGGTATTAGGAAAAACTCCTTATATACCATATTTAACCCTAATATAAAGGAAAAACCTGGGTACATCATGATCTAGGATGATGACATGTGCCCCAAATAGTGCTAGAATACCACTATTCTTAACACTTTTGGACACGTGTTATCATCCTACATCATGATGTAGGTTTTTACTCATAAAGAAAAAAACTTGGGTACATGATGATGATGATGATGATAATAATAATAATTAAAGTCTGACTTTATAATATAAAATAAATCCAACTGTCATCCGAGCTTGCAAAAGATTTGAACTTGGGCTTCTTTAGTAGGCCCACAACTCGTAATCCTGAATTAGGTAGTCTGCCTAGTACGTTACCCAGTCTCGCACTCTAGTTTCAGCTCTTTTTGCTCCAATCAGTTACAAAGTTAGCTACAAGCTTCTGTAAAACAAGGATATTATGACCATAAATCAGTAGATTTAATATGAACTATGCCTGATAATCACCTAAAAGAGTGTGAGTTAGCCCATTATCATTACTTATGGTTAGGGACGGATCCAGGATTTATATTCGGGGGGGGGGGGGGGGGGGGGGGGGGGCGGGGGTTGCCCCCGAATATTTTTTTTAGAGTATTTGTATCCGTCACTAAATAACAAATATTTAGATAAACTTAACAAAAAGACGAACTATACTCCAACCAATTACCAAATTCATTATACCATTTAGGATTAAACCGTCGTTGAATACTTCCAATTAATATTTTAGGAAACTCTATGTCTCGTGGTTGACAAGGACCTTTCAACATATAAGCTCTACAAATTTGATCCCGATCATTAGGATGGTATGCTAAAATTTTAGGTCGCATATCTGGATTAGTGGGAAGATTTTTCAAATCAACTTCTAAAAATCTCTTCGACTTCTTCGCAAGTCGTTCTTCACTTTCATTTAGACCAACATTTGATGATATCGATGGTTCTTGAGTAGATGGTTTGATCAAATATTTGTCCATATCTACAAAATAAATTATTAATACAATTAGCATATTAATTCTCAAGTCATTAATCATGTGGTGACGGAAATGAGAACTGGAGTTCTACATAGATTGAAACCGAGCTAGACCTGTAAAATAGAGAGTGAAGATGAACTTGACAAAATAAAATTTATTTATTTAGGAACTCGGGAGGCCCATTTTCTAGTATTGATAAGAAGTACGGATCATTTAAAAAAAATGAACCATTTAACAACAAACAAAGAAATGAAATCATTGCTTTGAAGAAAAAGAATCACTGAAGACTATTATCAAACACCTGGAGTGCATACAAAATTCTTAAGTACACAAATGATACTTAGCATCCATAAGCTCCACAATCCAATCTACCAGCAATACATAGCAATCGTAAAGGAAAACAGTGAGACCAAAGAAAGCATGCAGAGAACACTGTAGTGTATTTATTTATATTAATTTGGTAGAGTAGAAATTACAAACCTTTCGATAGATAGGAAGGGTTATGACCGGCGGTGATGAGGAACGGGAGAGGAGATCGAACGACGACGACAGTGGTGTGGCTGGGCTTGGTGATTGTTGGGATTTAGTCGAGGAGAGGGATTTGGCAGAGGCTTTAGCCCACCCTAGGCTTTAGGATTCTTTTTTTATTAGGCCAAGGGGCGGTAGCCCACCCTGGCCTCACCCTGGATCCGTCCCTACTTATGGCATAAAGAGTTTATAGTGCATATCGATCGTATGAGTCTTAAGTATCTTAAGGGGCAGGGTAAGCTGAATATAAGACATGCATAATGGATGGAGTTTTTAAACAATTTTCTTATATTACCAAGTATAAACAGGGAGCGGAAAACATAATTTTAGATGCTATGTCTAGGAGATGCTTATCACTATAATAAATGCGGAAATGTTTAGTTTTGAACATGTTAAGAATATGTATGCTAATGATTCTCATTTAATCAATATATATTTAACAAGTATGAAAGCTAGTGTTTGCATTATGGCTTTTTATTTCAAAGTGATAAATTGTGCATTCTGAATTGCAGCATGGGTGAATTACTTAATCTAAAAACCGCATGGTGGTAGTTTAATGAGGTATTTTTCTTTGCATAAGACTTTAATTTATTTGCGTAAACATTTTTATTGGCCTCACAGAAAGAGAGATGTGATGCGTGAGATTGTTTTGTGCATAACATGTTTGAAAGTTAAGTCTTGTGTGATGAATCAGGGTGAGTATATGTCATTACCTGTTCTGAGCTACCTATGGACTAATTTATTTATAGATTTCGCGCTTGGTTTGCCAAGGTACAAGAGGGTCGTGCTTGGTTTGCCAAGGTACAAGAGAGATAAGGATTCTATTTTTGTTGATGTAAGATCATTTCCTTTTCTTTTGAATCAGCTAGCTAGGTTTGATGGAGAAAAGAAAGCAAATTTGGTAAGGAAGATTCATAAGAAAGTTAAAGCCAACATTGAAAAGATGAACATTAAGGTTGCTGCCTGATAACAATTCACCTAAAAGAAAGGGTATTTTCGTCTATCACCCAGTGGGATGAGGCCTAGCTACTGTTTCGCACCACTGCGGTAGGGACAACATCGCTACCTTCCCCAAAGGCTAACGCTACAAGGGCTAACGGGTCCCTATCGGCTCCTCTCACGGACCTCACGGATGGTTCAAGGAGTTATCTTACCCCCAGAGGAAACCACGCGTCAGGAATATCGCTCCGGCCGTTATCCTACCGTGGCAATATCTACCTACATACCTACCGCCAAGGTAGCGTATCGTGTTAAGGGCGAACCACATACCCTAACGCTAGCGATAGCTCCATATCCGTTTACACGGGTGGGAACGCCCCTTTTCTTCTATAAATACCTCCCCCACAAAGGAGGCAGGTAAGGATACTCAACTAGCCAAAACTCTGCTAATTTCAGTACACATACTGACTTAAGCATCGGAGTGTTTCCGCCGGAGGCCCCCTCCGGCGCATTGCAGGTACTGTGGACCGTCGCGCACACTGATCTGAGAAGAGCCGCTCCACCATACATCCTTCGGCAGAAGACAAATAATTATCAAATTGGTGCTTTCATTGAGAGCTTTGGTTCTATTAAGTGAGCATCCTTAATAACCAAGCTCCTCCTCCCCGAAGCTAGAAGGATTATGGCCTCAGAGTCAGATCCGGCACTGTCCCGAACTTCCAACATCCCATACAACACCCGCAGACGCCTGTTTCCCTTCGCTACCTCTGATGTCCCTACCCCAGGGCAGGACGTCACTGTAGGAGACTTGGACCCTCTTCCTGGGTCAAGTTCGGAAGAAGTTACCTTCCAGATTTGCTCTCCCTTCTCCCACATAGCAGGAACCAGCCATCCTACCCCCCAGGTGGGAAGATCTATGATAGGAGAAGCGGACAACCCTTTAATGAATTCAATAGCTGCTCTCCAAGCTCAACTGGATCAGCTGACAGAGATGGCTGCTGGATTTACTCCTCATGCCTCAAGACCTGGGGTGTCCTCCCATGTGGTTTTCACTCCAACCATTGTCACCGAACGACCCTTATAGCCCCAACAGTCTAGGGCGCTCCCGTCCTCATTACCTCTCCCCTTGGCACCCATAAACGTTCCCACATTCACGCGCGGACCTGCTGATCATTCTGGACAATACAGGGGAGGAATATCTATCCCCGAAGCAGCCCGCCAGCGTGATGAATATAGAGAGCCCTGGGATGAGCGACGGGGGGATATAGTGAGAGATCCATCTCCTAGATACAGTGAGAGATCTAGCAGCAGAAGTCGACGAGCTCGAACTCCGAGGAGCCGTAGTCGTTCTCCTAGGAGACACCAGGAATATGACCCTCAAAATCCCAGATACGACGCTGAAATTCCACATCAGCGTCAGCCTCGTAGGATCCCCGATGCTAACGTGGGTCATCCGTTCAGCTACCGTGTCAGGCACCACAGAGTCCATCGGCATGTGAAACTCCCAGCAGAATCATATGATGGCACAAAAGATCCCATTTTTCACCTCAATAAGGTGAAGGATTTCGTGCAATTCCAAACGCGCAGTGACGCAGCACTGTGTCAAGTTTTCGTAATGACGCTGTCAGGAGTGGCACGTCTATGGTTTGAAGGGCTCCCCGCCGGGTCTATCGATAATTTTTCTCAGCTGGAAGAAAAATTCAAAAGTCGGTTTAGCACGGCTATTCCTATCAGAAAGTCAGCGGCTGCGCTGTTCGATATCCATCGAAAACCACAGGAATCGTTGAACGACTTCTTAGGTCGCTTTGACCTCGAAATGTCCCTAACGCCAGGGGTTACTATCGATTTTGCGATTGAAGCCCTGAAACGCAATTGTCGATACGGCAAACTGAAAGATACGCTAACGGTGGACCCACCAACGACCCTGGATGCGTTGAGGCTGAAAGCGCATAACTATGCGGGAATGGAAGAGGAAGAAAATAGAGAATGGATCCGAGGCATGCCGACGGACCCGTATGTGGCCCCTAACATCCTGAACAGCAATGCCCCTGACACTAAACCCACCGAGGATCTCGGGCAGTGGAAAGAAAATAACACTAAGACCTCTAACCGGTAGAGAGGCAATTTCTCAAAGGGGAGACCTGGAGGATCCCCAACTCGGAAGCAAACGAACCCGCCGAAAGGCCGGATATACGATCCTGACCTCCCGTCTCTCATACTCCCAAGGGCTGAGATCTTAGCAATAGTCCAACAGAGAAATTTACCTATCTGTTACCCAGCTCCCGTGAAACCAGGAGTAATCATGGGAGGAAGAGAAAATGCATACTGCAAATTCCATAAGGTCAAGGGACACTCAACAGATGTATGCAGAGAGTTAAAATCGGCTATAGAGCGATTAGTCGAAGAGGGCTACCTTGGAGAATTCGCCACAAAGGCAAGGGAGGAAGCCAGAAATAATCCAACTGGAAATACAACTGAGCAGAGGCAAACACCCTTACACGCTACAGGGGCTAACGCAGTTCCCCTCGGGCCAAACAGAGAAGCGCTCGCTATAGATAGCGATCAAATGCCCATGATAAATATCATCGCGGGAGGGGCACCCTATTGCGAGGAAATTATGCCACAAACGCCTAATCCTGGAGAGAAGCGCAAACGGGAGAGCGTTCAAACAAAAATCGAGCCAATAAGTGCCTTAGACAGAATGATATTGTCTTTCTTAGAGGAAGACAAAAAAGGCATCGTTTTCCCGCATAATGATGCGATGGTTGTAACGCCTGTCATTGGAAGTCATGGGGTAAGAAGGACCCTTGTCGATAACGGGAGTGCAGTGAATCTATTCTCGTTGGAAGCATACAACTTGATGAAACGACCTGACGGTGAGCTATCGTCCTGCACGAGGCCAATTATTGGGATTGATGGAGTACCGATTCCGGTAGCAGGAATAACATCCCTGCCGGTGTACTTCCGGGAGGACACATCCAAGCGCTCCGAAGAGCTACTATTTCTGGTCGTAGACCTAACGTTACCATATAACGCCATTTTGGGGCGACCTTTCCTTAATCGTTTTGGAGTAGCCATATCTCAAAAACACCTGCGGATGAAATATCCCTCATGGGACGGCGTGGTCTCAATCAAAGGGGACCAAAAGCTGGCAGCCGAATGCTACTTACTCATGACTCAAAGGAGCTGTGACCGTTACGTTTGCGTGGCAGACGACCCTTTCGATGACAAAGAAGAAAAGCATACTCAGCCGCTAGATCAGATGATATCACTCCCTATCTGTAAAGATAGCGAAATGAATCTCTTAGCCAGTGAGAAACTAAGCCTGGAAGAGAACGCGCAGCTAATCCGGCTGTTGAGGAAATGCAAGGGAGAGTTTGCGTGGAAGCCATCAGACATGCCCGGAATCTCTCGGGAGGTTGCGGAACACCGACTAAACGTTAGTCCTGAGGCCAAACCTGTCCAACAAAGGCGACGTGTTTTTTCGTCGGAAAAGATAGCCCCCATCGAAAAAGAATTGCTAAAGCTCACAGAGGCGGGGTTCATTCGAGAAGTCCAATACCCGACCTGGCTAGCCAATCCTGTGTTAGTCCCAAAGCCTAACGAGGACTGGCGCATGTGTATCGATTTTACTGACCTAAATAATGCCTGTCCCAAGGACTGCTATCCCCTTCCGCGAATAGATCAGTTAGTCGATCAAACCGCTGGGTATGCTTATCTAAGCTCCCTAGATGCGAACTCCGGATATCACCAAATCCCTATGGCTGTAGAGGACGAAGAAAAAACTGCCTTCATTACTCCCAGGGCTACATACTGCTATAACGCAATGCCGTTTGGGCTAAAGAATGCCGGTGCAACATTTCAGCGTATGGCAAACAAAGTTTTTGAAAATCAAATCGGGAAAAATGTAGAGGCCTACGTAGGCGACATCTTGATTAAAAGCCGGAGTTTCAGAGAACACCTCGCTGACTTGGAAGAGGTTTTCAATGTGATGAGAAAGCACAAGATGAAGTTAAACCCGCGGAAGTGCATGTTTGCATTCCAAACGGGAAAATTCTTGGGCTATGTGGTCAGCCGGAAGGGTATCCAACCCAACCCGTCAAAGATAAAAGCCATCCAGGATATGATATCCCCGCGAACTGTCAAAGAAATACAGAAGTTAACCGGGCGCATCATTGCGTTGGGACGATTCATATCTAAGCAAGGCGAGAGATGTTTGCCTTTCTTCAAAGTCATCCGCAACAAGGCTCCCTTCGAATGGACAGAGGAATGTGAGAAAGCGTTTGCAGGACTAAAAGCTTACCTATCATCAGATTTAGTGCTAACGAGACCCGAGCCCGGTGATGAGCTATATCTATACTTGGGAATAGCTGACGAGGTAGTCAGCGCCGTCCTCGCGCGATGTGAAGGGCACGCGCATCGTCCTGTATTCTTCGTGAGTCACGTATTGAAAGATGCCGAATTGCGATACGCTCCTATCGAGAAGATAACACTCGCTCTAGTACAGGCCACGCGAAAGATGGATCGATACTCCCAAGCCCACCCTGTCATCGTACTTACGGATCAGCCGTTGAGAAGAATCTTCAGAAAATCTGAGTCTTCAGGAAGAATGTTAATTTGGGCTATCGAACTTGAACAATACGGGCTGCAATACAAAGCTAGACCGGCCGTTAAAGCCCAAGCGTTAGCTGACTTCATAGCTGAGTGCACATTCGCAAAGGACACAAAGATAGACCTGTTGGAGGAAGAAGCGAAAAATTCATGCCTACCGTCTCCAGAGACATATACAGACACGTGGGTCATCCACGTGGATGGAGCAAAAAATCAAGAATTAGCAGGCGTAGGAGTTTTCTTAGCTGGACCAAACGGCCTGGAGATGCGATACGCCATCAGAATCCTACAGCCATTGTCCAACAATGCGGCTGAATACGAGCGATGCTGGTGGGACTCAGAATCGGAAACAGTTTCTCCATCGAAGCCACCCCCGGTATGGAGAAGGAAGACAGAACACGTTTAAGGATCCGAGGAGATTCCAAGTTAATAATGGACCAGGTCCTGGGGAATTCCCAAGCCAGAGAACCCATCATGGCCCAATACTTAGCTAAAGTGAAACATGAGCTGTCAGAGATACAGGAAAAAAGCACCCTGGTTACCTTCGAGCACATTCCTAGAGAAAACAATGGAGAGGCTGATAGCCTCGCCAAAATGGCAGCCAATCCGGAAGCCTCAATACCCAGAGACGTGCGCTATGGAGAACTGTCTACACCCTTTTTCATGGAAGAGCAGGCATCGCTCTGTGTGGAAGAAATGGAAAATGATTGGAGGATCCCAGTGATAGAATATCTAAAGCATGATAAGCTACCGGGAGACCAGACAGAGAAGAAGAAAGTCCTAAAACGGGCAGCACGATGCACATATTATAACGGAGAGTTAATACGAAGATGCTTCTCACATCCGGCCGCTAAATGCATAACGGAACAAGAAGGCTTGCATGTGTTACGAGAAATTCACGAAGGGATATGTGGCATGCACATCGCCAGCGGCACTCTAGCAGCCCAAGTCTTTCGGTCGGGATTTTACTGGCCCACCATTCGACGAGATTGTCACAACTTCGTGAAAACCTGTCAGAAATGCCAGGAATATGCTAAGATTCCTCGAAAACCTGCTGTGCCAATTTCAGAAATAGTGGCTCCGTGCCCGTTTGCAAAATGGGGGATTGACATCCTGGGCCCGTTCCCAAAGGCCAGATCTCAGTTAAAATTCGTGGTCGTAGCGGTAGACTACTTCACAAAGTGGCCTCCCCTTCCTCAGCGTTAGCGGCAGCAGCAGCCCTAGCTTCAGCGATAGCTTTCTTCTTCGCCTCCTGTTTCCTCCTCCTTCGGAAATACTCGGGCTCCCAACCAGGCGGAGGCACTGCACAATCACAAAACGTTAGCGTTAGTACTTCTTGACAAACGCAAAAGAAAAAGGTTAAACACTCACCCTTCTTGCACTGTTCCACGGGTAACCCGTTAGCCACTTTTCGGGCATCAACGCTAAAATCAAATTGAAGCAGCGTCTTCAACCAACCATCCTCCGGGTCGGAAAGGGGTTTCCGATGACCCCAAGCCCCATCTTTAATTGTCTCGTTGAAGCCAGCCCTCCACAACGGCTCCGGCAGATCAACAATAAAAAATTCCTCTTTCCAGTGAGGAATAGATGACTCAATACCCATAAGTTTCCAGGTAAAGGGTTTCAAAGAACCGTCTTCGTACCGAGGCGATATCGAGATCACCCCTTTACGGGAATATAACTGAAAAATGTCATGGAGCAACGCTAAAGTGGGAGATTCTATCCCCTTGAAACGGCACAGTGCGGCAAAGGCACTAACAACGCAAATCGCGTTAGGACTTAACTGAGCCGGAGCCAGATCAGAATCAACCAACAACAATTTTACGAGCGGGTCAAGAGGGAGACGAAATCCATGATCGAAAAGCTTAGCGTACAGCATTCTACTATTTCCGGGCAAAATGTTGTTCAGTCGAAGCGACTCAGAAGCAGGATGCACGGGATATTCCTTGGGAAATCGTGCAGAAAACCCAGCAAGCCTACGGTTAATTAAGGGCAACGTGTACAGAGAAGTGGGAGTAGTATCAATTACTTCTTCCCCGGAGGACCTTTGGGGGTCTCCTTCTTCAGAGGATTTCTTAGTCCTAGCCATGGCCAACAAAGAAGAAACAAGGAGAAAAGAAAAAGACGTGTACCTTTGTACCTTCGTGAAAGAGAACGCGAGGAGTCTTGAACCAGAAAGAGAGAGCGGCGCAAAAGTATTTATCCAAAGGCAACAGCGTATAAGGAAAAGATAGGAAAAGAAAAAGAGGGTAGAAGAAACAATAAGTATAACCCTGAAAGGACACGACCAGTCAGCGACAGACACGTGGCGAAGTAGAGCGTCATAAAATAAGGCACGCGCCAGAAGGTGCAAATTTGAAACTAGGACGAAACGTTTCTGCACTCGCAACTCCCTAGGAGACGCTTGCTTCAAACGCCTCTCTATAGAAGGACACGTGTTTTCTTTCATCATTACCCTTCAAGTCGCATTAAATGAGGGACAGGGGGATTGATTAAAAAACATAAAAAGCAGCGCTGGCCTTGCCAAACGACGCGATGGTACGAAGAAAATAAAGAAGGAATAACGGCAACATCACGACGAATCATCCAGAACGACAAAGGATACAAGGCGTTAGCATTATTACAAGAGAAACAATGTTTGAATAGGTTTTCAAGAAATAATAAAAGAAGAGACGACAACAAGAAAAGCAAGGAAAGGCCCAGGCACCATCGCTAACGTTAGGCTTTCTCCCTCGAAGGGTTAGAAGAACCGCTGCCACCTTTGCTAATCTCACCCATCACGAGAGAGATGTAATCAGCTACCTGGGCTGGATCCAAAGGGTCACCTTTGAAACGGGACGCAAACCCAGAAACGAAGGCCTCCAGAACCCTTTTCCTCCATAACTCTTCCTCTAATGGCGCCCTAGCAGCCCCCTCATCCCGAGCGAGCATCTCTTCGCGAAGAAGGAGAATCTTCTTCTTTGCTAGCGCCAATTCCGCCTCCAGAACCTCTATCTTGGCTCTCCTGATAGATTTTTCCCTGTCCAAATCCGTTTGGGATGATTCACAGAGGCGCGTCAGCAACCTAGAATGCTCCACCGCCTTCTCAAGCTGCACCTTCGCAGCACTCAATGCGCTGGAAAAATTGCGGGACTCGCGATCGTGAATTTCGAATTGATAATTCAGATGGCGGAAGAAGTCCAGAGAATCATTCAGAACGTGGCGAAAGCGTGCCGAGGGAGGAAGTTGGAGAAATTCCTCTTTCTCTTTTTTCGAACTCAGCATCTCTCCTACCAAAGGTGCAGTAAACTCATCTCGAGAAAAAGGTTGGGGAACCCCGACAACGCGAAGGGCATCAAAGCAAAACCCTGCAAGATTCATACGGTAGGCCGGGACCCCGTTAGGGCCAAGATTGATCGAGGAAGGAGGAGAAGAGCCCTGAGGAAAAGTACTCTTGAGAGGAGTAAAAAACAGCTGCGGAGTAACCACAGGTGGTAGCTCAGCAGTCGAATCTGCCACGGGAGGTGTGACCACTACGTCAGGAATGCAGTGAGCAATTGGAGAGTCGGGAACGTCAGCCGTGGGTGGAGGACATTCCATCAGCGGGGCCTCTCCCTCAGTAGAACAAGTTTTCTCCAACGCCTCAGCGGCTCCCGTTGGCTGAGAGGCGCCTACCTCAGACGAAACAGCAGGCGTAGAAACAGTTGCCACATCCACAGGAGATGTCCCGGTAGCTTGTCCACTAGAGGCCACTCGAAGTTTTTTCCGATGCTGGGAAGCAGCTAGGGAAGAAGCATGGCAAAGGTCTGACTTGGCATCCGCATCCTCATCATCGCTAGTAATTACCGTCGTTGCGACAGGCCTGGAGTCCGTCCCCGTGCGACGCTCCGGTAGCCAATTTTCCACAAAGCGAGAAGTTCGAATAGAGCTAACGGGCCTTCGCCCTCCCCGGGCAACGGTTTTAGTTCTCTTCCTCGAAGGAGGAGCGTCACCCCGACTTGAGCCCTCGGCCGAAGGCGAGGCTGGCAAAGTTTGAAGCGGTGTTACGTTCAGAGGTGCACCAGGGTCACCTGGGAATCAACTGTTAGCCTCCTATAGCAAACAAAGCATGCGAGGACTAAAGAAAAGAAAACATGGAAAGAAATAGGCTCACCCATAACGCACTCTTCCAGAGGCTTGAACAGAGCAAAGGCACGAATACGGTAGTGGGTATTCTCGTCTAACAAAGCGTTAGCCTGGTCCAGCTCAGTTCTGGACAAAATCGCGGGATTTGTCCAAACGGGACCTGCCAGTTCTTGATTGAAATTGATACGCCACAAATGTGACGGTAGCTCCAGAACAAATAAGTTGCTCTTCCAATCAGCTACACCCCTCTTGAAGCCGTGAAAACGTTGCCAAAACGACTGCACGAGCGCATCATCCCACCGGGGAGTAATCTCGATTAAACAATTGTAGCAAATCATGCTAAAGAATTTGCGAAACAAAGTGATAGATGGGGCAAAAATGTTCTTCAACTCGCAAGCGCGAAGAAAAGCATACACCGCACACCAAGAGGAAGGAGTTATCTGGGCAGGATTAAGGCTATACTCCCGCAGCAGAGTTAGTATCGACTCATGAACGGGGAAACGGAAACCATAAAGGAACATTTTAAAATAAAGAAGCCTACTGTGGCCCCACCCTGGATTATGAAGCCTCATATCACTACCAGGAATAGAAGGCTCATGCCCAGGAGGAAAGGTAATACCATGTTCCTCCAGTTCGGCTTTCAGAACCACATCGCAGGTAAAAATACTCGGTGATTGGGCGACCTCGGGATCCATGGGCCTAGAGATAATATGGCGAGGTCTATTCCTAGCCATAGCAAACCAACAAAAAGGAAATCTGAGAAGGGACGGATTGATACCTTAAAGGAGAAGAATCCCAGAGAAATCGGCGGACAGTGGCGAGCGGCCGAAAAGATATTCGGGGAAGAAGACGAAGGAAGACAAAAAGGAAAATTCGAAGCGAGGGCAAAAGTTTTGAGAAATTGGAGAATAGCCCTTCTTAAAGGATAAAAATACCACCGCATTAATTGAGTTACCAATCGTGCGAAGACGCGTGTAAAAGAAGTTGGCCACGTAGAAGCGCATTAAAGAAATTTGGAAAAGAGAAGTTATCCGTCGAAACTCCCCAAAAGGGCGAGACAGTATTGACCCAGTCAAAGTAACCGCAAAGCGATTGCCTCAGTCCGGACAACCGCTTACGTTAGCTATCCACAAGAATCAGCAGGCTAACGGGAATAATGACAAAATTGAAAAAGCAGAAAACATCAGTTTATTCATAAAACGCCAATAGGCGGGTACAAGGCAAAACGGCTAATCCTCATCAGGCCAATAAATGCCGTGGTGATAGACCCCGTCATCATCAAGGAATGGCATCTTCCCGTTAGCATTCGGGATAGGCTGGTCTGCCTCCTTTTCGGGGCAGGACCCTGACGGGCATGATTTTCCTTTGGCACTCGAATCTGCCAACCTCGCACCAGCACTGATGGGAAAATCCTCGTTTAGCGAGCAATTCGGGGAAGAAAAATGTTTGCCGCCCTCTTGAACAGCAGAACCAGAAGGAGCCAAAGTTGTAAAGGGCGTCTGGGAAGTCCGTTTCCCCTGCTTCTTACGACCCTTTCAGCGGACCGGAGGCCTCCATGGTGGCGAAGGAGGGGGATGATCCGAATCCGGCGAAGTCGGAGGAGTCGGCAAGGAATCACGATCCATGGAACTCAAAAAGTAAAAATCTGCCATGTGACCTGCAAAAGCAAAAAAGAAGAAAAGGATGAAGATGAACAGGAAAGGAAAACCACACTCCCTTATATAGCCGAAGGAGCGCTTCGATCCATGAAAAATCAATTAAGACGCTTGGGAAGATAACTGCAAGTGCAGAATCCGATCCGTCGCAGGCACCTCTGCTCGTTAAACGCACCAATCAAAGGGCACCAAAGAACCGCCCAACCACCTGCCACTGAAAAGACGGCCTTGTAACAGTCAAGACAGAGCATTCATTGCTAAACCCCAGAACCCGACCACTGCAGTACAATGTCTCGAGGAAGACCCATTTTCGGTTGGGCTCATGACAAATATTTCCAACCAATAAAGCAAGCAACCAAGCAAGAAGAAGAGAAGACTTGGGAAAAAGCAAAGACAAGTTATTTATTTATGGCCAGGTGGCCTTAACGTTCGAATATATACAAAAAGCATAAGAAAAACAGCGAGAAGTGAAACCAGCGGTCAGACATTGGACCCCGCATCATCGTCCCCTGGCGCAATGGGAACCTCCTTTAAAGCGTCAGCGACGGAGGTCAGTTCGGAAGAACAAGCTCTCATGCCCTTTAGGCAGCAGGCCAGCAGATCTTTCCTCTGCTGCAGCATCGAAGCCACCACGTCAAGGTGAGCGCTGGCAGTGGCCAGTTTCGCCAAGCTCTCTAAGGGGTTGAAATCCTCCAGAGTGATCCCTAGCTGTCTAGACAGAATAGGGGTTAACACCCCCTGCAACTCCAGGACATCCTCGGAGGTCTTGGTGATCATCCTCTCCAGGAAGCCGATATCACCCTCAGTAAGATTCTTCAGGGTCAGAGTTTTGGAAATCAGTAAATTGCGAGTCAGTTCATCCATGGCGGAATGTGAAAAGAAAGAACGTGAAAATACGAAGAAATTGGCGCAGAAAAACCTCTGATGTATAGATTCTGACAAAAACCGTCAGGGCCATCTGACAAGGCAAACCTCCACGGTACTTAGAAGAACTCTCCGTCAGAGAAAGAACGATAGCCCTTGGTAAACACTCGGGCTCATTTTCAGTTGGGCTTATGATAACAATTCACCTAAAAGAAAGGGTATTTTCGTCTATCACCCAGTGGGATGAGGCCTAGCTACTATTTCGCACCACCGCGGTAGGGACAACATCGCTACCTTCCCCAAAGGCTAACGCTACAAGGGCTAACGGGTCCCTATCGGCTCCTCTCACGGACCTCACGGATGGCTCAAGGAGTTATCTTACCCCCAGAGGAAACCACGCGTCAGGAATATCGCTCCGGTCGTTATCCTACCGTGGCAATATCTACCTACATACCTACCGCCAAGGTAGCGTATCGTGTTAAGGGCGAACCACATACCCTAACGCTAGCGATAGCTCCATATCCGTTTACACGGGTGGGAACGCCCCTTTTCTTCTATAAATACCTCCCCCACAAAGGAGGCAGGTAAGGATACTCAACTAGCCAAAACTCTGCTAATTTCAGTACACATACTGACTTAAGCATCGGAGTGTTTCCGCCGGAGGCCCCCTCCGGCGCATTGCAGGTACTGTGGACCGTCGCGCACACTGATCTGAGAAGAGCCGCTCCGCCATACATCCTTCGGCAGAAGACAAATAATTATCACTGCCCAAGGGAATAAAGCACGCCAAGTGGTTACTTTCCAACCAAGAGATTAGATTTGGTTACATCTTCGGAAGGAAATATTTCCACAACAAAGAAATGAAATGTTTGATTTGAGAGATGACCCTTTTCAATGACACGAACTAGGAACAAGAAGTTTCAAGGCGCGACATTGCTCATTCAAGAAGAGCTTGCAAAAGAGGCGACAATCGGAGAGGTGTTCTTAAAGGAAATGACCAAGTTAGAGGCAAAACTTGTCACCATCATTCAAGAAACCTTTGATGAAGTCACAACTTGAATTTCAAGTCAATCGAAGCTCATTGGCCCATCAAGACTCAAGAGATGCGCATGCATGCCTATTTGCGTATCCTTGTTGTTTTGCCTATCAAAACTTAAGTGAGTTGTTTTACTTATGCAAGTAGGAGTTGATTGTCGAGTTCTGTTTGGAAGGGTTATTATCGTGTTTTCACTATAAGGGGATGTCCAAGTTTGTTTGGCTAACTCTATAGTTGTATCGTAAAGATTGTATGATTCTTTATTGCTTTTATTTTAGTAAATATTTATTGATAAACACACATTTTGTGATTTTTTTTTTTTTAAATAAGCTGAGATGGTTTTATTGAGATCAAAGTCATGGGGCTCATGACAATGAAACAGACAATGAAACAGAAGTAACTGCAATAGCAGCCACTAAAAGCAAAACAAAGAAGACAAAGAGTAGTCCAACATTTTGGAACTAGGGTTCCACTCACAAATTCGATAGGAACCTACTTAGATTAAATAGTTAGTTGATGTTTGAATTTGATTTGGACTTGTTGAGCAATGGAAAACGTTCATAAACATAAGTAGGAACATATTAGTCTATTTTTGTATGTAATGGGAAGTTTAAGGGGTAAACCAGTTTGGCTAGAATGCTAAATTATATTATGCCAGATAGGTGCAGTTCAGAGGCCGGCCGAACCGTTCAGTGGACTTCCTTGATCCTTGTGCCCCATCTTTGCCCGAAAGTTTGAATTTACTCTTAGCACAGTTCGCATTAAATTCTCTTTGAATACCTTTTTTGTGTAAACGTTTTTATTTTAAAATGCTAATAGAATGGAGTTTTAATTGAATCATATTTATAAATGTAAAATCCTAATAAAATCACTTAAAAGAGGCCTTTAGAAAATCCTTTGATAGTTCCAAGTTTTGATTTAAATACTTATAAAAATTGCATTAAATAATAACTTAATTTATTAGGTAAAATTATTAATTAATTTGACTTATATGAATTGCTAAAAAAATTATAAAAATTTATTTATTAGTTAATTGTAAATGGGGGCTGGTTTGGCATTTAAGTAACCAATATTTATGAACAAATTAATTAATACATATAATTTTTAGTAAAAATATTTTGATAATAATGAAATTACTAAAACATAAAACATAAAACGTGTTTGATAAAATAATTTTTATCGTTTTTGTTTCTAGTTTTCTAATTTTTTTTAAACGAAAAATATAAAATGTGTTTGATAAAATAATTTGTATTTTAAATTTATTTTTTTAAGTGAATAATTTAGGAAAATAGAATTATAATTTTAAATTTATTTTCTATTTAGTGTTTTAAAAGTCAGGAAAAAAACAGAAAATCAAAAATAGAAATGATACCAAACAAACTCTAAGCAATTATGTATGTATCAATTACTTGTATACATGAAATTTGAGATTTGAGAATTAGAGAATGAATTTAGAGTTTAGAGCATAGGGTATCGATTAGGGTTTGGGGTATAGGTATCAATTTGAAGTTTGGGGTTTAAGTAATTAATTATTTACAAATTAATGTAATTGTTAATAAGAATATAAATTGAGTGGGGATTCAATTAATTGGTTGCACTTTCATTTTCATCTTTATTCAAAAAAGTTAGGTTCTGTATTTTTCTGATGAGTGATGGGATTAGATAGATGAACAGAAGGGTGGATTTTTTTGGGAATGGAATTGGATGGTTTTGTAGGGTGACACAACACACATAAGTGTACAAAATTGTAGTTTTAAGATTGAGACGAAACGGAATAGAGTTGGGCTGTGCTGTCCCTAATGTCACAAGATTGGTTGGACGGTTGTGTTGTGTACAATAGTCCCTGACAGGCTGACACGGTCTAACTCTCTGTGGTGCTATTCAATTAATTGGGGCTACTCTTAATTATTAAATGTGCTATCCTATCGATTTTACGCATACAAATACATATCTAGTAGTTTCAATAAATCGCACAAGCATTACTTTGGTTTTTCCTTCATGGTGTTAAAACAATATAATAATTTATTTATTTAAATATATACAAAAACAGCCAAGGGTTGACGACCGCCAAATTGGGGTAGGCCACCAGATTTTTTTTTGTTTTTTTGTCATAGGCTAAATATGGCAGTTGATGGAATTAATTAGAACTCCCTTAGAAATCAAGAAACAAAAAAGAACAGCAAAACTAGGTAGGGTGAGTTGGGTAAGACTAGATTTCTCTTCATAATATTGTAAAAAGAAAATAATTTGAGGATCTTGGACATGCCGATTTTCACATAACATATGATTAAGAGAAACTTATCTTACTTCATGATTGACCGACCACAAGATATAAATAAATAGGTCAGAAATCCATATTTCTTTCCTTTCATTGACTCTTGTAATTCAACAACCAATCCATTATCAAGAACTAGATCTTTAAATATAAAAAAAGTTAGACTCTAGGAGAACTCTTTAACGATCAAGTCAGAATTCCCCTATAACGAATAAAACTTAGAACTTTAATTACGCGTAAAGAGTTTAATTTTATGTACTGTGTAATTCTGTTTAAAATACTCCCTAAAGAGCTATATTTATACCCTTCATATAATTAGGGTTAGGCATATCAATATAGTACTAAGAGATATTGTCCTCATTAGGAGTTTTCCTTATTTGACGGTGTGCACACGTAGCGTAATTAATACTTTCCCATATAGGGATAAACAAATAAATATTGCCATATTAATCAGGAGTAAGGCGATAGTCAAATGAGAACTTTATCTAATGTTGCTCTAGAATAAGGAGTGGAGATACTTGGAATGAGTTACGTTCCCTATTCCAATCAAGACTTTTTTTTTCATTCAGCTTATTCTAATGAAAGGTAGTCAAGGGAGAACTGGATTAACCATGGTTCCACTCACCCTATTCCAATGAAAGACAGTCGAGGGAGAACTGGATTAACCATGGGCCGACGAGGTAGTGCATGTCTAATGTAGCGATGTATGAACCAAGCAAAATATAGAAGCTCAATACTTAATTAGTGCATGTTAGGGCCCCGCTTTTAACTGCTTAGCTTTAAATTTAAGCAAGTAAAATTAGGACTATGTGTTTGGTTAGGGTGTATCAGCTTTTACCTATTTAACTTTTTAAAAAAATATGTTGTTTTTAGTTATAATTTAAAGAAATTAATGACATAAAACAATCCTGAACTTTAATATTTTATTTAAGTAGAACCCTAAACTATTAAAATGTTTAATTACAACCCTTGTCTTCGCAAAAAATATCAAATTACTCCCCTACCGTAACTGAGATCCGATGTGGCAATGTTGACCACCGTTATGTGTCACGTCAGTGACTATCAGGACGCCACGTCCGCATTGACCAGGGGGTAATTAAACAAAAACATTAAAGTTCAGGTTGTTTTATATCTTTTGCCATATTTATTTTATTATACTTTCTGTTTTTGTTTCTTTTTTATTTTTTCTTTTTCAATTAATTCCTACTAGATGGAATTAATGTTTCGTTGCCTTTCTATTAATAATCATAATTAATCAGATTAATTATAATTACCTCTAATTCTAGTAATGAAGCATTAATTCCAATTTCATTTTTATTATTATTATTATACCGTTAAGTTATTTTGTAGGCAACCTTATTCTCAGATTAATCATAATTACCTCTAATTCTAGTAATGAAGCATTAATTCCAATTTTATTTTTTATTATTATTATACTCTTGTATATAAAAAGAAAAGAAAAGAGGAATTTGGGTTATTGATTAAATTAGGTAAAATGACATAAAACAACCCTGAACTTTAATATTTTGATTAATCGCAACCCTTAACTTTTTTTTTGTTTAATTACCCCCTTGGTCATTATT
Source organism: Viola odorata (assembly GCA_963691705.1). NCBI lineage: Eukaryota > Viridiplantae > Streptophyta > Magnoliopsida > Malpighiales > Violaceae > Viola > Viola odorata. Next base: position 15,451,075 of record OY829540.1, on the reverse strand, counting down.
ACGTGGCGCGCTGACGTGGCGTCCTGATAGTCGCTGACAAGACACATAACGGTGGTCAACGCTGCCACATCGGATCTCGGTTACGGTAGGGGGTAATTTGACATTTTTTTCCGAAGACCAGGGTTGTAATTAAACATTTTAATAGTTTAGGGTTCCACTTAAATAAAACATTAAAATCCAGGGTTGTTTTATATCATTAAGCCTAATTTAAAGTCATTTGAGAAAAATGTGCTTTTAAAATGAAATGCTACTTATTCGTATGAACAGATAAAAAAATCTTTATTTTAATAGTAAAAATATTAACATAAAATACGATAACTTTCCAAAAAATATATTAGTTCATATCCTTATTTTATTTTTAAAAAAAAAATGTTATGTATTTATAATTTTCATTTAACATATCATGATTCACATTTCTATGGGTATATATCATTTACGGGCCTAAAATCAACTCTAATTTTAATATCTCAATGTCTCTCATGAGATTATGTATTTATAATTTGAGTAGTGCTAAAGACACTTACTCTAAGCAATTGTCCAACAACACGTTTCATTTAATTAGTACGCATATGTGAATGTACACATGTTAATGTATTTTTTTTGTAAATCAATCATATAGAGAGTATTAATAAACAGTTATTTAAAGTGACCATCTTTAGTACTATTTTTATAATTTTAATGTTATAAAATAAAAGTAGTAATTTATCTAACAACATTTAGATTAAAAAATCCGACAAACTAATGACCTTAAAATTTTTATTTTAATTAAAGTAATTTACGGTATAATAAAGTAAATTTTAATCAAACAATATATTTATTTTATTTCACAACAGAATAATACCGCACAGCACAGCATAACATACATTCACAACAGAGCGAAGCACAGTGAAATTCATTATTTCACTTACTATAACACTGAGAATTCAGTTTATGATGAATTATGATATGAGTCTCGTCAAATGATACCCGTGACCCTCCCCTCTATTGATGACGACATCATTGCCTTCTCTTGCTCTTTGTTTTTATTGTTTCGATCCTCTCATTTCTCTCACGCACTGCTTACTTCCTTAAATATTTTAGGGTTTTTTTTGGAGTATTTTAGGGTAGTGTACATATAATATACACTATAGTTTCTTTATTGAAGTTTTCTTTATCAATTTCATCTTACTAATAATTATATTTTTTTCCCTCTCAATGTATTTTTTTAATAAAGACTATTTTCATTCAAATTTTGTCAGATTTTCGGTTTTATCCATTTTCAAAACATGAATTTGAAACTTTAATTAAGAGTGGACGAATTTTTAAAGTAGTATTAATAGTTTCATACCTATCTATAATACTCCCTCCTCCGTTCACGAATAATTGTCATTTTTCTACTGAAAGTTACTGTACACTTTACTTGACATTTTAGTATTTGCTTTACTAAAAATTACTGTTTTAGAAAGACAATTAAAATTGTGCAGAGCGAGTATTTAATATATAATTTAATATTAAAGAAGAAAAAGTGCCAATCTACAACCATCTTTTGCATTTATAGGATTTGATTTACAAGTTGTATTTGATGTGGCCCCAAAATGCAGATCTATCACACATGCATTACACCTTACACACTGAAGATATTATCAAATTATCATCATCAATATCTCGCAATCGTATTTTACATGGGAAAAAAAGAATATAATTAATTAATTAATACAATCTAATTAAATTATATCGTAAAGGCCAACCGTGTCTTATTTGTAGAAATCAAAACATCAACATGTGTCCTTACTCCTTAGGAATCAAGGAAAAAGAAATCTATATGTTGTTCTTTCTTTGGTTTCTTTGGTATTCTTTTTTTTTATATTTATTTATTTTATTGTCAAATTTGGGATTGGGTTATGTGTATAATATACTCCCTCCTTCACGTCATTTACTATTTGGGCACGCATATTAAGAAAATCAGATGACTCACTATTTGAGACAATTTTGTTCTTTACTTTTTCTCAAAACGTATGTTCGAAAAAAAATAAGGAATTTTTTTAGATCTAATAATGAGTAATTCGACTTCTTTAATATGCGTGTCCAAATAGTAAACGACGTTTAATTCCAAATAGAGTACATGTTACAATCGATAGTGGAAATTAATTAGCCAGGCCAAGTAACATCCTTACAGAAGCGACACTTTATTGGTTTTGTCATTTTCTCTAGAGTCTCAAGTGGGTGGAAAGGAAAACGAAAGTAATCCAGAAGTGTCAATTGATTTGCATTATCATGAGTGGCTACAACACATTATATAAAATATATTATTACATACAAACAAATTTATAATTAGACATGGAGCTGAGAGAATTTTCAATGAAAATGACACTCTGCAAAATTATTATTATTATTTCTTTTTAACTCTGAATTTTGTGTATTTTGAATTATATCATATTAGGACTAATTATTTCTATAAATGTTTCATACTATATAACTAATGTAATAAAATATGAACGACATATATTAACTCACTTGAGAAATTATCACTTAAAATATACTCCCTCCGGTCTTTTTTATTTGTCATTTTGCTGCGGATTGTTACTATTTGGAGTATTTGTCATTTTATCTTTTTCGAAGCATATATTTTGTGCAAATGATTAAAAAAAAAATGGAATCAATCCAATTTGATGATGGTGTGGTAATTCAAGTGAAAATTAGAAAAAAAAATGAAATAATAAAGAATAAAATAAGTTCGTAAATCAACGGCTTACAGTTTTTTTTTTTTAAATAAGCAGAGAATTTTATAAAAAGGTCATAAACATATGACCGAGTAACCAGAGTGCCTGAGATGAGGAGAAGGAGCAGATGGATACAAGAAAACAGCCACATCAGAAGGCTCAAAAACAAGCTAAAACGAATTAACTCAACCCTCCCTACGAATGTAACCAAGAAGAGGAGTATAACATCTGCATTGCATTATAAGGGAACAAAGGATCCCTACATCTCAACCAATTCCGCCAAGAAGAGAAAATAAGGTTGAGAGTGCGAAATGCGGAGAAATTCTCACCCTGAAAGATCACTCTGTTACGCTTAAGCTAAATGTTCCAGACTACCGCAAGGACCAACATCTTCCACATCACCTTGGCTTCAGCTTACGGTTTTATACTATTCTAAAGTGTCAAGTAAAAAAGAACGGAGGGAGTATCATTTAGATTTTGACACGAAGTATTTTTTCGTAAATTATAATTAAGGTGATGTTATTTTAAGAAGTAAAAGTATAGGGTTTATTACTATATATATTCTACCAACTTCTATAAAATATTAATTCACCGTAAAAAGGTCACATGTCTATAGAGGGAGGAGACGCATGGATATTATATATAGTATCCTGACTTGAATAATGCAGCAATTATTAGTGTAATGAGGTCATGAGGCCATATAATTTGAAACAATGACATGAAATATGCCCCACATGGAAACCGGCCGGAATGATCTAGAGCGCGGCCTCCTACTCAGATTCGCATCCATGCAAAATCTATATCTATACTATATAAAAAGCATGAAGAGTTTTATTTCTTTAAATTACTATTATACCCGTAAATTATTAAAAAATTTAAGGGTGTAATAGACTTTTAAACAATAATTTAGTAAATATATTTTAATTAATTAAATTATTCAATTAATTTTAAAAAAATGCGTTTGATTAGGTTGATTTACACAGAATTTGCATCCGGTCACAAACCAAATAATTAGACATCCTTTCAAATTTAACTTGCTTGATGTTGGGTTTGTCAAATTTAATTTTAATTAATTAAATTACTCAATTAATTAACCTACCTGCGTGCAACTGCTTCATCATCATCACTCTTCTTCTTCACCTTCAAAAGGTATATGGAACAATGTAAAGAATACCGCTCTACTTCAATGACAGCTAACCACTCTATGTGGTCGTAAAATCAGCCAATTACAGTACCATGTAAACCACATGGTTTCAAAACAACTGCACAGGTTCAGTACAAAATTGTAACACCAATCTTTGTCATGGAAGAAGCAAAGCAAAGTTTACACGATACGCATAAAACAAAATCAATATTACGATCAGGAGCATTCTGTTTTTTCTTTGGGCTTCTGTTCATATTTTTAGAATAAATAAGGTTGTTTTGTTTGTTTATTGATTATCAACCATGAAATTACTATTGCCAATCATGCGGCACTTTGACGAATCAATTTTATCCCATTTGTACATTCAATTTATGTTTTATGGTTTTTTGATTTTTGAATTTTAAAAAATAACCTATTAAACTCCTCTTTCTTCGAATTGCAGACGATTGCCGATTTCCAAAACTTGAAAAATCACCATTATCAAAGATTGCTACACTGTAATTCTTCAAAGCCATGGTAAAAATACAATTACAACCGAATCAATTTTGATTAGTAATTGATAACTGAATAGAGATTTTGCTTGATTGATGCTTATGTTGCAGGTTTGTATTCTATTTTTTCTTTGGGTTTCTGTTCTTATTTTTGGAGTAAATGAGGTTGTTTTGTTTGTTTATTGATTATTGGCCATGAAATTACTATTGTCAATCATGCGGCACTTTGACCTACACTGTAATTCTTCAAAGCCATGGTAAAAATATGATTAGAACCGAATCGATTTTGATTAATAATTGATAACCAAATAGAGATTTTGCTTGATTGATGCTTATGTTGCAGGTTTGCATTCTGTTTTTTCTTTGGGTTTTTGTTCATATTTTTGGAGTAAATAAGGTTGTTTTGTTTGTTTATTGATTATCGACAATGAAATTACTATTGCCAATCATGCGGTATTTTGACGAATCAATTTCATCTCATCTGTACATTCAATTTGTGTTTTATGGTTTTTTGATTTTTTAAAATTTATACTTTCGTGGTTTTGTTTTGAGTTTTAAAAAATAACCTATTAAACTCCTCTTTCTTCTAATTGCAAACGATTGTCGATTTCCAAAGCCTGAAGAATCACCATTATTTAACATTGCTACACTGTAATTCTTCAAAGCCATGGTAAAAATACGATTAGAACCGAATCGATTTTGATTAGTAATTGATAACCGAATAGAGATTTTGCTTGATTGATTCTGTTGTTGCAGGTTTGTATTCTATTTTTTCTTTGGGTTTCTGTTTATATATTTGGAGTAAATAAGGTTGTTTTGTTTGTTTATTTATTATTGACCATGAAATTACTAATGCCAATCATGCGGCACTTTGACGAAGCAATATCATCTCATTTGTACACTCAATTTGTGTTTTATGATTTTTTTATTTTTTAAAATTTATACTTTTACGATTAAATGATTTATAAAATTAACCTCTTAACAAGATTGGTATTTGGTTTTTTTTATTCACAATTTTATGTTAAATTAATGAATCATAAATTAAGGATTCGAATTGATTAATAAATAATGATTAACATATTATAAATATATATATATATATATATAATTCTTTTATAGTCTACAGATAAAAAAAACAATCAATGATTTAATGTGTCAATATGCATGCATCATTTTTTTCCAATTAAAAGTTGTAAAATAATGTAATCCTTGATAACATCATGTGCAATAGCAATTGTTCTTACTGGACTAGCATGTCTATTGCACAATCTTAACAATGTTGGTATTTAATCTTTTTATTCATAATTTCATGTTCAATAATGAATAATAAATTAAAGGTCTTATTGTTAGGTAATGTTTCAATTATTTTAATTAGTGGAATATTAAAAATAATATAAAATCAGTATAACAAATTAAAATAATTAGTGGTTGATAAAATAATTAAATAATTTATGGATATATTTTTTTAACATTTTTTTAATTTTCTAACTATTAGAAAAACCAAAATTTTAACTTTATTGCAAGTTTATATTGCAACTTTCAAGACTATTGGGTTCAAAATGGGATATTTTATAAACTCTAGATTTCTTTATATAGTTTACCTAAAAATATATTTAATTTTATTAAATGACCATTTATTTAATTAATAAATAATTATAATATACTGTAATTTTTAGTAAAAATTTGAAATTGGTAAATAATTTATCATAGAAAAATATAATTATTATCGCGAGTTAAGAAAGTTAGCAAAAATAAATTATAAAATGAAAGAAGATGATTTTCTATTATGAAATATTCTTATCATAATATTAAATTATAATTAATACAAAAATTACTTCTTTTTTTATTTTAATAAGCAGAGATTATATTAGAAACCAGTCATGAAGATCATGACGAACATAACAAAAGTCAGCTGTCCAAGCTAGGCAGCACAAGCAGAAAACGAAACCAACAAACTAAGAAAGCAAGAAAGATAAACCTTCGGGCTCAGGAAACAACAACCTGACTACTAAAAAGCCAAGCCGGAGTCTGCATCATATCAGCTAGACTGAAAGCAAATGAATGATCCTTACTCTTCAGCCACCAATGCCATAAGGAGAATATCATATTCACACACTGCCATTCCGTTACCTCTTTCTGCCTAAAGACCTTCGAATTCCGGCGTTTCCACAGGGACCAAATCACCGCGTAGAACAGAGTTGCCCATTGCCTGCCAGAGAGCTTGTCGTGGCTTGGAAGATAATGTCCCCAAGATCTCCAAAGACCCGCGAGATCGCGAGGTTGGCACCACACCACCCGAAGCCAACGCATGATCAACTCCCAAACCCTCCTGGCCACCGCACATCCTAGGAAGAGATGAGTAGCATCTTCCGAGCTGTTATTACACATTGGACAGCTATTCTGATCTTTCGTGATCATGTTACGTCTCTCTAAGAACGTCCTGGTCACTATTCTTCCCCTCAAAGATAGGCACAAGAAAAACTCAACCCGAAACGAAACCAGCCCCGTCCAACAGGACCGAAGCAAGGGTATGGAATCGTACCTTGTTGCCTATACAAAAATTACTTAAATAATTTAAATACCGAATTTATCTTCCTATGAAATTATTCTTGAAAATTTTCTTCGTGAGTAAAATAGACAAATGATAATTTTGACAGTCATCTATACAAATACGTTTCATTTTCTCAAACATTCGCTGACTCTGTAATTAAAATTGATGTATTGTTTTTTTTATAATTGGTTTTTTGTGCATTTGATGTTAATTTTTCCTATAAATATTTTGAATTTTGCATTCTTATAGTATTTATTTAATTAAGCATGCAAAATTTTCACTATTTAGAAAAAAATGTTTTTTGTATTGCGGTCAAACTAAATATTGACATCTTAATACCATATTGGGTTTTTATTTATTTTGAAAAAATATATATTTATTGTAAAATTTATTAGTTTTTATTGTTTCATTCTCATATAAAACTTGGGAGTAATTCAACAATATGAATTAATTAATTTATATTTGACAATATATTTAATTTAATTCTTAAATTTTCTTTGAATTTTTATTTAATCTATTTTTAATTTATTTAAGAATATTAATTAATATTCTTAAATATTTTTTTCTTAAATTAATATTAATTAATTAATAATTGATAAATAATTGAACTAAGAATTATTTAAGTATCTTAATTTTAATAAAGATTACGAGTATTCAAGTTATTCCTAAAGTAGAAAATGTTCCAGCTGATCCCGAATATTATATGGATCGAACTAAATAAACATACATAAATTTACATAAATTTTTCACAATTTATTTTTTTATTTTTTTATAATTGGTTTTTTGTGCGTTAGATGTTAATTTTTCCTATTAATATTTTGAATTTCGCATTCTTATAGTATTTATTTAATTAAACATGTAAAATTTTCACAATTTAGAAAAAAATATTTTTTTGTGTTGCGGTGACACTAAATATTGACATCTTAATATCATATTGAGTTCTTTACTTATTTTGAAAAAATAATTTTGGTAAAATTTTATTAGTTTTTATTGTTTCATGCTCATATAAAACTTGGGAGTAATTCAACAATATGAATTAATTAATTTATATTTGACAATATATTTAATTTAATTCTTGAATTTTCTTTGAATTTTTATTTAATTAATTTTTAATTTATTTAAGAATATTAAATTCTTAAATTAATATTAATTAATTAAGAATTGATAAAGAATTTAACTAAGAATTATTTAAGTATCTTAATCTTAATAAATATTACGATAGAAAGTTAGCAAAAATAAATTATATTTGTATAAACTATATTTTCTTTTTTGAACAAAATGAGTTAATATTAAAGTTATAAATATTGAGTGTATATTAAATTAATTCTTTAGACTTTAAATTTATATTAAATATTTTTTTGATAGTATGAAAAATGAAAGATGGTGATTTTCTATTATTAAATATTCACATAATAATATTGAATTATAATTAACAAAAAAATTATTTAAATAATTTAATAATTGAAATGCTAAAATACAAAAGAGAAAGATAATTTATTGAAGAACCAAAATATGTTAAATACCAAAATTATCTTCCTATGAAATTATTCTTGACAATTTTATTCGTGAGTAAAATAGACGAATGTCAATTTTGATAGTCGTCTATACAAATGTTTTTCATTTTCTTAAACATTCGCTAACTCTGTAATTAAAATTGATGTATTATTTTTTTATAATTAGTTTTTTTTTGTGTGTTTGATGTTAATTTTTCCTATTAATATTTTGAATTTTGCATTCTTATAATATTTATTTAATTAACCATGCAAAATTTTCACAATTTGAAAAAAAAATGTTTTTTTGTTGCGGTCACACTAAATATTGACATTTTAATAACATATTGGATTTTCTATTTATTAATAATTATTATTAGTATGCTTAACAATTTATATGGTTGATTTTCATAACAAAATCTAAAAAAATAATTTAAATTTCATATAAAAAATTGTTGCACGTAAACAAACTACATATTCTATTAAAAATTGCATGACCACGGGAAACTCGTAGAATCCCATTCTCTCTTCAAATAGCTTCAACTCCATTGGTATCATAATAGATTATTGTATTAAAAAACCTTTCTGTACAACACTACACACTTCTTAAAATATTTGATTTTTATTCTTACACTTTAAAAACTTACGATTTTAATTCTATAATTTTCTAAAAATTTAAATTTTGACTTTTTTTTTTTTTTTTAATAAGCTGAAGAATTTTATTCATTCCCTACCAGAGGTAGGAAGGAAGAAGGAAAGAATGTACAGAAAAAGCTCCTCAACAGAGGAAGCGACTTACCAAAACTAGGAAGAAAACCAGCAGAGTGAAGATAACAACAGCCAAGACTACTGAGCTATCCGACCTAATGTAAGTAACCACGACGGAGACAACAACATCATACCCAAACTATAAGGGAAAGCTTGATCTGAAGTCTTTAACCACCTATACCAAAACGAAAAGGCGCAGTTGAAAACCCGTCTTGAGCAAAACGTTTCTTGCTGAAAGACAACCTTGTTTCTTTGCAACCACAAGCTCCATACTAAAGCATGAAAGACAACCTTGTTTCTTTAAATTTTGACTTTTTAAGTGGTTAGATTTTTTAAAAGCTAGTAAAAAAATGGGAAAAAAAATGTAGAAGGGAAAGGCACAAGAAACCCAGCAGACCGCGAACCAAGCGTAAAAAGAAGCCCATAACTTTTGATCGGGGTCAATTTGACGGGAAAAAAACTCGGCGAGATTTGGGAAATTTGTGGTATGGTTAAAGATAAGATTCAAACTTAAGATCGCCAAATTCCGCCCAAAAGATTAAAAAACTAACTTTTAGGTTTTTCGTAATTAAAATTAAGATTTTATTATTATTTTCAGGTTTGAGGGTATTTAAAATTCTATTTCTATTATTATAGGAATATAATTTTTTTGTTATTATTATTATTTTTATATGAGATTTTGTCATTTTTTTCTAGACCGTATCCATAGTTTCATTACGTCAAGTGATAACGAAGCGAAAATGATCTGAATCAATGGTTTCTGGTTTCAACAACCTTAGCACAGCTGTGATCGTGGTCACGTCTTGTTGATGATGATGGTCCGAGACACACATTCGTGGTGAGACACATGTTGCCGCCACTAAAATCAGATTAGGAATTACATCGGCACAAATTAAGGAAATATAATTCTTGCCATAATTAGAAGTTGTATATGAGTAGGAGTATAATTACTTCAAAGATTGTTTCCTATAGTAGTGAAGAGAGAGATGTTTTTTTAATAAAAAAGTAAGTCATTCGACAACCATACTATAAGAGCAGAACTGTCATTTGTAATTTTATAGAAGGTTATCAGCAGGTGAGAGTCAAACTAGACTGACAGTAATTTTTGGACGGCGTTAGTGAAGATGGTTGGAAAGTTTGGGGTACGTGAATCTAAATAACTAACGGAAAAAAAGACATGGTTAAACATGAGTGACAAAATATAAAATTTGAGGTTAATTTAATAAGGGGTTAAAATTAGGGTTGGATTTAAGAGTAACTTTTCTCCTTTTTTTAACGCATGAGAATTTTAAAGCTTTCAAAAGTTCACCTGGTCACTTTAATTTCAGTAAGTAGAGCACAACCAGCGAGTATTAAACTAGTTTATTTAATTGCAAAGAAGTACATATATGTATGGATGGATTGTATGGTAGAAGGGTCCAAAGTCACCGCTCGGGTGCTGTGGCCAACCTGTCTTTGTTTTTGGAAGTCATTTTCTCATCTTAAACGTCTTAAGCCATTTCTCTTTACATGTAGGGCCTGAAAGCTATGTAGATCTTTCCATTTCATTCATCAACTCCTCTCTTCTTCTTCTTCTTCTTTCTTTATTTAATAATATTTCTTTTTTCTTTCTTTCTTTCTTCTTCTCAAGAGTAAATATTAATTACCTTTTGGAAAGTATACAACATTTTTATTTTTATTTTTATTAATTATTATAACCATCACTTAATTAATTAATTAAGTAATTTATCTATGCATAAATACATGGACACATATATAGATACATCATACATACATACATACATACAGTTGCACCATTGGATATGAATTGGTACAATGTCTATTTTCCCCCAAGTATAAAGAAGGGAGGCCAGACCCCAAAAAGCTTGATTGGATTTTATGTGGATGACCCTTCTTCCTTCTTCTTCTTCTTCTTCTTCTTCTTCTTCTTCTTCTTCTTCTTCTTCTTCTTCTTCTTCTTCTTCTTCTTCTTCTTCTTCTTCTTCTTCTCCTCCTCTTAATTTTTCTATTAGTTAATTATCAGTCTTAGCTTTTGTTAGTTTATGGCCATTGCAGCAAGCATGAGCCACACAACCAGTGACAACAATGAGGACAACAACAACAACAACAAAGATGATGATGAGCATGAGCATGACGTGGTGATGCCTGGATTTAGATTCCACCCGACGGAGGAAGAGCTGGTTGAGTTCTACCTTCGCCGTAAGGTTGAGGGCAAGCGCTTCAACGTGGAACTCATTACTTTCTTGGATCTTTATAGCTATGACCCTTGGGAACTTCCTGGTATATATATATATACACACACACACAAATACACTCCCAATTCCCCCAATTCTCTCTTCTCTTTTTAAGATTATCATACTTTTTAACTTTTTCTTTTGTATATATACATAATATAACCCTCTCATCTCATCTTCTTTCAACTTCTTTTTCTTGTTTTCATGTGAAATCTTCATCCTTTAGTATAAATATGCTTGCTTACTTCAAATCTCATGTTCATCAGCCTTGGCAAAGTCAATTGGAGAGAGAGAATGGTTCTTCTATGTCCCTAGAGACCGAAAATACCGGAACGGGGACAGGCCGAATCGAGTGACAACCTCCGGGTACTGGAAGGCCACCGGAGCAGACCGGATGATCCGAACCGAGAACGCAAGGTCAATTGGGTTGAAGAAAACCCTAGTGTTCTACTCCGGGAAAGCCCCAAAGGGAATCCGTACTAGTTGGATCATGAATGAATATCGCCTGCCTCACCATGACACCGAACGTTACCAAAAGGTAATCGATTATATAAATTATCACACACTTTACTTAATCTCTTGGTCTAGTAGCAAAGAAGTTATACACTACTTCCGGCTAATTAATTAGGATAAGTATGGTTCGTACCTAAAAAAAACAAAAGAAAAACTCATCTTGTTCTCAATTCTTGTGACATACCTCAAAACCAATTTACAGCTCCATTTCTTGTTTTTTATTTTGGTTTTGATTTTGTTTTGTTTTGGTTTTTTAAATTTTGATTTTGTTTTTGTTTTTGTTTTTTATAATATATCTTCTCCCTGTTCTTTCCTTTTAAGCTTCAATCCTAGTTCATGTATATGGCTGCCTAGCTAGCCGTTCATCTGGAACTAGTCAGTAATGATTTATTTTATTTTTTTGTTCTGTCCTTCAAGAATTGGATTTCATGCTAATCGGCAATTTTATTTTATTTTAAATTTAAATTTAAAACTAACTCTTGCTAGATGCCTTGGAGAAAAAGAATATTGCATGGATCTAGAGCCAACGGTAAGTAGCTATGGGGGAGTTTGTGTATATAATTACAAAACAAAATCTTAGAAATAAGAAGTGACAATGAGGATTAGATGAGCAGTAAAGAACTGCACATGTAAAGATTCAAAACGAAGTTTATTCGAATACTAGCTCTTGGTTGATAGGAGATTCAAAATTTGTTGTTGCTATCTGTGTTTTGATTCTTGATTCTTTTTCTTGCCTAATAATTTGATAATTTAGTAGTATAGTTTTTAAATTCTCTGCAAAAACATTAAAAGCAAAGGAAGAAGCAGCAAGCAACATGCCTCAACTTTAAAAAATTGTCCTTCTCTCCCTCTGACCCACACCCCAACCCACGAAATCCTTGTGCATCTATTCAATGCCAATCCCAGTACTCCTGCAAAACCAATTATGCTTACCTCATTGTCGATCCGATGTTTTTTTTTTCTCTCTTTCTTGAAAAAAATTGATGGTTATGCTTAATCAGTCCCTTTATTTCTTGTTCGGATTTTTTGTTTTTTTTGTTTTAAAGGTTTGAACCACGGTTCTCTCTCTAGATTGAATTATATTGCGCGCAGAGTTGATGAATTAGTTTGTTAAAAACTTAAATGAATAATGGCAGGCAGAGATATCGCTGTGTCGCGTGTACAGAAGAGCTGGAGTGGACGACCATCCATCGCTCCCTCGCTGCCTTCCAACGCGAGGATCATCATCATCATCTTCGTCGAGGGCAACATCGGTGGTTCAACAGGCGCAGCAGCAGCCTCAGCTACTGAACGCAATGGAAAAGAGTATGATATTGAGCAATCATCATCATCATCATCATCATCATCATGTGTTTGGAGGTTCATCATCATCATCAGGCGCACAATTAGCTGCACCGCCTCAGATGGAAAGCATAGAATTAGGTGAGAGTAGTACTGGGCATGGGAGTAGAAGCAGCAGCTGCTCCGATGTCACAACCGCATTAGGCCTAGTAGTCTCCAAGCAGAACGCAGCAGCAGCATACCATCCATTGCCTCCAATCGGAGCAGCAGCAGCAGCCACTTCGATAATAATGGAACAAGAAGATGAAGATCAAGAACAAGAAGACCAAGAAACAGATAATCAAGCTGCAAGAATCAGTATGCAAATGTTCCTAACCCAGCAACAGCAACAGCCGCCGCCTGCCAATCTAATTCTCCCATCAGCCAGCAGCACCCTCATCTTCACCAATAGCAGTTGCCCACCAAATGTGAATCCAGCTGGCGGCGCTGTAGTACTGGATGATCTCCATAGATTAGTAAACTATCAGCACCAGCACCAGCAGCATCAATCTAATTTCTACTATCAGCTTCAACAACATCATCATCAACAACAACAACAACAGCTCGCTGGTCTGAACAATATTATGGCGCCAAACAGCAGCCTACTTCCCACCGCGGCCGGACCCTTCTCGGACAGACTTTGGGAGTGGAACCAAATGGGTCATGACCCAACAAGCTTAAGAGATATTCATCACCCCTACAACAACAACAACAACAATGACCCCTTCAAGTAACTAATTAATTAATTCGATCGTATTTCTTAAACTAGCTTAATTAATATCAGCTTTAATTATTAGTGCGTAGCTGAATTACTTATAATTAATTTCCATATTCCATTGATGGATGTATCAGTGACTTGTATAATTAATGCTGCATGCTCTATAGATACATGTTAGGGTTTTGGGATTATTCCTTAATTTATAGTTGAAGTAATTTAATAATTTCTACCTGCCTCTTTTAATTATAGTCATTCATCTTTATTAGATAAAGAAAAAGTTTACATTACATGTGTGTTGAACCTTTGATTTTGGCAGATTGTCAGATTTTGAATGAGTAATGCATATTCTTAATAGCTTTCAAAAAAAATAAAAATAACAATTTGTAAACAATTTAATTATTTGTTAGGGTACGTATACTTTAATTATTAATTATAATCCAGTTAACTTTTGTCGCTCAGACCTAAAAATGTGTGAGATAATTAAATTAAATAACTAAGATATATAGTATGTAGCTAACTAGGTTTTAGAGATGATAATAGTAAAGGAAATTAATTAAGGAATGATTTTATAGGTTTTGGAGATGATAATATATTAAGACTAGTAGAAATATTGTTTTGATTGAATTGGTATGAGATGGATTGGATATTTAGAGTATGAAGTAATGAAGCAACTGAATTCCCTGATCTGACACATATTGACAACATTGACAAGGGTGTGAAAGTATCAATGTAGTGAAGAGAAGAAGGAAGGAATAATGACGATTGATGAGTTGGAGACAAAAGCTTAAAAACATCGACCGATGCAGAGGAAAAGAAGACCTTGCAGATAGGAGCAGGACCCATTTCCAGACCCTAACTTCCAAATCCAGACACTGACCGACCACCCATCCCTAAAACAAAATTTGTCTCCTCTATCTTATTCTCTTCATTTCTGTTTCTACATCATTTTACACCTCCTTATTTTGTTTTTACTTTGTTTTTACAGTTTTATGTTTTAACTAACCAACCCAAATCCCCCTTTTACAACAATAATTTTTGAAGCTCACACGCCTGTGCATGTGCATGTGCATGTAAGGATACTTTTTATGTAAACGTTTTTAATTGGATCATCCGGTCAATAAAGCAGTTACACCTAGTCTTGTTTCCTTAAAATCTATCTCACCATTATGAGAAACTATTAAACCTTTTGTATAATCACCCTATTAATTGGACGATCCAATTAGATGTGTTTAGATGGAACAGAACGACCAGCGTACAACCATGAAGATATTTTTTCATATACATACTATAGCATGACAAGTACCGAACCAGACCATCAAACCAATTTCTAAACACATATCCTGGTTTAGATAATGAAAAAATTGGATTGGTTCCAACTAGCTAGAACCCCGCCAGTAATATTATTACCCTCATATAATATGTAGGTAAGAAAATATGTTAATATATTTTAGAAAATGGTAACATTTGGTGTAATATATATATATATTTGATATGGTTTCTTGCATGAATTGAATTGAAGAGCATATAATATGCATATAGAGGCTGCAGAATCTGACGATGATATGATGATGTACTGGCTAGAGGTAGAGCTACTGTGTAGCTATAGGAAACATGCATAGTGCATTTTAGCATTTGGTGTAGATGAGTGACCATTAATGAATTATTACTGCAAAGTCAGAGCGATAAGCACAAAATGTGGGCGTGCATTGCATTACACAAAGAAACACGTTCAGAATAGGTATATGCTGTTTTTTCTTTGTGGCATGGGCCGTTACTCGCTAGAGAGGTCCATCCCAAACACTTAGCTATACCTCCTATCATCACCTAATAATCCTTTTCTCATTACCCTCCATCACATTCCAAAAAGAAACACCTACCCCCTTTACCTACAAATATATATCTATAATTTCCATATCTAAAAGACCTATCCAAATTGTAATTTGCAATCTAAACAAAAGTTTTTGGAAATGTTCAAACAAAAATCGTAATGAGAAATCATAGCTTAATAAAAGAGTAATGATTTTTTTTATAGAAATGATACATTTTTAGAAAATCGTGTACACTTATGTCTGGAGTGAACAAATTTTATAGAAAAAAGACAAGTGAATTTTTAACATTCCACTGAAATAAGGGCGATTACTATCATTTTGCGGAGAAATAATGGTCGACTTTAACTTTACCAACAATTTCAAACTCTTACAAAAAAATACTCTTTTGTTTTTATTTTCTCCAACAGGTTGTTTTAAAAATACCCTCAGGTGTCGTCCTAATTTAATGATAACCACTTCTTAAATTTAGTTTAGAGAAAACAATAGCAGGTATCAATTCATTAGACCTTATGGAGAATGTGTTTGGATTTTTTTTTAGTAATATATAATTGAAATTAATTTGATAGTTTAATATTCTTTAATTTATTAATTCGTTCAATGTTTATAATACTTATATTTTTATATTTATTTTATCTTCAGCTATTATTATTTATAATAGTAATATTTTAAATAGTTTTATGGTGATATTAAATTTAAAAAATATATATTGAGTATAATTTAAACAATAATTCCATAAATAGATGCATGAGAAAATATTACAACATTCGATAGAAGAGGAAATTCAACTTACAACTGAAATAAAACTACAACGATAATTATAAAATATTATGATGTATATCGATCATTTAAATTTTTTTACCTGTATTAATTTTATTAAATAAAGAAACTGAATTAGAAGTAAAAAAAATTACTTGGTTAACATATTCATTCTATTTATTTGATGTATGCTAACCCACATAAATCTTATTAAATAAAATAATTGAATCAGAAGTCAAAAAGAAAAGACCTGATTGAAGTATATAGGCTAACCCTGCATGAATGTTATAAAATAAAAGAAGTGAATCAGGAGGTGAAAACAAAAGATTAATAATTTTAAAATATAGATGATTATTATACTCGAAAGAAATGACTTAAAAATGTCAATATATAAATTTTGGATGTATATCGATCATTTGAAGTTGGATGACCCGCATAAATTTTAACATATTCATTCTATTTATTTGAAGTTTACTGACCCGCATAAATCTTATTAAATAAAAGAATTGAATTAGAATGTAAAAAGAAAAGATCTCACTAAAACACAATGACCTGTATGAACGTTATTAAATAAAAGAAGTGAATAAGAAGGTATAAAGAAAACATTTAGTTAGAATATTCACTGCATTTATTTGAAGTTGAATTACTTGTATAAAATTTAAAAAATTATCTTAATTAGAAGGCAAAAAGAATAAATCTGGTTGAAGTTGATTAACTCGCTTTTTGATTTTGTTGAAGTTCTCAAATACTCCCTCCGTCCGGTATTAAGTGGCGAAAACCTACGGAAAGTTACTGTACACTTTACTTGACTTTTTAGTGTAAAACCTACTGAAAGTTACTATTCTAAAAAGACAGTTAATAACGGACAGAGGGAGTAGTAGTTATAAATTTCTGTAAAAAAAATTATTATTTTCTGAAATTTTTATATTCTTTTTGGAATTATTTTTATATTATTTTTTTAAAATATTTCATTTTTTTAGGTTTTTGATATTAATTTTTTTTCTTATTTTCTGAATTTTTAATTTTTCTTATTCTCTAAATTTTTAATACTTTATTACTTTTTGAAAATATTGTCTTTTTTGTATTTTTTAATTTTTTTCTTATTTTATGTTTTTTTTATTTTTAAAACTCGAGGGAAAAAGTCATTCTATTTTGTGTCGTATTTATATTTTTTCTGTTTTTTTGAATTTTTTTTCTTACTTTCTGAATTTTTTATATTTTTAAAACTCAAGGGTAAAGGAATTTGTTGTATTTTATCCGGTAGATATTAAATAACGACAAAACATCCTTTTACTTAGGAGGAAACATTTTATCCAAATGAAAAACTTTTTTACCGAAGGAACGATGACACGTGACGCTTACACACGCCACGTGTCAATTCCCCATTGATGTTATGTGGTGGCCCATAAAAGAGGGTGCCAAAAGTGGGAGGATTCTAATATTAACTTTTAATATATAGTGAAATAGTACAACGAGCCATAAAATCATACATAAAAAATGGAAAAATGCACCCGGAGTTTTCAACGTTTTATAAAAAATGTTTGATTGGATTTTTAATATATATTTTAGTTTAATAAAAAATTTAACATTATATTTTTTTTATTCAATAAGGTCTCGTCATGTAAAAAAAATCAACCGGCAGCCCATTCCAATATCTTTCATTTTTTTATAAATATTATTTAATAAGTGGGACTCAAAATATTAAAATAAGAAAAGTTTATATATATATATATATATTATCTTTATAAAAGAATAAACAAAAAAAACAAAAAAAAGTGGGTTCTTTTTGTGTTTGTCTGTTTGGCGTTCCGGTTTAGTGGGAAAAAAATCGGTGAGTAAAATGACTTTTGGGAAACAGAGTGTGCTGTTTGGTAAAAAAAATTAAAAGTGTTGTGAGATATCTTAGGTGTTTGGTAAAATGACCATAAAAGGCATAAAACCCATTTTTAAAAAATTAATAAAAATAGAAAAAATGGATCTAGAATTACTTATCTTGAGATAAAGATTTTATTGTGCTAGTTTTTAATTTATTTTGTTGGTTATATAAAGTAAAAAAATCAAAATGAAATGAAAAAGAAAAAAAAAAGGAGAGAGAGACAGCCAAATTGGTAGCGGGAGCAATTTGCTCCAGCCCGTGAACCTGCATTTTGCTGGGTTGGCAACCCAAAAATGGCCAATTTCATTTGTGGAATGATGTGTACCAAACACCAAAATTTCATTCTGGGTTGGGAAAAGTTGGGTTGGGTATCCAACTCCCAACCCCAAATAGCCACTATAGTGGATTCAGAAGTGGAGAAGAGAGTCGTGTCGTGAGGGAAGAAAAAAATACAGCAAAGGACGTTTTAATACCCAATATTTAGGAGTTATGACACTTTGGCACTTAACTTTCACCCCCGGTTGATTAGGCATCCAACATTTGCACCGTTAGACACTTTAGCATTTAACATTTGCGCCGTTAGATAATTTTGACACCCAAACATCCAATTTTTCAACTAACACCGTTAAATTGTTAACTTTTTCCGTTAGTTGCATTAAAAACTTATTTATAATAAATATAATAATGAAAAATAAAGAAAAATAATTATAAACATGTAAAAATAATTTTGAAACAAAACTTATCCAAGAAACAATACAGGATACAATTAAAATATGTAAAAATAATTTTAAATTTGACATTTTTTAACAAATTCAAAAACAAAAATGAGGTTAACTTTATTGATTAAAAAACATCAAAAATGGGGTTAGAAGTATTGATTAAATTATTTTTACATATTTTTAAATTACGTTAAAATTTTTTGTTAAAATTGTCAAATTTTAAATTATTTTTACATATTTCGATTGTTTCCTGTATTGTTTCTTGGATAAATTTTGTTTCTATATTATTTTTACACATTTATAATTATTTTTCTTTATTTTTTATTATAAAATAATTTTTTAATGCAACTAATGGAAAATTGCAAAGTTGGGTGCTTGGGTGTTAAAATATCTAATGGTGCAAATATTGGGTACCTAATCAACTAGGGCTGAAAGTAAGATGCCAAAGTGTCCTAATTCCTAAATATTGGGTGTCAAAATGTCTTTTTTTTTTAAATTAAATAAAAAGGAAAGGAAAAAGAAGAAAAAAAGGTCGGAAAAAAAAGGCCTACTAGGCCCTTATTATTTGACGGAAAATATTTAAAAATACACACTAATAGAATATTTCATGCCACGTAAATTTTGTCACGAAAGAACTCAATCAAATTTTATACACAAATATTAGAAATTTTATTGAACCACATAATACGATTAGAGACTCAATCCAACTTTTTGTTTCCCCATAAAAAATCACCTATCTTTGTGACTTTTTTACACTAACTTTATTAGCAGCGGATAGGTAAGAAATACATGCCTACAGGTTGTTTTTACGAGGAATTAAACAAACAAACGAACATGTACAAGGAGAACGAGAAACTGACAGAGAAGTGTCTTAAGCGCCAGTAACTCTCTTGTCGGAGAATATCCTTTCGACCGTCTTCCCTGCAGATTGGCTGCTACTGCTGCCACTACTACCACCAGCAGCTTTTCTAGGAACAGTCCGCTGCATGATTCGAAGAGGGATTCCTCCCAAGTCAAAATCTTCCTTCAAGGACCTCGTCAGAAACCTGAGGTCTGTATCTGAAAGCTTCATCTTCCCACTTGTGAAGGCTACAAAAGTTGGCGGCCGTGCCTTCACTTGAGTGAAGTACTTGATCTTTGGTTGCGCAGCTTGATCTTTCCATGAGTGTCTACTCATAACCTGGATAAACGAAAGCACGGATCATTCAACTACATGACACACAAGTGGTGAGAAGTGAAAGGAGAGTGAAAGGACCAGGCTACTGACTTTGCGTAGCCAACGATTCAATCGAGATGTGGGTAACCTTAAGCACCATTTTCCGTATGTTTCAATGACCTGATGCATAACAGCCATCCGACCCTTCCCTTCTAGTGCTGAAATGAATACAACCGGTATTCCTGCCACCTGCGAACCAAACCAAGTTAATGCATGAAGCAACTAACAAATACCAATGCATAAATATAAACAGTTAACATCAATGGATCACCATTCTGCATTCTCTAACTGCGTCCCAACAGTATCACTTTTCCTTGCGTTAGACTATTTATACAAACATATTAAGCTTGCATATACCAAATAATACATCAAGGCAAAGTAGATGAGCAAAACAACTGTCTGTAAAACCAATCTGAAAATATAGTAACATCAATTTTACAACAGCTGAACCTGAGGTATAACAGTCTGAATCTCTAAAGGAACCGCCTCCATGACCTTCTCATATAACTTATGTTTCCCTTTCAGAAGATCCATCTTGTTAATGATAACAACCAATCCACGCCCTTCTTCTACTGCGCGCCTTGCTATAACAACTTCAGCATGTGTCATACTCCGTCTAGCATTTGCAATCTAACCACATCACATAAGATCACATACGAAACGAGTATTAGATACATTAACAATACCTGTCCAAAATGCAATTACCAGATGGAGGATATCTCCATTCATAATTTGTTTCAACTTCCATCCATGTATGGCACTCCACTCTGTTTCATACCTCACAGCCACATTATTTGACAGGTCATAGATTTTAACAAGACTGGAGGTTCCAAGAAACTATGGTTAGATTGCTAGATGATAGGTATGCCGCATGTTGCCTTGTCCATAGTTCCCTTAAAATGAGATAAGAAAATAAAAGGTAGAATGACAAGATCGTGTTATGTGACACACCTCTTCTGCATCAAGTACCAAAGCAACCACATGAGCTCTCAGCAGATTCTTTCTTGATTGCATTATACTTAACGATGAAGGTCCTTTCTCCTGCCCTGTCCTTTGCAACCAACCTGCAGTGTCAACCTGCATGATAAGGCTCAGTAAACTTGTGAAAGCTATTATTATATCTCTACCCCTTTCTTTTAGGAGTCCATCTGTTTATTTGTGTTATTCAAAACAATAGATCCATAAAGTTATACTAAATATTGCTACTCGACCAACTGCTCCTTTGGTTCTACCATCCTCCTATTAAAGATCAGGAAAACCAGAAAACAACAACGAACTTTACGCTATCAAATAATAATAAAAAGTATAGCATATTTCAAACCAATTTTACTTCTCACGAGGACCTCACATGAGATTGTGGACGCTATGCATATTGTTGAGAAGTATTAACTTAAGATGTGACATGTTAAGAAAAGTCCATTTTAAAATTAAATTCGAAGGAAAAGCCAAATGGTGTATTATGATACTATCCCTGACAGATGGTTTTTGCTAGTGTGCTTAAGGGTTGCTACTCTGTAGCAGCTAAAATTTCAAGTAGATGACCAGCTCTTCATCGACTCAAGGCAGATGGATGGGAGCCGAATAAATCTTCAGGCAATGGTTGCTGACAACACTATTAGACTCGTTAAACAAGAGGCACAAAAGCCACACGGATCTTGCAGGGTGAGCATCCCGCTTAACCAACATAAAATCAGCAAGAAAAAAGATTAGCAGTCCCTTATGCACGGGAGCATAAAAACAAAGGAAACAAATTCAAAGGAACAGTAAGATGGAGGATAAAAATACAGAGCACAAATGAGAGATGAGTTCTAAAAATAAAACATAGAAACACTGAGGTTTGAGTTTTTCAAGTGCGTTAACTTGCTATTGGAAACAACCAACTAGAAAGATAGTATACTACGATGACATGAGATTTACTAGAACAATAAAATGGAATATAATCCCTGATACTTACTAAATATATTGTTCTTCCATCAAATTGGAAATGAGCTCTAACAGAATCTCTTGTCAAACCAACCTCTGGACCAACCAGAACACGCTCTTCTTGTAGCAATGTATTCAACAAGGTCGACTTTCCAACATTGGGTCGTCCTACAATTGCTAACTGTAATGGCAACTTGGAATCATCATCCTCACTGGGCATATTGTCACAACTGGGAGCCAAATCATTGTCTTCACTAGAGTTGTCTAGGATTGGTCAAAAAGCAGAGACAGATTAAAAAAGGAACTGAAAGGATAGTAACATAAAATACCTAATCTATGCACAGACATTAACCAATATCTAAAAGTAACCGATGATTGACTGAAGGGGTCATTTTCTGCACATTGGTCAGATCCTCAGGCTTGCAATCAAAAGGTGCACAAACAGAGCCACTTCGCAGATAGTTTCGAAGGAACTGCTTTAGTGAGATATCTTTAAAGCAGCTATTTTAATATTTTTTAGATTCGATGAAAGAAAATTTTACTATTGAGACTACAACTAGCCAGCAGTTTACGATATCAGTATCCATAATTACCATAACTACTAGAGATTAATTACAAAGCACCATGTAAAATTGACGAATGCTATGAATCAATTTGATTAACCAAATTCTATAGATACTCATCTTAAACTTAACTAAAGCATTCATCAAGAATACAACATTAAAAGAAAACAAAAACAAAAATAAAACAACAGTTTAGCAAACAAATGTTTCCTGGCAATAATAAGATCAGAAGAACAGAGAAAATTGGCAGCAGTAGCATACAATTTTTTCCACAGAAAAGTAGTTGAGGAGTTCAAACCAAATCCACTCCACTATTCATTTCTCATCACTTTATCTATTGGATAAAACTGTGAGTGGCTTGATGAGAAAACTAAACCCCTCAATTTAAAAAGCAGCCATTGAGATGAAAGACAAAGCAACAGTCATGGGATTACTAAATGGACATTAAACTTTACTTGACTATTTGAGATTTTCAGTAATTAAAGAAAGAATAGAAACTGAACAATCGATACAAAATACTAGCGAATAATTATGCTATATTTATCATAAATGAAAGGAACATCCACATAGCTATCAATGAGCTCGACCAAGATAAACTTTAGCCATCTAACGCTCAACTACGATGTACACTAGAGTGAGTTCAACAAGGGAATAAATGATAAGGGGTTAAGCATCAAGGTCTGAAGCCGTAGCAGGGTAGGAAGAGAAAAAAATGGTGCGTTGTTAAGGATGTGAGACGAGTTAATAAAGTTATGAATTAATGCTCCCAAAGAGTGCTTAGAAGTTGACATTAACTTTTTTCCCAAAAGTATAAATTAACAATGTGTCAAGATTGAAGTTTGACGTTCGAATACGACAGAAAAGTAAATGTGTAAGCCCCTTAAAAACTCTTTGCCCTGTATCTCCTTGACTTACCCTCTGCCTTCTCCATCCTCCAAGAAAAAGGTAACACAACGATCACACACCTCTGTATCAACACTTAAGCAGAGAATGAAAACCCAATGTGCAACAATGTGTTTCCTGTGCACTGATGCACCTAATTATTTATAGTTACATCACAAGAAGTATTCATACAACATGCCCCTAAAATCGTTAGAAAAGGAGGAAGGAAGGAAAGATATAATGAGATAAAGACTCACCCAGTTACATAGACATACGTTGTTTAGAAAGGAAATTAAACAAGTGTGATGTATGGTACAAGTGACAGGAAATATTGACCTATCAACAGTTAACCCCACCCATTAACCCATTACAGAAGTAACGCAAGATTATTTTGCTTCACATTCAAGATCACTTCTTTTGCTTCCCAATGACCAGAAACTTACAAGCAAAACAGTGTTCATTCATTTCTCAAAATTCTAGGTAGTAGTTTCATGTTCCCTCAGTTCATAAATTCAACATATTAGACCATCCAATCAGGATCACAAAGCAATGCTCAAGTTTAAGCTGCAACAGACCCCTTCAGATATAAGTTGCAATAAAGCCTTTTAATTTTTAAATTCCTTGATCCACTAGAGGAAGCTATTTCTCAAAGCTGGGGTCTCTATTGTATTTCTAAAAGTCATATGCAGGACTAGGATGCACTTAAATGTTATCAAATATAAAAATCATCCAAAGAAGCACAGATGTTATGAGAAACAACATAAATTACGCAACAAGACAGGAAAATCTCAAAAATCAAAAGTCTACTTACTGTTCAAGACTTGGAGCATATAATCCTCAAGAAGAGGGTGAAGAGCATCATAGAGTGTCGTCATACCCAGCCCTGTCTCGGCAGAGATGGCAATAGGATCCCCAAACCCTAGCGTGCGTGCTTCATCAGCTGCGTCAGCAATAGAATCACTACCATTGCAAAGTGATTCAGATTTATTCATTGCTACTATGAGATTGATTCCTGGTGCATGTTTACGCAACCACTTTCCAACCTCCATATCAAGTGGGTGCACTCCAGCTCTGGAAACGGCATAACACCAAGATACAGTAAGAAATAGCATCCCTGGCAGTTGTTAAGCTACAATTGTCGATGTTATACTATTTGAACAAAAAGTAAGTACTGGTAACATGCTTAAGATTCATTATAAACCGTCAGACATTAAACAAATCCAACTAGGAGCCAAGATCCTTGAGCCTTATGCAAATTGCTCAATTATTATTCCTGAAAGTGGGCCTTCCCTCATGATGTATCATGTGTTGCACATGCTCATTCCAAGAGTTCCAATAAATTTATAGTGTTTGCGTATCCAACAGAACATAGACATGAGGCAGAGGTAGACTGACCTTACATCTATTAGGAATATTGCGAACTGAGTCCTTGCAAGTACATTTGCAGTCATGCTGGTTGTCCTCTGAAGAATAGACCCAGAAGTAGCCTCTGTTTCTAATCCAGCTGAGTCCAGCACCCTAAACCTCAAATCACCCAGTTTGGCAATGCCTTCTCTTATGTCCCGAGTAACATGATCATCTGGAGTATTATACACAAGAGCCTCCCTCCTCCGTATCAGCCTACCAATAGCCCCCAAAGTAAAGGTAATTTTGTTTAACATTGCATCACAATTTGAAAAGCTCTGAGCGGGCACACACGCACACAAAGAAATGGAACTCACCTGTTGAAAAGAGCTGATTTTCCCACATTTGGACGCCCAAGAATAATAACAGTGGGAAGAAGATTGATGTCAATTCTAGCAAAATCAATAGGCTTTTCATACACGACCTTAGCTTCCTTGACAGTATCACTACCATGATCCTCAAAACCGGACAGCTCCAAATCACTACTAGTCACGCCTTCATAGCAATCCAACTCTGACCCCTTATTCTGCACCACTGAGCAAAACCTACGAGAAAGCTGCCATTTTTTAGTGAACTGACTGTCCAGCGGAACAGCTCCACATCCCAATTTTCCATTGCCAGCCTTATCAGATAACAACCCTGTAATGTGAAACAAGATTACTTCGTTCCTTTCTTATTCCAACAATTAAAACTGAAACTTTCCATCAAAGTAGAGAAGAAATACTACACACTTACTTGATGGAAGTGATGCGCTAGTGAAGTGGGTGATTTCTTTATTGCATATGGGGTTACAGCTATTGCAAGTGCTGGTACAAAGGAATCCTAAACCATAATTCCTTTTTCGAGCCAAAAGAGGTCGAACCCATGAGCGAGACATGCAGTCTAAAGACCACTCAACCGCGCTTCAACTGCAGAGGACGCGAGAATGAATTATGTCGTGTCAAATGGTTACTTTGCAGAGGTAGGATTTTTGTCGAACACCTGATGGTCGTACTAGTACCAGCGAAAGGTGTTCCCTACCGCCATCTTTAGGTTGTCTTTGCTACAACCTGCTAACTTAAGAAAGGAAAGATTGTGTGGTGTTGTTGTACATGATAAAAAGTTATATAAAGTTGTATGAAACAGTGAACAGGTAGCCCGTCTAGCTCAGTTGGTAGAGCGCAAGGCTCTTAACCTTGTGGTCGTGGGTTCGAGCCCCACGGTGGGCGTAAATTGTATTCCACCCTTCTTAGAAGACAATTTTTTACATTAATGCTTATTAATATTTATTACTCCAACATTCAGTTTTTTTCCCATAAGCACCATGATTTAGTTATAAGAAATAATAATTAGTTACAATGTCAGGAAAAACAAATCTTATCTTAATCATTCATCTTTTTGCTTATATATTTTCTAAAATCGGCAATTAATTAATTATTAATATTACTATTATTACTCCAAGATTTAGTTGTAATAAGTTACAATGTCAGAAAAATATTAATCCTAATCCTAGACTAAAACATTATCCAAATAATTAAAATATACACTTATCAAAATAATTCAAATATTAAAATAACGTAGTTAAAATACAAATTTGATATGGTTTGTTTCCTAAATTGATGGGTGTTGACTCCGCCAAAAATAATTAATAAATACAACTCACTACTAAGAACAAGTTTAATTGTAAATAGCCAGTAAGAGGTTCGCGCACAGAGAGTAATGGTGTGATTTTCGTGAATGCTTGTAAAAACCAGTGATAACACTTAGGTAAAATTTGGGAGATTTTTGTTTAAAACTAAGGATGAAAAGAAAATAAAGCAAGTAAAAACGTCCAGGCCAAGAATATAATTTTTGGTCAAGAAATAGATTAAGAACGAAACAATCAGATATGAGAAAGTCCTAGTAGAAGTTAACAAGTTATGAAACATGAGCAGCAATCATCGATGCAAGGGTATTCATCTTCAATCTACAGAGTTGTTATAGGATCAAGGTACGCTTATGACCATTGCTTTTCTCATGTATCAAAACCACCTCAGGTACGCTTAGAGATGATTTCTAATCAACTAGCACCTTGCTGATTAAAGGGTTTACTAAAATTGATTGATGATCGATTAGGGGAAGGCAACTCCAAACCTAGGATCCTCGGTTGTCAATCAGGACTAGATTAGATTAACCTTTCCCAATAGGTTTTCAGGGCTAGCTGTCTACTTCGATCCTCTTGGTCCGTAAATGGCCCAAGAAGGGTTGTCGTAACCAAGAAGAATGACACTTACGGGGATCAAAATAACTCTAGACTGGCCAGATCTAAAATCAAAGAGAAAACGCAATACAATTGTTATAGAGATTGATTAAATGCAAATTTAAAGATTAATAAAGAACAATTAGATTTCATGCATACTCATGTTCATGCTTTAAATGCTTATACTAAGAAGGATGTATTCTGCTACTCATACACATGTTTAAAGAAAACAAAAGAAGTAATAGATTATAAAAATCCTTTGTTCCTGTGAAGAAACGAAGGAGTAAGGTTTTAGAATACGAGAACAGAAGTAAAAACCAAGAGAAGGGACGAAGACCCCTTTCTCAAAACCCTACGTAGACTACATATAGTTTCCTCCCTCCATAATATCTCTAAAAAGAAATAAATAAATATATCTTAATCAAACTCTAATTGTATTTGATCACTCTTCCTCTCCGATTAAAAGTCTACAAAGCTGAAATAAAGAAGGAAGGACGCAACTCCAACTCTTTTGTAGATAAACCAGCAATCGCAATCGCATTAAACTTCAATCACCAAGTATCGCTCGGAAGGTAGGATTCTTTGTCAGCCAAGATGGCTCCTCTTGGTCAAGAGACCAGCCAAGAAAAGTGTTCGCTCCATTCTGCCCAGAGATGACTCTTTTCTACCCCTTTTTTCTATCTTTGCTCTTCAGGACTGCTTTCTACAAAAAGCATGAAAATCATACTAAAATCAGTAGAATCACCATTCAAGATGAATGAAAACATGTGGTAAAACTACCACAATTTAAGCTCAATCATAAACCCTAGCCTCTGTTTTCTCTCTATGATAAAAAAAAACTCTCTTTTCTCTCTAGGAAAAAAAATCCTAATCTTTTTTTTATCTTCAGTTTGGGGGCTGTCAAAAGTTTCCTTTGATCTTTGGCAGCCCTCTCCCTTAACTTTAATCGTTAGACTATTTCTTAGATTTTCAATAATTAATTTTAATTGTAGTTGTCTTTTTTTAATAAAGGTCATCTTTTTTATTAAAGGTTTGTGTCATTTGAATAAAATTGTTTGTTTGTTTCATATGAGGTATTTTTCATATCTATCTTTGAAGCTATGTATTGATGTGTGTTTTTAATCAATGAAATCAGCATGTATCTCGTTGATAAATAACGGTATGTAGTTGTGAATGGACGTGATCCGATTAAAATGTCATAGAGCGGTAAGTATATATGCCTCAATAAGCAAGAAGGGATCAGTCATCGTTTGAAACTATATCAATCGTTTCTTTCGTTGATGGTGGAGTAAAGAACTTTGTATTGAAACTATTGTTATGGTTCTCAATGTTGTTACTTTTGGTACATTGTTTTCATTTTAAGACCTTCTTTGTATTAAGAATATTTATTAATGAAATCGTTCATTTATTCCTGGTTAAAATACAAATTTAACTATCCATTGTCAAAATATTACAAAATTTTCCCTCCCATTCTTTATCTTTTTGCTTACTGTCGTACCCCCATTTTAGATTTTTCCTAATGCGACGCGGTTTGGGACGGGATGTGGGATGAAATTGGACTCATCTCACATAATGCAATGAAGTCGCCACCCTATTTTTGTTTCTAGGTTTACGGAACCTAATGTCATGGCATAAAAAATAAAAACCTAAGGCAAAATGGGTTTGAACCCAAGAATAGTGGTTCGGGGTTGCATTATGGACTCGAGAAGGTGTTAGGCACCCGAGTCACATCCTAAAAAGGTTACCGGATAAAAGAAGTGTTTAAATCATGCTTGAAATATAAAAGTCCTATTTTATGTGATCATGCCCAATGAATTCTAACAATTCTATATATTCATGCATATGTGCGGAGAAAGCGTGAAATAAATAAAAGGGTGAGAAATGTTTACTTGTGAAGGGTATGGGCGGTTTTACCCTTTTTTTATCGGAGTTAATGGTAGGATGATTAGGTACTTGACGATTTTATATACGAGCGAAAATTATTAGTTTAAGCAAACACAAACAGAATAATAATTATCTAAACAAGCGTACGAAAATAGGCAAGCATACGAAAAATAAATAAATACTACAAGCATGTGAAAAATAAATAAACAGTACAAGTGCACGAAGGCACGAAAAAACGACGGGCCAAAAAAATGTGCTAGGCCGACTGGGCCGAGAGTGGGCCCACAACTGGGCCAAGACCAACCCAACATCTCCTTCCGCGTGGGCCCAAGGCCCAGCCTCTCCTCTCACGCGGGCCAGCAGCAAGCCCCAACGTTTTCTTTTCCTTGGGCGCGACCAACGCCCTCTTCTTCTTTCCACTTGGGCTAAGCAGCTTGCTTAGCCCATCACAAAAACAAATTAAAAGAAACGAGCCCAGCCCCTATTCTCCTTCCCTCCAAATATTAGCATAGTGTCATCTTCAAGCTTGGTTCGCCGGCACCACTGCCGGCGACCAAGGTCCGGCCAACGGCGATGAAACCGGGATTACTTTACATCAAAATTATCTTCATGACGACAGCAAGTTAATAGTAATTACAGCCAAATAATTCTAACAATACAGTGGTTAATTAATTAAAAAACGAATTGAACTTAATTAACAAAAAATCCAAAATCCGTCCGAATTAGCCGGTAATTCGACGAGTTAAAGCTGTGAGATTAATCTAGACATGAAGTAGAGTTGATTTAAAAGCTTAAAAAGCTATTGTTTTCATCAAAACACAAACAAATATTTTTTGAAAAAAACTTGCGGAGAAAAGCTTTAAAACATAAATTTTAAAGCTAGAGAGAGAGCTTCAACCTTGGTTGAGCCTGTTTCTAGTGAGAGAGATTTAGAGGGAGTGTGCTTGTGTGTGTTTTGGTGAAGAGAAAGGTTGCTGGTTGCTTGGTATTTATAGGAGGTGAGGAGTGGGAAACGACAACAAGCTACAGGGACGAAGGCAAAAAGAAGGAAGCAAAACGGATATGGTGTGAGGTGGCGTGTAGCACAGTCACAAACGAATATGCATTAAATGCATTTGGAGTGAGCAATAGTGACGGAGAGGATGAACCCTCATGGTAATTATCTTGGCCATTTGATCTTGGTTGACTTTCCTAGTCAACCAAATCAACGGTTGAGATGGAGGGTTGATTTTGCCATTAATTATTCGGCTTGAGCCGATGGTACGAACAATCTCGCCTGAAAATAGACAAAAACTCGATCCAAGATAGTTAAAATACGACAAAATAATAAGTACACAGTAAGCAACGAGAGTTATATAGTTCGATAAGAATTCGCTTGTAAGCGATAAAGTTCGAACGTAAAATTGCTAAAATAAAAAAATTGAACGAAACGCGATGAGATAGTGCGAGTTAGAAAAATAATAAAAAATAAGTAGCTAATGAGAAAAATTGTTCGACCATTGGTTTCGAGAATTTTACTCGAAATCGATACGAGTTCGAACGAAAAAAGCGATAAAAATGTGAAAAAATGACGAAATAAAACTTAAATGACATGAAGCATAAAAATAAGCATCGGTTGGAGGAAAATAAACGGAAGTACGATTTTCAAAAAAATTGATGATAAAAAATGTAAAAATATTTTTGACGAAAAATTTAAAATCAAAAATCGGGTAGCAACACTTACATATTTCTAAACGTAGCAATTAATTAATTATTAATATTACTATTATTACTCCAAGATTTAGTTAAAAGAAATAACAATAAGTTAAAACATTAATCTTAATCCTAAATTGAAACAAATAATTAAAATTCTACACTTATTATCTACTCTCAAAATAGTTCAAATATTTAAATAAAATAGTTAAATATAAATTTAACTATCCATTGTCAAGATGTTACAATATTTTCTTTAGCATTCTTTATATTTATTTTTTTCAATGAACCTCTTTTCTTACTACCATATTGGGTGCCTTGGGAATGTACCATTTCCTAATTTGACAAGAATCAATGATATCATAAATGTAACTTTCCTCACATTTTTTTCTCATATTTTTTGAACCAAATGTAACATTAATTAAAAAAATTATAAGAGGTAAGAATGTCCCTCTGCACTCTACTATAGTGTACCTCCCTTCTTTGCCCTTACTCTACTATTTATAAGTGGCACTCTACTATTTTTTAAAAATTAAAAGGAATAAGTGATGATCATAGGATTTGAACCCATGACCTCCCAACATACTGATAGGTTGTTCAACCATCACATTTTCATACTACTTAAGGAATACATTTATTATATGTAATAGTACTTCATTTCTATATAGACTTAAATTTTAAAATTTTAAATTAAAAACTTTATGCAATTACAATTATAAAAATGTCTCTTTTAATTTTTAATTTTCTCATGTATTTTAGCTCATTGCATTTAGGGGTGAACATTTGACCCGCCCAACCCGTTAACCCGAACCGAACCGACCCGACAATTTAGTGGCGGATCGGTTCGGGGGTCAACTTTTAAAAAATCGCAAAAAAACCGACCAGACCCGACCCTAACCCTAAGTACACATATGTATGTTCTGTTCCAAACTCCCATCCCGATTTCCTTTCCTTTTTCAATTATCCTAAACCTAATTCCTAATATCCTTTTCCTTTTCCTTCGTCGGGTCCGTTTCCTCCTCTCATCCTCGTCGATTTCCTTTTCCCTCGCCAATTTCCTTTTCCAATTCTCTTTGTCTGAAGTTCAAAACCCTCGCCGATTTCCTTGCCGCCACACTCAATGTCGGCCGCACCATTTCCTTCTTCTCTCCTCCTCCTCCTCCCTCGCCACCGCCAGGCCCGCCACACTATGCCAGCCGCACTAGAAGTGTTGGATCCTCTTCACACACAGGAGAACTTCATAGTAGGGTATACTCATATCATATCTGGTTGTTTCATTTGATGTTTACTGCATTTGATTTAGTTACTGATGTTGTATTCATGATTGAGGCCTCTGAAAATGAGTATGTATTCATGATTGAATAGACTGTACCATTTCTTTCAATCATCATCAAATGTTTTATTAATGTACATCCATTTTTAAAATTTCTTAATTGTTTTATTCATAACAGATGGATGACGTTGAGGAGATGAATGTTGTTGCTGGTTCAAATGGTGAGTATCAAACTGAAACACAACAAACTGTGATCGTAGGAGAGAAAAGAGGTCGTGAGAAATCTAAAGTATGGGAATATTTCACACACATTCCAGGGACTGCGAGTAAGAATCGCAAAGCTACTTGCAATCATTGTGGTTCAAATTATGTTTGTAGGTCCAAAAATATTGGGACTACTAATTTGTGGTCACATTTAGATGGTAGATGCCAAAGATATGCTTATAGAGTTGTTAGAGATAAAAATTAGAAAATATTATTATTTCAACCTAAAAAGGAAGTGGGTATTGTTGATGGGGTTTGAACTGGTACGTTGAAAGCCATAGGTTATACAATTGATGCTTGTAGGAAGGCACTAGCTAGTATAGTTATTGTGGATGAGATGCCTTTTAGGGTCATAGAGGATGCGGGGTTTTCTGAATTTTTGTCAAGTTATGCAACCATTGTTTAAAGTACCTTCAAGGGTGACTGTTGCAAGAGATTGCATGAAACTGTATTTTGAAGAAAAAACAAGGTTGAAAGAAAAAATTAAGGGTCAGCGCGTTTGTTTGAAAACGGACACTTGGACATCTATCCAAAACATTAATTATATGTGTCTCACGGCCCATTGGATTGATGATGATTGGAAGTTAAACAAACGGATAATTAATTTTTGTCAAGTTGCAAGTCATAAGGGTAAGGTTGTTGAGAATTGTTTATTGGATTGGGGGATAGATAAAATTTTAACATTGACGGTAGACAATGCAAGCTCCAATGATGAAGTTATCAGACACTTAAAGGGTGTGACTGGAGAGTGGAAAAATGTGATATTTGAACATGAATTTTTACATGTTAGGTGTTGTACACATATTGTCAATTTAATTGTTACTGAAGGTTTAAAAGAAGTGAATGAGTCAATTGTTAAGATTAGGAATGCAATTAGATATGTGAGGTCTTCACCATCTAGGCTTCATTCTTTTAAAAAGTTTGCTGAAAAAGTAAAGGTTTCAACTCAAAGTCTTATATGTTTGGATATTGCAACGAGGTGAAATTCCACCTATAAGATGTTGGAAGTTGCTGAAAAGTTTGAAAAGGTATTTTGATAGAATGAAAAAGGAAGATGTTAGGTTTTCTAAATACTTTGAGGAAGCGGGGAGGATTAGTGGGGCACCT
Source organism: Viola odorata (assembly GCA_963691705.1). Lineage (NCBI taxonomy): Eukaryota > Viridiplantae > Streptophyta > Magnoliopsida > Malpighiales > Violaceae > Viola > Viola odorata. Next base: position 15,417,541 of record OY829540.1, on the reverse strand, counting down.
ACATCACTTGACTGGAAAAATTCAAGAGTTTTTATCAAGTTCCTTAAGTTGTTTTATGTGGTCACTTTGAGATTTTCAGGTTCTTTGTTTGTTACATGTAATAGTTTTTTTCATGAACTTGTGAACATGCAATCCAAGATAGTTCAATTGTCTAGAGGTAAGGATCCTTTGTTGAGTGGGATGGCAGCTGGTATGATATTAAAGTTTGATAAATATTGGAAAAAGTTTGACAAAATTAATTTCTTGTTATATGTGGCTATTGTGTTGGATCCACGTTACAAGTTGAGATATGTCAAAATTTATTTTGGCCAAGTTTATGATTCAATCACAGCTTCTGACTTGACAACTAAAGTGAGGGCAACTTTTGTGAGGTTGTATGAACACTTCTCTACTCAAGTGAACAAATTTGATGAGGGGAAGGGGAGTGGTAGTCCAAATACTGCTCAAGTGGAAGAGGATGATGGAATGGGTGAAGATGAGCATAATGAGTTGGCTTCTAAATTTAGAATGCATTTGATGGAGGAGGATAATGTAGAGAATAAGGATGAGGTTGAAATGTATCTTTCAAATGGGTCTGAGGAGATTAGTGATGAAAAATTTAATATCTTGGATTGGTGGAAAATCAATGGGTTCAAATATCAAATTCTTGCAATGATAGCTCGAGAGGTATTAGTTGTCCCTGTGTCAACGGTCGCATCAGAATCTGCTTTCAGTACTGGTAGGCGTATACTTGATCCATTTTGAAGTTCTTTAGCTCTAACAATGGTAGAAGTGTTACTCTGCTGCCAAAATTGGTTACGTTGCTCTCAAGAGCAAATTGACTTGCATGAAACATTGGAAGATATTGAAAGTTATGATGAAATTGAATCAGGTAACAATAAACTTATTGCAAAAGTTTATGGTTTTTTGAATATTAATGAATTCTGATCATGTTTTCTGATTTTGCAGAATTTGCGTCAAAAGTTACTTTAGATCTTGATGTTGATGAAGAATATATTTACTGACTTTTTTTTTCATCATTATTGTTGACTTTTTTATGATTTTTTAATCTATTATTAATTCATGTATAAAAGTTTGGAGGAGGATGAAGAGGTTGTTGCTTAAGAGCATGGTTGGTTTCTTCATATTTTTCCATTTTCATACATTTAATCTTTTGTTCTTTAAGCTTGCATTCATTACACAATTCCTTTGCATTCTTATTGTTAATAGTGTTAAGCGTGAAAGAGAGATTGAGGAGGGTATTAACAAAGCTTGATAGGAAATGGAAGAAAAGCATTGTTGATAGGAAATGGAGGAAGCAGTTACATATTTTTTTGGTTAATTGTTGCTCTTGTTTGTTGGTTTTCTTTTGGATCGTTGCTTCTGTTTTTTGGATCTTGATCACAGCTGAATTTTTTTGAATCGTTGCTCATGTTTCTTGGATTTTGATAGCAGCTGATTTTTTTTGATGCTGGTAGTTTTGTTTACAGCTCATGTTTTTTGGATTTTGATAGCAGCTGAATTAATCGTTGTTGGTTAATTGTTTTTTTTTTAGAATTTTTTTTTGTTAAGCCCGACCCATTATTTTAGGCCCATAAATATAACCGTCAACCCGCGGATAACCGATCCGACCCGCTATTTCCGCCAACCCACGGTTATATGTGTCTATAACTGACCCGCTAAATTTCGGGCGGGTCGGTGGCGGGTTTGGTCTATAACCGACCTGACCCGTGTACACCCCTAATTGCATTAGAGTAATGAGTTATTTATCCTTACATTAGCATAATGAATTATTTACCATTGGTTGGGATGTTTCCTTCCTCAAATGAAATCTAGTAATGTTGTAAACCTTAAAAGTTTTAATATTAACATATCATCTTTGCTCTAATACTATTATAAAGTTTTAAATCTATATAATGGTCTTTAAAATTTTAGATAAATTACATAAATCCTTTATACTTTTCAGAATATCATGTGATACTAGATTAATTATTTGAAATTAATTTTTACTTTATAATTTATCTTTTTTAAGTAATTAAGTTTGACAATGACTGATTGGATGCCTATTTTGTACATTTTCATCAACTATTTTACCTTTTTTTAGACGATGATACTGCTAATTTGGGCATATTCTCTTCTTTTTTGTAAAAACCAGATAGAAGAACCAAAGAAGAAAGAAGGGAACAAAAACGCCAAGAAAATAGAGCAAAAAGAAGACAGTGGTGAAAAGAGTTACATCATAAATGAACAAGCCTCTTCCCTAGGCCTAGGAGAGAAGCACATCAGCATCAGCAGGGTGGCTCTTCACTAGGCTTAGGACGATTTCAGCTAGACCAAGGAGCAGCGAAGTGGGCTTGGGCCGCAAACCAAGGCAGAGCGTGCCAACACTCCTACATTCGAAAGAAGACTTCCAGAAGGTGTTTCAAAGCTGTAAAACATCCTAAGGGATGAGAACAACTCATTTTCTATTTTATCTTAAATTCTAGAAAAACAAGGATAGAGATAAGGACGATTGAATTTTTGCTAGTATATTTAGAGAGGGAGTCGAATTGGGAAGGCAACTTCTCCCTTCCTCTTCGTTCTCTTTACAACAAGGATTGAACTCCATTATTTTTTCTCTCCTCTTCTTCTTACTTTAGACGAGGAGATTTTCAGTTTTTATACAATTGAATTTCGTGTTTTATTTTATTATATTTGTCTCTAGCTAAGTAAATCATTCCTGGTAAAGACTCTGACGTGCTGTCGAGACACCTCAAAAATAATAATAAAACTTGTAGCTTAGTGCACAATAGATTTGTGTATAGTGGTACAGGGTCGAACACAGGGACTGGGGGAGATACTGACTTTGTGTACGACTAGGGCAAACAGATTAGAACAGTAACAAGTAACGAGGGGGGTTTTCAAGAGTTTGTTGACTAATAACTACGAAAGCAATAAAAGACAGTAAGTAAAATGAATAATAAATCAAGAGAGAGAGGAGTTCCTAGTAGGAATCTATCTCCGGTTGCGATTACAGTCAGCCGGTCATTGGTGCAATGATCTTCTACCCCTAGCTGATAGATGCGCTATAGGGACTAGGTACGTTTAGGTCCCTTGCTTCCTTTCGTAAGAGAAACTACTCCAAGGTACATGTATGGAGTAGTCTTGACGCTTTGTCGTCCCCCAAGGTACATTTATGGGGGCAATACTCAAAGGCTCATGAAGATGAAGGAAGACGCGTCTAGGGCGAGACACTCAGTACGTTCGAGGCTCTACCCTAATTACTTACTTAACCCAGTCGGATTGGACCAGCGACCTGATGACTCCGAACTGGTCGTCTACTTTACCCTACAGCTTCGCGTTAGTTATAACTACAGAGATGACATTAATCGTCTAGGGCAAGCAGCTAGTTGATCAGGCTAGAAACAGTCCTAGTAAATTTGACAAGAAAACATTAAGCAAATAAATATAAACCAATGATACAATGACTTCAATTCGACCTTACGACTTTCCTAAGCAACCTTCGATGATCCTACCAAGAACAAATGAGTTTAGCCACTCATATTAAAATTAAAATAAATAAAATAATTAAAGTGCATAATTGAAAGAAGAAGAGAATAAGAAAACTCCTGGATATTACCGGCCGGAGCAAAGCTCCGGTTTATTACAAAGTTGCTGGAAAAAGAGAGAAGGTGAGGAAGAAGAAAAGGGAGAGGGTGGAGGAGAGAGCCTCTGCCAAAATATCATGATCAAAACCCTACATCTAAAAAGGTTTTTAAAAGGAAAAATTACAAAGAAGGAAATTCTAATAATAGAAATTAATAAAAGGGAAATCCTAGATTTAATTGGAGTTAATCCCAAAATATCTTCTTGCCAAAACGGGAAAAACTGGATTAATGGGGCTGATTCTCTGATTTCCTTGATTCCGTGATTTTCCTTATTCGTGCTGGACCATACTGCCGCTGTCTGCACTCAGCTGCAAGGGCAAGTTGTTGCCTGCGTGTTGTTGCAAGGGCAAGCTGTCGCGCCTCGAAATTTAAAAATTCGCGAGTGTGCAACGAAATTTGAGACCTTCAGATGCTCGGCGTAAAAGGACGCCTAGCAGCATGCAATGAAGTCGCCACCCTAATTTGGTTGCTAGGCTTAGGGAACCCTAATCGTCATGGCATAGGAAATATAATAAGTAAAAAAAACTAAAGGCACAAAAAAGGGGTCTGGACCCCAGACAAAAGGTTCGGGGTCGTATTATGGTCTCGGTAAGGTGTTAGGCACCCGAGACACATCCGAAAACGGTTACCGGTTGATGAGAGAGGTGTTTAAAAAGGTGTTTTAAAAATGCGTTTTGAAAAAGGGGGCCCTCAGAGGAATCGTCACTTTAGTCTTTTTTATGATCGTGATGGGACTGAATTTTCCGTAAGACTGAATGAGCGCCCTCTTTTTTCATCATCGGGCCATGCATGATTAGATTACTTACTACGTGATCCTAACATGGATTGCTAACAGAGTACAAGTTTAAATGATAGGTTTTTGAAGTGAAAAACTGATGTGGGATCGAAAGTCCCCATGTACATGCAGTCAATATAAGCGAGAATTTAAAATCATATGAACACGACATTTTAAGCAACTCTTTAAATACGTTGTTCATGTGGGTTGATTTTAATTCTAGCAGTTCTATATCATGCATACAGTTGATATTTGCAGAAAGCATTGAATAAATAAAAAGGACTTGTGAGGCGTACTTTCGAGCGAAGCTTGAAATTAACCTACAAAACGAGAGTGTTAGTGATAGCTCGAAAAAAAATATGCAATTCTATGAGTGCGAAAATTTAAATGACAGTTGATTGTGTACGCAAAATGATGGATTTTACGCATACGAGAATTTAAATGTTGTGTTGATTGCATGCGAAAAATGATGGATTTTACGCAGGAGAGAATTAAATGCTGAGTTGATTGCATGTGAAAAATGATGGATTTGACGCATACGAGAACTAAATGCTAGGTTGATTGCATGCAAAAAATGATTGATTTTAAGCATACGAGAATTTAAATGCTGTGTTGATTGCATGCGAAAAATGATGGATTTTAAGCATACGAGAATGAAATGCGGAGTTGGTAAGTGCAGGAGATTAAAAGAGTTGATGATTTTAAAACAGTTGATGATTTGCAGAAATTTTAATGATTGATACTGCAGAAGATTAAAGCAATTGATATTGCAGAAATTTAAAGCAATTGATATTGCGGAAAATAAACAATTGATATTGCGACCGACCATGTAGGCGGTATTGAATTTAAATTGCTGAAAGTAAATTGCTGAAATTTAAAGTGCGGAAAATTAAACAGTTGATAATTTGCGACCGACCATGTAGGCGGTATTGAATTTAAATTGCCGAAAGTAAATTGCGGGAAATTAAAGTGCGAATAATTTAAACAGTTGATAAGTGCGACCGACCATGTAGGCAGTATTGAATTTAAATTGCCGAAAGTAAATTGCGGAAAATTAAAGTGCGAATAATTTAAACAGTTGATAAGTGCGACCGACCATGTAGGCGATATTGAATTTAAATTACTGAAAGTAAATTGCTGAAATTTAAAGTGCGGAAAATTAAACAGTTGATAAGTACGACCGACCATGTAGGCGGTATTGAATTTAAATAGCCGAAAGTAAATTGCTGAAATTTAAAGTGCGGAAAAGTAAACAGTTGATAATTTGCGGAAGGATTTCCAGCAGTTTTGTGAAAAATTAAAGCAGTTGATATTGCAGAAAATAAGCAGTTGATAATTTGCGGAAGGATTTCCAGCAGTTTGCGGAAAATTAAAGCAGTTGATAAGTTGCGGGAATTAAAAGCGACCGACCATATAGGCGGTATATTAATAATTGAATTTAAATTGCTGAATATAAATGACTGAAGCTAAATAACATGAAAATAAATATTACGATAAGAAATGAGCAATTCGTATATAAAAGCAGTTTAAATAACAAGTTGACGCGAGAATGAGCATACGAAAAATATGAACACGGAAATGACGCATGTGAGCATTTAAATCATGTACAAACCTTTAAAGCATGGTATACGACTATTTAATTTCGTGCATAAATATTTAATCATGGTATATAAATATTTAAGCAGAGCGAAATAATAAACAAGTATTTAAATTTGAACAAGTAAATAATAATTAATTAAATATGGCATACGAATTAAATTAAACATTACATACGAGCATGAAATGAAATGATGTTAAAAATGACTCGAATGCTTGACGAAAATTATTTGGGCCGGGCCCGCATGCAAGATTTAAATCAAATTGGGCTAGGAATGAATCCTAGCCCATGACAACAATTAAAGGCAAGATGGGCTTGGCTTAAGCCAAGGCCCATCAGTGCCTTAATTTTCAAGAGGGACGGGCTTGGCCCGTTCCCATCTTCTTCTTCCTCGGCTGTTCTTGCTTTCCACGTCGCCGGCGCTGTAGCCGGCGACTCATGCAACGAAACCAGGCGACCAACTCGCCTGGTTCTTGGCCCGAAAGAGCCTCTCCCCTCCACCATTGCAACCGTGCGATCACAGCCCGAAAAGGGTCACAAAAACAGTAGGTTTTTTTAGGGGAACGAATGGGTGCATTTTGAAGTTAATTAATGAAACAATTAAACTAAGCTAAGATAATTTAGATGGGTGTTAGCATGGTAGAATTAGGTCGAAAACAAGGTGATCGCAGCAAGCTTTAGTGATAAATTAATTGACTAAGTTCTAAACGGAATTGAAAAGAAAAACGGGAGCAAGAACGCTCACCGTGCTGCGGCTGCGTACGGACGACGGCGAGGAACGGGAATGAGGGTGAGTGAATGGGGCTTAGGAGTACATGAGTTGACCAGGAAAATGGAGAGGGAGTAGCGGGTTTTTTTGCAAAATTCTCGGCCCATTTGAACGAAGGGAAGCCGTGGCTATTTATAGCCGAAGAACGCGTGGATGGCCGGACGTGGGAGCTGCGCGTGGTGGCCGGACGTGTGCGCTGGCTGGGCTAGGGGAACCGTGATGATGGCGGAGGGTTAGGGAGCTAGGGAGCAGTTGGCTCGGGCGAGGACTTCTGTTGCCTCCCTCGTGCGTGCACTGTGCATGTGCATTATGCACATTAAATCAAGGGCCATTGATCTGGTTGACTTTCCTTGGTTGACCAGATCAATGGCCATGATCAAATGGCCCTTCATCTGATTTAAATGGCCTCGAGCCGGTTCCCGCGAACAAACGTTCTGAATTTTCGAGCCGAAGGTACCGTCGCGTAGAGAAAAATACGACGGGTTTAACCGTCTACAGCGAATGACGAGAATTTTTCGTTTAACGTGTTTATTTTCACGTTCAAAAACGTGAAACGTTTGAACGGAAAAATAATAACGTTACGCCGAAAATTACACGAATCGCTGTAGACCGCTGCGACCAGAAAAAATCCTAGCAACTAGTTGAAGGAAAACATTTTAAAGTCAAGCTATTGTCCGAGCGGACTTACTCGGTTCCAATAAAAGCTCGAGTAAAAATAATAATAAAATAATAAAAATACTAAAAAAATGCGCTAAAACATAAAAAAATCCTAAAAATCATGTGATGACCTAAAACGAAGAAAAAACTAGCAAACGACTGACGGATAGTTAAAAATGTGATTTTTAAGGCTAAAAATGATAATGATAATAATAATGAAAATGTGCCGAAAAATTAAAAACGCGATTTCGAAAGCTGACGATGCTAACGATGATGCTAAAATGCAATGGAAAAATTTAGAAATGCTAGCAATAGTAAATTAACTGAAAAGGACAGTAAATTAAGTAAATAACAGAAATGCTAAAATTAGTTAAAAATGGCGTCAAAATTCGGGTATCAACACAAGCTGATCAAGTCCGTCTAAAATCCTTTGATAAACGTATCTTTTTGATATTTCCTCTCCAGCGCTGGACTGCACTATCGTCACGAGCACGCAGCTGCAAGGGCAAGCTAATCAAATCTGTCAGGATTCCAGCGAATAATACATCTTTTCGTAATTTTCTCTCTAAAAGTCAAGATCTGCAAATAGTAAGGAAACAAGACCAAATTAGTAGCATCATGATCTAAAATAGGCTAGGAAAGGAAGGGAAAATACATACAAAATGCATCATATCAGACTCCAAGGTTCATGATTCCAGTATTGTGAGGTCTAAACGAATTTAATCAATTCTAAATTTTATATTTCTTCTCTTTCTGATTTCTTGTCAATTTATTTTTGTTTGATTTAAGAGTGATCAACTTAAGTTTTAAACCTGAATAATTACAGCTTTTCCTAATAACTTTGGGTCTACATTGTTAGAAGAAATCCGTAGGCAACTAGCTTGTGGCCAGCCGGGACTCAGTTACAAAACGAGAAGAATTAGGTTTATAGGGGCGAGCGGGTCTCTTCCCTAGGTCTAGGGATGGTCTCTTCCTATTTTCATCAACCAACTAGTTAAAATGCTATAAGTGAACCTTAGGATTACTAAGAAGGTTAGGGTTCTTAATAGAGGGTCTCTTTAAGAAACTTGATTAGGAGGAGAGTAGGAAGTTAAAGTGAACTTGATTTCTATAGCCTCCCTGTGAAAATCAGTATTAAATATTTTTATACCAATGATCAATACATGTGAATTATGACTTTAGGTATGTCTTTATTGGGAATTTCTAATTATCTGATCTTATTCATCATTTGTTTGTTTACTGTTTTGATTGCATTTTATTTTAGTAATTAGTTTTTATAAAAAACCCCTTACTAGTATACTATGTAAGTCATATTTTTTTTCATTTTTACTTATGTGTACGGTTACTTCCAAAATATCTCACATATTTATCCTATTTGTTCCAACGTACCCCAAAACTAAGTCATTCTTTTTTTCCAGCTAGTGTAATAATTGAAACAAATAGGAAGTGATTAAATGAGAGCATATTGAGTTAGCATCTACTTTGAGAGGGTTTAACATAAACTTCATTATTTTTTCACCAAATTTAATTATATCATATAGTTATAGAACTTGCAATACTAAGGCTCTGTTTGGCGTTCCGGTTTTAGTTGGAAAAGTGCTATGTGAAAATCACTTCTGGAAAAATCAGTATGTTGTTTGGTAAATATTTGTTAAAAGTGTTGTGAGATACCAAAAGTTGTTTATGGTGTTTGGTAAAAACTGCTATTAAAATTATGGTTGAAATGTAAAATGACTATAAAAGATATAATTCATTTCAAGCATTATATATAAAATTGAAATAATGTCTACAAAATGAGTAAACTACTAAGCTGGCTAATTTCATCATCAAAAGCAATCTACTACTACTAATAAAGGAAGTAAAAACAAAATCCAACAGCCAAATCTATGATAAATGATCACTTTGGTATAGTAGCTAGTAAAAGTGGTTATATATATTCACAAAATTTTGAGATACTAAATGCTGGAAACAAAATTCCAAGCATATATAAAAAAAGACATAATCTGAAGTCACACAAGCAATACATGACAACAATTTGATAAAAAATCCAACATACCAAAATCAACACAGCAACTTATACTATCTACCTATACAAAACAAAGGATCTCAACATACATCACTTTGGTATAGTACCAAGCAGGAAAGGTTCCTTTATTTCTAAGCATTCTGGCCAATGGAGAATCTGGCATTCTAGAACTCTCTTCCTCTTCAAGCTCGTCCTGCGATTTCAGCAACCCATCTAGAATTGGACAAAATCTCTCTTTTTCTTGCTTCAAGGATGACTGCCAAACTGAAACTATTCTTCTTTTCTTTGTGCATTGATGCAATACTTGTGGTACTGTACGTCTCCCGACAATTTCACTTACAACATCCTGAATGTACTACTCATCCTCTGTCAAATAGATGCAAAAAAAACCAACTATTTTAATCCATACTTCATCACAACCCATCAATGTTCATGTACACAAAACATTGTCAAACTTCTTCAACAAAGAAAAGCTACAGTCCATGTTTATTGCCAATGTATTGACCAATTCTTTTTTTTACTCCTTTTTACTAACCCATCTGCTAACCTAGAATGCAAGATTAAGTTGTTGAAAGAGGTAACCAACATGGTTCATGCTACTACTACTAAAAGGTAAAGCTGAGCAGAGACAGGAGAAAGCATAGGTAGTAGCATTTTGTAACTCCATGTTTTAGGTGTTTCTTCATGCAAAAATAAAGAGGTGCTATTTTGCTATGCAATTAGAAAAATCTGCTGCATTATTAAAATTGGTAATAGCATATGCAAAAACTGACCTCTTTGATCAAGCACAACGACATGAGGTACCTGGTTCAACTATTTGAAAACAGCTTTGGCCTTTCTACAGTACCTGCCATATACAAAGAAAGAGATGCAAACTATAAATAAAAGAAAAACCATACCATGCTACGGTTATGAAGATGCTGATCACAAAATGCAAAACTGAGAGATGGAAATAGATGTACAAACTTGAGCGAAGAATATGTAATAGATTAAAGAAATTCCCCTGATAGCTAACATTGGTTGGGATTGTCATTTCCATGAACTATTTGTCCTATAAATTTACTCAACCTACGAAATAAAGTTCAATGAAGGCAGTTCGGAGATACATAAATCTGACAAAGAAGCTCTAGCACATTAATAATGCATATGGATTGAAAGAATAGTGAACATGGAAAACTTGACAACAGGCAACAATGAAACAAGAAGGCTTCTGCTTCAATGATAAAAATCAAATCTTAGAAAATTTTCAAAACAAAATTGCTTCACAATACCCAAATGTTTGCCAGTTGCTAAGAAATTCTAAATCTGATATCTCAAAATTTTCAAATTCAAAGTGACAATACCTAAACACTTTTCAAGCTGCATTGAAATGTGATTGCTAACAATTAAAAAGAGTGAAATCATGCATAAAAGATAAGAAATGACAACAAGAAACGAATAGAGAAAGGGTATTTGAGTATGTTACACTTATAGGCAATAGGACTTTGAGAAGATGAGGATATGGTTAGAAGAGATTGTTTTCTTCACAAACGCAGCTGCCTTTGACTAAGGACTACCAGCACACTACCATCATAGACAACAAAAGCTCAATATAAATAGGGATAACCCTAATATAAAGGGAAATTGAAGAGGAATAACAACATGGTGAGCGGCGGTGAAAGGTGAGTAGATCAGGTGTCGAGGTGAGGGTTGACGATGGTGTTGCGGTGGTGATGATGGAGGAGGCCGAGAGGAAGAGATGGTGAGCGGCGGTGAGGAGGCCGAGAGTGAGAGAAGAGGAGAACGAGCCAGTTGTGTGAAATGAGTGATTTTGGTAATATTGTAGTTATTTATACCTGGTATAATTGTAATTCTTTCAGGTTTGTATAAATAATTTTGTCCACTTAAGTTTTGAAAACTCCTTCCCGTGTTTCTCAAAACCATAATGGTTTTGAGAATGGAGAAATTTGCTCCTTTCCCAAAACTAAGGTTTTGAACTCCAGCTTCTTAAGAAGTTGGGTTTGAAAGGTGGTTGCCAAACACCATTGAAGCTTTTGGTTTTAGAAACCACCTTTCCCAACTAGAACCTCAACCCCAAAGGGGTACTAAATAAAAGTACCTATTGACCAAGAAATATGTTATATATGTAAAGCTAATGCAAAATTGTTGGTTTAGCGAGTTTTAGTGATGCCACGTTAGCGAACTTACTACCTTAAAAGTGTGACACATGGCATTTGAAATTATTGGTTAATAAATAATTGAAAAAAATATTTTTATATTGATTGATAGTATATAGACTATATTAATAAGAGTATTTATTTTCAGGAAAAAAAACTGACATCTCTTCAGTTTCTCATTGAATGCAATTGGCAAAACTTAAACTCATCTACGTGTGTGTATATAATAATGAGATAAGTTGAAGGCATGGAATAAAAGAAAGGAAAGGATTGAGCATGGTGTTCAAAGTGACTCTAGGAGGATACTCGCAACCTTGTAATTAAGCATGTAAAAAAATATACACACACGTAAAAGTTCAACCTTGTAAAAAAAATTGAAAAAGCCAGCCAAAACGCCAAGAGTCTTCTTCCCACCATGAAAACTCAAAATTTCTTTACAACAGCAATCTGAAAAAGCCAGCCAAGACTCTTCTTCCCGCCAATAACGTTGCCAAATATTCAAGTTCATTTTGAAAATTTAAAATGTTCTCTCCATTAATACATCATGTTTTAAAGATGTCAGCAGAGAACCTATGAATTGGTATGACCATGTGAAAATGAATATGAAGGTGTCCATTTTTAACCTATCAGGTGCTTTGCTACAGGATCTGCATCTGCTTGTCCATTGCAGCTGTGAAATCCAGAAACCTTGAACAACATGTGCTTTCTATGACAGTTCTAATGTCATTAAACAAGCAATCATAAAATCAAACCCTACACAACTCAAGATGATAAAATTAACATAGAGAATTCTGAACCATAACATACATTAAAATTAATCCGACTGATTACATATGAACCAAAAGGATTCAAAACAAGTTTCTATCTATATGGAAGCAAAAACCACCATAATAAAACAACTTAACACCATAACTCATCCATTAGAGTTTCAAAATAAAAAGAGTACTGACTTCTAATGGTAATCTGGTACTGGGAGTCGTAACATCTCGATGAAGTACCTGAGATCAATATCTATAGGCTGCCTAACAACATTTCCAGAAGACTCACTTGGGAACTCATTTATTTCTTCATAATCAGGAGGTAGGTCATTGAGGTCAAAATCAAGAGGCATTTTGATCTCCTTCATCTCAACCAAATTTGGTCCACTTTTTTATCTCTTTTTGAACTCACTTACGATTGATTTCTCATCCTTCACGTCCTTTTCTTCCTCAAACGAGTCTTGAACAATTAATTTCATGTCTTCTTCTTCCTCAAACGAGTCTTGAACAATTAATTCCATGCCATCTTCAATTCTGAGCGAATCCTTCACAACTTGATTCATGAAATCATCAAACTCACACAAGCTGTCGAATTGAGAATCTTCAAAGTACTAGCCTTTTGACATTTTTTTCTCTAAATTTTTTCTTTCACACCACAAGCAGAAGAGAATATGGATGGATGTTGAAGAAGAGAATAAAACCAGCTGCTAAGAAGAGAACGTTGATACTCCATAAGCAAATTGATAAAACAAACCATTGAATGAGAGTATTGCAAATGATTGTCCCTTGGATTGGTCACGCTTGAGTCGAACCAACGTGATGATGCCTTCTAAAGATGAGCACCCTCTACTTGTATAATCCACATCAATGAGCCTAGCACCAGTCGAAAAAGTGAGATTTGGCTCCTCTAATTTTCCCTATAACATGACTAGACATGTTAAAAGAATCTGAGTCATCCAATAAAATTGAACAGATGGGATTAAAAGTCCAAATAATTAATGAGATTTTGTTGACATGACTAACAGTGGACTTACAAACAACTGTTAACTTCGATTAATATGATTAATATGGAGAGTGGTGTCAGAAAACAAACCGACCACCCACTATCCTCTCTTCACCTCGAACAACAATCATCCTTATCCCCTTCCCCATTGCGCAAGATCATGATGGTCGCCGTCGGGATTCAATTCGGCTGGGCCTTACAGCTCTCCCTCTTCACCCCTTATGTTCTGCTCCTCGGCATCCCCCACACCTGGCTTTGCGGCGTCTCTGGCATGCTAGTCCAGCCCATCGTCGGCTACCACAGCGACCGCTGCACCTCCCGATTCGGCCGTCGCCGCCCCTTCATCGTTTTCGTAGCCGCTTGTGTCGCCATCACCGTCGTCGCCACTTGTGTCGCCATCGCCATCGCCGTCTTCCTCATTGGCTATGTCGCCGACATCAGTCACCCTCGGAAAATCCTCCAAGCCCCATGGTATCGCCGTCTTCGTCGTCGGTTTCTGGATCCTTGACGTCGCCAATAACATGCTTGAAGTTAACGGTGGTTTGTAAATCCAACGTTAGCCACGTCAACAAAATTTCATTAATTATTTGTAAGTCCAATTTTATTGAATGACTCAAACTTCTTAGAGGAGCCAAATCTAAAAAAAAGTTTGCGCTCTTCCGAGTGCGATTGTTGTATTTTCTTTGATAAAAAAATGATTATTGTAATCCTTAACCCTGTGTGGGTTTTAATGATATATATATATTAGAGTTTCACTTGTTTTAATTATTAAAATATATTTATATAACTGAAACTCCCTAATTAATATATATCATAATTTATAAAATAATATTTTTATTAATATTGCATCTAGTATTTATTTAACCCTAATCATTAATTTTTTTTTTAATTGGTTAATTTTCAGACAAAAAAGTAACATCAATACTCTTTTTATCCATCCACGTATCTTTATACATGAACATTATTTAGTTTAGATTTACAAAAGTGCAAATTCTTAATGAATCAAAAAACAACCAATTTTTTTCCATTTCTACCCGCTAATAATCATTTATTAGTTCTCGTCACTCCTAAATGAGATTAATATTTATTATTTTATTGTAGATTTGTAATTGTAAAGTATATAGATTCTTGCTTACTAGAACACTAAAAAAAAAAAGTTTAAAGTATTTTTCAGGCTTACCCGTTTGTTTAAGTATCTCAAATAAATATTACATCATAAATATCTCAAATTATATCATATGCTTATTAAACGTGTCCAAAATTGCACCATCCTTCATATTTTTCCACACTTGAATAATTTCATACTTGAAAAATATTTCTTTTCCAACGTGGCGTGCTTCGAATTATTTAAGTCGAGAACTAGAGAAGGTATTGTTTTTTTTCGTGCATCGTATAGTGTCGCGTGTATAGTATGATTGCGGGAAAGAAGAGGAAGACAGAGGAGGGGAGGAGGAAAGGAGGGAGACGTATATCAAATGAAACTCCAATGCAATTTTTTTGTTGTTTAGATTTCATCCTCCAAAATATTTAATTATAATTGTTTTTGCAATGTTGAAAGAAGTACGCCACATCGGAATAGAAATATATTTTTAAGATATGAAATTATATATCTGAGAAAATATTTAATAAATATAGGGTGCAATTTGAGATATTGGTGATGCATTTTGCTATTTGTGACATTTAAAAAAATGTAGGAGTCAAAAAGTACTTTAAGCTAATAAAAAAGGAAAAAATATTCTAAGGTTACTAAATTATACTCCCTCCGTCCATTATTAATGGACGCTTTGACTTTGGGCACGCATTTTAAAGAGACCGGATGACTCACTATTTGACCCAAAAAAATTCGTACTTTTTTTTTAACATACGTTAATCCTGAACGTACGTCCGAGAAAAAATTCGGGGCAAAATTGTTTCAAATAGTGAGTCATTCGGCTTTCTTAAAATGCATGCCCAAAATCAAAGCGACAGTTATTTATGGACGGAGGGAATAGTTACTTCCACAAATTAGTCTCTGCCCCAAACTTTAGTCCTTAATATATCGGGACGTATCAAACTTTAGTTCCTGTTGTTAGAATTTTCGTCCAAAATCTTAATTGTGCATTAAAAATAAATTTTTATATTAACTATTATTAAAAATATAAAAAATCAAAAAATTAAAAATTAAATTATTAGATGGAGGATAAAATTATTTTTTATGATAATAATTTTTAATAATAAAAACTTAAGAAAAATAGGAGAAAGTAAAAAATTATAACAAATAGGAGAAAGTAAAAATATATAAAGGAGTAAAAACTTTTATGAAAAATTATGGTGATTGATTTTTTTAGAATATTTATTAATAATTAAATAAAATTATCAAAACTCCATTTTTCTAAATAAAATTAAAAAAATATAAAAGATAAAAAAAGTAATAATTTTGTATTTTATAATTGTTTACTTTTTCCTATTTTTATAATTTTTTTAGTTATGAAAAATATTATCAATTAAAAAATCAATCTACATTTTATTGATGTTTTAATAATTTTTGAAATTTTTCTTTAATTTTTAATAATATTTTTATACAGAAAATTAATATTTTTAAAGTATTGGTTGGGTTTCGGATAGAAATTTTAACAGCATGAACTAAAATTTAAGGTACTAAATATCAGGGACTAAGGTGTGGAGGTAATTATACCATAAGGATCCTAGAATATCTTTTCAAGAAAAATATCAACGTCAACTCATAAATTATTTACTAATTAGAGGGAAATAAAAGAACATAGACCCAAAAAAAAATTCTCTCTTTGTTCTCCTTGTTTGTTTTTCTGTTTAACAAGAAACAGAATGAAACCCTAGCTTAGCCTATCCTATTCAAAAAAAACCCTCCTTCTTTCATTCAATTGAAATCCAGAAACCATAACCATTGCCATTACCATTGCCATTACCATTACAATCCTTACTGCTGAGTATTATTTATACATAAATAGACAAATCTAGTTAGGTCGCGTGTTTTCAGGATAATTACAAAGACTGAAACTTTTTATTGATATATTCAAGAGAGAGATTGAAGCTTTCTTGTTTTGAATTCTGGAGAGAAAATGGAAGGAATACCACACCCAATACCTAGAACTGTTGAAGAAGTCTTCAGTGACTTCAAAGGCAGACGCTCTGGCTTAATCAAGGCTCTCACCAATGGTGGGTTTTCTCTTTCTCCTTCCTTTTTTTTTTAAAGTTTTGTCTCGCTTAACGTGTACATGCATACGTATATCGGTGTTGTCGCAATTGGGTTTGGTTTGTTGTTGTATATGCTTAATGAGTTTCACTTTGATTTTGGTTTTTTGTGTGTGTCACAGATGTTGAGAAGTTTTACCAGCTGTGCGACCCAGGTTGGATTTCCCTCTTCTTCTTCTTCGAGTTTCTTCTTTTTAAATTCCATATGAAGAAGTTGTCGTTTGAGTTGTTAAATTCATGGGCATGTTCTCTCAAATTGTTTTTGAATTACGAAGCTTGTAATTTCAATGTTGTTCTCTCTGGGATTTGTTAAGCCCAGTGGCTATATTCATTGCTGTTAAGCTCGGTCTCTTTCTGGTGGGTGGAATCCCAACAATGTAGAACTTCTCTCTTCTACACGTCACCTTCTTTGATAAATATAACAGTTAGACAAAAGTTTAGATCATCATTTTCTCTCATGTGCCCAGAAACCCTGTTGCATGTATCTTTGTGGTCCGATAAAATGTCCAGTTGTAGGCAGTTTGAATTTTTCAGTAGCAGAGTATATGTTAATTTCGATTGTTTGTAGTAAGTTTCCCTGTGTATTAAACCTGTGTATTAAACCTGTGTAGCCTAAGCAGCTTAATACATGTGTAGTGTTGACCATTATATTGTATTTATTACTGTGTACAGATTTCAATCTTCATAGTCCTATTTTAAAGTTCTCTGAGTTATGCATTGCTTGATTAAGATTAGGAGGAGGGGGAGAAGATGCTCTTAGAACCTAAAAACCACCTGTGTACATGAATTTTCTTTTCTATGGAAACCAATTAAGGGGGTCCCCTTTACTATTATGGCATCTGAATAATAAGAAAACAAAAGTCAGAAAGGTTTGTTGTGTGCTTTGTTGTGTGCATGGCCTGCTTTTCTGAAATTAATGTGCAGCCATGATTTTTGCATACTTCCTGAAATGCAGCACGGCGTGCTGAGCTGAGGGCTTTAATTTTATATATGATTGATTGCTAGCTACTGTGGAGCAAGTGTGTCACATGCAAAATAGAATTGGAGTTTGGAGTGAAGTTGACAACGAAAGATCTAACAATCATAACATGTGCACAAAGAATTACCTATTGCTTTTATGCATGAGAAACACATGTAGTTGGTTATATCATTCTTTTAGTGTATTTGTTTTTCTTAACATCTCTACTAGTAAATTTAGTACTACCATTGGCTTTTCTTTCCACTTCTACACATTTTTCGGACTTCACCTCTTCAGAGTTTGAGTGATGTGACTTTTGGGTAATAGTGGAAAACCTGGTTGAATGTAGTTTTGTATGGCCATCACAGGTTTAGGTATCAAATGTTGCATATCCTGAGCCTATACTATTCTAGGATAAACACTAAATCCATGTTTTGGAGGATTGGCTGCAATATGCCCTTAAGAGGCTTCGATTTCTAAGTTTAAGCATTTATGATGCTCAATTATTTTTCCTTAAACAATTTTCAGATGGGAATGCATTATGGGGAACATTAACACTGTCTTTCTTCATGTGCTGCATTTTGAATTATTTTTTTCCCTAGGAAGTGTTAGAGAAAGAAAGATGAGTTCTTATTTTGAAATATGAAATTCCTACGTTTCTGTTGTTAGCTACAATAAATTTTTATGTTTATTTCAGTAGTCCGTTGAGTCATAAATTTATGAAAGATCACGTGTAAGTAGTAGATTGAATTGCATTTTATTTTGTGTAACTCCATATTGTATATGCAATTGCTCTGATCTCATGGACTGGTGTTTACAATCAAGGGACTAATTTTCAATTGTTGACTTTGTTGTATTGCCCACTTTAAAAGCTATCATTAGCTAATATTTTTGTTATATACATCTGCTATTGGGATTTATATTGGAAATTTGATGAACTAATATGTTGTTTTTGAAACTGATGAATTTTATTGATAGAGAAAGAGAATCTCTGTCTATATGGACTTCCAAATGAGACGTGGGAGGTTAATCTTCCTGTCGAAGAGGTACCTCCTGAGCTACCTGAACCAGCACTGGGTATAAATTTCGCAAGGGATGGGATGCAAGAAAAGGACTGGCTATCTCTTGTAGCTGTCCATAGTGACTCATGGCTTCTTGCTGTTGCGTTTTATTTTGGAGCACGCTTTGGCTTTGGTAAGAATGAGAGGTATGCTTAATCTTCTTTTTGCCAAGTCCTCTGGTTCTGTTTTCGCGGTTTACATAATGAATGCCCTATTGTTGCTCTCCATACATTTCAGTGTTTTCTCATCCTTTTCTGGAAACAGCATTATCACCCTTAAACTTCTAAGTATTTTGCCTTTTCTAATAACTCTTAGAAATATCTGAGTTGCAGTGTTTCTGGTTATACATTCTTTTCATTGTGTCTCATGTTTTGTAATTTGATCCAGTTGCAGTTGTTTTGCATTTTAATTTCATATCAACTATGTTTATGATTTTACTATGATGAATTACATGGTCCATGTAAAATGAAAACATTTGGAACAGTCATCTGCAGCATAAATGGCATACTATTTCAGTAATCAGTGAAAATTAAGTGTTTTCTATTTGCTGTTTGGTCTTTATGAATTACTCTCTTGCTTCCTTATTAGGATGGGATTAGTGTATTCATGCATCTTGCTTTCTGTGTAGAGGAGGTTCAGTTAATCTTAGCTGATCAAAATAATTAATTTTCCTAACATAAAGCATATGCTTGATCGCTAAGTGGGAGCTGTGCTCTCAAATATATGAAGAAGCTTCTATGTATGTTCTTTGTTTCTCTCTCGCTTTTGGAGGTATAACATTTACCATTTAGTAGGAAAGGGACCTACTAAGAGAAATGTGCCAAGTAAATATAGTTCCTTGTAGAATATGTCAAGGTGATTCTCGTTTCTTTTGTTTTATGTTTTTCTCTTGTTAAAGACAATGCATTAGTGGTTAGTAAGGCCTCTACTGTTCGAGACTTATTTAAAATTAGTAAATGAGGCCTCTCATTTGATGACTGCAACACTGCTCCATCATTGGAGGTATATTTTCAGTGATACTTGGGAAAGAAAGTTAGTTGTGATTCTAGGTCACCAGTGATTATGAATTAAAATCTGACATTATACCACATAAAGTAGTTTTTGAATTTATAAAGTTGTTTTTTTTTTTTAATAAAGGATTGTGTCATGACTCCTTCTCTTCAAGAACTCATTCAAGCTAATTCATATGCACCTTGTTTGGTTTGCACATGATGGCATATAATCCAGCATCTGAAATGTTGTAGATTTCAAATATCTTTTTCTCCAACCACATTACAGAAACTGTTATTGCAGATTTTTTGTGGTTTTCTGAAATGTTAGATGAGTATGGGTTCATACTTGGAGTCTTGAGGACCCTGATATTGTGTGATGTGATTGTAGTTTGCAAGTCCCTTTCCTTAGGACTGCTGATGAAAGTCAGAAAAACATTGGAATTTTAGGTCATAAAGATTGTAGTGCTTCAGTGCAATGTTACTGTTTGCGATGTGCCTAATCGTTTGGAATTTTTAACCTGCACTTGTTACATCCATATCTTTGCCTGACTGAATTGACTGAGTAAACATTAGATTTAATTGAACTCTTTTCATCAGGGAAATCACCCTTCTACAACGTTTTGGCTGTATAGAAGCCTTTTTGACCGTCATGGCTCCAAGTATTGCCTTTCTTATGTTTATTTCTGTTTTGTTTTTCCACCTTGTTTTGTATTATTCTTTTGGTTTCTCCCATGAATGTGCTGGTGTGAATCTGCTAGCTGTCTTTTTTCTCTGGATAAAAAACTCTCTTTTCCACCTATTAAAACTAGGGGTGACATTGAAGCCCACAACTGGATTTTCTATATAAGATTTTACTAATGTCAGTTCTGATTATAGTTGGGGCATAAATTCTCAGGAAAAGGCTCTTCCAGATGATTAATGACCTCCCAACAATATTTGAAGTGGTAACTGGAAGTGCTAAGCAACCTAAGGATCAATCTGCAAACCACAACAACAGCAGCAAAAGCAAATCAAGTGGGAAGATGGTAAGAAATGTGTTTCGTCTAATTGTTTCGTGAATTACCATTGCTGTTGTTGTTTAAGCAGTCTAGATATTTTACTTTGTTTGGTGTGGCATTTTAGCAATCCCGGCAACCTGAGGCCCTGCCTAAGCCAGTGAAGATGTCACCACCACCAAAGGAAGATGATGAGAGTGGCGAAGATGAGGAGGAAGATGATGAACAGGGTGCTACTTGTGGTGCATGCGGCGAGAGCTATGGCACTGATGAATTCTGGATTTGCTGTGATATATGCGAGAGATGGTTCCATGGAAAATGTGTGAAGATTACACCTGCAAAGGCGGAGCACATCAAGCAGTATAAGTGCCCCACTTGCAGCGGGAAGAGGGCTAGAGTCTGAAGTAGATGCTGAAGTTGAAGATGGACATTATTAATCAATCAAACAAGGCAGACAAGGTTTAGAAGTTTTTCTTTCAGGTTTTAAAAGTAAAACAGAACCAGCTGTCCATTCTAGTCAGTGAATTTGAACAAGTTAAGACTGAATTTCAAAATCCTGGGTTCTCCTGGTTCCTGTTCTGTCTAGTTTTTACCTGGGAATTGTGTTATTTAAATAGTTGGTGGCAACTATAGATAATTCTATTATATATTCCTGGTCCAGTTTTGTGGTTTGTTTGTCAAATTATTTTTTTCCTTTTCCGTAGCGTGTTAATTGGCAGCCATGAATACGTCTTTCGTGCTATCAGTCATCACCGGTATGAAAGGTATGAGAAGCAGCTGCATTTTTATTGCACCAGAGTTTATTTTTGTTATGCCATCTAAAGTTTGGCTGGTTCATTATTAGTAAGGAATTTCGTTTTTCTGAAGATAGCTGATACAAACATGTGGTTGGGTTGGTATGAGTGCCTTGACAGGTTGCTGGTTCGATCTCTGTTCAGGGTTGCTGGATTGATTTTTATATGGTGGTTTGACATTCTCACATCAAACAAATCAAACAAGAGTTTGTTGCTTGGATTTTTATAGTGGTTTGGCATTGTCGCATTAAATAAGGGGATGTTGGTCTGTGGTTTGATTATTGTATGTGAAGAAATTATGTACTCTTTTTTTTAATTGATAGGGGTATGTGAAACTCGAACATGAGTTTTTATTTGTATTTTATTCTAACATATGGCTAATGAGCTAGATGGCGTTAGCCAGAAATTATACCAACGGATATCTAATGCTCCATTATATATATGGTCCATATGGTTTGGGTTACTCTGCGGTCGCATCAGCATAGCACATCGAGCAAATAGCGCAATGGTATTTCTCTAAATAAAGCGAAAAGCAGTTAAAATTTGAACCTCCCAACTTTCAATTCCTATCAACTACAAATGTTAAAGAAAGAAAAAGGAAAACAGCAACTAAATTATGAATCCATATGATATATATGGTTTATGAAACTGCAACTATCTGGGACTCAAGGTCAGGTAGGGGTGGGGAGCTGGAGGAGATTGTACCGAGGAACGCATATAAGATGCACCTCCTCCGACCCAATATTTGAAGTTACCAGCTGCTGCAGGTGGGAGAAAGTGCACTACTGATGCAACCGGGTATAATGCTTCTTCCATCTTGTTGTAGGGGCTATTAACTCATCTCTGTTTGTGTCAAACTTAGTCGCACTTAGAATCGAACTCATGATTTACGTTATATAATCGACATACACTAATTAATTGAACTAAAACCTCATATTCGTTGAGAAACAATTTTGATAGTTCCTTAAAAAAAATAAAAATATTTAAGCTCCATTTTCATATTGACATTTTCCTTTCTCCTTCTCTCTTTTATTTTATTTTTCCTTCCTTCCGTTGAAAGTTATATAAGTAATAAAGAAATGTTATATAATTAATTATTATAACTTTCATCTTTGCTTCTTAGGAACAACTAATCCATTTAGATTATTTTTTAATTATTGGATAAATACGAGTGTTCATATTAAAAGGTCATACGTCGTCACTTCCATTATTCCATATTTTTAATTCTCCATTCCAGAAGCCCCCAGTTTCTTCCCCTTTGATTTAATTAATTATCAAACTGAAAAATTACAAACATCATTACAACTCACAAGTATACATCAAATCCTCTCACTTAAATCACAATTAAGAAACCAATAGGAAGGAAAGAGGTGTACGTAGTACAAAACCGTCATGAATGGAGATTTTAAATAACGATGAAAATAGCAAAAAATAAAGATATAACGTTATGATTGCGATCATCGCAAATACAATTAATCTATATATAGAATAAAAGTCCACCGAATTAGAAATTATTAATATTTCTCATTAAATAAACATTTGAATTATTAAATTTGTAAATAACAAACATGTAAAGTTCAACTTGAATTTTTTAATTAGTTGAGTTTTACATAAGTATCTTTAATCTTGAAAAATCAAAATATTATAATTATACAAACCAATAATTCATTTTCACTATAAATTGAAGTTTAAAATAATAATTAGTAGCGTCTTCTCTATCACCTTCTCTTCTCTATTTCTAATATCTTTCATATCAGTGCTAGTTAAAAATAGAAGAAAAGTAAGGATATTCATAGTAAAAGTATATATGTTGAAAGTTTTTGAGGATAAGAGATGTTAGGAATATAAAAATAAAATAATTATCAAAATCTTAGATATCTTAGCTAGTTCAAGACCTTAAAACTCATACCAAAAATACCGAACCTTATAAATTAGATTTAGTATAAATATAAGACTGTAGACTTAAAAAGGTTAATAAATTTTTTATTAGGTCGAACATAACAAATAGATAACGGTACATAATGGTTAAATAATAGAAAATAGTAAAATAATGGTAACAGAAAAGACTAAAATTACGTTACATACAACAACAATATTAAAATTGAAATTTATGATTTTACAAACACTAAATCTCAGGGTTGGTCAAATGATAAGGTATTGCTCATTGAAGACAAAAAGTAATATGGTAATAAGGAGAATTTTAAGTTCTAAGAAGTTTTATTCTACATTAATTTACTAGTATTACTCAAGTTATAGCAGTAAAAAAGTGGCACAACACAAGGTATTCTTCGACAAAATTTATTGGATGTGCTGCAATCTAGGTGAGCATAATTACACAAAGATAAAAGACGGTCAGACCACAAAGATAATTTACTGTCAATTTTTGCTCCGGACAAAAAACCACCAAACTACCAACCTATCATTAAACTTTGACTAATGGTGTTAAACTTTAACATTTGACCGTTATGTACTTACATAATTTTTTTTTTTTTTTAATGTCACGTCACAACTAACCCTTATTGTAATACATTTGACCGTTGGTAAAAGCATTGATAGATTTGAGAGGCATTCCGTGCAAAGAAAAAATGCTTACTTTTTATTGACTAATTTTTTGTCGAAAAATTAAAACAAGGTACTCAAAATCTATTCTCAACCATATTTTTAGTATGTACCATTTCAGTTAAAATGACATATTTTAAGGAATGAAATGAGTAACTTTATTGGCCACATTAGTAGGCTATTAAGTATGAATATGGAGCATAATTAGCTGAAGAGATCGATGTTAAGAATAATCTCTTGAAAAATCTCTATGAAAAATCATTTTGGTTAATGTGTGTGCGCTCAATTAATATTTTGGACGGAGGGATTGGATTGTACTTAACTCTTTCTGATTTTTAATTAGTTCTCTCATTTACAATTTCTAATTATAATTTTTATTTTTTTTATAAATTATAAAGTTCAACCCAGTCAATTTAAATCGCGTTATTTTTTAATTGGTCAATTTAAAGTAAAGTAAAAAATATGGCAAATTATTTCGGTGATTATATATTTTATACATGAAGGTAATAGATTTTGATGCATACTTCCTTCTTTCGGGAGTATGGGATGCATGTGAGTTCTGGTTTTGGGTTTGGAACTTTGGCAATTCTTGAAAACCAAAAGAGATTTCTTTTTGAAAATAAAAATAAAATCTACTCTTTCTATCCTCTAAAAATGATTTCCAATTCGTTTTCACAACAATTAAGGTAACGATCACTTACTATATTTGATGTATTTCTAATAAATTGTTTTTAATCGTTTTATTAATTATATCCAATCAACACTAATTTTAATTTCCTAATGCATTGGAAATAATAAAAACAACATTTTTTTAAAGAAAAAAAATATTTAAGTCGTCATTCTAATTGTTTTTAAGGACGGGAGGAGTACCTCTTTTGAAAAATCACTTTAGAGACCTTCCTCTCTTGAACTACGGGATTTTAGGAATAAAAGGAGCTCATATGAACTCGAAAGTTGTACTACAAGTGTTATTTTCTCCTCTTTTTTCTTGATAGGGGTTTCTGGTTGAAACAAATAACTCAGGTATGGCTATGATATGCATAATTCTGTAAGGTTTTCATTTTCTTAAGAAAAAACTATTTATTTTTTTCTTTATGAGATTGCATTGCCAGAATTTGTTGCAGTCTTTTTTCCCCGCATAGCTATACATTTTGTACACTAAGGGCGTGTTTGGATTAAAAAGAATTGTTTCCTTTCTTCTGCAGGAAAGTATTGAAATGAACCCTTCTCAAGAGTCAGAGATCCTGCCTCCTCCCTAATATGATCCTTGGTTGTCCGAAGCTCATAGCATGTAAATCCCGATCTAGTTCAAGTTTGGATTTGCAACTATGCGGAATAAATAACTCTTTTGAGCGTTTGACCTTACTAATAACCCGTACTAGCCAACCCAAATCAAGCAAAATAGGATCTTGATTCGAAACCCTATCCCTGTATTCAACCTGTGAATACCAACCTAGGTGGAACGACTCAATAGAATGGGCTTTCAGTTTTACTTGCTGATCTATTCGAGAGTCCGATCTCAAATAGGAACAAGGTTCAAGACAGAACAATTAAAAGAAAATTCTCAGATTTTTAATTATCAAAATTCGTAGCCTTACAATGAAAGAGGAGGCTCCTTTATATATGAAACCCTAAATCCTTACAATAGAAGTCCTTCTTCTAATTGAACTCCTAATTAATTAATTAAAATAAAATCCAAACTAATTTAATTAATTAATAAAGGAACTAATTAAAATAAATAGAAAGTTTGGAGTTTCTGTTTTTGACGCAAAGTAGCCTGCGTCGGTGTCATCACGTCGTGACTGTCCACGTCCTTCTGGAATAGACGTCATCACGTCGTTGGCCGGACGTGATGACGTCGGCTGGCTACGAATGTCTCTGGAATGGGCGTCATCACGTCAAGGTAGGGCGTGATGACGTCGTCGCTTGGCTCCAATCAACGCCTGCTTCTATTTTCGGCGTCATCACGCCAAGAATGGGCATGATCACATCGGCGCCAGTCTTGGCCAAGAGAAGTGATAGTGTGTCTTTATCTTAGTTTTTCGCTTCTATTTTCGGCCTTTTCGATGGCAAGATACTTCTGATTTGCCCTTTTTTTCCAATCTTTTTGCAGATCAGAGGCTAAAGGGAGAAAATAGTGAAATCGAGCATTTTTGGATGGATTTCTGGAGTTTTGAAGATTAAGGCCTCAAAGAGTAGAAAGTCATCGAGCCCGCGACGCTAACCAGACCAGTGAGCAGCCTCATGCCCTTGACTCCTCTACATCAGATTAGAGATCAGAAAGCCAAAGAAAGCATCTCCGAAGATCCGCAAAGAATCCCAAGCCTTCGAGAAGATCCTAGAATCTTCTGGAATATTCTCTACCAAAGGACGCAAACCCCTTGTGCGTTGGTAGCCTCCCAAGCGCTGACAGCTATCCTCCCTTAGCTGTATTTTGTCTCCTAGCTAGATTTAGTCTATATAAGCATAGTTTTAGGGTTTTTGTAAGGACGACTATCCTAGGACAAAAATCAATACATCACTCTTTTATCTTACCCTAATTCCAAGGGATATTCTCCTCTTTTTGGGAGCAGCCGCCATTTTTGTAAAGAGAAGAACCATTCTCCTTTGATTAATTAAATCAACTCTCGGTTTATTCTAATCCTTTCTCCATTTATTTATTTATTGCATGATTAGTATTACTTGTTGTCAGGGACGGATCCAGCCCATGGCCAGGGTGGGCTGGCGCCCACCCTGGCCCAATCAAAAAAAAATATTAACTTAAAGATTTAACTAAACTTTACCCCTTTATCAATCAATAGAATGCTTGGCCCAACGGTAGCGCGTCTCACTCCTGAACACAAGGTTGCGTGCTCGATTCTCGGAAACCCCTTTTGTTTAAATTTTTGACTTTATTTTTAATGTGCAAGCACAAAACCAACAAAATTATAATTGTCTAAGCCCTGGTTCGAACTTGTCACCTTCAGTGTGTGAGCATAAGTGATAACCAACTACACCGCCCAGATATGGTTGATATGCAATAACTTTTTATATAAATACCCATCCTCTTTCTCATCACAAGCATTTTTAAGGAATGATTATTTTCTTTTTTCTGATGAACCACAAATTATCTAAATCAGCCATGAATATTTAATTGATAAACAAAGAACTGATCTACGAACACAACATTACAAAAAAACATGAATTACTGATACAATATTTGAGACTTTATGGGTATTATTGCGTTGAAAGTACACATTTTACATATATAACCATGTACAAGTGGAAAAAAAACACAATACAGAAGAACGGAGGCCTAAATGAAATTGTCCTAACTTTTTATACTTATTTACTTTTGGGTTCATATTTATAAATAGACTAAACTTGGTAATTGTGATCGCATTAATTAACTTCAAATTATATTATGGTCTCGAGGTATTAGTGTTTTCCAAACCTAATTAACAATTGTAAAAAGTACGTATATTGTATGAATTCTAATGTATAATTAATTTTTTTCTATATTGTCTTCTTATTTATCTTTTTGTTAAGTTTATTTAAATATTTGTTATTTAGTGACGAATACAAATACTTTTAAGCATTTTTTCAATTTTTCGTTCAGTTCGTTTACCTTCTCTTTAAAATACTCCCAAAAAAAAAATCGGGGGCGCTGCCCCCGAACCCCCGCCCGCCCCCCCTGAAAATAATTTCTGGATCCGTCCCTGCTTGTTGTATATACTTTATTATGAGTAGCTAAATACCATCATCTTAGTAAAGGGTGGTTAAAGGGTTGTAAGGTTCAGTTAGGAGGCCGAATGCATGCTTAATATACTCTCTTGTCATATTCAGCCATTTATCATTTTCTTTCCATGCTTATAGAGAAATATTAAGAGCTTGATCAACTGTTAGTGTTTCTGTGTGAGTAACGTCATTCTCTTGGTTATAACTAACGCGAATCCTTGAGTTAGAGTAAACACTTAGTGGGAACATCGCGAGAGGTCTTTCGTCTAGGGGTAAATGGTTGATTAGGTTATGTGATGCGAGCTTGACACACTAAGATGTCACGACCTAGATTTGTCTTGCCTCCTCTTCAAGGGCGTTTTGAGTAGTGCCTCCCCGTATTCGTGCCTGGGAGGACGGCGGAACGTCAAGGGCACCTCATATGTGGGAACGGGGGGTGGCTTTTATCTAAGAAGGTAAGTAGGGGATGCGGTGTGGAAACGCGGTTCCTATAGCAGGTCTATGCATGAGTTTGAAATATTTTTGTGCCCATGATTAACTGACTAAGAAAGCAACCCGAGAACACATTTTGTTAAGATACCTCCTCATCGTATTAATATCTCTCTCACTGTTGTGTTTAATTTCGTGCCCTCGAATTGCTTTGATTGTCTTGCCCGTGCAACTGTTTTGCTTTCGTGCCCTCGAAGGCTGGTTACTTCTGTGTTGTTGTTACAGTTTTAATTATAGCCTTGTTAGCTCTTGACTCTGCTCCGATTAATTACATTAATCGGTATAAACCCCCCTGTGTAAAGATCGTGTCTGTTACTTTTCTCTCTTATTGTCGCGCCCCCGAAAATTAAAAATTCGCGAGTGTGCAACGAAATTTGGGACCTTACAATGCTCGGCATAACACAGACGCCTCGCAACATACAAAGAAGTCGCCACCCTAATTTGGTTGCTAGGTTTAGGGAACCTTAATTGTCATGGCATAGGAAATATAATAAGTAAAAAAAACTAAAGGCACAAAAAGGGGTCTGGACCCCAGACAAAAGGTTCGGGGTCGTATTATGGTCTCGGGAAGGTGTTAGGCACCCGAGTCACATCCGAAAATGGTTACCGGTTGATGAGAGAGGTGTTTTAAAAAGGTGTTTGATAAAATGCGTTTTTATTTTGAAAGGAGGACCCTCAGAGGAATCGTCACTTTAGTCTTTTTATGATCGTGACGTTCAGAAATAATTAATCGTTGAACGGGGTTACCGTTTATCAAGACCGTTTGATTATTCTTGAACGTAACGTGATGGGACTGAATTTTCTGTAAGACTGAATGAGCGCCCTCTTATTTCATCATCGGGCCATGCATGATTAGATTAATTACTACGTGATCCTATCATGGATTGCTAACAGAGTACAAATTTAAATGATAGATTTTGAAGTGGAAAAAACTGATGTGGGATCGAAAGTCCCCATGTACATGCAGTCAATATATGCGAGAATTTAAAATCACATCAGCATGGCATTTTAAGCAACTCTTTAAACACGTTGTTCATGTGGGTTGATTCTAGTTCTAGCAGTTCTATATATCATGCGTACGATTGATATATACGAAAAATGTTGAATAAATAAAAAGGAATCGAAAGGCGTACTTTCGAGCGAAGTTTGAAATTAAAACCTACAAAATGAGAGTGTTAGAGATAGCTTGAGAAATAAATAAGCAATTTTATGAGTGAGAAAAGTTTAAATGACAGTTGATTGCATACGTAAAATGATGGATTTTACGCATACGAGAATTAAATGTTTGATAAGTGCAGGAAAATAAATGATGACAGTTGATTGTATGCGAGAAATGACTGCAGACCTCACCATCCAGCTTGCTGATCATTCTATCATCTATCCCGAGGGGATCATCAAGGACATCTTAGTCCAAGTGGGAGAATTCCTGTTCCTAGCGGATTTCTATGTTATAGCAATGGAGAATGAAGATTCCACCAAGTCTACTGATGTTCTTCTAGGCCGCCCATTTCTGGCCACAGCATGAGCGAAGATCGATGTTCATGATGCGACCATCTCTCTAGAGTTCGACAGAGAGATCATAAGATTCAATATGCTAGAAGCCATGTGATACCCCTCTGAATTCTCCAGTGTTAATTATATTGATGTTATTGATCCGTCTCTTGATGAACTTGCTGAACTTCACTCTACTGACCCTTTGCAGGTGCCCTTTTTACGAAGGATGGAAGCTTGTATTTATAGGATTTCCGAGTCGGTGGAGGCGAGGTGATGACGTCGCTGTGATGACGTCGGGGTGGCTAGGGGAGGAGAGGTGGCAGTTACGGTGGCCGTGATGATGGTGGATGGGACGGGAAACGGCTAGGACACGACGGGAGCAGGCTGCTTGGTGGCCTGCTCCGCTGCCTCTTCACGTCCATGGTGCATGTGCACCATGGCCTTTAATTTGTCAACCGTTGATCTGGTTGACTTTTCTTGGTTGACCAGATCAACGGTTGAGATCAAGGGCCCTTTTAGTCTTATTTAAATGGCTTCGAGTCGAGTCCTGCGAGCGAACGTTCAGACTTTTCGAACCGAGGGTACTAGCGCGTAGAGAAAAATACGACGGGTTTGACCGTCTACAGCGAATAATGAAAATTTTCCGTTTAACGTGTTTATTTTCTCGTTCAAAAACGTGAAACGTTCAGACGGAAAAAAAAATGACGTTACGCCGAAAATTACACGAAACGCTGTAGACCGTTGCGAGCGGAAAAAAAGCTAGCAACTAGTTGATGGAAAACATTTCAAAGTCAAGCTATTGTCCGAGCGAACTTACTCGGGTCCAATAAAAGCTCGAACGAAAATAATAATAAAATAATAAAAATACTAAAAAATGCGCTAAAATACTAAAAATCCTAAAAATCATGAGATGACCTAAAACAAAGAAAAAAAACAGCAAACGATTGCCGGATAATTAAAAATGTGATTTTTAAGTTTAAAAATAATAATTATAATAATAATGAAAATACGTGACGAAAAATTAAAAATGCGATTTCGAAAGCTGCCGATGCTAACGATGATGCTAAAACGCGATGAAAATTTTAAAAATGCTAATGACAGTATATTAACTAAAAATGACAGTAAATTAACTAAATAACAGAAATGCTAAAATTAATTAAAAATGGCGTCAAAATTCGGGTATAAACACTTATCATATGTTGAAATAGAAATATTAGTCCTTTTTATCCCTGTGGTTCGACCCTGTCTTGCCCTGTACACATTTAATTGTGCACTTTTAGCACCAGGAAAATAGTATATTTGAGTGACGATCAAATTTTGGCGCCGTTGCTGGGGATTGAGCGGTACTAATTTTGTTTCTATTTTTGTATGACCAGGAGATCTGCTCTCGATTTACTCCCTCTAGACCACGAGTTAACCAGAACAGAAAGAGAACTTCGAAGGCAAGCCAGAGGAACATCTACTCAGCGTAGAGTGATCCCACATCCTGCCCTCGACAGATCTCCTTCCAATCTGGCCGACCAGGACCATCAGTTTTTCCTAGATCTAGCCTATCTCCATCGTAGTCTCGAAAATCCAGTAGCAGCCCAGTTTGATTTTCCAACAATGGACGACCATGATAACAATGAACGTGACAATGAACGTCACGAGGATCCACCACCACCTCCTCCAACACAACAAACCATTGATAATTTCCACGCAACACCCCGACATGTCAAGTAGCTGCATTGTCTGGCCCGCTGTCCTTCATGACTGGACCTTGAAGTCTGCCATTATGCATCACCTTCCAACCTTTCGAGGGGTTGCCAAGGAAAATGCACTCCGCCATCTTCAACAGCTCCACTCTATCTGCGAGGCCATGAAACCTGCCAACGTCAGCATCGACCAAGCTAAGTTGCGCTCCTTCAAGTGGTCTCTCAAAGATGATGCCCTCGACTGGTACTATGACCTCCCGCCAAGATCAATTCACTCTTGGGCGGATATGTCTACAATCTTCACCGAGAAGTATTATCTGACTTCTATCTCCAACACCACGCGCAAACAACTTGTCTCCATAGTTCAGAAGAAGGAGACTTTAGCCCAGTATTATGAGAGGTTCCAGAAGATACAATCTAGTTGTCCCTCCCACAACCTTACAGAGCATGCCCTTGTTCAGTATTTTTGTGAAGGCCTCAAAGCCCATGATAAGGCCTTAGTCAACGCTGCTGCCGGCGGATCTCTAACTGCTCTTACCCCATCAGCCGCTAAGGCAACAATAGAACTCATGGCCAAGAATGCCTCGTCTGACCCTGCCAACTATCAAGGCCAAGATGTCCAAGTGGCCGCCTTGCAAAATCAGCTATCCTCCCTCACGGGGATGTTCCAAAATTTCATGACAGGGAAAGCTGCGCCTGTCAAAGCCTGCCAAATCTGTAATTTTGTAGACCATCCTACTGATGCATGCCCCCACATTCCGGATGAAATCCACGCTAATGCTGCTGGTCAGTATGTCCCGGCCCCATATGGCTAAAACTACAATCAGGGCTGGAAACAGCCAAATCCATGATGGGTTTCAAACCCTCAGCCTTCGGGGCCTAGCCATCAACAACATCAACAGAATCCGTATGGGAATCACCCCCCACCCCCCAACATGCAGAACTACAAACCTCGACCCACTTTTCATCAGAATCAGTATCAACGTCAGCCTCCCTAGGATCAGATATTTGTCGTGCCCCCGAATACTGAGATACCTCGGAATCCCGAGCAACAAAAGGAAATCGAGGAGCTTAAGAAACAAATGAGCACCATGATAGGCCAAGTGAAAGAGGTAACAAAACAAGGAAGATTTCCACCTCAGACCGAAACAAATCCAAAACACAATGTCTGCGCAATAACTCTGCGAAGTGGAACGACTTTGACACCCCCTATACTTCTTGCCCACGATATTGCGAATTCTCCAGAGTCCAAACTCAAGACGAAGCCTAGAACAAAACTTCCGAAAGTACCCAGGCTCGTCGAGGTCACGAAAGATAGAATTCGCTCTTCTAGAGGTTCACCAAGGAATGACCCCAATCCACCTGAATTCACTCAGGAATACATTCATAAGATTCTCGAGCCCCCATTTCCCCAAAGACTGGTTAAGTCCAAAAAAGAAAAGGAAGACCGAGATATCTTTGAAATGTTCAGTAAAGTGGTCGTTAACATTCCTCTTCTCCAAGCAGTAAAGAATGTTCCTCGCTACGCCAAATTCCTGAAACAACTATGCACGAACAAAAGCAAGTTCTTCGAAGTTAACAAGATTAGTATAGGAGCCAGCGCTTCTGCCCATATCTAGCGGAGGATCCCACCCAAGTGCAAAGACCAAGGAATGTTCATCATCCCCTATCGAATTGGTACAGTTAACATCGGCAAAGCCATGTGCGATTTAGGGGCAGGAATTAATGTCATGCCCCTGATCATCTACAACAGTCTAGGCCTCGAACCACTCGTGCCTACAGACCTCGCCATCCAGCTTGCTGATCATTCTATCATCTATCCCGAGGGGATCATCAAGGACATCTTAGTCCAAGTGGGAGAATTCCTGTTCCTAGCGGATTTCTATGTTATAGCAATGGAGAATGAAGATTCCACCAAGTCTACTGATGTTCTTCTAGGCCGCCCATTTCTGGCCACAACATGAGCGAAGATCGATGTTCATGATGCGACCATCTCTCTAGAGTTCGACAGAGAGATCATAAGATTCAATATGCTAGAAGCCATGTGATACCCCTCTGAATTCTCCAGTGTTAATTATATTGATGTTATTGATCCGTCTCTTGATGAACTTGCTGAACTTCACTCTACTGACCCTTTGCAGTTTGCCCTTGATAGGAGTCTGACACCAGCCCTTCTAGATGTCGTAGCCTCAACACTTTCTACACCATCAGAGTTACATTCTGTCATTGCGGCCCTAGAAGAATACCCTATTGTCCCATATGCACCCCCAGTGATATCTCCCAACAGGCCGGAGCACATCAAATTATCGCTCTCTATCGACCGAGCTCCAGCCCTCGAACTGAAAACTCTGCCTTCCCATATGAAGTATGCTTATCTTGGCCCCAACAACTCCCTACCGGTCATAATCTCTACCAAGCTTGACAGTCCCGAGGAGTCTGCCCTTATCTCCTTGCTGACGGAATTTCGCTAGGCCATAGGATGGACCATAACCGATATCAAGGGTCTGTCTCCAGCGTTATGCACTCATTGCATCCATCTAGAGGACACCACCAAAACCATTCGCCAACCCCAGCGCAGGTTGAACCCACCTATGATGGAAGTCGTGAGGAAAGAAGTTCTGAAGTTACTAGATGCAGGGGTGATTTACCCCATTTCTGACAGCCCTTGGGTCAGCCCGATCCAAGTCGTGCCCAAGAAAACCGGTATTACCATCACCATTGGGCAAGATGGCGATTCTATTCCCACAAGAATCCAGAACAGTTGGCGAGTATGTATTGACTATAGAAGGTTGAATGCCGCTACAAGGAAATACCATTTTCCTCTCCCGTTTATAGACCAGATGTTGGAGTGTCTCGCGGGCAAGACTCACTATTGCTGTTTAGACGGTTATGCTGGGTTTCATCAGATTCCTGTTGCCCCCAAAGACCAGGAAAAGATAACTTTCACATGTCCCTTTAGAACCTTCGCTTATCGGCGTATGCCTTTTGGCCTCTGTAACGCCCCCGCCACGTTCCAGCGTTGCATGGTTAGCATCTTCTCCGAGCTAGTAGAAAATGGTATTGAAGTCTTCATGGACGATTTCATAGTCTATGGAAATTCCTTTGCGGAGTGTATGTCCAATTTGCGGAAATACCTTCAGAGATGTGTCGAGATCAATCTGGTTTTGAACTTCGAGAAATGCCACTTCATGGTGGATCGAGCCCTCATTTTGGGTCACATTGTCTCCAACAAAGGAATTGAGGTCGACAAGGCCAAGATCGAGTTCATAGAATCCTTGCCTTACCCAGCATGTGTTCGCGATATGCGATCTTTTCTAGGGCACGTCTGCTTCTATAGACGGTTCATCAAAGACTTCTCTAAAATAGCCCAGCCTATGTGCCGCCTACTCCAGAAAGAAGTCACCTTCGATTTCGATGAGGCTTGCAAAGCCGCTTTTAAACTCCTCAAGGTAAAGCTCATCTCGGCCCCGATAATTCGAGCCCCCGACTGGTCTCTCCCCTTTAAAGTTATGTGCGACGCCAGTAATCAAGCTCTCGGCGCTGTCTTGGGTCAGAAGAAGGACAAAGAGACATGTTATCTACTATGCTTCCAAGCTCTTTGATCCCGCTTAACAGAACTAGACCACTACAGAGAAAGAATTATTGGCTGTTGTTTATGCCCTCGACAAATTCAGAAAGTATCTTCTGGGTACTTAGGTTCTTGTGTACTCAGACCATTCAGCCCTCAAATGCTTACTGACCAAGGCAGATGCTAAACCACAGCTAATCAGGTGGATATTATTGCTTCAAGAATTTAACATCCTGATCAAAGACAAGAGTGGGAAAGAAAACTTGGTTGCGGATCACCTCAGTAGACTTCCTGCCCAAGACGATGATTCGCTGGTGCCTATTCGAGATACCTTTCCGGACGAGCAGTTATGTCTCGTCCACGCTGTCTAGTTCCCTTGGTTTTCAGACATAGCCAATTTTTGCTCTACGGGTACTTATCCTGCTGATGCCTCTCCATCTGAGTGTAACAAAATCAGAAGGCAGTCCAAATACTACATTTGGGACAACCCTTATCTCTGGAAGCATTGCTCTGACCAGATCATCCGCAGATGCGTGACCATGGACGAAGTGCCCTCAATTCTTAAATTCTGCCATTCACATGGAGGACATTTCGCGGCCAAGAAAACTTCCCTGAAAGTCCTGGAAGCCGGATTCTATTGGCCTTCTGTCTTCAAGGACTGTTATCTTTTTTGTGCTTCATGCCCTCAATGTCAAGCTACGGGTAACATTGGGGCCCAGAATCAGATGCCTCTGACAAGCATAATTGTTTGCAAGATCTTCGATATATGGGGAATAGATTTCATAGGCCCATTTCCTAACTCCTTTGGCAACATCTATATTCTCCTCGCCGTTGACTATGTTTCCAAGTGGGTTGAAGCAAAAGCAACTCGGACAGATGATTCCAAGGAGGTTGTGAAATTCCTTCGCACCAATATTCCAATCGGTTTGGTACCCCTCGAGCCCTTATTAGTGATCGAGGAACCCACTTCTGCAACCGTGTCGTGGCCTCGCTTTTGGCCAAGTATGGCGTCCATCACAAAACATCTACAGCCTATCATCCGCAGACAAATGACCAAGCTGAAGTGTCAAACCGTGAGATTAAGTCTATTCTTGAGAAAACAGTGAACCAATCCCGAAAGGATTAGATTCTGAAGTTGGATGATGCACTCTGGGCTTATCGGACAGCTTACAAGACCCCGATCGGCATGACACCCTACAGACTTGTATAAGGCAAGCCGTGTCATCTCCCAGTGGAGATAGAGCACAAGGCTTTTTGGGCCATCAGGAAAGTGAATACAGATCTAGGGCCCGCTGGCCAAAACAGGCGTTTGCAAATTCAAGAGCTCGAAGAGCTGAGGGATGATGCTTATGAGAATGTCATGCTCTACAAGGGCAGGACTAAGGCTTATCACGACAGGCACCTTCGTCCCAAAGTCTTCTCAGTCGAACAAAGAGAATTATTGTATAACTCACGCCTTCGATGGCAAGATACTTCTGATTTGCCCCTTTTTCCAATCTTTTTGCAGATCAGAGGCTAAAGGGAGAAAATAGCGAAATCGAACGTTTTTGGATGGATTTCTGGAGTTTTGAAGATTAAGGCCTCGAAGAGTAGATAGTCATCGAGCCCGCGACGCTAACCAGACCAGTGAGCAGCCTCGTACCCTTGACTCCTCTACATCAGATTAGAGATCAGAAAGCCAAAGGAAGCATCTCCGAAGATCCGCAAGGAATCCCAAGCCTTCGAGAAGATCCCAGAATCTTCTGGAATATTCTCTGCTAAAGGACGCAAACCCCTTGTGCACTGGCAGCCTCCCAAGCGCTGACAGCTATCCTCCCTTAGCTGTATTTTGTCTCCTAGCTAGATTTAGTCTATATAAGCATAGTTTTAGGGTTTTTGTAAGGACGGTTGTCCTAGGACAAAAATCAATACATCACCCTTTTATCTTACCCTAATTCCAAGGGATATTCTCCTCTTTTTGGGAGCAGCCGCCATTTTTCTAAAGAGAAGAACCATTCTCCTTTGATTAATTAAAGAGGTAATAGCATAAAGACCCCCTGTACTATTTTTTAAAACAGAAACCTCCCCTGTCCTTAAAAAATTCAAATTGACCTCCCCTGTACTATCGGTCAGAAGCAAACCGTTGGTCTGTACCAGTCAAACTAACAGACTTCACTTTTTGACCGTTGGCTTTGATTAAAATATGCAGAAAAATTATAAAAAATCCAAAAAAATGTAAAAAATCTTTAAAAAAATGTAAAAATTCTATAAATAAATTTTAAAAATTCCCAAAGAGATGTAAAAATTCAAAAAAAAATTAATAAATCCAAAACAAATTGTAAAAATTCCAATTTTACATTTTTTTTTAATTTTTAGATTAATTAATTTTTTTTGATTTTTTTTTAATTTTACATTTTTTCTGGATTTTTAGGTTACATTTTTTTTTTATAGAATTTATACATTTTTTTGGATTTTTTACAATTTTTCTGAATATTTTATTCAAAGTCAACGGTCAACGCTAACGGTCTGTTAGTTTGACTGACGGAGCCCAAGCAAATGCCTCTGACCGTAAGTACAGGGGAGGTCAATTTGAATTTTTTAAGTACAGAGGAGGTTTCTGTTTTAAAAAATAGTACAGGGGGTCTTTATGCTATTACCTCTTAATTAAATCAACTCTCGGTTTATTCTAATCCTTTCTCCATTTATTTATTCATTGCATGATTAGTATTACTTGCTGTATATACTTTATTATGAGTAGCTAAATACCATCATCTTAATAAAGGGTGGTTAAAGGGTTGTAAGGTTTAGTTAGGAGGCCGAATGCATGCTTAATATACTCTCTTGTCATGTTCGGCCATTTATCGTTTTCTTTCCATGCTTATAGAGAAATATTAAGAGCTTGATCAACTGTTAGTGTTTCTATGTGAGTAACGTCATTCTCTTAGTTATAATTAACGTGAATCCTTGAGTTAGAGTAGACACCTAGTGGGGACATCGCGAGAGGTCTTTCGTCTAGGGGTAAATGGCTGATTAGGTTATGTGATGTGAGCCTGACACACTGAGATGTCACGGCCTAGATTTGTCTTGCCTCCTCTTCATGGGCGTTTTGAGTAGTGCCTCCTCACATTCGTGCCTGGGAGGACGACGGAACGTCAAGGCCACCTCATATGTGGAAACGGGGTGACTTTTATCTAAGAAGGTAAGTAGGGGATACGATGTGGAAACGCGGTCCCTATAGCAGGTCTATGCATGAGTTTGGAATATTTTTGTGCCCATGTATCAATGTTTACTAATTTTTCACTTTACCCCTAGTCTGCATTTTTCTCTTTTCCTCTATAGCTCACACAAAAGTACTCCCTCCGTCATTTAATATTTGACGCAGGCCCACGATTCACGAGTTTTAAGAGAAGCCTGACTCGTGACTGTGTAGCCCAATTTTTTGTATTTATTGTCTGTGGGCCAGCGCACTCCAACGGTATCGAAGTCTGGCCCAAATTCAAATCCAAAGGACAACTTCTCCTTCACGTTTCCACTCGTCTCTTTCTTTCTCATATCCCATCCCATTTAAGCATCCAAACGAAGCAGAGCACCATCTCCATCAAATGCCCTTCCTAATTTCAATTGAGACACAAACCCTAGCCTATCATTTTTTCCCCTAAAATTTGAACTAAATTTCATGTGCAATTTGCTTCCCTCCATCCCAAACAGTCCCTTTTCGTTTGAATTTGATTATGGTTTCAAATTTTTGTCTCCCTCTTTCTCCAGCCATTTCAATTCAATAACCCATTTTCTCCTCCAACCCAAAATAGAAACTTTGAAATGATTTTTCCATTGTTTGATCTTAATGAACTTTCAGTCAGTGCTCAATCCCCGACAATCAACTCGCCTGGCCTTGATGATTTAGAATCCAATGTCGCTTCTTTTTTCGGAAGAAATAATGCCAATGTGATTGCTGATGAGGAGGTTGATCAAGCAATCGACATTACAGAGTTGGATCTAGAACCAGAAAGCTTGGAATTGGAAACTCAAGGTTATTAATTCCATCTCACTGTGAATCCTCAATTTTCAATTTCTGGGTTTCCTTAACTTCTGACCTTGTTCATTGTTGCCATCATTAGGTCGCAAGAAAGAAGTGACCAGTGCAGAAAGACTGGTTACATATGAGTGCCTTCTGGAAAGAATGGAAGAAGGGATTTTGAAGAGAGGATCAACCAGGGTGGTGGCTGCTATGTTTGGAGATGGAATTAGATCAATTTAGAGGCTGTGGAAATGTGCAAGGGATTCTGGTAACGATGATCATCAAACTCTAAGAGTCAGAAATTTTGGGCAAAAAAGAATTGAATTTGATTTGGAAAGGATTAAAGACATTCATCTGAGGTAGAGGACCAGCATTAGAAGCTTGCATTTGCCTTTGGTGTGTCCAGGAATTTTGTTTGTCATAAGTTGAGAGAGGGATCAATCAGGCGCCATACAAATGCCATCAAATCGTCGCTAACACAGGACAATCTAACCAGCAGAATCAAGCATTGCCTAAAAAATTTGGACCCGACCACAGTACCACACTCTCCAACTTTCAAGAACATAGAGAACACAGTTCATATTGACGAAAAATGGTTCTGTTTTAGCAAGAGACCACAGAGATATTACCTTCTACACGACGAGATAGATCCAGTAAGAACCATTAAAAACTCAAATTATATTCCTAAAGTGATGTTCTTAGCTGCGGTTGCGAGGCCTAGATGTGACTCAAATGACATTTGTACTTTAGATGGTAAAATTGGTATTTTTCCCTTAGGTAAATTTGTAGCAGCAGTTAGATCAAGTCAAAACAGGTCGCGTGGTACTTTAGAGATTAAATCAATTACTAACATCACCAGAAATGTGATTAGGGAGTTCATGATAGGGAAAGTACTACCAGCTATTGCCAATAAATGGCCCAGGGAGAGCATTTTGGAGAGGACTTTCATTCAACAAGATAATACCAAGACCCATGTTCACTCTGATGATGTTCAATTCTTGTGTGCAGTTGAGGGCAGTGGACTGAATGTGTCTCTTGTTTGTCAGCCTCTTAATTCTCTAGATTTGAATGTCTTGGACTTAGGCTTCTTTAGAGCAATTCAATCACTCCAAAGCAAAGAGTGTGCAATTCAATTCAATAGGGGTTGTTGAATATGCATATCAGACATTCTCAGTGAAGAAGAGCAACTACATCTTCTTGACATTGTAGACATGCATGAATGAGGTGTTAAAATGTGATGGGAGTAACACCTACAAGATCCCTCACATTAAGAAGAAAGCACTTGCAAGATTAGGGATTTTACCATCAACAATACAATGCAGTCTAGAGGTGTACGCAAATGCATTGCCTCTGGTCTCTCCATAGAACATTTCAAGTGAATTATCTAACTGTGTTTAGTATTTCTACACTTTCTCATATAACGTATGATATGGTTTCGTTGTTGGTATGGTTGCAGGATATTCTTTTGTTGGTTGTTATTCAGAGAGCAATTAGTTCCCCCTATCGATCAAGCAGTACAATTTGTGAAGATGTAATTGCTTGTTTTGAATGCAAGGACAGTGCAATTTGATTTTTTGGTAATTACTGCATTTTGTGCAACTTCTGTAAAAGTTGTAAATTTTGTTGTGTAGATAGTTATACTTTTGTGATCCATTATGTTGGAAATGCCAATGTTTGGATCAAGTAATGTATGACAATATTTTAATTGTGTATATGGCATAACATATGAATTAAACAAAGATAGAATTATGTTCTTTGTTTGAATTATGCATATCACAGATGTTTCTAACACTTGGTCTTCTTCAACTATACACATTGATAAACACTGAGACTGATTGAATGATAAATGGATCAATAATAAATTATGTAAGTATAAATCGTTCTCCAATGTCTATACTCATTACATTGGTACATATATATATACATATGGTAAATAGAAGCACAATATAATCCACCACTAAGGAAGTTAATCTGTCTTGTGTTGCTTGAGTAAATCACAACTTCTGTCTCTAAACTTCACTGAACATCTTCTGGTCTGAAATAATTTTGCACATCCTTTGCCTTGAACGCATTATCCACATCCCCTGTGTCAAAGGTTAAACACTGCTTGTAAAGTACATGTCTCACACAACTCACCACAAATATACACATTCTCAAGTATGCAAAATACCTATTACAAACCATATTCCACATCCTATATATCAAAACAGAGGATGCACACCCAATCACACAATCAATTTGCAAAAAAAAAAAAAAAAAAAAGTAAAATCAACCACAATTCACATCAATAATTAAAACATACCAACGGTCTTTGTTCAACATAACAAAACTTAAACCAAACATAAATTAATTAAGTTCATACATAAACAACTTAATCATTCTTTGGGATCCCTGGGATCTTGTTTTCATACTTGTCCAACTGTCCTTGAGCAAGCCTTGCAATGTAGTTGGTTCCCTCCAAGCTTTTATTCTTGGCTTCTAAGAGTTGAATAGAACTTTCAAGATGCACACGGCAGTCGCTCACAGTGTCCACAATGACAATACCATCATTTGCATGCAATCTCTCCATTGCCTGTGCCTTTATGAGCCTCAATCTTGCTGCTTTCTGGTTCAGCCTATTGATTTCATAATTTGTTTGATCTACCTTCTATGTATTGAACTGGATCTCTGCCTCCAGGTGACCACCCACAACTCCTCCACCTGCAAGGAAAGATTCTGCCTCTCTTGCATCCATATCAACAGAAATTATGTTAGAGATTAAATAATGCAGAGAAATACTAGGAAGAAATAAAATATAAAGAGGCAGAGAGTAGAAACAGGGGATTGTGTGGGGGTTAAATAGAGGCAGTTGTGGATGGATGGTTGGATTATATTGTGCTTCTATTTACCGTAAGTATATATGTACCAATGTAATGAGTGTAGGTCAGAGATGAATTGAAGCAGATAAAAACTAGGAAGAAAGAAAAGATAAAGAGGCAGAGAATGACAATTTTGGTGTGATGAAACAGGGGATCGTGTACAGGTTATAAAGAGGTAGTTGTGGAGGAGTTATGATTCCCCTCAACTTCTGTCTAGGTTTGAACGGGTTAGGTTTATGGAAGGTTACAATGTCTCCTTTATGGTTGTTCTAACTGTCACACCTGCATAAAATAAATTACAGAAACGTATCAACCGAGAATTTTTGTCAACCTCCCTTGTTTTATAGGGATGGAATCCATGCAGCTTTACAGAGGCCTATTGACATCACAACACCATTTGAACACGACTTCCAACCTCCTCTGCATCCACGACTTCAAAATTGGCATTATGATATTCATATATTTAGTTACTGTTACACAATTTACATAATCCATTATTACAAAAATTACCCCAAATTGTAAATTCTGGCAAAAAAATTCAAGAATTTACATAATCCACAAAAACCTAACTACAAAATTGGTTTTTAACACCCATCATACACATAATAACTTAATCTAATGGAAACCTAGTACAAGGATACGCAACATGAGGATGAAAGTCTTTTCATCAACACCATCTATAAACTGCCACCGACTAGCAGTTGACAATTTATTCAGGTCAAAATCTCTATCTTCATTGACCTCAGCTTCTTCAATTTCTGGTTTTCCTTCATCATCATCACCATGGGGTTTTTGATTAAAATCAAAACTTTTGCATTCCTTAACTCTCGGAGAAAGAGGGGGGGAGATATTTCCACCAAGAGTATTTCATTTAGATAAAAAAA
Source organism: Viola odorata (assembly GCA_963691705.1). Taxonomy (NCBI): domain Eukaryota; kingdom Viridiplantae; phylum Streptophyta; class Magnoliopsida; order Malpighiales; family Violaceae; genus Viola; species Viola odorata. The sequence continues at coordinate 15,374,904 of OY829540.1, read as the reverse complement.
AAAGAGGGTTTTACTTTCCTTACCTCGTTGACGCTATTTGCAAAGTCAGTAACCCTAGAAACGAGCTTATCCTCCGACCCAGCTTGCCCAGCAATCAATTCTTCCTCTCTGACCTTCAACCACGAGCTCTCTTCTTGCCCACCCACGTCCTCAATCAAGTTTTCTTTCTCCTCTTCTCATATGTGTCTTCAACGATTTCATCGGATATGGCCTTTTCTTTGACTCCAACCATTTCTTCATCGTCGACGACAACATACTCGGGCACAACCATATTATCAAAGTTATCGAACTTGAAATAGCTATCATTCTGTGAATCCTCGAAATAAATTCCCTCCATTTTTTCCTAAATTGTTCTTACGAAGTTTTGAAACAGAAGTGAAAGAGAAGGAGAATTGGGAGAAGATGGATGTGAGAGGTCTGGTGCCTCTATTTCAAAACAGGGATGGAAATTTCAATTGTCTCGCGTGTTTGATTTCATTTAAATTTTGTTTCCTTCCGACTCCCGTGTGACATGTAGTTTCTTCACCAAACGATGTGTCGTTTGAGGGACAAAAACATAAAAATACAAACGATAACGATACAATCAACGAAGACATCAATTATTTTCACACAGCAAGTAGTAAATAAAGAAATAAGGGACACACAAATTATTACTCCACTTAAGAAGTGTGCTCGGTCTTTAAGCATCATTTAGGTAGCGTTTGGTTCACGGAATGCTACTTTCCTCGTTGGAATCACTCTCCCGGGAAAGTGATACCTGGGAGAGTGATTGAGGGGAATGTCATTTTTTTGTGTTTGGTTGAGATTTAAGATTCCATGGAAAGTAACGTTATTGTGTTTTTTTGTACTTGGGAATCCTCAAGGAAAGTTAAAAAAAGACTATTTTATCCTTTTGTTAGGTATTTTTTGTTATCTTGTTAGGTGTCTAATTATTATTTTCTATATATATTGTGTTACACAGTTTCCTCTAAACACGTTAGACTTTCTCTCTATTTAATTATCTATTTTTCAATAATTAAAATATCAAATAAGTTTATTTTATGACTATGGTTTTTTGCAGGTTAAAGAACATGACAAATGACATAATCTTCGTATTAGAGTCTTTGAAAATTATAGCAAAGTATAACACATATTGTTCTAGCAATGCAAAAAAAACATAATTGCAACAATAGACAAATCTAGGATATGGATTTCTTGGATGATTTATTCCTGTTTCTAACCGTATTTTCTTCTACATATTACTCCCTCCGTTTTCAAATAACTGTCGCGCGCATACCAATATTGGCCGGATGACTCACTATTTGATCCCAAAAAAATTCGTACTTTTTTTGTAGATCAAATAGTGAGTCATCCGGCCAATATTGGTATGCGCGCGACAGTTATTTGAAAACGGAGGGAGTATTATTTACATCATTACTATGTATTTTTTATGTGATTATTATAATTTTGATGTAATTATTATAATTTTGATGTAATTAATATAATTTTGATGTATTTATTATAATTTTTATGTAATTAATTATAATTTTTGTGTAATTAATATAATTTTTGTGTAATTAATATAATTTGGCGAAGTTTTAGAAAATAGAGAAGGAAGAAGATGCTTTATTAGGTTAATTTTTTTATAATTAGTTTTGGATAAATATGTCATTTAACAAAAAAAATTACTTTCCCTGTAGGGGGATCACTCTCCCCACCCCCTAGCCAAGGAATCACTTTCCCCTATTTTTTGGAAAGTCAAGGCAGTCAAGGAAAATTGGATTCCGGGGGAGAGTAAACGCAATAAAGCTCGAAATTTCAGATTCTCGAGTTACTTTCCTCTCTGATTCCGCCAACCAAACGCAATAAAGCTCGGAATTTCAGATTCCCGAGTTAATTTCCTTCCTGATTCCGCCAACCAAACGCTATTTTAATGGAGATAAACAGAAATTATAAAAAGAGTAGGAAGAAGAGAGAGACTTTTTTTCATTTCTAACAATCACTAGGACTGTGGTATTAAAAGTGAGTCAGGTTAGCATTTTATGATAAAAAGAGAGTCAGGTTAGCATTAAATTTGGTTGTACAAACTACAAACGGTATATGGAGTGGGTGAAGTGAGAGCATGCGTGGTGGTGGTGCTGAGGTGGATGGAATTTGGACTTTGGAATTTAGGTTTAGATGATCACCGTCGTGTCACTCTAGTAATGCTCTCTGGTGGAGTTTTATTTTATTAAACACAATCCGAACTAGAGTGGTGGCCCACCCACCCCAAACCCAAACCAAACCAAACCTACGTCTTTTAACTCCCTTCTTCTTGTTCTTCTCTGCTTTCACTCTCCTCTTTACTCACTCACTCACTCACTCAAGTCAATTCTTCAAACTTCAAACTTCATCAAAGTTCAAACCCAACAAAAACCATCAACCCCATTCCTTTCCTTCAGCTTCTTCTTGCCTTCTCTTTCACTTTCTGGCCTCAATCAACCATCTTTTATACACTTAAAGGTGATAGATTTCGCTTTGTGCTTCCTGTTCTGTCTTTTGGCTATAATATTATTTATTGTGGGTTTTCTTTCGGGTTTGGTGTCTGTTAGAGTTATGGGTTTTATGGTAATCTTCTCCCTCTTGTGGATATTGTGTGTGGAAATGGAATGCATGTGGGTTTTGGGTTTTGGTTCTTGGCAATTTTGTGTTCAGCTATTCACCTCACTCACATTTCTCCTCCATCTATTATGAGCTATGACCATGTGTGTCATCGAGACCCATGACTCATACTCATTGCAGAGTCATGACTCTGTCTGGTGAAAAGCCCTTCTCTTTCTAAGAATGACGCTTTTACCCCTCTCCTCCTCTTTCCACAACCAGTACCAGTGTCCAGTGCCACCAAGCCCAGATCTTTTTTCCTTTGTTGACCAAATAAAACGAATTTATCTTTGGGTCCACTTCAAAGTTATTATCTTTTACTAATTACAAGCTTATATCAACTCAAATGCTGCTGTTATTACAAGTGTTATATCTTCGTTTTTATGCTGACTTGAAGTTTTCTGGTTGAAAACATAAATCAGGCATGACATGCATATACATATAATCCTGTAAGTTTTCATCTTTTTCAAGAATTTTTTTCCCCCCTAAAATAAATAAATGAAAGAGTGCGTGCTCTGCTTGTCGCCCATTTTTACATGCGACTGCATTACAAGAATCTGTTGCTGTCCCCTTACCCAGCCACAATTTGTGTTTCTGTGTTCTGTTCTCCCATTTCAGTAATTTTATCACCCTCATACATTTTATAACTTATCTATATATTTAGTACCCAAAATGATTTGTGGTGTGGTTTCCTTTCTGCTGCAGGAAAGTACTGAATGGAACCTTCTCAAGAGTCGGGGGTCTTGCCTCCACCTCCACCCGTTATCCCACCAAATTTGGTTCCGGTTCAGCTGCCAACAGATCAGGTTCCAGTTCCTGAGGAACCGAAACTTGATGAGGGACCTAGAAAGATTTCCAAACCAAAACGTGTCCTCATGACCAGGCGTGGTACTGCCTCTAAAGGGAGTAAAATACAATTGCTTTCCAACCACTTTAAAGTTTCCGTCACTAATACTGCTCATCATTTCTTCCATTACAGTGTAAGCTTTCTATATTTTATGTTCCACTAATACTGGTTTTATTTTTCCATTTCCCTTTACCTGCTCGAATTAGCTCATGTCTTTGTTGCTGCCTTAGGTTAACCTTTTTTATGAGGATGGTAATCCTGTTGATGCTAAGGGCATTGGTAGACGATTGATAGACAAAGTTCATGAGACTTATGATTCTGATCTTTCTGGCAAGAACTTTGCTTATGATGGAGAAAAGAGCTTATTTACAGTTGGTTCCCTCCCACGCAACAAAATGGAATTCACGGTTCTGCTTGACAGTTTCTCTTCAAATAAGTAAGTTTATGAGTTTATCTTGTCTGGTATATCACACCTGCCTCTATGGAATTATGTTACTCATTTGAATGATCTTGTATCCAGGCCTACTGTCAATGGCAGTCCTGGTGGCAATGGGAGTCCTAAAGAGGGTGATAAAAAGAGGATGAAACGTTCATTTCAGTCCAAAACATTTAAAGTGGAGATCACATTTGCTGCTAAAATACCCATGCAGGCTATTTCAGCTGCTCTGCGTGGTCAAGAATCAGAAAGCTCACAAGAAGCCTTAAGAGTCCTAGACATCCTTTTGAGGCAGCATGCAGCAAAACAGTGAGTGCAAATTTAGTTTTCATTTTGTGGCCCTTCTCGGTTCACCTTAGGGTTACTCAGTGTATACTTTATCACCTTGCAGGGGTTGCCTTCTTGTTCGTCAATCGTTCTTCCATAATGATTCAAGAAACTTTGTCGATCTCGGGGGTGGTGTCCTCGGTTGCAGAGGATTCCATTCAAGCTTTCGAGCCTCACAGGGTGGCTTGTCATTGAATGTCGGTGAGTTCTTAGTTTTGAGATGTCATTTTGAGATGTTTCTTTGCAAACTGTATCCTTTATTATCACTTTGTATTCCAAATGGCAGATGGGTCAACTACAACGATAATACAGCCTGGACCTCTGGTTGACTTTCTAATAGCCAACCAAAATGTCTCCGACCCTTATCAGATTGACTGGGCAAAGGTAACAGCTTCTGTTTGTGCTTGAAATCATTTACCCAATTCTAAAATGTGGTTGATACTCAAAAAAATAAAAAAATCTAAACTGTGGTTGCATGTTTTCCATCACAGGCTAAACGCACACTGAAAAATTTGAGGATAAAGGCGCAACCGACCAATCAAGAGTACAGAATCACTGGCCTTAGTGAATTTCCATGCAAGGAACAGACGTAAGTCATTCTTTCGAGATTTTATTCTCTTTCCTGTCTGTATGTTGATTATTTTTATTCTGCAAAGCCTACTATAACTCCCATAAATGATGGTTTGTTTTTCTGACTGTAGATTCTCACTGAAATCAAGAGGAACTGGGGATGGAAATGATGTTGAAAGTATCAATGTTACAGTTTATGATTATTTTGTTAATCATCGGCAAATTGATCTACGCTACTCTGCAGACTTGCCATGCATCAATGTTGGCAAGCCTAAAAGGCCCACTTACATTCCTGTTGAGGTGATCTATTATTTTCCTGTTTTGTATAGGTGGTAGCTGTTAGAAAGATTTCTTGGACCCCAACAATTTTGTTTATTTATGGATTTCAGCTTTGTTCACTGCTCCCCTTGCAACGCTATACAAAGGCGCTATCTGTACTTCAGAGGTCCCAACTGGTTGAAAAATCAAGACAAAAGCCCCAAGAAAAGATGAGGATCTTGACTGATGTAAAACTTCTTCCGTTGTCATGTCCATATCTATACATCCTCTGTTATTACTATTCTATATATATTGTGATTGACTTGGCCTTTTGACAGGTAATGAAAAGCAATAACTACGCTGCTGAACCAATGTTGAAGTCCTGTGGTATCACTATCAACAGTAATTTTACTCAAGTTGATGGCCGCATACTATCCGCTCCAAGGGTATAATACTTATTTGGTTCATTAGTCTAATTTTCTGTGCACTAGCTCATAGATTTGGCACTGTTTTTCTTTGATGCCCTTGTACAAAATGTTGGAAAATTGTTTTCTGAAACAGAGCTAGTATTTTTAATCTATTAAAAAACATGAAACCTTGTTTAATTTTAAAAGTAGATGAATGGAAATTTAAAAACAATTTTCATGAATTGTTTTGTTGGAAAGTTATGAGTTAAGTACTAAGTGTGTGCTAACGTGCATGTACATCTTGTTAAGGAATATACATGTTTGGTATACATGAGTGCAAAGTTTCTATATAATCAAATGTTATATTAATATGAACCTTTTGGCTGAGTACAAGTTATTTGTGAACATGCGAAAGTGAAAACTGATTTTGGTGTCTGTGTTTTGCTTTTAATGTGGCTAAAGTAAAATATAGAAGTAATGCACGGGTCTTGCTTTTAATGTGGCTATCAAAGTTAAATATAGTGAAATCCATGTTGTTTCTCATCATGTTATTCTACATGGCACCATCCACAGTCCATCAGAAATATCTTGTTCAATATTTTCAAAGGTTTCCTTAGAATATCTAGATTTCTAAGCCTTTTCTTTTTATAATTAACTTTTTTTACTTATTCAAGTTCCAGTGACCAAAGCTTTTCTGTAACATCGTTTTTGTTTCTAATTCTTTCTTTTCTGCTATAATATGTATCATACATACTCAGTTCTATCCAAATTTCAATTTTTTTATATATAACAAACAACATTTGAAAATTAAAAAGGGTAATATTGAATATAACAGATAAAAATTAATGGATGAAATAGAGACTTAAAGTGAAGTTTGGTAGTTTCATTTACTGTCAAGTGCATGATTTGAGATCATATTCATTGAATTTTTTCATAACAAACCGCATTAATACAACACATTTTTTTTGGCTCTTTGTAAAATTAAATTACTTGGGTGCACTAAAAAGTGTAAGAGTGAGCTAGTGAGAGCAAGAATGGGAGGGAAAAAAAGATGAAAGTTAGTAGTTAGATGAATTATCGTGAACAGTCAAAGGAAATATTGAAAAAATAGGAGGAAAAAAAGAATAATGCTGTGACATTCCAGTCTGGAGTTGAAGTTTCAGTCAATGTTAAGCTATTTTTCTTTTCCCTGAAATGGACAATTCTCAGGTATAGTTATACATAAATCAATAATTAATAACCAATTTTATAGTTTTTTCTTGTGTTGAGAGTTTTGTGCAAAGTTGAGTGAAATTTTGTACTTGTAATTCCATCTCAGTAGTTAGCATTTCCTCATTCTACACTGTTGGAGCATTTCTGTTTTTTATTTACAGATGAAAGTGGGAAATGGTGAGGAAGTTATGCCAAGAAATGGGCGGTGGAACTTTAATCATAAGGTGGTCTTATGATCTATTTTATGCTCCTGTATGTCTATATTGTTATATTCATGGTTATAATTGAAGATACACTCTTGTGCAGAAATTTGTTGAACCTGCTAAAATTGAAAATTGGGCAGTGGTCAACTTTTCAGCACGTTGTGACATAGATGGTCTGAGCAGAGACTTGGGTAGATTTGCAGAGATGAAAGGGATAGTAAGTTTCATTTTCTTTGTGTGTGCCTTTCTTACTGGAATCTAGTTCCTTGTCTTGAAGCAAGCTATTTGTGTTTTATTGCAGTCCATATGTCCTCCAGTTGAAGTTTTCCAAGAGAGTCCCCAATTTCGACGGGCACCACCTCCTGTTCGAGTGGAAAAAATGTTTGAACAAATACAGTCCCGATTTGCTGATGGACCTCCCCGCTTTCTCCTATGTCTTCTTCCTGATAGGAAGAATTGTGACATATATGGTCGGTTAATCTGTTATTATGTGTAATTGGGCTGTTCTGTGGTGCTACTGTTTTGTAATAAAAGCATGTTTGTTCTGTACCTCATTTGGTTGCTTAATCAAGCTTGGTAATGTATGTTTTAAGGTCCTTGGAAAAGAAAGAATCTTGCAGAATTTGGCATTTTCAATCAATGTCTTGCACCTACTAGAGTTAATGAGCAGTATATAATGAATGTTCTACTGAAGATTAATGCCAAGGTGAGCAAGACTATTAATTTGTGACATTTTCAGTTTCTCTCATCTGTTCATTTTGCTTATACTAACTGCCGTTGGTTTGAACCTCACTGTTCTGTTACATCCTGGATAGCTTGGTGGTTTGAATTCTTTATTGACTATCGAGCAATCACGCAACATGCCGTTGGTGTCAAAGATTCCTACAATAATATTTGGGATGGATGTGTCACATGGCTCTCCAGGACAGTCTGACATACCATCTATTGCTGCGGTAAGATGGTTCTTTCTTCACTTTCTGATGTGCAGGCATTTAGCTTGTAATGGAAATGTAAATGTAAATGTAACTTGTCTTATTTTTTAGAATTACCCCCAATTTGTTCAACTGTTGATTTGTTGTCCTTTTGTTTTCTTTCCAAACAAATCTCAGGTGGTGGGTTCTAGGAACTGGCCGCTATTTTCTCGTTATAGGGCTTCTGTTCGCAGCCAATCACCCAAGGTTGAGATGATTGATTCCCTTTTTAAACCAACACTTAAAGATGACTCTGGTGTAGTCAGGTGAAGTATCACACATTACTAGCATTTAGTTGGCATCTTGTCTAACTAAGCTTAGACGTTGATGTTTAACGCAATACAAATTATCCCCATTTCAGGGAATTGCTGTTGGACTTCTACAAGAGCTCTGGCCAAGTAAAGCCAGCTCAGATAATCATTTTCAGGTTTTTTATCTTCTGTTGTAGTCACTAACTTGTACTGAACTTACATATGGTCCAATCAAACTTTCAGTCTTTTGTTGATGCTGAAAATAGTGTCTGTCTTTCGAAGTCTTTCTTCAGCTCTTAAAAACTTTGAAGCAGAATATATCTAAATCTAAAACTTCTTAAACTGTATAATTTGGTTACAACAATAAGCTTGTCTCGTAAACCTTGTCTTTGGATGTCTTCATTCTATAATTGTCTCTTCTGCTGTTCTGGGTTTACTTATTACGTTTGTTTGAATGTCAATAAAGGGATGGAGTTAGCGAGTCACAGTTCCATCAAGTCCTCAATATTGAGTTGGAGCAGATCATGGAGGTTCGATGCAGTGGAATACCTTGTAGTTACATATTGTTAGTTTTACATGCTTTAGATTATGCATGGTTTCAACTAATATTTTTGTTGTCTTGTAATTTGTTCCCCAGGCCTGCAAGTTTCTTGATGAAAGTTGGTCGCCCAAGTTCACTGTAATCATTGCCCAGAAAAACCACCACACTAAGTTTTTTCAAGCTGGATCTCCGGATAATGTGCCTCCTGGTTGGTATTCTCGAAACTGTTCTGGCCTGCAATAAAACATTGTCTGCTATGCTAATTTATTCTTTCCTGTATGCAGGAACTGTCATAGACAATGGTGTTTGTCATCCAACAAACTATGATTTCTACATGTGTCCACATGCTGGGATGATAGTGAGTTCTATTTACTTCCTTTCTTCACATTGTAGTTCTTTTTTTCTCAAGTCATTTTGAGGGTTTAAGACGCATCTCTGATGCATTCATGTGTATTGAAAATTAGTTTCATGCTGTCTGAGACTTTCATATTTTGTCTGATGATTCAGGGGACAACAAGGCCCACCCACTACCATGTTCTCTTAGATGAGATTGGCTTTTCACCTGATGAGCTACAGGAATTGATTCATTCTCTGTCCTATGTGTAAGATTCTATGGCTTTATTGGTTCACTTTAACTGCAGTTTCGTACAGTACCTGTTGTTATAACTATCTTCAACTTTGCAGGTACCAAAGAAGCACGAGTGCCATATCTATAGGTAAGAAATGTTTCATCGCAATCGTTTGTCTTGATCTAAAACCTCTTTAAATGTTTATCTTTTGTTAATTTTTGTTTAGAATGTAGTACAATTAACCAAGTTTTTACCAAAATTAAGAGAGATTGAACATGCAGTGACTTTTCTCAATCTCCTCTGGGCATATTTTAGTTTTTGGTTTGATGTATTTATTATTGTTTCTACTTTTTGAGCTTTGGTGTTGTTGAGCTTGTGCTGGTGATATTCCAAGTATGATAATGAGATGCGGTTTTGAGATTGAAGAATCGCATGAGCATTCATTTTCTATTTTTTGAGTAATCGTTTGCATGATCTTCATGCAGTTGCTCCTGTGCGGTATGCTCACTTGGCAGCTACTCAGATTTCGCAATTCATGAAGTTTGATGACATGTCAGATACGACTTCAAGCCATGGGGGTGGTGTGACTTCATCTAGGCAAGCTCCTGTGCCTGAGCTTCCAGTGCTGCATCAGAATGTATGCAGTTCAATGTTTTTCTGCTGAAGTCTGAAGAATGTCACGATCATTTTCGTTTTCGTTATCGGCAAGCAAAAGTGGTTGGTTGATCTTTTCATGTATATATCGGGTAGGGGTAGCATGTAAAAGACTTGTAGTAGTTACATGCCCTTGCCATTTAGTTAATGGAACTTGGAAGGGCTTACGAAACTTAAGGCTAGTCCGCAGATCATCGGCAACTGGAACTGGATCCTCTTTTGTGGTTAGTAGGGAAGTGGTGTGGTGTGTAAACAGAACAGGTAGGAGTACTTAGTTTAGATGTCCTCAACGTTTTGTTATTGGGATCTGAGCTGGGAAGCTTGGTGCCAGCTACAATTTGAGGCCATCTTTCACCTTTTGTTAATGTGCTAAACTTTGCTTTGCTCATGTGCAAATCATCTTTGTATGTATGAAAATGTATCTCTCAGTTTTGTGGTAATCCGGCATTATAGTACCTTTACTTCAAATCATCTTTACCAAATTTAGGATGTAAAATTTTTAACTACTCTGATGAACCATTTAATTCTAAATAATAAAGAATTCTGTTTTCTAGAAATTATAATTGTAGAAAGTAAGAAGTTTCTGAAAATAATACCTACTGAGTTATATGATGAAAATTGGAAAATTGATGATGGTCAAAGTTAGATGTGTATTTCAAGATATGCTACCAACTACGAAAAAACTATAAAATCATTCGTATCAAATATCCGAAAAACACTTCACGTTTACTAATTTTAACAGTTCAAACCTTAATTTTAAAATTGTCGTAAGACTTGTTTGAGTCTTCTGAAAATTTACTTTAGATTTAACTGACGTAGAAATAAATTTATAACAAAATGACGGTGAAATTTTTTCATCTCTCCTTACACCATATAAACGAGAGATGACATAACCCAATAATAATAAAATAAAAAAATTAATATAATTCAAATAATTAATACATGCTCAATTATGCTTTACTGCATTTTCCAGCAATTTTTTGATATTATTTGAAAATTCTAAGATGCTTTATTGCATGTCCAATTTTTTTTTTACTTTTAATGAAAATTCAAAATTTATACTCCCTCTGGACCATATTAATTGACTTCCTGAAACAGTAACATTTAGTAAAACAAACACTAAAAAGTCAAGTAAAGTGTACAGTAACATTCCGTAGAAAAATGACGATTATTGCGATCCAGAGGGAGTATTACTTTTGGTTTAGATTAACATGATATGCATTTTAAGATATGTTGGGATTGATTTTACGTGAAAAAATCGGAGTACAAAGATGAAAATAATTTCATATCATTTTTTTAATAAATTAATTTTAAGAAAATTTTAAAATTAGAGTGTGATCCGTTAAAAATTAAAATTTACCTAAAAAGTAGTTAAAATTGCAAATAATTTGAAAAAAAAAACCTAAAATGACAAATAATATGGAACGGATGGAGAATATTTTCCTTTGTATTTGCCGAATCAAAAAAAAAAATTGTTCTTTTTTTTATTAGTCTTTGAACTGGCCTCCTCAAAATTTTCAATCCTCCTATGATGGTCATATATTCTATTTTCATTAATCCCTAATATTTGCAACCAAAGAATTTTAATTCATTCATAATAGTCCTTAACGCTCTATTTTTTCTACAATAATCTTTCATATTTGTTCCTAAAACTCTACTCGGGCTCCGCCACCACTAGTTAGATACTACTCTAGTTGTTTTTTATGCACGAGTTTATTAAGCAACAATCATAAGAAATAAGGTGAAAAAAACTAGTTATGAACTAAGTAGGATTGACCTAGAAATGCACGTAGGACACCAGACATGGGATGGTTTACACATTTTTTTTTTAAATAAACTGAAATTGTTTTCTTCTAGGTGAACTAGAGAGATGACCCTAAATGAGAAAGAAGAAGAGATGACCCACATTGAAGTCTTACCTTTGATTCAGTAGGCATGGCAAGACCGCTATCTATGAGAAATCATAAAACAACCAAAAGACAGTGCAAGAACTAGTGGGAGGGATGATGAAAAGGAAAAACAGGAAAAAGATGACAAGCCACTCAAAAAATTGTGGATACCAATCTGAATGATTGACCAACTGAAAACCCATTTAATCTGCACAAGGTTAACAACAATGAAGTGACCCTACGACCACAACACAACCGTTATACAACTCAAGACGTGGAATCATCATCTTGCCAGAAGAAACCACCTGAACCTCACAATACCATCAAATCATCCAAAATTGCAAGGTTCCTGGGGTCGAGCTCCTCGCTCCAATAAGCGGTTTCTTCTCCAAGCATGTAACTTTACAATGGCACCAAATAACTGAATGAGAACAAAGTACATCAGGTTTGTTAGAAGTCGAAGGACTTAACTCTTCTTTAAACCAGACCCAGAAGAAGGGTTATGCTCAAAACCCCCAGGAACAAAGACAGGAAGCTGGTTAGATGCTGAATCTCTTTTAAATCTAGACTCCAGCGGAATGTTCAATGTCAACCTCTGTTGGCCTTCTCGCCAACCTGAGCTGCCCTCACTTCTCAAGCCATCCCTAGCTGGGACACTCAAAAGTGGGCCACCAAAGAAAATGGAATCCCCTGTGTACATCAACTTCTCAGCTTGCTGTGCTGGTGCCTTGCCAGCTGAAGATGAAGACTCTTTTGGTTGAATTGCCTGCTTTCTATCATTATTATTTGATTCTGAAATGGGTTTTGGATATCCTACTAATGCAGTTGATCTGTTTCGATAATCAGAGGCCGACACAGGAACTGATATGTACCTTCCAGCATCTTGGTCCCAAACAACAGATGTCCTTTTCACATCCCTAAGAAGAGAAGTAGCCGATGTTGAAAGAAGTAGGGGATCAGTAGAACTTCCCTTCTGCATGATCTTTTCATCAAATCCTGACGTGGGATAGGATAACGGGTTGTTATCACTGGAGAAAGGTGTCTTGGAAGTTACAGGAGGATCAGGACCAAACCTAGGAACTGAGGTTGCTGGATTTAGACGACCTAAAGCTTGAAGTGGCGGTAGTGGGCTAAGTGTGACGGACTCATGAATGTGGCTTGGGCTACTAAAGCTACTAACACTCTGAGTCCCTGTTTCATACTCATCCCGACTACCTTGACTTGGAGCAAAAGAGTTTCCTAGTTGAGATGCTCTCAACTCATTCTTGATCTCTTTGTTTAACCCCATGTCAGTGCTCACGCTACTTCTTCTACTCAGATTGCCACTAGAACTATATTCAGTATCTGGTAAACGGCGATTATCAACTGGCTTTAGGACCGAGGAAGATGCCCTGGCCCTTGCTGCTGCTCTCATAGCCACAGTGGAATCTAACTTTGCAAGTTTCCAAGTACTAATCCGAACAGGCCTTGTCGGTACCTTGTTTCCTCTTTCCACAACTCCAGCTGCATCTGGGTCAACTGTAGATGGGACCATCCCAGGCTCCAGGTGAGGTACAACTTCATCCTGATGGCCAGAATATAATTTGAAATACACAAAGGTCAAAGATTGTTCAAAACGAAGACTTGAATGCTTTGTAAAGAACTTTTGGCCTCAACCTTAATTTTAATAGGAAAACAAAACAAAGAGATGAACAAATGGCAAGTGATGCTTCTATCAGTATTCGCAGAAGTGCCCACAAATCCCTTGTAGTATTAACAGACAAAAAGGACATTAAGTAACCGTGGCGGTTTTTTTTGTGCGAAGTACCATTCCGTACTGGTAAACTAGAAACTCTTAATTAATCCAAAGGTAGCACAATAACATACTAAATAAGAACAAGTTAGTAACTCTCTCTCGTGGTGTCACGAGGATCTGACCTAATAGTGTGTCTCCCCCTCAACCATAAGTTGACATACAGGCAAAGCAAGTATGGGAAAACCACAGACAGCTTTTCTTCAAATGGAGAAAGACCATGTTCTATTAGATGTCGAATGACAACCACTTAATGAACATTGGGAAAGAATTCAATTCAGAAGACTAAAAGATACCTAATCCACGAGATAACTACCCTTATTGTTTTATCCCCATGTAGCCAATGAGAAAGATAGAGAACTGCATAGGACTTGTATATTACACTTACACAGCAGATCCATTCAACACCGCAAATTCAGAAGAATAAAAGTTTTTCACCATTTTGAAGGAAGTTTCTTCACCACCAGTGACTATCATGCATCAATTGATCTCAGTACTGTCAGCAACCTATCTATATGAGAAACCTACACGTGATTGTTCACAAGGAACACTATATGCTCTTTCAAATGATTACAACTAAAATGGTAATCCAGTCACTAAAATATAGTACCTGATAGTCCACGAATACCCTGGGAGGGGTACACCATGCCCCTTTATACTGTAGGCCAAGAGAACTCCCCCCACTAAACCCTGTTGTAGCAGATCCTGAAGGTGAGTATAAAATGTTTGGCAGTTCTTCATCGATAGATGCTCCACCAGGATCACTCATTGCTCTCATTGCCACAACGTACTCATAGGTTGTAATACCCTAATTTCAAAATAATAAAGATAAATGTACAAGCCACTTCTAAGCAGTTTTTTCACGCATAACTAGGTAATGCAAATGGTGACTTTGTAACTTAGTAGTAAGTAAAATTTCCACAAAAAAGGAAAAAAAAGGAAGCAAAGGTTATACTTTTAATTCCTCTGTTCTGCCCAGTCAATTACAGCACTGCATAGGGTATTTATTGCAAAAGAACTTTCATGAATAATGTCCTAAAAAAGTTTACAGTACAGCATAGGATAGGGCAGATACATAACTTATATTTGTACAATAACTTATTCTGTGTATTAAGTTATTGGTGGCACTAAATTGCTAAAAATGTGCCCCTTCTGAAATCGTTTCCTTTTCAATTTGCTTATTATACACGTGATGGAAAACTATTGATATGTCACAGATGTGATTCTAAACTCCAAAATGTAGTTTATTAATTTCAACTTATTATCCTCATCCATTTTTCAATAATCAACAAGACCCCCACAGAAAATGAAGACAATATCCTGTTCTGAGGCCACTAACCTTTCTTATTAATATCATGTGGAAAAAGAACAGCTCACCCAAAGGTATACAAGCCAGGATTGAAACTGCAGTACAAACAGCCTGCAGAAATTGAACCGATATAAAAAAAAAATATGTCGAAACATTTGGAAGAAATAAAAAGATTCCAGGCTTGTCTATGGGACTGTAAATATACCTACCACAACTGTCGCAAAAGGAGCTCGAGAGAAGCCGTTTCCTAGCGTATCAACAATTTCAGCATCCATGCTTTTCTTGTTGACAAAGCAACGAACGAGAACAGCTATGCCAACGCCAGCCTCAAACACAAGCTAATTCACACAACCAGAAGGAAGAGAATTAAATATTAGAAAATCATTTTGTTCAAAGAGCCCCAATGAAAGGAAAAAGAAAAGCTAACAAAAGCAGCACTATAATACATACCCAAACAAAACTAGTACCCATGAGGGAAATAAAAGTAACATAATTTCTGTATCCCACACAATTATTAAGCCACTGCAGGCAAACAGTAGATTGAAGTAAGTGTCAAGGAACAACATATTTTGTTGACTTCTACACAAGTTTAAGATAACTCAACACGTGTGATGGCATAAAAAACTTGGACCAATTTGATGCTGTACCCGACAATGGTGATCAAAACCATCAACACATTTATCACAACTTCGACAGTGTTTGCTGAACTTGCGCACCTGCAAAATGAAAATGTTCAATGGTCAATAAAAAAACCAAGGGGAAATTCAACACAAGATTATCTGGATTGTAATATCAAAGATGAAAAAGCAATCTATAGTTAGACAATTAAATAACAACAACAACAACAACAACAGAGTCTAGCAACTACAAGATGCTTTTTTACACTTTATGGAATATTTGTAGAGGATATAACGAGATCACTACAAGTATAAGATCTACTTTCCAGGAATAAGCTTAGGTTCCATTTATGCCAACAGTCTCTCTGGACAATATCAGAGTTATGAGATACAGACAAATTGCAGAACTATTATAGCGTTAGACCATGAAGGGTATATTAGTAACAGACCTGAGCTAACAAAATTTCATGCACTTATTACCTCTGTCAATAATAACATCAGATGTAAGAAATGCCACAATGCTCTTGTTATATCATAATACCTCAGCATCGCACAATGTACAAAACAGAGCATCTTCAACAGAGCCCTGTTGCTCAGCTGCTCCTTCATGTTTGCAGCAATCTTCATGAACAAACAACGCACAGAAAATTCCTCCAACATTGCAACAAGAATTTCTGGTTTGTGGCAGCACACCATTATCTACTTTCACGATACCTTCTACCGACCCTTTCTTGCTGGAATTACCTACAGCTATGGAACTTCTGGAAGCTGATGAAGGGGAAGAATGTATTGCACTGCCAGTATCATCAAACTTTCTGGGTAGAGTTTTCGCTGAAAACCCATTATTTAAATTATCTTTACTCGTTGTACGGGGATTATTGAATTTATGCATAATACCAGGATCGGCAGGGTTAATTGCAGTACACCGAACATACAAAATAAAAACAAGGAGAACCTGCAATGCCATAACAGGAATCACGAAAACAGGTCAGAAAAGAAATAAAATATTAATAGTTTTATATGATAAAGGCAACTGAAGACCATTCAATCCTTCTACCCCTTCCCAAACTTCCCACCTCTCAGCCCACTACCCCCTCCTCTAAAATGGCCGTCTACTATAGAGATAAGTATCATACACTGCATACAATTCAGGAACATCACTCAATTTATCCTAAATTCCTAATACTTTAAGTTTTAGCACTTCCACATATCCCTCAATTAAAACCAGATACCAAACCATTTCTTTTACTTCTATAATATCTTAACATTATTAACAAAATGCATCTTATGCAAATCATTAAATCATAAATACATTTTTGTGACTAAAAGCAATTGCACAATTGACAGACAATATTCAAAGATGTTGTAGGAAACTTTAACAAATAACGAAAAGATGATTGGACATTTGTGCTAGACTTTAAAGTCTTAACAAATAGAATTAAAAGTTGAAATAAGAATATATTAAGTGGTTATCTTAATTCTATACCCTAAACACCAAATGCTGATGCTCTTTGCACTGAAACACATATTTAACCAGTGGAATAACAAATATACTTGAATCATATAAGACTAAGCACTTATTTCATAAAATTTGTACAAAGAAATTAACAAGTTCACATACCACTGGAGAGTAAGTAGCAATCAGTGTGTATTCCCAGATGTGGCCTCCAAGGAAAGGCGCAAAGAATGCATAAAATGCAATCACTAATAAGCAGAACACAGTAATTGCAACAACCTATAAAATAAAAGCGTCAATATTTAGAAAATAAAGTATAAGTAACTACAAAAAAACATATATGAAAGAACATAAAAAGCAAGAGAGAGAGAGAGAGTTATGTAGAATGAAAGATTCTCAAGAGTATAAAAAAGACAATTGAGCTATAAAACGCTGATAGGAAAGTTCAATCATAATATTCCTGTTCTATAGAATAAATAGATACTGTACAAAATAATTACTCTTTCCAGTTTTGATAATATAGTTGACAAGATACTTTCATAAAAATACTTCACAGCCATAACCTGTATTGCACCTTTTCATGACCACTTAGAAGTTTCTAGATTGTTTTTCCCCTTTCTGGGATCACTGATTTTTAGAATTTAGTGAACAATATGAGAAAATGTTCTTCCTTGGCATAATTCAACTTTGGTTCAAGCACTCACCCAAGTCCTCAAGTTATCGGGAAAAGCAACAATGAGTTAACTACTCCCCACTCTCTACTTTCTACTTTGGAGCAGTCCTGTAGTACTCCTATTGTACAAATACTCGATCGATATAAGGGATCATGTTAAATGTGATACAAGAAGCAGCAAGAAGAGTAAAATTTTCACGAGTTGAAGGAATTTTCACAGTAGGTAGTGGCATGCAGAGGAATAGTCAATGGATAACATAGTGAAGGTTAGACATATGGCTGGAAGAAGAATTTGGGTAATCTGATCATCGAAGGCCACTAGCTATTAATTCAACGGTGCATCTGATCCCTTGCATCTGACGTTCCTTAACTCTCACCACAGTCATCACCACAGGCTAGGGTTTTGCTAACTCCCAGCCCCACTTTGGGGAAAAGAACTCAGCAACAGAAAAAGGACATTGCAACTCGAACTGAATGTAGAGACACATCATCTCAGCCTAGACGGACAATTGCAGTACTATTTCAAAACCCTTATTGTTAAGTTCTACTGATCTGGAAGCAGAACAACTCAAAATTCAGTTTCCTCAGGCAACAAACAGCTGGATAGTTAAACCCTAAATGACCCACATGCCCACCCACACCCCTCAGTTTTTATAGAAGGAGAATTAGCATGAGGTGAGCATAACAGGCATCAGAACACCAAGAGCAAAAAAACTAAAAAAGGGCATGAAATATATTCCAGTGCATAAGTCTTGAGAGATGTCCCAAAAGAAGAATTAGTTATTTTGAATAAACCCTAAGCAAAACAAATGAAAGTTGGGAAAATTGGGAAAATGATGGAGTTTAAAGTCTCAAAAAGAGGAGAGATTGATGAAGGTAGTACCTGAAAGGTGTGTGCTGGTAGTTGCCATCCATGTTTCCTCGCCATAGCTGCCCCAATCCACACCTCCAGAAACCCAAAACCTCTTAAGAGAGGGAGAAAGAGGAGTGAGTCTCACTTGCTTTGAGTAATAACAGTAAAACCCAAAAAAAAAGAAAAAAAGAAAAGAAAGATACCAAAATTAAGAATTTAGGAAGTCAACATTCAGTCTTTATTGGGTTTGCATTCGGTCTCACTCACAGGCGAGTGGCAGAGTTTAATGAGAAGGGAAAAACATGTAAATTACGAATGGAAGAAAGAAAGGAAAAGGGATAAGAAGAGGACAAAAAATATACAGAGGAAAAAGTGTAAGAACTAAGGAGGAGGAATGTCTAAGAAAACGTAATACTGTAACAAAACGCACACGCACTGACGAAAGCTCATATTAAAAAAAACGGGGAAAAACAAAGCGTAAAGCGTGAAAGCGTGAAAGCGTGAAAGCGTGAAAGCGTTGACAGAGAGGTATTATTAGGTGATTAGTGAGTCACTGGGAATCCAATGATGATACTTAACCTGCCCTTGCCATCCGACACCAGACCAAACCGAACTAAAATACTAAATTCTAGGATACTTAACCTGCCCTTGCCATCCGACTTAAGCTGTTGTGGGAGGAAATGAGAATAAATGGAGGGAAATTAAAATTTTAATTCATGTGTTTCTATTTTAACCCCTTAGATTCATCTTTTTAATGGTAATCAATTAAATATAAAAGTAAATCCACTCATCATTTTTTCTCTCATTTTCTCTCTCCTTAAAATGACACCCATACAAAGGAAATAAAAAATTATTTCCTTCCTCTCCTTTCCTTTCCTTTACCTCGTTAAATTTTTCCTCTTTTCCTTTGTGCACTTTAGTTCCCATACTAAGCAGAAGATTCTTTTTCATACACCATTGGGGTGTGTTTGTATTGAGGGGGAAAATTAGGTTAAATTTTAAAAGGTTAAAAATTTTAAAGTTGAAAGAATATTAAGGGATTTAAGGTAATTTGGTCAGTGATTCATACTTCATGTGAGTTGATGGGTTTTATTTAGTTGAGGTTGAATATGAAGTACCGTGAATCTTTGAGAGTAATTTGAAACTAGCGGGTCCTGTTAAGGACTATGAAAAACTTCATTTCAAAGAGAGATTGTCGAACTCAAACAGTGGGCTTAATGGTATTTTGTTCGAAGTAAATGACATCACCGAAGTGCAAAGAGAGAAACAAACATCAATGACCAATAATAATTGAAGTTGTAAAATGGCGAGTCAGATCAAACCGATAACTTCAACGCTATTTGAAATCAATCTATAAAGTGTGCACCATATGCCCAACTTGCGATTTAATTATAAAAACTGAAAATAAAAAGAGAAAAATAAGAATGGGGTGATGAGAGGGAGGGGGTGAAAAGGAAGAAATATGCTAAAATAAGAAAAGTGAGAAAAAGAAAGTAGAGAGAAATGAAAAGGGAAGAAAGCTACTAGGGAAAAACACCACTTCATCATAAATTTACAATGATGATATTACATTGTTAGTTTTTTTCTCATACTTCTAAAAACCTCTTAATTAAATTATATTGTGAGATAAAATTTAATTTAATATATTTTTTTTGTAAAAAAAATAGTAGAAATTATATTAAAAATCAATTTTATGTTTTCTTTTAATGCATGAACGAAGAAGACTATGGAGAGAAGAAAAAAAGGACAAATTATGGCGGGATGAGTTTAAAATAAATAATTAGGTAGTCGTACTCGTAAGTATACACGCGTGGCACGCGCCACGCGTGTGAGTAGTGAGAAAAGGAGGCCGACTGGCGAAATGCGTAAAAGGATTAGAAAAGGGGGAAGAGAAACAGGAACTTACCAAAACGACGGAATTTCTGAAGGGAATTAAAAAGCGCAACGCGCTCCGAAGAAACAACGAAAGAAGCGGAGACGGAAGCGAGTGAGAAAAAGCGAGTGGAGTTGGCTGTCCGAGCGGCCGGCGAGTGAGAGATACAGCGAGTGACCAATTTCCACCATTTTTTCCTTTCCTTCATTTTTATTTTTATTTTCTCTAAAAAAATAGAAAAAAAACCTCACAAACCCTAATCTCCCCGTTCTCTATCATCAATTACCAGACGCGCCAATGTTCCCCACTCGCCTTTGATTTTGGTTTTTGGCGGATCTCTGAATCCTAAAAAGGTACTATCTCTTTGTTTATCTGTTCTAGTAATTTTGCTCAAATTCTGTATTTTTTATTTTTTTTTATTTTTTGGCTTTGGGCTTATTCCTTTAATCTGTCATTAAATGACTCATAATTTAGGTCACTTATTTATTGATATCATCTTCATTAATAGTATGATAAAAATGACGTTGTATTTGGAAGTAGAGGCCAACACTGCTGCTGGGTGTATTTATTTTATGCAGCTATCTATATCTGTATGTGTATGTACTGGCACCAAATGTGGAGGAAGTGCCACTCTTGAGTGCTGTCAATTGATTGTTGCTTGTCTAGTGGAGCTGCAGAAATGACTGTTAGTTGATGACTTTCCCTTAATTGTTGCTACTGGTTCTTGAATTTTGATTTCGGCTGGCTATGTGTCCAGACAAATTCTTTAGCTCATTTCATATAAAATCACATATTTTGCTCTGGATGGAATCATGTTCACTCCCGCTTACGAACCTACTGGGGTTCTTGACATTGGCTCTGCCCGATACCCATGTAATTCGTTGCTTCTTTGTAAACAGAATCTACCTTTGTATGTTCAGCTTAAGCCATGTATTTCAGAACCATCTGTTAGTCTAATCCTGCTATAAGGTTTGGAGCCCATCTTGGATTTTGTGTTGTTGCATATTAGTCATATAGATACAATCTGTCTTTAATCAAAGTAGAACTGCCAAAGACTTACATGTCGAGAAGGGATGGAATATGTTGTTGTAGCAGTAAATTTGAAAAGTTATGTTGTTCGACCTCTACCCCAAGAATGGTATTGTATACTTTGCTTTTTGCTTACCAAAAGTAGGACTCTATAGCAATATTGTTCTTGACTAAGGACTATAATATTAGGAGTTAAATATGCTAGGATTGCTTAATTAAGCTGCTAACTGCTGTTCCCCTTGATCAGGTTAAGGATAAACAAGCATAGCCATTTAATGCTTCTTTAGTAAACATAAATATTTGTAAGACACAGTTCTCGTTCAGGGATTAGCAGAACAAGGGCGATCACTGGAAGTTCTCACCTTAGCAAGATGTAGGGTTCTAGAGTTTCTGAAGTTTTTCAGACCAGCCTTTTCTCTTATATTTGTATCCAAAATATGCTGTGTTAAATAGAAACTAATTATTTCCGATTATGTGGCCTATCTCTGAGGAGTTGGAAAATTCCTGTTAGAACAGAATTGTTTGTGCTAAGTTATTGTGTTTTTTTCTTTCAACTCAACTTTTTGATGTGAAATATTCTGCACTGTAGCAGGGACATATCTTCTTCACTATGAACACTATTTGGTTTTATCCTGGTGTTGTCTCTTTTATGGAATCGGTTGAACAATTGATCCAATACCGGCTTCAATATGTTATGCGATTAGAGTTATTATGATCAGGTTTATTGACACTGATGTATAGTGTCTCACAGTAGTTGATAAAGGCAGTCTGCTTCAGCTTATTTTTTCCTTTATGAGGCAGTTTGTTCTGCTGATACCATATCAGAGTTTATTGCTTTTCACATGACACAAATATGGAATATTTCCTATTCTCGTCAAGAATTGAATACATATTGTTACTCTATTTCATTTGCATATTTTCTAATAGTTTTAGGAAAAACTGCCACTTTGACGTTTGCATAGTTTTTGCGGAGAAGTCCAAATGTTGTCCCTGGTGATTCAATCCCTCTTAATGGACTTGCAAATTTCACATTTAACTATTAACAGTTATTATCTAATTTCTCTTGCTAAACTAGGCATTCTAACAATACAAAAACCAAAGAATACTGGAAAAGTTCAAGGCCAGAAAAAGGGACTAATCATAGAGTTAGCGAACACATGCAGCTGGAGGGCACATGCACGTTACGTTTCTTTTACACTTCAACCAATATGCGGTACATGGTTTTGAGTTCTTTCTCAAATTGGCACTTATTCTTTCCCATAATATTACAATCTTGAGCAAGAGCAAGCTATTTAGAGTCTTCCATGGATTTTGAATGTGATACTCTTTTGCTATATAAAGTTGATTTATTTGTTCTTATGTTGCCATGCGGCATCTTGCCTGATTGGATATTTTCTTTTACATAATATTAGTAAACTGTTTTACATTTTGTGCCCAAGTCATAAAACACACTTTGACAGTCTAATGAGGTTATTAGGGCAGTTTGGACATAATGTGTTTCCATTAATCATTCCAAAGCATTCAGCTAATGTCTTGTGTCCACAGCAAGGATAGCCTCTCATCCATAAAATAACGGTAAGGAAATGCCTGTATAATTGAAATATAAGAAAAATAAAATCATCTATCATAGGGAAATGAGTGAGATACCTTCAAATATAGAAAACTTAAAGCAAACGTTGAGAATCTAATTTTGTTTTATCACGATAGATCTCCCTCTCCTGTAGTTCTGGCTAATGTTTTTATATGAATGATCTAAATCCTTGTGTTAATAGTATTCTTTTGGTGTGTATGTATTGTGTAATGCACAAGTTATAGTCTACTTACCTTAGTTTCTACTGATAATGTAGGTTATTTAAAAGTGGTTTTCCATTTTCCTTTCAACCTCTCAGCTTTGTGGACAGTGGCATTTAGTAGAAGTTGGTATTACATTGTTATCATGGACATAGATCTAAGACTGCCTTCTGGTGATCATGATAAGGAAGATGAAGGACCAAATGGAATTGATAATATGTTGACTGATGACAAGCTGCATAATGGAGATGTAGATGCTGGAAACATTGTTGATGTTGCAGAAGAGGCACATTGTATTGAAGGTGAAGATGTGATTTCTCCTACCACAGTTATGGTATTCAAAGAGGACACAAATCTGGAGCCACTTTCTGGTTTGGAATTCGAATCACACGGGGCAGCTTATTCTTTTTATCAAGAATACGCTCGGTCTATGGGATTCAACACTGCGATACAAAATAGCCGTCGGTCAAAAACATCTAGAGAATTTATTGATGCAAAGTTTGCGTGTTCTAGGTATGGAACCAAGCGGGAGTATGACAAGTCTTTTAACCGACCTCGTGCTAGACAAAACAAACAAGACCCAGAAAACGGCACTGGCCGAAGATCCTGCTCAAAGACAGATTGCAAAGCATGTATGCATGTGAAGAGAAGGTCAGATGGAAAATGGGTCATTCATAGTTTTGTGAAGGAGCACAACCATGAGCTTTTACCTGCACAAGCTGTAAGTGAGCAAACCAGAAAGATGTATGCTGCAATGGCTAGGCAATTTGCTGAATATAAAAGTGTTGTTGGTCTAAAAAATGATCCCAAAAATCCGTTTGATAAGGGCCGGAATTTGGCATTGGAAGCCGGAGATGTGAAGAGCTTACTGGATTTTTTTACACAGATGCAGACTATGAATTCCAACTTCTTTTATGCCATAGATTTGGGTGAAGATCAACGTCTGAAGAGTATATTTTGGGTTGATGCCAAAAGTAGGCATGACTACATTAATTTCTGTGACGTTGTCTCATTTGACACTATCTATATTAGAAATAAATATAAGATGCCTCTTGCTCTTTTTGTAAGTGTGAATCAACACTATCAATTCATGTTGCTTGGATGTGCTCTGTTATCTGATGAAAGCTCGGCAACTTATTCATGGCTAATGCAGACATGGTTGAGGGCAATGGGTGGACAAGCCCCAAAGGTTATTATCACGGACCATGATAAACTCATAAAACCAGTTATTTCTGATGTCTTTCCAAATGCTCGTCATTGCTTTGGTTTATGGAGCATTTTTGGGAAGGTTTCTGAGAATCTAGGTCATGTAATAAAGCAGCATGAAAACTTCATGAAAAAGTTTGAAAAGTGCATCTTCAGGTCGTGGACATATGAAGAGTTTGATAAAAGATGGTGGAAAATTCTTGATAGATTTGAACTCAGAGAAAATGAATGGGTGCAGTCACTGTATGAAGATCGTGAGCAATGGGCACCAATATACATGAGGAGTGCATTTTTGGCTGGGATGTCAGCTCTTCAGCGAGCTGAGAGTGTAAATTCCTACTTCGATAAGTATGTGCATAAGAAGACCACTGTTCAAGAGTTTGTGAAACAATATGAAACAATTCTACAAGATAGATATGAAGAGGAAGCCAAAGCAGATTCTGATACATGGAACAAACAACCTACATTAAAATCACCCTCACCTTTGGAAAAAAGTGTTTCAGGGATGTATACACATGCACTATTCAAAAGATTTCAGGTTGAAGTCTTGGGTGTGGTGGCTTGCCATCCTAAAATGGAAATCCAAGATGAGAGCAGCGTTACTTTTAGAGTTCAAGATCTGGCAAAGCAGCAAGAGTTCACTGTCATGTGGAATCAAGTAGGGTCAGAAATCTCTTGCATATGTCGACTATATGAGTACAAGGGTTATCTCTGCAGACATGCATTGGTTGTTCTCCAAATGTGTCAGCAGTCTGCTATTCCATCTCAATATATCTTGAAACGTTGGACAAAAGATGCAAAGAACAGACACCTTTTGGCTGAAGAACCTGAACAGGTACAATCTAGAGTGCAAAGGTACAGTGATTTGTGTCAAAGAGCATTGAAATTGAGTGAAGAGGGATCATTGTCTCAAGAAAGTTACAGTATTGCTTTTCGTGCTCTAGACGAAGCTTTTGGCAACTGCATCAATGTGAATAATTCAAACAAAAGTCTTGCAGAAGCTGGTACATCAGCTCCTCTTGGTCTTCTTTGCATTGAAGAAGATAACCAAAGTAGGGGAATGAACAAACCAAACAAGAAAAAAAATCCAACAAAGAAAAGGAAGGTTAGTTCTGCTGATGCTTTGCATGTTTAATTTCACGTTCTAGCACTATTTGTTAGAAATGACCCGCGTCATGAACCGCAGGTAAACACTGAGCAGGAGATTATGACCGTTGGGGCACAAGACAGCTCGCAACAAATGGTTTGTCTTCTGCTTTATGGTTTTTCAACCTATCCCAAAAAATAAGAAAGAACCAAGGATGTAGTCGTCGATTTCATACTATGTTACTGTCAAAAGATGAGCTTGTGTTTCTGGCTGCCCTCTGTGTGAAAATGTGATTGTCACCATGTCATTCTGATGTAGCATTAAAAAGAAGTCATTCTGATGTTACTCTTTCAGTGCACAGGGTGATGTGTCAATGATAGCGAGTTGACTAATGGTGTTTTGTTTCAACTGGAATTTTCAGGAGAAATTAGGCTCAAGAACTGCACCTGTCGATAGCTATTATGCAAGGATGGTATGTTCTATGATCCTGGTTGTTTGCATGATTATGATGCAGTGAAATGATTATTTTCTTTTCACTTGGAGTTTTATGTTTTATTAGGTTCCATTAAACCTGATGGCTCCAACACGTAATACTTATTATGGGAATCAACAGACGATCCAGACCCTGGTATGGCTTATAAAATATGACGTTAAAGAATTTCTTAGCCATTTGTATCAAGTGATTGAGCATTGTACTAATCTGGAATGTGGATTTTATATTTTAGGGGCACCTGAGCTCAGTAGCTCCAACCCAAGATAGTGGTTATTACACTCCTCAGCAAAGCATGCATGGGCTGGTATTATATCAACTGAAGCTGTTTGTATATTTCTAGGTCTTGTGATTCTGATTGTGGGTATTTATTTTTGTTGTTCCTCATGCTGGCAGGGTCAGGTGGATTTCTTCCCCACAACTGCTAGTTACGCATATGGAATTCGGGTATTTTTTTGCTAAATTCTGCGTTTTGGAAAGGAAAGGTTTTTGTTGTTTTTAGATTTTTTTTTATATACCTTGTTTTTATAGCAGGATGACCCAAATGTGAGAACTGCTCAGCTTCATGATGATGGGTCCAGACATGCATGAAGTCCACCTTTTCACTGTAAGTGCAGTCTCCATCTGAAAATATATATCTTGCATCAGGGGCAATTGAAATTATGTAATCTATTGATTTCTTTTGTAGATGTAAGACGAAAGAATACAGTGATTGTGTAGCAAGAAAGAGTTACTGAAGTTGTAAAGAACGAAAGAAATGTGAACTTAACTAAAGTCTGTAAAATAGTGAATAATAGTCTTGATTGAAGCACACCCCCACCCTGTGATTGGCAGATGCCGGTGCGAACCACGGCACTAATATGTATATTGGGGGGGGGGGGGGGGGGGGGGGGTGGGGACTGGATGGTGCCTGCTGGGTTGGTAAAAACTCGATTCCACTTTCACTTTCATCATAGCTTTCTATCTATTTGGTATTTGGGAGCCTACTGGAAGGAGATGTTATGTTCTGTTGTTGCACCTCTTGGTGAAGTAAGTAGCTGAATTTGGGTGCCATTGCATCTGATTCCAAGATTTTTCAGGTTTGTTTAGGATAAATAAAGACGAGATATGGAAAATACAATTAGTGAAATTAGAAGCTAACTATACCTCTCAGCACAAGACTAATGAGCAACCTAGCGATCAGCAAAGTCACACCTATCTCCAAGCACATGACTAGAGATCAACCTAGCTATTTGGTAAAGAAAGGGTAAAAGGTAATTCTAGTTTTACTTCGTGTTCATTTAGGGATACCAGGATTTTTGACGTTAGGAGGGGAGGAGGAGATAAACTTAACAATATCAAAACTAAACTCTTTTTAAAAAATATACATCTCATGTCTTCAAAATGGTTTCCTTGTCTTGTGCTTGGAGAAATGTGATCGGCCATAGGGGGTTTGGGCATAGGCTTGGGCCAGCAACCAGCTTGTATCAGCTACTATACCGCTGCCAGCCTAGTGTGATACCGCCAGGCTCCTATTTGGCCGAGCGGTATTAGGCTGGGGGGCGGGATGCCGTCAGTATTGGTTGTGAAAGCCGAGCGGCATACCGCTAGGCTGGAGAGGGATGCCGCCAGCGCTAGGCCTTGGCCTGAGCTGGCTGAGGCTTGTGCTGAGGTTGGCCTTGGCCCGTGCTGCCGAGTCTTGATGTTCGAGTATTGGACCTTGGATTGAGGCTCTCATTATCGTATCACAGTTACAAAACACCAAACCACCACTAGGGAATCAAGAAAATCAAAGGCGCGAGTTACTTTATCCCTACAAATGACGACATAACATCCCGCAGATACAATTGAGATTACTATAGATCCGTATCCAATTTATTTAAACTTGATTTTTTTTTTATTCTACTATAAAAAAAAATCCAAAATAGTGGACCGAATCAATATAGTATATAGTTCAATTAAATCTATAACTTTTTAGGACTGTAAAATCTAAAAAATCCAACATATTTTCAACAAAAAAAATTATGATAAAAAAAATCTAGAAAAAAAAAGATATTTGTAGCTTAGTGATGGATGTCAAACCGTCAAAAATAAATATAAAGTACAACTCACTATTAAGAATAAGTTAATTTGTAAATAGCAAGTAAGAGGTTAGATCCATAGGAAATACTAGTATGATTTTCGTGTAAACTTGCAAAGATAAGGATTAACACTTATGTGGAATTGGGGGGTTTTTGGTCTAAAACTAAAAAACTGAAAAGTAAATAAAGCAATTAAACAATCCAGGCCAAGAATGATTCCCCTTCTCAAATAACCTAGGCAAAGTATAAATAGTCTTATCTGTCAATAATATCTCTATAAAAGAAATAAAATAAATAAATCTTAATTAAACTCTAAATTGTATCTAATCACTCTTCCTTTCCAATTAGAAGTCTGCAAGGCCGAAATAAAGAAGAAAAGATGTCATTCCAACTCTTCTGCAGGTAGAATCAACAATCATAATCGCATTAGACATCTTCCGCAAGTATTGCTCGAAATCTTCTGCCAGCCAAGAGGGATCATTCTTGCCTAAGAGACTGACCAAGAATTATGCCTGTATGGTGACTCGCCTTGACCAACAGACAAGCCAAGAAAAGTGTATGTTTTCATATTGTTCAGAATTGACCCGATTCTGCTGCTTTTCTTCATTTGTCTTCCAAATCTGTTTCCTGCAATAATCATGGAATTCATACTGAAA
The DNA here is from genome assembly GCA_963691705.1 of Viola odorata. Classification (NCBI taxonomy): domain Eukaryota; kingdom Viridiplantae; phylum Streptophyta; class Magnoliopsida; order Malpighiales; family Violaceae; genus Viola; species Viola odorata. Next base: position 15,346,258 of record OY829540.1, on the reverse strand, counting down.
TTAATAGAATTACCATCCGAAAATGCATGAAAATAAGTAGTAAAGCCACTACAATTTAAGCTCAATCACTTAGATCAAATTATATATATATAGAGAGAGAGAGTGCGACTTTTGTATCTTACTCTCACTCCTAAAAGTAAACACATTTTGTTTAGCTAAGTTGGAGTATATAAAATAAAAATAAATAAAAATAATACATTATTATTATTATTATGTCACATCGAATTATTATTGGATTAGAATTAGATAGATCCATATTTGATTTGTTGGAGAAATGGATAAATTTATTGGAATTCTGATCGAATTAATAGAGGGCAATAGTTGATCCGTATCCGCTTAGTTCGGATTCGGTTCGAATCAGATTCAAATTAAAAGTTGATTCATTGACAATCCTAATAACAGTTCATCATAAATTAACTTTAATATAAAAAAACTGCATTTATTTAGGTAACAATAAAATCTGGGATGAAAAAGAAATCCATGATTCAATACAATTACACTTTTTATAGTTTATAATTCCATTACATCATAAATCTACAAGAAAGATGAGAGAGAGAGAGTTTGTATGGGATTGAATCAGAAATCTATATAAAAAAAGGTTTAAAAACTAAAACTTAATTGAATCATAATTCAGATGAAGATCCCGTTGCATTACAAAATCAGTTTTGTAATGACAAATGAAGAATAATGATTTCTTGCCATTAAAACAAAGGGTATACACATATATATAGTTTGTACACTATACTCTATTTCTACGTATACGTACACCGTATACATATACAAATACATACACTATTCTAACACTCCCCCTCAAGCTGGAGCATAGATATTAATCATGCCCAGCTTGTTACAAAGATAGTTCACTAGAGGACATGAGAGAGCTTTTGTAAACAAATCACCCAGTTGTTCTCCTGTCTTCACATACTGAGTGGAGATGAGGTTCTCCTGAATCTTCTCACGGATGAAGTGGCAATTCACTTCAATGTGTTTAGTTCTCTCATGGTACACTGGATTTGAAGCAATGTGAAGAGCAGCTTGATTATCACACCAGAGCTTTGATGGAGATGAATGAACCATACCAACCTCAGCTAGAAGTTGCCGCAACCACAAAATCTCACAGGAGGATTGTGCCATTGCTCTGTATTCAGATTCTGCACTAGATCGCGATACCACATTCTGCTTCTTGCTCCTCCATGAGATCAGATTCCCACCAACAAAAACACAGTAGCAGGTTATTGACCTCCTATCAATCTTAGACCCAGCCCAATCAGCATCTGCAAAACAATCTATCCGTGTGTAACCATGATTACTGTATAGTATCCCGAGACCAGGTGCCCCTTTCAAATAACACAAGATATGCTCTAGAGTTTCCCAATGCTTATCTGTTGGAGCAGACATGAATTGACTGACAACACTAACCGCGAATGTGATGTCAGGACGAGTCACGCAGAGATAGTTTAGTTTCCCAACTAATCTCCTGTACTTCTCGGGATCATTAAACGGGTAACCATCATCTTTGGTGAGATGGACATTTGGAGCCATAGGGGAACTACAGGGCTTGGCTCCCAAATTTCCTGTTTCTGCAAGAAGATCAAGAACATACTTTCTTTGAGATAAGAAGATACCTTTGTTGCTCCTGGAAACTTCTATCCCTAGAAAGTATTTCAGCTGATCCAAGTCTTTTGTACTAAACTTGGTATGCATGAAAGATTTGAGGGAAGAGATCCCAACACTATCATCTCCTGTAATAATAATGTCATCCACATACACAACAAGTAAAATAATACCAGCAGCAGATCTTCTATTGAAGACTGAATGATCACACTAACTCTTTTGCATACCAAACTCTAAGACTACCTCACTAAACTTGCCAAACCAGGCACGAGGACTCTGTTTTAGACCATATAGTGCTTTCTTCAAGTCATAAACTTTCCCACACCCCCCCCCCCTAAGCAACAAACCCAGGTGGTTGCTCCATATAGACTTCTTCCTGTAAGTCGCCATGAAGAAAAGCATTCTTGATGTCCAACTGATGAAGGGGTCAGTCCCTGGAGGCAGTCAGAGAGATGAACAAGCGAACAGAGGATAACTTGGCAACAGGAGAGAAGGTGTCTGAATAATCCACCCCATATGTTTGGGCATATCCTTTGGCAACAAGTCTAGCCTTAAGTCGTGCCACAGAGCCATCAGGATTGACTTTTACTGCAAAGACCCATCTGCATCCAACCGCCTTCTTGTCTTTGGGCAAAGTCACCAAATCCCAAGTCTGGTTATCCTCTAAAGTAATAATTTCCTCAAGCATTGCATTCTTCCAACCAGGATGATTCAATACTTCCTGAACAGTGTTAGGAACGACAACCGAATCTAGAGAGAAAATCAGAGCACATGTCGAAGAAGACAGGTGATCATAAGAGACATAGTTAGCAATGGAGTAGATAGATTTACAGTGTCGTTTACCTTTGCGAATACTGATTGGTAAATCCAGGTCAGTAGGCAGATCAGGTGACGAGGAATCTGGTGGAGGACATGTATCAATTGGTGTTGCAGATGGTACAGGAGGATCACTACAAGGTGGGTCTCTCATAACTGGAAGATCAGGATGCTGAATTGGGACACTCTCTCCAAGAGGTTCCGCAGAAGTACCCGAAGAAGAAGGCTGACTCGGGATAGTACTAGTAGAGGGTTGCTCAGAATCACCCAAAGGGGTGGAGGAATAAACTAGCCAATCATCATCATCATGATCATCATCCTGTCGAGTGAGAGTAGGATGAGATAAGAAGAATGATACCTGTTCAGAGAAGGCAACATCAGTAGACACAAGGTACTTTTGGAGATCCGGAGAGTAGCATTTGTACCCCTTCTGAAGCCGGGAATATCCCAAGAAGACACACTTCAACGCCTTAGGGTCCAACTTTGTGATGTGAGGACGAACATCACAAACATAACATGTACTACCAAAAATCTTTGGCTCAATGGGGAATAATGGTTTTCCAGGGGCAAGAACGGTGATTGGAATACCATCATCTAGAGCTGCAGACGGCATCCTGTTAATCAAGAAACATGCTGTAGAAACAGCGTCAGCCCAAAATTGCTTAGGGACCTTATTCTGAAATAAAAGAGCACGAGCAGTTTCTAGAAGGTGTCTATTCTTCCTCTCAGCCACACCATTCTGAGATGGTGTGTCAACACATGAAGTCTGATGCAAGATACCATGCTGAGTCATATAACTATGAAAGAGTTCAGACATATATTCCTTAGCATTATCACTTCGCAGCATACGAACAGATATACCAAACTGAGTTTGAATCTCAGTACAAAATGCACAAAAGTGAGAGAACACCTCAGAACGATTCTTCATAAAATATATCCAAGTCATTCTAGAATAATCATCCACAAATGTTATAAAATATCTAAATCCGGGTTTTGAGGTTACAGGACATGGACCCCAAACATCTGAATGAACTAATTCAAAAGCAGAATTAGTACGTTTACTAGTACGCGGACCCAAAGACGTGCGATGATGTTTCGCAAAATGACAAGACTCACAATCAAGAGAAGTAGCAGACTTGAATTGTGGACACAATTGTCGTAGATACTGCATACATGGATGTCCCAAACGATAGTGCGCTTCAAACAGAGAGGTAGTGCTGACACAAGCTACTGACTTCGGTACCCACTGATCAAGGATATAGAGCCCACCAGATACATGTCCTCTACCAAAGACCCGCTTCGTCACTAGATCCTGAAAAAGACAATGATCAGGGAAAAATGAGATGAAACAGTTGAGGTTTTTTGTGAGCTTACTAACTGACATCAAATTAAATACCAACTCAGGTAGCCTAAGTACAGATGACATAGTAATCTCTGAAGTTGGTTCAACTATGCCAGAACCCTCAACATTGCGGGTGCCGTAATAGTGACCGGAGTAGATGTCCCAAAATTCTTAAAGTTTGAGAATACATTGGGATTACCTGTCATGTGCTCATTTGCACCCGAGTCAATCACCCACCGATCAGAAGTGGTAACAAGACATGTTTTACTTGACTCAGCTGATTCAGGTTCCTTAGGCTGTCCAGATGAAGGACCAGGAAGCATGGCCACATTAGCTGACTTCATTCTCTGATTGTGATTCTGTAATTTCTTACAAAACCGCTTTGTATGACCAGGTTCCTTGCAGTAAAAACAGATAACATCACTGAGGTTCCCCCCTCTATAATCACCATCTCGACTCTTGACATCAGCTCTGTAACTAGTCATTTCCCTTCCACCTCCTTTGACAACAAGTGAAGTGGTATCCTGAGAGGGTAGAGTACTCTCAGTTCGCAATATCCGACTGAAAGCTTCCTGGAGAGAGGGGATGTCACCACTAGATAGGATTTGAGACTTTGCAGTCTCAAACTCTGAAGAGAGGTCCGCAAGGAAACTCATTGTAGCCATCTATTCTCTCTGAGTCTGTTGCACTTTAATGTCAGCACTAAAAGCCAACAACATGTTTAGTTCCTCATAGGTTTTCTTGAAATCCATAAAGTAGTTCATAAGGGATTTCCCTTCCTTCTCAGCCCGATAGAAGGCTCTACACACATCATACATCCGAGATACATTCCCTTTACCAGAGTATAGGAATTCTAGATAATCAACTAGCTCCTTCACAGTTTCACAATGATTAACCAACCTAAGAATTTCACCATCCATAGAATTCTGGATTTGCAAAAATAATTGAGCATCCTCCCTTTCCCAAATCTGCTCATTCTCATCAGTTGGAGGATCCTCATTCCAATGATTAACTTTTCCAATACTACGGAGATATAATTTAATTGTCTTTCTCCACTCAAGAAAATTAGTATGAGTCAATTTATGTTCTGTAATTCTACTCAAATTAGGAACAATCAACATTGGAGCAGGAGGAGCAGCAGCAGTGACAATTTCTTTATTCTCTGCCATATTTAATAGCAAATACGGTACAAATGCGCAACAAATACGAAATAAATCCTGAGTAAACTAGCACAAACCAACCAACAAGAAGAACCAGTAACAAATTCAGAGCACAAAATGAGCAGATGTACGAGCAAATATTCGTACGAACACGCAATGAACAGTAACACACAAGGGCAATTTTGGACTTTCAAAAAAATGAACAACAAATGTCGTCGAAACTGCAAGACGACCCCAGATACCTGACCGGAAGAAGGCGGCGAGCAAAACCCAACCAACGGCGAGGTCAGCGGTGGCCGGATGACCCGTCACACGCCGGCGCGTGGAACGGTGGCCGGAGAGCTCAAGCCGCGTGTGGCGGCGCGTCCGTGATCAGAACACCGTGATTCAAGTTGCTCCCGCCTCGATTCATCATCCCGCTCCTTTCTATTGGGGCGGTGAGAATGTAGGCGGCCGGGAAGTGGTCGGACGGCGAGACAGTGATAGAGAGTTTTAGTTTTCTTATTTGTTGCTCCGCTACCATGTAATGACAAATGAAGAATAATGATTTCTTGCCATTAAAACAAAGGGTATACACATATATATATAGTTTGTACACTATACTCTACTTCTAAGTATACGTACACCGTATACATATACAAATACATACACTATTCTAACAAGTTTCAATCTGTGATGATCCGGATCGGATCACACACAAACCACTCTTGATTATAGATGAATACCACTAACCAAGAGGACAACACCACTCTACTGAAATCAGTTAGAGGAGAAGAAGAACAATACTCTGTGTATATTTCACTTTCCAAAATGATGAATAATACACTCTTCTGTTACAATCTAATACTAATAGTTCCTCGTAACTACTTGGAGTTTTGGCATGACGGAATCCCTAAAGTTATTATTTTCATTTTAGTTGGTCCCTAATAGCGATTTCTGTTTATTTCAATCCCTAACGTTATATTCGTTAGTCGCCCGAGTTTCCTCTTGTCATAACGGAATCTAACTGTCGTTATCTCCAATATTAGTATATGACGACTAGGACCCACAACTCAGATTTTTCTGATTTCTTATCTTCTTATTATCTAAAAAAATAATTTTCTTAATTAGTTATTTTATTTTCATGAAAATAAACTAATAAAACTTAACTTAAAAAAAAACCTAGAAATTAGAAAAAAATAAAAATTTGATTTTTTTGCACCCAAAAAAAAAATCCATTCTTTCTACCTCAACGGAATCATCTTCATCGTCGATCATCTACCATCATGACCATCATCACTAAACCATTTTCTTCATTAATCCCCCTATTTTTTTTCTTGAAATTAATTCTCATTTACAGTTTTTAATTCCATCTTTTTTTTCTTCTTTTATAGATGGTCTCAAATTGCAGCACAATTGCCTAGAATAACAGACAATGAGATCAATTCTTGCCTAAAGAATAAACTTAGATTGAAACTAGCCAAGAAGACAAGAACACTACTTCTTCTGCACAAGATAAACAATAATCTGAAGTTGAAAATTTTAAGCCAATTAGAAAAAGTAGTCCACGAGAAAAAAAAGAACAACCCAAAACCCTACACAGTAGGATTGCCATCAATTGGAATCCGCCAAGAATAAGGACTTGTCTTTCTTGGACAGATTTCTAGCTCATCAATCTGAAATTGTCACTATCGTCACCCCACCGACACCATTGTCATCATCATCGACGAGGTAGGCATCCGCCATCACTAGATTCACCACCACCCATGGATCGATCTGCAGTTAGCTTACACAATGGCAAACAACAATCAGCTTAACGTATTTATTTCCCTATACCTGTTTGCAAGATTTTGCCAATTTTAAAACACAACCAGCTACCACCACGGCACCACCTCCTCTCTGCTTTCACCAGCCACCATCGCCTCTCCTTGGCCTGATTTTTATCACCATCGATTCATCCTCAGGTCACACACCGCCATCCCTCCACAAAACCCAACTGCGCCACACACCGCCGCCCCTCCACCAAAACCCAGTCGCGCCACACACCGCCACTGCGAGCCAAACCTGAACCAACAAACATCAAATTAAACCTCCACCGAACCTCCTCCTCAACCAGCCGAAACAAACACCAGACCCGATCCACCACACACCGTCCGCCAAAACCCAATCGCCCCCTTCTCAACCAATCCAAACCAGAAAAGAAAGGAAAAAAGAAAAAAGAAAGGAAGGGCAGAGGAATGGAATAAAAGAAAGAAAAGAAGAAGAAGAAGAGGAAAGCCATTTCGTGAATGAAATATTTGGAATTTTAATAATTTTTTTTTTGTTTTTCTAATTTAAGTTTTTTTAATTTTTTTTTTGAAAATAATTAATAAAACTGTTATTTTCAGATTTTGTTAGGATAAAAAGTCAGTGTTTTCTGACATGTGGGGTAGGGGTACTATGCATTTTTTAAAATTTAATATTAAAATATTAAGAGATAACGGTAGTTAGGTTCCGTTATAATAAAAGGGATCTCGGGTGACTAACGGATATAATACTTTTTTTAATAAACTGAGATTTTATTGATAGAAGAGGTCATGAAGAACATGACAGATACAACGGATATAATATTAGGGATTGAAATAAACAAAAGTCGCCGTTAAATACTAGATAAAATGAAAATAATAACGTTAAAGACAGAGACTCTGTGGTGCCAAAACCCTAACTACGTCTTATGGCCAAGCATTCCTAACGAAACTTGTAACAACCTACTGACTAGTTAGTTACTCAAACGACTAGTCGTATGAATCCGGACGAAGAGTCGTATGAATCCTACTGACATAGCTTATGGGCTTAGCCCTGGTCTTATCTTTGCGGCCTGCGGCACATTTAGCCATGTTGTTTATCAACAATTCAACAGAAGAAATACAGAGGAATGCAAATTTAATCTGTCAATCTATAAGTATCATGACACAACCACAAGAACAGATCGATATTAATTTCTTTCTCTAATCAATAAAATCAGTTTCTGGAAAAAAAGAAAATCTTTTATGTACCCTCTTAATCTCTCATTTCTGTTATTTTGGGATGATTTATGGACATCACAAGGTTGATTTGTTTTCCATGGGTTATAGAGTGACCACAGTTTGAAAAAGATAAGTTGGGGCTTTTTCTTAGGCATTAATTTCATTGTTTTGTTTATTTTATTAAAGTTAAATTATAAAATATTATAAGGTTGTCAATATTTAAATGATATGTCAATATTTAAATACATGTCAGAATGTTATTGATTTAATCCACCATTTTACGCGGTGTACTAATTTCTCCTAAAAATATTTTGTAAACTTTAATTGTATATGAAAATGATGTCATTCTATATTTTCTCATTGGTAATTTATATTTTTGGCTTAATGTGTGTTTTTGGCTATTATTGGACGAGTCAGGCAGGACTCGAGCCTAAAATCTCAAAGGTCTCGTGGGTCTACACAAGCTTTATACGAACTTATTTTTTTAAAACCTAAACCCGACCCTCTAAATTCAATGGGTTGCCGATGGACCTAACGAGTTTGTTAATTTAGTAAAATGGAGTCATTTTTTTATTTTTATAAAAAAGTTCTAAATTTGTGTCATTTTATTTTATTTAGTTCTAATTTTTTTCTCCTATTTTTTTTGTCCTAAATGTTTAGTCCGTTTGTTTAATATAATTTCAACTAAACTCCATCTGATTTAAATTTTTTAATCATTTCTTGTTGACATGTGGGTCCCACTGGTCGACACGTCACGCCTCGTTCGCACGAACAGAATAAAGAAAAGGGAAAGAGAATTTATTTTTTGCCAATTTTTTTTTTAAAAACGTGGGACCCACCAAATACCATTAATTCACTCTCTATCTTCTTCCTCTCCCTCAGTCAAGAATGAAAGAAAAAAACCAAAAAGTTGTAGAGAAAATGCCTTAAAACTAGTAAGGAGCTTCCTCAAATCAAATTGTGTGAATTCGAATTTCTCAGAGACCGATCCAGCTATACTGCGTCCTCTACCGGGGTCTTCGGTCTGCGTTTCGAAGCACGCGCCATTGTCGCACGTTGCCTGCAATGATTTTTTTTTTAAAAGACCACCACTATTCATCATATTCTTCCTTAAGAAAAGAGAACCATCATCACCACCTCGATTTCCCATCTCCAACCCTTATCCTCGATCGTCAAATCCTTCCTTCTCCAAATCCAGCCATCACTGCTAGATCCAACCACGCCGGATCCATCACCGTCACTAGTTAGATCCGGTAAACACTACCTCAATAACACCCAGCTCGCCACCTTCTTCCCCTCCGTTTACCTCTCACCACCACTAACAAAAAATAAAATTCTTTCCCTTTTCTTGGCTCTGTTCACTCGAATGAGGTGTGACGTGTCAGACTAGTGGGGCCCAAATGTCAGCAAGAAAAGATTAAAAAATTTGAATATGAGGGAGTTTATCTGTTAATCAGTTTTGAATAATTTGGGCTATATTGAACAAACAGACTAAACATTTGGAACCAATTTTTTTTTTTGGGATTGACTAAAATAAAATAACACAAATTTAAAATCATGAGGTTTATTAGCCCTAAAACTAATTATAATATATTTATTTTTATAAATAAACACATTACGGGCCAGATGAACCATAAGTCTAAAATTTCAAAACCCAGGCCTGACCCTCTAATTTTAACAGGGCGGCCTAGTCTATATTTTAAAAACCTAGGTTCTGATTTTTTAGTGCAGGCCCGAACGGACCCAACAGACAGTGCATCCTTAAACAAGTCTAGTTCTGATGTCAAAGTATTATAGTAGGTGGAAGTAATGATTAGTGTTGTGGTTGTTAATATTTGGGCCGAATTTCAAATAAAAAAGGCGTTGGTTGCCTGAAAAAAATGAAAAGAAAAATGTCTTGCGTCTTGGAAAAAAAGGATTGAGTTTACCAATTTGCCCTAGTTAAGCTTTTCCATTGCGTGTGTTATACACGCGCCACGCTTATCGCATAACGCAGACAGAGTAACTTACCAAATGGACGGAATTTTGGGAACGAAAATCAGAAAGAGCACAACGCGCACCGAAGAAACATCGAAAGAAGCGGCGATGGAAGCGAGTGAGAAGAGCGAGTGAGCAATTTTAAATTTCCCAGAAAAGTAAGAAACCCCAAACCCTTATTTCCCAATTCTGGATTCATCAATTAATCAAACGCGCCAATTTCCTCAACTCTTCTTTGATTGGATTTGATTTTGGCGGAGCTCTGAATTAACAAGGTAGCTCTTCGTCTCACTCTCAAATTGTCATCAATGGAATACCAATTTAAAGTTTACTCATTTATTGTTGTCTTCTTTATCAATTGTAAACGTAATTGGTTTTGGTCTTGGACTTGGAACTAGATGTCTGTACTGCAATGCTAGGTGTATGTCTGCATGTCTGCTTGTATCAAATATACTGATTTGTTGATCCTTTATATTTGGAGCAAGTTCTACTGTGAAGTAGTTTGGCATGAATTGGTTCCTAATAAACTGCAAGAATAGTTCCTCTAAATTATTGTGCATTTCTTTCAGTCCAACTGTTTAACCTGTACTCCCTCTATCCTCCAAAAAAAAAAAAGACTACCAAGCCACTTTTTCTTGTCCTTGAATATTTGTCATTTTCATCATTTCTAATGTATTGGAAAATAAAGATTAATGGTGATTGACTATATTTACTCGAGACATTGAGAGTAATTGGCTAAACATACATTGAAAACATGAATTAATCATTTCCTTAATTTCCGTGAAAGTGGCTTGGGTGTCATTTATTTGAGGACATGGAGTAATATTTTAGGATGTAGAAAGTAAGATGTGGTAAAAGATCGTATTGTGATTGTTTCCTGCCAAAAATCATAACTTTGGTGGGGATTTGCTGACAGGGAACTTTGATATTGAGAGCAGGGGAGTATGTGTTGTTGTTGGGAGTTCATGGAAGCTTCATTGGCTTGCATCAAAGAAACGGAAAGCACCAAACTTGACCAATTGGAACTGAAATCTACAACAGGTATACTTTCCTTCCTTTGCTTGTATTGTGCATGTCTGTCTTTGCTTTTGAGTTATTTTTTGTTTTAATTTTTTTGTTTTGGAACTGAAAACTTGACCAATTGGAACTGAATTCATTGGCGATGTTGTTTAATTTTTTTGTTTTGAGTTAATATTTTGTGCTCAGTTGCTTTTCATTTTACATTATTGATACTAGGAAGAAGATTTCATCTGAATGAGCATTGCAAGTTCCTTATCACCATATCTGTGTTTAATCAAGTTCAACTTGCATCTACTAACCACACCATAGCCGTTAGCTGACATGAAAGAGTAATGAATAAATATTGTGGTTGCTTTTGACTTTACTGTGCGAGCAGGTTTTATAGATGTTTTGTTGAATGGTCTCCTTCAACTACATTGCATTATGTGTTCTATGTTCATATCATTTACAAAGTTTTGTTTTTCTTTAGGCACCATTTTAAATAGTCAAATTGAAAAAGTTTGTATTCTTCATGGAAATAGATGATAGTAATGATGGCTGGGAGTCAACTTGAGACTGATGATATGGTCAGCACTCTAGACAGTTCAACTGTTGGTGATGCAATGGGTGAAAATGTGATTGATTCTGTAGATGAAGTCCCTCGTCGACAAGCTGGAGTTTCAGATACTATGAAACAGGCTGTTGCTGCGGTTGAAGGAGATGCTGACTTTGAGCCATCCAATGGCATTGAATTCGAATCACATGAAGCAGCATACTCATTTTATCAAGAATATGCGAAATCTATGGGGTTCACCACTTCAATAAAAAACAGTAGGCGGTCAAAGAAGTCAAAAGAATTTATTGATGCCAAGTTTGCATGTTCTAGATATGGAGTTACTCCAGAATCTGGGAGTGGTAAAGGTAGACGAGCCTGTGTGAAGAAAACAGACTGCAAAGCCAGCATGCATGTGAAGAGAAGGCCAGATGGCAAGTGGATAATTCATGAATTTATTAAGGAACATAATCACGAGCTTTTACCTGCTCTGGCGTATCACTTTAGAATTCAGAGGAATGTGAAATTAGCTGAAAAGAACAACATTGACATATTACATGCTGTTAGTGAACGGACAAGGAAGATGTTTGTTGAGATGTCGAGAAAGTCTGGTAGTTATCAAAGTGTTGGACTTGGATGGAGTGATGTGAATGCTCAGTTTGAGAAAGGCCGCCACTTAGCTCTAGATGAGGGAGATGGCCAAGTTTTACTCGAGTATTTCAACCGTATCAAAAAGGAAAATCCCAACTTTTTCTATGCTATAGACTTGAATGAAGAGCAGCACCTTAGAAATTTATTCTGGGTTGATGCCAAAAGCCGGAGTGATTATGCCAGCTTTAATGATGTCGTTTCTTTCGACACCTTCTATGTAAAGTATCATGAGAAATTGCCATTTGCCCCTTTTGTTGGGGTAAACCATCACTGTCAGCCTATGCTGCTTGGATGTGCATTTGTTGCTGATGAGTCTAAATCAACTTTTGTCTGGTTAATGAAAACATGGCTCAGAGCTATGGGTGGGCAAGCTCCTAATGTTATAGTCACTGATACAGACAAAGCATTGAAGGCAGCCGTTGAAGAAGTCTTTCCAAATACCCGTCATTGTTTTTCTCTTTGGCATATATTAGAGAAGATCCCCGAAACTCTTCCTCATGTAATCAAAAGGCATGAGAATTTTTTGTCAAAATTTAACAAGTGCATTTTTAAATCATGGACAGATGACGAATTCGATATGAGGTGGTGGAAAATGGTCAGTCGATTTGAGCTTCAGGATGAGGAATGGATTCGGTCATTGTATGAAGATCGCAAAAAGTGGGTGCCTACATATGTGGGTGACACTTTCCTAGCTGGAATTTCTGCAACTCAGCGCTCTGAAAGTATGAACTCCTTCTTTGATAAATACATCCATAGGAAAATCACTCTAAAAGAGTTCATGAAACAGTATGGAGCAATACTACAAAATAGGCTTGAAGAGGAAGCCAAAGCAGATTTTGATACTTTACACAAACAGCCTGCCTTAAAATCCCCTTCTCCATGGGAAAAGCAAATGTCAACGGTTTACACACATGCGATATTTAAGAAATTTCAAGTTGAGGTTCTGGGTGTTGTTGGCTGCCATCCTAAAAAGGAAAATGAAGATGGAACGACTGTTACATTTAGAGTTCATGATTGTGAAAAGGATGAATGTTTTCCGGTAACTTGGAACCAGACAAACTTAGAGGTGTATTGCCTTTGCCATTTATTTGAATACAAGGGTTTTCTTTGTAGGCATGCATTGATTGTACTCCAAATGTGTGGTCTTTCAAGCATTCCACCTCATTATATTTTGAAAAGGTGGACAAAAGATGCAAAATCCAGGCAATCAATGGTTGGAAGAATGCAGCAAACTCAGAATAGGGTGCAACGCTATAATGACATATGCAAGCTAGCCATTGAAATGAGTGAAGAAGGATCATTTTCTGAAGAGAGTTATAATATTACTCTTAGGACGTTGGTGGAATCTCTGAAAAATTGTGTGAATGTAAATAACTCTAACAACAGTGTTGCAGAGTCTGGTATCCAAACTTTGTCGGAAGAAGAAAACCAAGGAAGCCTTTCTACAAAACCAGTTAAAAAGAAGAATCCAGTTCGGAAAAGAAAGGTAACTTTTGGACGGCTGATAGTTTTTTGCATTTCCTATTAGACATGTTGCTGCCACTATTTACTGCTTGGAAATAAAAATAACAATTAGCATACCATGCATCAGGTACCGACAGATTCAGATGCCATGCTTGCGGAAACACAAGATACCTTGCAGCAAATGGTTTGTTATTTTTTACTGTGCCTGTTTTGTAATAGAGTCATATTTCATTGTGAATGATGGTCGGATTAGTTATTGAACCTAAATTCTATTTATTACACCAGGAGAACCTATTAACCCTGGCTTGGCCACTGAATTTCAATATGCATTAGATGATGTTGTCTTTAATAGGTTTTTGTGCTTGTAGGAAAATATAAGTTCAGACGGGATCACTCTTAATGGTTACTATGGTGCTCAACCAAATGTACAAGTACAGGTAAATGCATCCTAATGTTATTCTGTCAATAGAATAGTAGTGTTATTTCAATATTTAAAAATTTAAATTGGTTTCTCAGATGCAATTAAACTTAATGGAGCCACCTAATGACGATTATTATGCTGATCAACAGAGCATGCAGGGGCAAGTAAGTTTCTGGATTACAGTTATTATTATATTTAACAAAAGCAGTTGAATGATTTGATGGATGCTGAATAGGATTTGAACTTCCAGGGACAACTGACTTCAATAGCTCCAAGCCATGATAGTTTTTTTGGGACTCAGCAAAGTATACATGGGCTGGTATGGTATTCAATAACCGCAATGAACATTAAGGAACATTGTTTCAAGTTATGTAGCTGTCCTGATATCTATTTTTTTTTATGCAGGGACAATTTGATTTTCGAAATTCATTCAATTATAACTTGCAGGTGAGCTTTAGAGGATATACGGCAAACATCATTGTCATCCTTTTACTCATGGAACCATTTAATAGATGAATTTATGCTTTATATTTGTAATTGCAGGATGATTCTCATTTGAGGTCTTCACATTTGCACGGGAGTGCATCAAGACACGCATAAAGAAAAACCTTGGCATGATAGCTGGAACGGTTTCCTCATTCCATTGCCAACGTGTAACCTGGAGTTAAGTTTGTCAATGAGAAAGGTCGCCTTAGGAACACTCTGACAACTATTTTTCAGGAGTAAAGGAAGCATTTTCTGTTGCTAGGCTGTATATCGTAATGTCCAAATTGACGATGAAATGCATGCTGTAAGTTATTTAAGGAAAATTTCTTGGAGTTTGGATGGTAATCAACCCCAGAAATTTAGATGATTTTAGTGGGGTTTTGGTCCTTACATCAACGTTAGAATTGTGAAATTAACGTTGTGATTCATTTTGATGTGGTACTAAAGTTGCCTAAGGATTTGAGACCATTTTCTTGTCATGAGATGCCAAAAATGATTTTGTTGTAGGTGAGTTTTTATTCTCTTTTATTACTTTATTATTTTTAATGCATGTGCGTATAATATATAGTTTTGGATGGCTGGAATGTGCTCGATGCCATTAGATGCGTATGTTTTTCTGAGTGACCGAGTTTGCACTTACCCATAGAACCATTTTTCAAAATTATGTATCAAGTATTTTATAAGGTTTCATATCCTATTATAATTTATTTATTTTTAGAAAAAAGTATTTTGTCATACAGCTTGGTTTCACTTTGTAACTAACTTTTAAGCCATTTGATATGGGCACTCAACTTACTTTCTATCCGTTACTCAAGTTGATGCCAATTTTTTTTTCGTTACTCATTTTAATTTTGTCTTCAATTAACTGTAGTTTTTGGTCTATAGTTTTTTAAACATAACTATTCTAGTCTTTCAAATTATTTTTATGTATATGCCTCTTTATCATTTTTGCTATTAAATAAAAAGATAAAATTATTTAATACTAAATAATAAAAAATGAAAACAAATCATTAAAAAATGAAAGAAAAACAAAAATTGTGTTTCAAAGATTAAAAATAACCCAAAAATAAATAAAAAATAAATATAAAGTGACAGTATTTTTTAATAATTAAATAAAATTCAAAAAATAGGATTTTTTTTTATAAAAATAAAATAATTCTGACCAACTATTCTTTTTTCCTTTTTCCTTTTTCCTTTTTCCTTTTCATTTTAGGAGGGCATGAATTTCGAGAACAAGATGATGAATCCACTGCAAGCAGTGGATAAACAAATCTAGTGAGGAGGAAGGAAGGAAAATGAGTTTTTGTTTTTAGTTTTTTTAATAAAGGTGTTTTCGTTTGTTTTGTTCCAAATGGAAAAGAGGGATTGAAAAAAAAATGGAAAAAAAAGGAATAGTTGGTCACCTTTTTTTTTCAATTTTTTTTATGTTTTTTCAAAAAGAACTTATTTGTTGAATTTTCTTTATTTAATTCAAAATAACGTCACTTTATATATTTTATTTTTAAATTATTTTTTAATATTTTAATCAAAATTTTGGAATTTTTATGATTTTAAATGGTTTGTCGTGATTTTTTATTTTATTTTATTTAGTATAAAATAGTTTTCATCATTTTATTTAATAGCAAAAACATTAAAGGGGCTTATGCGTAAGCATTTTTTTAAAGGGGAAATAGCTTGAAGCACCCCTGTACTATCCGCGAAAACCAATAACCTCCCCTATCCTTAAAAAATGCCTATACACCTCCCCTGTACTACGTTGACCGAGCAAAGCGTGGTCTCCGTCCATTTTGACCAACGGACCGTTAGTGTTGACCGTTGACTTTAATTAAAAAATTCAGAAAAATGTAAAAATTTCAAAAAAAATATAAAAAATTCATAAAAAATATAAATACTTCAAAAAAATCAAAAAAATCTTTAAAAAATGTAAAAATTCACAAAACATATCAATTTTTAAAAAAAATATATAAAAAGTGTAAAAATTCACAAAAAACATCTAATTTTTTTATAAAAAAAACTAAAAAATGTAAAAATTCACAAAAAAATTAATAAACCTAAAAATCCAGAAAAAATGTAAAAATTCTAAAAAAATGTAATAATTCCAAAAAAATCTAAAAGTTTTAAAAAATATATAAAAAATGTAAAAAATAAAAGAAAAATAAAAAATCCACAAAAAAATGTAAAAATTCAGAAAAAATGTAAAAATCCATAAAAATATAAAACATCCTGAAAAAATGTAAAAATCGTAAAAAATCGTAAAAAAATTTTATGGTGATTTCTTACATTTTTTTGGATTTTTAGGTTAATTAATTTTTTTATGAATTTTTATGGTTTTTTTTATTTTTACATTTTTCTCGATGTTTTATTTTTTTCTGATTTTTTTATGTATTTTTCATTTTTTAAAAAAAATTATATTTTTTTGTGATTTTTTACATTTTTTATGAATTTTTACATTTTTTTAAAAAATTTTAAGATTTTTTTGCAATTTTTATATATATTTTTGAATTCTTACATTTTTTCTGAATTTTTACATTTTTTTAGATGTTATTTGTGAATTTTTACATTTTTTAGATTTTTTTTGAAATTTTTATATTTTTTTTAGAATTTTTACATTTTTTTAGAATTTTTTAATTAAAGTCAACGGTCAACACTAACGGTCCGTTGGTCAAAGTGGATGGAGACCTTACTTTGCTCAGTCAACGTAGTACAGGGGAGGTGTATAGGCATTTTTGAAGGATAGGGGAGGTTATTGATTTTCGCGGATAGTACATGGGTGCTTCAAGCTATTTCCCCTTTAAAATATAATTGGAACTAAAAATGACGTTGCGTGACGACGTTAATATATATCCATTGAAAAATTTAGAGTTCGGATGTTAAAGTGAGTAACGGAGAAAAAAACATGTGCAAACTTGAATAACAAAGGAAAAATAGAGCTGAAATGCCAAACGATTTAAAAAATCGAGTGCCAAATTAAGAGTAAGAAAAAAAGTTAGATACTAAAATAACTTTTTTTCTTTTTTTTTACGGTAGATGCTTATACAAATTATTACCATCCGGGTGAGAAATTGAGTACTTTAGTAAATGTAGATGTCCAAAATAAATAAAGTATGCTTTAATCATTTTTTTTTCAACCTCCAATAAATAAAATATTAACTTATAAAAAAAAAGTTGAGTTACAATTTAGTTTAGCTCCATGTTAACACAAACCACTTTGACGTTTGGAAAAAAATGGATCGAATTTTAAATAATTTGATTATTTTGCTCTAAAAAAAAATGGTCCTGCAAATGTGACCGTTAACTATGCAGATGTGATATTTTTATATTATTTTTGCTAACATGACATTCCACGTCAGTTGACATATCACCATTTACAAAAAATAAAATTAAAGATTAAGAAATAAAATTCAAAAAAGAAATAAAAAATTCAAGAAAAAATTCAAAAATTCTTTAAAAAGTTCAGAAAAATAATATTTGGAAATAATTCAAGAAACAAGAAAATAATGTTTATAAAAAAAATAAGAAAATAATTTGAGTAAAAGAGAATTTATCAATTTAAACCCGCCGATTGTTTGAATAGTTTGCACAATTGTCAAAAAATTAAATACAATTGTCAAAAAATTAAAAAAATAAATTGTTTGGTACTAAACTGAGAATAAGAGCATTCTTTGGTAGCCAAAATGTACTTTTACTCCGTTTCCTCCGTCTCCGGGTATTATTTTTAGGCCCCAGAAAAGTAAGGAAAACACAACAGTCACAGGTCTTTCTTGTCCGGAGCTACACACTCGACGGCACCCGATTCCCGTCGACTCAGTAACGCAGTAAAGAGAGGATTTTTATGTTTTGTTGCCTTCTCCTATCTATTTCAAACCCACCGAGGTAATCTTATCAAACCCACTTTTCCAAATATATGTATTTTTCATGAGAAATTATGTGATTGAATATGTGAATTTGTATGTGAAATCACTTTAGTGTTCTGATATAGCCACAAGTGTTTGCTATAATTACTTTGATTTGCTAATTTGGAATGAGAAATGAGTTTGCTTTTAGTTGCTTCGGTGAAGTTCTCAGTTGTATAGATCATTGCTGTCTAAATTTTGAGTAAATGGTCCATCTTTGTAACTTGAATTGCTTCCCTTGCTAAGCAGATTGTCTGTCTGGTTTGTGTCTCCGTCTTTGTGGCAAATATCTATTCTGTTTGGCTTTTGAGAAAATTTGAGCACTAATTTGACTTGCCACTCTATGACAATGTCCAAGTTATAATACACTACTTCCCCCAAATTCTTCTATTCTCTAAACCATTTTCTCTACATGAACACCCATGCATCAATATCTGAGGGATTGCGTATGGTTGGTATCACTGTATATGTGTTTGTTATCTTCATTTTTTAGGTTAAATTAACACAGTGACTAGCGACATTAGAGCATTAAGGAGGTTGGTAATTGGCGTGGGTAATCAAATCGTCCATCTTATAATCTAAAGAACATCTCCTTTGAGGAAACTAGGCTAAGATTTAAAACAGACTTTGACTGTGAATAAGCAGGCTTTTGGAGCTGCAAACTGGGGTGTGTGGTGTTTCATATCGTACATGCAGCTGAGGCTTTTATTTATGTTTTCTCTAAGCAGCAATTTAATGTGGTGAATGACTTTTTTTGTGGTCCAAGCCTACTTTTAGTGCAATGTATTTAGATTTGCACGTTGACATGTGCTTTTAAGCTGATGTGCCTTAGAATGTATGTGGATTTGATGCCACTGAATTTCTATAGCAGTTTTTATGTTTTTTGATGAAGTACTAGCCTATTAATAAACAAAAGGAAATATTTCTCTACATGGTAACCCCCAGTCTCACATTCTCTTAATTGTTATCCTAACTATTCTTATTCCCTGCTAATTTCTTACATTATTCAGGTATCATGGTTGGGGCAGTCTTTTCCTTCCACTAGTTCATATCTTTCTCATGGAGATAGATCTTGAACAGCCCTCACACGAGCAAGAGACGTTAGATGTTTCATCAAGTACACATTTTGAGATCGTGGATAAGGCAGATAGATTGAACCTTGCTGAAGAGGATTTAAATTCAAACATGCATGAACATGGAACAGAAGCCATTGTATCAGATACAAATGAAGGGAAATTCACTGCTGGCGATCAGGTGGGTGTGATTGCAGTGGGAGCTGATGCTGTTTGTAAAGGTGCAATCCTTGAGCCCTGTAATGGATTAAAATTTGAAACGAAGGAGTCTGCATATTCTTTCTATCGGGAATATGCTCGATCTGTGGGATTTGGCATCACAATAAAAGCCAGTCGCCGTTCCAAAAGATCAGGAAAATTTATTGATGTCAAAATTGCTTGTTCTAGATTTGGAAACAGGCGTGAGTCAAATGCAACAGTCAGTTCACGAACATGCCTAAAGACAGATTGCAAAGCCGGCATGCACATGAAGAGGACACAGGATGAAAAATGGATTATATGTGGTTTTGTGAAGGAGCATAATCATGAGATTTGTCCTGATGATGTTTACAGTACTACACGGGGACAGGACAAGCAGCCTGGTGTAGTTGCATGCCAAAAGAAAGGTCTGAAGCTTGCTTTAGATGAGGATAATGTGCAACTTATGCTTGAGCAATTTATGTGCATGCAGTCTGAGAACCCTAACTTCTTTTATGCAATAGATCTGGATAATGAAAAACGAATGAGAAATGTCTTCTGGGTTGATGCAAAAGGTAGGCGTGATTACAGTAGTTTCCGTGATGTTGTCTTCTTTGAGACATTTTATGTTAGGAGCAATTATAGGATTCCTTGTGTGCCTATTATTGGGGTTAATCATCACTTCCAGTTTTTGTTACTTGGGTGTGCATTGATTGGAGAGAAGACCGTATCAACTTTTTCGTGGTTAATGCGCACATGGCTCAGGGCAGTGGGTGGACAAGCTCCTAAAGTAATTATTACTGACCAAGACAAATTCCTGAGTGAAGCTGTAGCCAATGTGTTCCCTGATACACGTCATTGCTATTGTTTATGGCATATATTCAATAAGATAGATGAATGCCTGTCTTTTATTATTAATGAGAATGAACATTTCATGGAAAAATTCAACAAATGCATTCATCAGTCCTGGACAGAGGATGAGTTTGAAAAGAGATGGTGGAAAATGGTTGATAAATTTGAGCTAAGAGAGGATAAGTGGGTTCACTCGTTGTATGAAGATCGTGAAAAGTGGGTGCCGACTTATATGCAAAATACATTTTTAGCTGGAATGTGTACAGTCGATCGATCTGGAAGTATTGCCTCATTCTTTGACAAGTATATACATAAGGAAGCTACATTGAAGGAATTTATGGAACAATATAAAACATTTTTGCAATATAGGCTTGAAGCGGAAGCTGAAGCTGAAGCTGATTTTGAAACACAAAACAAGCATGCCGCACTAAGATCTCTCTCAGCTTTTGAGAAACAAATGTCGACCATATACACTGATGCAGTATTTAAGAAATTTCAGGTTGAGGTCCTAGGTGCAGTTTCATGTCACCTGCAAAAGGAAAGTGAAAACGGGACAACTCTTTATTTCCGGGTTGATGATTTTGAAGAGCGCCAGAAATTTCTTGTATCCTGGAATGAATCTTCATTCAATATTTGCTGTTTATGTCGTTCGTTTGAATACAGAGGTTTTCTCTGCAAACATGCAATCCTTGTTCTTCAGATGTCAAGTGTTTCTAGAATCCCCTCCCCCTATATATTGAAGCGCTGGACGAAAGATGCAAAGATTAGTAAAACTGTCACTGAGCTGTCAAGCAGTCCTCATTACAGGTTACACCGTTTCAATGATTTATGTAAACAAGCCATGAAATTGGGTGAAGAGGGTTCTCTGTCTGAAGAAGCTTATGCTATTGCTTTCAAGGCATTAGAAGAAGCTTTGGAAAATTGTGTAGGTGTTAACAATGGTAGGAGTGTTTCTGAGTCCAACGCATTGGATGGTCATGGTTTTCTTGGAATTGAAGATAAGGGCAGGAACAATGTGAGGAAATCATGTAAAAGAAAGAAAATGCAGACGAGAAAGAAGGTATCCTGAGCTTTGTTGATTGAAGTTTGGATGTGAAGACTGTTTTTTGCTGCTGGAAATTATACAGTTCTTGAGGTACATTTCAACTTTTGTATTGTAGGCACATTCTGATTCAGAGGGAATACAGTGTGGCTTGCATGAGAGCTGCCAGCAGATGGTTCGTTCTTTTTAAAACTAATGTCTTGCAGTTGTTTACTTGGATAAGTAAGACGCCTTATGTACATCTCATGTTATTACACCGTTATTGTTGTTTTTTAATGTAGGAACCAATGAGCTCAAGAGCACTAGCCATCAATAATTGTTACTTTCCACAGCAGGACATGCAAGAAATGGTTCGTGGCTACAAGTTAATGACACAGGATATTTGTCACAATGGAGTTCATTGCAGTATTAGTTTTAATGTTAATCTTTGACAATTGACATTCCACAATTTTGCACAGGGACTGGGCTCTAGGGCAGCCACTCTTGATGTTTACTACGATTCTCATGTATGGAGTCTCATGGTCTTAACTTGATATTCGTCAAGAAATTCTAAAAATGAAGTTAGCAACTTAGTATTCTTGTCTATTCATGGCAGGGACAATCAAGCTCCCTCTCGCCAATCCATGAAGATTATTGTGGTGCTCAACAGGGTTTATCAGGTCTGGTAAGTGTTAACACATTCTGACCTAGCAATTTTGCATAGTATTTGGCGGACCGTACTGTGTGTATTTCTGAGTTTGGACATTCTCATTTCATTCATGTAAAGGGACAGATACCATCAATGCCTTCACAGGTCGGACAGTATGGGGGACAACAATTGAGCATGCAAGGCCTGGTATTATTTATTATTTCTATAAAGCAATTCGATTTTAAGGGTAAAATAAGTAGTGACAGGTTTGTTCTGGTTGCAGGGCCAACTTGCCTTCAGATCACCAGCCATGCAAGTTTGTTTCGATGTACATGATAGTTTGCAAGATCTGGTATGCAATATTTTGTTTCAACATCCATGAAGCCATTATTTTTGTAACTGGATTTGTATTATTTACCCTTCCCTAAGTTTCTGAAAAAGGATGCAACAATGGGATGATTACTGGTGCAGGAACAGCCTGTCAGTTCGACGCAATTCCAGGGTATTGCATCGAAGCAACTTCATGATAAGGGACTTCGTGGATAAGTCGAATAGCAGAATTACCTACATTTTCTCAGGGACAGAGCAGATGAAGGCTGTTTCTTGAGTTATGTATTCTTTTGTTGTCAGTGTATATACCCCCTTTAGATGCAGGAAAGGTAACATGATCATATAGTAATACATGTACATAATTTCATTAGTTTTCTTCTCCAAATTTTTTTTTTGTTATAGAAAAGTTCAGGTGAGGTCAGGACCTTTTAAGGCTTCTCCACTTTCCATAGATGAACATACCAATTGACTCTTATGCTGAAAGCTTTAATACATCAAGAATTCATCAACATCAATTTTATATATTTTTATTGTGAAATTGTTTGTTATTTAGTATCATACTATCAAAGCACGCAGCTATTTTTTTCTTTCTTTTCTGATAAATGATACCTTTGCTATCAGTAAGACAACCGATGAGAGTTGTCCATTTGTCAGCACTCAAATAGTTAAGGGTCTTTTTCTTGTACTCTTTGTTAGGGTATTTGAAGGGGAAAGAATAATGCTAATAAGATAACTATAATTGGAATGCTGGAGTTTGCCAGTTTGGTTTGTTCGAGTACAAGGAGGTAGACCCTATAAACCATGAGCCCTGCAAATCCATTGCCATGACTGCCTGACTTCCGAAACAACCGCAGCTCGTCTTCTACTAGGAAAGCTCATGTAGCTCATCTAAATCGCGACCATGGTGGTTGATCATTGAGGCCTTTTCCTTAATTTACACCACAATCCATTCTTGGTATGAATCGTCGCGCCCGTAACTAGTTCCACGGACTCTGGAGACCCTTTCAACTCCACTTCAAACTTCTGTAACAGCATTGCCAATGCTACTGTTGACTCCATGAGTGCAAATTGGTCACCAACACATTTTCTTGGCCCTCCACCAAAGGGTAAGAACGCAAAGTCCGATACAATCTGATATTCACAACCATAACCGTAAGCTTTTACTGTTAAGAGTTGCAAGACCAGACATTATCGGATGTCCCCGAAGGGACGCCAGAGTCAAGACCGGACATTATGATGTGAAACCATAAAATCAAGTAACCAAGATACCTCATTTGGATATAATGCTCCTGGGCTTCGAGTTGGATCAAAACCATTCCATCCTTCAACATCTTCGTTATTCCTTTGCAATAAAAACCTTTCCGGTTCAAAATCATCTGGGCGGTCCCAAAAATACGGGGATCTATGGAGATTGTAAACCTGAATGAACAAACATAAATTACTTTTTCGTCTCTTTTTTCTTTCCAGTGAACAATATCAATGATAAATACCTTAACCAGACACGAGGGCAGATTTCAGAAAGATGAAATCCGGTTAGAAAGAACATTCCATGAAAGAAACAACAGAAATGCTCTATACTCACAGAAATAAAGATATCAGTCCCAGCAGGAATGACATAGCCATCTTTGTTTCCCTTATATCCACCTGTGCAGCACAAGTATCACAGATGTACTCATCACTTGTACAATTTACAAAGCAAAGAAAAAGTACACAAAGCACAAAATTTCAATTAAAGAGCCAGAGTGTAATGGTTAGAGAATAGCTAGTCAAATACTAGTCATCATTCTGTAACAATGTCAATAACAACTGATTGTACAAGGATGTAGAATCTGTCTCGTGCACATGGGTGGCACACGTTCAATATAGAAGTATCTACAGAAACTGAATCAATTAGCCAAAATACATGCAGGTTCACCATACAAAAGAGTGTACAATCTGGATTTTTCTTTCTTTAGAATTAAATTCTCACAACCTAGTCAACCTTTGGTCCATCAAGGATAAAATCGAAGAGCTAAATTCAGTCACTACATACTAATAATTTTTTTTACCATAGGGACTAAATTAAATAAATGTTATCACCAAAAAGACTATATTATTCATAAAATCACCACAGCCACTAAATTAGACAAGAGGGACCATAAATATAATATTCTGACAGTGGTGTTGTGATCAGTTTTTGAGTGTTAACAGCAAGAATACCTGGTAGAACATCTGATTTGATGGATCGTCTGATTAGCAATGGAGGCTGAGGATACAAACGAAGAGATTCTACCACAATATGTCTTATGTATCTGAAAGCATGGGAAAAACAGAACACATGATTATATTGGAGTTACAAGAAAAACTAAAGACAAGACATTTTAATGATATTTCATAATACATGTGGTATCTTTCCCTTCAAAGAAGAAAAAGAAAAGGACAAGACATTTTATTTTTCAGTTCAGAAGAAACGGCTAATCAATCGAAACATCCATTTCTTGGTGCATTAATTTCAAACCATTTACTGGGATCTTATCTAACAGCTTAATCTTTAGGGTGAAATGGTTCTCTAACATTGGTGTCAAAGCTTCTATGACCAAGTGGTCGGGAGTTCAAATCCTACTACACTCATTTTTATAATCAAATTTAATTTCAGCAAGTGGAGAGTCTATGCAAGTTCCGAGTCCAAAGGGTTTCCGCTAGAGGGACTCAGTCAGTGGAGTAATATATACCTATTTCCTGGAGCCTCACACATCCACTTAAGCTTTTGGATGTGAAATGGTTCTTTAACATTAGTCCAGTCCCATCAAGACTGCTTGATGCCACAGTCAGCCCAGTACTAGACATTGACTTGGTGATTCTTTAAGCTTAGTTCCTAAGTTCTACACAAGTTTTATCAATAGGTGCTGTCATCAAGCAACATTGCGACTACAGAATTCAAGTCATAATGTCATCGATGAAACACTGAATAAAAAAACATGTGTTGAGGACTTATACTCTCTTTCCCGTGTGGTGGGTGTGTATGTGTGAATGTGTGCGAGTATGTGTATGTGTATGTCTCAAGTTCATCAGACATCAAGGGAGAGCTACCGAGCAAGAAATTACTCAGAGTTCAAGCGGACTGAAAAGAAACATTGGAGTGGGTGAAAGAGAACCAAAGTGATAACAACTGATAAGCATCACAGATGCTTGTAGAATGTTTTGCTTCATTGCAGAACTTCTTGTAGGGAGCAGTCCTATCTAGCCAACCACAGCTAATTTGGGGTTAAGGCTTAATTGATTTGAGAGCGTTCACTCAACAACGGTAGTTCTTCATTTTTCATGAATGCATATAGGCATTGGAAATATTTATACAGGAAACTGCACTCAAGTTCCTTTGAAACAGAACTACCAATGAATGTAAGCAACAAAGGAATAATAACCAGGGGACGTACTCTAATTTTTTTAGGGACTCAAAATTTGGCTTCCCCTGGCCAAGCACTGCATCGATCTCTGCCTGCGCTTTCTTCATTTTGGAGGGATTCTGTGATTTCAGATGCAATATACATCAGATGGACAGCTTTGTAGGATGGAGCATAATATAGAACTTACTGATAATCAGAACATGAGGACACTTTAAATTAGTCAGGGTGCATTAAAAAGATTGGTAATGAGAAACATACTTGTGCAAGAAGGTAAGTAGCCCAAGTGAGAACTGCAGCAGTAGTTTCATGTCCAGCAATAAGCATTGTCATCAGGTCATCTCTTAGCTGTTGAAACAAAAACCAGATGAACCATGACCATATGCATCAAGACATCCCATTTTAAGTTCCACACACAAAAAACATATCAACTTAAAATTAGAATGCACATCAGATTATAGTTACAAAACAACTGTAAAGGTTGACAGAGGTCTCTCATGACAGAACAGTTTCCAAGACTAAGGCACTAAAGGTACACCAACCTAACCAACTCCGCGGGCGTGGCGAAAATGCATAATAAGCAGAACAGAGGCACAAAATATTGCTAATTTGTTAGCCAGAAAAAGAAAAGAGAGAAAATATTTGTTTGTTGAGTAATAAAAGTAGGAAACAAGAACTTCACCTGACGGTCATCAACATCAGATCCCCGCATGTCAACAAGAAATCTCAAAAGACTAGCATCCTGCAAGCTTCATAGTTACAATGCCACATATCAGAACAGTTTAGAAAGCCTCAGCATTGTAACCATTGATAATTTATGTTGTCAAATAAATGCAATGTGGAAAATATGTATACCACCTTTAGATTCTCATAGTCTCTTTGCTGAAGTTTCTCAACATCTGTTTCCTGTAGAAATGTAATACAAAGATCAAATTGTAGGCATTGGTTTCCAGTGTTTCCATATGGTTTTACCATCAACAATAAGTAACTCAGCTTCACAAATTTCAGGGAGCTCATACAGGCGAAGAACAACTATCATCCCACTTTTCCTGAAATGCAAGTTAGACTCACATCTTTCGAAGGTGAGGCTGTCAAAGTGAGATAACTTTATGAACCTTCACATCTTTCAAAGGTAAGGCCCTTCAACCCCTTATAGTTTAATCCTCTTCTATATCCTCATTCCACAGTTCTTATTTCTCGTTTAAGATTATGGCAAACAAGTAGGGACCTAATATAGGGAATAGAGACTCCATGTAGAGTGAGACTCAAATTTTGCTGTTAATTACAGGATAGTTCATCTTCTAAGAAAGAAGAGATGCCTTTTTTTCTTTGTGAGGTAGAAACACACCACACAGAATCAATTTCCTTCATGTTTTGCACTTCAAAACAATACACTGACTGTGATACTACAACCAAGCCACTGCCCAGTACTTACTTTGCTCCTTTTTGAGGTTATGCTGGTTGTTATGGGGTTTAGGAGGTTATGAAGTGAACTTGGCGAACAACTCAACAAAGAATCTCAGCCTTTTCCTTACCATTGGACTAATGCCTAATTCCCCACTGCACTAGATGAAGCAACAAAATTGCAGAAAGAGCTATTACAATAAAAGCAGATGCCATGTAAGAACATATGACCATTTATCATTCTACCAAGAAAGTTGCCGATGTTACTATCTCTTATTCTTTTCCTTCCCTGGTTCTACATCAAGCAATTACGGGCTACCAAACCCAAATAAGTGTCGCCAGAATAACTCAGAACCAAACTCAGGTTATTTATTGCCCTGTTAATTATTTTTCATAAAATAATAGGATGCCCCTGAGAGATGTCTTTAATAAAATTATCAAAAAGGATCAGGGTTAACTCTTTCTCACTACTAAAACTGATCGAAAAATGCAATTAAGATCCTGAAGATGCACTCACTCTTAGTAAACACAATAAACCAAAAAACAAATAACTTCAAGTCTAAAACTGCTATCTAATGAAAAATCTTTACGTGATTGGTTGTTGAAGACATGTTGTCAGAAAATTTCTCTCACCTGCCTGGTCTCTTTTGCATTTCTTATGAGTCCATCAAGGCAGTCATTGATAACCTTGAGGTCATTATGGAACTTCCTTTGCCTAGGAACAAGCCACCTTGCCAAAGGAAATTTCCAGTAAGGAATGTAGAAAGTTGATCGATGCTCGGCTTCAAAAAGAGTACCATATACTGCCTGCATATCCAACATCAAAGAAAAATCATCATACTCTAATTTAGAAGGAACATACATACATACATATATATATACATACATATATATAAAAATGTTCTGCAATCTGTAAGAGCTACTAACAATTTGGTGTAACATCAGTCAATACTAGCAGAACAATGAAAAAGAAATATAAAAGAAATCTGAATTATCAAAACTCAGTTTGTTAGCCAGAGTGTGAAGTGACAATGTTGGACACAGGTGACAACAAAATAAATAAAAACACAGCAAGTATGTGCACCCAACCTTAATCACAGGTGATTCCGTTGTAACCGAACCAAAGTCATAGTTGAAGACACCAAGCCCAATGATATCAAGAGCTAAACTTGAAAACTCTGCTTCAAGATCCAATTCAATTTCCTTCCCGGCAGTAGAACCATCTCCTTGTAGAAGTTGCTCAAATTTCAATATAGATCTTTCTGAACAATTGGTAAATACATTGACCATGGCTTCCAAGTACAAGGAATGAAATCCAGGAGCAATTACTGCATAAACCCAAAGATGAAGCTCCAATAATAAATAACCATGGTGCATTAGATCACAAAAGACAAAGCTTAAATAAATAAGAATCAACAATCATATGCAAGAATGAGGAATCCACATCCTTTTGGTTGACTTAAGTGACAACACACATTCTGCTCTCTAGATGTGAAAAATCACAAAACATTGGTGCAGTACTTCTAAATAACAGTTCAAAACAACAAGTAGAAGTAAAAGAAATTCTGTTCACCCTAAAGATACAGAGCCTAGTTTAAGAAGCAAAAGAACTACTGCACAAAGGACATTAAGAAATGAAGCTTAACACTGTACATTGAGAATATCAGAACCCAAGGGAGGCCACAAACTTCAGATAGATAATTTGTATGACACTTCACCTACGCTGCTTAACCTTCTAGTTTACGTGACACTGTGAGGTTTGGTGAGTGATGAAAAATGAATAAGTGAACCACCAGTTTTATGGAACAGTAAACACAAACACGTGTGTATAACTGTGGGCAGCCAGAAGGAAGGCTGACAGTGGGTATGAGTATAAAAGTTGGGTACGCTAATCCACCTATTCTCTGGAAGAAGGGTTTCGCTCCTGGGGTGTTATTAGACTGTAAGTTATGATGCAACTTAGAAGACTGAAGGTCATTTTCCACTTTCCAGAGAACTTGCTGGATAAAAAAAAGACATCACCCTAACCTATCTAAACTTGTGCCAAGGAGCTGGCTGGGCTGTCAAGTGTCAAGGCACGACAAGACATTGATTTCCTACCTAAGAAGATATCGATATGAGTACACTTACAAATGCAGGGGGGGGGGGGGGGGGGGGGGGGGGATAAAAATAAATTTCAGAAAACAAAATGCAATGTCTACAGAGAAACTAGAGTTGTTTTGCATGGCGAATGAGCTGCAGCTCAAATGGCATCCCGATCAAATTCCTATCAACCACTACCCGAATCAAAAAAGAGAAACAGTTGCTTGTCATAGAAGGCGAAAGGGAGAAAAACAGGAATGCATAGAGCTTTCCTATAAAAGGACAACAGCTGAGCATGAGTTATAATCCTAGAAAATATATTGTAAATCATCAATCAGTTAGAATACAACAACAACTGAGCTGAAAAGACCCAAAATATGATGAATAAGTCACTGACCTCTTCTCCTTTGCTTCCAGGTGACAAGGTCTGCAGGTATAAGTCCTTTACCCATTATTGGCTCTAGGATATCAGCAAGAACTCCCTGATCAAAATACCAAAATCTTATGACTGAGAAGAAAAAAGAGAGAAGTACACCATAGGATAAAGTTAGAGTAAGTAAAGAGAAGGATCTCAAGTTGGGTATTGAAAAATCTAAAAAATTGAACCACTAAAGCTTTTCATTGTTCAAATAACTCAACCAATAATTTGAAAATGCATTTAGATGCCCCTGAAGTGCTCCAAATCAAATATTCAAGTCAAAAAGCAAAGCATGAGAGGTACCTTATCATAAGAAAATGCATTCTCGCGAAGAATATGTCGTGTAATGATGGGGTCTGATACAACAACAAATGATTTTGGTCCGAAAGCAAGTTTATACACGGATCCATGCTGCCCACAGTGATCACTTTTGATAATTAGAAATGAGCATCAAAGTGGAAGAATCATCTTGTAAAAAAAAAAAATAGTGACAAGGAGAGGAACTCGATACCTCTATGAACCAATCATATAGCGCAAAAAAGAGAGGGCGGGCGAATAAATCAGACACCGCACCTTCAGCTATGGGCATAGAGCCCAGGTTTCCCCCACTTAAGAAATTGGTTAGCAGGTTGCTTGCATTGTCCAAGAGATTCCTTGTTTTTTGCTCATCAGTATTGGTGGACTGGCATCTACGAAACACACAAGGAGTTAACTGAATTACATCGAAATAATGTAATTGATAAAGATTCAATTACAAAAATGCAAATGTTTAACCAGCTGCACAGAGCAACCAAACATAAATTTGGAGTTTGGAGGTTCAAAATATCAAATCCAGATACTAATAACAAGGACCCAATTTCATTCTCTCTAAACTACGCAAGCGCACAAGACAAACAAGACAGAAACAGAGAAGCCCATGTATTTCTTTATCCACTATTTTGAAGAATAAAATTAGAAGACCAAGAAAAAAGAAAAAGAAAGTTAGAATGAGGAAAGCACCTTATATAAGGAGACCGCTTTGGCTTAGAATGGAGAAGAAGATGGTAATTAGAAGGGATTTTTGAAGCACTAGTGAGCCCATTGTCTTTTCGGTGAAAGTAGTTTCCTTTTCCCCCAACGGCAGGGAAGGAGAGGGAGAGGTGGAGGGGGAAAGTTGCAAGTACCATTGTTTTCTTCTATTTTCTTTCTTTTAGGAGAAAGAGCATTTCTTATTCATTCTTCTGTATCTTTGTGCGCATTTGCTCTTTACTGCACTGTTTTGTTCTCAAGTTTTGTCCTTATTCTTTTTTCAGTTTTGTAGTGGCGCCCATTTTTTCAGTTTCCTTGTTGGATAAACAGTCTTACACTAAATTCGGACAAACAACAGCCTTACAGCTCAAAAAAAACATTATTGTCTTAAATTAAATTACATTATTTTATTATTTTCTAGGCTATTTTTTATTTAATTTTATTAATTTACTCTAATTATCAAGGAAAAATAATCAGTGAAGTAGTAAAGTATAATAAGTTAGAATAAAACCACAAAGATAGTATTAGTAAATATAAATTTAAAATCTATAAAAAATAAGGTTGCTAAACCCGAGTCAACTCGGTTCGATCGGAAAACCCCACAACCAATCACCAAACCAAGTTTGAAATTCCTAAAAACACCTCATTTATGGTATTTTAAGAATTTGGTCTGCCTACTACCCAGACCCTGATTAATTATAAAAATGTTAAATATAAGATTCGAACCTATGTTCAGTGTTTTGGTCGACAAAACTATAATTACTACACCAACACTATATTTGTGATATTAATTAATAATATATAATATAAATATAAGATGAAGGGTAAGCTACATAAAAAATCTTATATTTTACAAAATGTTCCACTTAATTTTTTACAGTCTAAAAGCTTGCAATATAAACCGTATAGTTCTCTAAAAGTTGAAATTTAAACTTTTATAGTGATTAAATAATTCAAAAATATATATGCATATTTTAGGAAAAATGTAACAAATATAGGAGAGAGCTCACTATACACAAAAAATTGAGAAAAAAAAGAACAATTTTTAAAATATTTAAAAATGAGTAAATTAAAAAATAAATTGTCAATAAACTTTATTTTATTTTTTCATTATATTAAGTTATACCACATTAGTTAGATTTTTTTCCAAAGTTCATAAGCATTTTTTTACAATTTGTTTTGCATTTTTTAAGCATTTTAAAAGTTTAAAATTGTAATTTTTAAGAAACTATAAGGCTTGTAGTGCATGTTTTTAAACTATAGGGGTTAAATGGAATATTTTATAAATTATAATTTTTTTATGTAGTTTACCCTAAGATAATTCTTTTATTTATTTTTAAAACTTTTTATATTTTACGCAAATATTAAATTTTATTTATTAATTTATTAAAATTATGAATCAATCTAATTCGACCTCCGGTTGAACTTCTAATCTAACTTTTTTTTTTTTACCAGAGGTTGGCCGGATTTTATAACGTTGATAAAAAGTGATTAACCTGGCCATGTGTCAAATTGAGACGGGAACAATAATAAGCAGAAGCACGGTTCAAACCGATAAAACCATCAAACACAACAAATCGTTAATAAAGTTAACGGCTTTACACAACAAACACAGTAACATACAAGAAAAGGATGCAGAGAGAAAGAGACGGACCTGCTTGTGAGTAAGCTGGTGACGATGAAGGGGAGTGAGAAACAGAGGCGGTGGCGCAGCAGCCGTAGAGAAGAGGGCTGATGGCGGTGGGCTAGGTGGTGGCCGAGAGAGCTTGGGTAATGGAGGAAGGAGGAGGAAAACTACTCTGAATATTGATGGCGGGATGAAAAGAGAGCTTCGGTAATGGATTCAGGGTAGCAATTTTGTAAATAAAATAGGATGGTAATTTGTTAATATATTATGATAATTTCGTAAATAAAATAGGATGACAATTTTATAAATACGCCATTATGCTTGTATTTCGGTAGATAATTCTGTTTGTTTAGCATTATTCTTGTTTATAATTTGATGAAAATTTCTCCTAAAAGTATCACAGGTGATTGGTATGGAATTTAGATAAAAACTTGTACTATTTTTAATAAATACAGAAATTATGGGTGACACTATAACAGCACCGAAGAATTCTCGTTTTTTCCCTTAAGAGTGAATATCGCATGATTCCAATTTCCATCTATTTAGGTGAAAATTTTAATAAACTATCATTTTGAAGAATGATTTTAGTTTGTGGAGTCCTTGAAGATTTTTTTTTATCTTAAGGACGTATTTGAACTTAATCGCCAGAAGAAAAGTATGGATATAACACCTTTGAATAATACTGCCACTCAAGAATTACTTGTGCTTTAGTCCTTCTAGAAATAACAGTTGTCCTCAAAATCTGAAAGCCACGTGTGATTGAAATTGAAATTGGAATTGGAAAGGAATCTTTTTTTACAAAAATGAACGGCCAAGATGGATTCCATCTAATTTGCGAGAGACTTTTGACTTTTCTTCTCTCCGGGTTTGGTCAGGGGCCACCATTACCCTAAATAAATACCAACAACTCCTACTCATTTTTCTTCCCTTTCTTCTTCGCTTCTGTCACACCAAAGAGTTCAAAAGAAACAGAACAAAAAAAAGTACTCCTCCGATGAGTGAAACCGAAAGCATGCCTACTGAATGGACTCACTTCTACCAGCAGAACATAGGACTAGTCGGAGAAACCATGTTCGGCGATGCTCGAGTCTCGGAAGCAACAGCCGTCACCACCACCACCACCCCCGTCAGCTCTGGCGGCGGCGCAGCCCTCAGCCCCGATGGCCGCGTCTCGAAGCCCATACGCAGAAGGTCTAGAGCTTCAAGGAGGACCCCCACAACCTTACTCAACACCGACACCACCAATTTCCGTGCCATGGTTCAGCAGTTCACCGGTGGTCCAGCCGCAAGTTTCGCTAATACTGGGCCGCAGCAGATGGGCTTGCTGGGACAACACGGGGGGGCCATGATGACCGAGGCAGCCAGCTTCCATCTTCCGTATCATCATCAGCAGCAGCAGCAGCAACAGCAACAGCAGAGCCAGACGGCGTCGTACATGTTTTCCTTGAGCCCAGGTGATCAGCTGCTCCTACAAAGACTTGGAAATCATTCCGCCGTGGATGGTGGGGCAGATGGGTTTGGTGAGGTGGCTCCGCCGCTCTCTAGGCGTGGTGGTTCCTCCGCCAATGGGAACGGATCAGGGAATAGTTTCATGTTTTGAGATGGAGAGGGACATAAAGGTGGGAAAGTTAGGCACTGACTTGTTGTCCTAACGCAGACAAATACGGAGTACATCCCAATATTGTTGACCAACGTAAATACAACGATGTTCTCTCTCGTTCTTATATTTTCACTTTTTTCATTTTTTTCCTTTTTTGGGTGGCTGGACTACCCTAATTAATTAATGTGCTTGTTTTGTACTTTTGTTTGTGGCTTGCTAGTTAGTTGCTATTCCTTTTTGCTAGTTAGTTGCTATTCCAAATTAATAGATATTTTCATCTTTTAGAATTTCTTCAAAATGTTTTAATAATTGGAAGTTATTGTTTGAAATTTTAAGTTATCCATTTTTTTACCTTTTATAGCTTTTATATATCTTAAAACTTAATTTTATACCAATGAAGAAACTCCCATTTTATACTAAGGTTTTTCATCATTACCTAGCTTGAGGTGACAAGGATGATCACTCAACCTACTTCACTCACCACTTACAAATTTCACGTCTTCTTTTGCTTTTAACAGCTCCCACTAAACTTTTAGTCAACTTTCTAATAAGCCCTCAAACTATATACTATTTATTATTCGGTCTTTGCACATAAACCCCCAAACGTTTCATTCTATGCAACTATGTCTTTAATT
This sequence comes from Viola odorata, assembly GCA_963691705.1. Taxonomy (NCBI): domain Eukaryota; kingdom Viridiplantae; phylum Streptophyta; class Magnoliopsida; order Malpighiales; family Violaceae; genus Viola; species Viola odorata. Next base: position 15,311,642 of record OY829540.1, on the reverse strand, counting down.
TTGTCAATCGCCCTAAAATATGGTCTAAGTTCATTGGTAACTAGATGACAAAGTAAAATTTGGCTTGATTTTGACTTAGCCCATGTATGTGCTCACGTGCGTTCAACTTTTGGGCACATAAGGCCCTATGCCATATTACTCGGGCGTTTTAGTTCTGCTTTTGCAAAATTCACTTAAAATACACTATATGAATATTGAAATACATAAATCCCATAAAATTTAACTATAAATATCGTCGGCCCATTTGTGGTCCTTTCTGCCCGCGTTGCGATCCGTGCTGTTGTGTTGTCTGCCCATGCAGTCTAGCCATCGCCTACGTGCTGGCTAGCCACAACCTAGTAGCTGATTTTAGGGTCAATACACTTCTTCCCTTTGTTGGAGAGAGTATTCAATCCACATGGTTCCAGATCGGAGCTTGAAGAGGCCTGAAACTGAAGCGCTCCCGCAGGCTCAGCAAATACTTGGTTATTCACAGCATCAAAATCCTCATCAAGTACTGCAAACCGATCGAGACTTAGTTGGCACTTGATAATCCGTGGAACGGGGTGAGGGCTTTTCCGTCAAATGGCACGCCGGAGTGTGGTGGTTGGAGCTCCGTGAGCGACCTGCAAAGCGCCGGAGTTCAACTCCGGCGTAGAAGCTCCAATGCCAAAGTCAGTATTTTGATTCAGTGTAAAGAAAGTGTATGTTTACTCTGTGTGTGTTTTTTAGGAGCCGAAGAACCCCCCGCTCATGTACTTCCCCCTAGTCCTTGTGTAGGGCTAGAGTGGTCAGATCTTTAGACATCTTTCCCCCTTTTTTCTAAAAGGTGGTCTAAAAGTAGGAATTGATAATTGTAACGTGGAGTTAATGCCTTTGGGAGAATAAAATATTCCCCTTGTCTAGCTATTAAATGATGACTTGATGGGAGCAGAAAAGGTTGTCCCCCACGCCAACTTTGACTAAATGTGTACTGACTACTGAGTATTATATAAATTATACCAGTGAGTGGAGCTTAATATCTGTGCCCAATCGATATGATGCCGTTGTGTTGAATCGGCAAGGTGTCGTTCCTCCAAATTGGCCTGATGCCATTTGGAGGTTGTTGACTTGGTCAACGTATGAAGCGGTGCCGATCCGTTTCCTCATGGCTTGGTGAATGGATCGGCTTTGTGCCGTTTGGTGACAACGGGCCAGACTTGTCCTTTTGCCACTTATTCCCGTTGTCTTGGTCAATCGGTCGTGATGCCGTTTTGACTGGTCCATCGGTCATACGCCGTTTTGACTGGTCAACGGTACTTTGTGAAGGTACAATGTCCGTTATGCCCTTGTGATAATTTTATGTATTATCAGAGGCCCAACAACAAACGAGCCCGAGTGTTTACCAAGGGCTTGCCGTTTCTTGCTTGATGCTTGACAATCGGCGTGCTGCCGTTTGGTTTACTTTAATTCGGTGCAGTTTGTAGAGTTTTTTCTCAGTCCTGGAAATAAATAGCAATAAAAAAGGTTAATGCATTTAAATGCATACCATTTGACGTGGCACATCCCTAGTAAAGTGATTGTGATTGCTCGAGCCTTTTGAGGAGAAAATGTCCCTTCGTTTTCTGAAAAGGTTTGAATTTTGAAATTCAAAGCCTGGGAGAAACGCATGCGCCGTCTCCCCATTTAATGCTCCACAGCTTTACTGACAGGCGTCTGTCTTCTCCAGATCAGACCTGCCACTTGTCAAATGCCGATTGATCATGCCATTCGGCTGGAGCGTTGTGTCTTTTAAAAGTGGTTTCCATTTGGAAACCCTAGTTTATTCTCTCTTTCTTCAGCGCCGCTCACACTCATCTTCTTCCTCAAGACTCTTTTCTCTCTCGTCTCAACAGCTTTTGCTTCTGCATCTGGGCTCCGTTCATCAAGGCGATGACATTCCTAGGTATTTAACCATTCTCTCTTCTCTGATTTATTGCTTGAGAGTAGAAATGACACCCAAACGCCCACTTACCACCGATGAGGCCATTGATAGAACCCCCACTAAGTTAGATAGTGAAGACAAACTGCTTGCTGAGATAGAGGCATTAGATATTGAGTTGTCACGTGAATTCTCAGCCCATGTTGCTCCTCCCTTTGTTAGGTTAAATAGTGATTTGGATGATGATAATAGGGTCCTGTATTCAAAGATGTTTGGATTTGGATTTAGGCTTCCCCTTGATTCCATGATTAAGACTCTGTTGAGCCAACATCTTTTGAACCCGGCCCAGATTACTCCTAATTCCTGGGCTGGAATTTATGCCTTTATCAAGGTCTGTGAGTTGAATGGAATCAAATCGCCATCTCTCTCCCTTTTTAAATTCTTCTTTAATCTGACCAACCGTGGAAGCTTGATGATCATTCGCCCCCGTCGGGATTCCCATTTTAATGAGATTTTTCAGAGATATGACTCTTCTGTTAAAGATTGGAAAGAAAACTTCTTTCTGGTGTCATCTTCTCCGCCTCAATGGCGTTCTGGGTTTAATCGGGAAATGAATGAAAAACACTGGCTCAAGCCAGAGAGTCTCGGTGAACCTCTTCAAGCCCAGGTTGACATGTTACTAACAGTGAACACGTCGTTTCACACACGGCATTTGGCAATCGGAGTGTCGTTGTCTGATTGTGTTCTTGGTGAGCTTTTACTAACTCTAGCCATGAATTCTCCATTTTATCCTAAACTCTGATATGAATTTCATTTTGCAGAGAAAGTCAAGAAAAAGAAAAAAAGTTGTTTCTGTTTCTGTTTCTTCAATTCGGTTGACATCTGCGACGACCAATACTCTTGCGGAAGACGGAATGCAGACTGAAGACCATTCGATTGACGAATCAGCTGAAGATCGAACGGGGTCTGAAGGACACTTGGTTGATGAAACGGTGGATGAGGAAACGGTGGCCGAAGAGACTGTTGTTGAGAGCGGTGAGCAATCGGCAAGGCCAGAAGCAAATTTTGCCTTCGATGAAGAAGAAGAAGATGAAGAACCCCCTCTTATCATCAAACGGCGACGAACTGGTAACTCATTTGAGTATTCCCATCTGCTGGATCCTGATCCTCAGGTTATCAAAGCGGCCAAAAGAATTCTTAGAAAAAGAAAGAAAGCTGAGGCAAAGAGGGCTGCTGTCGAAGCAGAACAGGCTTCTGCCGTTTCAGTATCGGAGAATGTCAGACCGGCTGAAACCGTTTCAACACCTGCCCCAGATATTCCTTCATCCGTTTGCGCTGATGACTCAGGGACTTCCGTTCCTCCTCTGGAGACACCTTTAGCGCCTCATTCTCCCGTTATTGTCAATTTATTGAGCACTTCAGAGGGTGTTCCTCAGCCGGTTCAACCAGATCCTTCTCCGTCAGTGCCGATTAATCTTCATTGGATTGCCGGTCCGCCTTTGCCTGAACCGTTTGTCTCAAATGATCGTGCGGTCGCTCCCCCTTCTAATCTCAAGGGCTAGCTCTCCAGCCATGGTCCTGACGGGGAGGTTACTCATGCAGTCAATATGAGTAACTTTGGAGATAGTGGCTGCCGTTCTCTTGGTTTGAACATTCCTGGCAGCAAAGATTATCGGACCGGTCAACTGATGGGTGAAATGCTAGCAAATAATGCTGACAGAGAACGGTACGCCCGTTTGGAGTTGAGTTCCCACTTCTCTAATATGCAAAGCATTTTTTACACAGGCTTATGCGCTGCCCGATATGCTGCTGAAGTTGTTGATTCGAAGTTGGAGGAGCCTAGGGAGGCACTTGGGCGATCAGCCGCTGAGAATGCTTCCCTTCAGAAAGAGAAGGAGACTCTAATGGCCTCTCGAGAGACTGACAAAAAGGCAGTAATTAAGGCGTGCAAGCGGCTGGCTGATAGTTTGAATGAAAGAGATGGTCTTTCGGCAAAGATTAGAGAAGAGCAGGGACGGATCGGGGAATTGATGAAAGATAAATCTGCCTTGTGCGATTCCGTTACAAAGCTTTCTGAAGACAAGGCGTCCTTAATCAATACCATTGCCAAGCTTACTGGAGAGCTAAATGTGGCCCGTTCCGATCTGGAAGCTAAATCGGCAGAGTTAGCTACAGCCCATTCCGATTTGACAGTCAGAACGGCTGAGTTGGAAACGGCTCGGAGCAGTATTGCAGATAAGGACGCGGAGCTGGAGAAGGTTCCACAAAAGGTAGGTTGGTGGCGAGAGAAGATGAAGAACATCATGCTGGAAAGTTTTGTTTCCTATTATGGCGAGAAGATGTTCCACCCCGACAATCTTTCCCGATATGTTGCTGTCGGAGAAAGGATTGCCGAAGCTAAAGAGTATGAACCCTTCTCTGATTCAGAAATAGACGAAGACAACGATGTTCCTGCTGGACCCAACGCCGCTTCTGGATCTGGGCCGTCGGCATGAACTTCAGCTTTACTTCATGATCATTTGCCGATTGGCACATTTCGTAATGAACAAATATTATTCGGAATATAATTTTGCACTTTTTAGCTATTGCAAGTGCTTAAACATTTCTGTTATGCATATATATATTACTCCAGAAAAAATTAACAAAGATATAACGATTGTAACTTTGAACTTATCTGTGTTTTTGGCGGTTCGGCCATTTGCCGTTTGATGAGACCGTTGATGTGGCCGTTTTGATCATTCGGCACTAAGCCATTTTGAGCATTCGGTACTAAGCCGTTTTTGACTATAGTTGCCTTTTTTGCTTTCTGGTTCAACAGGACCAAGATAGGCTTGAATTTCTCTACCTGGTTTACTGGTTTACGAAGACCAAGGTACTTCCATCTGGTTTACTAAGACCAAACAGGTTTGAATTTTTTGTTGATGTCGTTCTTCAATCATTTGACATTTTGATTTTGGTAACGTGGTTCGGTCTATCATAACTTACGTCCACGGTATGCCGTTCTGATTCAGCAGGAAAAATGGACTTAAAGATACACAGCCGTCTGTCACAGCAGAAACGGCATTTGAAGATACACAGCCGTCTGACACAGCAGAAACGGACTTTGGAATATGCCGTCTGATAAGGCAGAAACGGACTTTGGAATATGCCGTCTGATAAGGTAGAAACGGACTTTGGAATATGCCGTCTGATAAGGCAGAAACGGACTTTGGAATATGCCGTCTGATAAGGCAGAAACGGACTTTATATTGAGCTGCTCTGTAGGACCCGTCAGGTTTGTTGATCAGGCCGATTTGAACATGTTGTAGTTGCATTTTTCACTATCTGGTTTACTAAGACACAGATAGGTTTGAATCTTTTTCTACCTGGTTTACTAAGACACAGGTACTTCTATCTGGTTTACTAAGACACAGATAGGTTTGAATCTTTTTCTACCTGGTTTACTAAGACACAGGTACTTCTATCTGGTTTACTAAGACACAGATAGGTTTGAATCTTTGGTTTTGATAACGCGGTTCAGTCTAAAATGACTTACGTCCACGGTTGATTTGATTTTTGTTTTCTCAAGATCTGCAATCATAGGAGAAACAATACTGGCGAATATATATTTTTCATCGTTTTGAAATATTTGATAATTCATGTTATACATAATATTCCAGAAAAATTAACAAAGATAAAACAATCATCAATTGAACTTATCTCTGCTTTGGCGATTCGGCTAAATGCCGTTTTGAGGGAACCGTTTGAGGTTTGCACTCCGTTTTAATCTTGCTTTGCGATCATTCGGCACTAGGCCGTTTTGAAGATATTGTCGTTTCTCTACCCAGTTTAGACAACGGCATGACAGAGAAATTGGTCGACCGATCTTCATATCGGCTTCCTGCCGTTTGCTTCTTCTATGTCTGTTTGCGTGGGGCAAACTCTTTCTTTTGGAGATCGGGCTCCTCCCGTTTCTGTCGTTGATAATCTGCTTCTTCCATTCTGGTATACTTTTCTACCTCAATCCGCAAGAGATCCAAGGTTTTAGGAGTGCTTGCAATCAAAGCATTTTCTAACTCCCGATATTTACAATTTCTTTTTAAAGCTTCCGCAGCCAAGACAGGAGCCACCTCAGGAAGAATGGCCAATTCCAAGTTGAATCTTGCCACATATGCAGTTAATGATTCTTCTGACTTTCTTGCCATATCAAATAAAATTGCTGGAGATTTTTCTACCGGAATACAAGGACTGAATCGGCTTGTGAACGCCTTTGCTAACTGCTCAAAACAGTCAATAGATCCAGCTGGTAGCTTCTCAAACCAAGTGTTGGCTATCCCTTTAAGGGTAATCACAAATATTTGGCATAAAGCCTCCTCATTTCTAGTAAAAAACTTAACATGTTTCTTTACTAAGCTCACATGGACAATTGGATCTGTGATCCCATGATAATGATCCGATGGTAGCTTAACATGCCTGCTTACTTGATGTTTCCGAATCCGAAAGGTCAACGGATTCTTTGGATCATCATCTTGCTCTTCCCGATCTGGTCGAGAAACAGATTTCCTGGACATATTTCGTCCACTTTTTGCGCGATCTCTCTCCGAGTGATGCCGGGTCACCGATCTCTCTAGTCTCCTCTTTCTGGTCTGATGTACTGACCCAACTTGTGGAACCGCCGGTGGTGGAGGCGCAAAAGATGTGATTATTGATGGTTGATGCTGGATCTGTTGAGGAATAAATTGTTGACCGTTGGGCGGAGGAATTTTTCCCATGAACGCTGCCATCATCATGTCCATCCTCTGATGCATTGCGGCAAACTCGTGCATGATTGCGGGTGGAAAGCTTGCAGCAGGTAGATCTGGGTGAGGAACGTCTGGAAGTAAAACTTCTGAAATTTCTAGAAAATCACACCGACGAGCTGTAGCACTTATTTCCACTCGAGAAGATGAAGTTTGTAGTAGTGACGGGTCATGGTGACCAGCAGCACCGTTGATAAATTGATTTAATTGACCAGATGCCATTTTTGGAAATAAAACCCCAAAAATATAGAGAAAGATGAGCTTTGAATTTCAAGGATGCTCACTCAAAATTTCAAAAGCTCTCAATGAAAGCACCAAATGATAATCCGTGGAACGAGGTGAGGGCTTTTCCGTCAAATGGCACGTCGGAGTGTGGTGGTTGGAGCTCCGTGAGCGACCTGCAAAGCGCCGGAGTTGAACTCCGGCGTAGAAGCTCCAATGCCAAAGTCAGTATTTTGATTCAGTGTAAAGAAAGTGTATGTTTACTCTGTGTGTGTTTTTTAAGAGCCGAAGAACCCCCCGCTCATGTACTTCCCCCTAGTCCTTGTGTAGGGCTAGAGTGGTCAGATCTTTAGACATCTTTCCCCTTTTTTTCTAAAAGGTGGTCTAAAAGTAGGAATTGATAATTGTAACGTGGAGTTAATGCCTTTGGGGGAATAAAATATTCCCCTTGTCTAGCTATTAAATGATCACTTGATGGGAGTAGAAAAGGTTGTCCCCCACGCCAACTTTGACTAAATGTGTACTGACTACTGAGTATTATATAAATTATACCAGTGAGTGGAGCTTAATATCTGTGCCCAATCGATATGATGCCGTTGTGTTGAATCGGCAAGGTGCTGTTCCTCCAAATCAGCCTGATGCCATTTGGAGGCTGTTGACTTGGTCAACGTATGAAGCGGTGCCGATCCGTTTCCTCATGGCTTGGTGAATGGATCGGCTTTGTGTCGTTTGGTGACAACGGGCCAGACTTGTCCTTTTGCCACTTATTCCCGTTGTCTTGGTCAATCGGTCGTGATGCCGTTTTGACTGATCCATCGGTCATACGCCGTTTTGACTGGTCAACGGTACTTTGTGAAGGTACAATGTCCGTTATGCCCTTGTGATAATTTTATGTATTATCAGCACTGAGCCTGAACGCTGCTACTAGCAGCAATAGGGGAATTCGTTTTATATTCAGGCTTCCTACCCTATCACTGAGCTGTTGGAGACTGTAAGTACAAATGAAAGGAAATAAAAGAATTGATTTTTGGATTTAATTTTAATTCCAAAATTAATTATTAATGAAGAGATTTAATTAATAGAATAACTATAATTAGAATTCCAATAGGCTTTATAAAATCCTGAAAATAGAATTGCCATTACTCGGAGCAATCATTGTGGAGATTAATAAATACTTTAAAGATGGAAATTATACTATCAAATCCTAAAATTTCTAACATGAGCCACCATCCAAACCCAAATTTATTTTCCACACCAGGACCAGACTCATTTGCATCCTGAGCACCCATTCTCACCTGTCCCTTTTTACCCATGGTTTTGAAGTACAAGACTCAAACTACATGACCGGCTAAAAATATTGAAGACGAGCCTTAGAAAAATCTAATTCAACCGAGATGCGGGAGAATTAACCCGTCAGATTTCGTGGTATTGTAATCAATACGAATCAATTTTCCAAACTTGTTTCCAATCGCACATAGGAGTTGCTTATGATAGTTTTTTTTTAATATGCAGAAATAATATTAATAGGGTCATAAAAAGATGACCAAAGAGAACACGATCTAAAAGGCAATACAAGAGACACGACCAAACAAACTGGCTAGACCGACAGACAACGAGCTCACTCATCACTCCCCATGAAACCGGGAGAAACAGATCGCTACTGACTCGGAGTTCACGCTAACAAAACAGCGCAACTCAAAACCCGAAAATGGTTCCAAAAATTCGAACCAAAACAACCATACACACGCAGGGCCTGGCCCTGGCCCAAACCCAGGCCCAAATACTCCCAAGCACCCTAGTCCAAAACCCTAGAGATCACAATGATTCAAGGCAGCTTCAACCGCCGCCACCAGCTCCTTCTCCGGCGCGACTTCCTCGGCCAAATAGACATCCGTCAACAACCGATCCAACCTCGGTCTCGACCCACACGAAGCCCCCAAAAACCAGCCTCGTCGCCACCACCGCCGGACCCTGCCATCCCGTCCGGCCAACATCAGAACAACACCACGGATGGCGCTACCAAAACCACGCCACCGCCACATCCAAGACCTCAGTCCGCCTCCACCCGGCGTCACTACGCTGCCACCCACGACCACAAACAGCACCACAAAAACAAACCCAGCCACCGAAAATCCCAGCCGGATACCTCCTTCACAACCGCCACCGCAATAACTCCTCACATCACCACCGCGCCACACCCTCCTTCAAAACTCAAAACAGAAAACTAGCCCTGCTGCTGCTGTCTCCACCACTCTCACCGCCGATGCTCAATTCCCTCTCGGTCGTCGACCACGCCGACACCACAAAAACTAGCACCAGAACAACGCCGTCGCGAACAAAACAGATTTGCTGCCGTGACCCAATGCAGCCCATCCGCGACACCCTCCGCTCTTCTAGCCGTCGTCTCCACCTACGACCACAACTCACAGCGCCACCACACGCCGATCTCCATCCACCATCGCCATCTTTCTTATATTGCCGAAAAAAAAACAGAAAAAAATAGAAAAGGAAGCGGTAAAGGAGAAAGAAACCAAAAGAAGGGAAAGGGGGGGGGGGGTTGCCGCCGGCCGCAGCCCAAGGGAAAACCCTAATTTGAGAAAGAGATGAGAGGGTTTTTTTTAGAGAGAGAGTTTTTAGAGAGAGGGAGTCTCTTCAGTTGTTATTTAGGCAATGCTTATGATAGTTAAAAATAATATAGTAGAAACAAATTCATATATGCATTGCAAAGACATTTTTCTTATTTTACAATAGAGGCATCAACACCTATTTATATAAGTATTGCACCTATCTATTAATGGACGCAAGGGTTGGAATGGACGCAATAGTTGGTGCATGAATCAATGGACGCAACGGTTGGAATGTACGCAATGGTTGGTTGCATGTGTTGTTTGAATATTCAACACTCCCCCTCAAGTTGGTGCGTAGATATCCCATATGCCCAACTTGCAAAGAATCTTCGAGAATACTTGACTTGAAACTGCTTTAGTAAGGATGTTTGATAATTGATCCTCTGATCGAATACTAGGCAATTTAAGTGTCTTTCCATCCAACTTCTCTTTAATGAAGAAACGGTCTACTTCTACATGTTTAGTTCGATCATGTTGGACGGGATTGTGTGCAATGTCACGAGCAACCTTATTATCACAATACAACTCAATCGATTTTAGAGGTGGGAATCCCAGATCTGTCAAGAGCAATTTCAACCACAATGCTTCACATAATCCCAAGGCCATGCCTCTATATTCGACTTCTGCACTGGATCGGGCAACCACATTTTGCTTCTTGCTTCTCCATGTCACGAGGTTACCTCCTACAAAGGTAAAGTAGCCTGAGGTGGATCGTCTATCGTCAATCGATCCAGCCCAATCTGCATCAGTATACACAACCACACTATGACAATCAGAATTCTTGGTGAACAAGATTCCTCTTCCTGGAGCTGATTTGAGGTACCTTAGTATACGCATGACTGCTTTCATGTGTTGTTCTCCAGGATTGTGCATAAACTGACTGGCAATACTCAATGCATAGGCGAGATCTGGCTGAGTGTGAGCCAAGTACATCAATTTCTCAACCAGTCTCTAGTATTGCCCTTTATTTACAGGGATTTGGTCAGGTTCAACTGACAACTTCAAGCCCTCTTCTATGGGTGTTTCAGCTGACTGACATGCTAACATACCAGTTTCATGTAGTAAATCTAAAGTATATTTCCGTTGTGATAGAGATATACCTTTGGAGGATCTGGACACTTCAATTCCAAGGAAGTACATCAGTGGACCAAGATCTTTCATTTCAAATTCAGTAGACAAGTAGTTTTGCAATGCTCTTCTTTCTTCAAGATCATTTCTAGTCACCACCATGTCATCAATGTATATGATGAGTACAGTTATCTTATCTTGTCTTTTCTTTAGGAACAACGTATGATCTGCATTGCTTTGACAGTAGCCAAATTTTTTCATGGCTTTTGTAAATCTCCCAAACCAAGCTCTTGGGGACTGTTTAAGCCCATACAATGATTTCTTCAACCTGCACACTTTTTGTTGTTGATGTTCAGAGATTATATAACCTAGTGGAAGATCCATATACACTTCTTCTGTCAGTTCACCATGAAGGAATGCATTCTTTACATCAAATTATTGCAAGGGTCATTCTAGGTTTGCAGCTAGAGTTAGTAGAACTCGGACAATATTGATCTTTACCACTGGTGCAAATGTATCTGTATAATCAATTACATATGTTTGAGTATACACTTTTGCCACCAACCTAGCCTTGAACCGTTCTATGGTTCCATCAGCTTTGTACTTCACAGAGTAAACCCATCTATATCCAACCATCCTTTTTCCAGGTGGACAAGTAACAAGATCCCACGTGTCATTTTTCTGTAGGGATTTCATTTCCTCATTCATGGTTGCCTTCCATCTTGGATCCCCTAAGGCTTCCTGCATACTGTTAGGAATAAATACAGAAGATAATTGATTTACAAAGGATACGTTTGCCTCCGATAACCGATGGTTAGATATATAGTGACTCATAGGGTATCTAACTTTACTAGAGAGTTCAGGTTCATAAGTGGATTTAGGAATACCTCTAGTGAGCTATGGTGGTAACTGCCTTAACTCTTGTGCATAGACAACATCAGTAGGTGAGTGCTGTGGTGTAGGAGAAGATGTATCAGTAGTTGATAATGGATCAACAATGTCATCATTTGTGAATGGATCAGCATTGTCATTCTAACTTCCCTCTTCATTATAACCCTCTGGGTGTTCATTATGACTCCCTTTATTGTAACCATCTTCAGATTGGTTTCGCACCAATATGTGAGTGTCATCATACTCATCATCATATTTCAAGTTCAGAACTTCCAGTTGATGCTGCTCCCCTTGAAGTTTTGCAACCGAAAAATATATTTCTTCTTCGTGAAACACCACATCTAAGGAAACATACATTTTCCCTGTCGGTGAGTGGTAACATCGATATCCTTTATGATGTGCAACATATCCGAGGAAGACACAACGTAATGCTCGAGGCTCCAATTTATTCCGTTGACGTTTATGGATGTGAACAAATGCTACACATCAAAAAATATGGGTCAATAAGTCTGCCACAGTGGGAGAGACAACAACATCAGATAGGGCCTAAAATGGAGTTTTGAACCTAATGGTGCTAGATGAGACCCTGTTGATTAGGTGAGCTGCGGAACAAATTGCTTCTCCCCAATAATTCAATGGTGTGTGAGCATCAATTAACAAGGAACGAACAACTTCCAGCAAATGACGATTCTTTCTCTCAGCGATACCATTTTGTTGGGGTGTATCTGGGCAAGTGGTTTGGTGGATGATTCCTTGTGCTGCTAGAAATTATTGGAGCTCAGAGTGTAAATATTCAACTCCATTATCACTACGAAGGACTTGCACTGTGACATTATACTAAGTACACACCATTTTATAGAAACGCTGGAACAAGTTTGTAACCTCACTTTTAGAAGTCATCAATTGTATCCAAGTCATTCTAGTACAATCATCAATAAAACTCACAAACCAACGAACGCCACCTTAAGTGGGTACTTTGATAGGTCCCCAAATGTCAGAATGAATAATCATAAAAGGGAATACACTTTTATTCATACGCAATGGAAATGACGTACGATGACTCTTGACTAGTTCACAAACATCATAACGGAGACTGGAGATTTCACAATTTGAAAATAGTTCAGGAAATAGTTTCTTCAAGTACCCAAATGATGTATGCCCAAGACGTCGATGCCACAATTATATATCCTTCAGTTTATTTTCGCACAAACCATTCACAACAAAAGCTTTACGCAACTGATCAGAGCACTATGATGTCAAATTGAGGTAGTACAACTTCCCTCTCCTAACACCACAACCAATCGTCTGCCTTATTTTAATGTCCTTAAATACACAAGAGTCAGGCCAAAAAATTACCACACAATATAAAGCAGTAGTTATTTGAGATTATAATTTAAGGATGCAACGACTATAACTGAGTCTAGATTCAAGATTTTAGTAAGGGATATGGAGCCTTCCCCAACAACTGGGGTTGAGTTACCATCAGCAGTGGATACCAATTTTTATGAGGACTATTTTATGTATTTAACATGGATAGAATCAGCTGTCATATGATCGGAGGCACCAGAATCAATTATCCATGTATTATTCGAAACAGTGTTGTGGATATTTAAAGCCTTACTATGATTACCACTGTTACCTGTCATGGTTACAAGTGCGGATGCAGTATCACCTGAGGCAACTTCATCTGGAGTGTCACTGCTGCAGTAGTGGATGTGTGATATTCCTTATTCTTCCATGGGTCACGACTATGATCCCACCATTCAGGGTATCCCACTAGATGATAGCAACGTTCCTTCGAATGACCTATCTTGTTGCAGTGTGTACATTTGTAAATAGGTTTGTTGGTCCTTCCTTAAACCTTGGTTTGAGGATTGCGACTGATAAGAGCAGAAACTTCACCTTTCTCGGGTTCTCCATTCATCATTATTTTTCGAGTGGCCTCACGACGGATCAAGCAGTAACATTCCTCTAATTCAGGAATTGGATCATTTCTTAAGATATCGTCGCGCACCTGTTCGAATCCACCATCCAAACCTGCAAGAAATATGTGCACCCTCAATCGTTGAATTGATTTATAATACAACTCAACATCTTTTGCACTTTCCATAATCACATTATCACGGTGATCAAGTTCACTGAATATTTCAACCAGCTTGCCATAGTAAATAGAAAGTTCTCGATGATTTTGTTTGGCTGAAAAAGCTCGTTGGTTGAGGGTATACACCTATAATTCGTCTGCTCCATCATAGAAGGTTGTAGATGAGCTCTTCAGATCTCCCGGGCAGTAGATAGGCGGATGTACTGCTTCATGATAGTTGGGGACATCGGCATCAACAATCATCTCTTGACCTTTTGGTTTTCTGCATACCACTTTTCATATCCATCATCCTCTTCGGTAGGAAACAAAGTATTACCACGGATGAAGGAAAGTTTCTCCTTTTCAGCAATTAACATTTCGATCATATGAGACCAAACATTGTAGTTTGTTTTATCAAGGATGATCCCGGGATTGAAAGAAGAGGTTTCGGGTTGTAAAATAATTGGAGCAGATTTTGCACTAGAGCTTTCAGATTCAAATTTGCTCATGATGTTTTCAAGTAACCTTGCTCCGCTACCAAGTTAAAAATAATATAGTAGAAACAAATGCATATATATATTGCAAAGACATATTTTTCTTATTTTGCAACAGAGGCATCAATACCTATTTATATAAGTATTGTACCTATCTATTAATGGACGCAAGGGTTAGAATGGATGCAACGGTTGGTGCATGAATCAATGGACACAATAGTTGGTTGCATGTGCTCTTTGAATATTCAACAATGATAGAGGTGCGTTGCTAAGGCCGGAAAACGAATTCATGCGGCCACCTTAGTCACCCTATCTTCCTCGGGATTAAAATCTGGGGACCATGGCTGCACTACTTGATAGTGACCAAAAAGCATCCACGGACCCCTTAATAAAGTGTGTGTGTAATTAGTTGCTAGATCAAAAACAACGAGAAAATAATTGCATTCTAGATCAATAACTTTAAATCCTTCCACAGGTTTCCATAGCGTGGTAATTCTGTCACAAAAACGTCCGATAATTGATCAAGCTCTCCATTAGTTTCGCAACCACAACTTGCTTCTAGGGTTGAACAATTTTCCAGTCCATATTTTCAGAAATCTGCAATTTGAATGTGTCCTCCTTGTCCACAAAAGAAATGTGCTCATTTTTTATTTAAAAAAAATTAAACTCGTGTATGAGAAAATGGAGGAGAGGGTCTCCCACCCACCTCTAGCTTCCAACGTGAGAAATGGTTAAAAGAAAATAAAATACGATCATATGGTTTTAAATGCTCCATTAAATCACAAAATATGATCATACAGTCCACTATTGTCTCCATGAACTACTTCAGAGTTCACACTATTCTAAATTAACTTTCATCAACCGACGAAACGAAAGAGGTTAATACCTAAGTTAGTGAAAATTGACATTAACGTATTGTCAAAAATGTCTTATATTTTTTAAAAAGAAAGGAAAAAAAGTTTTCATTGCAATATGGTTCTCGTTTGTTTGTATTTAAAAATATCTTGATTATGTATACGTCGGTCATATACTCTTGTTCATAATATAAACACAAATCTATTCTTTTTGTTTTGGAAGAAAAAGAAGGGAAAAGGGGGTGAACCGTCGTGAGTGTGGAAGCATCATGGCCATGGGGTCCATTGGCAACGTCAATGATTTCCATCGTCGTCCTCTAATTATTGGGCTTCATCAAGCTTGGTTTAGTCCTCTAATTGACAATCTAACTACTAAAAATTAAAATTAGTGACAAATTAAAAACTAATTTTAGTGTCTATAACTTAATTTCTTGGAGTGATAATATATATTATGTTATTTAAGATCAAATAATTGATATACAAAATAAGAATTGCAATTATTGTATCCGAATATTTCTAAGAGATTTAAAACTCAAAATTCAAAAATAAATTATAAATTATTTTTCATTATCTTTGATCCTACCAATTTATTACATTTCTGTCTCAGGGAAACAAAAAAGGGAACAGACAAAAGGAAAGGGTTTTGTCCAAATTTCATAATTTTCATTATCTTTTGAATTTATTAACCATTTAAAATTGTATTTTTAAAAAACTATAATTTTTTTATTGCAAGCTTTTAAGGTATTAGAGAATAAACTATATAAAAAATTAGGAAAATGTTATAAAACCAACCCCATATTTGTACTTAATGTTTGGATCATACCTTTAATTTACGATTTGTTCAATTTGAACCCAACTTTAATATAATATACCATAAATTTTAAAACGATCTTAGGACAGGAATCATACCTATTTGGCTTTCTCATTGAGAAGTCTTAGAATTTACTAACGTTGAAATTAAAAAAAATGACATGGAAAATAATTTTTTTCCTTCCACATATATATATATTTTTTAATTTTTCACAGTCAGCAAAATTTAAATTTTTTTTATAAAAAACCAAATAAATTTAAATATAATTTTAAAATTGAGGTGTAATTTAGCAAAATTGATAAATATAGAATTCAAATTGAACAAATTATAGATTAGATTGTGATCCAAATATTAAGAATAAAGGCGAGGTGGGTTTTATAGTTTTTCTTCCAAAAATGATATTTTTAATTGTTTGGTACTAAAAAGTCGAGCTGATTTTTTTTTTTTCGAGGAGCAAATTAGCCGACACCGCGACACGCGTAGCCACCGCGCATTCTGTTCCGCGGGATGTGCAAAACAAGGAGAGATGGACTTTGTTGAATGAGATCATCGGATACAAACTTCAAAATATCAATCCGAAAAAATAAAAAAGAAGAGAAAAGGAAAAAATAGCAAATCAAATCAAAATTGAAAACAATCGGAATTAAGAGTTTTAATTAAATGAAATGAAATAAAATAAATGATAGCTGCTGCAACAGCAGTAAATTATAAGGGAGAAGCAGTGTTTTTATTGTAAATTTGTACGTGCCTGATTCGATCAAATTCCATTTCGATAGTTTTTCAATTCGAGTGGAGGAGCATCAGGAACAGCGGAAGATGAATGGAAACAATTCCAATCCCGATCCGTCCATACCGTCTGATCGTCCCATCCGCGTCTACGCCGATGGGATCTACGATCTCTTCCACTTTGGCCACGCTCGCGCGCTCGAACAAGCCAAGAAACTGTACGCTTGCTTCTCTAATCATCTTCTCCATCCTTATTCTCTTCATGCTTCATCCCATACTGATTTTAAATCATGCACTGTTTACAATTTTGCTTGATGATTTCCTACTCTTGTTTCTGTTCTTGTTGATTAGTTTGCTTCGTTTTCTCATGCATTTTTGTGGCACTCCTGGTTCTATAATTTTCATTTTGCCTCTTCTGCGCTGGATTCTCTTTATTTATACGTGTTTCTTCTTCCAATTTTGTGCCAATCATTAGTACTAATTGTTCTTCTCTGATGTTGTGGTGGTGATTTTAGTTTTCCCAACACGTATCTGCTTGTTGGATGCTGCAATGATGAAACCACCCACAAGTACAAGGGCAAAACAGTTTTCACCGATGTCGAACGTTATGAATCTCTTCGCCATTGCAAGTATGTTTTTTCATTACCTATTCATCTTCCTAATACCTTGTTTGGTCCTTTGTCGAAAAGAATTTCATATCGGATGACCTTTTATCTCAATGTTCTAATTACAATATCTTTAATATGTTAAACAAGTCTCTTTCTTATAATCTTGGCAGGTGGGTAGATGAAGTCATTCCTGATGCACCTTGGGTTACCACTGAAGAATTTCTTGACAAGCATAACATCGACTTTGTAGCTCATGATTCCCTACCGTAAGGACACACACCTTTCTATCCAATCCAGAACTTTTACCACAATGATAGGAATTTATTCATTTTTTATTTTTGTAACTACACGTCCTGTCCTTATAACATCAAAAGAAAAAAAAAGTGTTCCATTTATGCCTATTCTGCATTTAATTCCTTGAAACTCACTGTGTGATATTGGTCCATTGTAATCAGGAGGATTCAAGTATTTCTCACTCTTTGTCTTGCATTTTCTACAGCTATGCTGATGCCACTGGTTCTGGAAACGATGTTTATGAATTTGTAAGTGCTGTATGGCTGTTACTGCATTCCATCTTATTTTCCAGTGTATAGACACTTTTTTTTCCCCTTTCGCTGGCAAATGAGAAATGGCCGTGCTAAGTGAAATTCTATTGCAGGTGAAAAAGATTGGGAAGTTTAAGGAAACACAAAGGACTGATGGCATTTCAACCTCAGACATTATAATGAGGATTGTAAAGGACTATAATCAGTATGTCATGCGTAACTTGGACCGTGGATACTCAAGAAAAGAGCTTGGCGTTAGCTATGTGAAGGCCTGTTTCTTTTCTTCATTTAATTCTCTTTATAATTAGGCTGTGTGCTGAATTGTCTGCTATTATTTGTTTTGACTGAGTGGTTCTGTACCTTGTCATGCTCTTTATTTCCATCGAAGAAACTCATCTACCGGATATGCTCTATGTTAAACAGGAAAAGCGATTGAGGGTTAACATGAGATTAAAGAAATTGCAAGAGAGGGTTAAGGAACAACAGGAAAAAGTTGGAGAAACGGTGAGATATTCCTTCTTCCACGATGTTATAGTGCTTTAACACTTCTCTGGTTTCTGTTACTCCTGGAACTGTTTTTAAAGCGTTTATGTTTTATGTCATAAGTGAGCATCCCAGGGCTCATTGCTATAGTTGTAGAATGGAGTATATCAACCTCTCTCTGGTTGACACTTTTATTTTCCATCACCAGTAAATACAAATAGTTCTTGTGTAAAATTGTAGGTGGCAAACATATTCATATCTAGCTTATAATTTTAAGTTATACCAAAGATCTGAAAATTCCTTTTCAAATATGCACTTTTGTTGACTGGTGGATGAAACTTCTGAGGAAGAATGCAGAGTGAAGCCTAGAAAGAGGACCTGCCTTTTGCTTCTGCTAACAATGTAGAAACGTTCTAACTTGTAATAAAAGGAAAAGGAAAAGGAAAAGGAAAAAGGAAAAGAAAGAAAGAAAAAGAGACTAGGTTGACGCAGGTAGAGTAATGCCCACAAAATAGCCATAATGGCCACATGCAATGGTAACATGCCATGTGGGGTCATTAAATTGTCAATCTTATTATACCCTCAAGAAGGGGGTTACCAGAATGGTTGTTCTTCAATACTATCATTCTTATACTGTCTTTACTTTCCACCCTGTTCCTAGTTACAAAACAAAGGAGGGATGCACATTTCTTGGTCATTATAGTAAAAGATGAAAGTTGATTAGTGTAGGAAAAATTATCATGCTAGTGGAGAATCACTCTGCACTCCTATCCAATTTGGGGATTTTATGAGTAAGGTCATGTCAAAGTGACGTTAATTATGTATGTTAGAATATGTAAAGTGGTTAAAGCATTCAATTTAGGTTTAACTCTAACTATTTGTTTAGTTCTTAAGTTGATGAAAGAAGCACTTGTGATTTCAGGGTTTTGAGCTTTTTGTTAAATCCTTTTGTAACTGCGACAAGCTTTGTTTCTTAGGACTTTGTTGAAAACTATATAATGCTTAATTGTAAGATGCCCTGGTTCTTTTGTGTCCCTAGCTATTTTTTTTTTTGTGTTTGTCTCCAGTCAGAACTCAAATATACGAATTTTTTTATTACATTGTAGCTCAGATAAGTTATTAACTGTTTGGATATCACTAGAGCTGTTGGGGACACTAGCAATCTCGCGGTTTTAACCTTTTTGTTTGGTTGCTGTAATCCACATGTAATGTTGTAGTTGCATTCAAGCTTTGATTAGCAAATAACTGGTGCAATCTGTTGGAGATTTATAGTTTCAAAGTTGTTAATTTCAATTGTAAAAGTAGGTAGACAAGATAGTTAAGCGATCTAGCTAACAGGTGCTTGAGATAATTAACGGATCCAGTTGCATATGTCTGCATGGAATCCTATCCCTTTGGAAATTGAAGTTCTTAATAGAAATCCAGGAACACATTGTCCAATATTCTGTAGCAGTATCCATAGTCAAATATATTTGCAAAGTCTGTCAGGACAAGTCCGTGTCAGTTTTGTTTTCTGTTGACTTGCTAATGACATGCTGAATGCGGGTTGAAAGTATTGTGTTTGCCTGTTTCTTCAGACTAGCTGCTGATATTCTGATTTTGGGTTGAGAAAATAGCAACTGTAAAGCCTCTACGAGAGGATGGGACAGGGAATGTCGGGACTATTGCCCTTCTCTTGTTCTGTGTGGATGATTGGGTAGTGATGATGTCCATGAAGCACATGCAAGCTAATAAACTAGCCACTCTCTATTTGTAGGCATATTCACTCAAATTGAATTTTTCATGTATGTAACTTGGTGTGGGTAACTGTCTTTGGGAAGCAAAAACTCAATATTGGTTCCATTAAAGAGTTTGTATCATGGGGTGCACTTTTGGATGGGGACTTGGCTGGAACTTTGTTCACTAAATATTCTTTTCCTTTATCCTGAATTTTACATCGGTGGAAAGAATAAACAAGCACAGCTAGATGCCAGAGTTCAATGAGTTTCTCTTACACCTTCGGTGGTTACTTCCCAATGGGATCAGTCATAAACTGGACAGATTTACCCCCTTGGATCTTGTTGCTGTCAGAACACCTATGCATTTTGATTTCTTAATTCCTTACTTTTATCCTCATTGTGTTTACACGTGTACAATGTTTAGATTCAAACTGTGGCAATGCATCGTAATGAATGGGTGGAAAATGCTGATCGCTGGGTGGCTGGATTTCTAGAGATGTTTGAGGAAGGTTGCCATAAAATGGTAAGTATGTATAATCGCGTGCAATCCATGATGGCTGTATGTATTCGACAATTCTCGGTACTTACCCACATGATAAAATCTTGCAGGGCACAGCTATAAGGGATCGAATTCAAGAGCGATTAAGAGGGTCATCAAGAGCGCTACTGCTAAATGGAAAGGAGGATGATGAGGAGGAAGAATACTATGATGACGATTACTATGATGATGATGAAGAATATTTTGATGACGACGAATACTATGATGAGAAGGAGGAAAAAGATGTGAAAGCAAAATAGATTTGGCAAATAGGTTGAAGTTAGAATATACTTTGTTGAGTGCTTAATTTAAGGGCTTCTGTATAGTACTGTATAACAGCTGTGCAGATGATTATGAATGTAAGTGGTGAGGGAAACTTGGAGTTGGAACCATCGTTTTTGTAATTCTACTTTCTATTAAGCGAGCTTTGGATCAAGTTGAGACTTATGTGCTATCATTTTGGTGTGGTCACTGTTCGCTGATGGATCTTAATGATTTACAGGGGAAAGTGGTCACATTTTACTCAGAATTAAGCTATTTTTTGCTATACTTGTCTGTTTGATCCAGGTTGCTGTTAATACAACCTTAAGAGCATGCAAAAGAAGCAGCATAGACGAGTTATTATGGATTTAGCACTCTATTTCTGGAACTCTGTTTCGAGTCGATTTGGTTAGGCTGGAGCTTCCGGGTGTACTTGTTGGGAAATTAATTATAACTCAACATATTTGCACCTCTGGAGCCAAGGATATGGGGAAATTGAATTTAATGGAGGAATTGTGTGTTAAAGCAAAAGTTAGAAGTGAAATTGTGTTAGCGAGATGTGCAGACGAGTAAAATAATTTTCACCAATTAATATTGATCTCTTGTTTTTCCTTGTCTTGCTGTGTGCTGTAGGATGCAAGCTAGTACGTTAGACATGGTTACTCCCATAATGTGACATTGAGCTATATTGTCATTTCCTCAAATTGGTTGCATTCATAAAAAAAAACATTTTTAGATCAAAGTTTTTATCTAATCAAGTCACTTTTAAAATTTCATTTCAACATAGTCCTTTTCAAAAGACTCATTCATCCACATAGTCCTTTTTCTAAGGCAACCTTTTCTACATTCTAGGAGACTCGCTCCCGGTTGAAGATAACTTGCCTAGGAGAGTTCCAGGTTTCCCCTCTACGTGATCTCGATGTGGTTTAGAGGTTGAAACCAAAGAGCACCTATTTTTTGACTATGCTTTTGTTAGAGCAACGTGGCGATACTCCTGTTTTGGTAGTTCATGATGATAAGAGACTCAATGCGGCTTTTTGGAGTGGTGGAAGAGCTTGGCGCAGATGGAGAAAGAGCAAAGTAGAGAGATCTTTTCCTTGGCTGCTTATTTATACTGGTTGCTTTGGAAGGATTGAAACGATCTCAATTTTAATGGTGTTTCTTCTCATTGGTGGCTTGGCAAGCCTCTAGCATGAGTTTGGAATTTTGGGAAACCCGAGGACAGTCAGCCCAGTTGTGTGTCTGGTTTTGGTCCTTCTGTTTGGCTGTCGCTTGTTAGGGAATCCTTGAAAATCAATTGTGACACTAGTTGGCAAAAAGATTCGGGTTGTGTTGGAATTTCAGTGTTGGTGCGAGACTATAAAGGTATTGTTTGGTGGGGTTTAGTTAGGGGTGGCAATATGGACAACTGTCCATATGCCCGACCCGTCCGTCCATATGCTCGATCCATCCATCTATGTACTATTTAATAAATGGGTTGGGTTAGACCCGTCTACGGATGGACGGGACAAACCCAACGGATTCCCGTCCGTTTATTATTTCATTTTTTTAAAAATATTAATTTTTCAAAAACAATATTATTTTAAAAAAAAAATTACTCTTATTTTTCAAAATATATAATTTTTAAAAAAAATAAGTTTTCAAAAAAAAATTGAAGTTCCAGAAAAAAATTATTGTTGGACGGGAACCCGTCCAAACCCGGCTAATTTAGTTGGACGGGTCTGGTCCGTCCACTTATTAAATGGACTTGGACAAGTCTATCCAGTTTATTTATTGGACAAATGGGATTACTACATGGACGTCCGTCCGTCCCATATTGCCACCCCTAGGTTTAGTGATGAAGAAGAAAGCAACCTCAGCTCCAGTTGGTGAAGCCATAGTTATCAGAACCGGTCCGTCCGGTTCAACCGGTGTTTTTCAAGTTTCTGGTTCGATTCAGCTATGGACCGGATAAGGATGTGAACCGGGTTCAACCGGTCAAACCGGACGGTTTTTACGTAACCGGCGAACCGGGTTGAACCGGTTTGATGAGCCAAACCAAAACGAAAGCCCATCAGAGAGGCAACCAAAACGACGTCGTTTTTGGACTTTTTCAATTTTAATAATATTTTTTGATATATTATAAAATGCTACAGTAAAAACCAGCCGGTTCAATCCGGTTTAATCCGGTTTTATCGTCTAAGATTTACCGGTTTAATGTGTAAACGGTTCCGGACGGACCAACATCTACAATCCGGTCGAACCCGGTTCAACCCAGTTGAACCACCAAATTAGCGAAAACGGTTCGCTGTCCGGTCCGGTTCTGATAACTATGGGTGAAGCTCTTGCTGTGAGAGAAGCGTGTAAGTTGGTTGTATTCCATGGTTGGAGGGACATCACTTTTGAATGATTCTCAAGTCTTAATCTCTCTTAATCTCTCAAATCAACTTTGGAGTTCTACGAGGCTGCTTGGTATCAAAATCTGAGAAAAATTCAGTTCATTGTAACTGAAATCATGACAAATTTTATATTTGTTATAATTTTTACAAAGAGATTGAACACAACAAATTAAAATTAAAGGAGGAATGAATTCTTGCCCAAATTGGTTTGATTTGGCAGAGGATTCTCAGGTTTTTTATTAATCTCTTCTATATTCCTAAAATACCCTCCATCACCGGCACCGCAGATCCTCTCCCCCACTCGACCTTTGCTCCGATTTCACAAATACAACACCAACACCTGTCAAATCCCTCTTCTAATCCTGTCCATTCTTCACCACTACCATCACCAATTCGATCTCTTTCTCTCCTTTGGGGCAGAGATGAAGGAGAGTCAGATCTGCATATCTGTTTTGTTGTTGTTGTCGTAGTTATCCCATTGGTCGCTGGCTTGAATGGATGTGCTTCTTCAATGTAACAGAAGAAGACAATATCTAGACCAAGCTACTCCCTAATCGAATCCCTAGGTTGTCAATCTAGTCTGGCTTATATCTCTCAACACTCACTAATCTTCAAAAGATTAGTTGTCTACTTGGGTCAATCTGGCGGGTATTCCCTTTCCTTCAATGCTGACTACAAATCCTTCATTAGATACCAAGAATGATCAAGTCTTAATCTAACGAGAACCGGTTTATTAAAACTAAGGGTGACAAATGGGTGGGTATGGGTGGGTATGGGTATCATACCCATTTATTACCCATATAATTTTTTAAATGGGTACCCATACCCATTTATACCCATTTAAATTATACCCACCCATTTATACCCATTTACACCCATTTAAATTATACTTACTCAATAAATATAATTTTTATTAAGTAAAATTAAAAATACTATGTTTGACCATTTAGGTTCGGGTTTGATCGTTTAGACTCGGGTTTGACCATTTAGTTCGGATTTGATCATTTAGACTTGGGTTTAACCATTTAGGCTTGGGGTTGACCATTTAGGCTCGGGTTTTATTATTTAGGTTCGGGTTTTATCGTTTAGGCTCGGGTTTTATCGTTTAGGTTTAAATTTTATTTTACTAAAATAAATAATTTAAAATTATATATATATATATATAATAAATAGAATAAATATTAAATAATAATAAAAGTAAAATTTAATTATTTTATTTTTATTGTATAAATAAATTGATTGATTAAATTAACATAGTACTCCTAGTTAGGGGTGGGCATCGGTCGGTAGTTCGGTATACCAACTGAAATATTTCAGTATTCGGTATACCGAATGCCCAAAAATAATTACTATACCGTACCGAACTAAATTTCGGTACCGTACCGAAATACCAAATTTAGTTCGGTACGGTATTTCGGTACCGAAATACCAAACTTAATTCTTCATGAGTTAATAAAATGCAAAAGAATTTATAAAAAATAAAATTAGCATATATATATATATTTGCAACAGTAAAAAGAAACAGTAGAGTAATGCATACTCCTTAATAATGCAACAGTGGAGTATGCATATAATATAACACGGCTTGCTACATAGATTAATATATAATTATGGCCATAATTATATGCATGTCATTTTAAATTAATTAAAGTACTACATTTCAATCCAGTACTTCTAATATTCTGATTAGAAATATGCAGGCAGTGGAAAGAATATCTCGTTATCATAATAATATCATAATCTTAAAAAAATAAAAAAATAAAAGACAAAAAAAAAAGCTTACTATTAATTATAAGAATAGTTATGAAAAATTTAAATTAATTCAAAATATATTTAAATAATTTTGAATTATCCATGACTATGATTTTTTCATGCTTTTAAGAAAAAAATCATAGAGTGATACCATGAAAAGTATAAAACCCATTTTTTAAAATTAAAAAAAAATAAGAAAAGTGGATATAGAATTACTCATCTTGAGATAGAGATTACGTTGTTATAATTTTTAATTTATTTTGTTCATTATATAAATTAAGAAAATTGAATTTATTTAAAAAAGAAAAATAAAAAAGATGAGAGAGAGAGGAGAAGGGGAGGGATAGGGTTGGTTTTGGTTTAATTGGTACCCATTGGGTACCCATTACCCAACCCAATAAAACCCACGTATTTTAGTTTAAATGGGTATATTACCCATTTCTACCTATTTAAAAATTGCACTGACCCATTTAACACCCATACCCACTTAAATTAGTTGGGTATGGGTAGATTTTTGCCACCCCTAATTAAAACAGAGGTTAAGAGGATTAAAAATAGATAAGCTATGAAGTTTGTTATGATCTCATAAAGCATAGGAACTAGCTCGTTCAGCCCTTACCAAGAATGTGAGTTTAACTACTAGACACCATGACGTGATCCGACCTCCGATGTGAGGGCCGAATGACGTGTAACGAATGGAGGATCTAACTCTAGAGTTTAACACACAAAAACACAAGAAATACAGTAGGAAATATAGAGGAGGAGACACGCAGCAGAATTAAGAACAACTTGAAGAACAAGGAAAGGAGACAAATACCCGAAGTTGAATGACGGAAAGGATGAGGGATGATCGCTTGAACAATGATTGATTGAACCTTGAGATATGCTTATTGATTCCTTGAACACACGGGTAGGATGCTCTCACTCTCAACAATCACAAAACCGCCCAAAGATTGGACACTCAAACACTCAATTAATTGCTCACAATTTGGTAGTAACAACGGATTACACAAAGGGTTTGCTTAATCAAGATATAAGCCGAGAGACAAGAGATTGAGGCTCGGTTTTATGGATGATTAAACGAAGTTGGATTATTGTTCTTTTTTACTTGAATCAAACCACGCCAATCCAAACCAAGGTAAGAGCCAAAGGAGCTTAGGTGAACAAGAAGGAGTGTTCTCAACTCTACAAATTCACATTCAATTCCAAGCTAATGAAAATTTACAAAAAATAACCTATTTATACTAGGTTACAAAGAATGAGCATTTAATTACATGTTTGCCCTTAAAAACACTATTCAAGTTGAAACTCCGTGTTTGCTACAGTGCCTGACGTGATCACGCTAGCTACTGCCCGTCTCGTGCCGATCCCACATTTTTGAAATTTGCTACAGTAGCTTCCGGCATGAACAGTAACTCCGCACGAACAATTATTTTGCTACAGTACCTTAGCATGATCACGCCAGCTATTGCCCGAAATTGTCCAAATGTTGTTTTGCTGGCTTGATCATGCTAAGGGCTAGCGTGATCACGCTAACGACTGCCCAAAAGTGCCCTAAATGCACGATTCTGTCTACATGAAGGCTCCGTTGTGATGGGCAATCATTTTCAAGGCCTTGCTTCTGTCTCGGGACTGGTCCTCGTGGCACCGGGTCATGCTCCTCGATTTCAAAGGGAGGAGTGATCGCATTATCACCTTTCCCTTCGGAAGGATTCATCCTCGAATCCATAGCTTTAATTCCCTTGTTCCTGCCACGAAATATAAACCAATAATTATCGTGGAACGAGTCACTAGTATATTCATATTCCAAAGATTTATTAGAATATAAAGCATTGCAATTTATTCTATGGAATATGAGAAAGGTGGCACGCGATGCGTGCGTAGGTCGAAAACTAGGCCATGTGGGTGGCCTAAACTTTGTGCGATGATAGGGAGGCTTCAGAATGGGTCTTGGGCTGGCACGGGCCTCGCCTATCAATGCCTTGCTATTTGTGACCATTTCTCTTGGCACCGTGTCATGCTCTTTAATTTTGAAGGGTAGCGTGATCGCATCATCATCTCTCCCTTCGAAAGGATTCACCCACGAATCCTTAGCTTTAGTCTTTTCGTTTCCTGCCATATAAACATATAATTTAGTAATGTGAAATGAATGATTTGTATATTTATACTCCAAAGGTAAATAAAAAATAAAAAACGTTGGAATTAATCCCATGGAGTATATGTGACAATTCGTCGTGTCTATGAACCAATTTGGCGTTTGCCTCAACGTTTTCTTCGGTTATTCTTGTACATGTGTGCTCACGGCTCAAGCACATATATTCGCGTGATTTTTGTATCATGGTTGCCTTCCTTCTCTCACCTACACACTTAATCATACTTGAAAACAAAGGTGAGAAAATAAAAGAAATTAATCGTTCACGCTTACGAAAAATTTCGCCAAATGCAATAAATAATGTTCTATTAATCACATTAGTTTTACAATCATCAAAATTATTTTCTAACATGTTAGGTATTGTCCTAGTAATCACAGAAAAATAAATTTTAATTCTACTATCATTTACAAAATTATTTTGACTTCTAGGCAATTTACACAAGAAAGAGTTATACTTGATGATGTGCAATAATGGTTTTTTTTCACATGCTAAATAATTACTTTGTAAATTTACATCATGTGAATACAAATCATGAAGAGTTGTAAGTTCTAACCTTGCTTCATTTGGAGAGGAAAGTGGTGCATACCTTTGATCACACCATTGTTGAACAATTTTGCTTCCTACGCCTCCTATAGTTGATGGTTTGAATCCATCTTCTTTCCTTGTAATTTTCTGCAAGGAGGGCACAACAACAGTAGGAAAATATTTATCAATGTTAGGATTAGCTAATTGATCCTCATTACTCAAAGGCATGCTCATTGGATCAATAGTTTTCACAATTTCTGTTTGGATCTTTTCCTCACTTTTTTCATGCTCAAGCTCACATTCTTTTACCTCGTTTTCAAGCTTAAACAACGGGTTTTCAAAAATTTGAAATTCATTTGGCTCTAGGTGCTCACTCTCATGGGTATGGTTGCGCTCGCTCTCGATGACACTCTCATTGGCTTGCTTCCTATTTTCATGCCATGTCTTTTCCTCATCTTTCCTTTCATTTTCTTTTCTCTCACTCTTTCTTTTCTTCTACCTCTCGCTCACTTTATTATTTTTTCTTGTACCTCATGTACAAGCTCACATTTTTCACTCACCACGACTGTATTTTCAGCCACATTCTTTTCAATCAATTTACAATTTACAAATAAATTCAGTTCACTTGATTGAAGAGGCATAGGCATTTGTTGGTGAATGATGTGCTCAATTGGGTGCAAAGCACTTTGGTTCCTTGGTAGCGATGGAAGGAGCTACGACTTGGCTTTAATGAGGACTCACTAGCTTCCACTTTCAAGGCAAAACAGAACATGGATTGTAGATCTTTGAACTCATAAAGTTCAAGTTGACATTTAATTCTTTCTTCCAATCCACTCTCAAATCTTTCCATGATTACTCTCACTTTCATGAATATTAGTCTTAATGAGCAAGTCATCGAAATCATTGAAGTAATATCATATGGTTTTGGACCATTGTCGGAGGGAATAATATTTCCTCTCTAATTTCTGCTGGTGGTGAGAGGGTACAAACCGTTGCCTCATTACGTGCCTCATTTCGTTCCAAGTAGTGATCGGTTCTCTTCGGTTCCTTTCTCTTTCACTACTGATTTTGTACCACCAATCATAAGTATAACCATTAAGTGTCATGACAGCAACCTTGATTTGCTTGCTCTCCGAAGGTTGATGATGTTCAACTAGGCGTTGGTGGTGGTATTCTCATTCAATATATTCTTCTGGATCGGTAGTTCCTCTAAAAATGGGAAGTGGAATTCCTCGGTTGTGAGAAGTGACGTGGTCTTGATGGTTGCGACCACTAGTAGAGGGGCCATGGTCAAGGCCTTGTTCGGAGGGACCTAGGCCATAGCTTGATTGACAAGAATATGAAGTCATTGTACCTACAAAAATAACAAACTAGATGTACAAATATATGTTAGTTAAAACAAATCGCTCCCTCACGTGTTTACACTCGTGTTTAATCACTCGAAAAATATGTACTCACAAAGCTCTCACTCTTCTTCAAACTGACCCGTGTCTTGGCAATGTTCAAGCTAGCAATCTCAAGTTCAATCACAAGGATTCAACTCACGAATTTATACAAGCAAGAACACAAGAAGCACAAAAACAGTTTGCTGAAAAAAATACTGGACAGCTTTGCGCAACTTCCGAATATGACACACGAAAAATAGGAAACAATGGAATTAATTTACGAAAAAATATTATGAATAATCCTAAGAAAAATCTATACAAGTTCCAGCCAAGAAAGAAGCAAAAATTCTGCTGGAGTCATCAAGAAAAAGGACAAGACTCAACGGCACAAATGCTGGAAAATTGTGACTTGACTTGAGACTTGAAAAACAAAAACGAAAATATGTTTAGGACTTGGAGACTCAAAGATAAAAGAATTAAAATGAGTTTAGAACAAAGAAAGACAGCTCACTTAAGTGTTTAAGACTTCCCACGTTTTTCTCTCCAAAGTTGGTACAAGAGGGTTTAATTTAAGACTTTTGTGTTTACAACCTTTCCCTTTTGTTTAGGACTTTAGAGATAAGTTTAAGACTTGATAAGGAAGGGTGTAGATATTGGTTGCTGCGTGGAAGCACTTGGTATTGAAGACAAGGGAGGTCCTTGTCAAATTCTGTAGGTGTGAGACTATAAAGATTGGAGGGACACTCTAAGTTTTAGATCCCTTGATTGTGTTGTAAAATAATGATATTCCAAAGGTTGAATATCTTTCCTTTTCAATGACTATAAATGGCTTAATAGCCATGATGTTGCAACGACAACATTAATAAGCATGATTCTCATCACAAACGGCTATGGCCATAATTCTCCATTGATGACCATATAATCCTCTCCCATAATGACCATATATTTCTATCATAATAGTTTGGATCCTTACCTCCCTATAAATAGGACCTACTCCATTTACCAAACAATATCAAGAGAAAAAATACTACACTCATACTGAAAGCTTTATTTCCTGGTTATTATTCTATTGTTGTTCTTGCTGTTCTGGTTCCCGATTTCTAAATCGGAAGAGATCGTTTTATCCTGGGGAAATAAATTCCTTTAGGACAGTGTTTCTATACGACTCGATCTTTGTGATTCTAATTTTGTTTTGCAGATTTTTCCAACAATCTAAAGAAATTTATCTTACTAGTGATGGATCGTTTGAGAATGTAAAGAAAAGAAAGTTCATTTCGTCGTCTTATGCTCAACAGATAAGTATCAGTTTCCTTTTCTTTGTGGTAAATTAATAGTATCCCTAATTAAGAGGATATGCTTCTAATAATTATTTGGGTGAATTAACATTGGAATGTTAATACAATTTGTCCATGACATAAATTAATTATCTGATTGATTCTCTTCACATTCCATGCCATGTATATCGTTATCTCACAGATAAGTATATCTTTCATAGTTTTATTTATGTATATGTATCATAATTTTTATGATCATTGCCATGAATTTTTTTTTAAAATTCTTGTGGGATGTCTTAATAAATAGGGTTTTTTGCAGGAAGGCCCCCTGTACTAAAAAAAAAACAGCTTCCTCCCCTGAACTTTAAAAATTCAAATACTGCTCCCTGAACTCTAAGTTAATTGCAAAATGAGGCCCCTCTGTTAGTCAACTTTAACTTCCATCCATTTTGACCTGCAATAGCAGATTACCAGGTTTTTTCCCTTTTTTTTTCCTTTTCTTTTCTTTTCTTTTCTTTAAAAATTTAGAAAAATAATATAATTAATTTAAAAAATCCAAAAAAATAATGTAATTAATTTAAAAATCCATAAAAATAATGTAATTAATTAAAAATTGTAAAAAATAATGTAATTAATTTTAAAAATTCTGAAAAATAATTTATTAATTTAAAAAAATTAGAAAAATATTTTATATTATTTTTAAAAATTCAGAAAAATTATAAAAATTCAAAAAAAAGTAAAAATTTTAAAAAAAATTAAAAATTCTAAAAATAATGTAATTAATTAAAAATTTTAAAAAATAATGTAATTAATTTTAAAATTCAGAAACCAGTGGCTAAAAATTCATTCACTGCACCACCACATACGATGTTCCTCTCCACCATCAAACTCCAAACTCCACTCTCCACCGCCGCCGCAACCACCACCAATGCCGCCACCAACCTCCATATCCATCTTCATCTAGATTTTAGTCCCTCAAATATCCAGATCTACTCTCTCCGTGCTCAGATCTTGAATTCCAGATATGTGGGGATTTAACAAACCTCCAGATCTACTAACTATCTCCGTCACTTCTTGGTATTCTCTACCAACCAACATAGCCCACCATCACCATCCTGCCGTCACCACGCTCCGGCCAGCAACTAGACACTCGATTAAACAACAATGACAGTATAAGAGGTAGCACCATATCACTCCAAATAAAATAAACCCGACTCGTACCCATACGACAAAATCAAACCCGACCTAGCGGCAGCGGCGTGGTGTAGCTGTGGTGAGGGCAGATGCGGTATGGCTAGGCGGTTGGGATGCAGCGGCGGTTGTGGAAGATGGATTGGCGAAGCAGCTGCTGTGATGTGGTGGAGCGGCGGAGCAAGGGCGAGATGGAGGAGTAGAACGGTCTGAGGAGACATGGTGGCAACAGCGTTGTGCAGCAGTGGCGAGGGCAGCGACGTCGTGGCTGGGCGGTTGGGAGCAGCTGCGAAATGACGAGAAGAGTAATTGAAAAGAAGAGTAATTGAAGTTTGATGCTTTGGGGTAATCAAACCCAATTCAGAAAAAAGAAAGGAAATAAGAGACGATGATGAAAAAGAAAAGAAAAGAAAGGAAAAGAAAAATAAAAAGAAAAAGAAAAGAAAAGAAAGAGAAGTTTGTTACCTGGATTTTTAAAACTAATAAAATTATTTTTCTGGATTTTTAAAAGTAATTACATTATTTTTCTAGATTTTTTAAATTAATTATATTATTTTCTGAATTTTAAAATTAATTACATTATTTTTTGAATTTTTTAAATTAATTACATTATTTTTATGAATTTTAAAATTAATTACATTATTTTTTACAATTTTTAATTAATTACATTATTTTTTTGGATTTTTTAAATTAATTATATTATTTTTCTAGATGTGTAGTTTCTTCCTTTTCTTTTTTTAATTTATGAATACTATTTTTAAACTATCTTTTTGTGTAAACAAAAATCAAAATAATTGCTGAAACTAAAATTAAAAAAAGTAGTAAAATAAATAAGACCAATTAAATTTTATATTATTTATTATTACTGAAAAGAAAACATTTTTTTATAATTTATAATTTTTTTTGAAAATTTTACATTTTTATGAATTTGTATAATTTTTCTGAATTTTTAAAAATAAAATAAAATATTTTTCTAAATTTTTTAAATTAATACATTATTTTAAGAATTTTTTAAATTAATTAAATTATTTTTCAGAATTTAAAAATTAATTACATTACTTTTTTAAAATTTTTAATTAATTACATTATTTTTAAAATTAATTACATTATTTTTCTGGATTTAAAAATTAATTACATTATTTTTTTGTATTTTTAAAAATTTTTATATTATTTTTTTTGGATTTTTAAATTAATTATATTATTTTTCTAAATTTTTAAAGAAAAGAAAAGAAAAGAAAAGGAAAAAAAAGGGAAAAAACCTAGTAACCTGCTATTGCAGGTCAAAATGGATGGAAGTTAAAGTTGACTAACAGAGGGGCCTTCTTTTGCAATTGACTTAGAGTTCAGGAGGCAGTATTTGAATTTTTAAAGTTTAGGGGAGGAAGCTGTTTTTTTTTTTAGTACAGGGGGCTTTCCTGCAAAAAAATCCTAATAAATAAATAAAATTCTAAAAAGGAGGTCACGTTTACCCACAGAAATTTAGGAAACAAAAATAAGTTTTTTGTTTATATTGGAATTAGGAAGGAGAAACCGTGACCTAATTATTTATTTCTTGCATAAACCAACGTATGTATTTATTGATATTAATTAGTAGCCACTTGCTTAAATTGTATTCAAGTTATATACGTTGCATGCCTTTGTATACATTGCTAATTATGTACCAATAACTACATCCAAATTCTATTTGTTTCGATCTTAATGCTCCTTGATGATGATGAGTTCTAATTTTTTGAAGATTAAAAGGGCTAATCGCAAAACTATCATCAGTCGTGGTATACTGCTCTAATTTTTTAACAGTATTACATTTTGTGTGATTTACCCATGTGTGTTTGGTAGCTTTCGATTGAGTTATACAAATACTTGTTTCTCCACTCATGAGAAAAAAAGAAAAAAAGAAAAAGAAAAGAAAGATTGTGATAACAATACCCCTAGCGACAAGGGCATTTTCGTCTTATACCCCGCGGGGGGAAAAGTTGCTGCTCCTACCGCCCTGGCAGCATCGAGGCTATCGCCTCTCTCTATGTGACTGACGCTGGGATGGTCGACATCAGCGAGGGGGTCCCACATATCACACTGTTATGACACAGGGCGTTATCCCATCCCAGGCCAAACCAGGCACTTTGGAAGGAGCGTAGACGTTGCCTTGCCTAGGTAACGCCTATCCCTATACCTATATCTAACACAGCGATAACGCATTCCATCAGCGAGGCACTCTAACCCCCCCTGACGGGCGCGTTAGCACCTTGTGACCAAGATCACTCAGAAATGGTCCATTTTTGCCTATAAATACCTCCACCACAAAGGAGGAAGGTAAGCCTAAGATTGCTAGCAAAAGCTCTGCTATTTTACACAACCATACTGACTTAAGCATCGAGTGTTTACGCCGGAGACCCCCTCCGGCGCTGTGCAGGTACATTGGACGCCGTGAACGGTCGACCTCAAGAACCATAATCCTCTACTACCCTTCAGCAAACAGTCCGAATCTTATCAGATTGACAGATTTAAAGGGATAGAAATTAATGATGTTCTATGTATTTTTGTGACATGTTAAGGTATGCGGTTATAATTTTATTATAATAACATGTGATTGCTAACTTTATATTTATGAGAAAATTGAGTGGTATTTCAAATACCCAACTACAAATTTAAAACGTAATTTTATATATGATGGTCACATAAGAATTTTACAGTTGTATGTTTAATGTCATTAGCCTATGTTTTATCTTAAGTATTTGCAGATAATTTGATTATTTATATCCAGTGCCTAAAAGTGGAGTAATTACAAAGGAGCCGTAAAATGAATGCAAGATTACCTAGAGAAGTAATTCTTGTAGAATTTTTCTTATTCAAAGATATTATGAGGTATGAATACATTAATGGTGTTAAGATGTCAAATATTTTTATTTGGAGAGGTGCAAAGGTACGTTGTTCTAAAAATTTATTAATTATGAAATGCTCAAGAGTAAACAATACGGTGAGATTTAAAAGAGTAGAGATTTATGAAAATTTTTATGGCATAAAATTGATTGTGATCTTTTGTTAGTAATTTATGACATAAATATTGTTATAATGGATGCATTAAATGAAATTTTAATGTATTATGTCAGTTACATATATATGATGTGGCGATGGACTAATATTTAAAATGAGTCAAATAATTACTTAAATGCAATTAAGTGTATTCATCCAAATTTAAATTGGATTTTATATTTTGATGTTGTTGCCACACATACTATTGCAATACTAAGAATTCATTTTTGATGGTACATGATGAATTACAATTTTATGAGAGAGATTTATTTAACAAGTTAATTTCTAAAAAAGTCTAATTACTTGTGGGGCATTCATGAGGACCATATTGATGACGAAATTCATGTCTCTTAGTGATTCAGATACGATACAAGTATGTATAAAGGTATGTTATTCGCCATGTGCTTGATAAATTTTCTTGGTTAGTGTTCCATATTACTCAAGACCTATTTAACAATGACAAGGTGAATGACCAATATTAATTGTTATATTGCTGTTACAATGTGACAATAAAGTAAGCGGTGCAAATATAAATGAGATTTTAATATATCAGATTATTCTTAATTGATTATGAAAATAAAGTGGAAGATGACTTTATTGTTATTGGTGAAATTAAAATCTCCGTGTTACGGTATGCAATTAAGGTTCCAAAATTTAATTGCAATTTTATGTGATATTTTTAAACAGAAAGTGATTAATGGTTGAAAAGTTGATTTGTACCTAAATTGGGATTTTGTGCATAAATGTTTATACAATATGCTTAATTGCAATTTTTATGAGGTATCTTAATTAATGTTATAGATTTTCACTTAATGTGAAAATAATTCCTTAAGATACATTGTTTGACATAAATTGTTTTATTTATGTTAATAATTGGTGCAATTAATGTATTTAAATGAGAAGAATTGAATTTGTGGAAACAGATTAATGTTTAGTCTTACTGTTTAAAAAGAATTTAAAACAGTGATGCATGTAAAATTATTTTTTAAGTGGTGTGACTATTACTGCTATGGATTGATTAATATTCTGATATATATATATATATATATATATATGAAAATTGTGAGTATTAATATAATCAATGCAATTGTTTCCTAATTAAAGTGGTAGGGATCAATTGTGCAGTGAACTGTCTAGCTAATTAAGTTTGCAGAGAACTTAATTATGGGGAAAATATATAAGGTATATATTTCAACGCTCATGAAGCTTGCTATCAAATTAATGAGTAATTTGATTATACTCGATACTACAAGAGGTATGAATGTATTAAACTTTCTCATATGAGTATTGTTATTATTTATGGAAGAAAAAAAATTGAGAATTATTTATATAATTTAAAGGAGATAAAAACTCCTTGAGGAAGGAGATACATTACCATTATATGTATATATGATGAAATATATGTGAACACATTGATGGCATTATTCCATATATATTTTTGTGAAAGTATTATTTCAGATGATGTGAATATACTAAGTGTTGGTGCACTCAAATAGGTATTTACTCTCAATCTTAATTCCTGTGTAATTGTGTGAGATTAAGAATGTGCCAAATATATTTATTTGGTACAATTAAACAAATAGAATAATATTCGCAAATGTGGGGGTTCGAATATTATAATTATTGTTTCATTATTTATTTTAAAAAAAATGCCATGAAGTATACTAATACTTTTGTGAGTCTGTAGCAGCAATGATATCACAAGTGTGATACTGGGAAAATAAATAAATAAATGAGAGATGTGATGTGTTAGCACAATGCTATCACCAGAACTTGGTGTTGAGATTTTTCTCAAAAAGTAGACATTTTGATGTCAAGGTTTTCAGTACTCTTAAATGACATACTTGAGATTCTACTGTATTAGAGAATACAGTGATGATAGATACCATGAATTGTGGTATCATATATAATTTGAGTTTCTACTGTATTAGAGAATACAGTGATGATAAGAACAATGAATTGTGGTATCAATTGTATTAGAAAATACAATGATGATAATTGAATTTTATTTTCAAATGAGATTTGATGAGATTAAAATCCACTAGTGATGAAATGTGATGATCCACTAGTGATAATAATTTTTGGATGAAATTCTACAACATGTGAGAATTTTATTGGGTGTAACACCTATGTATCGGTACATTATGTTTGTCAAGCTGAGGCTTGCATATGGTTGAGCTAGCTATTGTCAAATGATGAAATTATTTTTGTTGACTATGAGAAGTCAGAAGTGATTTTGGCCGATCCTCTGACTAAGCCTCTAAATAAAAATTAATTGAAGAAACATCGAGGGGAATGAGACTTAAAGCCATATTGGAAAATTAACAGTGATGGGAACCCAACCTTTGTGATTGGAGATCCCATGAAGAAGGTTCATATGGGTAATAACAAGTCACTTGTTAATTTTGTTAACACAAAATTAATCGTCCTTCCTATGGTGTGGAAGTGTTATACTACATTGATTGAGAGGATGAGTTTTGAACTCTTAATGATTTCATATCCCTTATGGGTGATGTATTGATTGCGGATACATTTGATGAAATCACCTATATGAATGTGGAGTGGGGCCGCTCCTATGAGATTGTGGCATAATCTCTAGAGCATTCATTAACATCCAGGCACGCACATGGCCAAAACACGCAAGGCCAAAACACGCAAAACCGCGTTAACAGCAAGAATTGTGAGGGTATAACATGATAAATAGATTCCCTACCTTGCAAAAGAGTTAATGGTTCATAGAAGTTTTAAAATTCACCATTATCTCTGTAAGGATAAAGTTTATTTATCTAGGTCTGGTTCATAGTCCAAAAGTCACCAGATTCGAAAAGTTATACTCTATATAATAACCAGGAACTCTTGTTGTCAACCTTTGTAATATGTGGGGGATTGTTGTAAAATAATGATATTCCAAAGGTTGAATATCTTTCCTTTTCAATGACTATAAATGGCTTAATAGCCATGATGTTGCAACGACAACATTAATAAGCATGATTCTCATCACAAACGGTTATGGCCATAATTCTCCATTGATGACCATATAATCCTCTCCCATAATGACCATATATTTCTATCATAATGGTTTGGATCCTTACTTCCCTATAAATAGGACCTACTCCATCTACCAAACAATATTAAGAGAAAAAATACTACACTCATACTGAAAGCTTTATTTCCTGGTTATTATTCTATTGTTGTTCTTGCTGTTCTGGTTCCCGATTTCTAAATCGGAAGAGATCATTTTATCCTGGGGGAAATAAATTCCTTTGGGACAGTGTTTCTACACGACTCGATCTTTGTGATTCTAATTTTATTTTGCAGATTTTTCCAACAGATTGGTGGTAAAAAGCTTAACTTTTTACTATTCAAAATTGGTGCTTCACTTAAATAATTATCAAACACCTTTTATCACTTAGAGATGGCTTGACCAAGATCAAATGAAGTCTCTTTCTTTCTTTTCAAATAACTCAAACGAAAATAACAAAGAAGGAAGAAGATGATCGGTTGTCGAACCCGTCAAAAATAATAATAAAACCTACAGTCAAATGCACAATAAATTGTATATAGTGGCAACAGAGTCGAACACAGGGATTAAGGGATTAATACTCAATTCGATTTGATTGACAGAGAAGTCCAAATAAGGTAGTAACAAAAGGGGGGTTTTTGAATGGTTGTTTGTTTGTTTGTTTATTAACTATTTGAAACAGTAATAAAGGAAGATAAAAGAGATAAGAAATCAATAGAGAGAGAGTTCTCAGTAAGAATCTGTATCCGGTTGCAATTATGGTCAGCCGGTCATCGGTGCAAGTATCGTCTACCCCGAGCTGATAGACGCGCTATGGGGACCAGGTACGCTTAGGCCCCCTGCTTACCTTCGTAAGAGAAGCTACCCCAAGGTACGCTTATGGAGTAACCTTGACAGTCCGCCGTTCTCCAAGGTACGCTTATGGAGACAACACTCGGCTGCCCATGAAGAGGAGGTAAGACGCGTCTCGGGTGAGACACTCAGTACGCTCGAGGCTCTGCCCGAACGATCCGTTTAATCCAACTAGAAGAGACCAGGATTCCCGATTACCTCCAGAATGGTTATCTGCATTTACCCTGTAGCTTCGCGTTAGGTACAACTACAAAGTCAATTATAAAACTCTAAGTTAACTACTAGTTGATCAAGCTTGTAATTAATCCTAGGGTTTTTGACAATTAAATATTAAACAAGATAGATATTAGCCTGGAATAGGTAAAGCACAGTTTGACCTCACGACTTCCCTTGCAACCTTCAATCGATTCTTACCAAGAACAAGGAGACTTAGCCGCACATATTAAAAGTAAAAATAAATAAATAAATCAATTGCATAATTATAGAGAAGGAAGAAGAAAGAAAGAAATCCTATTTATTACCAGCCGGAGCAAAGCTCCGGTTTATTGAAGGAAAGAACAAAGATCCCGAAGGCAATGGTGGCGCCAAAGTCTAGCGGGAGCGGAAGAGAGTAGATAAGAAAATCTAATTACTAAAAGTATTTATAGAACTATTACAAAATAAAACTCCTAATCCGACTAGAATTATATTCCTCATTGGTCTTCTACCGAATTTAGGATTCCTGGAGCAATAAGTGGGCGGACCCGATATATTCCTTTTCTGCGCTTGTTTCCTTTTCTCGCTAGGACATTGCTGCCTTCTGCGAACATCCAGCTGCACGGCCTAGCTGCTTATTTCTCGAGAAAACGATAGAAAACGCTCATTTTTGTATTTTCCTCTTAATTAGCCCAGATATGTAAAAAGTGAATAAACACAGCAACATAAGTAGCATCATGATCTAAAAAGGCATACAAAAGAGGGAAGAATTATGGACATAAAATGCTCTATCAGAACACGAAGAACACTATGAACGTTCTTGACATACTTTCGAATTTGGACACTAATAAATAGCGAACGACAATATTAAATCACTAAATTTAACAGAGATGTTGTTAAGACACAGAGATACAACTTTGACGAAGGGCAGAAAAGACTATTCCAACTGGAAAATACAGAAAACTGATTCATAACACAAGAACTATTTTTCTAGCTTAAAATCTGCACACTTTTCTTTAGCGGTCAAAAAGTATGGAAATTCTACAGAATTAACAGTCGACACAATAACAAAAGTTGTTGATAACAGACTGAAGTTTATACGCATAAATTTTCAGAATTTACTGGGCAGAAAAATTTACACAAACGGGACAACAATGAACACAATAATTAAACTCGAAGCGCCAAAAGCTCCGCTACCACATAACGAGATCCGACCTCCGAAATGAGGGCCGAATGACGTGTAACGAATAGAGGATATACCTCTAGAATTTAACACACAAAAATATAAGAAATACAGTAGGAAATATGGAGGAAAACGGAAGAGACGCGCAGCGAAATTAAGAACAACTTGAAGAACAAGGAAATGAGACAAATACCCGAAGTTGAATGGCGGAAAGGAAGAGGGATGAGCACTTGAACAACGATTGCTTGAACCTTGAGATATGCTTGTTGAATCCTTGAACACACGGGTCAGATGCTCTCACACTCAACAATCACAAAACCGTCCAAGGATTGGACACTCAAACACTCAATTAATCGCTCACAATTTGGTAGTAACAATGGATTACACAAAGGGTTGCTTAATCAAGATATAAGCCGAGAGATAAAAGATTGAGGCTCGGTTCTATGGATGATTAAACGATGTGGAATTTATTCTTTTTTATTGAATCAAACCATGACAATCCACAACCAAGGTAAGAGCCAATTTGAGCCCCGGATGAACAAGAAGGAGTTAAAATCAACTTAACAATTATTCATCAATTCAAAGCTAATGAAAATTTACAAGAAATAACCTATTTATACTAGGTTACAAAGAATGAGCATTTAATTACAAGTTTGCCCTTAAAAACACTATTCAAGCTGAAATTCCACGTTTGCTACAGTGCCTGGCGTGTTCACGCTAGCTACTGCCTGTCTCGTACCGATTCTACATTTTTAAAATTTGCTACAGTAACTTCTGGCATGAACACTAATGGCTAGCGTGATCACGCTAGCTACTGCCCGAAATTGTCCAAATGTTGTTTTGCTGGCGTGATCACGCTAAGGGCTAGTGTGGTCACGCTAACGACTGCCCAAAATTGCCCTAAATGCACGATTCTGTCTACTGAAGGCCCCACTGTGATGGACAATCATCTTCAAGGACTTGCTTCTGTCTTGGGACCGGTTGTCGTGGCATCGGTTCATGCCCTTAGATTTCGAAGGTGAGCGTGGTTGCATCATCACGTTTTCCTTCAAAAGGATTCGTCCTCGAATCCATAGCTTTAATTCCCTTGTTCCTGCCATGAAAAATAAACCAATAATTATTGTGGAACGAGTGATCGGTATATCCATATTCCAAAGATTTATTATAATATAAAGCATTGCAATTTATTCTATGGAATATGAGAAAGATGGCACGCGATGCGCGCGTGGGTCGAAAACTAGGCCACGCGGGTGGCCGAAACTTTGTGCTATGGTAGGGAGGCTTCAGAATGGGTCTTGGGCAGGCACGAGCCTCGCCTATCAATGCCTTGCTACTTGTGACCGGTCCTCGTGGCACCGTGTCATGCTCTTTAATTTTGAAGGGTGGCGTGATCGCATCACACTATAATGGGAAAGAAAA
The DNA here is from genome assembly GCA_963691705.1 of Viola odorata. Lineage (NCBI taxonomy): Eukaryota > Viridiplantae > Streptophyta > Magnoliopsida > Malpighiales > Violaceae > Viola > Viola odorata. The sequence goes on along the minus strand of OY829540.1, from coordinate 15,270,700 downwards.
TAATAATTCGATTCAATAATAAAACTAATATGTAAAATCCTTAATGAAAAAATACAGAGCAAAAGATGTTCTTTCTAGGAAACGGAAGAGAGGGCTTCGAGAGATGGTGTGAGCTCAACACTCGGCTGATTTAAATGTTGCTCACACTCCTTTCTTGCCTCCAACTTCTTACAAAATCTAAACTAATTATTACAAATTTGAATTGTTTCAAAATGCGAAATAAAATAAATGATAAAAGATTGTTTGTTTGTTTGACAGAGGGAGATCCACAAGCGGGTTCTTTCTTGGGATTTGCAATGCCAAAAATCCCTCCAGTTTGTTGCCTGACTCTTATCCAATCCACATGTTTAAGCTCCGTGACTCCATAATCCTCACGTGGGCAATCTTGGCCGCGAATTGCTAGATTCCTTTGTTCGACAATCTTGGCCAAGTTTGGTGACCAAGATTGCTCTTATATCTAGTACAAGTTCTAATCCAACTTTTCCTCTATTTCCTCTGTCTTCAAGAAGATCTGCGCACGAAAAAGGGGGTTTTAAATAGTTTTGTCATCTAATTTGCCAGAATTAGATAACAAAAATATAGGAATTAAACCCTCAATCATTACCAAAATAGCATTACGGTAGAAAGATGACTAGTAACTGATACTGTCCGAGTTCCAGCGAAAAGAATTGCACTACCTCTAAAAGAATTCTCCCTTTGTCATCATATGGGAACCTGCCAAACATGGACTTCCCATGTATGTCTTTAGCATCTTCATGGTCATTATCAAAGAGGTAAACATGATCACACGTCTCGGGACAGCAAACTGAATGTGGGCAGGCACACCCCAATTGCAAACACTGCACAAAAAGGAACAAGAGGGCAGGCAGGATGGAGCAACAAAAACAACTTGTTAAATACATTAATTCAGTCCTATAATAGTATATAAAATGCATATGATATCATCAAGAAATACACTATTTGTTCTCATTAATATTAAGAGGTTCCCGGTCGTGATTCTATCCCCCGCCTATAGTGAGTAGTGTGGGAACGAATTCCTTAGCTCTTACTTTGTGCACCCTGCTATAAATCTTAGTTCACTCCTCTTAAGTAGCTCATTTGTTAGGATGTTAAGTTCGAATCTCACCTCTACTTATCGGGAAAAAAAGAAAAGAAAAGTAGATCGGTAGTTTATCGAATCAGTCATTCATTTACTGAATTTTCTCTTTTATTCCTTTACGTTTCCCCTGTATTTAAAATTGTTCCGCACGCGCAAACCAACACGTGAGTATATGCCAGGAGGTATGAATAAACATTGAATTTTTGGGTTTACTACTCTCTAGTGATGGGGTCTTCAGCTTTCAGCCAATTGAGCATCGTAGAACCAAGCATCCACCGACACACCATTCATATAAATTAGTAATTTACTACCACTTGATTAAAAGATCAAGAATAGGGAGAGGGGGAGTAATCATGCACTGAATGTTTCCCAAATCCAAAAATATTGATATTTCATTTTCGGTAATGCTAACTTCTTGTTTGTGTATTAAAGATTACTTGGGGATTTCACCATGTCCTCTGCGTATACCCTCCTGTCAGGCACTGAGGTTGGCCGATTAGATCGCATATGGAACATGACATGGAAATGGGTTGGCCCCCAAAGGGTTCGACTGTTCTTATGGTTGGTGTGCCACCAATGCTTGCTGACTAATCAAGAGCGTGTTCGGCGGCACATGAGTATTAACGCATTGTGCCCTAGTTGCGAGATAAAGGAGGAGTCGGTGGAGCATTTACTTTGAGACTGCACAATATCCAAGTCCTTTTGGAGCCAGTTGGTTGCTCCAGCTGATTGGAATAGGTTTCGCCAATGGTCTCTTCGGGACTGGTTGGTAACCAATCTGAGCAGGGGAGTGATGAGCGGTACATACGCGAACTGGAGCCTCACTTTCGGTCTAGCTTGTTGGTGGCTGTGGAAGTGGCGAAATGAGCTTGTGTTCATAGATAAGTATGTTCTAGTTGGGACAAGAGTTGCTATTGTCAAAACTACGGCCAATGCTGCCTTGGCAGCTTCTACTGCCCAGCTGAGAGATGGGGGCGGAGATAGTGGTAGGTTCACTTCGATTGGCTGGGCAGCTGCTCAAGATGGTAAAATCACTCTTAATACCAATGGTGTATGTCGGCAAGCTTCGCAAAGATCCGGGGGTGGAGGGTGTTTTAGGGACAAAGAGGGGCGTTGGCTTGGTGGCTTTTCTACTTCCTTAGGTCAGTGTTCGGCATATCGAGCAGAGCTTCGGGCTATGCTGCATGGAGTTCAGGTCATTCTAGATCGAGGATGGCATAAGTTGGAAGTCTAGTGTGATAATGCTAGCGTTGTGCATGCGATTAATAGGGACCGCTCTTTCCCGATAGTTAACATGGACTTGGTGCGTCGCATTAAGGGCCTTCTTTGCACCGATGGATGTACTTTTCGCGTTATTCATATTTTTCGGGAAGTTAACTGTGCTGCAAATGGGTTAGTCAATCTAGCTTTTGCGCAGGGGTTGGGGTTTCAGTGGTTTAATATTGTACCTCCTAGTTTAAATATGATTTGTAATGGTGACATATGGGGTTTCTACTCCTATCGTAATATAAGACGTTAAGCCTATCTTTTATAAAAACACAAAAGGTTGTTTACTGAGGAGTACTTACTAATATAGTAAAATATGATATTGTTCATAATCCAGCACATTTTTTCCAACAAATGAAGAGCCATTTCCAAAAGGTTGTTTACTGTTCAAAGTCGTTGAAAGTTCCTACTATTGCCTTTGCCAAACTGTTGATTGGAAGGAAAATTTTATAATCTGACTAAGTGTAAATTATGATTTGACATTTTTAACATACGTGAGAGATTTAATCTTACGAATGTACTTATCATATCCTAGTCTTCTTTTTGTATTGATCTTGTTGAGTTAATAATTAAAGTTGGTCATTATTGAATATAACTACATCTATTGACTATATATATATAATATATCCATACATACAAGAGAGTCTAGTCAACCAATTAATTAAAGAACCAAGTGGTATCATGAAAATGTGACAGCACTAGGATTCAGGTTCACATTTCATATATACGACGAGCATTTGGTATATCCACTTAAAAACAAAATGTCAAATCAAAATTTTATAGTCTACTCGGTTGCGCTTTTTATCTTCAAAATCGGTTGTTCTTTTCGAACATGAGATTTAAGCAACCCGGCAAAGAAAAAGAAAAAAATGAAAGGACTTGCATGCAAGATGAGAACTAATCATTAATTCTTGATCTTCATATATATATTTTGTATCTTCCGATTATAAGATGAGGACCATAAATGATATATATATAAATAAAAAAAATCATATTTGATAATACATAAAATTATCAGAAGGGCATAATGGGCTTTGTACCTTCACAAAGTACCGTTGACCAGTCAAAACGGCGAGTGACCGATTTGACCAAGTCAATGATAGAAACGGCACTTGACCGATTTGACTAAGTCAAAGGGAATAAGTGACCAAAGGACAGGTTTAGCCCGTCAACGGCAAACGGCACGAGGCCGATCCATCCGCTGAAGCAGGAGAAAACGGATGGGCACCGTTGTATACATTGACCATCTCAATGTATCACCAAACGGCACCCAGCCGACGCAACCCCAACGGCATCATATCGATTGGGCACAGATATTAAGCTCCACTCACTGGTATAATTTATATAATACTCAGTAGTCAGTACACATTTAGTCAAAGTTGGTATGGGGGACAACCTTCTCTGCTCCCATCAAGTCATCATTTAATAACTAGACAAGGGGAATTTTTTATTCCCCCAAAGGCATTCACTCCACGTTACAATTATCAATTCCTACTCTTAGACCACCTTTGAGAAAAAAGGGGAAAAGATGTCAGAAGATCTAACCACTCTAGCCCTACATAAGGACTAGAGGGAGGTACATGAAAGGGGGTTCTTCGGCTCCTAAGGACAGACAGAGTAAACATACATTTTCTCTACACTAAATCAAAATACTGACTTTGGCATCGGAGCTTTTACGCCGGAAAACACTTCCGGCGCCTTGCAGGTCACTCGTGAAGCTTCAACCACCATACTCCGGCGTGCCATTTGACAGAAAACCCCTCACCCCGTTCCACGGATTATCATTTGGTGCTTTCATTGAGAGCTTTTGGAATTTTAAGTGAGAAAACCTTGAATTTCAAAGCTCTTCTTCTTCTTCTCTATATCTTTGGGGTTTTTTATTCTCAAGAATGGCATCCGATCTAAATTTCCAATCACCTCAACCTATTGGAGCAGCTGCTGGTCAACATGAAACTCCACCTCCTCAAGTTTCATCTTCCCGTGTGGAAATGAACGCCGCAGCTCGCCGGCTTAATTTCCCTGAAGTTCCAGAAGTGTTATTTCCCAGCACTCCACAACCTGGACCGTCTACAGCAGCAATCATCCCACCAGCAGTCATGCATGAGTTTGCCGCCTTGCATCGACGGATGGATATGATGATGCAAACGTTTATGGGAAGGATCCCTCCGCCTGTCCACCAACAGGTTATTCCTCAGCAGATTCATGATCAACTAGCGGTGACACCATCTTTAGTGCCCCCGTCCTTGGCATTCTAGCCAGTCAGATCTGTGCACCAGCACGTCAGTCAACCAGCTCAACGGGGAAATCCTGAACCTCAGCCAGGCCGTCAAAGTGAAAATCCGCTCAGAGGGGAGGGATACTTGGACAACATGGAAGAGGTCAACAGCCGGGCAGTCCAGCAGAGCCCAAGAAGGAGCCAGAGGCAGTCATTAGAAGGAAGATCCGAGAGAAGAAGAGGTCGAGAGAGATCAATGGATCGGCCTCGATCTGAAAGAGATCACGAGAGGGCTGATCGGAATGCTTCCAGAGGTTCTGTCTCCCTACCAGCTCGTGAAGAGCAAGATGATGATCCAAAGAATCCTTTAACCTTTCGGGTTAGGAAGCATCGAGTAAGCAGACACGTCAAATTGCCAACCGATTCCTACCTTGGGACGACGGATCCAACAGTTCATGTGAGTTTAGTAAAGAAACATGTTAAGTTTTTTAATAGAAAAGATGAGGCGTTGTGCCAAATATTTGTGATGACTCTGAAAGGAATCTCCAACACCTGGTTTGAGAAATTACCAGCCGGATCTGTCGACTGTTTTGAGCAATTGGAAAAGTTTTCACAAGCCGATTTAGTTCTTGCATTCCTATGGAAAAGTCTCCAGCGATTCTGTTTGATATGGTGCGAAAGTCAGGGGAATCCTTAACGGTGTATGTTGCCAGATTTAATGCTGAGTTGGCGACTCTACCCGACGTTGCGCCCAACTTTGCAGCTGAGGCTTTGAGGAGGAACTGCAGGTATCGGGAGTTGGAAAACGCTCTAATCGCGAGCACACCGAAGACCCTGGACCTCTTGCGGATTGAGGTGGATAAATATGCAAGGATGGAAGAAGCAGACTTCCAACAGAAGAAACGGGAGGAGTCCGATCCTCCTAAGAAAGAAACGGCTGTCCGCAAACAGGGAGAAAATAAGCAAACGGCTGGAGGCCGACAGACGGATCATCTCGCGGACTTCTCCACGTTGCAGCTAACTAAGCCCGTAGCGGAGATCTTTGCCATCATAGAAGAACGAAGATTGCCGATTCAATGTCCTAAACGCAAACCTGGCGTCGTTCTGGGACCGCATAGAGATTCTTACTGCCGTTTCCATAAAGCAAAGGGACATGACACGGAGGATTGTTTATCTTTGAAAAAGGCCATTGAAAAGTTAATTGAAGAGGGTTATTTGGGTGAATTCGCGGTCAAAGCTCGAAATAAGGCCATGGAGGATCGAGCTAACGGCAACAGGAAAGAAACAACCGTAAATCCCAACACTACCGGAACCAGTGTCCAGGGAGACAGAAGAAAGGAGGTGTTGACAACCTCTTTCAATGAGTTCCACATGATCAATTTGATAGCAGGAGGAACCCAGCAGGTGGAATCGGAAGATTTACCGATTGGGGAGAAGAGAAAACGGAATGATCCCGTTGTGGAAAACACAGGTCTATCGGAGCTGGACCGAATGACCATAACATTTTCAGAAGAGGATGAGATCGGAGTGACATATCCTCAGAACGAAGCATTAGTGGTAACAACCATCATTGCCAATTACGGAGTCAGGCGAACTCTGGTGGACAACGGAAGGGCGGTGAACCTCATTTCTTCCAACGCTTTTAACCGTTTGCAAGGATCTAAGCCAGACTTGAAGCCTTGCCGACGGCCGATTATTGGGGTAAATGGCGTTCCCATTCCTGTTGTAGGCATAACCTTTTTGTCAATCTTTTTTGTGGAAGACAGCTCCCGGAGAAAGGAACAACAACTATTTATGGTGGTAGATTTAAACCTGCCATATAATGTGATTTTGGGGCGTCCGTTTTTAAATGTTTTTGGAGTAGTAATATCGCAAAGGCATTTGAAAATGAAATACCCTTCATGGGACGGCGTTGTTACAATCTGAGGAGATCAGAAGGTAGCTGCCGAATGCTACATAACGATGGTCGATGGTTGTTGTGATCGTTATGTTTGCATAGCTGACGATTCGTTAGAAAATGATGAGGAGCAGCGTACTCAGCCATTGGAGAAAATGGTCCAAGTGTCAGTGGCTGATCTACCCACTGAGCATTTCTTAATAAGCGAGAAGCTGAGCAAAGGAGAGTGTGACCAGCTTTCGTTTCTACTAAATAAGTGTAAAGTAGAATTCGCATGGGTCCCGTCAGACATACCGGGCATTTCGAGGGAAACGGCAGAGCACCGATTGAACGTTTATCCGAATGCCAAACCGGTTCAGCAGAAACGGCGAGCTTTCTCCAAAGAAAAAGCAGATGCAACTGAGAAAGAAGTAGACAAGCTGTTAAAGGCTAACTTCATCCGAGAGGTTCAGTATCCGCCATGATTAGCTAATCCAGTTGTGGTGAGAAAGCCAAACGGGGATTGGAGGATGTGCATTGATTTTACCGACCTGAATGAGGCATGCCCCAAGGATTGTTATCCGTTGCCGCGGATAGAGCAATTGGTGGATCAAACGGCTGGATATGAATATCTGAGTTCGCTTGATGCCAATTCTGGATATCATCAAATACCGATGGCGATTAAAGGCGAGGAGAAAACGACTTTCATCACGCCAAAGGCCACCTATTGCTATCGGGCTATGCCGTTTGGTCTGAAGAATGCTGGAGCAACATTTCAAAGAACGGCCAATAAGATTTTTGAGCCGTTAATCGGAAAAAAATTGGAGGTATATGTTGATGATATGCTGGTGAAAAGCAGAAATTTTGAGGCGCATCTACGAGACCTTGAAGAAGTATTTGGGATAATGCGAAAATTTGGAATGAAGTTAAATCCCAAAAAATGCATGTTTGCATTCCGAACTGGAAAATTGCTTGGTTATGTTGTCAGCAAAAAAGGAATTCAGCCTAATCCCGCCAAGCTGAAGGCAATTAAAGACATGGTTTCGCCAAAAAGTGTGAAGGAGGTTCAGCGACTCACAGGAAGAATAATTGCTTTGAGTCAATTCATCTCCAAGCAAGGTGAGAAATGCCTCCCGTTCTTCAAAGTCATTCGGAACAAGGCACGATTCGGATGGGAGGACGATTGTGAAAAGGCTTTTAACGACTTAAAAGAGTATCTGTCTTCTGAATTATTGCTAACTCGACCCGAAAATGGAGACACCCTTTTCCTTTATTTGGGGGCAGCCGATGAGGTAGTCAGTGCCGTTTTGGTTCGGGATGAAAACAGCATACATCGGCCGATTCATTTTATCAGCCGAATCTTGAAGGATGCTGAGCTGAGATACTCTCAAATTGAAAAAATTGCTTTCGCTCTGTTGCAAGCTGCTAGAAAGATGGCTAGGTATTTCCAAGCTCATCCAGTGGTCGTGCTGACAGACCAGCCTTTAAGAAGGATTTTTAGAAGACCTGAATTGTCTGGCCGAATGGTCATTTGGGCCATCGAATTGGAGCAATATGGACTGCAGTATCAGTCCAGACCCGCTATCAAAGGCCAGGCACTGGCCGATTTCATTGCTGAATGCACGTTTGTTCAGAAGCCGATTTCTCCGCCAGAAAGCAAAGAAGAAGCTTGCTTACCTATTCCTGATATGAACGGAGATCAATGGACAATTTTCGTGGACGGCGCCAAGAATCAAAATAAAGCAGGAGCAGGCGTTATTATTTTAGGCCCAGAAGGGATTAAAATGAGGTACGCTTTAAAAATCTCTAGGCCGTTATCGAATAATGCTGCCGAATATGAAGCGCTATTGGCAGGACTACGTATCGGAGGGAATCTGATCGGTAATGCACAAACGGTCAATATCCGTTTGGTCATTTATGGAGATTCAAAATTAATCATTAATCAAGCCAACGGGGACTCCCAGGCTAGAGAGCCTATCATGATTCAGTACTTGAAAAAAGTACAGAAAGAGCTCACCAAAATCAGAAATATGGGAATTCATGTCGAAATCAACCACATTCCTAGAGAGAAAAATGTTGAGGCTGATGAGATCGCCAAACTAGCAGCTAACTCCGAAGCAGTAATGCCGCCCGATGTCATAATAGAAGAAATTTCCATCCCTTCTTTTATGGAAGAACAGCAAGTGTTATGTGTATTAGAAGCGGCGAATGATTGGCGCATTCCAGTAATTGACTATCTCAAGCATGGCAAGTTACCAAAAAATGCGAATGAGAAGTTAAAGATTCTCAAAAGAGCTGCTAGATGCACTTATCACGACGGGGTGCTTCTTCGCCGTTGTCTTACTTATCCAGCGGCAAAATGTATCACGGAAGAAGAAGGTTTATATACTCTCAGGGAGATCCACGAAGGAATATGCGGAATGCATGCCTCAGGAAATACCATGGCTGCTCAAGTTCTTCGAACAGGTTTTTATTGGCCAACGATCAGAAGAGATTCGGATAATTTTGTGAAATCTTGTCATAAATGCCAAGAGTTTGCAAAAGAACCACAACGGCCAGTAGCCGAATTGACAAATATGATAAGTCCGTGCCCGTTTGCAAAATGGGGAATTGACATCTTGGGACCTTTTCCAATTGCCAAAAATCAGCTCCAGTATGTTATTGTTGCTGTCGATTATTTCACAAAATGGGCTGAGGCAGAAGCTGTGGCAAAGATAACGGCAGACAACACTTGGAGGTTTTTCATGAACAACGTTATCATGAGATTCGGATTCCCAAGAATTCTTGTAAGCGATAACGGGACTCAATTCACCAGTGCCTACTTCAAAAGGAAATGCGCAGAATATTCAATCGAACAACGGTTCTCTTCCGTCACGCATCCACAAACGAACGGACAAACAGAAGTCACCAACAGGACAATCCTTAGTGGAATCAAGAAAAATCTTGAGGGCAAACCAACGAAGTGGCCAGAAGAATTGCCGTTTGTCATGTGGGCCTATCGGATGACAACAAAAACCACCACCGGCATGACGCCGTTTGCCATGACATATGGAGTAGAAGCTATCTCTCCAGTAGAAATTGGAGCAATCAGCCTTCGAGTAGAATACTTCAACGAAGAGCAAAATGAAGAAAGACTAAGGGAGCAGCTGGATCTCTTACCAGAAATGAGAGAAGAAGCCGTTCTCAAAACATTGCACTACAAACGCAAAATGGCGAAATACCACAATCGGCGCGTCAAAGAACGACTACTCAAAGCAGGAGATTTAGTCCTGCGCAATGTAACGGCAACCGGCCGAGAGAAGAAAAAGCTAACGCCGAATTGGGAAGGACCATATCGCGTAGTCAGAGTCATCGGCAAAGGAGCATATCACCTTGAAACAATGAACGATACTCCCATACCCAACTCTTGGAATATTTCCAATTTAAAGCTATATCATTCCAGAGTGAATATGTTGCTTTCACTTGGCGCTTAAATAACGAAAATATTGTGGATGCAAAATTATTTGCAACTAATAATGTTAAAAATATATATTTGCCCGTATTGTGTTTACCATATAGTTGCAGATTGAAAATAAAAGAGTCGTGGACGTAGGTCAATTTAAACCGAACCACGTTACAAAAATCAAAGAATTGGCGATATTAACGCTACTAGGCCTACCTAAGGCGTTGCCTGGGAATGCCAACAACCAAATCGGCTCCCGCCCGATTGGCTCAAATCGCTACTAGGGCTACCTAAGGCGTTGCCTAGGGATGCCAACGGCTTGATCAGCGAGAGCCTGATAAGTCCTACAAAGCATTCTTAGGCCTATCTGTGTCTTAGTAAACCAGATAGTAACAAATGCTTAAGAATGCTAGAGAAAGATTCAAACCTATCTGTGTCTTAGTAAACCAGATAGAAGTACCTGTGTCTTAGTAAACCAGGTAAAGAAAGATTCAAACCTATCTGTGTCTTAGTAAACCATATAGTGAAGTGTGCAACAACAATATCTTCAAAACGGCCTAGTGCCGAATCATTAAAAAAGCTGTCTCAAAAGGTTTTTTAACCTCAAAACGGCATCTTCAGAACGACAAGCAGCCAATTCTACAAAATAAAGATAAGTTCAATTTGCAATTGTTTTATCTTTTTTAAATTTTTCTAGGGTAGTATATATATATAACAGAAATAATTAAGCATCCGCAATAACTAAAAATTGCAAAATTATATTCCGAATAATATTTGTTCATTACAAAATGTGCCAATCGGCAAGTGATCATGAAGTATAGCTAAAGTTCATGCCGACGGTCCAGATCCAGAAGAAACGTTAGGTCTAACCAGAATATCGTCATCGTCCTCTGCTTCTGAATCAGAGAAGGGTTCATACTCTTTAGCTTCGGCAATCCTTTCTCCGGCAGCAACATATCGGGAAAGATTGTCGGGGTGGAAAATCTTCTCGCCATAATAGGAAACAAAACTTTCCAGCATGATGTTCTTCATCTTCTCTCGCCACCAACCTACCTTTTGTGGAACCTTCTCCAACTCAGCGTCCTTTGCTGCAATACTGTTCCGAGCCATTTCTAACTCTGCCGTTCTGACTGTCAGATCGGAATGGGCTGTATTTAGCTCTGTCGTTCTAGCTTCTAGATCGGAACGGGCCGCATTTAGCTCTTCAGTAAGCTTGGCCATGGTATTGATTAAGGACGCCTTGTCTTCAGAAAGCTTTGTAACGGAATCGCACAAGGCAGACTTGTCTTTCATCAGTTCCCCGATCCGTCCCTGCTCTTCTCTAATCTTTGCCGAAATGCCATCTCTTTCATGCAAACTATCAGCCAGCCGCTTGCGCGCCTCAGTTACTGCCTTTTTGTCCGTCTCCCGAGAGGCCATTAAAGCCTCCTTCTCTTTCTGAATAGAAGCCTTTTCAGTGGAGGATTGCCGAAGCGCCTCCCTAGCCTTTTCCAGCTTTGAGTCGACGGCTTCAGAGGCATATCGGGCAGCGCACAGGCCGCTGTAAAAAATGCTTTGCATATTAGAGAAGTGGGAACTCAACTCCAAACGGGCGTACCGTTCTCTGTCAGCATTATTTGCTAGCATTTCACCCATCAGTTGACCGGTCCGATAATCTTTGCTGCAAGGAATGTTCAAACCAAGAGAACGACAGCCGCTGTCTCCAAAGTTACTCATATTGACTGCGTGAGTAATCTCCCCGTCAGGACCATGGCTGGAGAGATAGCTTTTGAGATTAGAAGGGGGAGCAACCGCACGATCATCTGAGACAAACGGTTCAGGCAAAGGCGGACCGGCAATCCAATGAAGATGAATCGGTGATGACGGAGAAGGATCTGGTTGAACCGGTTGAGAAGCACCCTCTGAAGCGCTTGATAAATTGACAACACCGGGAGAAGGAGGCGCTAAAGGTGTCTCCAAAGGAGGAACTGAAGTCCCTGTGCCGTCAGCATAAGCAGACGAAGGGATATCGGGGGCAGGCATTGAAACGGTTTCTGCCGGTATGATGTTCTCCGGTTCTGAAACGGCTGAATACCGTTCTGCTCTGTCGGCAGCCCGTTTTGCTTCAGCTTTCTTTCTTTTCCTAAGAATTCTTTTGGCCGCTTTGATAACCTGAGGATCAGGATCTGGCAGATGGGAATACTCAAATGAGTTACCAGTTCATCGCCGTTTGATGATAAGAGGGGGTTCTTCATCGAAGGCAAAATTTGCTTCTGGCCTTGCCGATTGCTCACCACTCTCAACAACAGTCTCTTCGGCCACCGTTTCCTCATCCACCGATTCATCAACCAAGTGTCCTTCAGACCCCGTTCGGTCTTCAGCAGATTCGTCAACTGAATGCTCTTCAGTCTGCATTCTGTCTTCAGCAGGAGTATCAGCCGTCGCAGATGTCAACCGGATTGAAGAAACAGAAACAGAAACAACCTTTTTCTTCTTCTTGACTTTCTCTGCAAAATGAAATTCACATCAAAGTATAACAAGGATAAAATGGAGAATTCATGGCTAGAGTTAGTAAAAGATCACCAAGAACACAATCAGACAACGACACTCCGATTACCAAATGCCGTGTGTGAAACGGCGTGTTCACTGTCAGCAACATGTCAACCTGGGCTTGAAGAGGTTCACCGAGACTCTCTGGCTTGAGCCAGTGTTTTTCATTCATTTCCCGATTAAATCCAGAACGCCATTGAGGCAGAGAAGATGACACTAGAAAGAAGTTTTCTTTCCAATCTTTAACAGAAGAGTCATATCTCTGAAAAATCTCATTAAAATGGGAATCCCGGCGGGGGCGAATGATCATTAAGCTTCCACGGTTGGTTAGATTAAAGAAGAATTTAAAAAGGGGGAGAGATGGCGACTTGATCCCATTCAACTCACAGACCTTGATAAAGGCATAAATTCCAGCCCAGGGATTAGGAGTAATCTGAGCCGGGTTTAAAAGATGTTGGCTCAACAGAGTCTTAATCATGGAATCAAGGGGAAGCCTAAATCCAAATCCAAACATCTTTGAATACAGGACCCTATTATCATCATCCAAATCACTATTTAACCTAACAGAGGGAGGAGCAACATGGGCCGAGAATTCACGTGACAATTCAATATCTAATGCCTCTATCTCAACCAGCAGTTTATCTTCACTATCTAACTTAGTGGGGGTTCTATCAATGGCCTCATCAGTGGCAAGTGGGCGTTTGGGTGCCATTCCTAATCTCAAACAGTAAAGTAGAGAGGAAAATGAGTGGTTAAATACCTAAAAATACAGACGTCTTGAAGAACAGAGCCCCAAAGTTGCAGGAGAAGGTCGAGCAGACGAAGGAGAAAGGGAGAGAAATTTTGAGGAAGAAGATGAGTGAGAGCGGCGCTGAGAAATGAAAGTGAACTAGGGTTTCCAAGAAGAAACCACTTTTAAAAGAAACAATACTTCAACCGTCAGCATGTTCAATCGGACACTGACAAGTGGCAGGTCCGTTCTGAAAAGGCAGCAAGTTGTCAATAAAGCTGAGCCAGGCATTTAATGAGAGGCGGCGCATGTGGTTCTCAAAGGGTTTTGAATTTCAAAATTCAAAAAACCTTACAAATGAAGAGACGTTTCTCCTCAAAAGAAACAAGCAGTTATAAAAACTTGGCTATTAAAGCGCCACGTCGCAGGTACACTTTTAAGTTAAACTTTATTACTGATTAATATTTATTTTCAGGAAAGAACAAAGTCTTTCAAAATACTTGGAAATAAATCAAAACGGCAGTATACCGATTGCCAAGCATCAAGCGAAGAACGGCAAGCCCTTGGTAAACACTCGGGCTCGTTTGTTGTTGGGCCTCTGATAATACATAAAATTATCAGAAGGGCATAATGGGCTTTGTACCTTCACAAAGTACCGTTGACCAGTCAAAACGGCGAGTGACCGATTTGACCAAGTCAATGATAGAAATGACACTTGACCGATTTGACTAAGTCAAAGGGAATAAGTGACCAAAGGACAGGTCTAGCCCGTCAACGGCAAATGGCACGAGGCCGATCCATCCGCTGAAGCAGGAGAAAACGGATGGGCACCGTTGTATGCATTGACCATCTCAATGTATCACCAAACGGCACCCAGCCGACGCAACCCCAACGACATCATATCGATTGGGCACAGATATTAAGCTCCACTCACTGGTATAATTTATATAATACTCAGTAGTCAGTACACATTTAGTCAAAGTTGGTATGGGGGACAACCTTCTCTGCTCCCATCAAGTCATCATTTAATAACTAGACAAGGGGAATTTTTTATTCCCCCAAAGGCATTCACTCCACGTTACAATTATCAATTCCTACTCTTAGACCACCTTTGAGAAAAAAGGAGAAAAGATGTCAGAAGATCTAACCACTCTAGCCCTACATAAGGACTAGAAGGAGGTACATGAAAGGGGGTTCTTCGGCTCCTAAGGACAGACAGAGTAAACATACATTTTCTCTACACTGAATCAAAATACTGACTTTGGCATCGAAGCTTTTACGCCGGAAAACACTTCCGGCGCCTTGCAGGTCACTCGTGAAGCTTCAACCACCATACTCCGGCGTGCCATTTGACAGAAAACCCCTCACCCCGTTCCACGGATTATCAATATTGGTCTTGTAGGTGTAGATATGTCGGTAATGGATCGTGCAACAGCTGCAGCCAGAGCTAGAGTGAAGTTAGGATCTTTGGTTAATGATGCGATACGTTCTTCAATTTTGTTGCTGTTACTTTGTAATTTATTGGAGTAATTATCTTCCAAGGGAGAAGTGGGTTTTTCCTGCAGCTGATCTTGACTTGAGCTTGAAAGAGTAAGATCAAGAGCCGGCATTGATGCTGGCTTGGAGTTTCTCATCAATGGAGTACTGTTTGGAGAAGATGAAGAATGAGTTGGATGATCATTTTGATGGTGGTTGTGTTCTCCTTCATAAGTAGCAATCAACAAGGACTTATCCTCCACGCATCTTTGAACCTAATTAAAAACACAACAAATACACTAGATTACATTGGTATTTTCTCTCTCATCATTAATAGGAAGTTAAAAGACTCTGAATTTGAAATCTAACTTTCAAGCTCAAATCACCACTCAACTACATATTCATATATGACTTTATTACAATCTTCTGATCATTCATCAATTGTTTTTCTTTTTTTATAAGAAGAAGAAGAAAAAGAAAAGAACATATATACCTTCTTTTTGACAGGTGTCGCACCCTCTTTTTGGAATTTTTGCGCGACGCGGTTTGGGATGAGATGTGAGACGAAATCTGGCTCGTCTCACATAATGCATATGAAGTCGTCACCCTATTTTTGCAGCCCAACCTCTTCCTTCACACGCTGGGCCTTTGGCCCAACCTTTTCTTCTTGGGCGCGCGCGCGTGAGGCGCGCTTCTTGGTTTGGGCCTATGCGGCCCAGGCAAACATTTGGAGAGAGCAATTCTCTAACCTTGGTCACCGGCGCTCCTGCCGACGGCCAAGGTCCGGCCAGTCATCACAAAAATAAGTAATGTTTACACCAAAATGACCCTTATAGTATCATAAATTCAACTAAGCAATTACAGCAATTTAATTTCATACAAAACAGTGCTAATTTAATTAAAAACTAATTAAATTAATTAAATAAAAACTTGAAATTCACTTGAATAGGCTAGCAATTCGGCGTAGAAAAGTGACGAAATTAATCTAAAACAACAAGAATGATGATTTAAAAGCAAAACAACGATTTATTTCCTCAAAACACGAACAATTAATTTCTTGAAATAATTTGCAGAAAAGCTTGAAAAATGAAAATTTAATGCTTGAAAATAAGCTTCAACCTTTCGTTGAAGAGAGAAGCTAGAGAGAGACTAATTTTAGAGAGAGTTTGTGCTTGATGTTGTTCGTGGATTGGTGAGGAAAATACTTGGGCGGGCTGTCTAGTTATAGCCGAAGTTGAGTTGGTGGAGGCGAGATGACGTCGATGAGCAGCGGTTGTGTGGCTGAGAATCGTTGGAAGGTTCGAGGCTGCTGGTCGCGTTGGAGGGACGATCGAGGAACGATTTGATCGCGAAGAGATGAGGAGAAGCTGGTTTCCTGGGTTCGTGCATGAACCCAATGGAGAAGGTGCATGCTCACGTGTTAATTACCACAATCGTTTGATCTTGGTCAACCAGATCAATGGCTATGACCAAGAGTTGACTCTTCTTTTGATATGTTTTAGCTCGAGTCTGTGGTACGAACAATTTCGCTCGAAAAACTCAAACCGAAAATACTAAAACATAAAATAAAATAAGCTGAAATAATTAGCATGAGCGACGAAAATTTCACTACATAGCTCGATAAAAATTCGCTTATAATGTGACAAAAGTTCGAATAGAAAAAATGCTAAAATAAAAAGTTGAACGAAACTCAACGAGATAGCGCGAGTTAGAAAAATAATAAAAAATAAGTAGCTAATGAGTGAAATTGTTCGACCATTGGTTTCGAGAATTTTATTCGGAACCGATATGAGTTCGAACGGGAAAAGCGATAAAAATGTGAAAAACTATGAAGTAAAATTTAAATGCAATAAAGTGTAAAAATAAATAACAGATTGACGAGAGTAAATAAAAATACGATTTTAGAAAATTGATGTTAAAAATTTGAAAAATGTTTTGACGAAAAATTAAAAATCAAAAATCGGATAGCAACAACGGGACAACCAGGAGCCATGGAACATCTATGGTAAGCTCGAGGTGAGTTATTATCTTTGGTAACTTTTTGACCACATTTCCTCCATTGATATCCATCTCTCACACTCTAAAAAGAATCATCAATCACATGCTCACGTGTGAATTTAAAAGAATTCTTGTTCGAATATATATATATACTTACAAGGTTCTTGTCCCTTGGATCGGTTTGAACAAAAATCTGTGATGGCTTGCAGCTCGTAGGAATTTGAATTCTTGATCGTTTGTTGGAGTCAACGATCACTTGATCACGAGGCGATCTACTGCGTTGATTAATCAAGCTATAATAATTACTAGTACAGTACTAGGCACTAATACTTGTTCCAGTTTTGTTAGCTCAAGATAGTTTCTTTCAAGATTGCTAAACTTATTGCTCATCAATTCAAGCATGAATCTAAGTCTTTCGTTCTCCTTCCTCGTCCGATCCAACTCAATCTGCAAAATCTTCACACGTACGTAACTTGTAAATGTATGCAAGATTCAAGATTCAGATCAAGATCAAGAAAATTAATTAGAGATCAAGAAAAATCAAGAATTGCTTACATCTTCTTTGTAAGATGAGTGATTATCCATGATTAAGAGATTGAAGATGATCCGATATCGACAGATCGTTGATCGATCAATGTATTTGGGGATATAGACTTTCACGATTATTATAAAAATTGAGTGAGTGTTTATTAGAAAAACCAACAGAGAGAAAGACGAATGGCTCTTATTTATAAAAGTATTCTCATCATGGGATGAGAAGACCGTTTTGTTCACGCAGCCATGAATTGCAGGACCAAATTTGTGTTTGTGGCTGCTGAAGGGCCTAGCTAGTGGCTTAAAAGGAAATAAAAGACCATTTCTAAAAAATCTCATTTTGGTCCTTATACTTCTAAAATTTACGATTTAAATTTATAAAGTTGTGATTATGATCTTCCTAGTGGTTACAAATTAAAAAAAAAAACAAATTGAAACAGAGTATACATCTTTTTTCTTCTTTAAGGTAACGTTTGGTTCACGGAATGCTACTTTCCCCGTTGGAATCACTCTCCTAGGAGAATGATTGAGGGGAATATTAGTTTTTTGTGTTTGGTTGAGATTTAAGATTCCCGGAAAAGTAACATTATTGTGTTTGTTTTGTACTTGGGAATCCTCAAGGAAAGTAAGAAAAATAATTACTTTATCATTTTCTATATTTGTGTCTTTTGTTATCTTATTAGGTGTCTAATTATTCTTTTCTATATATACCGTGGTACACAGTTTCCTCTAAACACGTTAGATTTTCTCTCTATTTAATTGTTTATCTTTCAACAATCAAAATATCAAATGAGTTTGCTTTTATGACTACGGTTTTTTGCAGGTTAAAGAAAATGACAAATGACATAACTTTCGTATTAGAGTCGTTGAAAATTATAGCAAAGTATGACACATTGTTCTCGCAATGCAAAAAAATATAATTGCAACAATAGACATGTCTAGGATCGAGATTTTTTGAATGATTTGTTCCCGTTCCTAACCGTATTTTCTCCTACCTATTATTATTTACATCATTACTATGTAATTTTTATGTGATTATTATAATTTTGATGTAATTATTATAATTTTGATTTAATTATTCTAATTTTTATAATTTTTATGTAATTAATATATTTTTTGTGTAATTAATATAATTTGGCGACGTTTTAGAAAATAGAGAAGGAAGAAGACGTTTTATTAGGTTATTTTTTATAATTAGTTTTAGACAAATATGTCATTTAATAAAAAAATTAACTTTCCCTGTAGTGGGAATTACTCTCCCCACCAGTGTTTTGAAACCCGGACCGAACCGGGGTTGAACCGCCCGGGTCGACGTCAAAATGAGGATTTCGGGCTGGTTTAGTCTTTGGACTGGACCTGCAAGTGACCCGGGTTCGACCGGTCGACCCGGCCAGTTTTTACAAAACCGGCGACCCGGTCGACCCGCTATCGACCCGACTGGGTCGATCTCAAACCAAAGCGACGCCGTTTTGTGTTTTTTTAAATTTTTTATTTTTTTTATTTTTTTTAAATTTTAAATTTTAAATTTTTTTCAATATGGAAAATTTGATGGGCCGGCCCATTACAGGCATGGTCCGACCCGTTATAGACACCGGTTCAATCCGGTTCAATCATCTAAGCTCGAACGGTTCGCTAAATTAACGATTCACACTGTACCAATGGGTCAATCCGGTCGAACCTCGGTTGAACCCCGGTTGAACCCGGTTGAATCCGGTTCAACGGGTCAGCCGGGTCGGTTTTTAAAACACTGCTCCCTACCCCCTAGCCAAGGAATCACTTTCCCCCATTTTTGGGAAAGTCAAATCGGTCAAGGAAAGTTGGATTCCAGGGGAGATTGATTCCTGGTCGCAACCAAACGCAATAAAGCTCGGAATCTCAGATTTCCGAGTCACTTTCCTCCTTGATTCCGCCAATCAAACGCTACCTAAATAGTGCTCTCCTTTTTTTGTGCTGGGCTCAAGGAAAATAGAGGCTGGCTGCACCGGTCATCATGGGCCCCTTGTGTTGGCCCATTGAACCCATCCTCTGCGGCCCAAAGATCGGTGGACTAGGTGTTGAGTAAGGTGGTGCGTTAAATATAAGAATGCCCCTCGTATAATCTTGGATTATACCCTCAAAAACCATCTTAATCGCATCTCTTGAATATAAGATTGTAATTCCTAACATTAAAGCCATGCTGTTGAATAGCATCTCTCCCGTACCCTCTTCTCCCGAACTTCATCTTCGTCCATGGCGCTTTCTTCCACTGGGATCAATTTGACTCATATTCCTCAAGGTTCTATTGGACACTTTTGTTATCACTATCTTTAATGTTTTTGTTGTCATTGATTTTGGGTTTTCGTAGGTGTGAGGCGTTAGTTTAAGAAATTGAATAAGGTGTTAATGTTATCACTGCTCTTATGGTCTGCATGATCGATTGCACGGACATGCGTGGTTTGTAGATTTTGTTGGATTACTAGAATACCTTGGGATTTTAATCTCATCCACGGGTCTTGGTTCCTTTCTAAATGTTTTATTATTATCGAGTGCGGCTTATTGTAAACACCTCCCACTGATAAAATTCAGAATCAATGCCAAAATTCAACATTAATGATAATGATAACAAAAGTATCCAACAGAACACCGAAAAGGGAGCAATCTTGAGGAACATGAGGCAAATTGATTCCAGTAGAAGAGAGTGCCCCTTGACGAGTCCTTGCAAGCTGCAACATATCACCTGTGATCTGAAAAGGACCTCCTGTCCCACTAGATTTGACGGCGGCTGTGATGGCTTGAGCCAATCTAAACGCGTTTAGACCAGAAGGCAACAGTTCTCAAAATCTTACCACACTGACACCCTCTCGTTTCTCGAATCGGGGTGACTGTGCGAGTGAGAGTAAGTGGGATGAGTAGGAGAAGAAGTGGAGCATTGAGCAATCTTCTCAGTGCTTTTGTTGCGGTTCAGGGACAGTCTAAAAAGTATGTTATTGATATTGATAATGAGCTACTTCTGCTTGCTCTATAGTGAGATTGTTTGCATTTGTCATTCGTTTTGTTTCTTTACATAAACTCTCTCTTCGTTCCTGTTTGATGGGCTATGCTTATTTGGCATTGTCAGGGTGAAATAGGTGTCTTCTTTCCATCGATATTTCTGCGATCATTGTATGGTTCAGAATGTCCTGTCAACCAAAAGATAAACGTTCTTTGGTAATATTCTGCTAGTCATTTTGTAGGTTTTCAGTAGTAGAGTTGATCTTTCGTTATTTGTCTTGTATACAACCTTCTGATATAGTATGTTTTTTCAGGACGCTTGAGAAAGTTTGTAGGGATCCTCAAATGCTTGTTGATGTATATGTTAACTATGATTGCGATCTTGAGGCAGCAAACTTGTTTGAACGCATGGTATGGTCTCTATTATACAGTTTTTATTTTATTCCGTAAATATTTTACCAAGACTCCTCCTAGTTACACACATAACCCCTTGTTCTCCTCTGGATCATCAAATAGGTTACCACCCTATCCAAAATAACTCAAGGAATTCAAACTGCAGATCCAAGTTCTGTTGCTGGTGCTTAGACTGCTTCAATTAGAGGTTCATCACTTCAGGTTGGCTTATCTGTTTCCTATCGTAGGAGAGTTATCTGAATTATCAGGTTTCTTTTGTGCTGCTATTTGGCAGAAAGATTCTAGATGACTTTTTTATCCTTGACCTTTCCAGTGCCTTCTAAATGTGCTCAAATCTCTGGTTGAATGGGAGAAGTTGTGCGGGGATTCAGAAAAGAAGAGCAAAAGTATACTTTCTTTTGAGGAAGAGGTTTCAGCTATAGAATCTATTGACGCAAAAGGCAAGGATGATGCGTCCAATGATTTTGGGAAGGCAAAGGCTCATAAATCTACAATGGAAGCTGCCATATCAGAGGTGATTGAGCCTGTGTTACATGCACAGCTAGCTATGCCCATATTGTTCCACACGAGAGAACTACTAATGCTCCTAATTTGTTTTGGAATAAGCTTAATTGGTTGCTCAGGGTGTGGTGTGGACTTACAGGCAGTTCCTTTATTTTGCAGTTCAATAGGCATCCAGTGAAGGGCATGGACTATCTGATATCAAATAAGTTGGTGGAAAATAATCCTGCTTCACTTGCCCAATTTCTGAGGAATACTCCTAGCTTGAACAAGGTGGAGAATCATTTCTGTATGATGTTAATTTTCTCGCAGGAATTTATTTGGAATCATGTTAACCATTTATTATCTTGCAGGCTATGATAGGTGATTATTTAGGTCAACACGAGGAGTTTCCCCTTACTGTTATGCATGCTTTTGTGGATTCCATGCAGTTTTCTGGAATGAAGTTTGATACAGCAATTCGCGTGTTTCTTAAGGGATTCCGACTACCGGAGAAGCTCAAAAGATTGATCTCATCATGTAAAAGTTTGCAGAAAAAGGTAAAAATGGCATACAACTCATACTTTTTAATATTCTCTACCTTGGGCTGGTGTGTTTCATATGTATCACACAATCTCCTCTCATCTCAATTTATCTGCTGTTCATTATCACAAATGGATTTGGCCTTTCACCCTGTTGGAGTTTTTATCCCTTTCCTCAATTTATTCTACTGGAATTTATCCTCTTTCCATGAACAGGAAAGTTTTCCCTTTATGGTGTGAAGCCAAAGCCTGAGCTTCAAGTTGAACATAATTGTTAAACTTTGAGATAAATCAATACCAATAACCATAATTCAATGCATGGCTAGGAAGTGGAGTGACAGTCCTCTGATCACGCTTACACGAAGTGTGGATCAATCTTGGAATTGGAATTGGAATTGAGATCACTATTGATTTAAACACATGGTAGGACATAGCGTGATGCTGTTGCAGTAGTTTGTACTGTACTTGCATTGGGAATTTAACTTCCATGGTACTGTACTTGAAAGAATTATCAAGGGCATTTTCATTAATATAGGGTTTGTATTTGTCTCCATCAAGCATGGCTGTTGCATATCTATGATTGTCCTGAGGTTTAACTATGTTTGTTCAAGCTCATCTACCCTGCCTCATGTGGTGGCAAGGTAAGAAAGTCTGTCCAGTCTGACGACATGCTAATTACGGCTCTAAGTTTGAGCAAGTATAATCTAGACATCCACTTCTTGTAGGATCTGTATTTCCTTGTCTAGCCAGTTGTTTAGACCTTTGTATATTTTATGGCAGATATTGTGCGGACAATGGAGGCTCTTCAAAAATGCAGATACCGCCTATGTTCTTGCATATGCAGTTATAATGTTGAATACAGATGCACATAACCCAATGGTGTGGCCTAAAATGTCCAAGTCAGATTTTGTACGTATGAATGCAACGAATGATGTGGAAGATTGTGCACCAACCGACCTTCTAGAAGCGATCTATGATTCAATTGTCAAAGATGAGATAAAATTGAAAGATGAAACAGCTAGCATTGGGAAACGCAGCAGGCAGAGGCCAGAAGGTGAAGAGAGAGGTGGCCTTGTCAATATCCTTAATTTAGCTCTCCCAAGACGGAAGTCATCAACTGATGCCAATTCCGAGAGTGAAGCTATCATTAAGCAAACACAGGCAATATTCCGGAAGCAAGGAGCAAAAAGATGAGTTTTTCATACTGTAAAACAAAGGGAAATTATAAGGCCCATGGTTGAAGCTGTAGGATGGCCTTTGCTGGCTACTTTCTCTGTCACCATGGAGGAAGGAGAGAATAAGCCAAGGGTGGTTCTCTGCATGGAGGGATTTAAAGCTGGGATACATATTACTCATGTTCTAGGAATGGATACCATGCGCTATGCTTTCTTAACATCTCTGGTCCGGTAATACTTTTCAGCATCATTTCCGCACTATTTTGTGTTGGGTTTTGTTCCTTTGCTTGCTTTTTTCTATCGTGGTTATTTTCTCCTTCTACCCTTACCTTCTTCTTTTCTATTCAGTAAACGTATTTGAGATTAGTTTGTTGAAATTCTTACTGAAATAGTGTCAGCATTTGGGATTGATTGCTGACCATTGAGCTTTTGAATTTGTGTCAGATTTACTTTTCTGCATGCTCCAAAGGACATGCGTAGTAAAAATGTAGAAGCATTACGGACTCTACTGGGAATAAGCGACTCTCAACCTGATTCCCTTCAAGACACATGGAATGCAGTTCTTGAATGTGTTTCCAGGCTTGATCTTATCATTTCAATTCCTGGAATGGCCGCAAAAGTAATGCATGGATCAAATCAAATTTCCAAAGATGCTGTTCTCCAATCACTAAGAGAGTTGGCTGGGAAACCCGCTGAACAAGTTTTTGTTAATAGTGTTAAATTACCGAGTGATGCTATCGTGGAGTTCTTCACTGCTCTGTGCCTTGTGTCAGCTGAGGAACTCAAACAGAACCCCACTCGTGTGTTCAGTTGGCAGAAGCTTGTTGAGATCAGCTATTACAACATGGCTCGTATACGCCTGGTAATTCCTTTCCTCTTTTTTTAGTTTAATCAAAACTTCTTTATCAGTTCTTCTGTGTACACTTGAATCTATCAATCATGCAAAAGTTCTATTACCTATTATGTACAAAGAGAGGCAGCACTCCTGTAGGTATATAAAGGAGAGATACGACTTCATTTAAATGCAATTACTTAGAGATGCTAATACTTCTACTAACCTTTTTTGAAAGCACTTCTACTAACCTCTTAACTTGAATAGCTACATGGCATTTCTATTCACTTGGTACTTATTGTTTATGATTAGGCGTATATCACTGATCATATGTTGCATAGAAGTGTTAATATATTTTTTTTGTTTCTACGTCATCTGGCTTTTAAGAGCGAAAATCACTGGGTGGAGAATTTGAGAGGAAACTGTTCTTTTTTCCTATTGTGCCTATTCCATCCTCGAGCTGTAGATCCCATACCCACAGTTTAAGATGCGGTTCCAACCTTTCAACAATGAATCTTAGATCCAATGAGGAATAATTTTCCCTATAACACTAAGGCTTAATGATATCCTCCTTGCTGTGGGCTAATGACATTTCAGTTTTGAATTAGGTGATTTTAGTTTTATTGCTGTATGTACTGGAGTGATTGCATATTCTCCCACTTGCATTTTCATCTGCTTACAATTTAGATATTCTTCACTTGTCTACCAGGTCTGGGCTAGAATATGGTCCGTGTTAGCAAACCATTTCATTTCTGCCGGAAGCCATCATGATGAGAAAGTTGCAATGTATGCCATAGATTCCCTTAGGCAGCTTGGTATGAAGTATTTGGAACGCGCCGAACTCGGCAATTTCACTTTCCAGAATGACATTCTCAAGCTGTTTGTGGTTCTTATGCGGAACAGTCGCAGTCAATCCATTAGGAGTCTCATTGTCGACTGCATTGTTCAGGTACATATTACAGAGATAGGGCGTGGGGAAGATGATTTTTTGCCTCGAGGATCTGTGCATTTGAATCATCGCACGTCTCATTTCTTTCTGAAATTAATGGGATGGTGTCTTGCAGATGATCAAATCAAAAGTTGGAAGCATAAAGTCTGGATGGCGTAGTGTTTTTATGATTTTCACAGCTGCTGCAGATGATAAACAACTAGAATCAATTGTTGAAAGTGCCTTTGAAAATGTTGAACAAGGTAGGAAAGCTCTTCTTTTATTCCTTTTGGTACTACATTTTCCTTGAGTTACCATCATCTGTGTTATGTTTTCAATTTAGCATATTTAATTCATTGGACATTTTGCAGTTGTTGGCGATTGTTTTATGGACTGCGTCAACTGTCTTATCAGGTTTGCCAATAATAAGACTTCTCACCGTATAAGTTTGAAGGCTATTGCACTTCTCCGCATCTGTGAGGATCGCTTGGCAGAGGTTTGTATACATGCTATTATAACAACATCATTTCATTTGTCCTGTTACTTTTTCTGCGTTTAAGCTTGTATTGTTTGTTGGAGGATGGGTCACAAGTTTCTATCCTAGTAGATGCCCCTTTCCAGTTGGTTGGTTACATCTATTGAAGTTGCAGTTAGGTTAAAGTTCTTCACTAAAGAGAATATCTATTGAAAAGTAGTCATTCCTGCAGGGGGGAAGTATCTAGTCTGCTAGCTGTCAATTGCTTAACTCTTATCTCAATTTTTTTTCTTCTGTTTCAGGGCCTTATACCTGGTGGTGCTTTGAAGCCTGTCAACAGTGAAGCTGATGCAAAAGCTGATGCGAATTTTGATGTGACTGAGCATTACTGGTTCCCAATGCTAGCTGGTTTGTCGGATTTAACTTAAGATGTAAGACCTGAGGTCAGGAGCTGTGCGCTAGAAGTTCTGTTTGATCTGTTGAATGAAAGAGGCAGCAAGTTCTCAACATCATTTTGGGAGAGTATTTTCCATCGTGTCTTGTTCCCAATTTTTGACCACGTGAGACATGCTGGAAAGGAAAGCTTAGTTTCCTCTGATGAAGAGTGGTTTCGAGAAACCAGCATTCATTCTCTTCAGTTACTGTGCAACCTCTTAACACTTTCTACAAGGTATAAAGAGTCTCTTGTTTCTGTTTTTCTCCTCTATATTTGATTTGAACTATTAGTTGAACTGCAGAGTCTTGCTTCAATGAGTGTTATTAATAGAGATCTTTTGCATTGTAATTCTTGTGAGAAAACTAACGGTGTCCTCTTCCCTTATGGCCTTGTGTGATCCAAAGGATGAACTATTGGACTTAGAGTGTTGAACCTTTTTCCTCAACCGTTCCATCTTTTCTTGTCCTGGGATTTTCTTGCAAAACATACACTGGTTTTGATGAATTATTCAAAAAAAATAAAAGAACCTTGCAGACCTGTTTGATGTTGGGGACTACTGTTGAGCATGGTATTATGAGAGTACTTTGAGAAGAAGTAATAGAATTATCATAACATCAAATAACTTAATCATTCAAGTCAACCTTATACATTTTGCATGTTACCAGGCGGTCGCATCGTGAATGTTTAGCACTCGATTAACTAGTAGCTGAAAAATGCAGTAAATGCTACCTTGTTGAGTGGTTCTCCAGAAATTATAGCATGCATTTTCTCATTCTTATGCAGGAGGTGTGTTTCATGCTGCCACCACTTCTATCTTTGCTTTTGGACTGTGCCAAAAAGACAGATCTGGCAGTTGTCTCCATCTCTCTGGGTGCATTAGTTCATCTCATAGAAGTTGGAGGTCACCAGTTCAGTGAGTGACTGGGACATGTTGAAAAGTATAAGGTGCATTTCTATATCAGAGAATTTAATGATCTGAGCATTTGTTGTTATCTAGGTTATTACTAATTAGCTTTATTTTGACCACTAGAGATGCTTCATACACAACACAACCACTTGAGCTACTAAATGCCTTGAGTTTCAAGAACCTAAAAGGGCCCACGGTGCCAGTTACAGATCTTGAGGTTAATACTGGAGATGGTGTAAATAACCATCAGTTTGGTGCAAGTGAAAATGGAATCCCAAATATTCGTGGTCATGGTCTTGGTGCACTGGTCTTTTCCGACCAGAGTCAAGAATCAGGGTTACATAGTGGTATGGATGGATCAGAAGGTTAGTAGTCTCTTCTTTCCCCTCTGTTCAACTGTGCAACACTACAATAATTATCTATGATCACAGTTCTTACTTGCACTGCTGAGCCACATCGCCCAACCCAGAGTTTCATTGTGTTCAATGGCTATATTTAAAAACTCCATTTTTCATTTTTGTAGGCCTTCCATCACCTTCAGGAAGAACTCGGAAACCTGCTGAAGCTGGTAGCCTCCAGAGGAATCAAACTATAGGTCAAAGATTTATGGGAAATATGATGGATAGCGTGTTCCTCAGAAGTTTTACCTCTAAACCGAAGGGCTGCATTTCAGATGCCTCTGTACCATCTTCTCTAATCAAGGTACTCCGCTCCTCATTGTTCTGTTCCTCTGCGAGGTTCTTCTTCTCATACACGGATACTAGAAAGCTGAGACTAGTTGGATCCCAATTTTGGACCTTGGAACTTTGTCTCAACGGGTCATGAGTTTGTTGCATACATTGCTTAATTAAACTAGAGTGTTTTTCGGTGATGGTAAAAGAAAAGAGAGTATTCACATGCTGTTGATGAAAAAGAACTTGCAAAGCAAATTAAAGGCTTATCAATTTTAGTGCATGGTCATTTTTTGGTGTTTGCAATTAATAGTTTTATTTTCTCCATTTCATGCTTGGGTCTTATAAATTCTCATCTATGGTAGACCAATTGAAATCACATACCTTCCTATTTTTTGTGCATGCTTACCTTTTCTTCTCTTCCCCTCAAGTTCTCTTTTTCTGATCTATTCTTTGCTGTAGGTTCCTGATACTGTAGAGCCTGATACCAAAGAGGAGGAGGAAAGCCCATTGATGGCAACTGTTAGGGGGAAGTGCATCACTCAATTACTACTTCTTGGTGCCATTGATAGTATTCAGGTAATATTGCTTTTCTCTATTTCGAATTTGTTCATTTTTATGTATTCTCCTAGTGCCCCATCTTTCTCAAAAACCATATTTCTTAGGAATGATAATGTATGATTGGAAGGAAGGGGGTGTAATAAACATGTTTGGTTACAATCTCAGGGGAGGGTTATTAAGGGGTTAACATATAGTCCACTTTGGTGCAATGGGTTAAAATGCTCTATTTTTTTCCCTTGAACTTCTAAGTTATGATCCACTACTTTGTTTATGTACACATTTTGAGAGGAACCAAAATACATTTACTTGACAACTTCTCCAAAATAATTCTTATTTAAATACTTGTTAATAAGTTTATAAGACATGGTAGTTCACACACACCATGATCATTTCCGATGAATGTGGAAAGCCAATCCCTTAAAGCCGTAATCTCCAAAGTGTCTGTACAGAAACTAGTTTTCCAAATCAGTTGTTTTCTCTACTACCCTTTTGTTTTCAGCTGTGGTGAGTGGTTGGGGAGAGGTTTGCTAATACATCTTTTGATTTTGTGGATCAAGCAAAATGGTTTCTTGAGTCAGTTTTTTCCAAAATTTGCAGAAGAAGTACTGGAGCAAGTTGAAAGCACAACAGAAGGTTGCTATTATGGACATTATATTATCCATGTTAGAGTTTGCAGCTTCATATGATTCTTATTCAAATCTCAGGATGCGCATGCACCATATTCCCGTTGATAGGTGAAATTTTTTTATTTTTCTTTTTCCATTTTATGTTCCTTCGATAAGAGTCCTGTTCTGTGATAGAACATAATAGTATCAGTACATCTTTAGCAGGCCTCCTCTAAACCTTCTTCGTCAAGAACTAGCAGCAACAAGCATATATCTGGATGTGTTACAGAAAACCACTTCAGGCTTTGGTGCCAACAATGAGCAAGACTCTGGGGATGAGAAGATTGAAGGAATAGCAGAAAACAAACTCGTTTCTTTCTGCTAGCAGGTACTGAGGGAAGCATCCGACCTCCAGTCCGGCCCAGGGGAGACTGCTAATATGGATGTTCATCGTGTTCTGGAGTTACGTTCGCCTGTTATTGTTAAGGTACTGAAAATTTCTCTTAGCATTTAAAACTAAGTTGCATTCCTTACATCAGATACATTGTAAAATGAAAAAAAAATAGAAAATTAAATTATTTAAAAGATATATGGGTTTACTTGATACATTGATGGGTCTTTTTCTATGATTACTACGCTAACAGAGCATCTTCTTTTCCTTTATGGCTCTTCCAGGTCCTTAATGGCATGTGCTTTATGAACAATCAAATTTTCAAGTGACACTTGAGAGAGATTTATCCTTTGCTTACGAAACTCGTGTTATTCGATCAGGTACCTCCCCTGTTACTCTGGTTCTGTAAGTAGAAGCTGTTTGTATGTTTTAATACCCGATCTATGCACCATACCAGAGAGTCTGTATAATATCACCTACTAAGAAAATGCACATACTATATACAGCGAAACCCACCATCCCTAATTCTTCTCACCCAAAGAGCAAAGCTTAAAACTTCCTTTTAAATGTCGTCTATTCTGTAGTCTAGATTGTTCATGGTTTTTTTCTTCGAAATGCTGATCACTTCTTTCCTTCTGGCTAGATGGATGTTCGCGGAGCACTTGGCGATCTTTTCAGAGTGCAGTTGAAAGTTCTGCTGCCATAGTAGTCCTAGTAATTTATCTTTCTCAAGAGATGATTTCCTCGATGCGTGTCGTAGCTGATCTTTCTTGCATCATTCTCAGCATTTTTCTTCTCTCAGCTGATCTTTCTCGCATCGTTCGTAGCCCTTTTCTGTCCAACTTTTTGGCGTATAGCTTTCTTTTTAAATGCTTGTTTTTGTGTTTTTTGCATATAGTGTATTGGGTCGTTATTTTAGTTCTCTTCTGTAAACTAATTTTGAAGAATTGGATTTGCCTAAAAAAAGGAAGAAGGATTTGTAGAGTTGGACTATGGTAAGCTGAAAATTACTGTTGATAATTGTGACATGCACTGGCACTAATTAATTTCAAATTTGAAGAGCTATAAATAGTCGCCGGGAGACCTGGGGTTTCTATAATTGAATTTTAAAGAAATTTATCTTTGTTGAAGTGTGCGAATCAAAATCTAATAACGAAAAAGAAAATAAAAATAAAAAATAAAAATAAATATAAGAGGAGTTGATCTTCTAATGAAAAAGAAAATAAAAATAAAAAATAAAAATAAATATAAGAGGAGTTGATCTTCTAATGAAATGAAACATTTTGTAAAAATCGTGTGAATTTAAACTCAAAGCGAACAGTATCATTTTATTAAAAGAAACCGGTGAGTTTTTATTTCAATTTGATAATCTCTTGAAATATTTCACTCAAGTAATAAAGAAAGGAAAGGTTGTTTTGCACCTTTTTCTTTTTTTCTAGTTATGGGTGTTTTTTTTAGTCTTTTTTGAGTAGGAAATTAATCTTATCAGAACATTGTCGGATTTAAAAGATGTAATTTTTTCAATGTAATTTATCTTATTTTTACGACTCAAACTCGAAACCTTAGTATTTTTACCTCTTGATTACAATAAACGTTGGTTTTGTTCACATTTTACCATCATGGTGTGTTTTTCTTTCTTTTCGGCTAATTGGGCTTCTTACTTCCTGTTTTCGCGACTCATCTTGACCCAATTCACGTGCGGCCCTTCACGTTTTCCTCTCTTAAAGCCCATTTTGGGAATGCATGCACGACAACACATGTATTGGTCAAAGAGCCTGTTTGGCGTTTCGATTCTGGTGGGCAAAAATGCTGTGGGAAAAACACTTTTGCGCAAAGCAGTGTGCTGTTTGGTAAACATTTCTTAAAAGTATTGTGGGAAACGAGAAGTTGTTTTTGGTGTTTGGTAAACACTGCTTTTAGAACTATAGTTTAACTGTAAAATAACTATAAAGAGCATTAGTCATTTTTAGTGTTATTTATTTACACTATTTAATTCAATCTTTTTTTCTAAACAAATAATTTAACTATAATTTTTTAAAAGCTGCAATTTAAACCTTTTAACTATAAAGGACATAATTTATTTCAAGCATTAAAATTAATATTTTTTAGTATATATATAGATTATTTAAATCAATCTATTTCTTTAAACAAATAATTAACATTTTATTAAATAAAGTTAAATATTGATCAATATTTTAAAATTTTACATATATAAAATCATAATTATCTATTCATCATTAATCTATTACCTATTGAGTTACTTTTTTTATGCGAATACATCAATAATATTTTTTTAATTTTTTAAGAAATTAATATAACATATGAATTTCTACTTCGACTCCATCATATTATTCAAATAAACATAAAAGTTGGTAAGTAACATTATATATTTGCGTAAAACTTTTTGACAATTTATCTCGAGGTAATATGAACATCAAAATAGGATTAAAATACCCCTTCGGTCAACAAGTTTTACATATATAAATTACAATTATATATTCATAATTAAACTATTAGCTATTGAGTTTCGAATTACAGTCATAAGTAACATTTCACTAATATTTCTTTCACTTTACATACTTCCTTCACCGATATCTTCTGTCCTTGAATGTCAAGTTTTAACAAATCTGAATGCTCTTGACTACCTTTTGCTACCTTAAACTCATCAAAAACACAAGGGCCATTGTTTGGTGTTTGGAAAGGAGCAACCATCGCAGGTGGATTTGTATTAGGAAGTGACTTCTTCATGTTGTTTACGTATTCACACTCCATTAGAGCACCGTTGTTTGTAGAGGATTTGCAATTTCCTGGAGGAGTCCCCCAAGTAAAACTCAATTCTGCAAATGCAGAACTCAATGATTGGTCATCTGGTAATTTTGCTTCCTCCAATTGGACCCTTTTGATGGGAGATGGCTGCAGTTTACTTACCAGCATTCTTCTCCCATCTGCACCCCCATTAGTTTGGAGTTTCTCAGTCACACAAGTGGGTGCCATGATACCATTTAAAGACAAACTTTTAGTTCCAGCTTCTGCAGGGTGTGAATTTCCCAAAGTAGCATTCGGAATCTCTCCAAGAAGCATCTCAAACTCATCAAATTCTAATTCAGTTCTTTGATCTGCCATTCTGTAATCTGTAGTAGACTCGCTGAAAAAAAATCCTCAACAGCCAAACAAAGAAATCTACACAACACAATGTGGATCCACATACACAGCCTTCAATGTGGCAAGAAAATCCTGGACCATGAGAAAATCATAATGTGCTACATTGACAATCCATCCAACAAAAATACAATTTTTTGCTACTTTTAGACCTCACTTGAAAGACGAAAACTAAAAACTTTCAAGTGATGAATATAATCTCAACCAACAAGTTAATTTTGGGAAAGAATTAAGAAACGCGTTGAGAAAACAACAAATACAAGACAAATATACATCGAGACAAAAGATTCTACATCAGTAACATAACAAATATGACCAGTCTCTGATCAGGACATTTTAAAGTTTCTTTCTTTTTTCTCGATTTCTACGTCAAGACCCGTAATTCAGTATAAGTTAGTCAAAAGAGCCCAAACCCAGGAAATGAAAATCTTGATCATCAGAAACCAACATCTAAATTCATCAAAAAAATCAATCTTTAAAACCCACATCAATCAAGCATCCAAAATAAAAGAACCCGAATTCAGCAAAAAGGGATTCAAGACAATGTGGAAGGGAAAGAGGACAGAATAAGAGATTGGACAGAGACAAAACATACCAGTGACATAAAGGCATGGCAGCAAAAACACAGAAAAAACAGCAAACTTTAAAAGGGTGATCAATTCTTTTTTCCTTTGGTTGATGGTGATAAATTAATTTAGAGAGAACGCAAAGAGAGTGCAGAATTAAGGTTTTGACAAACGCCTATAGACAATCATTGACGAGAGCAAATGTTAACACAATTCAACACAATTCAGTTATTTCACTTCAAGCACAACCTGCTATTGTACTTAAAGCAATCCCCCGCTATGATTTATTTGGAACAAGCAGTTACAGTTATTTGCTAGCCAATGTTTGCATTCGGAAATGAAGTTTTGCCTAAATTCAAGCTTGAAAAATCTGCTGAATTCCAATATGCAAACACACACCCACTTCACTTTACGCCATTTCAAGCTACTCCTATAGTATTTTGCAACATACTCTTCTTTGTAGAGCAATAACAATAATCTCCTACTTTGTTGTCTAAAAAATCAATAGTTAACACCCCTTCTCCCCAAACAAATGATATATACAAACCAACATTTGCACAGTCCATCTCTACAACTCACATCTCCATATCTACCCAAAAAGTGTTCCCATCGCATCTATATTTCTCCATATAACAGACAATGCAAGAACAAATGAAGAAATGAACTAATCGTGAGACGTAGGAGACTCAGGAAGGAGAACGGCGACGATAGTCACGAGAGACCCCGCACAAATCAGAGACCAGGTTAGGAGAAGCTAACAAAATTCACGCAATGCAACTACTGGTAATGCGATGCTAATATCACTAATAATTCTTAATTTCGTTTCAGGTGATGGGTTGTTTTCAAAATAATACTCCAGAAGTAATTAAATATAATTTATCCATTATTTTAAATGGTCTGCATTCCTGTCATCAACCACCAAAACGCAGCGCAATGTAGCCAAGGCCACAGACAAAACAGAAACACCAATGGAAAAGAAGAGCAAAAAGAGACAGAAGCGTCACTCACAACTTGCAAGCTCCAACACAACGAAGCTCTCAAAATCGCAACATGGGTTCTTCGATCTAACACGAGAAATGCAGCTTTCTTTAGCAAAGATTCGAACTGTAACACCTCCCTGCCTCGATCTAGAGAGACAGAGAATGGCATAGCAGACAGTGGAAATAGGGGTTTGCTTACATGGAGTGGATAATGTGATGATGAGGTAGATCTTGTTAGAAAAATCTGCAAAACAAAGTTAGAAACACAAAGATCGAGTCGTGTAGAAACACTGTCCTAAAGGAATTTATTTCCCCCAGGATAAAACGATCTCTTCCGATTTAGAAATCGGGAATCAGAACAGCAAGAATAATAATAACCAAGAAAAGACTCTCAATTTAAGTGTAGTATTTTTTCTCTTGATCTTTGGTTTGATGGAGTAGGTGGTATTTATAGGAAGGAAGAGAATCATGACCATTAAGGTGGGGAATCATGGTCATTATGGTGGAGATTGATGACCATTAAGGTGGGGATTATCATGACCATCATGGCCATTACCGTTACAGAATCATGGCAATTAAGCCGTTGCATAATCATGGTAATTAAGCCATTCATAGCCGTTGGAATGGGAGAGATATTCAACCTTTGAAATATCATTATTTTACAACAATCCCCCACATATTACAAAGGTTGATGGTAACAATTCCTGGTTAATATATATACGGAGTATAACTTTTCGAATCTGGTGTCTTTTGGACTATGAACCAGACCTAGACAAATAAATTTTATCCTTACAAAGATACTGGTGAAGTTTAAAACTTCTATGAACCATTAACTCTTTTGTAAGGTAGGAAATCTATTTATCATGTTATACCCCCACAATTCTTGCTGTTAACGCGGTTTTGCGCGTTTTGGCCATGCGCGTGCCTGGATGTTAATGAATACTCTAGAGATTATGCCACAATCTCATAGGAGCGGCCCTACTCCACATTCATATAGGTGATTTCATCAAGTGTACCCGCAATCAATATACCACCCATAAGGGATATGAAATCATTAAGAGTTCAAAACTCATCCTCTCAATCAATGCAGTATAACACATCCACACCATAGGAAGGACAATCAATTTGTGTTAACAGAATTAACAAGTGACTTGTTATTACCCATATGAACCTTCTTCATGGGATCTCCAATCACAAAGGTTGGGTTCCCATCACTGTTAATTTTCCAATATGGCTTTAAGTCTCATTCCCCTCGATGTTTCTTCAATTAATTTTTATTTAGAGGCTTAGTTAGAGGATCGGCCAAAATCACTTCTGACTTCTCATAGTCAACAAAATAATTTCATCATTTGACAATAGCTAGCTCAACCACATGCAAGCTTCAGCTTGACAAACATAATGTATCGATACATAGGTGTTACACCCAATAGATTTCTCACATGTTGTAGAATTTCATCCAAAAATTATTAACATCACTAGTGGATCATCACATTTCATCACTAGTGGATTTTAATCTCATCAAATCTCATTTGAATATAAAATTCAATTATCATCATTGTATTTTCTAATACAATGGATACCGCAACTCATTGTACTTATCATCACTGTATTCTCTAATACAGCAAAAACTCAAATTATAATCTCAAGTACGTTATCTAAGAGTACTGAAAATCTTGACATCAAAATGTCCAATTCTTGAGAAAAATCTCAACACAGAGTTCTAGTGATAACATTATGCTAACACATCACATCTCTCATTTATTTATTTATTTTCTCATTATCACACTTGTGATATCATTGCTGCCACAAACTCACAAAAGTATTAGTATACTTCATGTCATTTTTTAAAAAATAAATAAATAAATAAGACAATAATATTCAGACCCCCACATTTGCGAATATTATTCTATTTGTTTAATTTTACCAAATAAATATATTTGGTACATTATTAATCTCACACAATTACACAAGAATTAAGATTGAAAGTAAATACCTCTTTGAGAGCACATTATCTCTTATAGTATCGAGTTTCTCCCATAATTAAGTTCTCTGCAAACTTAATTTGCTAGACAGTTCACTGCTCAATTGATCCCTACCACTTTAATCAGGAAACAATTGCATTGATTATATCAGAATATTAATCAATCCATAGCAGTAATAGTCACACCACTTAAAAATAATTTTACATGCATCACTGTTTTAAATTCTTTTTAAACAGTAAAACTAAACATTAATCTGTTTCCACAGATTCAATTCTTCTCATTTAAATACATTAATTGCACCAATTATTAACATAAATAAAATAATTTATGTCAAACAATGTATCTTAAGGAATTATTTTCACATTAAGTGAAAATCTATAACATTTATTAAGATATCTCATAAAAATTGCAATTAAGCTTATTGTATAAAGTTATAAACATTTATGCACAAAATCCCAATTTTGGTACAAATCAACTTTTCAACCATTAATCACTTTCCCTTTAAAAATATCACATAAAATTGCAATTAAATTTTGGAACCTTAATTGCATACCGTAACACAGAGATTTCAATTTCACCAATAATAATAAAGTCATCATCAACTTTATTTTCATAATCAATTAAGAATATTCTTATATATTAAAATCTCATTTATATTTGCACCGTTTACTCCATTGCCACATTGTAACAGTAATATAACAATTAATATTGGTCATTCACCTCTTGTCATTGTTAAAGAGATCTTGAATAATATGAAACACTGACCAAGAAAATTTATCAAGCACATGGAGAATAACATACCTTGATACATACTTGTATCGTATCTGCATCACTAAGAGACATGAATTTCGTCATCAATATGGTCCTCATGAATGCCCCACAAGTAATTAGACTTTTTGAGAAATTAACTTGTTAAATAAATCTCTCTCATAAAATTGTAATTCATCATGTACCACAAAAAATGAATTCTTCGTATTGCAATAGTATGTATGGCAACAACATCAAAATATAAAATCCAATTTAAATTTGGATGAATGCACTTAATTGCATTTAAGTAATTATTTGACTCATTTTTAAATATTAGTCCATCACCTCATCATATATATGTAACTGACATAATACATTAAAATTTCATTTAATGCATCTCATTGTAAAAATATTTATGGCAATGATTATAAAAACCAATTATTAACATAACAATTTATGTCATTATTACTATGCAAGTTTGTTAACGACATGTCATGCTAGAGGGACATTGATCTTATTACCATAATACCATTAATGAGGCTAATTGATAACAAAGGATATTTAGCATTGTGCCATTATTGACATGGAATACCTTCTTCATCTCCTTACCTGCAACAGTTACCATTTATATGGAAGCTTGGGCTAGCACTTACTGTCCAATTGTTAGAGCGTGAGTGTGATGACTTTGGCACGTGATGGCCCATGGTGATGGCGTTGGAAACACGTGGGGAAGATAATCTGAGGCTCCAACATCTCATTTTCCCAAGGTAAAAAGATGCAATTTTAATTAACAATTATGCATAAAAACAGAAAATGATAGCTCCTTCCCAAAACATAGAATTAGGCTTTTGACTTGGTTTTTATAAATGTTTTCTAATTTTCTGCAAATTTTAGTTTACTACTCATACATAATAAATTATATCCTTCTCGTCTGATTTAATTAAAGCACATCCACGAGACAGTTCAATAACGCCCTTCACAAATGCGTATTCATTTTTATAAATTCCTTTATATTGTTAGAAAAATCTGCAAAATAAAGTTAGAAACACAAAGATCGAGTCGTGTAGAAACACTGTCCTAAAGGAATTTATTTCCCCCAGGATAAAACGATCTCTTCCGATTTAGAAATCGGGAACCAGAACAGCAAGAACAATAATAACCAGGAAAAGACTCTCAATTTAAGTGTAGTGTTTTTTCTCTTGATCTTTGGTTTGATGGAGTAGGTGGTATTTATAGGAAGGAAGAGAATCATGACCATTAAGGTGGGGAATCATGGTCATTATGGTGGAGATTGATGACCATTAAGGTGGGGATTATCATGACCATCATGGCCATTACCGTTACAGAATCATGGCAATTAAACCGTTGCATAATCATGGTAATTAAGCCATTCATAGCCGTTGGAATGGGAGAGATATTCAACCTTTGGAATATCATTATTTTACAACAGATCTAAAGTGGTGTGGCGAGTGAGGAAATCAGCAGTAGTAAGTGAAACTGAAGGAGGAGTAGTGAGTTTGGCGTTGGTTGTGGCTGCGGTGACGAGGAAAAAACCAGGAGGAGAATGTTTGGCGTTGGTTGTGGACAGTTGTGAAGGAGAGGATTTCTAGGGTTTGTAAAATCGTGTGAACTGAGTGGGTGTTGAGGAGTTAGATAATATTTATAGTTGGTATTTTTGTAAATAAAACGAACTTGTCTAACTTTTTTGTCCAAATCAGTATAATGCTCAGCTTCCCGCAACTCTAAAATTCCAGCTTCTTCCCACTGCTTTCCTTTTTACCAGTGGCGTTATACCGTTAATTGAAAACACAGCCGCTTTTGTTAAGCGTACCAAACACCTTTCACTACTTTTGTGCTGGGAAAAACTGATTTTCCAACCTAACCTTGAGCCTTAAATACCCACAACAATTTTTTCCCCAAAAGCAAAGGAAAAAATGTACTTTAAATAAAAAAGTAAAGTAGCATATAAAAAGCCCAATCGATGTTCACTAATTACAACATTCTTTTCTTTGATTTGATATTTTTTATCCGATAAGTATTATCCATTTGATTTACCGACCAATTAGCAATGGTGTGTGTTTTCATGTTATGAATGCTTAAGGAGAATTGAATGGACGGAAGGTTGACTAACTACTCCTAACGTGAGAGTCAACACTTGGGGACTCATGAGTCATGAAACAAGTAAACGAGTGGGCTTCGCCCAAACTTTTCTTTTCCCGCACGCACGATTCAATTGGACTGCCGGAATTGCGTGGTGGCCCCCACTCCAATCCCATAGGGTTGTGTAAATACTGACCGAACCAAAATTACCGTAATATCGTACCGAAATTTACTCTGTTCTGTCAGTATTTTTTTTGAAATTTTTACTGTACGGGGTATACCGAATTACCGACCAAATTTGGTTCGGTATAGTACAGTATTAGATTTTACAGATACAATATTACTGTACTGCCGAACTTCTATTTTGTGGAGCCCATCCTCCGCCATAATAATGTCAGTACCAGTTTAGAGGATTTAGGCATGTTAATGATGTAGATTTGAGCTTCAATCAATTGTTTTTGGTAACATAGTTGTTAAAATTATTGCAGCATGAATGTATTTATATTTTGAGTGGAGTTGATTATTTTCAGTACCGTTACCTGTGCTGTATTTTGAAAAGCCATTAAAATGCGACATTAAAAAAAGGGGAGAATCTGCCTAACATCATCTTATCTGATGAATTCAGTCAAAGTAAAAACGGTACGGAAAGTTCACCCACCAGATAAAAAGTTTGAAGAACAGTAGAAGGAAATCGCAAAGATTTCATTCAAGCATGGGTAGGTTTACTAGGAATTAAGTTTGAATCGCGTTAACTTTTTCTTATTTTTAGTTTTTGCTATAGAATCAACGATCAAACTTGCGGTTAAATTTAACCAAAATGTCAAATTTAAGTTTTGTGAATGACCAAATCATGTTGGATATCACTTGAGCTGGATTAGCCCGAGAGAACACTGGTGAGATCGAAAATAACGTTTAATCCTTGAATCTATTGTGTTATTAAGGAAACTCAAATCTCAATCGGACCATAACTCCTAATCCGAATTTCATAAAACAATAAAATGCTGCAAAAATACTAAGACTATCTGACTATGTGTTAAGATGCATCTATTTTTCATTTTTGAACCATGCTTCATCAGATTTCCTGTCCTATAGAGCAAAAAGACCACATATGCATATGGGGATCAGAAGACAGAAGGGGGATTTATTTTGCCATTAAAAGAAAATTGTATTACACACAAATGAGAAGTAGATTCGTGGGGCGCATCGTGCATAAATGAGTCAAAACTAATTTCTTCAGGAGTACATGCAACTTGAACTTGCAGATTAATGATACAAAACATACATTTGATCTTAAATGCTGGTAGACGGACCTTGTTCTGCACTTTTTTCCATCTTGTTCCTCATCTTGTATTGCAACGTTGCCAGGAGCACAGTCCAGTGATGTTTCCCCTAGAAAATTGGAAATCATGTTAAACTGCCATAAAGGACCGACAGGCAACAACGACAGGGGGCATTCTTGTATGCAGTGGGTGAGGTATAATAAAGAGATCTTTTGATCGTTGCTACTCTTGTAACCGGATTTCACTACAAAGTGAAACTAACCACTTCTAGACAGATTGTCAAGAGGAATCATATATACTTGGTCAGAAGGGTGGGGCTGAAGAGAAGTTCCTTTTAGTCTAAACCATCAATACACGACACCTTTAGGCTCTAAACACTACCAACGTAAAGGATCAGTACATATCTATTGATCCCCACAAAAACCTCTATCCACACAAGCTGTATGATAACTTCTAATTTCTGGTTTAGACACCATACAAGTGTTAAAAAAATTCCGAGAATTTTAAGATGTCTGCAACTTCCGAAGTGCACCTTCATGAATAATTTCATGGCACAACAGAACTGCTACACCTAGCTGTCTCTACACATTCCAATTCTAGAATGCTCTCTCCACTATTTCAAAAAATTAAGCTAAAGCAGGGACTGAAGCTGATGTGATCACGGACCCGTCCAAGGCCAATTTTGACACTCAAGACATGTTGCCTCAAGGCCCGATCACACAAAGCAAAGCTAGAGGGTTGTCCCTATGGTTTGAAGGCAAAATGAGAGAGAAAAAACCAATCAAAGTTAAGGAAAGGGCTGCCAACGTGACCATCCATCACGCCAAAGAAGAATCCCTGGCGTGATTACGCTAAGACCTTAGCGTGATCACGCTAAGGAAAAAGTGCCCAGCGTGATTACGCTAAGCTCTTAGTGTGAATCACGCTAGGCACTGATGTGATTTTGAATTTTTGGGAGAATCCTTGGCGTGATTACGTTAAGGAAAAAGTGCCCAGCGTGATTACGCTAAGCTCTTAGCGTGAATCACGCTAGGCACTGATTTGATGATGGATTTTTGGGCTTTTCAAGCCCAATTTCATGCCAACTATATATGTAACTGATAAGATTCAATGTCGGTCTTGTAAGATTCGGAGTCGTGCCTGATCGGAACGGTGGCGGTCGATGTCGGATGTACCTGCAAAGCGCCGGAGGGGGGGCTCCGGCGTAGACACTCCGATGCTTAAGTCAGTTCAGGTTTCAAAAACAACAGAGGTTCGTTTGGGTGATCTCGATCTTACCTTCTGATTGGAAAAGTAGGGGTATTTATAGGCCTATACAGCGATACCTGGCGATAACAATCCAGGCGATGTCTGATGGTGACGTCACAAGCGATACTGATGGATGACGTCATGAGCGATATCTGACGGGCTGCCGGGAACGATAACCTCGTGGGTCCTTAGGATGGGATGGTGCCGTGCGTATAGAGTCGCGTGAGTCCCCCCCCCCCCCTCGCTGATGTCGACCATCCTAGGAATCTTTCGCTGATTCTCGGGCGATATGAAGATATCTTACGGGTCTTATGGGAAATTGTCCCGGCGGGAGCCGCAAGTGTGGTAGCACCGTTAGGGCTGTCTTGATTGTTATCATAAGCCCAACTGAAAACGAGTCCGAGTGTTTACCAAGGGCTGTCCATGTCTGAAATCTTAAATGAAAACTTGTTCTTTCGTGGGGCGGTATGTCTGCAGGATCTCCGAGTTTCTCTGACTGCTCGATGTTAACCGTGTTAAGTGATGAGCTGGAACTTAGTTCTGAAGCTTTCCAGCGAACAAGCGGATTCCGTCCTTCATTCTTATCTAGAGACCTGTTTTTCTGAGGCGTTAAGAGGTCCACGAGAGACGCTGCTATTACGCTCGTGATCATGAGGGCATTGCTATCGCCCAGCGATGTTAGTCTGTTTGGCCTCTTGGCAGGGCTTACGGAGTCTCAACTTTATTCATGTCATAGAAGGGCTGCTGATGGGTCAGTCACTTGTGATACCGCCAAGGACTGCAACCAGGTCATATCGTGGATTTGCATTCGTTCCGGGTCCATCATCCTTTCAAGTGTACTGCAAACACACGGAGGAGATAGGTATTTATAGAGAAGTTAGTAAACTTTGTACTTACAGGGGTTTGAGGTCACGCGGGCCCTGTCTTTCTTTCACGCTTAAGGAAACAACGATATCGCCGCGGCTTTACGCCCTCAGCTGCCTACGATTAGCGCTGCTTTATACCACCAGATGCCTGCGATGTCGACGAGGTTTTATGCGTCTAGGGCCACCTACGACATCAACGCGGCCTTACACTGTGGATACCGGTAACCATATGGCTTTTACGTCATGACTACCCGTGATATCGTGCCTTTTGGGGTTTATTTTGCTCCAGGGGGTTCGTCCACACAAGCTCGCCCTCCTTTTCCTCTGGCCTTAGTTCCTTCAAGCATCCCCCTATCGGCCCGTTATGCCGAAAGAGGTACCACCTTTAACTTTGTGGCGGATCTTAGTCCGATTAGTGGGGCCGTTACTGTGACCCATCAAGTTGGACTGTACGATCTGCGTAACACTGGTCTGGCTGCACTGGGGGGTGACGACTCGGATGAGGTTACGGCTTTGCTGGCTTCCCAAGTGTTGGCGTCTGCGACAGAACGGGAAGCCTTCCTTTCCAGGCCCGGGGTTGACAGGGTGAACTCACTACGCTCCAACCTTTTTACAAATATGATGCAGTTCCATTACTGGGCGGAGGAAGCGCAGCGTCAGGCTGCTTCTTTTTCCTCCTCCTTAGAAGAATTAGCACGAGAGCGGAATGAGAAGAAAAAGTTGCTGGAGGAGCGTACAGACTTATTGCTGGCTCATCAGGAGTAGAAAGAGGAACAGTCTGTCGCCTTGGCAGTGGAGAGGGCCAAAGTTACTGCCTTGGAGAGTGAGAAATCATCCTTGGCCAAGGAGAAAGCTGCCCTGGAGGAAGAGTTAGCCGATAGGAGCCTGTGGCACGTTGAGCAGACTGCCGCTATTTTGGTCGCTTGCTTTGAAGAAGTCCACGGGTTCGACGTGTACAAACCCGATAAGGTCACTGCCGATTTCAAACGAAGATCTGGCCACCTTAATGAGGAGGGCTTTCGCCGAGCTAAAGC
This sequence comes from Viola odorata, assembly GCA_963691705.1. Classification (NCBI taxonomy): domain Eukaryota; kingdom Viridiplantae; phylum Streptophyta; class Magnoliopsida; order Malpighiales; family Violaceae; genus Viola; species Viola odorata. Next base: position 15,228,186 of record OY829540.1, on the reverse strand, counting down.
GGCAAGCTGGAAATAGAGGCACCCCGAAGGTTGACGTGCTTCGAGGCTTTGTCACTCTTTCCTTAGTGATCAGGCGTCACTAAATTTTGTTATTATTTTGACCACCAAAGTTTGTAGCCCCCTTTAAACATTTTGATGTGTTCAAGCAACTTTTATTGCTGACTTTCCTTTATTTAGTTGCCTCTTTGCAAACTCCTTTGGCGTTATCTTCGCCATGTTTTCCCAATGCGCTTACTTTTCCGAACAGATCCTTAGCGTTCCCACCAAAATTACAGAATTTGGTATTGGGTTAACTTTCTCGGTAAGCCTGGCGATATTTCTGCTTACGACATCCTCACTCCTTCCGCTGCCCGAAAAGTATTCTGCGCATTCTTAATTGTAAATCATCAGTAACAAAAACACGTCACGAGAGATAGTAATTACCCGTAGGAGCCTTTTCGCTGCCATCATAGGGCATTACCCTGGAACCCGCGGGAATCGCTTTCGCTATCAGCTCTATACTTCACCAGGGATTACACATCTGGTCACTAGCCGAGATTTCGCGATTCTCCGCGTTTCCCTGTTTTCACGATCGGCCCTTAAAGTGCCTCGTCTTAGTGAGCTGTCGGATCGGGACGGCTATCACAAGGCTAAGGAATTTTCACTTTTGGGCGTTGCCCTCGCGCCTAGAACCGTGTCCTTACTTAATGACTTAGCTGTAGCAGCCCAGTCGTTAAGATAGGATTCTTGTTTCTAGAACGGAGTTTCTATTTCTTTGGGGCGTGCCTCGTCTTGCTGGGCCGTCTCCACGAGAACGGTCAGTACAAGAAAAGGACTTTTCACTCCCAAAGATACCGGGTGGTGCCCTCACTTAATGAGCCATCTGATCAAGATCGGTCATCACAAGGATAGGACTTTTCACCCCCGGGGGCGTCCAGGATCTTTCAATCCGACGCTAATTCATGGTATGGTGGGTAGTACCCTCACTTAATGGGCCATCTGATCAAGACCGGCCATCACAAGGATAAGACTTTTCACTTCCCCAATTCCCCAAAATACCCCCTTTTTTATCTGCACAAAGGCAACCACAAACTTCCACGAAAGCTCTCTCATCGAGCGTTAGTCATGGTTAGGGTTGACATAAATCAAAGGTATAGATAAAATCAAATTCTAGAGTAATATAACTCCAAGCGAGCGATATTCTAAGAGTTGGATAAGGGTGTACCATCGAGAGTCTCCAGATGATAGGCTCCTTTCCCGATAACGTGGGTGACGCGATATGGTCCATCCCAGTTTGGACTGAGTTTTCCCATACGTTGCCCTGCCGCTCGCTTGTCTCTGAGCACCAGGTCACCGGCTTTCAGCAACCGTTCTTTGACGCGCCTGTTATGATAACGGGCCATCTTTTGTTTGTAATGCTGCGTTTTCAGAAGGATTTCCTCTCGGACTTCTGGTAACGTGTCCAGGTTAGCTCATAACCTTTCCTCATTCAGTTCCTCCCGAAAGTGAGCCACCCGTAGGCTCATGGTTCCAATTTCCACCGGTGTAACGACTTCGGTCCCAAAGGCCAACGCGAAAGGTGTTTCTCCGGTGGTAGTCTTAACGGTCATGTGGTACGCCCACATCACGTATGGTAGCTCATCAGCCCATTTCTTTTTAGACCCTTCTAGGTTTTTCTTGATGCCGCTAAGGATGCTCCGATTGGTTACTTCCGCCTGGCGTAATCATCGATAAAATGGTCGTCAGGTAGGAGCTTCGCGGGAGCAGTGGTAATTTGAGATGTCCCATGCGGCGCGTTATACGTCTTATCTCTATTTTCTTCCTCTTCCATTTTCGCGTAATTATGGGCTTTAAGTCTCAACGCATCTAAAGTCACTGGAGGGTCCACCATAAGCGCGTCTTTCAGCTTTCCATAGCGGCAGTTCCTTTTCAGAGCTTCTATAGCAAAATCAATAGTAACGCCCGGCGTTAAGGACATTTCCAAATCGAAGCGACTAAGAAATTCCTTTAAGGTTTCTTGAGGCCTTCGTTGTATGTCAAATAACGCGGCGGCAGATTTCCTGATTGGAATTGCCGTGCTAAATCTGCTCCGAAATTTAGATTCTAATTGCGAGAAATTATTAATGGATCCACTAGAGAGACCCTCAAACCAGAGACGCGCAACGCCCGATAATGTCATAACAAATATTTGGCATAACGCCGCATCACTGTGGGTCTGAAACTGAACAAAATCCTTCACTTTATTAATGTGCGAGATGGGATCCTTGGTGCCATCATAAATATCAGTGGGAAGCTTCACGCGCCGACTGACCCTGTGACGCCTTATACGACGGCTAAATGGGTGGCCCGATGTATCATCAAGAATTTCACGCACCTGACGCGGAGGAGACATTTCGGCCTGACGCCTCCTATTTCGTGGTTCTGGCGTAAGATGTCGTCTAGGAGATCGACTGCGGCTCCTGAGTGAACGACTTCGATACCTTCGACTACTGGATCTTTCACTGTACTCGGGAGACAAACTTCTGTTGGCTCCTTCCCTCCGCCCGTCCCACCGGTTCCTAACCCCCTCAAGTTGCCTGTCCCTTGGCAGGAGGAGACCTTGCGGCATTTGTGGTACGTAAGCCTCTACTCTTCCTTGAGTAAACTGCTCAACACTAATCGGAGGATTTTCCACGGATAAAGGCATCTGGAGGTTTTCTGGAAACAACGGTGATAAAGGTCGATCAGCGACAATAGATGGTGTGAACATGACACGGGGAGAGAGACTAGATCCAGAAGCACCAGGCGTGACTCTTGCGGCCATTTCAGTCAAATATTCCAGCCGAGAACGAAGGGCCGCTATTTCCATTGCAAAGGGATGTTCACGGTTGAGCACAGATCCCCCCAAAAGAGGAGTGGAGAAGTCAGATCCCGCTATCTGAGATGACAAGATGCCTGTCTGCGAGGAGGCCAGTCCCCCAGCGATTCCGGCCGAGAGGTCCAGAGATCCCGAAATAATTGGTTGTGTCATCATAGAGAGATCAGCAGTAGCAAAAGGGAATAACTGTCTGCGGATTGAGAAAGGGATATTAGAGGATGATGATCGGATCGACTCCGATCCTGCGGTCATGACCGTTCCAATGTTCCGACTAGACGGAGCTTGGCTATTAAGGACGCTCACTTAATATACCAAAGCTCTCAATGAAAGCACCATTTGATAAGATTCAATGTCGGTCTTGTAAGATTCGGAGTCGTGCCTGATCGAAACGGTGGCGGTCGATGTCGGATCTACCTACAAAGCGCCGGAGGGGGGGCTCCGGCGTAGACACTCCGATGCTTAAGTCAGTTCAGGTTTCAAAAACAACAGAGGATCGTCTGGGTGATCTCGATCTTACCTTCTGATTGGAAAAGTAGGGGTATTTATAGGCCTATACAGCGATACCTGGCGATAACAATCCAGGCGATGTCTGATGGTGACGTCACAAGCGATACCGATGGATGACGTCATGAGCGATATCTGACGGGTTGCTGGGAACGATAACCTCGTGGGTCCTTAGGATGGGATGGTGCCGTGCATATAGAGTCGCGTGAGTCCCCCCCCGCTGATGTCGACCATCCTAGGAATCCTTCGCTGATTCTCGGGCGATATGAAGATATCTTACGGGTCTTATGGGAAATCGTCCCGGCGGGAGCCGCAAGTGTGGTAGCACCGTTAGGGCAGTCTTGATTGTTATCAGTAACCCTTTTGTTTCATTTTGAGGGAGTTTTAGACTATGTGTGATATTTGTAAAGTGAGAATACTCCTTCATCTATCAACCTAGCCTTGAACCCTCCCCTTGATTTTCTTGAGTAAAAATCGTTGAGTTTGAGATTACTTCTCCCGATTATTGCTCCGGAAAATATTGATTTGTGTTTGTATTTTGGATGAAAATCATGAATGAAAGAATGACTTATCAATTGCATATTTCAAGAATCGTGGATGTCAAGTGCACGGTTTAATCCTTGGATGTTCGCATGCTCAAATTCAATCTCTAGCCAATCCTATCAATTTCCGGGTACATATTTTCCTAAAATCCTCCGCTATTTTTTATCTATTCTACGCTAAATCTATCTTGTTTGCGTCTTTCCTTTCTTGTGCTCTTGTTATCGCTAGATAAATTCATTCGGCTAGATCCTCCATAAGCTCCATTGTAATCCGGCTTACTAACCCTAGGCAGGATCACATCAAGTGGTAGCGGAGCTTTTGGCCGCCTAGCAAATTTTTGTTAGTTTTTGTCAAAAGTGTTAGAACCTTTCATCCTTGAAATCTTGAGTTTCGTGTGACATTTTTGAAAACTATTTCAAGTGGGCAATTGAGTGATTGTGGTGATCATTATTTCTAGGTCAAAAGATCGAATTTTTATGAAAATCATTTGGGTGTGTACTTGAAGTTCATCTTGTGTTCTTGATGTTCTTGGTATTTTGGGTGTTTTGATCCAAAAATATTTTACAAGAGTTAATCCAAGTGTTTCCAATTAAAATATAAAAAAAAAAACAAGAAAAGAAAGGAATTGGAACACTTGGCCGTCCAACATCCATGCAAGGACCAACCCTAATCCCTTGCATTAAATGCCATAAGCCAAGTCACCCTCATCTTTTGACATTTTGACCAAAGAAGCTAACCATCCTAACCAAATTGCCCATTCCCAACTAAATAAGCCCACGCTTTTCCCAAGCCTAATCCGTCTCCTTCCTTCCTTGTGTCCAGCTATCTTTTAAATTTCTTGAGTCTTAAACAAGTCCTAAACTCAAGTCCTAAACCCATAAAAATCCTAAGCTTGAGTTTTAAACTTTTAAGTCCTAAACTTAAGTTGTTTTGGGTTCTAAACTTCCAAGTCTTTTCCATTAAATCTTTGAGTCTTCACTTGAGTCTTTTACTCAATTAAACCCAATAATTCCAGCCTTCCTTCCCTCCAACGGAAATTCAAAGTTTTTCCCCAAAATTAAAATTTTGAATTTCCCTTGGAAATCTGAATTTTTTTTTCCAGCCTTCTCTTGAGTCTTTGTAATTTCCTTGAGTCTTTTGTTTAATCTTTCCTTTTCTTGTTATAATCTCTTGAGCATTTGCGAAGGTAGTTGAGAATGAAACGCTTGGCCTAAGTCACAAGTTTGTTTGCAGCAAGGAGTTGTGTGGTGAGCAAGCTTGTGTGTGTGAAAAAAAATAATTATTAGTGAGCGTTTATGAGACTATCTTTTGCGAGAGACTAAACACTAGTGTTAAACACGTGAGGGAGAGAATTATTTTCTAACCCTTGTTTAAGTGTGCAGGTACACGGAGAACGCGAAGTTGAGTGTTTGTGAGCACGTCTTTTTTCGAGAGATAAACACCTAAACACGAGAGTTTAAACACGTGAGGGAGAGCTTATTTACTAATGCCTATATATCTCGTTTGTTTCAATTTTGCAGGTATAAAAAAAAAACAACAAAAACAGTAGTTGTATATACCAAATGTCCGGGAGAAGTAGACCTAGTTCTAGTGGTAGTCGGAGTGCTGAAGCTCTCGACCGAGTTTTGGCAGCCTTGGGTGAGTTCAAGGCTACCATGGTCCGAACGGAGGATCCTCTTTCCTTGTTGGAGGAGACAATCAAGTCTCGTGGTCGAGAGGATGAGAAGCCTTCCGATGTTCCTCCTCATACAACACCTCCAAAGACTTTTTTGCCGAAGACCCACCCGAAGTCTTTCAAGGAGCATGTCCACATGGAAACCGAATTGGAGGGCCATCGAAGTGAAGAGGAGAGAGTTGAGTTGTTGAAGAAAGATCCTAAAAAGGTGGCCAAGCAAGACTTTGTGAGTGGCCGACAAGAGGATGCCCGAAAGCCCTATGTTACCCCTCCGGGATTAGCCATATCGGAGGAGCAAATGAAGATGATAAGAAAGAAATATGAGTAGGGCAACCGAGGTCCAGAAGTCTTCTATGCTTCTAGTAGCCGACCCAAAATCCCTCATTTCCATGCCCTTACCACACCCTATCATACTAGAGAGTACTATGAGGATCCTTATGGGGAAACACATGCCGAGTTTGATGAGACTAAGAATAAGGAAACCGAGAGTAGTGAAGAAGAGATAGTCCCGACAGCCACAATAACACTAGTTGTGAGGCAGAGCATGAATGCTCAAGCTAAAGAGGAGGTTGCCAACGAAGATCAAAGGGAAAATATTTTTCATTCGCGGTGTGAGATTAACGGTAAGGTAGCCTCACTTATCATTGATAATGGAAGTGTAGTGGATGTAGCGAGTCACTTGTTGGTTTTTAAGCTTGGGTTACTCACAACACCACACCCTAACCCTTATTCTCTACATTGGTTCAATGAGGATGGTGAAGTGAAGGTTAAGGAACAAGTCCTTGTTGCTTTTAAGTTGGGTGGTTATGAGGATGAAAGGTTATGTGATGTGGTTCCTATGGATGCTAGCCATCTTATTCTTGGTCGGCCATGGCAATTTGATCGATGGGTAGTACATGATGGCCGAACCAACAAGATTCACCTCACTCATCGTGGGAAGAAGTTTAGCATCCCTCCACTTTCACCCGTACAAGTTCTTGAGGATCGCTTACACATGGAAAAGGCAAGTGCCGAGTTCCAAATTATGAAGAAAACGAGGGAAAAGAGTGGAGAGAAGAAAGTAAGGTGTGTGAATGAGGAAAATAGCGTGCATGAAAAAAAGTGAGCATGCACAGAGCGGAGAGAAAAATGTGAGCCATGAGATGAAAACACAAGAGAGGAGAGGAAAGAAAACAAAGGGAGAATTTAATACACGCCATGAAAAAAGCAAGCATGGTAGAGAGAGTGAGCCTAAACACTTGAGTGTGATAGCGAGGGGTAAGGATGTGAGGCATGCTTTATTTTCTAATAAAGTGTGTCTTGTACTTCGATACAAGACACATTGCTTGGAAGTTAACACTAACCCCCCTTCTTCTCTACCAAGTCCCTGATATGATGCCTTTTTATGCATGTTTTTCCCTCTCTTTTAGGTCTAATTTCACACTTGATACTACTAATTTGGCTTGTTTTCCAACCACTTTGTAGATTTGGGCTAAAGGGAGAAACTTGCTGAAAAGCGCGCCATTTGGATGCTTTTTTGCTGATCTTTCATCGTCGAGCCCTAGATGCATTTTGTCGTCGAGACCTACCGTCGGGGCCTAGACGAGATCTTATGTCTAGGCCTAGACGAAGCACGTGGATGTTTCTTTTCGGATGACGCTTGGCCGAAGATGCTAAAAAGATTCTAGCGGGATTCCATGTGCAAATCATCCAGCTCATCAGAGAATATTCCTCTATACCATTTTGTCCCCTAGTGGGGTTGTTAGGCTATATATAGAACCTTAACTTTAGGTTAAAGGAGGCTACTCTTTAGTATATTTTTCATCTTTTTAGGGTTTTCAATCATTGTAGCCACCTCTCTAACATTGGGATTTGTTCTTCCTTTATTTTTCCAGAAATTGGAGCCCCAAGCTCCAATTAGTTTTTAATCCAGATTTTCGTTTTCATCTGCACCTCTTCTCTGTTTATGTTGCTTTCTCCATCTATCTTGTGCATGATTTCCAGCATGAGTGGCTAAATCTCTTAGTCTTGGCAGGGGTGTTTTAAGGATTGCAAGAGGATAGTTGGGAGGTCAAAGTGTTCTTAAAACGTGTTCATTGTTGTATCCGCTTTCTTGCCATTTTATTGTCATTTCGTGTGAGATTTGTTGGTAGTTTGATCACCTATTTGCATGTTTCTCATGAATATTGTCATTTCCATGGTAATAACTAACGTGAGGCCATGGAATAGAGTAGGCACCTGGTCCAGAGTCACCATGTCGTTTGGTCCAATCTGGCTAGGGCAAGAAACCGGTTAGGGCAGACTTCTCAGTGTCTAGCCCTAGACGTGTCTTCTCTCCACTTCACGGGCCTGTGTGTATGACCCATAAGCGTACCTTGGGCACAGTGTCACGACCACTCCCATAAGCGTACCTTGGGAGTGACTTCTCTTAAGAAGAGAAGTAGGGAATCTCCGTGAAAACAGGGTTCCTATAGCACGTCTATGGCGTGAACGCAGTCTATCCTTGCACCGATGACCGACTAGACCTCGACGCAATCCGCCGTCTACCCCTGCTAAGATTTCTACTTTTATCTGATCTATTATCTCCACTTACTTTGTTATTGTCTTTATTACACCTGTTAGTCTTTACCATTTCTATTGATATTCTCTTGCTTTATTTTCGTTCCCTTTTTATTTAATTATTTCGTTTGTCTAGTGTTACTTGCTATTTGCATTTTTATTCTCTGTCTCAACTGCCATCGTTGGCTAGATTCGTCTAGACCGACCAACCCCCCCCCCCCCCCCCTTGTGTTACTTTTATGTCTGTTGCATTTTCATCCTCATCATACATTTAGGGCAAGATTAAATTTAGTCCTTCATTTTCCCTATGGTTCGACCCTGACTTGCTGCTATATTCATTAATTTGTGCATCTAGCCTATCAGGAACTTTATAAATATTCTACTACTTTTGACGCGCGTTTCGACGGCGCGCCAAATTTTGGCGCCGTTGCCGGGGAAAGTGTTTACGGACTAATTTTCTTTCTTTTACTTGTATGGCTAGGAGATCTGCACCAGACCTTCTACCCCTCGACCACGAACTCACGAAGACAGAGAGAGAATTTCGGAGACAGGCCGGAGCAACCTCTAGAAGAGTAATTCCCCGTCCTGCCCTCGACAGTCAAACCTCTAGTCAGACCGGTCCCGACAATCATCTTCATCCCGACCTCGACAACCCAGTAGTTGTCTAGCCCGAGATACTCAATATGGCAGACCGTCCTAATATCGACAATCCTCCGCAGACCATTGAGGACCTCAATGGTGCCCCTGAAACACCAAACACTTGTATCGTTTGGCCCACTGTTCCTCATGATTGGACGCTCAAGTCTGCAGTCATGCACCATCTACCCCTCTTCCGTGGTGTTCCAAAGGAAAATCCTCACCGCCATCTTCAGCAATTGCACTCTATTTGCGACGCCATGAAGCCGGCCAATGTCAGTATTGAGCACGCCAAGCTCCGAGCCTTCATGTGGTCTTTGAAAGATGATGCCCTAGACTGGTTCTATGATCTACCCCCAAACTCCATCAATTCTTGGGCTGAAATGTCAAAATCCTTCACCGAAAAATATTACCCATCAGAAATGGCTAATGTAACTCGCAAGCAATTGGTGTCTATAGTCCAGAGGAAAGAAGAAGATTTTGGCCAGTATCATGAGCGCTACAAAAAGATGCAAGCTATGTGCCCCTCACACAACCTTACCGAGCACGCCCTCATCCAATATTTTTGTGAAGGTCTCAAAGCTCGTGACAAGGCATTGCTCAACGCCGCTGCTGGTGGTGCTATCACCAGACTCACACCTGCCGCCGCGAAGGCTACCATCGAGTTAATGGCAAGGAATTGCATACCCGAGGAAAGCAATCATCCAGGGCAAGATGCCCAAGTGGCCGCGATGCAGACCCAATTGACCACTATAATGGGCATGCTTCAGAACATGGCCCCCGGACAGTCAGTTCAGGTCAAGACCTGTCAGATATGCAACATGACCGATCATCCAACAGATGCGTGCCCGCATATCCCCGATGAAATTCAGAGTATCAACGCCATTGGAAATTACAATCAGGCCCCATACGGACAAAATTACAATCAGGTGTGGAGACCACCAAACTCCGGCTGGGTCAGCCATCAACAAGTGTCTGGACCAGGGCAACCAATGCAGCACAATCAGTACATGAATCAGGCCCAGCCACCTTTCAACGCCCAAAACTTCAAGCCTAGACCTACCCATCCCAACAACCAACAACCTTTCTATCAGACCGATCAGGGCCAGACCTCCAATTCTTCTGCCCCACCGGTTGATGAGGTAGCTCACTGTAGGAACGCCATCACTGATCTACAAAAACAAATGAGCATCATGTCTGATCTACAAAAACAAATGAGCATCATGGCCGCGGACATGAAAGAATTGAAAAACCAGGGCAGATTGCCGCCCCAGACTGAGGCCAACCCAAAGCACAATGTGTGTGCTATGACTCTTCGCAGTGGCTACGTCTTGCCCCGTCCAGAGCATCTAGGCCTCGACGTCGAAAAATCCTTCCCAGAGCATCTAGGCCTCGACGTCGAAAAGTCTCCTGAATCTGAAATCTTGCCCAAGAAAATACCCAAAGCCAAGTTTATTGGGCCTAAACTTCCAGAAGTGATGGAGGACCGCATTAGATCTCCACGAGGGATGGCTCCACGAGGTGACAAGAGCCCACAAGAATTTACCCAAGAGTATATACACAAGATCCTCGAGCCGCCCTTTCCTCAAAGGCTCGTCAAGACCAAGAAGAAGGAAGAGTATCAAGAAATCCTTGATATGTTCAGCAAAGTCCTCGTCAATATCCCACTTCTCTAGGCCATCAAAAATGTGCCCCGCTATGCCAAGTTCCTGAAAACGCTTTGCACTAACAAATGCAACTTGGCCGGGGTAAACAAGATAAGTGTGGGGGCGAATTTCTCTGCCATTATCCAACAGAAGATCCCTCCAAAGTGCGAAGACCAGGGCATGTTTGTCCTCCCCTGCACGATAGGGACAGTCAGTATTGGCAAGGCCATGTGTGATCTAGGGGCTGGCATTAATGTCATGCCCTTGACGATTTTCAACCGTCTTGGCCTAGGACCCCTCGAGCCAACCCCGCTTGTCATCCAATTGGCCGATCGTTCCGTAATTTGCCCCGAAGGTGTAATTAAGGACGTCTTGGTCCAAGTAGGCGACTTCCTATTTCCCGCAGACTTCTATGTCATTGCCATGGAGAATGAAGAATCCGCTAAAGCCACAGATGTTCTTCTAGGGCGACCGTTTTTGGCTACAGCCAGGGCCAAGATAGACGTTCATGACGCATCTATCTCTCTTGAGTTTGATGGAGAAATCATTAAGTTCACCATGATGGAATCCGTGCAATATCCTTCTAATCTTGCTTGTGTTAATTTTGCTGATACGATCGATCCTTTGGTTGATAAAGTTACTGACTTGAATTCTATTGAACCTTTTCAGTCTGCCCTCGACAAAAGCGTCACGCCAGCAAGATTGGACGTCTTGGCCTCGACAATTAAGACTCCACCAGAATTACATGAAGTCGCTGCCGCGTTAGAAGAGCATTCAAATGTTGACGCTGTAGACCCTATTGTTACACAAGTTTCCAATCTTGACGCGGACGACTCTATCCAGCTTGCCCTAGACAGAACTATTTCACCCATCGCACTAGACCCTTTGGTCTTGACACTTGTGACTTCAGAGCACTCAATTGTTGATATTATTGACCCTATTGTTACACAAGTTTCTGATCTTAACGCTGATAACTCTGCACATCTTGCCCTCGACAGGAACATCACTACAAATTCAGTGTCTGCCCCTTCTTTTCTACAGGCCCCTAAGTTGGAGTTGAAGAGCTTGCCCTCGCACCTCAAGTACGCCTACCTTGGCGAACATGACACACTCCCAGTGATCATCTCTAGCAAGCTTGATCCAGACGCAAAGCTCAAGCTAGTGTCCACACTCAAAGGATACCGCGAAGCCCTTGGATGGACGGTCGTCGACGTCAAGACACTTGACCCAGCTCTTTGCACTCCCCAACCAGCCATGACTCCAGCTGTCGTCATGACCACTTTTGAGGCTACGGTAACCCCCGCCTCAACTGCTACTACTACTTCCTTGACCATCGAGGGCAAGACGCTCAATGATAACCCAACTCCGCAACCTGCCCAAGACACAACCAAGACTAACACTCGCCACGATAAGTTGCTCTCTTCTAAAACCTTTGATACTGGACAGAAGGTTTTACTTTATAATTCTTGTCTTAGGCTCTTTTCCAGAAAGTTGAAGCATAGGAGGATTGGCCCTTACCTTGTCAAGAAGGTGAATGATCATGGTGTGGTTGCAATCCAGAATATGGACACGGGCCTCATTTCCAAAGTGTATGACCACAGATTGGAGCTATTCCACGAAGGTTTCCACCCCCTGGTGGCAGACCCACCAGTCTTGCCCTAGACGCCTAAAATAGTCCGGGCCTGGACGAAAAAGATGGCCGGTCAAGGAGGCATTTCATCGCGCCTCATTTATTTTTTTCCTCGTATCTCTCTCGTTTAAATAATTATTTTCGTTATTCCTTTCTTTACTTAGTTTTTATTATTAATTCCTGTTTTATTTGGTTTATTTAGGATGCCCCTTTCCATTTTTCCTATTTTTATTTCCTTAATTCCCTCCCCTTTGTTTTAATTTCGTTTTTATTATAAAAAAAAAAACTTTATTTTATTTTTTTCCCTCCTCTCCCTCATCCATTTCAAATTTTGAAATTGCAGATGAGAATCCGCATGCCACGCGCCCCACGCGCTCCGCGTCGCCCAATGGAGTCGGTACACGCGTCTTCAACGCCTCATCCACTCCGTCAACGCGCCATCATCCCCAATTCGCGACCACGAATCAGCGCGCGCCACGTGGCGCCGCGCTATCCACAATCCGAGCGCCCAACCACCGCGCGCCATGTGGCAGATACCCCATCCAAAGCGCCTTATGCGCAATCCAGTGACAACAAACCAGAGCGCGACACGTGTACATGATCCGCGGCCTCCAATCCCTCAGCGCCACGCGTCTTCAACGGTCATCAGCCAGTCAACGCCCTATCCTCGCACAATCAACGTAGACCAACCAAAAGGCGCCACGTGGCAGCGTCTCATCCATCCGACCGCATCTCCTTTGGCGATCTGCGTCTCAACGCGTAGGCTAATCAACGCATGCCACGTGTCTTCAACGTCAGCGTGTCCTCCCCTGTGGTGATCCGCGTCTTCCCCCCTCATCCAACCGCCTCGTGCCACGTGTCCCTCAGCGAATCCGACCACGGCACGTGTCATCCGGCTTCCCTCAACCTCACTTACCCATTTTTCCTATCTATCTTGTTTTCTCTTTCCCTTTCAACCGACCACCTTTCTCCTTCACTCCATCTTCTTCCCTTGAAACCCTAGCCACACACTTACCATGTCCCTCAAAAGACCCACAAAAATTAAAATGGTGGCCAAAAAAATTAAAAAAAAAAAAAAAAACCCATTACCCACCAGCTCGTCATCCCCCTCGCAGTCAGCCCCCGATTCCGGCCACTTCCACTCTCGCCACACTGAACTAGGGCCGGAAAATGAGAAAGCTACCGACGCCGATGAGCCCTCCAACTCTCAGCCACCGTCCGACGCAGACCTAGAAGTCACCGGATCTAAGCCGGCGACCTCCACCATCACTAGATCCGGCCGATCGGCAATGCACCATCGCCCTAGGGCACTCCACAACATTCTCCTATCCCTTCCCCCTTCTCTTGAACTCCTTTTATGATCTGAACTCTCTTGCCTATTTTGTGCATCTCTCTCGCATTGAGGGCAATGCGAAGCTTCAGTGTGGGGGAGGATTTATGTGTTTGTGTGATATGTTAGTATATATGCTTGACTGCATGTTTATTGTAAATGTTTGTTGCATGATTGCATGATTTTGTGAAAAATTAAAAATTTTCGATTTTTCTTTACATGATTTTGTTAGCTTTTTAGGGTTGCCCAGTTTTAAAACCCCCAAGTATGGACACACACTTCTGACTTGTGCACATGAAATAAACTGCCTTTCATGATGGTCTTACCCTAGATCTTGCATGCTTTGCCTGCTAGCTCTTATAACCTGCATCTGCACTAAACATCAGCAATCATTTATAGCACCTTGTGAGCATTTGAGCCTAAACAGTTATATTTTTCATGTGTGATTCAATGCTTAGCTAGGCACTCAACTAAGTTTGCATGAGACCCCTGGGTATGGGCACCATCAGTCTTGGGAAAGCAGCGAAAAGACGAGAATAATGAACCTTGCATCTTTGTTTTCTTTTTTCTTTTTTTTTTTCTTTCTATCCTTCCTCTCTTTTTCTTCATTTAGCCCTAGACACCCTTTTTCGTTTAGCCCTCGACATCTTCTCATTTTCTCTCTTCTTTAAACACTTGTTCTAACTTTTCTTGATCCCTTTTCCTTCCAGGTGAGTAGTATTTGTCAGAGGTGGCGGGCTAGATGATCAGCAAAGCCTAAGTGTGGGGGAGACCGACAAGAAGGTGTAGATGCCGAAAAAGGTCTAGGGCAAAGTCATCAAGCCCTAGCCGAAGTAAGTTGGCAAAATCCTTAAGCTAACTCAATCTTCATCAGGTGAAGTTTGTCGAATTCGTTTTCATCTTTTAAAAAAATAAAAAAAAAATAAAAAAAAAAATAAAAAAAAAAATTCAAAACCAGAAATAAAGCAAAGAAAAGAAAGTCTTATCTGGTTTCAAAAAAAAAAAAAGGAAAGAAAAACGAAAGAAGGCAAAGGTGCGAACAAGAAAAATGAAGTATTGTCAGCATGGCTCCCAAGAGAAGAACTCCCCCAGACGAAGAACTTCGTCTAGCCCTCGACTGTCTGCCCTTGACGGATACTGCCTCACCGTTTCATCTCCATCCGGTTTTTTTTTTCCGTTCTATTCTCCTTCTCTTTTCCTTCCTCTTTGTGCTCTTTGTATATAATATATCCTTTTGCTTTTCCTATTTTCTTTCTTTCTTTCTTTCCCTTTTCTCTCCATATTCTTCATATTCTCTATACACCTTTCCTTTCAATCCTTTTTTATGGTGCAAAGTTCATTTCTGATTGTTGATTGCCTAAGCATGTGGATTTTAACTCGGGTTGATGTGCAAATTGTGTTGTGTGTCTTGTTAATTTTGCATATTTGAGTGATTACACACTGAGCCTAGTTGAGTGTGAGTGTAAACACTTGCCCTGGTGAGGATTGCTGATGCCAAGTCTGATGTGGTAAAGTTTCTTCATTAGGGTCGTTATCCTAATGATTTGATGCAGAGTTATCTAGGCGGAGTATGTCTTGACATGGTTAGGGCTGATTGTTTGGTTTGTTAATTCTTGTGCTATGGTTGGTTGTGCTTGTCTGTGTCTTGGGGTGTGTTTTCCTTTTTGATTGCTCGAGGGCGAGCAATCGGCAGTGTGGGGGAATTTGATATGATGCCTTTTTATGCATGTTTTTCCCTCTCTTTTAGGTCTAATTTCACACTTGATACTACTAATTTGGCTTGTTTTCCAACCACTTTGTAGATTTGGGCTAAAGGGAGAAACTTGCTGAAAAGCGCGCCATTTGGATGCTTTTTTGCTGATCTTTCATCGTCGAGCCCTAGATGCATTTTGTCGTCGAGACCTACCGTCGGGGCCTAGACGAGATCTTATGTCTAGGCCTAGACGAAGCACGTGGATGTTTCTTTTCGGATGACGCTTGGCCGAAGATGCTAAAAAGATTCTAGCGGGATTCCATGTGCAAATCATCCAGCTCATCAGAGAATATTCCTCTATACCATTTTGTCCCCTAGTGGGGTTGTTAGGCTATATATAGAACCTTAACTTTAGGTTAAAGGAGGCTACTCTTTAGTATATTTTTCATCTTTTTAGGGTTTTCAATCATTGTAGCCACCTCTCTAACATTGGGATTTGTTCTTCCTTTATTTTTCCAGAAATTGGAGCCCCAAGCTCCAATTAGTTTTTAATCCAGATTTTCGTTTTCATCTGCACCTCTTCTCTGTTTATGTTGCTTTCTCCATCTATCTTGTGCATGATTTCCAGCATGAGTGGCTAAATCTCTTAGTCTTGGCAGGGGTGTTTTAAGGATTGCAAGAGGATAGTTGGGAGGTCAAAGTGTTCTTAAAACGTGTTCATTGTTGTATCCGCTTTCTTGCCATTTTATTGTCATTTCGTGTGAGATTTGTTGGTAGTTTGATCACCTATTTGCATGTTTCTCATGAATATTGTCATTTCCATGGTAATAACTAACGTGAGGCCATGGAATAGAGTAGGCACCTGGTCCAGAGTCACCATGTCGTTTGGTCCAATCTGGCTAGGGCAAGAAACCGGTTAGGGCAGACTTCTCAGTGTCTAGCCCTAGACGTGTCTTCTCTCCACTTCACGGGCCTGTGTGTATGACCCATAAGCGTACCTTGGGCACAGTGTCACGGCCACTCCCATAAGCGTACCTTGGGAGTGACTTCTCTTAAGAAGAGAAGTAGGGAATCTCCGTGAAAACAGGGTTCCTATAGCACGTCTATGGCGTGAACGCAGTCTATCCTTGCACCGATGACCGACTAGACCTCGACGCAATCCGCCGTCTACCCCTGCTAAGATTTCTACTTTTATCTGATCTATTATCTCCACTTACTTTGTTATTGTCTTTATTACACCTGTTTGTCTTTACCATTTCTATTGATATTCTCTTGCTTTATTTTCGTTCCCTTTTTATTTAATTATTTCGTTTGTCTAGTGTTACTTGTTATTTGCATTTTTATTCTCTGTCTCAACATCAACTGCCATCGTTGGCTAGATTCGTCTAGACCGACCAAACCCCCCCCCTTGTGTTACTTTTATGTCTGTTGCATTTTCATCCTCATCATACATTTAGGGCAAGATTAAATTTAGTCCTTCATTTTCCCTGTGGTTCGACCCTGACTTGCTGCTATATTCATTAATTTGTGCATCTAGCCTATCAGGAACTTTATAAATATTCTACTACTTTTGACGCGCGTTTCGACGGCGCGCCAGTCCCCTTGTTTCCCTTTTGCAGGAGTATGACGATGTCTTTCCATCCGAAATGCCAAGTGGCCTTCCTCCGATCCGTGGGATAGAACACAAGATTGATTTGATACCAGGAGTGACCTTACCCAATAGGCTGGCTTACCGATGTAATCCAGAGGAGACGAAGGAGCTTCAAAGACAAGCAGAAGATTTGTTGCGCAAGGGCTACATCTGAGAGAGTATGTCACCTTGCGCCGTGCCCGTGTTGCTCGTACCTAAGAAAGATAGGACGTGGAGGATGTGTGTTGATTGTAGAGCCATCAACAAGATCACCGTGAGGTATCGACACCCAATTCCACTCCTCGATGATATGCTTGATGAGCTGAGCGGAAGTCAAATCTACTCCAAAATTGATCTCATGAGTGGATATCACCAAATCCGGATGCATGAGGGTGATGAGTGGAAGACCGCCTTCAAAACCAAGCACGGTTTGTATGAATGGTTGGTAATGCCATTCGGTCTATCCAATGCTCCTAGTACCTTCATGAGATTAATGAATCATGTCTTGCGTAATTTTATTGGAAAGTATGTCGTGGTATACTTTGATGACATTCTTGTGTATAGTTCATCTCTTGAGGAACACGTGTTCCATTTGCGTACCATATTTGACACTTTGCGCACACACCGATTATATGCTAAGTTGGTCAAATGTGAATTTTGTTTGGAGCAAGTGCGCTTTCTTGGTTTTGTTGTGAGTGTAGGTGGCGTACAAGTAGATGAGGATAAGGTGAAAGCCATCCAAGATTGGCCCATTCCTAATAGTGTTGGTGAAGTAAGGTCATTCCATGGTCTTGCAAGCTTTTACCGCCGATTTGTGCCCAAGTTTTCAACAATCGCCGCACCACTCAACGAATTAACCAAGAAAAATGTCGCATTTGAGTGGGGAGAACGACAAGCCAAAGCTTTCGAGGAACTAAAGGCAAGGCTTACAAAGTCCCCTATTTTGGCCTTACCGGACTTCACCAAAGTGTTTGAGTTGGAGTGTGATGCAAGCGGGGTGGGCATTGGAGCGGTCCTAACCCAAGAGGGTCGTCCCATTGCATATTTTAGCGAGAAGCTCAACAACGCCCAACTCAACTACTCTACATATGACAAGGAGCTCTATGCTTTAGTAAGAGCACTAATGGTGTGGGAGCACTACTTGCTAGCCAATCAATTTGTCATCCACACCGACCACCTAAGCCTTAAATTCCTTAAGGGTCAAGCCAAGTTGAATAAGAGACATGCCAAGTGGGTGGAATTCATTGAGGCATTTCCATATACTATTAGGTACAAACAAGGCAAGGAGAATGTGGTAGCCGACGCCCTTTCTCGCAGGTATGCTCTCTTGAATTCCCTTGATGCACAAATATTTGGATTTTCTCATTTGATTGAATTGTATGAGAATGATGAGGATTTCCGAGATATATATGGCTTGTGCACGTGGATCACACATGCATTTTTTTAGGCACAATAATTTCTTGTTCAAATATGATAGATTGTGTGTGCCCCGTTCTAATATTAGAGAATTTCTTGTGTTGGAAGCTCATGGTGGAGCTCTAAGTGGTCATTTTGGCATTGCCAAAACCCTGCATGCTTCAAAATCTCATTTCTATTGGCCCCGAATGAAAGTAGATGTGACTAGCATTGTGAGTCGATGTGTTGTTTGTAAAACTGCTAAGTCCACATCCAAACATCATTCTGTTTACATGCCTTTACCTGTTGCACAACACCCATGGATAGACTTATCTATGGATTTTGTATTAGGGTTGCCTAGGTCTAGGAATGGCAATGAATCTATTTTTGTTGTGGTGGATCGTTTTTCTAAAATGGCACATTTTATACCATGTTGGAAAACACATGATGCCGCACATATTGCAACTTTATTTTTCCAACATGTGGTGAGAATACATGGTATGCCTAAGAGTATTGTGAGTGACAGGGACACTAAGTTCCTAAGTCATTTGACCATCTGGACGAAGTTAGGTACTAAACTCCTCTTCTCCACCACGTGCCACCCGCAAACGGATGGCCAAACGGAGGTGGTTAATAAGACTTTAGGATCATTACTTCGTATAATGATTGCTAAGCATGGAGTGAAATGGGAGGAATGTATAGCCTTTGTTGAATTTGCTTATAATAATGCTTATCATTCTTCTATTGGTTATTCTCCTTTTGAGGTGGTCTATGGGTTCAAACCCTTAACCCCTCTTGATCTGTTACCTTTGCCCTTGAGTTCTCTTAAGTGTGTAGATGGGAGTGCCAAGGCTGCAGCTATCAAGAAACTCCATGAGAGCGTCCGCAAAAACATTGAAAGCATGAACGAAAAGGAAGCCATTAAGCGCAACAAAGGCAAGACCCTTACTTCATTTGAATCGGGTCAATGGGTGTGGTTACATTGGAGTAAAGGTAGATTTCCTCACCAACGATAAGGCAAATTAAGTCCCCGAGGCGACGACCCTTTTCAAATCCTCCGTCGCATTGACGCCAATGCCTATATTCTCGATCTCCCGAGCGAATATGGGTCCATAAGTCACACCTTCAACGTCAATGACATATCTCTTTGTCCGGGAGATGGTGAAAGCATTCAAGGAACGGATTCGAGGACGAATCCTTTCGAAGGGGAAGGAGTTGATGTGATCACGGACCCGTCCAAGGCCAATTTTGACACTCAAGACATGTTGCCTCAAGGCCCGATCACACGAAGCAAAGCTAGAGGGTTGTCCCTATGGTTTGAAGGCAAAATGAGAGAGAAAGAACCAATCAAAGTCAAGGAAAGGGCTGCCAACGTGACCATCCATCACGCCAAAGAAGAATCCCTGGCGTGATTACGCTAAGACCTTAACGTGATCACGCTAAGGAAAAAGTGCCCAGCATGATTACGCTAAGCTCTTAGCGTGAATCACGCTAGGCACTGATGTGATTTCGGATTTTTGGGAGAATCCTTGGCCTGATTACGCTAAGACCTTAGCGTGATCACGCTAAGGAAAAAGTGCCCAGCGTGATTACGCTAAGCTCTTAGCGTGAATCACGCTAGGCACTGATTTGATGACGGATTTTTGCCCGTGTATGGTAAGCCTTGGTGTATTTATTTGTTTTGTCTTTTTGTTATTTTCAGATCGGTAAACATTTTATTTAAGATGCAATGTGTTCAAAGAAATCATATTTATTTAAGATGCTAAACATTTTATTTCATTTTATTTGAAATAAAACACGACCATATAAATTAATAAACGATTAAACACAAAACGCATACATAATAACTAATAAAAGGTAGTTCACTACTAATATTGTCATACAATATTGCAATACAACAAACATAACATAGCTCACTACTAATATTTTCATACAATCTTGCAATACAAAGTTCACAATTTATTTTCCCTTTATGAGTAAAATGATACTGCAAAAAGTTTAGCTTATGTGTCGGTGAATCGAGCTCAAAATAGATCTCTCTCTTCATTTTGCCTTCGAGAAATTCAGTGGCAAACATAAAAATGTCTCCGTGGATGTCCAGCCTGGGTATGGTTTTCATGTCTGCCACACACGCTCTCAAGCTAGGTACTTCAGGTTCAACAACCTTAGAGCTCACAGTTGAACTCCTAGAGGCCACCACACTGACCAACGTATCCAGGTGTCTAGCTAGCATTGTTGCGCCCCCTGATTGCCTCTTTCCTTTCTTCAATCGAAGGCTTGGATTGGCACTCCCCCTTCCGTCAACAGTTCTCTTCCGATTACTTGGTACACCCGCTTGAGAATTTCCACCCTCAAACAAATCATCCAAACTTTGATCAAGAGGAATTGCTTCATCTGAATCACCAGAACCTTCAACATACTGGTGCTGGTCCTCCGACGTAACGTGCACATATAGGCGACATAGCAAACTCTCCAGTAGCTACTATGGTGGAAAACATCACGTCTAGTTTCTGTTCAAGTTCTGGTTCAATTCCACATATTCTGAAGTTTGCAAAACTCGGGTTTACCTACACATAAAGATATAAAAACATCCATCATGCCATAAACTAACCAAATATTATGATAGTAGAGCAAACTAGTTTCAAAAGGCAAGAACTAACCTTGATTTTTTCTTCCCACCAACCATCATCTGCACCAACTGTATTTTTATGCGCATCCCATCCTAACCCCATCTCATTACGCATCAAATCTTTCCACAATTTATAATCCTTTTTTAAAGCATCCCATTTGTTCTTAAGTTGTTTTTGCTCATAAGACAATCCAATTTTAGTCCGGAACACATTCGTGATAAAGTCCCACCCTTGTTTGTTGAAATGAGTGTGTGGCCTAAACATTTTTTCAATAGCAACAATGCACAAATCACAAAATGTATGCATTATACCCTTGTACCAAACAACCTTCGATATTCTACTTCTAGTTCCTTGGGTTGTCATCTACAACAAACACAATGCATTCATAGCATGATTTACAATTAATTTCACTACTCTAGCATCTCTACTTCATTATAATCTACTAACTACTACAATGGAATCACTAGTAAACTACATAAGGTCATTCACAATTTCGCAATATTTTCTTACATAACAAAAACAGGCAACGCAATGACATAAACAGATGCAACAAACGCAATACACATTTTTTCAATAGCAGAAAAATCCAGACAAAACAAGCATAAAAACTGGAAGAAAAATGAGCATACAGACAACCAAAACAAGCAGAAAAATCCAGCCAAAACAAGCATGAAAACTGGCAGAAAAACTAGCATGCACACAACTACAAACTTGCAGAAAAATCCAGCCAAGAACAAGCATAAAAATGGCAAAAAAGCAAGTGTACAAACAACTACAAACTTGCAGAAAAATCCAGCCAAGAACAAGCATAAAAATGGCAGAAAAGCAAGCGTACAAACAGCTACAAACTTGCAGAAAAATCCAGCCAAGAACAAGCATAAAAATGGCAGAAAAGCAAGCATACAGACAGCTACGAAATTGACCAGCAAACAACCCCAAATTAAGCCAACAAAAACAACCACATTAAGCATACATTGGGCAGCAATTTGAGCATTATTTTCACAGCAACAACAAGCATCATTTCGGCAGCAATTTGAGCATTATTTTGACAGTAAAAACAAGCAATATTTTGAGCAACAAATTGAGCATTAAATCTAAACATTTCGGCAGCAGTTTGAGCATTATTTTGACAGAATAATCGAGGCAATAAATTCCAAAAAACCAAAAATAGAAGAAAAAAATACAAAAGAAGTATCTGCGGATAATGAGAGATAGCTAGGGTTTTATTGAATGAGGCCAAATCAACAGAATTTCATTGGAGAGGACGAATTTGAGGAGACTGAAAGAGAAGAAAATAAAGAGAAAAATAAATAAGGAAAATGAATCGAACAACACCTAAGGAATTCACCAAAAAATACGAAGATAAGAAAAAAGCAATACCTTTGAGAAGGAAAAGAGAAGCGACCAGAGCAGAGATCGGGGCGGAATGAATGGCAAGGAGAGAGGGTAGCGAGAGTGGGAGAGCCAGAGTGAGAGAGTGACAGAGCGAGAGTGAGAGATTGGGAAACGGCCAGAGCAGATCGGGGAAGAACATAGGAGAGAAGGTAGCGAGAGCAAAATGAGAAAGAATGAGGGGGGAGAGTAAGGTTTTATACGTGGTATAGTTGTAAATATGAAGAACAAGAGTTAATAATTTTGTCCACTTTAAAGTTGGAAACTCCTTCCCGAGTTTCTTCAAAACGTAAGTTTTGGATGCTCCAGCCTTAAAACCAAGGAAAACCTTGGTTTTGAAACCCAGCTTCTTAGAAAGCTGTGTTGAAAAGTTGGTTGCCAAACACCAAAATCTCTTTCTTGGTTGGGGAAACCAGCTTCCCCAACCTAAACTTGGAACCCCAAACACTATCTAAGTCCATAGCACAAACAAGCGGTTGGGCCAAGATTTTTAGTTATTAGGGGCACACAGTTTTGTCGAACCCAATGATAAAATTAACTTTCCGTTTATACTAAAAAAAAGGAAACACTCCATTTTTCCGCGATTTTTTTACCAATTTTTTTAATTTTTTTCCCGTATACATTTGCAAACCTTAAAAGCTAGTTTACAAATATATAATTTTCTCTTTTTTTCTTTCTGAATTTTAGAAATATTTCTGATTTTCTTTTTTATTAGAAAATTGAAAATTGTGTTTAATTTATAATAAATGTAAAAAAATTTAATTTTAAAATTTTTAATATCGTGTTTACCTAACAACTACTCCCTCCATTCACAAAAGAATGACTTTTACTATTCTGACACTTATTTCAATGTGGCCGAATGACTCACTATTTAAGATAATTTTGCTCCTAATTGTTTCTCGGAAGTATGTTAAGGATTAACGTACGCTCGAAAAAAACACGAAATTTTTGGGGGTCATATAGTGAGTTATCCGACCGCATTGAAATGCGCGCCGGAATAGTAAACGTCATTCTTTAAAACATGGAGGGATCAATTTTTTTAAACAAAAAGTACTAATTTTATTTAATCAATTTAACTTTAATTAAAAATTTATGCTATTATTTATTTATTGTTGAGAAGATTAATAAACTAGTAAATATATTTCTTAAAAATAAATTTAATAACTATAGAAAAAAACTAAAATTAAAAATAAACCATCAATCTACTAATATTTCATTAATAAACTAAATATTATAAAATAAAATGAGGATTTTGGTTTTAGGTGGAGGTGACACCGGTGATGAGAAATTTGCTGTGGGAGAAGATTGAAAACAGAGAAGACTAAACTAGATCCATTGATAAAGATGGTGATAGATCTGGTGAACATAGTGGTAGTGGTGAAGCAGAGAGGTAGTGGTGGGTGAAAGATGGTGGTGAGTGGTGTTGATGGGTGGGTGGCGGTGGTGGTTAGAAGAGGAAGCTGTCGGTGGTGGGTGGAAGATGGTGGTGAGTGGTGCCGGTGGGTGGGTGCCGGTGGTGGTTAGAGGAGGGGGTTGCACATGGTGAGTGGTGCCGATAGGTGGGTGGCGGTGGTTGTTAGAAGAGGGAGCTGTCGGTGGTGGGTGGAAGATGATGGTGAATGGTTATGATGGGTGGAGAAGATGAATAAAGGGAGGTGTTAATTTTGATGAAAACAAAAATAAAAAAAGAGGAAAAAGTTCCAAAAATTAAAAAAATCATCATTTTTGGCATCTTTATTTATCAGTGTTAATTTAGAAAAAAAAAAATTCTATTTCTTTTCCATTTATAAAAAGCTATTACTTAAAAATACAACTTATTTTCTTCAATTTTTTAAAATTTATTATTTTTTTCCGAAAAAACCCTCGTTCTTAAATAGGCCCTAAGTTTCTAACATATAACAATTGCCCGACCGAACTTTAATACGGTAAGGTTCTTCCTTTTTTTTTTTTTTGACCTCGACCTGACCGGACCAGATAGTTTCGGTTCTCCAACCTCTAATACCTGAAAACTAGTAGAATCGGAAATATATATATGCACAATGATATCAAAGTTTTCATTTGGTTTAATGGTTAGCTCCTCACCTATCATATTAAAAGGGAGAGGTTTAAATCCTTTTGACTCCCACTTTCTTTTTTCCTTTTATACTTAACTCCTCCTCTTTCTTTTTTTCCTTCTAAACTATATTAAAATTCCTCATATTTTTTTCTTTCTTTTAAACTTAATTAAAAGTCCTCATTTTTTTTTCTTTTATTTGTTATTTTAAATACAAAATTTTATTAGGGAAGCTATATGAGAATTATTATGAGGGAAACATATTTTATCCGTAGTAATAACTAAGAAATAAAATTTTAATGGCCATTTATATAGTTAATATGGCACATACTAGTAATATATTATTGTAAATTGTAATAGTCATTTATATAGTTAATAGGGGTAATAGTATAAAGACCCCCTGTACAATCACGAAAAACAGAAACCTCCCCTGGCATTTGAAAACTTGATTCCACCTCCCCTGTACTTCTGGTCAGCATCAGTTGTGTGTTAGTCAACCTTTGACCCCGTTGGAACTGACTGGTTACTACCTGTCTCCGATTTTTTTCTTTACCAGTTGCAACTTATTTTCTATTTTCACTTTGAATTACATTCAAAATAAATAAATTAAAACCTACAACTTAAAAAAGGAAAACAAAACGCGAAATTAGATCAGTTGTGGACTTGAAAACAAAAGTGAAACGGAATTGAAATTAATCCATCTCCAAGACACATCAAATTAAAACTCCATTTGCGATTGGAAGAGCGATTGCAGAAAATATCCACCATTAACAACACCACGAAGGTTGAAGACGAAGTATAGAAGACGTCTGGGATTGGAGAAGGTGGAGGAACGACAACGAACGAAAGTTAAACCTTGATCTTTTTCTAACATTACGAAGAGAGAGAAGGGTGGGAAGTAATTTTCTTTTTTGTTGTTGCACGGTGACGAAGGAAAGAAGGGACCACCGGCTGGGTCTTGTTGTCTCCCTCGCTGAAGCAAGGTTAGTGAGCTATCTATTTTCTTCAAAAAGTTATCCTTTAACTTTTTTCGATTTTGGATTTTAGTAAACAATTATGCACTATGCGTTATTCGTTTAGGGTTTTGAATAAATAAATACACATTGTTTATAAATCTATTATGGTTTTGAATAAACAAATATACGTTGTATAATTTATCTTTGGCCATTTAATAATACTAGAAAACAATACGATGATAGGATGCTAATTACTGTGAAGATTTTCATGGGGGAACATAGGTCCTACTTCCAAATCTGCATTATGTAGATGCAGTGGAAGAATGTTTCCAAATTGAACATGATAAGTTGACCATTAATGACATACATGAAAGAGTAATGAATAAAGGATACCTCAATGCAGTACATTATGATGCAAAATATCCAAAGGAAGAGATGGAGGAAGGCATCAAGGGTTTGAGGAAGGATAAACATGTGAAGAGAATAATGGCAGAGATGTTAAGGAATGGTGAGGATACACTTGAAGTGTATGTGGAACATGGCGTGAACAACCCCATATTTGTTGTCAATCTGGAAAGTAGTGATGAAGAGGACCATAGTGTAGCAAGGGATGGAGATGGATTAGAGTGTCCTCCCTTACTACTTACCACTGCATATGTAGGCCACAATGAAAGTGTTGGTAGTGGTGAAATTCACTGTGAAAGTGTTGGTGGTGATGGCATACAGAAGGAAGATGAAGATGTTGGTTGTGATGAAATGTGGAATAGAGGTATCTATGATGAAGAAATGCAGACTGAAGATGTTGGTTGTAATGAAATAGTGGTTGAAAGTTGTCATGATGATGGTGAGGAGTGTGGCAGGGTAGGTGCAACTAGTATTGAATGTGAGGAGGACATTGAAGTAGAGGGAGTGGAGGAGCTTAGCCCTCAGAATAGGCCAAACAATACAAGTAATATACCTGCGCCCAATTCAGAGCAAGATGGGCCTAGCTGCAGTTACAATGTGTTTGGAAGTGAAGCACCTGAAGCAGATAGTGATGGAGAAGATGTTCACAGTTGTGACAACCAAGCTGAGAGAACTTACAGTTGGGAAGTGGAGGGTGATGAAAGTAGTGATGAACAACTTAGTGACTTTGTGGATTCTGAGGGTGAGGTAGAAGAGGCCATGACTGTTGTAGAGATTGATGAGGGGGATTTGAATTTCGATGGAGTACATGTTGGGGTTCAGCAACCTAGAAGTGACAGAGTTCGTAGGCCACCAATAGCCAGGTTTGGTCCTGGTGTGCCTGATGTGGAGACTGATTATGAAGACAGTGACAATCTCGACACCCCACCTTGCTCTGACAGTGAGGAGGATTTTGCAAGGAGGAGGTATAAGTACCCAGAGTTCAATGAGAGCAGAGACATGGATGGAGAAATTAAGCTGAGGTTGGAATAAAGTTTGCAAATCCTGATGTCTTTAGGAAGACTTTGAAGGCTTACTCTATTCAGATAGGACATGACTACAGGTTTGAAAAGAATGAGAAAAGTAGGATCACTGCCCATTGCAAGAATAATTGTGGATAGAGAATTCATGCTTCTCCATCAGCAGACAGGAGTTCCTTCCAAATTAAGACTTTCAATAGAGTTCACTATTGTGGAAAGGACATCGAGAATCGGAGAGCTACTGCTAGATGGATAGCTAATGCATATTTTGCAGACTTCAAGGACAATCCAGATATGAATTTGGAGGCACTTGCAAACAAGTTGAGAAGGGAGAAATTTATTAAGGTTTCCTATTTCAAGTTGGTGAGAGCAAAGAGGATAGCATTGAAAATAATTGAGGGTGCGAATGGTGAGCAGTATAAGCTCTTGTGAAACTATGCTAGGCTATCAGGAAGTCAAATCCTGGTAGCTTAGTGAAGATCACTGCTCTTAGTGGGGTGTTTCAAAGGTTGTACATATGCCTTGCTGCTTGTAAGCGTGGGTTTGTGAAGGGTTGTAGGCCATTTATTGGCATTGATGGTTGTCACCTTAAAGGGAGATTCAAGGGACACTTACTGTCAGCAATAGGAAAAGATGCAAATGGAAGCATCTTCCCTGTTGCTTGGGCAGTAGTGGATTCTGAATGCAAGGACAATTGGTTGTGGTTTTTAGAGAGGTTACAAGATGACATTGGGCCACTAGAAGAGTGGTGTTTCATATCTGACAGGCAAAAGGTAAGTTACAAATTTTCTACTATTTACTACAAATTCAGAAATTTTAGACTAATATTGTCTACATTATATAGGGTTTGCAAAATATTACATGAATCGGTGGTTTTACTATAAATATTACACTCAATTTATAGGCGAGATAGGTGACTTTTGGCATTCAATAGAACCCTAGAGTTGTTGTCTGTTGGTTTGCCAAAGTCTGGATTCCCACCGTTTGGTTTTCCAAGCCTGGTGCCTATTCGGATGCATGCAAATTCAAGGACCAATGGAGTATGATAAGATTCTACGTTGATCTTGTTAGATTCGGAGTCGTGTCTGATGGGAACGGTGGCTGTCGGCGTTGAATGTACCTGCAAAGCGCCGGAGGGGGGCTCCGGCGTAGACACTCCGATGCTTAAGTCAGTTCGGGTTTCAAAAATAGCAGAGGTTCGTCTTAATGATCTCGATCTTACCTTCAGATCTAAAAAGAAGGGGTATTTATAGGCCTGTTTGGCGATACCTGGCGATAACAATCCAGGCGATGTCCGATGGTGACGTCACAGGCGATAGCGACAGATGACGTCATAGCAATATCATACGGGCTGCCGAGAGCGATAAGCTTGTGGGTCCCTAGGATGGGATAATGCCGTGCGTATACAGTCGCGTGAGTCCCCCCCCCCCCCCGCTGATGTCGACCATCCTAGGAATTCTTCTCTGATTCTCTGGCGATATGGAGATAACTTACGGATCTTATGGGAAATCGTCCTGGTGGGAGCTACAAGCGTGGTAGCACCGTCAGGGCTGTCTTGATTGTTATCATAAGCCCAACTGAAAATGAGCCCGAGTTTTTACCAAGGGCTGTCCATGTCTGAAAGCTTAGATGAAAACTTGTCCCTTCGCGGGGCGGTATGTCTGCAGGATCTCCGAGTTTCTATGTCTGCTCGATGTTAACCGTGTTAAGTGATGAGCTGGAACTTAGTTCTGAAGCTTTCTAGCTATCAAGCGGATTCCGTCCTTCATCCTTATCCAGGAACCCGTTCTTCTGAGGTGTTAAAAGGTACACGAGGGACGCTGCTATTACGCTGGTGATTATGAGGGCATTGTTTTCACCCAACGATGTTGGTCTATTCGGTTTCTTAACAGGGCATGCAGAGTCTCAACTCTATTCATGCCATAGAAGGGTTGTTGGCGGAACACTTGTGATACCGCCAAAGATTGCAACCAGGTCATGTCGTGGATTTGCATTCATTCTGAGTCCATCATCCTTTCAAGTGTACTGAAAACACATAGAGGAGATAGGCGTTTATAGAGAAGTTAGTAAACTTTTATACTTATAGAGGGTTGAGGTCATGCGGGGCCTGTTTTCCTCTTTTGCTTTAAGGAAACAACGATATCATCGCGGCTTTACGCCATCAGCTGCCTACGATTAGCGCGGCTTTATACCACCAGATGCCTGCGATGTCGACGAGGTTTTACGCATCTAGGGCCACCTGCGACACCAACGCGGCCTTACACTGTGGATACCGGTAACCATATGGCTTTTACGTAATGGCTACCCGTGATATCGCGCCTTTAAGCATTTTTCCATAGGAATCTTGTATCCTTTCGCATATTCAGGTCACGGATGTCATACGAGCATCAACCTTTGACTTTGCTTTAGGATTATCAGTCCTTAGGGGTGACGAGACGGCTCGCCCTTTGAGGACCTCTTTGTCCTTCCCAAGGCCTCTCTTTGGGCCTATAAATTGGGGATCTTTCTCCACCCACGTTCTCCTCATCTCTGGCAATTCACATCATGGATCATTTGACTAAGAATTTCCTTCTTTCCAAAGGACATTCTCTCAAGAACCTCAATGATGGGGATGTCGGGTTCCTGGAGAATATGTTGGTCAAGACTTCTGAGGACATCCTGGAGCTGCAAGGAATGTTGACCCCTCTTCATTCCAAGCTGGGGGCTACATCTCTGGAGGATTTCAGCCCTCTGGAAAGTGTGTCGAAGCTGGCTGCCTCCATCGCTCGGATTCAAGTGGTGATCGCCATGCTGCAGGAGTGCAAGGATATGCTGGGGTGCTGCTTGAAGGGAATGAGAGCCACCTCCCATGATCTGATTCTGGTCATGGATTCTCTGCGGGACCTTCCCGAAGTGCCTGGGGATGCTGGCTCTGATGCCTGATAGCGATGGCTCCTTCTGGGCCTTTTCTCTTTTCCCCTAGCATGTAAATGTACTTTCCGGCCCCTAGGCCATAATAAATAAACTGTTTTTAGTATGCCGTTTTACAACTGTTCTTCTTCTTTAATGCGCCCTTTGTCTTTCTTAGAGACATTCTTAGCCCAACTGAAAACGGTTCAGCCACTGGGCGGTTTTCTGATTGGTTGTTCAACATTAAATCTACGCCGCGGTTGTCCTGGCAACTGATTGGGCGATTTTGTGATTTTCCTCGATCAAGGGAAATCTCAACAGGCGTGACTGTAAATCCATATCTACACTTCAGGCTGTACACGTGTCTTCTTTCAAGAGTCGGGTTAGAAGATCGAAGATCCTTTCTTCCCAAATTTCTGGCTATTTAAGGGATCTTCTCCCCTTCGTTATTTTTCGTCCCCTTGTTTCTTTTTCCTCTATTAATATTCTGTGATCTCATGGCTGATTCTCATTTTTTAGATACGTTCGCCCGAGATTCTCCACCAACTCCTCCGACTTCTCCTGATTCGGATAATCCTCCTCCGTCGCCTCCTTGGAGGCCACTTGTTCGCCGACGGTGCCGTAAGAGGCGGAGGAAAGATGCTGCGAAGGCATCTAAGTCATTCTTTGATTCTCTTGCTTCTTTCTCTTCGAAGGGGCAAGAAACATCTTTCCCTCCTGACGAGTCACCGCTAAGGGCTCCTTCCGCCTACTCAGTTGTTAAAGCGGTGTCGCCGCCTGTCAAAGAGGAATCGGATCGATCCTCTATTCGCGCGGGAGAGAAGGTTGAGGAACCCTTTCCTTTCGCTGGCGAAGATCCATCACCTTTGGGTGAGGACGATGATGACGTGGTCTACTGCTATGGCATCTCCTGGTCTGATGGCGAATAGTTGGGCATACCGTGCCTCTTTGTAGATGCCGTATGGCTTTCTTAAATAATAAAATGACGTTTTTATTTCTTCTGTCACTTTCCTTTCTTTATGTTTCTAGGATTATCGCGGGAGTAGGCCTTTCGCTTGATGCAACCGCCTTTCAGTTTTCAGTCAGTAATTGTCTTCTCCCAAAAGACATTGATGACTGTCCACGCGTCCTTTCCCTTCTGCACGTGTTTTATTTTCACAGGCTGTTCCTTTTTTAGGTTTAACCTTTATAAGGAGTTTATTCTTCTCTTTTAGTACTTTCTGCTAATATTTTGAAATTCTTCGTATTTCCTTTCTTCTGTGCTTCTTTCTTCTTGAGGGATTTTACTGCAATTGCTTCGCAGGTGCCGACGACCGATTCACTGGTTCTCTGCTCCAGGTATTTTGTTTCTCTATTGCCATAGCTTTACTTTCCCTTCCATTATGTCTTGCGCTAGACCTTCTGCAATTATCGAAAATCCCTTAGATCCCGAAGTCAGGAGAGCTCGTAGTGTTTTTGATTGTAATGAGGTTTTGAGGGCTGAGTTGGAGGAGAACGGTATCACTTTTCCCACGGGATATCGCCCCTTTGTCCCCTTGAAGGATATTCGGCTTACTAATGCCATGTGGGGGACGTTCCGGCTGGTTTATTTCAAGATGTTTACCTACGGGTTTCGTCTTCCGCTTCATACTTCTCTGTTGAAACTACTAGACCACTACGATCTCAATCCTGTTCAAATTTCTTCACTCATGTGAGATAAAGCATATTTTCGCTCCATCGCTCGATCTATTCTGCACATTTTTCACCCTGAGGAGCCATAACTGCTTAGTAGATATTACCCCAAGATGGAACGATGCTCTTGTTCGGTTTTTCTGGCGGAATTTTCAAGGTTTCGAAGAGAACGTGGACAACTGGAAAAATAGCTTCTTCACCCTTCGCTTGCCCTCTCGGTTTTGGCGTGGTGGTTTCAACCGAAAGATTACTAGTGCCGCTTGGCGAGAACCGGATGTGCTGTCTAGTATGGATGTATCCCACGTTAATGCCTTATTAGAAATAGAAGGGCCTTTCCGCATTCGGGAGTTTGCTCGGTTCAGGCCTTTGTCAGAGTGTGTCGTAGGTGAGTCTTTTCTTTTATCGCCTTATCGCTTCGACTTTCTTGTCATACTGAAATATTTCATTGGCAGGTAACGCTGAGGGTCGATCTTCCAAGGAAAGGGACATTCCTCTAAACGTGGTGCCGCTTCAAACATTACCTCCTTCTCCTCCACCCAAAGGCTCTAATCGTCCGCCTATTCCGCAGCGAGGAAGGAGAAACAAAACCATCGCGACACGCAACACATCTGCCCGACCTTCTCATTTCCTTGAGAATTGGCTACCAGCTCGTGGTAAGGGTGTGGCCCCAAGTGATCCTGTGATTTAAGAGGTTGATAGTGACAGCAGAAGCATGGATACTGGTTCCGAGCTGCGTCATGCTACCCTTTCCCAACGGATGAAACTTAGGTCCAGAAATAGTGCTCCTTCGGCGGAGTCAACCGAGGACGATAGCGAAGAGATGGCTGCCGAAACGGAGCGTCTCATAAAGAGAGTTCGCAAAGAGAAATCTGACCCACCAGTTTCTTCCGGGGAGAAAATCAATGGGGTTCCTTCCAAGGAGGTTAACGCCTCGCACGTTACGGGTTCCTCGCCAGTGACGGAAGTTACCAAGGTGCCCTCTGCCCTTCCTCCCAAGGTTAACGAGGCTTCGGCAGCGGTGGGCTTTTCCTTGGTGTCTGGCGGTCTTGGCTCCCTTATTCGCTCCTTTATCCCAGATGTGAGTTTACCAACTCCGAATCCCCTTGCTCCTTCCCCGCGGAAGCCTCATCCCTTATTTCTTTCTTCGATTTCGGGCATTGGTGATTTTGTAAAAAATTGCTCTCCTCCTTACATCGCCAATCTCTCCCCTCAAGGTCCCCAAGGCCCTATCGCTTATCAGCTGGACTTGTCTTCCCTTGGCACCGACGGTCTCCGTGCTTTAGGGGTATCGGACCCGTTATCGCGAGAGGAACCAGTGGGCCCAATAGTGGGGCAAATGTTTACTTCTTCGAAGGACAAAGAAGAGTTCTTGCTGGCCTGCTTCCGCGAGTTAAACTACCTTTTCGAGGATCATCGTGACAAGGTTCCACCTTCTCTTGATTTAAAGGGAGAATTAGATGCTGCTTTAGGGAAGGTAACGGAGCTGTCGCAGCTTCAAGAGCGGACCCAGGCGGAGTTGGACGACTGTCGCGCTGAGCTTGCTTGAGAAAGATCAAAAGGGAAAGCTAAGATAGACCTTCTGGAGGCGGAATTGGTGGTAGCTGACAGAAAGAATATCTTCCTTCGCGAAGAGATAGCATCTCGTGATGCGGATTTGGCCAAAGTGCCTTCAAAGGTATCCTGGTGGAAGAACAAGACCATGGATATTTGTATTGCTGAATTTATGAGTCTCTATCGCCAGGGAACTGTTGACTCGTCAGTGCTGACCGATTACGCTTCCAAGAGACTGAAGGATTTTGGCGAAGGTGAGAGAGATCTTCCTTCTTCTGGAGAGTAGCGGAGGAAGGGTGATCACAATGCCAGCGAGGGCCCATGATTAATCGGGGTCGCTCCCTTTAGAAGATTTTCCGCTTATTTGCTTCTTTGTCTTGTAATAACGCCTTGCTGTGTGACAATACTTGTATTTGATTGCTATTTGATTTTTATTTTGCCTTTCCGCTCTGCCCCAACGATATTCTTTTAATCAACGCCATCTTACGTTATCTTCTTTCATATGATATCGCTATTGTTTTTCCCCAAAGATAGTACCTTCTTTTCAGAGCATTTAATGCTGGCTATCCTTTCCTTAGAAAAGTCGTGATTGTACAGGCACACGTGTCTATTTCTTCCAGTGCCACGGGCTAGCGTGCTTGAGAACTTTGCCTAAATCGAGGCGTTGTAGCGCTTTTCTAGGATTGCACTCATTACTTGAGTCTGTCCTTTATGCCGCTTCTACGCAACGATTGCGACATTCTTCGTTTCGTTTGATCATTAGGGTTATAAAACCCAATATTTATTCTTTTCACTTTTCTTTTATCATCCCGCTTTCTCATATTTTCTTTTAGCCGTCTCATTTTCTCCCTACTATTCAGGGCCCTTTGAAGTGCTTTTCTCTGAAGGTATTTCCTTTCTCTTCCATCATCTTCTTCATCTTTTAATTCTTTATTCTGCCATGGCTAAGACTCGCCGTACTGAGTCGAAATCTGCCGATGAGAAAAGGATGGATATTACGTCTAGTGTTATCACATCTGAGGTCGCTCTCCGCGAGCATTTGGCCGCCCATAATGCTGATATTCCTGATGATTAAAAAACCACTGTTGCCCCGGAGTCACTACGTCTGAACAGCGTTCTGACGGGCAATCGTAGGGTCATGTATGCACAAATATTCCGTTATGGCTTTCGGCTTCCCATTGACTCTTTTGTCAAAGAATTGCTCGTTGCCGGCGATTTGACTCCGACCCAACTATCCCCAAATGCCTATTGTTGTGTTTATGCTTTCCTGGAACTTTGCAAATACAAAGGGATTACTTCCCCTTCCCTTCTACTGCTTAAATCTCTTTTTAAACTGATGAAATGCCGAGGGGTGATAACGATATTGCCCCGTTTTGACGATGACTCTCTGAAGTCTTTTACTTGGAAACTCCTCCATATCGAGTCTTCCGTTGATGGCTGGAAAAAGGAGTTTTTTGTGATAGATCTTCCTGGAGATCTTGGTTCCTGGTGGCGATCTGGTTTTAATCAAAACGTGGATGACAACGTCTGGAGCCGACCAGGGACCCTTCCAAAACATGAGCAAGACTGGTTAAACACATTGCTCAAACTGGAAATCAGCGTTCACATTCGCCAAGTGGCCTGTAGAATGGACATTCGATTTTGTGCTTTCGCAGCGACGGATCCCAATTATAGACCTGAGAGCGTAAGGAGACGCTTGAAAAAGGCTTAAGAGCGAGAAGAAAAGGAAAGAGCTACTTCCACGGAAGCGACTGACAATCCTGCCAATCTTCCGGCTACTTCCGCTACTCTTATTCAGGTTTCCTCTTCTTCGATCGGTGGGAGGGGTTCTGACATTCCTTCAGGCGTTCCCCTTGTGACCATCGCTGCTCCTCCTGCCCAACCTCCTTCTTCTTCCAAGGCTCCTAAGGCTATTGCCAAAGGAAAAAAGAAGAGAAAAATGAGAAGTGTTGCTGCTCTTACACCTTCTCCAGACGCAGCAGGCTCTTCAAAAACGCCTCTTCCCCATACTGATACAGTAAGGGTGCCTTTTAGCCCTGATATGCTATATTTTGATATCTGTCATTTTTTGATTTTTCTTATCTATGTTTCATGTTGCGTTCTTGGCAGGACGCTACCGTTGTTGCTACCTCCATTGCTCCCTCAGGCGATATGGATTTGGGTTATGCGTTGACTGGTTCAAAGAAGAGACAGCGGCCGGAAGAGGAGGGTAGAAATCCATCTTCCTCTACCATTGGGATGGGGAGCAGACCTGCGGACGGGTTTGATTCTATGGCTGTTCCCCAGGGAGGAAATCAGCCAGAATTTTTAGAGAACTTGGGCACAGGCGAAACCTTCGGGGTTTCGCCCAATTCTTTCGGCGGTCCCGTTCACGCATATTCCTTCAATCCAGGGTATCAAGAGGTCTTGCAGGATCTTTCAGGCTATCAGCCTCATGGCACTTATCTTGCTCCAGGGGGTTCATCCACCCAGGTTCACCCTCCTTCGCCTTTGGCGTTTGCTCCTTCGAGCGTTCCTCTGCGGGATCGTTATGGCGAAGGAGGTACCACCTTCAACTTTGTGGCGGACCTTAGTCCGATAGATGGGGCTAACTCTGTAACCCACTAGGTTGGACTATATGATTTCCGCAATACCGGCTTGGCGGCGTTGGGGGGTGATGGCTCAGATGAAGTTTCAGCTTTATTGGCTTCCCAGGTTTTGGCGTCTGCGGCAGAACGTGACGCTTTTCTTTCTAAAGGCGTGTTTGATAGGGAGAACTCCTTGCGCACCAACCTTTTCACTAATTTGATGAAATTTCATTACTGGGCAGAGGAGGCGCGACGTCAGGGCGCCTCTCTTTCCTCTGCTTTGACAGACTTAGAACGAGAGCGGAATGAGAAGAGAAAATTGCTGGAGGAGCGCACAAACTTATTACTGGCTCATCAGAAGCAGAAAGAAGATCAGTCTGCTGCCTTGGCAGCGGAGAGGGCCAAAGTTACTGCCTTGGAGAATGAGAAGTCATCCCTGGCCAAGGAGAAAGCTGCCCTGAAGGAAGAGTCGGCTGATAAGAGCCTTTGACATGTCGAGCAGACTGCCTCTATTTTGGTCGCTTGCTTTGAGGAAGCCCATGGGGTCGACGCCTACAAACCCGATGAGGTTACTGCCACTTTCAAACGAAAATCTAGCCACCTTAATGAGGAGGGCTTTCGTCAAGCTAAGGCGGCATGCTGGAAACGGAGGCACCTCGAAGGTTGACATACTTCGAGGCTTTATAGCTCTTTCCTTAGTGATCAAGCGTCACTGAATTTTTGTTTATTATTTTGACCACCGAAGTTTGCACTTTGTAGCCCCCCTTAAACGTTTCGATATATTCAAGTCACTTTTACTACTGACTTTCCTTTATTTAGTTGCCTCCTCGCAAACCCCTTGGGCGTTATCTTCGCCATGTTTTCTTAATGCGCTTACTTATCCGAACGGATCCTTAGTGCTCCCACCAAATTACAGAATTTGGTATTGAGTTAGCTTTCCTGGTAAGACTAGCGATAGATCAGCTTACTAGATCCTCGCTCCATCTGCTGCCCGAAAAGTATTCTGCGCATTCTCAACTGTAAATCATCAGTAACAAAAACACGTTACGAGGGATAGTAATTACCCGTAGGAGCCTTTTCGCTGCCATCATAGGGCGTTACCCTGGAACCCGCGGGAATCATTTTCGCTATCAACTCTACGCTTCACCAGGGATTACTCATCTGGCTACTAGCCGGGATTTCACGATTCTCCGCGTTTCCCTAATTTCACGATCGGCCCTTAAAGTGCCTCGTCTTAGTGAGCTGTCGGATCGGGACGGCTATCACAAGGCTAGGGAATTTTCACTTTTAGGCGTTGCCCTCGCGTCTAGAACCGTGTCCCTACTTAATGGCTTAGCCATAATAGCCCAGCCGTTAAGATAGGATTCTTGTTTCTAGAATGGAGTTTTTATTTCTTTGGGACGTGCCTCATCTTGTTGGGCCGTCTCCACGAGAACGGTCAATACAAGAAAAGGACTTTTCACTCCCAGAGATACCGGGTGGTGCCCTCACTTAATGAGCCATTTGATCAAGATCGGTCATCACAAGGATAGGACTTTTCACCCCGGGGGCGTCCAGGATCTTTCAATCCGACGCTAATTCAAGGTATGGTGGGTAGTGCCCTCACTTAATGGGCCATCTGATCAAGACCGACCATCACAAGGATAGGACTTTTCACTTCCCCAAAATACCCCCTTTTCTATCTGCACAAAGACAACCACAAACTTCCACGAAAGCTCTCTCATCGAGCGTTAGTCATGGTTAGGGTTGACATAAATCAAAGGTGCAGATAAAATCAAATTCTAGAGTAATATAACTGCAAGCGAGCGATATTCCAAGAGTTGGATAAGGGTGTACCATCGAGAGTCTCCAGATGATAGGCTCCTTTCCCGACAACGTGGGTGACGCGATATGGTCCATCCCAGTTTGGACTGAGTTTTCCCATGCGTTGCCCTGCCATTCGCTTGTCTCTGAGCACCAGGTCACCGGGTTTCAGCAACCGTTCTTTGACGCGCCTGTTATGATAATGGGCCATCTTTCTTTTGTAATGCTGCGTTTTCAGAAGGATTTCCTCTCGGACTTCTGGTAACCTGTCCAGGTTAGCTCTTAACCTTTCTTCATTCAGTTCCTCCCGAAAATGAGCTACCCGTAGGCTTATGGACCCAATTTCCACCGGTGTAACGGCTTCGGTCCCGAACGCCAACACGAAAGGTGTTTCTCCGGTGGTAGTCTTAATAGTCATGCGATATGCCCACATCACGTACGGTAGCTCATCAGCCCATTTCTTTTTAGACCCTTCCAGGTTTTTCTTGATGCCGCTAAGGATGCTCCGATTGGTTACTTCCGCCTGTCCATTAGTTTGCGGATGAGCCACGGAGGAAAATCGTTGCTCGATTCCAAATTCTGAGCACTGGTCTTTAAAGAACTGGCTGGTGAACTGCGTTCCATTATCGCTAACAAGGAAACGAGGTACGCCAAACCTCATGATAACTTGATGTTTGAAAAAACGCCAAGTTTTTTCTGCCGTGATTGTGGCAACCGCTTCAGCTTCCGCCCACTTAGTGAAATAGTCTACCGCCACTATCACAAATTTCAGTTGAGACCTTGCCTTTGGGAATGGGCCTAGGATATCGATCCCCCATTTAGCAAAAGGACAAGGGGCGATAATTTCAGATATTTCAGTGGCAGGCCGCCGAGGAATCTTGGCAAACTCCTGGCACTTAGGGCAGGTTTGCACATAATTGTGGCAATCTCTTCGGATGGTTGGCCAGTAGAATCCGGATCGAAAGACCTGTGCTACCAGGGTACCGCCTGACACATGCATACCACATACCCCTTCATGGATTTCGCGCAAGGTGTGAAGGCCTTCTTGCTCAGTTATGCATTTGGCGGCAGGGTGAGAAAAACACCTTCGGATTAGATCCCCGTCATAGTATGTACAACGAGCTGCCTGTCTCAGTACCTTCTTCTTTTCAGCGGTATCCTGAGGAAGTTCCTCGTGTTTTAAGTATTTGATTACGGGAATTTGCCAGTCGCTTTCCCGTTCCTCCACGCATAAAGATGCTTGCTCTTCTATGAAGGATGGTACCGATAACTCTCGATAGTATACACCTTTGGGTATGGACGCTTCTAGATTCGCAACCATTTTAGCTAGATTGTCGGCTTCAGCGTTTTCCTCCCTGGGGATATGCTCGAAGCTGACCTGCATGCCTTCCTTCTTTATTTCCAACAATTCTCGCTTTACTCTGGCGAGATATTGAATCATAATGGGTTCTCGGGCCTGAGAATGCCCCAAGACCTGGTCAATTATTAACTTGGAATCACCACAGATTTTTAGACGCAGGTCTCCTGTTCTTCCAGTATCGTGCCTCCCTTTAGAGGAAAGTCCTTTCCCTATTCTGAGCCCGGCTAGCAACGCCTCATATTCTGCCGCGTTATTAGATAACGACTGTAGGATTCGAATGGCGTATCGTATTTGCATATCGTGCGGTCCATTTATAAAAATTCCAGCTCCGGCTAGCTCTTGGTTTTTAGCCCCATCCACATGGACGATCTAGAGGTCCGTGTAGGTTTCCGGGAATGGGAGATCCATGTCGCCCCATTCCGCTTCAGGTACACCATCCAAAGGATCCTCTGTAAAAGTGCATTCCGCTATGAAATCAGCCAGGGTCTGAGCTTTTACAGACGGTCGAGACTGATATCTCAATCCATATTGCTCTAGTTCAAGTGCCCAAATCAACATTCTTCCGGAAGATTCAGGCTTTCGAAATATTCTTTTTAGAGGCTGGTCCGTGAGCACAATGACGGAATAGGACTGAAAATATCGATCCATTTTGCGGGTAGCTTGTACAAGAGCGAACGCTATCTTTTCAATTCGGGCGTATCGCAACTCCGCATCCTTCAGGACGTGGCTCACAAAATAGACCGGGCGATGAGAGTGGTTATCGTCGCGAACGAGGACGACACTGACCACTTCATCCGCAGCGCCAAGATACAAATACAAAGTATCGCCTACTTCAGGTCTCGTCAATAGTAAGTCAGACGATAGGTAATCTTTTAGGCCGATAAAAGCTTCCTCACATTCCGGGGTCCACCCGAACGAGGCTTTCTTGCGTATGACTTTGAAAAAAGGGAGACACTTTTCTCCTTGCTTGGAAATGAATCGCCCAAGGGCAATGACCCGCCCTGTTAGCCTTTGCACCTCCTTGATGGTTCTTGGCGATATCATGTCCTGTATGGCCTTAACCTTTGAGGGATTAGGCAGGATGCCTTTTCGGCTGACCACGTAGCCCAAGAATTTTCCTGTCTGAAATGCAAACATGCATTTTCGGGGATTTAGCTTCATGTGATACTTTTTCATCACGTCAAAGACTTCTTTTAAGTCTCGTAGGTGATCTTGAAAGCTCGCGCTCTTCACCAAAATATCATCAACGTATGTTTCCACATTCCTCCCTATTTGTTCTTCGAAAATCTTATTGGCCATACGTTGGAACGTAGCCCCGGCGTTCTTCAGCCCGAACAGCATCGCCGTATAACAATAGGTGGCCTTTGGAGTGAGAAACGCAGTCTTTTCTTCATCTTCCCGGGCCATGGGAATCTGATGATATCCCGAGTTGGCGTCCAATGAGCTTAGATAAGCGTATCCTGCAGTCTGATCAACTAACTGATCTATGCGAGGAAGTGGGTAACAATCCTTAGGGCAGGCATCATTTAAATCTGTGAAGTCGATGCACATGCGCCAATCCCCATTGGGCTTAGGAACAAGGACAGGGTTCGCTAGCCAGGTGGGATATTGAACTTCGCGGATAAACCCTGCGTCAAGGAGCTTTGCTACTTCCTTATCTACAGCTAACGCCTTTTCATTAGAGAACGCGCGTTGCTTTTGCTGTACCGGCCTAGCATCTGGGTCCACATTGAGACGATGTTCGGCTATTTCCCGCGATATACCTGGCATATCGGAGGGTTTCCACGCGAAATCTCCTTGACATTTGTTCAACAGCCGGGCCAACTGAAGGTTTTCCGCTGGGCTGAGTTTTTCACTGATTAGGAAACTTGCTTCCTCTATACCAATTGCCGGAAAGGGTACCATTTTGTCTAGGGGTTGAGCACGCTTCTCATCACTCTACTCATAGGGATCCGCTGCTATACATACGTATCTATCGCAGCTTCTTTGAGTCATGAGCGAGTAGGATTTTGCCGCCATCTTTTGATCGCCTTTTACCGATACTACCCCATCCCAGGAGGGGTATTTCATCTTTAAATGCTTCTGAGATATCACCGCTCCAATGCGGTTGAGGAAAGGTCGCCCGAGCACGACATTGTAAGGCAGATTCAGATCCACGACAAGGAACAACAGGTTCTCTGATTGCTTGTAGGTGTCTTCTCGGAAATATATGGGCAAAGTAATTACCCCCGTGACAGGGATTGGAACCCCATCAACGCCGACTATAGGCCGTTTGCTCGGTGTTAATTCATTGTCAGGCCGTTTCATGAGATTGTAAGCTTCCAGCGAAAAGAGGTTCACCGCACTCCCATTATCGATAAGAGTTCTTCTGATTCCATGACTGGCGATGACGGGTGTAACCACCAATGCATCATTGTGTGGATAGACGACGCCTTTCTCGTCCTCTTCGGAAAAGGATAATACCATTCGATCCAATATGCCTATCGCATCTCCTTTTTTCGTAATGCCATCACGTGTGCGTTTGTCTCTTTTCGCAGCTACCAATTGCTCTGATTCGTCCATATAAGGGGTTCCTCCCGCAATAATGTTAATCATAGGAATATACTCGTCATCAACTGCGAGAGTTTCCCTATCTTTGCCTCTGGGAGCATCATCTTTTTGCGGAACGCGTGGAGGAACTAGTGGTTCGTCTACCATCCTTTTCATAAGATTATTTCTGGCATCTTCTCTTATTTGGGTAGCAAATTCCCCCAAATATCCTTCTTCTACCAAGCGTTCTATCGCCGATCTTAACTCTCTGCACGCTTCTGTGGAATGGCCCCTGGCTTTGTGGAATTTACAATAAGCATTTTCCCTCCTTCCTAGAAGCACTCCTGGTTTCGTAGGCGCGGGGTAACGGATAGGAAGATTTCGCTGTTCCGCTATCGCTAAAATCTCTACCCTTGGCACGTTAAGAGAAGGGAAATCTGGGTCATATGTGCGATTTTTATAAGAATCCCTATGACGTCGAGAGGGGGAACCACCGGTTTTTCCCTTCGAAAAATGACCCTTCTGTTTGTTGGAGGCCTTGGGGATATGGTCCTTCCTCCTGGCATAATCGTCGAGAAAATGGTCGTCAGGTTGTAGCTTCGCGGGAGCAGTAGTAATTTGAGATGTCCCATGCGACGCGTTATACGTCTTATCTCTATTTTCTTCCTCTTCCATTTTTGCGTAATTGTGGGCTTTAAGCCTCAACGCATCTAAAGTCACTGGAGGATCCACCATGAGCGCGTCTTTCAGCTTTCCATAGCGGCAGTTCCTTTTCAGAGCTTCTATAGCGAAATCAATGGTAACGCCCGGCGTTAAGGACATTTCCAAATCGAAGCGACTAAGAAACTCCTTCAAAGTTTCTTGAGGCCTTCGTTGTATGTCAAATAACGCGGCGACAGATTTCCTGATTGGAATTGCCGTGCTAAATTTGCTCCGGAATTTAGATTCTAATTGCGAGAAATTATTAATGGATCCACCAGAGAGACCCTCAAACCAAAGATGATCCACTCCCGATAATGTCATAACAAATATTTGACATAACGCCGCATCACTGTGGGTCCGAAACTGAACAAAATCCTTCACTTTATTAATGTGCGAGATGGGATCCTTGGTGCCATCATAAACATCAGTGGGAAGCTTCACGCGCCGGCTGACCCTGTGATGCCTTATACGACGGCTAAATGGGTGGCCCGATGTATCATCAAGAATTTCACGCGCCTGACGCGGAGGAGACGTTTCGTCCTGACGCCCCCTATGTCGTGGTTCTGGCGTAGGATGTCGTCTAGGAGATCGACTGTGGCTCCTGTGCGAACGACTTCGATACCTTCGACTACTGGATCTTTCACTGTACTCGGGAGACAGAATCCTGTTGGCTCCTTCCCTCCGTCCGTCCCACCGGTTCCTAACCCCCACAAGCTGCCTGTCTCCTTGTAGGAGGAGACCTTGCGGCATTTGCGGTACGTAAGCCTCTACTCTTCCTTGAGTAAACTGCTCAGCACTAATCGGTGGATTTCCCGCGGATAAAGGCATCTGGAGGTTTTCTGGAAACAACGGTGATATAGGTCGATCAGCGACAATAGATGGTGTAAACATGACGCGAGGAGGGAGACTAGATCCAGAAGCACTAGGCGTGGCTCTTGCAGCTATTTCCGTCAGATATTCCAGCCGAGAACGAAGGGCCGCTATTTTCATTGCAAAAGGATGTTCATGATTAAGCATAGATCCCCCAGAGAGAGGAGTGGAGAAATCAGACCCCGCTATCTGAGATGAGAAGATGTCCGTCTGCGAGGAGGCCGGTCCCCCAGCAATTCCAACCGAGAGGTCCAGAGATCCCGAAATAATTGGTTGTGTAGTCATAGAGAGATCGGCAGTAGCAAAAGGGAATAAACGTCTGCGGATTGAGAAAGGGATATTAGAGGATGACGACCAGATGGACTCTGATCCCGTGATCATGACCGTTCCAATCTTCCGACTAGATGGAGCTTGGCTATTAAGGACGCTCACTTAATATACCAAGGCTCTTAATGAAAGCACCATTTGATAAGATTCTACGTTGATCTTGTTAGATTCGGAGTCGTGTCTGATGGGAACGGTGGCTGTCGGCGTTGAATGTACCTGCAAAGCGCCGGAGGGGGGGCTCCGGCGTAGACACTCCGATGCTTAAGTCAGTTCGGGTTTCAAAAATAGCAGAGGTTCGTCTTAATGATCTCGATCTTACCTTCAGATCTGAAAAGAAGGGGTATTTATAGGCCTGTTTGGCGATACCTGGCGATAACAATCCAGGCGATGTCCGATGGTGACATCACAGGCGATAGCGACAGATGACGTCATAGCGATATCATACGGGCTGCCGAGAGCGATAAGCTCGTGGGTCCCTAGGATGGGATAATGCCGTGCGTATACAGTCGCGTGAGTCCCCCCCCCCCCCCCCCCCCGCTGATGTCGACCATCCTAGGAATTGTTCTCTGATTCTCTGGCGATATGGAGATAACTTACGGATCTTATGGGAAATCGTCCTGGTGGGAGCTGCAAGCATGGTAGCACCGTCAGGGCTGTCTTGATTGTTATCAGAGTATAAATACAAACCCAGCCCAGTAGTCCAGCAGCAGCACCCCAAGCCTGCTCACCCACCCCAAGCCCAGCAAGCAGCAGCAGCCTCCTTTCCAGCCTAACCCATCAACACACGCAGCAAGCAGCCCACTCTCCTGCCCCAAGCGACGTCGTCCAGCCCTGCACTAGCCCACTCCAGTGCCCAGCAACACAACGACATCGTTGCAAGTCCTAGCCTTTGCGTCCGTACGACGCAGCCCACCAACGCCCCACTCGCCCACACCTTGCGCATGGCCAGCCCGCACAACCTCCTCACGTCCAGCTGACAGCATCACAAGTGGCCAGCGCCATTCCTTGACCCTCAATTCAAGCCTTGGAATTTCAAGCTATAAATAGATGCCTTCGTTCTCATTTAATACTCATTTTTTGATCATTGATAAACACTCAATCTTGAAGCCAATTTTAGCTTAATTAATTCTTGTAATTTCTTGCTTTCTTTCCCTAAATTTCTTGTAAATTTTCAGCTTCAAACTAGCATTTCCATTGCAAGTTTGAGATCGATTATTTTTCGAGTATATTCAATATAGAAAGGTTGCTCGTTCTAGTTAACGAGAGGGTTTTCTTGAATTTACTTGCTCATTTAATTTTCCATCTTTCACTTCTAAAATTCTCGATTCAAGAACCATTAATCTTGAATCAAAATTCCATAAATATTTCCTTAAAATTCCTACATCATTCCATTACAATTTCCCTTTGTGCCTATGTCCTAAAGTCATTCCAAAAATATTTAGTTTCGGAAATTCATCAACAAAAGCGCCATAATCCTTCACCATCCGAGCCATCCCCAATCGAGACTAGTTCCTTGCAAATTCAACATCGAAGGATCCTAACACGTGGTAGCGGAGCTCGGCTGTCTCGAAGGTTGGTAAACATTCAAAATTGCTCTAATCAATTCCTTTTCAATTTTCCAAAATTCATTATCCATTGTATAAATTTTACCACTAACACAAATTTTATTTCTTTGCTATTTATTTGCGATCTGAGCGTCCCTTCACTTGTGATAAAAAAAAGAAGATAAAAATGATAATTTTTTTTTTCAAAGATCGACACAAGTCAAAAGCAAGGGGCAAGATCGCTAGGTAAGCTTTTCGATACTTGACATGGACTTAAATTGGACGAGTCAAGCTTTTCTTTCAGCTTCCTAAACATCAATCCTTTTGCACCATTCTTCATTCGAGTCTTTGTAAGTTTTCATTATTGATTCCACATCTTCTTTACTCTAAATTAAGGTAAGTGCATAACTTCACTTTGTTCATGTTGTTTACCTTAATTTTCCATGCCTTTCTTTGTGTGCCGAGTTTTCATTGTGTGTCACCAAAGTGCTCATCATTCTTTGAGTCTTTAAACTAAAATTAGCATTAACTTTGTTTTTGTGTGATTTTGGTGAGAACAATAGAGGGAAGAGTGTAAACACGTGAGGGAGGGTACTAACAAA
Source organism: Viola odorata (assembly GCA_963691705.1). NCBI lineage: Eukaryota > Viridiplantae > Streptophyta > Magnoliopsida > Malpighiales > Violaceae > Viola > Viola odorata. The sequence continues at coordinate 15,183,260 of OY829540.1, read as the reverse complement.
CACCTTTTAGTTCTCCTTTGTGTTTATTTTCTTTGTGCAGGTACACATCATGTCCAATGGAGTGTGATCATCTAGGGCTCTCTCGGTCATCCTATGGGTATGAGTCTTATGCGGATAGTGTAGAGGACTCTTATGGGCGTTATGAGCAGTTAGACTACATTGATGGGTCATCACGGCATTGGAACCATAGCCATGACTACTACACCAAGGTTGCACATTCCCCACGTCGTGGCACCTCTATCTATATCTCGAACCATAGCCCCCCTTATCGTTCCTATACCTCGTCGGCCTCTAGTGCACCTCCCCGCCGTGCCCCGTCTTATCATATGACGCCATCCTCCACCCATGTCCAGAGTTCCACTAAAAGTCCCTTTGTTCCGCCAGCTACTAGTGCACCTTCGCGCCACTCCCCATCTTACCACTCGACGCCATCTTCCCACCGTGACCGCCGGCCCCCTCCGGGCTCCTATGTGCATGAGACTTCTTCCCCTCGAGCCCGAGTACCACATCATGTGTCCATGGGCTCGTATGATCACTTGGAGAACCCTTCGGATATCTTGGCCAAGTTGCGTCGCAGATTGGAGGTAATCGACTCCTCGTTCTAACGAGTTGACACACTAATAGCACGTTTCATACTCTCGGTTTTACCCTCCTTTCTAGCCCTTTCGGGGGCTCGATGTTGCTATTTGACCCTCATTTCAATCTTATTTGCAGATTAGCATCAAAGCAAGGAAAAGACCGAAAAGAAGCGATTTTAGAGAATTTATGAGGAATTCCATTTTCCAGGCCTAGAAGAAAGAATGTCGTCAAGACCTCGACGTGAACCAGACCAGTGCGCTGTCTCAAGGCCTCGACAGTTCTGAACCTTCTTCCAAAGAAAGCATCTTCTGAGATCCGCACGGAATCCCAGGCGCTTCCAGAAGACATCAGGCATGTCAGGAATCCCAGAATATTCCTTTTGCAAGGACGTGTGCTGTCATGTCCTCATTGCCCTTAGCTGTTTTGTCTCCTATCTAGTATTAGGCTATATAAGCATAGTTTTAGGGTTTTTGTAAGGACGGCTGTTCCAAGGATATTTTCTTACATTAGTTTCAGCATTTATTTTCTGGGGATCATCTCCTCTTCTCGATCAAGAACAACCTTTGTCAACAACTCTCCTCTTCGATTATTAATTAATCTACCGGTTTCTTCTACTCTCTTTTTACTTTCTTTATTTTATCATTACATGATTTTATCTACCTAGTGTTTATGTTATAGTATGAGTAGCTAAATACCCCTTTCTTGGTGAAGGGTGTTTCAAGGGTTGTAGAGTTCGGCTAAGAGGTCTAATGCATGCTTAATATATTCTCTTGTGACACATAACTGTTTACCGATTTAATTCCATGCTTGTCTAGAAATGTTAAGAGCTTGATCATCTGTTAGTATTTCTGCATGAGTAACGTCATATTCCAGGGTTATACCTGACGCGAAGCCCTGGAGTTTGAGCAGACACCTAGGGGAGGTAGCGCGAGAGGCCTCACCTAGGGGTAAACAGTAATCTAGGGTATGTGATACGGGTTTGACAAGCCGAGCTGTCGCGCCCTAGATCTGTCTTACCTCTCCTTCATGGGCGTTCTGAATTTAGCCTCCCTACTTCGAGCCCGTGACAGGCCGAACGGTCAAGGCTGCCTTTTGATGACAAGAGAGGTAGCTGGGAGGATGGCTGAACGTCAAGGTCACCTCATATGTGGAAACGGGGGGTGACTTTTATCTAAGAAGGTAAGCAGGGGATGCGGTGTGGAAACGCGGTCCCTATAGCAGATCTGCACATGAGTCTGGAATACCTCTGCACCGATGACTAGCCGACCTCGAAAACAACCCAAGGGAACACCTTTCGCTAAGATCTCGTCCTATTTGATTAATATCTTTTTCATTACTTTTCCTGCATTCGATCTGTCTATATCTCTTGCCCTGGATTACGATTTACTTTCGTGCCCTAGATAAGTACTTTACAATTCTATTTTGTTAGCTCCCATACTCTGCGTTGATTAATTCATTAATCAACATAAACCCCCCCTAGTGTTCCTTCGGTTCGATCTGTTGCATATTGCCTTGTCATACATCTTCATTAGCAAATTATCCATTCAATCTCTGTGGTTCGACCCTGTCTTGCTCTGTACACATTAATTTGTGCATCTAGGCATCAGGAAAGTATTAGTATATTTGAGTGACGATCAAATTTTGGCGCCGTTGCCGGGGATTGAACGGTACTAATTTTATTTTTGTTTTTCTTGTATGACCAGGAGATCTGCCCCCGATCTACTAACTCTAGACCTCGAGTTGACCAGAACAGAAAGAGGACTTCGTAGGCAAAACCAAGGAACATCTGCTCATCGTAGAGTGATCCCTCATCCTACCCTCGACGGATCCCCTTCTAATCTGGCTGACCAGGAACACCAACTTTTCATAGACCTGACCTTCCTCCATTGTAACCCCGAAAATCCCATACCAGACCTTTGTAATTTCCCAGCAATGTAAGACCTAGCCAACAATGAAAACCATAACAACCGTGAGAACCGCGAAGATCAACCACCACCACCCCCAGAACAACAAACCATAGATAATTTCCATGCAACCCCCGATATGGCAAGTAGCTGTATTGACTGGCCCAACGTCCCTCATGACTGGACTCTGAAGTCAGCCGTACTTCATCATCTACCTACTTTTCGGGGGGTAGCCAAAGAAAATGCTCTTTGCCATCAGCAACAGCTCCACTCCATTTGCGAGGCCATGAAACCCGCCAATGTCAGTATTGAGCAAGCCAAGCTTCGCGCATTCCAGTGGTCTCTCAAAGATGATGCCCTCGATTGGTATTATGACCTTCCTGCAAGATCCATTCATTCTTGGGCAGACTTGTCAAAAATCTTCACTGAAAAGTATTATCCAACCTCTATCTCCAACACCACGCGCAAGCAACTAGTCTCTATAGTTCAAAAGAAAGAAGAGACTCTAGACTAGTACTATGAGAGGTTCCAGAAGATGCAGTCTAGCTGCCCAGCCCATAACCTCACCGAGCACGCCCTGGTTCAGTATTTTTGTGAAGGCCTCAAGGCTCATGATAAGGCGTTGCTCAACGCAGCAGCCGGAGGATCTCTAACTGCTTTGACACCAACAGCCGCTCGAGCAACAATCGAGCTCATGGCCAAGAACGTATCTGATGACTTTGCAAACAATCCAGGCCAGGATGTCCAAGTAGCAGCCCTTTAGAACCAGATATCATCCCTTACAGGAATGTTCCAGAATTTCATGACAGGACAACCCGTGCCTGTTAAGGCATGCCAGATATGTAATTTCGTGGATCACCCCACTGATGTGTGTGCCCATATTCTGGAGGAAATACAAGTGAATGCTGCTGGCCAATTTATTCCAGTCTCTTATGCCCAGACTTACAATCAAGGCTGGAAACAACCAAATCCAGGATGGGTCCCTAACACTCAGCTTTCGGGACCTAGCCATCAACCACACCAGAACCCCTATGGAAATCCCCCTCCTAACATGCCAAATTTCAGACCCCGACCCACATTCCATCAGAATCAGTATCAATGCCAACCTCCTCAGGATCAGACCTTTGTCCATCCTCCATACCAGACTTTTGTCCAGCCCCCGACTGCTGAAATGCCTAAGAACCCCGAGCAACAGAAAGAAATAGATGAACTTAAGAAGCAAATGAGTGCATTGACTGCCAGATTGCAAGAGTTAACAAATCATGGCAGACTACCACCCCAGACGGAAGCGAATCCAAAGCACAATGTCTGCACGGTAACTTTGCGTAGTGGAACGACCTTGAACCCATCTGAGCTTCGAGCCCAAGATGTTGAAAATTCTCCAGAGGCCGAAATCCGGCCTAAACCTAGAACAAAGCTCCCCAAAGTCCCTAGATTCGTGGAAGTCAAAGAAGACAGAATCTGCTACCCCAGAGGTTCACCACGGAATGACCCCAACCCACCAGAATTTACACAAGAGTACATTCATAAGATTCTCGAGCCCCCGTTCCCTCACAGATTAGGCCAAGAAAGATAAGGAGGATCGCGTTATCTTTGTAATGTTCAGTAAAGTGGTTGTGAACATCCCTCTTCTCCAGGCCGTGAAGAATGTCCCTCGCTATGCTAAATTCTTGAAGCAATTATGCACGAACAAGAACAAGTTCGTTGAAGTTAACAAGATCAGCGTAGGGGCCAACGCTTCTGCACATATCCAGCACCGAATCCCTCCAAAATGCAAAGACCAAGACATGTTCATAATCCCTTGTCGAATCGGCACAGTCGATATTGGCAAGGCCATGTGTGACCTAGGAGCAGGAATTAATGTCATGCCCTTGATAATCTACAACAGTCTAGGCCTCGAACCTCTCGTGCCTATAGACCTCGCCATCCAGCTTACTGACCGGTCTATTATTTACCCCGAGGGTATAATCAAAGATGTCTTAGTCCAAGTGGGAGAGTTCTTGTTCCCTGCTGATTTTTATGTGATTGCAATGGAGAACGAAGACTCCACAAAATCTACAGATGTTCTTCTAGGTCGCCCATTTCTGGCCACAACCCGCGCAAAGATTGATGTTCATGATGCCACCATCTCCCTCGAATTTGATGGAGAGATCATCAAATTCAATATGCTAGAAGCCATACGATACCCCTTTGAATTCTCTAGTGTGAATTATGTTGATATTGTGGACCCCATTGTGGGGGAAATTGATGACATATATTCTACTGACCCCTTGCAATTTGCTCTTGACAGGAGTCTGACACCAGCTCTTCTAGATGTCGTGACCTCGACACTCCCTATTCCACCTGAACTACACTCTGTCATAGCTGACCTAGAAGAATGCCCTGTTGCTCAGCATGAGTCTCCAAGGCAGTCTCCCGAATATCCAGGCCATTCTAAGTTATTTCCCTCTATTGATCAGGCTCCAGCTCTAGATCTGAAGCCACTGCCTACCCATTTGAAATATGCTTATCTAGGCCCCGATAACTCTCTGCCTATCATTATCTCCAACAAGCTCAAAGATCCTGAAGAGTCCAAGCTCGTTTCCTTGCTGAGGAACTTCAGATAAGCCATAGGATGGACCATTGCGGACATTAAGGGTTTGTCTCCAGCATTATGCACTCATCACATCCACCTAGAAGACGCGAGCAAAACCATTCACCAGCCCCAAAGACTGCTTAACCGGCCTATGATGGAAGTGGTGAAGAAAGAGATTCTCAAGTTGTTAGATGCGGGAGTTATCTACCCCATCTCAGATAGCCCTTGGATCAACCCTATCCAGGTCGTGCCCAAGAAAACAGGCATAACCATCACCATCGGTCAAGATGGCGAATCCATTCCCACCCGGATCCAGAATGGGTGGAGAGTATGTATTGACTACCGCCGATTGAATTCCGCTACCAGGAAGGATCATTTTCCCCTGCCCTTCATCGATCAGATGCTGGAACGCCTCGCCGGAAAAACCCACTACTGCTGTCTAGACGGTTACTTCGGATTTCATCAGATCCCAGTTGCTCCTGAAGACCAGGAAAAGACCACCTTTACCTGCCCTTTCGGGACCTTCGCGTATAGACGCATGCCCTTCGGTCTGTGTAACCCCCCTGCCACCTTCCAACGTTGTATGGTCAGCATTTTCTCTGAACTAGTTAAAGATGGAATCGAGGTCTTCATGGACGACTTCACCGTCTATGGGAATTCTTTTGAGGAATGCATGACCAATCTGAAAAGGTGCCTAGAGCGCTGCATTGAGATGAATCTTGTCCTGAATTTTGAAAAATGTCACTTTATGGTGGATCGAGCCCTAGTGCTTGGTCATGTTATCTCGGCCAAGGGAATTGAGGTTGACAAAGCCAAGATAGAAGTAATAGAATCCTTGCCCTACCCCTCCTGTGTCCGCGATGTGCGATCTTTTCTAGGCCACGCCGGTTTCTACCGAAGGTTCATTAAGGATTTTTCCAAGATTGCTCAACCCATGTGTCACTTGCTCCAGAAGGATGTGTCTTTTGATTTCAGCAAGGCCTGCAAGACCACTTTTGAACTTCTCAAGAACAAACTTATCTCGGCCCCGATTATTTGTGCCCCCGACTGGACACTACCTTTCGAGGTCATGTGTGATGCCAGTAATTAGGCCCTCGGCGCCGTTTTGGGTCAGAAGAAGGATAAAGAGACCCATGTCATCTATTATGCTTCCAAGCTACTAGACCCGTCCCAGCAGAACTACACTACCACTGAGAAAGAACTCCTGGCCGTGGTCTATGCCCTAGACAAGTTCAGGCAATATCTGCTAGGCACTCATGTCCTCGTCTACTCAGATCATTCTGCCCTTCGGTGTTTGTTGACCAAAGCCGATGCCAAACCACGGCTTATTCGTTGGATCTTGCTCCTATAAGAATTTGATATTGCTATCAAAGATAAGGCAGGGAAAGAAAACCTTGTGGCCGATCACTTGAGTAGACTTCCAGCCCAAGAAGATATTTCGCTTGAGCCAATCCAGGATACTTTTCCAGACGAGCAATTATGTCTAGCCCAAGCTGTTTATTCCCCATGGTTTTCCGATATTGCAAACTTTTGTGCTACAGGCACTTACCCTGCTGATGCCGCTCCCTCTGAATGCAATAGAATCAGAAGACAAGCAAAATACTTCATATGGGACAGTCCCTACCTATGGAAGCACTGTTCAGATCAGATCATTCGTAGATGTGTAACCATGGACCAGGTGCCCTCGATCCTTAAATTCTGCCATTCAGAAGGAGGCCATTTCGCGGCCAAGAAAACTGCCCTGAAGGTTCTGGAAGCTGGTTTGTACTGGCCCACCATTTTCAAGGATAGTTACATGTTTTGTGCTTCATGCCCCCGATGTCAGGCCACTGGAAATATTGGGGCCAGAAATCAGATGCCCTTGACAAACATTATTGCTTGCGAGATCTTCGACATCTGGGGTGTAGATTTTATGGGCCCCTTCCCCAATTCCTTTGGCAACATCTACATCCTACTGGCCGTTGATTATGTCTCCAAATGGGTCGAGGCCAAGGCTACTCGAACGGACGATTCCAAGGTGGTTGTGAATTTCCTCCGCACCAATATCTTCAACCGGTTCGGTACACCTAGAGCACTCATCAGCGATCGGGGTACCCACTTCTGCAACCGTGTTGTGACCTCTCTCTTGGCAAAATACGAAGTCCACCATAGAACGTCCACTGCTTATCACCCTTAGACTAATGGTCAAGCCGAGGTCTCGAGCCGTGAGATTAAATCCATTCTTGAGAAGACCGTTAACCAGTCCAGGAAGGATTGGAGTTTGAAACTGGGTGATGCTCTCTAGGCCTATCATACAGCTTTCAAGACCCCGATAGGAATGACCCCTTACAGACTTGTTTATGGGAAGCCGTGCCATCTCCTAGTGGAGATAGAGCACAAGGCTTTTTGGGCTATCAGAAAAGTGAACACAGATCTAGGCCTCGCTGACCAACACATGCGCTTGCAAATTCAAGAGCTAGAGGAATTGAGGGATGATGCTTATGAGAGTACCCTGCTCTATAAAGGCAAGACAAAAGCTTATCATGACCGGCACCTTCGTCCCAAAACGTTCTCAGTCGGACAACAAGTTTTGTTGTACAACTCACGCCTGCGACTTTTTGCTGGGAAGCTGAAATCCAAATGGTCAGGACCTTTCATGGTCACGACAATCTACACCCATGGGGCAGTTGAGATTCAGAACCCGGTCACGGGAATCATCTTCAAGGTCAGTGGGCAGAGACTGAAGCCCTTCTACGAAGGTTTCCAGCCCTCGGTTGTTGAGGAGGCTATGGTGGATGTCCCACCTGTCCAGACCTAGAGTACCAAAGCACATCGAGGTCCCGACGAGTAAACGGACCACGCTGGAGGCATTTGATATGCCGTCTGAATCCTTTCTCTCTCCCTTATCTTCTCTGCATCTTTTTGGATTCTCTGATTTTATTTGATTTTATTCCCAAGTTTTTTTAATTGTATATATCCCTTTCCCCTATGATTTTATTCCTTTTATTTAGCATTAACTCACCTTTATTCTCTCTTTTTGTCCATATCTTATATCAACCGACTCCCTTTTTGAAATTTAAAAGTTGCTCCCCTTTTCAGGCAGTTGAGATACACATGGGCCGTCGTGCTCCACGCCCAGGGCACCACGTGGCCTGACAAGCGCATCAAAGGCAAGCCACATCAATACAAAAGCTGCGCTATTTATTGCCAGCTGTGATTATCACTCTCTCTCCCACGCTCCCACCCAATTTTCACTCATATCACTTTCGAACCTATCACTTTCACCTCTCTCCCTCACCAAACACGCAACCCTATCCTCTCTCCACCACCATCTCCATCTCCAATACTGTCATCTCTTCCCTCACCATCAATGACACCTAAGATAAAAAAACCAGTCCGCAAGAACGCTGTTGGACCTAAGCCGGTGGACACTTCCAGCCCCGTTCCTTCTAGATCTAGATCACAATCAGCTACACCGAACTCGGCTTCATATAAAACGGTCACACCACCGTCTGTCAACCCACCTCCTATTCCCTCTCCTATGGCGGTCTCACCAACAACCGTGGAGCAGATCAGAGAGTTCACCCCGGTGGACGATGACATAGAGGTCACAGGATCTATTCCTCCCACCTCAACCACCACTAGAGGCGGCCGGGTAGTGAAACTCCCTCTCGGATCGTCCACGACCAAGTCCACGGCCAAGTCCAAGTCCCAAAAACCCTCTACATCCGCCAGGCAGCTCCCTCTTGAAGCGACCGTTGATCGCTTCCTAGCTCCTCAGCTTGCCTTAACAGTGGAGGAAGTCCTCAAGGACATCCTGATCTCCGATGAAGAAGTCGAGGTCATAGAGGAGCAAGCTGAGCCTGGTAACTGCCAAGAGAATGAAGACCTCGAAGCTGCAGAGGAGGGAACGGGGGAAAGTGGAGAGGCAAAGGGCAGCGAAGCTGACGAAGAAGATCTCGAGGCCCAGAAAGTTGCAGAGGAGGCGGAGAGAAAGCAGAGAGCAGCCGCAGCAAGGTCAGCAGCTAAGAAAGGTAAATCCAAGGTTCAGACCGAACCGGAGCAGCCAGTGAGCCAAAAGAGGAAGCTTTCATCCACTAGTGTCGGCAAGCCCTCGGGTTCCAAGAAGCCTCGGGTCCCCGAAACAGATGATGATGTCGAGGTCGAGACCCCAGCGCCTTCATCCATCCCCAGATCCAGCTCACAATAGGTGACTTCTGACCTTTCCTCACCCCATGAATGGATTGTCTTTAATGATAAACACTCACTTGATAAGTTAACTATGCTGAATTCCAAGGGCGTTAGCTCATGTGCGCGCCTGGATTTTGATTTCCTTGCCAAGATGGGTATTGAATCCAAGGTCAGGGAGTATGTGGCCAACATTGGTTGGGAGTCTTTGTTCTATTTGGAACACCCGACCTTTGTTGAGCTTTCCCTTGAGTTTTTCACTACATTCTGGGTAGATGGCATGATGGTTGCTGAAACCGTCAAATATAAATAAATACAATTCACCAAAGCTCATGTAAATAAAACAGTAGCTAGTGGTAAAAGGTTCGTCCTCAAGGATTCGGTGGCAATTAATATTCTTTATAAATGACATGAGTAACAGGTGGTAAATACCAATATTGATTGTTGTGTTGTGATTACTTAAGAAACAGAAATAGCATGAAACAGTAAAGAAAGTGTGACATGTGTGTGTTCAAATGTGGTAAAATTCCCAATAAGGATTCGACGAAGCACATGAATTAAATTGATTGATCATTGATTCAAGTATTTTCAAGACCTAACTTATAGGTGGCTATAGAGACCAGGTGTTCACCTAAATCTCCTACTCTCCTCCTAAACAAGACGATTAAAGAGACACTCTATTAGAAGTCCCTAACCAGTTTGACAATCCTAAGAGACACTCTATAGGATTTAATCAAACGATTGATAATTCACAGGGAGAGACCGATCCCAAGTCTGGGATAAAAATCCTATAAACCTGACTCTATTTGTTTTCTATTCCGATCCGTCAATCAGATAGTTGCCTTCGCATCTCTCTTTACAATGTAGACTCCAAAGTATCAAGAGAAGACTGTATTTAACCAAATCCTATTTGTAGATGATCAGACTTCAAAAGGAATAAGATTAACTTGACATTTAATAAAAAAAAAATAGAGATATAAGTTGGAATTTAATGGGTGCAACTAGATCTCACAATCAATTATTCATGGCAATGAATCCTTACAAGGAAAATAAAGTTTAGCCAAGCATCATCATATTATATATATAAAAGAGATTATAAGCATAAAAGGAATTTAATTAATTAAATAAAGAAACCAAACAGTGGTTCCAATGGCAATGTTGCTGCTGCCAACCAGAGAAGAAAAAGCCAATATTCCGGGAAAGAGATGATTTTTTCCTAGTGCTAGTTGGTTGCTATATATTAGCAACCCCCCCCCCCCCCCCCCCCAATATTTCAAATTTCAAAAAGAAATAAAATCCAACTAGATAAATTATTTTAATCTCCTCGTAACAAAATAGGAGATCCTCTGACAATGAGACTTCTAGCTGACTGGACATAATTCTTCTATAAGGAGAAGATAGCTGGCTCACTCTAACAACTTTGGCTTCTGATGCAAAACAACTCTCAACTTGGCGATTTCAGCTCCTAAAGAATGCTTTGCTTATTAGCAACATAATCTGTAAAAAGGAGCGGAAAACCCAATAATCAGTGGTATCTTCATCATAAAATAGGCATAAAAATATGATGATAACAAGACATTTGGCGTTCAAACAAATCCCCCACACTAACCTATGCTCGCCCTCGAGCATTACACTCAAAACAACCCCCCAATCGAAACAAATGATTTCCCACAAGGCAAACAGGAAAAACACACTCAGCACACAAGTACAACATTCGACACAACCTTCTACCTAGATAACATCCACATCAAACCCAAGGAATAACGAAACCAAGGGAGAAACTTTTCCATACCTAGCATAGTCGCAAGTAATCCTCACACGGGGAAAAGTATTTGCACTCAAACTCAGCAAGAATTATGGCTAGGTGTTTTCACTCAACAATGCAAATGACAATGTACAAAATCAGACTTGCAATAACGACCCGAGTACGGAGAACACATGTGCAGGCATTCAAACAATCATAAAAACTTTGCAGAGGGTATCACAAGAAAATTGTGTAAGAGGAGGGTTCAAAAGGGAGAGAAGGAAGGATAGAAGGCTTCTTAGCTGGAAAAAACGAGGCGGTGAGAGTGCCTCCTGATTGGCAGCAGCGAAGCAAGACAAAGAGAGCTGATTTTGACGGTGGGGGTATTTTCTTCCTCTGGTGGTGTCGTCTGTCTTTTGATCTTCTTTGTGTTCTACTCCACTTCAGATTTGTACCCCCCTTTTGCTCTGCTTATTTTTATTTTATTTTATTTTTTTCTTTTTCTTTTCTTTTCTTTGAGCAAAAGAGGAGTGAATACAATTGTTGGTCTGTGAACTGAAGTAGCAGAATTCTCCTTGGGTGTCTGATCTTTCATACTTGATTGCTGTCAAAATCGCGGCCTAGCTCTCTTTTACATGTTGTCCATTTAAGGATCTGATTTGAGCTTCCAGGCCGGGCCGGTTGTTATCCTCACACTAGAATTCTAGTTTCTCTTTGTGTTCTGCAATTTCTTGTTGTGCTATTGCTTCTAGCAGCTTGGTCTAGTAGCTAGATGTTGTACTCCGTTTCTGATTTCAGCATCTATTTCTTTTTCTTTTTTCTGCTCTGCTTCTCTTTTCAGCTTCTGTATCTTGCTTTCTTTCTTGTGTCTTTGTAGCGTAATACCCCCACACTGGTTGACATTGATTCTCTTTGTCTCACTTTACTACTGCCGGAGGACAACTCTCACCTACTAAGAATAGAAAGAAGAGTCTCAAACAGTTAGAAGGGTGATGAAAAGAAGGGCTAAATGAGTGGCGGGGTAAAATAAAAGCAAGAAAAAAGATAAGAAGAAAAATGCAAAGTTCTTAGTCATTTCATTGCTTTCCTACGTCTAATCGTGCCTATACCCAGGGGTCTCATGCAAATCCAACCAGTATACGGTCATGCATCCACTCAGAAAAGATAATCACGGCATGAAAGTTCAAGAGCTCACAGGATAAACAAATGACCACAAGCGACTATGACAAGGCATGGAAATAGGATCTAACAAGTAGTGTGATAGTGCGCGTGAATAAGTGCAGTGATGATAACAATCCACCTAAAAGAAAGGGTATTTTCGTCTATCACCCGGTGGGAAGAGGCATAGCTACTGTTTCACACCACCATGGTAGGGACAAGATTGCTACCTTCCTCACAGGCTAACGCTACAGAGGCTAACGGGGCCCTACCGGCTCCTCTCACGGACCTCCTGCTTGGCTCAAGGAGTTATCTCACCCCCAGAGGAAACCACGCGTCAGGATTAACGCTCCGGCCACTATCCTACCGCGGCAATATCTACCTAAACACCTACCGCCGAGGTAGCGTATCACGATAAGGGCGAATCACATACCCTAACGCGAGCGATAGCTCCGTACCCGTTTACTCGGGCGGGAACGCCCCCTTTCTTCTATAAATACCTCCCCCACAAAGGAGGCAGGTAAGCGGACTTGACTGGCCAAAACTCTGCCAATTTCAGTACACCTACTGACTTAAGCATCGGAGTGTTTCCGCCGGAGACCCCCTCCGGCGCATTGCAGGTACCGTGGACCGTCGCGCACACTGATCTGAGAAGAGCTGCTCCGCCATACATCCTTCGGCAGAAGACAAATTATTATCAAATTGGTGCTTTCATTGAGAGTTTTGGTTCTATTAAGTGAGCATCCTTAATAACCAAGCTCCTCCTCCCCGAAGCTAGAAGGATTCTGGCCTCGGAGTCAGATCCGGCACTGTCCCGAACTTCCAACATCCCATACAACACCCGCAGACGCTTGTTTCCCTTCGCTACCTCTGATGCCCCCACCCCAGGGCAGGACGTCGCCGCAGGAGAGTTAGATCTTCCTCGCGGGTCAAGTTCAGAAGAAGTTACATTCCAGATTTGCTCTCCCTTCTCCCATATAGCAGGAACCAGCCTTCCTACCCCCCAAGCGGGAAGATCTATGATGGGAGAAGCGGACAACCCTTTCGTGAATTCAATAGCAGCTCTCCAAGCTCAACTGGATCAACTGACAGAGATGGCTGCTGGATTTACTCCTCATGCCTCAAGACCTGGTGTGTCCTCCCAAGTAATTTTCACCCCGTCCCTTGTCACCGAACGACCCTTATCGCCCCAACAGTCTAGGGCACTCCCGTCCTCCTTACCTTTCCCCTTGGCCCCCATAAATGTCCCACCATTCACGCGCGGACCTGCCGACCAGTCTGGACAATACAGGGGAGGAATCTCTATCCCCGAAGCAGTCCGCTAGCGTGACGAGTATCGAGAGCCCTGGGATGATCGACGGGGAGATATAGTGAGAGATCCATCTCCTAGATACAGCGAGAGGTCTAGCAGCAGAAGTCGACGAGCTCGAACTCCAAGGAGCCGTAGTCGTTCTCCTAGGAGACATCAGGAATATGATCCTCAAAATCCCAGATACGACGCTGAAATTCCACATTAGCGTCAGCCTCGTAGGATCCCAGATGCTAACGTGGGTCATCCGTTCAGCTATCGTGTCAGGCACCACAGAGTCCATCGACATGTGAAACTCCCAGCAGAATCATATGACGGCACAAAAGATCCCATTTCTCACCTCAATAAGGTGAAGGATTTCGTGCAATTCCAAACGCGCAGTGACGCAGCATTGTGTCAAATTTTCGTAATGACGCTGTCAGGGGTGGCACGTCTATGGTTCGAGGGGCTCCCCGCCGGGTCTATCGATAATTTTTCTCAGTTTGAAGAAAAATTTAAAAGTCGGTTTAACACGGCTATTCCTATCAGAAAGTCAGCAGCTGCGCTGTTCGATATCCATCAAAAACCACAAGAATCGTTGAACGATTTCTTAGGTCGATTTGATCTTGAAATGTCCCTAACGCCGGGGGTCACTATCGATTTTGCGATTGAGGCCCTGAAACGCAATTGTCGATACAGTAAACTGAAAGATACGCTAACGGTGGACCCCCCAACGACCCTGGATGCATTGAGGTTGAAAGCGCATAACTATGCGAGAATGGAAGAGGAAGAAAATAGAGAATGGATCCGAGGCATGCCGGCGGACCCATATGTGGCCCCTAACGTCTTGAACAACAATGCCCCTGACGCTAAACCCATCGAGGATCCCGGGCAGCGGAAAGAACATAACACCAAGACCTCTAACCGGCAGAGAGGCAATTTCTCAAAAGGAAGACCTGGAGGATCCCCCACTCGGAAGCAAACGGACCCGCCAAAGGGCCGGATATACGATCTTGACCTCCCATCTCTCATACTCCTAAGGGCGGAGATCTTAGCAATAGTCCAACAGAGAAATTTGCCTATCCGTTACCCAGCTCCCGTGAAACCAGGAGTAATCATGGGAGGAAGAGAAAATGCATACTACAAATTCCATAAGGTCAAGGGACACTCAACAGATGTATGCAGAGAGTTAAAATCGGCTATAGAGCGATTGGTCGAAGAGGGCTACCTTGGGGAATTTGCCACAAAGGCCAGGGAGGAAGCCAGAAATAACCCAACTGGAAATACAACTGAGCAAAGGCAAGCGCCCTCGCACGCTACAGGGGCTAACGCAGTTCCCCTTGGGCCAAATAGAGAAGCGCTCGCTATCGATAGCGACCAAATGCCCATGATAAATATCATTGCAGGGGGAGCACCCTATTGCGAGGAAATTATGCCGCAAACGCCCAACCCAGGAGAAAAGCGCAAACGGGAGAGCGCGCAAACGAAAATCGAGGCGATAAGCGCCTTAGACAGAATGATATTGTCTTTCTCAGAGGAGGACGAAAAAGGCATCGTCTTCCCGCATAATGACGCGATGGTTGTGACGCCCGTCATTAGAAGTCATGGGGTAAGAAGGACCCTTGTCGATAACGGGAGTGCAGTGAATCTATTTTCATTGGAAGCGTACAACTTGATGAAACGACCTGACGGTGAGCTATCGCCTTGCACGAGGCCAATTATTGGGATTGATGGAGTACCAATTCCGGTAGCCGGAATAACATCTCTGCCGGTGTACTTCCGAGAAGACACATCCAAACGCTCCGAAGAGCTACTATTTCTGGTTGTAGACCTAACGTTACCGTATAACGCCATTTTGGGGCGACCATTCCTTAATCGTTTTGGAGTGGCCATATCTCAAAAACACTTGCGGATGAAATATCCCTCATGGGACGGCGTGGTCTCAATCAAAGGGGACCAAAAGTTGGCAGCCGAATGCTACTTACTTATGACTCAAAGGAGTTGTGACCGCTACGTTTGCGTGGCAGACGATCCTTTCGATGATAAAGAAGAAAAGCGCACTCAGCCACTAGATCAGATGGTATCAATCCCTATTGGTAAGGATAGTGAAACGAATCTCTTAGCCAGTGAGAAACTAAGCCTTGAAGAGAACGCTCAATTAATCCGGCTGTTGAGGAAATGCAAGGGAGAGTTTGCGTGGAAACCAGCAGACATGCCCGGAATCTCTCGGGAAGTCGCAGAACATCGGCTGAACGTTAGTCCTGACGCCAAGCCTGTTCAACAAAGGCGACGTGCTTTTTCATCGGAAAAGAAAGCAGCCATCGAAAAGGAGTTGCTAAAACTCACAGAGGCGGGGTTCATTCGAGAAGTCCAGTACCCGACCTGGCTAGCTAATCCTGTGTTAGTCCCAAAGCCTAACAGGGATTGGCGCATGTGCATCGACTTTACTGACCTAAATAATGCCTGTCCCAAGGACTGCTATCCCCTTCCGCGAATAGATCAGTTAGTCGATCAAACCGCTGGGTATGCTTATCTAAGCTCCCTAGATGCGAATTCCGGATATCACCAAATCCCTATGGCCGTAGAGGACGAAGAAAAAACTGCCTTCATCACTCCTAGAGCTACATACTGCTATACTGCAATGCCGTTTGGCCTAAAGAATGCTGGTGCAACATTTCAGCGTATGGCAAACAAAGTTTTTGAAAATAAAATCAGGAGAAATGTAGAGGCCTACGTAGACGACATCCTGATCAAAAGTCAGAGTTTCAGAGAGCACCTCGCTGACTTGCAAGAAGTTTTCAATGTGATGAGAAAACACAAGATGAAGTTAAACCCGCGGAAGTGCATGTTCGCATTCCAAACGGGAAAATTCCTGGGCTATGTGGTCAGCCAGAAGGGCATCCAACCCAACCCGTCAAAGATAAAAGCCATCCAGGATATGATATCCCCGCGAACTGTCAAAGAGATACAGAAGTTAACCGGGCGCATCATTGCGTTGGGGCGATTCATATCTAAGCAAGGCGAGAGATGTTTGCCTTTCTTCAAAGTCATCCGCAACAAGGCTCCTTTCGGATGGACAGAAGAATGTGAGAAAGCGTTTGCAGGACTAAAAGCTTACCTATCATCAGATTTAGTGTTGACGAGGCCTGAGCCCGGCGACGAACTATATCTATATTTGGGAATAGCTGACGAGGTAGTCAGCGCCGTCCTTGTGTGAAGTGAAGGGCACGTACATCGTCCTGTATTCTTCGTGATTCACATATTGAAAGATGCCGAACTGCGATACGCTCCTATCGAGAAGATAGCACTCGCTCTAGTGCAAGCCACGAGAAAGATGGATCGATACTTCCAAGCCCACCCCGTCATTGTACTCACGGATCAGCCGTTGAGAAGAATCTTCAGAAAACCTGAATCTTCAGGAAGAATGTTAATTTGGGCTATTGAGCTCGAACAATACGGGTTGCAATACAAAGCTAGACCGGCCATTAAAGCCCAAGTGTTAGCTGACTTTATAGCTGAGTGCACATTCACAAAGGGCACAAAGATAGACCTGTTGGAGGAAGAAGCAGAAAGTCCATGCCTACCGTCTCCGGAGACATATACAGATACGTGGGTCATCCACGTGGATGGAGCAAAAAATCAAGAATTAGCTGGCGCAGGAGTTATCTTAGTTGGACCAAACGGCCTGGAGATGCGATACGCCATCAGAATCCTGCAGCCATTGTCCAACAATGCAACTGAATACGAAGCGCTGCTGGCAGGACTCAGAATTGGAAACAGTTTCTCTATCGGAGCCACTCCTGGTGGGGAGAAGGAAGACAGAACACGTTTAAAGATCCGAGGAGATTCCAAGCTAATAATGGATCAGGTTCTGGGGAACTCCCAAGCCAGAGAACCCATCATGGCCCAATACTTAGCCAAAGTGAAGCATGAGCTGTCAAAGATACAGGAAAAAGGCACCCTGGTCACCTTTGAGCACATTCCTAGAGAAAACAATGAAGAGGCCGATAGCCTCGCCAAGATGGCAGCCAATCCGGAAGCCTCAATACCCAGTGACGTGCGCTACGGAGAACTGCCTACACCTTCTTTCATGGAAGAGCAGGCATCGCTCTGTGTGGAAGAAATGGAAAATGATTGGAGGATCCCAGTGATAGAATATCTGAAACATGCTAAACTACCGGGAGACCAGACAGAGAAAAAGAAAATCCTAAAGTGGGCAGCACGATGCACATATTATAACGGAGAGTTAATACGAAGATGTTTCTCCCATCCGGCCGCTAAATGCATAACGGAGCAAGAAGGCTTACATGTGTTACGTGAAATTCACGAAGGGATATGTGGCATGCACATTGCTAGCAGCACCCTGGCAGCCCAAGTCTTTCGGTCGGGATTTTACTGGCCCACCATTCGACGAGATTGTCATAACTTCGTGAGAACCTGTCAGAAATGCCAGGAATATGCTAAGATTCCTCGAAAACCTGCTGTGCCAATTTCAGAAATAGTCGCACCGTGCCCGTTTGCAAAATGGGGGATTGACATCCTGGGCCCGTTTCCAAAGGCTAGATCTCAGTTAAAATTCGTGGTCGTAGCGGTAGACTACTTCACAAAGTGGGCCGAAGCTGAGGCGTTAGCTACCATCACCACCGAAAAAATTTGGCGTTTCTTCAAACACCAAGTCATCATGCGATTTGGAGTACCACGCGTGCTAGTTAGCGACAACGGGACACAATTTACAAGCCAGTTCTTCAGGGATCAATGTGCAGAGTTCCAGACAGAGCAAAGATTCTCCTCTGTGGCACATCCCCAAACCAACGGCCAGGCGGAAGTAACTAACCGCAGCATCCTTAGTGGCATCAAAAGAAACTTGGAAGGGTCCAAGAAGAAATGGCCAGACGAATTGCCATATGTACTATGAGCCTACCGCATGACTGTCAAGGCCAGCACGGGAGAGACCCCGTTCGCGTTAGCATTCGGAACCGAAGCTGTCACACCAGTCGAGATTGGCATGATGAGCCTCCGGGTGGCTCACTTCAAAGAAGAAAACAATGAAGAAAGGTTACGAGCTAACCTCGATACTCTACCAGAAACGCACGAGGAAACCCTCCTGAAAACCCTGCACTACAAAAGGAAAATGGCACAATATCACAACCGGCAAGCGAGGGAGCGATTGCTCAAAACCGGAGATTTAGTGCTCAGAGACAGACGGGCAGCAGGACAACGTATGGGAAAACTCAGTCCAAACTGGGATGGACCGTATCGTGTCACCCGCATTGTGGGAAAAGGAGCATACCATCTGGAAACGCTCAAGGGAACGCCTCTGCAGAACTCTTGGAACATCGCTCGGTTGAGGCTATACCACGCCAGGAGCTAATCGGGTAACATCAAAGTTATTCTAATAAATGAATATTGAGATATTCACCGTGCGTTTGCTACTGGTAATATGCAGGTAGCGAAGAATGCCAGGGGTGAAAATCCTATCCTTGTGATGACTGGTCTTGATCAGACAGTTCATTAAGACGAGGCACGCCCTGGCATAACAAGGCGTTTGGGAGTGAAAATCCTATCCTTGTGGTAACCGTGCTCACATAGACGGCCCATTAAGACGAGGCACGACCCCAAACGGCTCCCCGGAGTGAAAATCCTATCCTTGCGGCAACCGTGCTCACAAAGACGGCCCGTTAAGATGAGGCACGCCCCGGAATCCTTGGGAGTGAAATCCTATTCTTGTGGTAACCCCATAAGGAGAGGCACGCCCCAAGGAGAGACTAACTCCGTCCTGGAAATGAAAATCCTATCCTTGTGGTAACCGTGCTCACATAGACGGCCCATTGAGACGAGGCACGATTCCACAGACGAGAGGTACAACGCTTGGGGGTGAAAAGTCCTATCCTTGTGATGGCTGGTCCTGATCAGACAACTCACTAAGACGAGGCACTCCCCAAAGCCTATCTGTGGTGAAAGGAACAAAGACATCCCAACAAGTAGCCGCGCGGATGATACCTGGTGAAGCGATGTTGGAGCCTATCTGTGGCGGAAAGGAAACAAAGACATCCCAACTAGTAGCCGCGCGGTTGATACCCGGTGAAGCGATGTTGGAGCCTATCTGTGGCGGAAAGGAAACAAAGAAATCCTAACTAGTAGCCGCGCGGTTGATACCCGGTGAAGCGATGTTGGAGCCTATCTGTGGCGGAAAGGAAACAAAGAAATCCTAACTAGTAGCTGCGCGGTTGATACCCGGTGAAGCGATGTTGGAGCCTATCTGTGGCGGAAAAGAAACAAAGAAATCCTAACTAGTAGCCGCGTGGTTGATACCCGGCGAAGCGATGTTGGAGCCTATCTGTGGCGGAAAAGAAACAAAAGAAATCCTAACTAATAGCCGCGCGGTTGATACCCGGTGAAACGATGACAGAGAGGTGACCATACTGCAACAACAACGTTGAAACAGACGTAAAGCCCTCCCTGACAACGAGGGACGGCAGAAATATGAGTGCAGCAGATGCGGAAGCAACGCTGATTTACTCTCAGAATGGCTATCGGAGGATATAATGGACGTGCTACTTGAATGCAGCTGATGAAAAGCTAACGTGATACAACGCGAAACTATGCGTCTATGGAAACCTAACGCCAAACGTCCCACGCGGACAAGTGATCAAACGACATTATGAAGAAAAGCAGATAAAGAACTTCTATCCAAAAAGAGTGGATTAGCCAAGTCAAGGCCGACATTGTTTAAAGTACAAAATATAGACGGGCCCGTCAGCCACAAAAATGTAAAACATCTAAACAACAAAAAGTCTAAAGATTGGGCGGCGCGTTGACCCCTCCTTGCTGAGCAGCCTTCCACTGATAGAAACCGCTATCAGTAATGGAGGAGGCTCTCTTGTCAAAATACGCAGAGAGATCTTCAATACGGAGCTCCTCAACTCCATAATGATGCATCACGGCTTCTGACATGATTCCCCCACCCTGCTCTAAGTACCAACGGTTCTTCTCAGTATTAAGGGAGGAATCGGTAGAAAGCTTAGCATTCCTCTGTCTCTCCAGACGCAGGCTATTCTCCTCCTGAGAGAGGCGTATGGCCAGATCAGCGCGTTGTCGCTTCTCCTCCTCCAAAGATAACTTAGCGGCCTCCAACTCTTGTTTAACTGCGATAGCCTCTCCCTGAGCAGTCTCCATACTTTCGTTGGCAGCAGCAAGGGAATTTTCAAGACGTTGTCGCTCTTCCAGCAGCCTGTTTACCTCTCCTTGCCCGTTAGCTGCAGCTCTGGCATTCTCCTTATCCATATAGTGAAGATGGCAAAGCATAGAAAACGCCTGAGAGCGAAGGAAATTGATGCGCCCCTGCTCGCCCCGAGCCACAAAGGCATCCCTCTCTCTTGGAAGAGACAGAATCTCTGCCACCAGATAAGCGGTAGAGGAAATCACGGTCTCATGATCAGCATCGGCAGGAAACTGCAGAATACTGTCCCTAAAGGAGCGCAAGCTAACGTGATGAGTCGGTATGAGAGGAGGCTCGTAGGGAGAGATACCAGCCATTAAGGCAGGGGCGGGGCCACCCCTCGCAATAGTTGGATGGGGCATCGGAACAAAGAACAATGCACCAGGAGAAGCTGGCCGGCTAGTGGAGCCCTCCACGTTAGGCATCGAGACCTCATTACCTCCGGGCACCTCAGGATTAAGGGCATCAGAATCATAGCCCGTTGGGGTGTGCGCAGAATGGATCGGAGAACCAGGAGGCACATGAGGTTGACCGCCAAAATCAACAGGTTCTGATTGATCAGCAGACACACCCTCGCCCCCAAGAGCACTCGAACTACGATTTGTGGCCGAGGAAGAAGGACTATTCGGGAGATCATAGCGAGCCTTCTTCTGACGCTCGTGAAGGACATCAGCGATACCCATATCTCCCTGGGAGGTAGAAGGGACAGAAGCAGCAACGACTTCCTAAATAACGCAGAACGTGATAAGGAAACCGTGCAAAAAAGAAAGACTAAAGTTTAAAAAAAAATGTTCACCTGAGTGGTGGAGGATACAAGAGGAATCCCAACAGGAATCGGATCAACCGTAGCCTCTGAAGAGACAACGGTCTGGGACGAAACGGATGGGGCAGCACGTGCTTTCCTAGGCCGTTTCTGTCTTACAACCCGAGGGCCCGTAACGTTAGCGGTAGCAGTGGCCTCCCCTTCCTCGGCGTTAGCAGCAGCGGCAGCAGCAGCCCTAGCTTCAGCGGCAGCTTTCTTTTTCGCCTCTTGTTTCCTCCTCCTTCGGAAATACTCGGGCTCCCAACCAGGCGGAGGCACTGCACAATCACAAAACGTTAGCGTTAGTACTTCTTGACAACGCAAAAGAAAAAAGGTCAAACGCTCACCCTTCTTGCACTGTTCCACGGGCAACCCGCTGGCCACTTTTCGGGCATCAACGCTAAAATCAAATTGAAGCAGCGTCTTCAACCAGCCATCCTCCGGGTCGGAAAGGGGTTTCCGATGACCCCAAGCCCCATCTTTAATTGTTTCGTTGAAGCCAGCCCTCCACAACGGCTCAGGCAGATCAACAATAAAAAATTTCTCTTTCCAGTGAGGAATGGAAGACTCAATACCCATTAGTTTCCAAGTAAAGGGCTTCAAAGAACCATCTTCGTAGCGAGGCGATATCGATATCACCCCTTTACGGGAATACAATTGGAAAATGTCATGAAGCAACGTTAAGGTGGGAGATTCTATTCCCTTGAAACGGCACAGTGCGACAAAAGCACTAACAACGCAAATCGCGTTAGGAGTCAACTGAGCCGGAGCCAAATCAGAATCAGCCAACAACAATTTTACAAGCGGGTCAAGAGGGAGACGAAACCCATGATCGAAGAGCTTAGCATACAGCATTCTACTATTTCCGGGCAAAATGTTGTTCAGTCGAAGTGACTCAGAAGCAGGATGCACGGGATATTCCTTGGGAAATCGTGCAGAAAACCCAGCAAGTCTACGGTTAATTAAGGGCAGTGTGTACAAAGAAGTGGGAGTGGTATCAATTACTTCTTCCCCGGAGGACCTTTGAGGATCTCCTTCTTTAGAGGATTTCTTAGTTCTAGCCATGGCCAACAAGGAAGAAACAAAGAGAAAAGAAAAAGGATGTGTACCTTGTACCTTCGTGAAAGAGAATGCGAGGAGTCTTGAAACAGAAAGAGAGAGCGGCGCAAAGTATTTATCCAAAGACGAAATAGCGTATAAGGGAAAGATGGAAAAAGAAAAATGGGTAGAAGAAACAATAGATATAACCCTGAAAGGGCGACCAGTCAGCAGCAGACACGTGGCGAAGCAACGCGTCATAAAGTAAGGCACGCGTGACGGGTGTCGAATCCGATCATAAATAAAAAGATTACAACTTATCACTAAGCAGCAAAAAAGATTTGTGCATAGGGCAAGAGGTTCGAACACAGGGACAAATCGGTCCAATCTTGGCTTCTCCTGAAAATGACAAAGTAAAATGCAAAGGGGGTGAGATGATTCTATAAACTAGAAATAAAACAGTACAAGAAAGTAATTGAGTGAGCTAATTGCAGCAAGAACAGAACGCAAATGAAGAGAGAAAATCAGTAGCAAAACAATCCTTGGTAGGGATATCCTTGAGGTGACTATACTATGCAATTGATCATTGATAAATATATTTTCCGGATGAATTTATAGAGATGTTAAAGGAATAAGAGACCCTCTATATTCCCAAGTTTCCCCCTATACAAGCCAATTAAAGAGACCCTCTATTAATGGCCCTAACCTTCCTAACAATTTGTCAAGTTGCTGGAAAATTGTAACCACACGGGAAACCCATTCCTAGGCCTAGGGATGGCATTACTCAGCCCTGAACCCATTCTTTCCTTTCTCCTAGCTTCTAAAGACAAGTGTTATGTCAAATAGTTACTAGTTGTCTACTTAATCTTCATAAATGCAGGAATAGCACTGACATAAATGAAACTGACATTACCCATTCAAATAAAATCATAGGTTAGCTAGGCCTAGATCAAACAAGAATGAATTTAACATTTAAATGAGAAGGAAAGAAATACAAAAACATTCATATTAAGTTCAATGAAATCTCACAATAACATTCATAGTCAACCTCTCAATCTCTACCAAGAATCAGAGATTTAGTTACAATACATAATTAAAATTACAAAATAAAACTTATGGTTCAAGTGGGAAAATGCTAGAGAATGATGGTGAAGCCCGCTGCTCCTCCCTCTCTTCCGTTCCTCTCTTGGTCTTCAGCCCAACTTGTCCCCTCTAACTTGCTAACCTCCAACTTGGACGAAATTCCTCTCTATTTATAGCACAACCTCCCTCTCTACATTCCCTCAAAGAAGCCAGCACTCAAGGATAAAATAAAGACATGCATGCAACCCCAAAAACAAAGAGGAGACAAGAATATATTCTTGTCTAGCACTAATAAATTCCTTGTGGAGTCTCCAAGGAGTTCTTGAGTCAATAAAAATGAGGGAACACGAGATAATGGAGTATGGAAGCTGTCTAGCATGCTCAGGGGACAAGAAAAGCACTAAGAAATATTAAATTCGTTGGCACGCAAAATCAGGTCGGACTGCCCAGAATTTCACCAGATCGGCTGACTCATTCCTAGGCCTAGGGATGAGTACGGGAAAATTTCTGCAAACAACCTCCAAAATCAGCAATGATTGGAAATGCTCTATCTTTCACCAAATCTACTCCTTTTCTTTCCCAATGATCTTTCAAGCCTGAACATAGGAAAAGAGAAGTAAATGGCCAAAAGAAGCAAATAAATACTCTCAATCCACAAGAGAAAGAGAGCATAAAACATCGAATATAAACAACCAATCAAACCCCCCACACTTAAACCATGCTTGCCCTCAAGCATGAACTCAAGACACAAAGAAACACAAAGAAAACAGACAGACAACAAACAAACAACACACAAAACACCCCCTTGATCAGAAAATCCACTTCTAGACTGAACTCAAACAAAAACTTCAAGAATCAACTCCTCCAAGCAATGCTAAACACTCCAAACATCACAAATGTACAAATATTTATATAGAAGTATGATAGCATGCTGTCAACCAAGAAATACAATCCTAGAACCTCATACCGTCTCCTCCTTTGGCTCAAAATCCACACACTGCTCCTGACACTCATGCAAGAATTATAAAAGGCACAAACAGTAGTGAAGAACAAAATTAAAACACATAATGAGCTAAAGGCTTCTTTTATTTTCTCCACTTCTTTTATTCTATTTTTTTTTCTTTTTCTTTGCTGCATTTTTCTCTTTTTTTTTCTTTTTCCAACTTTCCTTCTTCTTCCGCATTCTTTCTTTTTTTTTTTTTTCAACCTTCCTTCATTCCACACTCCCATTTTTTTCTTTTTCGAACTCAAACACAAGCACATGCAGACTTTTGGCTCTCCCCATGGTGCTATGATCGGCCCAAAATAAGGGGTTAACACACAACCGAATGGAAGTTTCTCCATGATGGGATGATGGTGCCGAACCACCAACATCGTGCAGTCCAAAGGGTATGAAGAGAGACCACACACAAGAAATTAAAAGGGGTACACATGCGAGCAAAAATTAAAAACTGACAGCAGTAAAGAGGAAAGGATCCTTATCCCTAGGCCTAGGGATGAGTACGGCAGTGCAGTTCTAGCAAAACATTTCTAAGGATAGCAACACTCATCATACTTCTATGTAAATAAATGTACATATGCAATATAGGAAGTGTTCAGAACTGCAAGAAAGAGATAATTGGAGAAGTGCTTGCAAGAGTTCAGCCTTGAGATAGATTTTCATACAAAGGGGTGCAAAACACACAAGAAAAACTACACAAAAATAGACTGAAAACAAGCAATACACATGCACAAAATTACTGAAGTAAATATGCAGAAGAAATAGGAAAACTAAAGAAACTAAAAACAAGCAAACTGATCATGCATAAAAATAATTAAAATCACACAATCAAGCACACAAAAACACACAAAATAAAATACGAAAGTGATCCTCCCCCACACTTAAAGGACACATTGTCCTCAATGTGAGAAAGAACAACAACAAACAAACACAAACAAATAAAAACAGAAACCGAAAAGAAAAGAAAAGGGAAAAGGAAAATAAAACCCGGGGCAATTTGATTCAAGGATTGAGAGGGGCAGGAGCTGGGAATGCACGCTCCACACATCAAGGATTCTCTGCTGGAGGCGGCTGCTCTAGTGCTGCTCATAGAGGACTGAAATCTGGGCAGAAAAATCGGGTGAACAAGGTGCAGGATCTAGAATGCCTATCCCTAGGCCTAGGGATAGGCACACTGGACGGTCTGCACTGGAAAAATTCCAAAAATCCATAATTATTCAGAAAAACGAAAACTGGAAATAAAAACGAAATGAAAACAGCAACGAAATGAACATGGGTTGCCTCCCATGCAGCGTCCATCTTTATAGTCTTGGACTAGACATTTAGCGTCACTTTGTCAACCAATCCTACATAACGCTTTGAATGCACGAAGTTTGATGAGAATGATTTCATTTCGTGCATGGTTCTCTAGCAACGAAATCTGCATGCAACCATAAAATGATTCAAATTCTGGTTCGGGTTCATGCACAATAAAAAGATAATATTGGTTGTGAATGGAGGGTAGTTCAATAAATGGATCAATATAATCAAAAAAATTCAGAACTTCCCTTTCACACACAACCATTCGTGGATTCTCAACCACTTTGATTTCTTTCTCAATCTTCCTCTCATCCTCCTCTAGCTCAATGCTACAACAAGTGTCCACAATCTTCCTCTCCTGCTCCAGTGACGTGCTGGAATGAGTTTGGGTCTGATTGGACTGCTTTGGTTGAGTGGCAACTTCTGCTGAAATTTCTGGGCGTGTTTCTGGTTTTGGGTCACTCATCCCTAGGCCTAGGGATGAGTACGGCAGTTCAGGCAGATTTTTGTTGCTCACAAAAGTGGCAGTGCTAACATCAGATTCCACATTTGGTTTGAAGTTTGAAGGCATGCATCTCTGTCTCTCCTGCTCAAGAGCAAGTTGTGATGCTGAGGAGGCAAGTTCTCTTAGTTGCTCCGTCATCCTCTCTATTTCCTGCACATATGGAGTTAAGGTTCTCATTAAAATTTCAAAAATAGTGGGTTCAGGGCTAGGTTGTGGAGGCTGGAAATATTGATAATTAGGGACTGATTGCACTCCATAATCAGAACTTTGTTGGTTCCACCAAGTGGGATAAGGAGTAGATGTGGGTGGATAATAATTTGGCTCATATCCCCACTGTGGTGGACCGAAACATCCTTCATGGCTGGTCACATGTCCTGCATCAAGGCTATGAGAAATAGGGGCTGATTGAGAAAAATAATTGAAATTGCTCATAAAAAAGAAAACTGAAAATTGTCACAAACAAGAAAAATGAAAATCAGTACACCGTTGTCCCCAGCAACGGCGCCAATTTATGACGGGTGTCGAATCCGATCATAAATAAAAAGATTACAACTTATCACTAAGCAGCAAAAAAGATTTGTGCATAGGGCAAGAGGTTCGAACACAGGGACAAATCGGTCCAATCTTGGCTTCTCCTGAAAATGACAAAGTAAAATGCAAAGGGGGTGAGATGATTCTATAAACTAGAAATAAAACAGTACAAGAAAGTAATTGAGTGAGCTAATTGCAGCAAGAACAGAACGCAAATGAAGAGAGAAAATCAGTAGCAAAACAATCCTTGGTAGGGATATCCTTGAGGTGACTATACTATGCAATTGATCATTGATAAATATATTTTCCGGATGAATTTATAGAGATGTTAAAGGAATAAGAGACCCTCTATATTCCCAAGTTTCCCCCTATACAAGCCAATTAAAGAGACCCTCTATTAATGGCCCTAACCTTCCTAACAATTTGTCAAGTTGCTGGAAAATTGTAACCACACGGGAAACCCATTCCTAGGCCTAGGGATGGCATTACTCAGCCCTGAACCCATTCTTTCCTTTCTCCTAGCTTCTAAAGACAAGTCTTATGTCAAATAGTTACTAGTTGTCTACTTAATCTTCATAAATGCAGGAATAGCACTGACATAAATGAAACTGACATTACCCATTCAAATAAAATCATAGGTTAGCTAGGCCTAGATCAAACAAGAATGAATTTAGCATTTAAATGAGAAGGAAAGAAATACAAAAACATTCATATTAAGTTCAATGGAATCTCACAATAACATTCATAGTCAACCTCTCAATCTCTACCAAGAATCAGAGATTTAGTTACAATACATAATTAAAATTACAAAATAAAACTTATGGTTCAAGTGGGAAAATGCTGGAGAATGATGGTTAAGCCCGCTGCTCCTCCCTCTCTTCCGTTCCTCTCTTGGTCTTCAGCCCAACTTGTCCCCTCTAACTTGCTAACCTCCAACTTGGACGAAATTTCTCTCTATTTATAGCACAACCTCCCTCTCTACATTCCCTCAAAGAAGCCAGCACTCAAGGATAAAATAAAGACATGCATGCAACCCCAAAAACAAAGAGGAGATAAGAATATATTCTTGTCTAGCACTAATAAATTCCTTGTGGAGTCTCCAAGGAGTTCTTGAGTCAATAAAAATGAGGGAACACGAGATAGTGGAGTATGGAAGCTGTCTAGCATGCTCAGGGGACAAGAAAAGCACTAAGAAATATTAAATTCGTTGGCACGCAAAATCAGGTCGGACTGCCCAGAATTTCACCAGATCGGCTGACTCATTCCTAGGCCTAGGGATGAGTACGGGAAAATTTCTGCAAACAACCTCCAAAATCAGCAATGATTGGAAATGCTCTATCTTTCACCAAATCTACTCCTTTTCTTTCCCAATGATCTTTCAAGCCTGAACATAGGAAAAGAGAAGTAAATGGCCAAAAGAAGCAAATAAATACTCTCAATCCACAAGAGAAAGAGAGCATAAAACATCGAATATAAACAACCAATCAACGCGCCAGAAGGTGCAAATTTGAAATAAGGACGAAACGCCTCTGCATTCGCAACTCCCTAGAAGACGCTTGCTCCAAACGCCCCTCTGAGGAAGGACACGTGTCTTCTTTCATCATTACCCTTCAAGTCGCATTAAATGAGGAACAGAGGGATTGATTAAAAAACATAAAAAGCAGCGCTGGCCTTGCCAAACGGCGCGATGGTACAAAGAAGATAAAGAAGGAATAAACGGTAATATCATACAGTGCGACAAAGGATACAAAGCGTCAGCATTATTACAAGAGAAACAATGTTCAAATGATTTTCAAGAAATAAACAAAAGACAACAATAAGAAAAACAAGGAAATACCCAGCACCATCGCTAGCGTTAGACTTTCTCCCTCGAAGGGCCAGAAGAACCGCTGTCACCTTTGCTAATCTCACCCATCACGATAGATATGTAATCAACTACCTGGGCCGGATCCGAAGGGTCACCTTTGAAACGAGACGCAAATCCAGAAATGAAGGCCTCCAGAACCCTCTTCCTCCAGAACTCTTCCTTTAATGACGCCCTAGCAGACCCCTCATCTCGAGCAAGTACCTCTTCGCGGAGAAAGAGATTCTTCTTCCTTTCTAGCGCCAATTCCGCCTCCAGAACTTCTACCTTGGCTTTCCCGATAGATTTTTCTCTGTCCAATTCCGCCTCCAGAACTTCCATCTTGGCTTTCCCGATAGATTTTTCTCTGTCCAATTCCATTTGGGACGATTCACAGAGGCGCGTCAGCAACCTAGAATGCTCCACCGCCTTCTCTAGCTGCACCCTTGCAACACACAATGCGCTGGAAAAATTACGGGACTCGCGATCGTGAATTTAGAATTGATAATTCAGATGGCGGAAAAAGTCCAGAGAATCATTCAGAACATGGCGAAAGCGTGCCGAGGGAGGGAGTTGAAGAAATTCCTCTTTCTCCTTTTTGGAACTCAGCATCTCCCCTATCAAGGGTGCAGTAAACTCATCTCGAGAAAAAGGTTGGGGAACCCCGACAACGCGAAGGGCATCAAAGCAAAACCCTGCAAGATTCATACGGTAGGTCGGGACCCCGTCAGGACCAAGATTGATTGAGGGAGGTGGAGAAGAGCCTTGAGGAAAAATACTCTTGAAAGGAGTAAAAAATAGCTGCGGAGTAACCTTAGGCGGTAGCTCAGCAGTCGAATCCACCACAGGAGGTGTGACCACTACGTCAGGAATACAATGAGTAATCGGAGAATCGGGAGCGTCAGGTATGGAAGGAGGACATTCCATTAGTAGGCCCTCTCCCTCAGAAGAACAAGTTTTTTCCAACGCCTCAGCAGCTCCCGTTGGCTGAGAGGCGCCCGCCTCAGACAAAACAGCAGGCGTAGAAACAGTTGCCACATCCACAGGAGATGTCCCGGTAGTTTGCCCACCAGAGGCCACTCGAAGTTTTTTCCGACGCTGGGAAGCAGCAAGGGAAGAATCATGGCAAAGGTCTGACTTAGCATCTGCATCCTCATCATCGCTAGTAATTACCGTCGTTGCGACAGGCCTGGAGTCCGTCCCCGTGCAACGCTCCGGTAGCCAATTTTCCACAAAGCGAGAAGTTCGTACAGAGCTAACGGGCCTTCGCCCTCTCCGGGCAGCCGTTTTAGTTCTCTTCCTCGAAGGAGGAACGCCACCCCGACTTGAGCCCTCGGCCGAAGGCGAGGCCGGTAAAGTTTGAAGCGGTATTACGTTCAGAGGAGTACCAGCGTCACCTGGAAATCAACCGTTAGCTTCTTACAGCAAACAAAGCATGCGAGGACCAAAGTAAAGAAAACATGGAAAGAAATAGGCTCACCCATAACACACTCTTCCAGAAGCTTGAACAGAGCAAAGGCACGAATGCGGTAGTGGGTATTCTCGTCTAACAAAGCGTTAGCCTGGTCCAACTCAGTTCTGGACAAAATCGCGGGATTTGTCCAAACGGGACCTGCCAGTTCCTGATTAAAATTGATACGCCACAAACGTGACGGTAGCTCCAGAACAAAGAAGCTGCTCTTTCAATCAGCTACACCCTTCTTGAAGCCGTGAAAACGTTGCCAAAACGACTGCACGAGTGCATCATCCCACCGGGGAGTAATCTCGATTAAACAATTGTAGCAAATCATGCTAAAGAATTTGCGAAACAAATTGATAGATGGGGTAAAAATGTTCTTCAACTCGCAAGCGCGAAGAAAAGCATAAACCGCACACCAAGAGGAAGGAGTTATCTGGGCAGGATTAAGGCTATACCCCCGCAGCAGAGTTAGTATCGACTCATGAACGGGAAAGCGAAAACCATAAAGGAACATTTTAAAATAAAGAAGCCTACTGTGACCCCACCCTGGATTATGAAGCCGCATATCACTTCCGGGAATAGAAGGCTCATGCCCAGGAGGAAAGGTAATAGCATGTTCCTCCAATTCGGCTTTCAGAACCACATCGCAGGTAAAAATACTCGGTGATTGGGCAACCTCGGGATCCATGGGCCTAGAGATAATCTGGCGAGGTCTATTCCTAGCCATAGCAAACCAACAAAAAAGGAAATCTGAGAAGGGACGAATTAATACCTTAAAGGAGAAGAATCGCAGAGAAATCGGCGGACAGTGACGAGCGGCCGAAAAGGTATTCGGAGAAGAAGACGAAGGAAGACAAAAAGGAAAATTCGAAGTGAGGGCAAAAGTTTTGAGAAATTGGAGAATGGCCCTTCTTAAAGGATAAAAATGCCACCGCATTAATTGAGTCACCAATCGGGCGAAGACGCGTGTAAAAGAAGTTGGCCACGTGGAAGCACATTAAAGAAATTTGAAAAAAGAGAAGTTATTCGTCGAGACTCCCCAAAGGGGCGAGACAGTATTGACCCGGTCAGAGTAACCGCGAAGCAATTGCCTCAGACAGACCAACCGCTTGCGTTAGCTATCACTAAGAACCAAGCAGGCTAACGGAAATAACGACAAAATTGAAAAGGCAGAAAGCATTATTTTATTCATAAAACGCCAATAGGCGAGTACAATGCAAAACGGCTAATCCTCATCAGGCCAATAAATGCCGTGGTGATAAACCCCGTCATCATCAAGGAACGGCATCTTCCCGTCAGCATTCAGGACCGGCTGGTCTGCCTCCCTTTCTGGGCAGGACCCTGAGGGGCATGATTTTCCTTTGGCGCTCGAATCTGCCAACCCCGCACCAGCACTGATGGGAAAATCCTCGTTCAGCGAGCAATCAGGGGAAGAAAAGCGTTTGCCACCCTCTTGAATAGCAGAACCAGAAGAAGCCAACATCGCAAAGGGCGTCTTGGAAGTCCGTTTCCCCTGCTTCTTACGACCCTTTTGGCGGACCGGAGGCCTCCATGGTGGCGAAGGAGGGGGATGATCTGAGTCCGGCGAAGTTGGGGGAGTCGGCAAGGAGTCACGATCCATGGAACTTAAGAAATAAAAATCTGCCATGCCACCTGCAAAAGCAAAAAAGAAGGAAAAGGAAGAAGATGAACAGGAAAGGGAAACCAAACTCCCTTATATAGCCGAGTGAGCACTTCGATCCCTGAAAAATCAATTAAGACGCTTGGGAAAAATAACTGCAATTGCAGAATCCGATCCGTCACAGGCGCATCTGCTCGTTGAACGCACCAATCAAAGGGCACCAAAGAACCGCCCAACCACCTGCCACTGAAAAGACGGCCCTGTAACAGTCAAGACAGAGCATTCATTGCTAATCCCCGGAATACGACCACTGCAATACAATGTCCCGAGGAAGACCCATTTTCAGTTGGGCTCATGACAAATATTTCCAACCAATAAAGCAAGCAACCACGCAAGAAAAAGAGAAGACTTGGGAAAAAGCAGAGACAGTTATTTATTTATGGCCAGGTAGCCTTAGCGTTCAAATATGTACAAGAAACATAAGAAAAGCAACGAGAAGAAGTGGAGCCAGCGGTCAGTTATTGGACCCCGCATCATCTTCCCCTGGCACAACGGGAACCTCCCTTAAAGCGTCAGCGACGGAGGTCAGTTCGGAAGAGCAAGCTCTCATGCCCTTTAGGCAGCAGGCCAGCAGATCTTTCCTCTGCTGCAGCATCGAGGCCACCACATCAAGGTGAGCACTGACAGTGGCCAGTTTTGCCAAACTCTCTAGGGGATTAAAATCCTCCAGAGTTATTCCCAGCTGTCTAGACAGAATAGGGGTTAGCACCCCCTGCAACTCCAGGACATCCTCGGAGGTCTTGGGGATCATCCTCTCCAGGAAGCCGATATCACCCTTAGTAAGATTCTTCAGGGTTAGAGTTTTGGAGATCAGGAAATTGTGAGTCAGTTCATCCATGACGAAATATGAAAAGAAAGAACCAGAAAATACGAAGAAACTGGCGCAGAGGAACTTCTGAATTATAGATCCTGACAAAAAACCGTCAGAACCATCTTCTGAGGCAAAACCGCCCCGGTACATAAAGGGACTCTCCGTAAGAGAAGGAACGTTAGCCCTTGGTAAACACTCGGGCTCATTTTTAGTTGGGCTTATGATAACAATCCACCTAAAAGAAAGGGTATTTTCGTCTATCACCCGGTGGGAAGAGGCATAGCTACTGTTTCACACCACCACGGTAGGGACAAGATTGCTACCTTCCCCACAGGCTAACGCTACAGAGGCTAACGGGGCCCTACCAGCTCCTCTCACGGACCTCCTGCTTGGCTCAAGGAGTTATCTCACCCCCAGAGGAAACCACGCGTCAGGATTAACGCTCCGGCCACTATCCTACCGCGGCAATATCTACCTAAACACCTACCGCCGAGGTAGCGTATCACGATAAGGGCGAATCACATACCCTAACGCGAGCGATAGCTCCGTACCCGTTTACTCGGGCGGGAACGCCCCCTTTCTTCTATAAATACCTCCCCCACAAAGGAGGCAGGTAAGCGGACTTGACTGGCCAAAACTCTGCCAATTTCAGTACACCTACTGACTTAAGCATCGGAGTATTTCCACCGGAGACCCCCTCCGGCGCATTGCAGGTACCGTGGACCGTCGCGCACACTGATCTGAGAAGAGCTGCTCCGCCGTACATCCTTCGGCAGAAGACAAATTATTATCAAGTGAGATGAGTGCTTCCTGTTCAAAAATGCCTAAATCATTCATTCAAACATAGGGGATGTGCTCGAAAACAAGGTCAGTGTCTTTCAAAAACTCCAATCAACCAAACAACCAATCCAGCAAAAGTTCACAACCAAACCAGTAAAATATTCACAACTAATGATTCCAATCAACCAAACAGATATCCACAACCAACCCAAGCATATATACAAAGACGCAACGCAAAAAACCTCCCCCACACTAGATGACACTTTGTCCTCAAAGTGAGAGAGAGATAAAAGACTCAACTGAAAATGAAATGCAAGAAATAAAAAGAAGAGAGAAGGAACCCGGGTGAAATCATGGTCTGGGCTGGAATTTCCCCAGAAGTTGCCTTTGTAAAGCATTGGTTCGTTCTTGCTCTTCAATTAATTTCTGGAGTTGAGCTCCCTGATTTTCAACCGTTTGTTGTAGGAGTGCTTGATTAGTCATCAATTCTTTTATCATAGCAGTCATGACTTGAAGTTCATCTCCAAACCTGACAGCCTGGTCATCCTGTAGCTGTCCTCCTTGGTCTGGTGTAGCATCTTCTTATTGTAATGGTTCATCTGGCAGATTGTCTAAATTAGCTTCTTCTCTCGCAAATTTGTATTTTCCTCCATGTTTTGCCCCGAAGATGTGTTCTTGTGCTGGAGTAAAACCTGTATTGCTGCGCACTACACGATTCTCGTCGAAGTGAAAATAACCCATTTTGTCTAAAGATTTTAAATCCAAAACACGCAAATCAGAAGATTTAAACAGGTCACAAGAAGAAAGGTCTACACCCAAATGTTGCACAACAATTTCAGTGATTAGTGATCCCAATGGCATTCTATTTCTTACAAGTTTGAATTGGTTGCAGATCCAGTGTCCTAAGTTTAATTTGCGTTTGTTCACCATGCACCACAAAATAAACAATTCTTGTTTTGAAATCTCTCCAGTTATACCACTTTTTCCTGAAAAAGTAATTGCTAAAAACCTATGTATTATCCTAAGGGACAAGTCAGGGATGGCGTGAGCCTTCGCATGACTGTCGTCAAAAGTGGCAGCAGGGTTCTTAGTCAACTGTTTCCATGCATCATGTTTGTCAAAAACAGAAGAATTTGGGTATTCAGTTAGGCAATTCACATACCAATCAGATTGCAATTCATCTATTTTAACAAAATGAATCATAACATTAAATTCCTCCATAGTCTTGTGGAAATATCGGTTCATTAATCTAAAATTGACTTCTTTAGCATTCATAGACTTCTTTTTAGGAGCTGACCAAAAAGATGCATAAAATTCTAAGACCAACTCAAGATAAACAGCATGCTTAGGGTAGAAAAATTGTTCCCATCCTATGTTTTCAATGTACTCAGTAATGGGATTCAGAATATACAAATCAACAAGTAATTGATAATCAAATTTAGTGCATTCAATAACTTCCCAATTATATTTCACATCTAAGCATTCAAGAGTTTCAAATTCATCAAAGTGTAACCAGCCCTTGAGATTCTCAAGTACTGGTTTTACCTTATGTGCAGCGCGACCTCCTCTGACTCTGTCCCTTACTCGAACGTGTCCTATTTGATGGTTCGCTGCAGCTGCTGGCTTGGTATTTGAGGATGATTTTCTTGTCTTTCTGGGCCTGCAATCCGGCTCTCTCTCGGAGTCAGATTCAGCTCTAAGAGAGGGTCTCTGCTTCCTCTTTTCACCCACTTTTCCTTTCAATTTTTGCATGTGGTAGTGACTCAAGGGCATACTTTCGGAATTTTCATCCGAATACTCCACGTTCTCCGACGTGACTGCCTTAAAAGTCGGGTCAGCTGCCGTGTCCTCGCCGGAGCTGGTTTCTTCGATTCTTGGTGGTTCGGTGGTGTCGTGTTGGCGCACTTCTGTTTCTTCCTCTCTCAGATCAGGCCCCACTATGGCTGAAGTGTTATGCGGCTGCCTTGGTGATGTATGAGAAGCAGTCACTGGAGAGATCTCGGCCACCTTGGTCGTCTCGGTGGCTGGCTGTAATTGCCGTGACAGCTTGAACGAAGCCCTAGGGTTTCGCACCATGACGCTAGGCGGATCTGCTGGGCTCGAGGCTGTTGCTGGGTGCACTGCTGCTGTCGGATTCGCGGCTGTTGAACGCACGGCTGCTGATATCAGTGGGGGGGGCGAAACCTCAGGGTTTCTGGCCGAGATCCGTGGCGTAGAGGACGGCGGCGCTAGGGTTCTTGGGTCCGCCGGCGGAGGTGGTGATGGGGGAGGAGATTCGATGATGAAAGGCCTCGTTTTGCTAGTAGGAGGAGATTTCTTGGTTTTGACCGGAGTCCGGCCATGGTGGTGCGGCTGCCACCTCTAGTAGTCACCATGGCTGATTCTGGAGGTTGGATTTGGTAGGGAGCTGCTAGGGTTTTGGGAAGAAAGGAAGAAGATGAAGATTTTGGTAATTGGTATTTTTGGTTAAAGGAGGGATGGGAAGGACGGCTAAATGGGAAAATTTGAAAATGGGCTTAGTCACTTAAGCCCACAAGGAAAGAAATCCTTGGGCTAAACTCCATTTTTATGGTATCAACCTTCATAAAACCGAATTCCTTTCTTCCCAGGCCTATAATTAGGCCGAATCATGCTCCAATCCTCCTGCAAAACAAGATCATTCACAACATCAAATAACCAGAGAACTTCCTTGACAGGGAAGCACAAAATAAAACCAAAAATAAAAATAAAAAAATGAAATATTTTTATTTTTAAAATTTTCTACTTTTATTTTTAAACACATGGTTTGCCTCCATGAAGCGTCCCAATTTATTGTCTTTGGACTAGACATGGTTTTCGATCAATTAGCTGGTGGCGGGTGGAGCTGGAATTCGTCCACGGTATATGATTGAAATCCCTCATAAAAAGGTTTCAATCTCTGCCCATTAACCTTGAAGATCACTCCTGTCTTCGGGTCTTGAATTTCCACTGCACCATGAAAAAAAACTTTAGATACAACAAAAGGTCCAGTCCATCTAGACCGTAATTTTCCTGGAAAAATCCTAAGTCTAGAATTAAACAAAAGGACTTTCTGCCCAACATGATATTGTTTATTTTTAATCAAACGGTCATGGTATTTCTTAGTTTTTTCCTTGATGATTTCAGAATTTTCATAGGCATCATGCCTCAATTCCTCCAACTCCTGTATCTGAAGTTTCCTCTCAAGACCAACTGTCTTCATATTGAGGTTGCACTGTCTGATTGCCCAATATGATTTGTGCTCAATCTCCACAGGGAGATGACATGATTTCCCATAAACGAGCTTGTAGGGAGTGGTTCCAATTGGAGTCTTGTAGGCTGTTCGGTATGCCCATAAGACGTCGTCAAGCCTCTGACTCCAATCCTTTCTCTCGGGATTCACCGTCTTTGTGAGAATAGACTTGATTTCTCTGTTCAAAACCTCTGCTTGTCCATTGGTTTGAGGGTGATAAGCAGTTGACGTCCTGTGATGGATACCATATTTTGTAAATAGAGATGTTACTGCTCTATTACAATTTTGACCCCAGCCCCCCCCCCCCCCCCCCCCTCCCCCCCCCCACACACACACACACACACCATTTATCTGTTACATTTTGTTATCATGGATTTGTTGATGGCAGATGCCCCTGAAAGC
Organism: Viola odorata; assembly: GCA_963691705.1. Lineage (NCBI taxonomy): Eukaryota > Viridiplantae > Streptophyta > Magnoliopsida > Malpighiales > Violaceae > Viola > Viola odorata. The sequence continues at coordinate 15,146,142 of OY829540.1, read as the reverse complement.
TACCGAGAGAGAGGTTTATGAATTCTTCTCTAGAGCAGGCAAGGTTAGTGGTTCTTATTTTTTGTATACTTCACGGTAGTCTAGTTACTTCACACTTGCCACATCTTAAAATCTGTTGCATGAGGAACTGCTCTAAACTATATAGTAAATGTTATTGAAACTTTGAAGTATGTCTGTTGCTGTGTGAATATTCCACTGCTTCGGGTAGAAGTACTATAATCAGTTTCTTCTTTCTCAATATTGTTGATATGTGTTGTGAGTTGAAATATGAACATACATTAAGTAGTGATCTAGTGTGCGCCCCAATAGGAATGTTCTGCTCATTGAGAATTTTCTTAGTTTTTCGAATGATTGTATATCATTATTATCATTGTGATTTTTCAGGTGAGAGATGTTCGACTAATAATGGACAGGAATTCTAGGCGGTCCAAGGGAGTGGGGTATGTTCCTTTCTGTAGATAAATTCCTTTTTGCCAGATCCCCGTGATCATTAACATTTTCAATGTTGCAAATCACACAGTATGTCACTCTCCATAAATCTGAATTCAGAACCAAGTTATTGGAGGGGGGGAAATCAGATCAATTTTTCTCCCAGTTGAGCCAAGAATTTACACTAGTTTTTCAATTTTACCATCAACAAAACCACAATTATGACAGTAAAAGAAAAGGAGTCAACCAATAAAAGAAACTCAGAAACACTTGAATGAGAAAAACAGATCTATCACAAACACCATAAACAAATTGAAAATAGATTATAGAAGTGAGGAGAGAGAGCACACCATCATAATGATATCATAAACATCATCAGCAATCAGAGGAGCCTTCAATCCAGACTTATCATTATAATGATTGTACATAACTTTGACCCTGCCAAGAACAACCATCATCCATCAGGTAAATCAAAACATCCCCAAACACAGTATCCCCCAAACAAACCCACAAAAGAACTTTGTACCTCTGTCACTAATGATCACTTTCGGCACTCCAAACCTGTTCAACACATGAGATTTCAAAAATGAGACCACTGTCTTAGCATCATCAGCCATAGTGGCTTTAGCTTCGACCCACTTGGAAAGGTAATCTACTGCAAGAAGAATGTATTGGTTACCACCAGACTTAGGGAATGGTCCCATAAAGTCTATTCCCTAAATTTCAAAGACCTCACATGCTAAAATAGGATTAAATGGCATCTGATTTTTAGAAGAGATATTACCAATCCTTTGACAGTTAGAGCAATTCCTACAAAACATGTGACAATCCTTGAATAATGTGGGCCAATAAAACCCGAATTCCAATACCTTGAGGGCTGTCCTCTTAGGTCCAAAGTGACCTCCACAAGCATGCGAATGACAAAATTCTAAAAAAAATTCTATCTCATGCTCAAGCACACATCGTCTGATCATTTGATCCTTACCAACATTCCACATGTAAGGATCATCCCATACGTAATATTTAGAATCTCGTTTAATTTTTTCCTTTTCTCGAGAAGACAACTCACCTTGAAACTTACCTGGCGCTAAAAAGTTAGCGATATCAGCGTACCATGGTGTCTTCTCTTGAATTTGAAAAAGTCCCTCATCAGGAAATTCCTCGTTGACAGCATGTGAGTCTGGATCCACAAGGATTCTACTCAAGTGATCAGCAACTAAGTTTTCCTTACCCCTCTTGTCTTTGATCTCAAGATCAAATTCCTGCAAGAGGAGAATCCACCGAATCAGTCTCGGTTTAGCTTCCTTCTTCACCAACAAGTATCGCAAAGCTGCATGATCCGAATACACAATCACTTTAGTACAAAGGAGATATGCTCGAAATTTATCTAAAGTAAAAACAATAGCAAATAGCTCCTTTTCCGTAGTGGTGTAATTTTTCTGTGCGCCATCCAACATACGGGACGCATAGTAAATTCCATGTGAGTCGAGCCCTTCCTTCTGTCCAAGGACAACACCTACAAAGTTGTTAGAAGCGTCACACATAATCTCAAAAGGCAAACTCCAATTAGGAGCTTTGATCACAGGTGCAGTAGTTAGTTTTTTCTTGAGCGTATCAAATGCCTTTTCGCAATCAGCTCCAAACTGAAATTCTATATCCTTTTGTAGCAATCGGCACAGGGGGGCAGCAACCTTCGAAAATTCTTTTATAAATCTCTTGTAAAACCCTGCATGTCCTAAGAAAGAACGCACTTCACGAACATTAGTAGGGTAAGGCAAAGAATCAATAACATCAATTTTCGCTTTATCTACTTCAATTCCCTTTTCAGAAACTATGTGTCCTAGAATTAAACCTTGAGTGACCATAAAGTGGCATTTTTCATAGTTCAAGACTAGATTAGTTTCCAAACAGTGTTTAAGGACTTTCTCTATGGCGCCGTTGCCGGGGATCGAACCCGGGTCATGAACGCCAAATGTCTTGTTATCATCATCTTTTTACGCCTATTTTATGATGATGATACCACTGATTATTGGGTTTTCCGCTCCTTTTTATAGATTATGTTGCTGATAAGCAAAGCATTCTTTAGGAGCTGAAATCGCCAAGTTGAGAGCTGTTTTGCATCAGAAGCCGAAGTTGTTAGAGTGAGCCAGCTGTCTTCTCCTTATAGAAGAATTATGTCCAGTCAACTAGAAGTCTCATTATCAGAGGATCTCCTATTTTGTTACGAGGAGATTAAAACAATTTATCTAGTTGGATTTTATTTCTTTTTGAAATTTGAAATATTGGGGGGGGGGGGGGGGGGGGTTGCTAATATATAGAAACCAACTAGCACTAGGAAAAACATCATCTCTTTCCCGGAATATTGGCTTTTTCTTCTCTGGTTGGCAGCAGTAACATTGCCATTGGAACTATGCTTATAATCTCTTTTATATATATAATATGATGATGCTTGGCTAAACTCTATTTTCCTTGTAAGGATTCATTGCCATGAATAATTGATTGTGAGATCTAATTGCACCCATTAAATTCCAACTTATATCTCTGTTTGTTTTGATTAAATGTCAAGTTAATCTTATTCCTTTTGAAGTCTGATCATCTACAAATAGGATTTGGTTAAATACAGTCTTCTCTTGATACTTTGGAGTCTACATTGTAAAGAGAGATGCGAAGGCAATTATCTGATTGACAGATCGGAATAGAAAACAAATAGAGTCAAGTTTATAGGATTTTTATCCCAGACTTGGGATCGGTCTCTCCCTATGAATTATCAATCGTTTGATTAAATCCTATAGAGTGTCTCTTAGGATTGTCAAACTGGTTAGGGACTTCTAATAGAGTGTCTCTTTAGTCGTCTTGTTTAGGAGGAGAGTAGGAGATTTAGGTGAACACCTGGTCTCTATAGCCACTTATAAGTTAGGTCTTGAAAATACTTGAATCAATGATCAATCAATTTAATTCATGTGCTTCGTCGAATCCTTATTGGGAATTTTACCACATTTGAACACACACATATCACACTTTCTTTACTTTTCATGCTATTTCTGTTTCTTAAGCAATTACAACACAACAATCAATATTGGTATTTACCACCTGTTACTCATGTCATTTATAAAGAATATTAATTGCCACCGAATCCTTGAGGACGAACCTTTTACCACTAGCTACTGTTTTATTTACATGAGCTTTGGTGAGTTGTATTTATTTATATTTGACGGTTTCGGCAACCATCAAGTTTTGGCGCCGTTGCCAGGGATTCATCGGTACTAATTGATTTTTCTTTATTTATGACCAGGACCTCTAATTCAGAATTGATTCCATACAACCCAGAGATTACAAGAAGGGAAACACAGTACAGGAAGCAAACGAAGAATCAGAGGGCTGTTCTTGAAGAACAGCAACCAGAAAATAACTTTCAGACACCTCGAAGGGCCCTTATCCCAGACCTGGGGGAAGGATCATCAGCAATCCGAAATAACCCACTTTTCGAACCAGCCATGGAAGACCACCATAATAACCAGCCACCACCTCCCCCTCCTGAGCAAACCTTCAGACAACGAAATAATGAAGGACCACCACCGGATACACACTTTTGCATCCAGTATCCGCCCGTGGAACATGATTGGAATCTAAAACCCAACATGATCCATAACCTCAAGAAATTCTACGGTTTGCCTAAGGAGAACCCATACAAATACTTGCAGTACTTCCATTGGGAATGTGACACCCACAAACCCCCAAGAGTGGATATCAACCGAGCTAAACTCCGAGCTTTTCCATGGACCCTAGAGGATAAAGCTAGGAATTGGTTCCTGAGCCTTCCTCACAACTCCATAAATACATGGCAGCAGATGTTGAGTACTTTTCTCAACAAATATTGGTCCTCTGGAAAGGCTGGAAGTGCTAGGAAGGACATTTTGTCCATCAAACAGAACCCTATTGAGAGTTTTGGGGAGTACTACCAAAGGTTCAGAGATCTACAGGAAATCTGCCCAAACCATGAAGTTTCTGAGTGGAATGCAGTGCAATATTTCTATGACGGTTTGTGCGTGAGGGACAAGTTAGTAGTGGATGGAGCTGCAAGAGGCGCACTCCAAGATTGCACTCTCACAAGAGCTAACAATTTGATTGAAACCTTGCCTGAAAATAACTTCCACAATGAGTCAAGCGAAAGAGATACGCCAACAGGTAATGTGTCCTCAATTCAAACTCAATTGACTGAACTTTCTGATCGTTTGAATGCTTTGTCAGGACACTCACAGGTACAAGTACAGCAAGTGCAACCTACCAACATGTGTGGTACATGCGGCCAGCCAGGACACCATACAGATGACTGCATATTGAACAATGGAACACCCGAAGAGGTCAACTTAGTAATGCAATACCGGCAGGAATATGGAAAATACCTACCTCACAAACCCAGATTTAACCAAAATAACCAAAATCAGTACCAGAATCAATACCAAAATCAGTTCAACAACAACCCTGGTTGGAAAGAGAACACAAACTCCAACGTTGTATTACATCTACCAAACCAATATTCATCCAGTAACCAAAACCAAGCTCAGACACTCCAAACACCACCAAATCTCCAAAATTTCGTGCCCAGACCTACTGTTCCACAGTTACCAGCCCCACAACAGCCCCTAATGCTTACTGGCCCATCAGTGGAAGACATGCTAAAACAATTCATGCAAGCTACGCAAGCTAACATGCAATCCACTCAAGCTAGTATTGCGAATCTCGTACAATCAAACTAAGCAATGCAGAAGGAGATATCTGCATTGACTAACCAGAAACAGGAGCAAGGGAAGCTGCCCTCGAGCACTGTGGACAATCCAAAACACCTCTGTTCGATGACATTGAGGAGTGGAACTGAAATTCCAGACGGAACAGTCCTTGCCCCTGGTCTGGGGAAGAAGCCGTCAGAAGTCCTTATCCCAGACCAGCCCGAACCAGAGGTAGAAATTATTTCTGAAAAGCCAGCACAGGTAAAATCAAATCCAGGTCTATTGCTGATCAAGAAGGAACAGGTAATCCCTCTTCCTTTCCCTGAAAGGTCTGAAAAGTCCAAGAAGGTAAAGGAAGAGAAAGCTATTCTAGAATTATTTCGTAAAGTAGCTATTAATGTTCCACTTCTTGATATGATTTCTCAAATTCCCAAGTACGCTAAATTTTTAAAAGAATTGTGCACTAACAGGAAGCGTCTTGCAAAAGTAGACAGGATTAATCTGAATGAGAATGTCTCAGCGGTTTTTCAGAAGAAGTTTCCAAACAAGTGCAAGGATGGAGGAACATTCGTGATTCCTTGCAAGATAGGTGAAAAGACCATTGACAAGGCACTCTGTGACTTAGGTGCTGGTATAAATGTATTGTCTTTGACACTTTTTAAGAGTATGAACATCGGTGAATTGCAGGAAACTAGAATGGTAATTCAATTGGCTGATCGTTCCATAATTTATCCTGTTGGAGTAATTAGGGACGTTTTGGTTCAAGTTAATGACTTTATCTTTCCCGCTGATTTCTATGTAATAGATATGGAGAATGAGTACACTACCAAGTCGACTGAAATTTTGTTGGGTAGGCCTTTTCTTAGGACTGCTAGAGCAAAAATTGATATTTTTGGTGGATGCTTAACTCTGGAATTTATGGGCGAGATAATAACATTTAACATGTATGATGCCATGCGGTTTCCTGAGGATTTAAATAGTGTCAATTTCATTAACATTATTGATTTGGATGAGGTGGATGTTTTTGAGCTTGATAATGCAGACCCTTTGGAATATGTGCTATCAAGAAGTGTGGATCTTATTGAGTTGGAGGAGTTGAAAAAGAAGGTGGAAGTTAGTGATGAAATTGTGGAAGTCGTGATGGAGCTCGATGTGGCCAAACAAATGGTAATTCCCCTTAAAATGCTTGATTTACCATAAATTAATAATGCTCTTGTTCCATCTGTTTTGAAGGCTCCAGAGCTAGAACTAAAGAAGCTGCCAGGACATTTGAAATACTCCTTCCTAGGCTTAGGAGAGAGTCTTCCAGTGATCATTTCAAACAACCTGACAAAAATGGAAAAGGAGCGACTCTTGAGAGTATTGAGGGAGAACAAAGCAGCAATAGGTTGGACGATAGCTGACATTAAAGGAATCAGCCCTACAATCTGTACGCATAAGATTCATCTAGAAGAGGATTGCAAGACTGTGAGGCAGCCGCAAAGGAGACTCAACCCTCCTATGATGGATGTCGTAAAAAAGGAGGTACTGAAACTCTTAGATGCAGGAGTGATATACCCTATTTTTGACAGTTCGTGGGTGAGTCCAGTACAGGTAGTTCCCAAAAAGACAGGGATCACAGTGGTGGAGAACAATGAAGGACAGCTAGTTCCCACGAGAGTGCAAAATGGTTGGAGGGTGTGCATTGATTACCGAAGACTCAATTCGACAACTCGTAAGGACCATTTTCCTCTTCCTTTTATTGATCAGATGCTTGAGAGACTATCAAGTAAGTCTCATTACTGTTGTCTTGATGGGTATTCTGGTTTTCACCAAATACCCGTCGCAATTGAGGATCAAGATAAAACCACATTCACATGCCCTTTTGGGACTTTTGCATACAAACGCATGCCTTTTGGTTCCTCCATCCTTGCACTTGTTTGGTAACTTCTTCTAAAAAACCGCTGAGACATTCTCATTCAGATTAATCCTGTCTACTTCTGCAAGACGCTTCCTGTTAGTGCACAATTCTTTTAAAAATTTAGCATACTTGGGAATTTGAGAAATCATATCAAGAAGTGGAACATTAATAGCTACTTTACGAAATAATTCTAGAATAGTTTTCTCTTCCTTTACCTTCTTGGACTTTTCAGACCTTTCAGGGAAAGGAAGAGGGATTACCTGTTCCTTCTTGATCAGCACTGGACCTGGAGTTGATTTTACCTGTGCTGGCGTTTCAGAAATAATTTCTACCTCTGGTTCGGGCTGGTCTGGGATAAGGACTTCTGACGGCTTCTTCCCCAGACCTGGGGCAAGGACTGTTCCATCTGGAATTTCAGTTCCACTCCTCAATGTCATCGAACAGAGGTGTTTTGGATTGTCCACAGTGCTCGAGGGCAGCTTCCCTTGCTCCTGTTTCTGGTTAGTCAATGCAGATATCTCCTTCTGCATTGCTTGGTTTGATTGTACAAGATTCGCAATACTAGCTTGCGTGGATTGCATGTTAGCTTGCGTAGCTTGCATGAATTAGTTTAGCATGTCTTCCACTGACGGGCCAGTAAGCATTAGGGGCTGTTGTGGCGCTGGTAACTGTGGAACAGTAGGTCTGGGCATGAAATTTTGGAGATTTGGTGGTGTTTGGTGTGTCTGAGCTTGGTTTTGGTTACTGGATGAATATTGGTTTGGTAGATGTAATACAACTGATAAGAGTCCTAGGGGTACTGATTAGGATCGGCCTGATCAGGGCTGGTCGGGAACACTGTGCTGGGGTCTTCGTCACCTGCAAAGCGCCGGAGGGGGTCTCCGGCGTAAACACTCCGATGCCAAAGTCAGCGTGAGTAGTCAAAATGGTAGAGGTTCAACACGCTATCTTAGGCTTACCCTCTTGTCTGAAAATGTAGGGGTATTTATAGACAAAGGGAAGAGTGTACCGACAGGGGGTAGGAATAGTCCCTGGTGGATGTCGCTGGGGTGATATATGTCGCTGGAGTGTCATGGAGTGACGTCACGCGGAGTGACGTCATGGATGACCTGGGATGGGATGCCACCGTGCGGATGTCGCATGAGAGCCCCCCCACTGATGTCGACCATCCCAGGGTTGGCCGCCAGGCTAGGGGCGGCAAGAGCAGGGTCCCGCCTCCCTCGGAGGGTACAGTAGGTTGTCCGGGTCACCCAGCGGGGTAGGGAAATGCCGCTTCTGTGGTATCGATAGTTATCATATGCCCAAACGAAAACTAGCCTGAGTGTTTACCAAGGGCTATCACCGCGTCCTCGATCTCGCCCCTTCAGGGATTTCTGCCCTGCTGAGGGCTCGACAACCGATAAAGGTATATTTTTCAGTACGCCTGTTTCCGAAGTCTTTAAATAGGCCTTTCAATTTGCGCTTGCTTTATTACCCTCACAACTATTTCACCTTTCTCTTCAAATTTCCTCATCTCTCTTCTTTTCATGGACGAAGTCACCAAAAACTTCCTGCTCTCCAAAACCCATGCCCTGAGGAACCTGACTCAGGCAGACACTGATTTCCTGGGGTCACTGAGTGTTAAGACCTCGGAGGATATACTGGAGCTCCAGGGGATGCTGACTCCCCTGCAAGCTAGACAGGCTACCGTTACTATGGAGGATTTCAGTCCCGTGGAGAAAGCGGTGAAGCTGTCAGTGGCTGTTTCTCAAATCCAGCTACTGATGACAACACTGCAGCATAGGAAGGACTTGCTGGGATGCTGTCTGAGGGGCATGAGGGCCTACTCTTCTGAACTGACGACTCTGGCTGACGCCCTTAGGGAAATTCCTTTCCTGGAATAGGAAGATGATGACGCTGGGTCGAATGCCTGACCAGCGATGGGGATCCTCTTGGCGTGTCTCTCTGTGCTCCTCTAGGGCCACCTTTTGTAACTCCGGGCCACTAGGCCTTTTGTAATCTCGGGGCGTTAGGCCCTATAAATAAATGTGCCTTTCCTTATTCGCTTGCCGCGCTGTTGATGTTTTTCTTCTTTCTCATACCGTCTTTCTTAGAAAACCACTTCTGTTCTTGCTAACTGCGAGCTGGGTGTCCCTTGGGATCCCCTAACTTTATTTGCCTATCTGGCTCATAATGATGATTCTTTCACGCCACGTCCGTTCAGAATATATTTTACGCCGCTTTTTTAGTGCTAACGGATTGGGCGATGATTTTGGCGCCTCCTGGTTGGTGCAGATTTTTAACAGTTGCGGAGTCAGATCTTTCCTCCCAACAGACGCTACCTCTGATAGCATTAAATGTCCTTGATAATACGCGGAGAGGCAGGAACGCTTCCTCACTTCGGCTATATAATGGGGCTCTTCCTTTCCTTCTCTGTTCATCTTTTTCCTTCTTGCTTCTCACTCTTACTGATATTTCCATGGCTGACTCCCATTTTTTGTATACTGCCATCCGCGATTCTCCTCCGACCCCTCCGACTTCTCCCTACTCCGACAATCCTCCGCTCTCACCCCCCTGGAGGCCTGCCAGACGTTCCGTAAAGTGTCGGGGTCGTAAGAGATCGAAGAAAACAAAGAAATAATCTTTCGAAGCCTTCTTTGCTGACTTTGAGCCTCACTACCTTTCGCTGGGGCAAAAGGATGAAACGTCACCATCCGTTCCCTGCCCTTTTACCAGGACAAGACTTTTACTGATGGCGCTCCAGGACTGGTTACCCCGACCCTGGAGGAAGGCTCCCGCGCTGCTTTAAAGGAGGAGGCTGCCCATGCAGCAGGTTCCGCAACTAGGCTTGGCAAAAGACCTTTCGAGATTAGCGAGCCCTTTCCTTTCTATAACAGTGGGTCGTCATCGTCTCCGGAAGATTATGATTACGTTTATGACATACACTGGGCGGACGAAGACTGATGATGTCGCACTTATTGTAGATGCCGCTTGCTTTCTCTTTTAATGAATAAAATAGAAATGAAATGAAACGAAATATCATTTGCCTTTTTCTTTTTGCTTTTGCTATAATCGCCGTCCCATAGGATAACTGTCGCTGGACAGTCAATTGCCGCTTCATACGACCATCTTTGTGGGGTTTCTTGTAATTAACGAGTCTTTCTTTCGCGAAATTCAAGGTGAGCGCTTGACTTTAAGTTCTGTCAGGGTCTTCCCACGTGCCCCGTTTGCCTCATACGTGTCTTGCTATAATAGGTTGCCCTTCTATCTGACTTTTCCACCATCTCTTTTAAAAGGATAAACGTTTCTTCCTTGTACCTTTTTGCTCCTTTTTATACTTCATAATTCTCTTCGTTTTTCGCTCGCTCCGAGGAAATTCTCTCGTTCGCATCCAGGCGATTCACTTATCAATTTCAGCCTTCTCTCTCTCAAGGTATTCTGCTCGATCTTGCTTTTGATTTTCCTTTGCTGCTTTATCTATCATGCCTCGCACGAGATCTCAATCTAGTTCTTTAGCTACTCCTAGGCCAATTTCTCGATATCCCGAGCTTGAAAATACCCCTAGCATCTTTACTTGCCCTACTGTCTTACACCTTGAATTGGAAAGCAATAGCATTACCTTCCCCTGCGGCTATCGCCCCACTATCCCCTCTGACACTATGAGGCTTCATAGCCGGCTCTGGAAAACTCATAGGATTCTTTATTTTAAGATGTTTCAATACGGGTTCCGCCTCCCAGTTCATGACACGCTAGAGCGTGTGCTGCGCGAGCACGGGCTTAACCCTGCGCAGATCACCCCTTCCTCCTGGAGTTGCATCTATGCCTTCCTTCGTGCTTGCGAGTTAAAAGATATTCTTGCTCCCTCTGTCGCTTTATTTCGCAAGTTCTTGACTCTGGTTTTTCGCGACGGCTTCATTAATATTATTCCCAGACGGGATGATGCTCTAGTGAGGCCTTTTTGGGAGAAATTTCGAGGATTTGAGGAGAGCGTTGAAGACTGGAAGAGCGGTTTCTTCGTTGTCGAATTACCCTCTCGCATGTGGCGTCCTGACTTCAACCTGGAGGTAGTTGATTAGGTGAGGCCGGCGCCTCTGTCTAGGGAAGAGTTGGACCAAGCCAACGCTTTACTGGAGATGGAGTCCTCTTTCCAGATCCGAAACTTTGCTTTGTACAGGCCTTTAACTAAGTGTACCATAGGTGAGCTTTTGAGCTTCGCCGCTGCCTTGCTTACCCCTTGCTTACTAACGTAACTTTTTCCCAGGGGAAACTATCGCTCGTCCGCTCTCTGAGGGTGACGCTCCTCACAAGGTTGTCGCCCCTTCAATGACTGCTCCCTCTACTTCCGCTGGGGCTCGAGCTGATCACCATATGCCCATAAAGAAAAGAGCTTTAGATGAAATTCTTTCCCGGGAAAGCGGTTCCTCCCTCCGCACTTCCCGCTTCGTAGAGAACTGGTTACCCAGTCGGAAGAGGAGGTCTAGGTCTGGTTTGCCAGTGGCTGAGACGAAGATTTTCTCCTACGGAGTTGAGGACATGGAGGACATGGATACAGAGTTGAGCCTCCGCCCGGCTTCCTCAGCTCAACGAAAGAAGCTAAGGGAAGCAAGCGAAACTCAAGTGACGAGGGTGGCGGCTCAACCTCCTCCTGCCAACACTGCAAATACCGTCGCTTCCCAGACTACCGTTTCTCCTGACGCGACAAAGGAGAGTGCCGCTTTGCTGGGTGGCGCTTCCTTGCCTCTGGGATTGGCAGCACCCAACAAGACCTCCGCTGCCGCAATGATGCCATTATCCGCTGCAGATTCCGGTCCTGTCGTAGAGCCTCCACACTCGCCCATTGGCCGCTGCATTCCTGAGGTGCATCCCTCTGTCCCCAGTGGACCTGGCTCTTCTCACTCTCCTCCCAAGTCCCCTTGTCCGTTGTTCCTTACTTCAATTCGAGACGTTGGGGGCTCAGGCGGCATCTCCGCCCCTTCCTTTGTTGCTGATCTTTCCCGTGACGGGCCTCAAGGGGCCCCTTCTCACCTGCTAAATTTGTCAAAGTTTGGAACTGACGGGTTCCGTGCCCTGGGTATATCGGACCCCTTGTCGCAAGATCAGCCGACGGCTATCTTGGCCTGCGAACTATTCCACACCTCCGAGGAGGAGAGTAGGCTACTGCAACTTCCTCCCGAAGTTCAGTATGTGCGCGTCATGAACAACTGCCTTGCTGCCTTTCGACAGCTTCATTACTTCATAAAGGCTCGTGGTGCACAATCTCAAAGCTCTGGTACCCTAGCAAAGGTAGAGGAGCTGTCGCGACTCCACAAACGCGCTCAGGCTGAACTGCTCGAGTGCCGTGCTGACCTTACTCGGGAAAAGTCTAAGGGAAAAGCTCAGGTTGAAGCTCTGGAGGCTGAGCTGGTGGCTGAGAGAAAGAAGAACTCATTCCTTATTGAGGAGGTATCATCCCGCGATGCCGACCTGTCGAAAGCTTTCAAGAAAGTGGCCTGGTGGAAGAAGAAGACTGAATAGGCCTTTATCATCGGGGTGACAGATCAGCACCGCAGTAGGGCCGCCGATCCCGCCGAGGTTGCCAGGTACGCCTCCGCAAGGATGAAAGAGATTGATGAGAGCCAAGAGGGTTTCCTCTCCTCCGAAGAGGAGTGACAAGTCAGCGCCTGGGGGGCCTATTTGATGCCGCTTGGTTGGGGGTGATAACTATCGATACCACAGAAGCGGCATCTCCACTACCCCGCCGGGTGACCCGGCCAGCATACTGTACCCGTCGCGGGAGACGAGGCCTTGTTCATGCCGCCCTTAGCCTGGCGACCGACCCTGGGATGGTCGACATCAGCGGGGGGCTCTCATGCGGCATTCGCACTGCGGCATCCCATCCCAGGTCATCCATGACGTCACTCCGCATGACGTCATCCTGTATGACGTCACTGAAGGCCACTCCAGCGGCATATATCACCCTAGCGACACCTGCCAGGGACTATTCCCACCCTTGTCGGTACACTCCTTCCTTTGCCTATAAATACCCCCACCTTTTCAGACAAGAGGGTAAGCCTAAGATAGCGTACTGAACCCCTGTCATTTTGACTACTTGCACTGACTTTGGCATCAGAGTGTTTACGCCGAAGACCCCCTCCGACGCTTTGCAGGTGACGAAGACCCCAGTACAGTGTTCCCGACCAGCCCAGATCAAGCCGATCCTGCTCAGTATCCCCCAGACTCTTATCAAGTGGTGCTTTCATTGAGAGCTTTGGTTAATTAAGTGAGTTTTCCTTAGTAACCAAGCTCTGTTCTTTCTGAGAGTCGAAGAATCATGGCTTCAGATTCAGAATCCACACCCCCTCACACTCGTGGGGTTCACGCGCGTAGGGAACTTTTTTCCACGTCTTCGTCAAGTACATATGTCACATCACGTGAAACATCTTCTGCGCAGACAGACTTTATTTTCGGGCTGACAGCTGACACCTCATTTTCTCAAACGGGCACCCCATTTTCCCAAATGGGTAGCTCGTTTCCGCAAATGGGTTCCCTTATTTCCTCAATGGGTGCCCCGTTTTCTCACACGGGCGGATCCAGTCACTCCGTCCCTCCGCTAGTAAGTTCTAGAATGGATGGCCCAACTACTCCCTCGGTAAGCTCGATGTTAGCTCTTCGTGCCCACTTGGACTATTTGATTGGGATGTCCGCAGGCTCCACTTCTAGTGCAGCGACATCAGGCGTGTCTTCTCGAGTTGTTTTCACTCCGTCTATTGTCGCTGATCGACCAATATCGCCTCGCCGCCAGGAGAGCGTCCCTCTGACCTCACCCACGATAAATGTGCCATTCAGCTTTGCGCAACTGGCAGACGGACATGAGGAGCACTACACACCGCGGATACCGCGGATTCCTGTCTCCCAAGTGGAGCGACCGGTAGATGAATACCGAGACCGCTGGGACGGTAGGAGAGAGGGAGCCGGTAGGGAGGTATCTATGGAGCGGAGTGAAAGATCAGCCAGTAGGAGGCGACGATCCCGTTCGCCTAGGAGTCGTAGTAGGTCTCCCAGGCGGCAACGTACCCTGGAGCCTCGAGGGCACAGGCGACACCTGGACATGTCTCCTCCTCGTCATGATCGTGAGATCTTGGACGACACCGCTGGTCATCCTTTCACCCATCGTGTAAGGCACCACAGGGTCAGCCGATATGTTAAGCTCCCAACGGAGTCATACGATGGCACCAAAGACCCCATTTTGCATCTTAATAAGGTGAAGGATTTTGTCCAGTTTCAAACGCACAATGACGCGGCGTTGTGTCAGATATTCGTTATGACATTGTCAGGGGTAGCCCGCCTCTGGTTTGAAGGACTTCCTACTCGATCAATTGATAATTTCCTGCAACTGGAGGCCAAGTTTAAGAGCCGTTTCAGCACAGCTATCCCCATTCAAAAGTCTACAGCAGCCTTGTTTGATATACGTAGACAACCAGAGGAGTCTTTGAATAGTTATCTGGGTCGCTTCGATATGGAAATGTCATTAACCCCCGGTATCACTATTGATTTTGCTATAGAAGCTTTGAAGCGGAATTGTGGATATGGGAAGCTGAGGGATACGTTGATGGTGGACCCCCCAACGACCTTAGATGCGTTACGATTGAAAGCCCACAATTATGCGAGAATGGAAGAAGAGGAGTATAGAAACAGAACGCCCCTCCTGCTCCTGCGGCTCAAGCTAGTATGACCCACGATACCCGTCCGGGTGATGAGTACACCCAGTGGAAAGATTACATTCCTAAGGCGTCAAGCCGCCAGAAGGGTAACTTCTCTAGAGGAAGGGGCGGCGGTCTGAACGTTCAGCGACAGGCAGATCCCCCTAAGGGTCGAATCTACGATCCCGACCTTCCTCCCCTCACACTCCCACGAGCTGAAATCCTAGCCATTATTCAGCAGCAGAACCTGCCAATTCGCTATCCAGCCCTTGTGAAGCCAGGGGTGGTCATGGGAGGAAGGGAAAACGCTTTTTGTAAATTCCATAAGGTTAAGGGGCATTCTACAGAGGCATGTAGGGAATTGAAGTTAGCAATAAATCGCCTATTGGAAGAAGGCTATCTTGGAGAATTCGCCACTCGTATGAGAGAAGAAGCCAGGAGCGACCCTCCGCACGGGGCGTTGGGTGACCATCAATTGCCTCCTCCCCTCGGGAACAGCGGAACTTCTGAGGCAAAGGGGAAAGAAGAGCTAATGATGTATGACGAGGACATCCCTATTATTAACATTATCGCTGGGGGCGCGTCGTTCCTGGATGAGATTACCCCAGCAACACTCGGGACAGGAGAGAAGCGGAAACGGGAAAGCCAGCCCGTAAAAAAAAGGGTGATCGATGCACTGGACAGGATGGTAATATCTTTTTCGGAAGAAGACGAGAAGGGCGTCGTCTTCCCTCACATTGACGCGCTAGTAGTCACACCGGTTGTAGGGAGCCATGGGGTGCGAAGGACCCTCATTGATAACGGCAGTGCGGTAAACTTATTTTCGTTGGAAGCATATAATCTCCTGAAACGCCCTGCCGCGGAACTGGCCCCTTGCAAGAAACCAATTATCGGAGTGGACGACATCCCTATACCTATAATTGGAGTCACAACGCTGCCTATGTATTTTAGAGAAGACGCGTCGAGGCGATAAGAAGAATTGATGTTCTTGGTCGTGGATCTTATTTTACCGTATCATGCCATTCTAGGGCGGCCATTCCTCAATCGTTTTGGGGCGGCGGTATCTCAGAAACACCTCAGAATGAAATACCCCTCCTGGGAAGGGGTAGAATCAATCAAGGGGGATCAAAAGTTAGCCGTCGAGTGTTATTCACTCATGATTCAAAAAAGCTGTGATCAGTATGTGTGCGTGGCAGCGGATCCTTATGAGCAAAGGGACGAAAGGTAAACCCAGCCAGTGGATGCGATGGTGTCCATCCCTGTCCAAGGCAATGATAAGGCGAGCTTCCAGTCTAGTGACAAGTTGACCCTTGAGGAAAGAGCACAATTGGCCCGGCTATTGAACAAGTGCAAAGGAGAGTTCGCGTGGAAACCGGCGAACATGCCTGGCATGTCTAGGGAGGTGGCTGAGCACCGACTCAACGTTGACCAGCACGCCACGCCAGTTCAACAGAAGCGGCGAGCATTCTCCTCGGAAAAGTCAGCGGTGATTGATAAGGAGGTGGTAAAGCTGATGAACGCAGGTTCAATCCAGAAGTTCAATACCCCACTTGGTTGGCCAACCCCGTCTTAGTCCACAAGCCCAACGGAGACTGGCGCATGTGTATTGATTTCACTAACTTGAATGACGCTTTCCCTAAGGACTGTTATCCGCTCCCTCAGATTGATCAGTTGGTCGATCAAGTGGCAGGGTACGCATATTTGAGTTCCCTGGATATCATCAAATTCCTATGGCCAAGGAAGATGAGGAAAAGACGGCATTTATAACTCCGAAGGCCACCTACTGCTACACAGCAATGCCGTTTGGTTTAAAGAATGCAGGGGCGACCTTCCAGCGTATGGCCAACAAAGTGTTTGAAAAGCAAATCGGGAGAAATGTAGAAGCGTACGTAGACGATGTATTGGTCCAGAGCAGAAGTTTCAGTGACCATCTGGCCGATTTGCAGGAAGTGTTCGATATACTGAGAAAGTACTAGATAAAGTTGAACCCCCGCAAGTGCGCGTTCGCATTCCAAACAGGAAAATTCTTGGGGTATGTGGTAAGCCAAAAGGGCATCCAGCCGAACCCGTCAAAAATTAAGGCTATCCATGATATGGTATCGCCGCGAACCCTTCAGGAGGTTCAGAGGTTGACAGGACGCGTCATTGCTCTGGGGCAATTCATCTCTAAGTAGGGCGAGAAGTGCTTGCCGTTCTTTAAAGTCATACGTAAGAAAGCTTCTTTCGGATGGACGCAAGAGTGTGAAGAGGCGTTCGTGGGTTTGAAAACATACTTGTCGTCCGACTTGGTACTAACACGACAGGAACCGGGTGACACCCTATTCTTGTACCTCGGCGTCGCGGATGAAGTGGTCAGTGCTGTTTTAGTCCGGGAGGATAATTACACCCACCGACCCGTCTTCTTCATCAGTCATGTGTTAAAAGATGCCGAGGTGCGATACACCCACCTTGAGAAGGTGGCGTTCGCCCTGATACAGTCTACACGAAAGATGGACAGATATTTTCAGGCCCATCCGGTCACCATGCTCACGGACCAACCTCTGAGAAGGATTTTCAGGAAACCAGAATCCTCGGGGAGGATGTTGATCTGGTCAATTGAGCTGGAACAATATGGATTACAGTACAAAGCTCGGCCATCTGTAAAAGCTCAGGTTTTGGCAGATTTTATCGCCGAGTGTACATTTACTGGGGACAAGGCGGCGGAGCAGCTCGAGAAGAAAGAAAGTGATGCAAAGGTCCCACTCTCAGAGGTCCCAGCGGACATATGGGTCATCTATGTAGATGGCGCCAAAAATCAGGAGCTGGCAGGAGCTGGCATATACATGATCGGGTCACACAATGTGCAGGTGCGGCATGCCATTAGAATCCTGCAACCATTGTCTAACAACGCAGCAGAGTATGAAGCGTTATTGGCAGGGCTTAGAATAGGAAGAAGCCTCTTCGTTAAAACTGAAAATGACCGGGTAACAGGAGCCCCACAGTTGAAAATACGAGGGGACTCCAAATTGATAATTGATCAAGTCCTGGGACGTTCCCAAGCTAGAGAACCGATCATGGCACAATACTTCTCGAAAGCCAAAAGGGAATTGGCAGAAATGGAACAAAGCGGCAGAGGCGGATAATCTAGCAAAGGCGGCAGCAAATCAGGAGGCTGTCATACCAGAAGGCGTGTACTATGAAGAAAGGTCATTGCCGTCCTTCATGGAGGAACAGCTGTCGCTATGTGTGGAGGAGATTGAAAAGGACTGGAGGGTCCCTGTGATAAATTTTTTGAAGCACGACGAATTGCCTAGCGATAGTACAGAGAAGAAAAAAGTGCTGAAGCAAGCGGCGAGGTGCACTTATTATGATGGGGAGTTAATTCGGAGATATTTCTCGCACCCAGCCGCAAAATGTATAATGGAACAAGAAGGCCTCCACACCCTGCGAGAGATTCACGAAGGCATCTATGACATGCACGTGTCGGGTGGTACCATGGCCGCACAGGTGTTTCGGTCAGGATTCTATTGGCCCACTATTCGCAGGGATTGTAACAACTTTGTGCAATCATGCCATAGATGTCAAGAATTTGCCAAAATCCCTCGACGACCCGCCACTGAAATATCTCAGATCGTGGCACCTTGTCCTTTTGCTAAGTGGGGAATCGATATTTTAGGCCCTTTTCCTAAGGCCAGGTCCCAACTGAAATTTGTAATTGTGGCAGTGGACTACTTTACTAAATGGGCAGAAGCAGAAGTGGTAGCCACTATTACGACGGAGAAGGTATGGCACTTCTTTAAGCACCAAGTGATCATGCGTTTCGGGGTGCCTCGTGTGCTAATTAGCGACAACGGGGCACAGTTTACCAGCCGCTTCTTCAAAGAGCAATGTGAAGAATTCCAAATCGAACAGAGGTTTTCCTCTGTGGTGCATCCTCAGACTAATGGCCAGGTGGAGGTAACTAACCGAAGCATACTGAGCGGTATCAAGAAAAATATTGAGGGGTCAAAAAAGAAGTGGCCAGACGAGCTACCCTATGTAATGTGGGCCTACCGCATGACCGTCAAAACTAGTACGGGGGAAACGCCCTTTGCGATGGCCTTTGGTACTGAAGCGGTAATGCCTGTCGAAATTAGGACCCTAAGCTTGAGAGTGGAATATTTCAAGAAGGAATTAAATGAGGAGAGGTTACGAGCTAACCTTGACATGTTGCCTGAGGCGCGCGAGGAAGCTCTCTTGAAAATAATGCACTACAAAAGAAGAATGACGCGGTATCACAACAGACATGTTAAGGAGCGGCTACTCAAAGTGGGAGACCTCGTGCTTAGGGACAAACGAGCGGCGGGCCAACGAATGTGGAAGCTCAGCTCAAACTGGGAAGGCTCGTACCGCGTCACTCGTGTTATCGGAAAGGGGGTGTATCACCTCGAAGCGCTTGACGGTACTCCCTTACCTAACTCTTGGAATATTGCTAGATTAAAATTGTATCATGCTAGAATTTGACATGTCGTTGGGCATGGTTTTGAAATTGAAATTTGTGAATTTTGACATGCCGTGGCCATGGTTTTGAAATTATGAAATTTTTGAAAATCGACATGCCGTTGGGCATGGTCTTTGAAATTGAAAATGAAAATTTGACATGCCGTGAGCATGGTCTTGAAATTATGAAATTTTGACATGCGGGCATGGTCTTTGAAATTGAAAATGAAAATTTGACATGCCGTGAGCATGGTCTTGAAATTATGAAATTTCGACATGCCGTTGGGCATGGTCTTTGAAATTGAAAATGAAAATTTTGACATGCCGTGGCCATGGTTTTGAAATTATGAAATTTGTGAAAATCGACATGCCGTTGGGCATGGTCTTTGAAATTGAAAATGAAAATTTGACATGCCGTGAGCATGGTCTTGAAATTATGAAATTTCGACATGCCGTTGGGCATGGTCTTTGAAATTGAAAATGAAAATTTTGACATGCCGTGAGCATGGTTTTGAAATTATGAAATTTGTGAAAATCGACATGCCGGTGGGCATGGTCTTTGAAATTGAAAATGAAAATTTGACATGCCGTGAGCATGGTCCTGAAATTATGAAATTTCGACATGCCGTTGGGCATGGTCTTTGAAATTGAAATTGAAAATTTGACATGCCGTGAGCATGGTCTTGAAATTATGGAATTTTGACATGCCGTTGAGCATGGTCTTTGAAATTGAAACTTTGACATGCCGTTGGCATGGTTTTGAAATTATGAAATTTGTAAAAATCGACATGCCGTTGGACATGGTCTTTGAAATTGAAAATGAAATTTTGACATGCCGGTGGACATAGTCTTGAAATTGAAATTTCGACATGCCGGTGGGCATTGTCTAACAATTGTTGTGGAAATATTTCTTGTTCCTTGTTGGTTGCCTGTGTAATGTGCAGATAACAAGGAAAGGAGGATGTCGGGGGTGAAAAGTCCTAGCCTTGGGGGCAGAATGGGCTAATGCAGACGGGTCGTCAAGACGAGGCACGCCCCGGCGATCCTAATATGTGGTGCTGGAAGTGAAAAATTCTAGCCTTGGGAGGCCGGCCCTGATCAGGCGGCTCGCCAAGAGGAGACACGCTCCAGCACTGCCGGGAGTGAAAAGTCCTATCTTTGGGAGACCCAGAGAGGGCACGCCCCAACTCCTCTAGGGGTGCAAAGTCCTATCCTTGTGACAGCCCGCGCTCACAAAGGCGGATGATCATTAAGTGAGGCACGACCTTAGGGAAGATAAAAACTCCACCTCGCAAGTGAAAATCCTATCCTTACGATGGTAGCGCTAACATAGGCACCTCGTTAAGAGAGGGCACGTTCCGAGGTGTGAGGGCAACGCTGAGGAAGTGAAAAGTCCTATCCTAGTGATGGCCGACCTTGATCAGGCGGCGCACTGAGAGGTGGCACTTCCCGGCTAATTGAGGAAACGAGAAAGGTCACGGTACCCCAGCTAGTAACCGGAAGGGACAAACCCGGTGAAGTTTGGTTGGAAGAGTACGTGACACGAGCGACATCGGGGGAGATCGCGCCAAGTGAGTTGGGAAAATACGCGCTCACTCCCCGAGGTAATTAAGATATTTTAATAGATGTCGCTGCTAATGTAAATGATAAGTGAAAATGTGCAAAAAATTCGGCACAAGCGACATCTCTAGGGGATCGTGCTAAGTAAACGAGGAGCACGCGTGGCAATACCCCAAGGTAACTAAGACTTTTCAAGAATATGTCGTTACTAACGAAGTGATAAGTGAAAATGTGCAGAAAATTGTGCGAACTGTTTATACAAGAGGGGATACTTGCTTAAACGAAAGGCCCTAAAAAACACAAAAAGGGGCAAAGAAGTCGGGCCGCCTGATGGACCAAAAGAGAAGTGACATTTATGGCCTGGGCATGCTGATATTCCCCTCGCCGTGCCGTGGCCTCTTCGCTTGACGGTAGCCCTCTTCCGTAAGGAACCTGAACTTTTGCTTAAACAGGCGGATAATGGCGTCAGCATCAAAGAAATGGCGGCTGTGGTGCTCAATGAAGCAGTCGGCCATGAGGCCTGTAGTTTGTTCCATAAACCACTTGCATTTGTCCGCCGTTTCCTCTATAAGTGCGGCATTCTTGCCCTGCTCCGCTTGAAGGGCGGCATCCCTTGTGGCCTGGTGTCCTCTAGCCTCTTCCAGCTCTCTCCTCGCAGCTGCTAAGTTGGCTTCCACGCATTGTCGCTCTTCAACACACGTTTTCAGCTCTCCCCGAGTTTCATTAAGTTCCTCTTGATACTTGTTGATTTCTCCCAAGAGCTGGCGGTTAGCGTTGCGCCATTCCTGGGAAGAAGATTAAAGAGAGCTCACTCGCCTTGACACATTCCTGGACCAGTAATGGAAACCTTGGAAGCCAGAGAATAGCTGGGTCCTTATCTGCTGCAATTGTTCACCCTCGGCAGCGGAGAGGAAGCCTTGCTCTTCCTCCTCAACTGACAACAGATGTCCTGCCAGTAAGGCGGACGTCGCTAGGGAGCTGTCGCCTCCTAACGCTGGGAACCCACGCTGGCGAATGTTACTTAAATCAACCTGATGGGTGGCGGCTCCGCTAGAGAGAATAGTACTTAAGTCAGCCACCATGCGCGGGGTGTCTATTGGGGGAAGAGAGGGGAAGATTGTCTGAGCAGCAGTGGGAATGAAGAAGACATTCGGATGGGACGGAAGGGAACGATCAGACGGCCCAGCGTCAATATTGAAACTGCCGGTTTGTAAGTGTGGAAAGTGCTCCTCTGCAAGGTCCTCCAGAAAGTCCAAGGGATTGCCTGGAGGAGGAGATGATGCGGCAAAAGAAGAATGAAGCGGCGCAGAGGTAGCCCCATTCCCTGCCAGGCCAGAGCCTTGGTTACCTGTCAAGGGACCGGTACTAGCGATGCCGTCCTGCCTATCCTGACCAGCGACAGAGGTGTCCGCTGAAGGGACGTCTTCATTAAGACGCGGACGCTTAGGGCCAAGAATACCCGACAAATCCATGCCGTCACGCGAAGGAGTGGCAGAAAAGGCAACAGCCGCGGTATCCTACGACCAAAAGAAACAGGGGAATTAAGAAATGGACACAAAACATATAGACGGAGGGAATCTTGTGAAAAATCCACCTGAACAGGAGGACGGGTAGGCGCAATAACGCGAAGGCAGAGAGTTCTTTTCTTCTTTCTTGCAACGGGAGGACGAGAAGATGACGCTTGAGCAGGAACAATGCTAGGGGAGGAAACTGGCTCAGCAGTTGGTGTAGCAGTAGCCTCCGCTCGAGGAAGAGAAGAAGACTCAGGCGCAGAAGTGGACGCGTGCGTGGTGTCAGTCACGGCACCAGCCGAGGTGGTAGAAAGAGCCATTTTTTCTCTCTTCTGCTGAGCTCTTCTCTCTCTTTTCTTGATGCAGTCAGGTTTCCATCCGGCGGGAGGATTTGTAGAAGCAAGAAATGAATGTGAGAGTTAGTATTGGCATGGAACAGCGAACAAAGGGATGGTGCTCACTTTGAATGCAATTCTGGATGTCGCCCTAGCACGCGAGTTCGCGAGTGCGAACACCGGGAATCCCCGACAGGTTGAGCAGCTTGTCCAGCCAGCCTTGGTTAACTGGTCCTAACTCTGGCCTGCCACCCCAGGCAGAGTCTCTGACGACGAGATTAAACCCGCTCCGCCACAAAGTTTGGGGCAGATTGATGATGAAGAATCCTTTCTTCCAAGCATCAATAGAAGATTCAAGGAATAACAGCTTCTAGGTAAAGGGGTTTAGAGCTTCAACATCATAGCGAGGCGATATCGCTATGATGCCGTTGTTATGGTGGTACAATTGAAAAAGGGAGCGAAGTAGCAACAAGGAAGGAGATTCATTCCCTATATATCTACAGAGGGCTATAAAAGCATAAATGCCACAATAGGCGTTCAGACTCAATTGGGCAGCATTCAGATCAAATTTAGAGAATAACTCAGCAATTAAAGGATCTAGAGGCAACCGAAAGCCATAATGAAACATTTTGGCATAAAGAATCCTACTGTTGCCAGGTAATTCACTATTAAGACAAAGGGACTTTGGGGCAACTTCAGTAGAATACCCCTCCAGCTGGTCAAGAGCAGCATTGTAACTCCGCAGGCGCCGTCGAAGGACGGTGGTGGAAGCAATGGTGGAAACAGTAGTGTCAATATCCCCCTCCCCAGCAGAGTGGGAATAGCGGTGATTATGAGCCATGTACAAGGTTAAAAGAAGGATAGAGAGGAAGGTACCTGTGGTGAGAAGAAGATTGGAGCACCCGGACGGCGGCGGATCTTAGGAGGAAGAAGAGGAATTGTCTTTTCTTTTTTGTTTTTCGAAAGAGAGAGGTAACAAAAGATAAAGAGAAAGTACGTGGGGGTTTTATAACCCTAAGGACTAAAGGGAACGATGGGTCAAGCGATTGTAGTGTGTGACGTGTCAAGGGCAAAGAGACGCGGGAAGCGGGTGCAATCCTTGAGGAGCGAAAAGACATGCTCAGCCCGCCAGCCTTTTAGCGTTCCCCTTTGATGACACGTGGGCTCAAAGCATCATGGTTGTCTCCCCCGTATCAAATAAAAGAAGTCGGAGCATTAAATGCTCTGAAAAGGGCGCAGTCAAACCCGGCGCAAAGGAGCGGCAAGATGTAATGACACGGCATGCAAGAGGCAAAGTGCAAAGAAAAGGTAGTCAAGCGACATGTGATAAAGGGCGACACCGTTAAGAAGCACGCATTATTTGGTCAAGATTGCAAGAACTGTTAATTATTACAAGCAAGGAGGCGACGACAAGGTCCAAATGGGAAAAATAATACAACAAGGGAGTAAGTAAAGAAGCGACACCCACAATCAAGCGGCATCAAATAGGCCCTTCCCAGGCACTGATCCGCTACTCCTCTTCGGAGGAGAGGAAACCCTCTTGGCTCGCGTCAATCTCTTTCACCCTGGCGGAGGCATACTTGGCGACCTCGGCAGGGTCAGCAGACCTGCCGCGGTGCTGATCTGTCACCGCGGCGATAAAGGCTTGTTCGGTTTTCTTCTTCCACCAGGTCACCTTCTTGAAAGCTTTTGATAGGTCCGCATCACGGGAGGCCGCCTCCTCAAGAAGGAATGAGTTTTTCTTCCTCTCAGCCACCAACTCAGCCTCTAAAGCTTCAACCTGGGCTTTTCCTTTAGATCTTTCCTGAGAAAGGTCAGCGCGGCACTCGCGCAGTTCAGCCTGAGCGAGCTTGTGGAGTCGCGACAGCTCCTCTACCTTTGCTAAGGCACTAGAGTTTTGAGATTGGGCACCACGGGCCTTGATGAAGTAATGAAGTTGTCGAAAGGCAGCAAGGTAGTTGTTCATGACGCGCATATACTGAACTTCGGGAGGAAGTTGCAGCAGCCTACTCTCCTCCTCGGAGGTGCGAATCATTTCACAGGCCAAGATAGCTGTGGGTTGATCTTGCGATAAGGGGTCTGATATACCCAGGGCACGGAACCCGTCAGTCTCAAATTTTGACAGATTTAGCCGGTGAGAGGGGGCCCCTTGAGGCCCGTCGCGGGAAAGATCAGTAACAAAACAAGGGGTGGAGATACCGCCCGAGCCCCCAATGTCTCGAATTGAAGTAAGGAACAATGGACAAGGGGACTTCGGGGGAGAGTGAGAAGAACCAGGTCCGCTTGGGACTGAGGGTCGCACGTCAGGAATACAGGGGCCAATGGGCAAATGTGGACGCTCCATGACAGAAGCGGAATTCGCGGCGGATGGTGGCATCATCGCGGCAGAGGAGACCGTGTTGGGGGCAGCCAAACCTAGAGTCGAGGAAGCGCCACCTAGTAAAGCGGCACCCTCCCTAATGGTGTCGAGGGAAGTGGCAGTCTGGGAAGCGACGGTAGCTGCGGCGTCGCTTGGAGGAGATTGAGCAGCTATCTTGGCCACTTGAGCTTCGCTTGCTTCCTTTAGTTTCTTTCGTTGAGCTGAGGAAGCCGGGCGGAGGCTCAGTTCCGAGTCCATGTCCTCCATGTCCTCGACTCCGTAGGAGAAAATCTTCGTCTCAGTCACTGGTAAACCAGACCCGGACCTCTTCTTCCGACTGGGTAACCAGTTTTCCACGAAGCGGGAAGTGCGGAAGGAGGAACCGCTTTCCCTGGAGGGAATCTCGTCTAAAGCTCTTTTCTTTATGGGCATACGGTGATCAGTTCGAGCCCCAGCGGAAATAGAGGGAGCAGTCGTTGAAGGGGCGACAACCTTGTGAGGAGCGTCACCTTCGGAGAGCGGTCGAGCGATGGTATCCCCTGCGAAAAGTTATGTTAGTAAGCAAGGGGTAAGCAAAGCAGCGGCGATGCTCAAAAGCTCACCTATGGTACACTCAGTTAAAGGCCTGTACAAGGCAAAGTTTCGGATCTGGAAAGAGGACTCCATCTCCAGTAAGGCGTTGGCCTGATCCAACTCTTCCCTAGACAAAGGCGCTGGCCTCGCCCAATCAACCACCTCCAGGTTGAAATCAGGACGCCACAGGCGAGAGGGTAATTCGACAACAATGAAACCGCTCTTTTAGTGTTCGACGTTCCCCTCAAATCCTTGAAATTTCTGCCAAAAAGGCCTCACTAGAGCATCATCCCATCTTGGAATAATATTAATAAAGTCGTCGTGAAAAACCAGAGTCAAGAACTTGCGGAATAAAGCGACAGAGCGGGCAAGAATATCTTTTAATTCGCAGGCACGAAGGAAGGCGTAGATGCAGCTCCATGAGGGAGGGGTAATCTACGCAGGGTTAAGCCCGTGCTCGCGCAACACACGCTCTAGCGTGTCATGAACTGAGAGGCGGAACCCATATTGAAACATTTTAAAATAAAGAATTCTATGAGTTTTCCAGAGCCGGCTATGAAGCCTCATAGTGTCAGAAGGAATAGTGGGGCGATAGCCGCAGGGGAAGGTAATATTATTACTTTCCAGCTCGAGGCGTAAGATAGTGGGGCAAGTAAAGATGTTAGGGGTGTTTTCAAGCTCGGGATATCGAGAAATTGGCCTAGGGGTAGCTAAAGAGCTAGATTGAGATCTCGTGCGAGGCATGATAGATAAAGCAGCAAAGGAAAATCAAAAGCAAGATCGAGCAGAATACCTTGAAAGAGAGAAGGCTGAAATTAATGGGCGAGTTGTCTGGATGCGAATGAGAGAATTTCCTCGGAGCGAGCGAAAAACGAAGAGAGTTCTGAAGTATAAAAGGAGCAAAAAGGTACGAAGAAGGAGCGTTTTTCCTTTTAAAAGAGACGGTGGAAAAGTCAGACAAAAGGGCAACCTATCACAGCAAGACACGTACAGGACACGTGGAAAGACCCTGACAGAAACTTAAAGTCAAGCGCTCGCCTCGAATGTCATAAAAGAAAGACTCGTTAATTACAAAAAACCCCACAAAGATAGCCGTATGAAGCGGCAATTGGCTGTCCAGCGGCAGTTATCCTATGGGGCGGCGGTTATAGCAAAAGCAAAAGCGAAAAGAAAAAGACAAGCGACATTTCGTTTCATTTCATTATGTTTTATTCATTGAAAGAGAAAGCCAGCGGCATCTACAATAAGTGCGACATCATCAGTCTTCGTCCGCCCAGTGAATGTCATAAACATAATCATATTCCTCCGGAGATGATGGCGACCCACTGTTATAGAAAGGAAAGGGCTCGCCAATCCCGAAAGGTCTTTTACCAAGCCCAGTCGCGGAACCTATCGTAGGGGCAGTTTCTTCCTTTGAAGCGGCATGGGAGTTTTCCTCCAGGATCGGGGTGACCAGTCCCGTGGCGGCATCTTGCATAGAAGTCCTGTCCTTGGGAAAAGGACAAGGGACGGGTGGTGACGCTTCATCCTTGTGCCGCAGCGAAAGGTAGTGAGGCTCAAAGTCAGTGAAGAAGGCTTCGAAAGATTGTTTCTTTATTTTCTTCGATCTCTTGCGACCCCGACGCTTTACGGAACGTCTGGCAGGGCTCCAGGGAGGTGTGAGCGGAGGATTGTCAGAGTCGGGAGAAGTTGGAGGGGTCGGAGGAGAGTCGCAAGCAGCAGTGTACAAAAAGCGGGAGTCAGCCATGGAAATATCAGTCACAATAAGAGGAAAGGAGAAAAAAGATGAACAGAGAAGGAAGGGAAGAGCCCCATTATATATAGCCAAGGTGAGGAAGCGTGCCTGCCTCTCCGCGTATTATTGAGGACATTTAATGCTATCAGAGGTAGCGTCTGTTGGGAGGAAAGATCTGACTCCGCAACTGTTAAAAATCTGCACCAACCAGGAGGCACCGAAATCGTCGCCCAATCCGTTAGCACTAAAAAGGCAGCGCAAAATATATTCTGAATGGACGTGGCATGAAAGAATCATCACTATGAGCCAGATAGGCAAATAAAGTCAGGGGATCCCAAGGGACACCAAGCTCGCAGTTAGCGAGAATAGAAGTGGTTTTCTAAGAAAGACGGTATGAGAAAGAAGAAAAATATCAACAGCGCGACAATCGAATAAGGAAAGGCATATTTATTTAAAGGGCCTAACGGCCCGAGATTACAAAAGGCCTAATGGCCCGGGGTTACAAAGGGTGGCCCCAGAGGAGCACAGAAAGACACGCCAAGAGGATCCCCATCGCTGGTCAGGCATTCGACCCAGCGTCATCATCTTCCCATTCCAGGAAAGGAATTTCCCTCAGGGCATCCGCAAGAGCCATCAGTTCAGAAGAATAGGCCCTCATGCTCTTCAGGCAGCATCCCAGCAAATCCTTCCTATGCTGTAGCGTTGACATCAGCAGCTGAATCTGAGAAACAGCCACTGACAGCTTCACCGCTTTCTCCACCGGACTGAAATCCTCTAGGGTAACAGTAGCCTGTCTAGCTTGCAGGGGAGTCAGCATCCCCTGGAGCTCCAGAATATCCTCCGAGGTCTTAATGCTCAGCGAACCCAGGAAATCAGTATCTGCCTGAGTTAGGTTCCTCAGGGCATGGGTTTTGGAGAGCAGGAAGTTTTTGGTGACTTCGTCCATAAGGAGAAGAGAGATGAAGAAATTCGAAGAGAAAGGTGAAAAACGTTGTGAGAGTTATGAGGCAAGTGCAAAATGAAAGGCCTATTTATAGACTTCAGGAAAAGGCATTTCGAAGATATACCTTTATCGATCGTCGAGCCCACACCGGGGGAGAAACCTCTGAAGGGGCAGGACCGGAGACACTGTGATAGCCCTTGGTAAACACTCGGGCTAGTTTTCGTTTGGCCATATGATAACTATCGATACCACAGAAGCGGCATCTCCACTACCCCGCCGGGTGACCCGGCCAGCATACTGTACCCGTCGCGGGAGACGAGGCCTTGTTCATGCCGCCCTTAGCCTGGCGACCGACCCTGGGATGGTCGACATCAGCGGGGGGGCTCTCATGCGGCATTCGCACGGCGGCATCCCATCCCAGGTCATCCATGACGTCACTCCGCATGACGTCATCCCGTATGACATCACTGAAGGCCACTCCAGTGGCATATATCACCCCAGCGACACCTGCCAGGGACTATTCCCACCCCTTGTCGGTACACTCCTTCCTTTGCCTATAAATACCCCCACCTTTTCAGACAAGAGGGTAAGCCTAAGATAGCGTACTGAACCCCTGTCATTTTGACTACCTGCACTGACTTTGGCATCGGAGTGTTTACGCCGGAGACCCCCTCCGGCACTTTGCAGGTGACGAAGACCCCAGTACAGTGTTCCCGACCAGCCCAGATCAAGCCGATCCTGCTCAGTATCCCCCGGACTCTTATCAGGGGGCATCGCTTCTCTACTTACGCCCTTGTTGTATTATTTTTTCATTTGGACTTTGTCGTCGCCTCTTTGCCTGTAATAATTAACAATCCTTACAATCTTGACCAAATAATGTGTGTTTGTTGACGATGTTGCTCTTTATCACATGCCGCTTCGCTACTTTTTCTCGCGCTTTTGCCTTTTGCATGTCGTGCCATAACGGCTTGTCGCTCCTTTCCGCCGGGTTTGACTGCGCCCTTTTCAGAGCATTTTAATGCTCTGACTCCTTTTGCTTGATACGGAGAAAATAGTCATGATGTTCTGAGCCCACGTGTCATCAAAGGGGAGCGCTAATGGGACTGGCGGACTGAACATGTCTTTTCGCTCCTCAGGAGTTGTATCTGCTTCCCGCGCTTCTCTGCCCTTGACACGTCATACGCTACGATCGCTTGACCCGTCATTCCCTTTAGTTCTTAGGGTTATATATAAAAAACCCCACGTGCTTTCTTCTTATCTTTTGTTACCTTTCTCTTTTATAGAAACGAGAAAGAAGGAAAGCAATTCCTCTTCTTCCTCCTACGATCCGCCGCCGTCCGGGTGCTTCGATCTTCTTCTCACCATAGGTACCTTCCTTTCTATCCCTCTTTTAACCTTGCTCATGGCCCGTAATCGCCGTTATTCCCGCTCTGCTGGGGAGGGGGATGTTAATACCACTGTTTCCACCATTACCTCCACCGCCGTCCTTCGACGGCGCCTGCGGAGCCATAATGCCACTGTCGACCAGTTGGAGGGGTATTCTACTGAAGTTGCCCCAAAATCCATTCGCCTCAACAGCGAATTACCTGGCAACCGTAGGGTTCTTTATGCCAAAATATTCCATTATGGTTTTCGCCTGCCTCTAGATCCTTTGATTGCTGAGTTACTCTCTGAATTTGATTTAAATGCTGCCCAACTGAGTCCAAACGCCTACTGTGGCATTTATGCTTTTATAGCCCTCTGTAGATATATAGGGAATGAATCTCCTTCCTTGTTGTTGCTCCGCTCCCTCTTTCAATTATACCACCATAACAACGGCATCATAGCGATATCGCCTCGCTATGATGTTGAAGCTCTAAACCCCTTTACCTGGAAGCTGTTATTCCTTGAATCTTCTATTGATGCTTGGAAAAATGGATTCTTCATCATCAATCTGCCCCAGCCTCTGTGGCGGACCGGGTTTAATCTAGCCATTAGAGATGCTGCCTGGGGTGGCAGGCCAGAGTTAGGGCCAGCTGACCAAGACTGGCTGAACAGGCTACTCAATCTGCCAGAGATCCCTGGTGTTCGCACTCGCGAACTCGCGTACCGAGGCAACATCCAGGATTGCATCCAAAGTGAGCCTCACACCTCTGCTCGTTGTTCTACGTCAATACTAACTCTAACATTCTTTTCTTATTTCTACAGATCCTCCCGCCGGGTGGAAGCCTGATTGTATCAAGAAAAGAGAGAAAAGAGCTCAGCAGAAGAGAGAAAAAAAGGCTCTTTCCGCTGCCTCGGCCGGCGCCGCGACTGACACCACGCACGCATCCACTTCTGCGCCTGAGTCTTCTTCTCTTCCCCGAGCGGAGGCTACTGCCACATCGACTACTATTCCCATTTCTTCCCCCGGCGTTGCTCCTACACAAGCGTCGCCTTCTCGTCCTCCTCTTGCTAGAAAGAAGAAAAGGACTCTCCGCCTTCGCGTTATCGCTCCTACACGTCCTACTGCTCAGGTGGTTTTTATAAAATTTTCCACATCCATGTATTTTTATTCGTTTGTTAATTCCCCTTTGTCTTTTGCGCGTAGGATACCACTGTTGTTGCCTCTTCCGCTACTCCTTCGCGCGACGGTATGGATTTTTCAAGCGTTCTTGACCCTAAACGTCCGCGTCTAAGTGAAGACGTCCCTTCAGCAGACACCTCTATCGCTGGTCAGGATAGGCAGGACGGCATCGCCAATACCGGTCCCTTGGCAGGTAACCAAGGCTCTGGCCTGGCAGGGAACGAGGCTACCTCTGCACCGCTTCATTCCTTTTTTGCCGCATCATCTCCTCCTCCAGGCAATCCCTTGGACTTTCTGGAGGATCTTGCAGAGGAGCACTTTCCACACTTACAAACCGGCGGTTTCAATATTGACGCTGGGTCGTCCAATCGTTCCCCTCCGTCCCCTCCGGATGTCTTCTTCATTCCCACTGCTACTCAGACAATCTTTCCCTCTCTTCCCCCAATAGACACCCCGCGCATCGTGGCTGACTTAAGTACTATACTCTCTAGCGGAGCCGCCACCCATCAGGTTGATTTAAGTAACATTCGCCAGCGCGGGTTCCCAGCGTTAGGAGGCGACAGCTCCCTAGCGACATCCACCTTACTGGCAGGACATTTGTTGTCAGTTGAGGAGGAAGAGCAAGGCTTCCTCTCCGCTGCCGAGGGTGAACAATTGCAGCAGATAAGGACCCAGCTGTTCTCTGGCTTTTAAGGTTTCCATTACTGGTCCAGGAATGTGACGAGGCGAGTGAGCTCTCTTCAGTCTTCATCCCAGGAATGGCGCAACGCTAATCACCAGCTCTTGGAAGAAATCAACAAGTATCAAGAGGGACTTAATGAAACTCGGGAAGAGCTGAAAAAGTGTGTTGAAGAGCGACAATGCGCGGAAGCCAATTTAGCAGCTGCGAGAAGAGAACTGGAAGAGGCCAGAGGACACCAGGCCACGAGGGATGCCGCCCTTCAAGCGGAGCAGGGTAAGAATGCCGCGCTTATGGAGGAAACGGCGGACAAATGTAAGTGGTTTATGGAACAAATGGCAGGCCTCATGGCCGACTGCTTCATTGAGCGTCACGGCCGCCATCTCTTCGACGCTGACGCCATCATCCGCCTCTTCAAGCAAAAGTCCAGGTTCCTCACAGAAGAGGGCTACTGCCAGGCGAAAAGGCCACAGCCTGACGAGGGGGACAACAGCATACCCGGGCCGTAAATGTCACTTCTCTTTTTGTCCATCGGGCGCTCTGACTTCTTTGTCCCTTTTTGTGTTTTTAGGGCCTTTTGTTTAAGCAAGTATCCCCTCTTGTGTAAACAGTTCGCATAATTTTCTGCACATTTTCACTTATCGCTTCGTTAGTAGCGACATATTCTCAAAAAGTCTTAGTTACCTTGGGGCATTGCCGCGCGTGCTCCTCGCTTACTTAGCACGATCCCCTAGAGATGTCGCTTGTGCCAAATTTCCTGAACATTTTCACTTATCACTTTCTTAGTAGCGACATATTCTCGAAAAGTCTTAGTTACCTTGGGGCATTGCCGCGCGTATTTTCCCAACTAGTTTGGCGCGATCTCCCCCGATGTCGCTCGTGTCACGTACTCTTCCAGCCAAACTTCACCGGGTTTGTCCCTTCAGGTTACTAGCTGGGGTACCGTGACTTCTCGCATTTCCTCAATTGGCTGAGAAGTGCCCTCTCTCAGTGCGCCGCCTGATCAGGGCCGGCCATCACGAGGATAGGACTTTTCACTTCCTCAGCGTTGCCCTCACACCTCGGAACGTGCCCCTTCTTAATGAGGTGCCTATGTTAGCGCAACCATCACAAGGATAGGGTTTTTACTTGCGGGGTGGAGTTTTTATCTTCCATGGGGTCGTGCCTCACTTAATGATCATCCGTCTATGTGAGCACGGGCTGTCACAAGGGTAGGACTTTACACCCCCAGGGGAGTCGGGCCATGCCCTCTCTGGGTTTCCCCAGGATAGGATTTTTCACTCCCGACAGTGCTGGAGCGTGTCTTGTCTTAGCAAGCTGCCTCATCAAGGTCGGCCTCGCAAGGCCAGAATTTTTCATTTCCAGCACCATATATTAGGATCGCCGGGGCGTACCTCGTCTTGACGACCCTTCTGTATTAGCCCACTCTGCCCTAAGGCTAGGACTTTTCACCCCTGACATCCTCCTTTCCTTGTTATATGCACATTACACAGACAACCAACAAGGAACAAGAAATATTTCCACAACAATTGTTAGACCATGCCCACCGGCATGTCGATTTTCACAAATTTCAATTTCAAAGACCATGCCCTCGGCATGTCAAATTTGCCAAATTTCAATTTCAAAGACCATGCCCACGGCATGTCAAAATTTCATTTTCAAGACCATGCCCACGGCATCTCAAAATTTCAATTTCAATTTCAAAAACCATGCCCAACGGCATGTCAAAATTTCATTTTCAAGACCATGCCCAACGGCATGTCAAATTTCCCAAATTTCAATTTCAAAGACTATGCCCAACGGCATGTCCAAATTTCATTTTCAAGACCATGCCCAACGGCATGTCCAAATTTCAATTTCAATTTCAAAAACCATACCCAATCGGCATGTCAAAATTTCATTTTCAAAGACCATGCCCACGGCATGTCTAATTTCTCAAATTTCAATTTCAAAGACCATGCCCACGGCATGTCAAATTTCCCAAATTTCAATTTCAAAGACCATGCCCAACGGCATGTCAAATTTCCCAAATTTTAATTTCAAAGACCATGCCCACGGCATGTCAAAATTCAATTTCAATTTCAAAAACCATGCCCAATCGGCATGTCAAAATTTCATTTTCAAAGACCATGCCCACGGCATGTCTAATTTCTCAAATTTCAATTTCAAAGACCATGCCCACGGCATGTCAAATTTCCCAAATTTCAATTTCAAAGACTATGCCCAACGGCATGTCCAAATTTCATTTTCAAGACCATGCCCAACGGCATGTCCAAATTTCAATTTCAATTTCAAAAACCATACCCAATCGGCATGTCAAAATTTCATTTTCAAAGACCATGCCCACGGCATGTCTAATTTCTCAAATTTCAATTTCAAAGACCATGCCCACGGCATGTCAAATTTCCCAAATTTCAATTTCAAAGACCATGCCCAACGGCATGTCAAATTTCCCAAATTTTAATTTCAAAGACCATGCCCACGGCATGTCAAAATTCAATTTCAATTTCAAAAACCATGCCCAATCGGCATGTCAAAATTTCATTTTCAAAGACCATGCCCACGGCATGTCTAATTTCTCAAATTTCAATTTCAAAGACCATGCCCACGGCATGTCAAATTTCCCAAATTTCAATTTCAAAGACCATGCCCAACGGCATGTCAAATTTCCCAAATTTTAATTTCAAAGACCATGCCCACGGCATGTCAAAATTCAATTTCAATTTCAATTTCAAAAACCATACCCAACGGCATGTCAAAATTTCATTTTCAAGACCATCCCCACGGCATGTCAAAATTTCAATTTCAATTTCAAAAACCATGCCCAACGGCATGTCAAAATTTCAATTTCAATTTCAAAAACCATGCCCAATCGGCATGTCAAAATTTCATTTTCAAAGACCATGCCCACGGCATGTCTAATTTCCCAAATTTCAATTTCAAAGACCATGCCCAATCGGCGTGTTAAAATTCAATTTGAATTTCAAAAACCATGCCCAATCTGCATGTCAAAATTCCATTTTCAAAGACCATGCCCACCAGCATGTCTAATTTCCCAAATTTCAATTTCAAAGACCATGCCCACGGCATGTCAAAATTCAATTTCAAGACCATGCCCACGGCATGTCGAATTTTCCAAATTTCAATTTCAAAGACCATGCCCAACGGCATGTCAAAATTTCATTTTCAAGACCATGCCCAACGGCATGTCAAAATTTCAATTTCAATTTCAAAAACCATGCCCAATCGGCATGTCAAAATTTCATTTACAAAGACCATGCCCACGGCATGTCTAATTTCCCAAATTTCAATTTCAAAGACCATGCCCACGGCATGTCAAATTTCCCAAATTTCAATTTCAAAGACCATGCCCAACGGCATGCCAAATTTCCCAAATTTTAATTTCAAAGACCATGCCCACGGCATGTCAAAATTCAATTTCAATTTCAAAAACCATACCCAACGGCATGTCAAAATTTGATTTTCAAGACCATCCCCACGACATGTCAAAATTTCAATTTCAATTTCAAAAACCATGCCCAATCGGCATGTCAAAATTTCATTTTCAAAAACCATGCCCACGGCATGTCAAATTTCCCAAATTTCAATTTCAAAGACCATGCCCAACGGCATGTCAAATTTCCCAAATTTTAATTTCAAAGACCATGCCCACGGCATGTCAAAATTCAATTTCAATTTCAAAAACCATACCTAACGGCATGTCAAAATTTCATTTTCAAGACCATCCCCACGGCATGTCAAAATTTCAATTTCAATTTCAAAAACCATGCCCAACGGCATGTCAAAATTTCATTTTAAAGACCATGCCCAACGGCATGTCAAAATTTCAATTTCAATTTCAAAAACCATGCCCAATCGGCATGTCAAAATTTCATTTTCAAAGACCATTCCCACGGCATGTCTAATTTCCCAAATTTCAATTTCAAAGACCATGCCCAATCAGCGTGTCAAAATTCAATTTCAATTTCAAAAACCATGCCCAATCGGCATGTCAAAATTCCATTTTCAAAGACCATGCCCACCGGCATGTCTAATTTCCCAAATTTCAATTTCAAAGACCATGCCCACGGCATGTCAAAATTCCCAAATTTCAATTTCAAAGACCATGCCCAACGGCATGCCAAATTTCCCAAATTTCAATTTCAAAGACCATGCCCACGGCATGTCAAAATTCAATTTCAATTTCAAAAACCATACCCAACGGCATGTCAAAATTTGATTTTCAAGACCATCCCCACGACATGTCAAAATTTCAATTTCAATTTCAAAAACCATGCCCAATCGGCATCTCAAAATTTCATTTTCAAAAACCATGCCCACGGCATGTCTAATTTCCCAAATTTCAATTTCAAAGACCATGCCCAATCGGCGTGTCAAAATTCAATTTCAATTTCAAAAACCATGCCCAAGCGGCATGTCAAAATTCCATTTTCAAAGAGCATGCCCGCCGGCATGTCTAATTTCACAAATTTCAATTTCAAAGATCATGCCCACAGCATGTCGAATTTTCCAAATTTCAATTTCTAAGACCATGCCCAACGGCATGTCAAATTTCCCAAATTTTAATTTCAAAGACCATGCCCACGGCATGTCAAAATTCAATTTCAATTTCAATTTCAAAAACCATACCCAACGGCATGTCAAAATTTCATTTTCAAGACCATCCCCACGGCATGTCAAAATTTCAATTTCAATTTCAAAAACCATGCCCAACGGCATGTCAAAATTTCAATTTCAATTTCAAAAACCATGCCCAATCGGCATGTCAAAATTTCATTTTCAAAGACCATGCCCACGGCATGTCTAATTTCCCAAATTTCAATTTCAAAGACCATGCCCAATCGGCGTGTCAAAATTCAATTTGAATTTCAAAAACCATGCCCAATCTGCATGTCAAAATTCCATTTTCAAAGACCATGCCCACCGGCATGTCTAATTTCCCAAATTTCAATTTCAAAGACCATGCCCACGGCATGTCAAAATTCAATTTCAAGACCATGCCCACGGCATGTCGAATTTTCCAAATTTCAATTTCAAAGACCATGCCCAACGGCATGTCAAAATTTCATTTTCAAGACCATGCCCAACGGCATGTCAAAATTTCAATTTCAATTTCAAAAACCATGCCCAATCGGCATGTCAAAATTTCATTTTCAAAGACCATGCCCACGGCATGTCTAATTTCCCAAATTTCAATTTCAAAGACCATGCCCACGGCATGTCAAATTTCCCAAATTTCAATTTCAAAGACCATGCCCAACGGCTTGTCAAATTTCCCAAATTTTAATTTCAAAGACCATGCCCACGGCATGTCAAAATTCAATTTCAATTTCAAAAACCATACCCAACGGCATGTCAAAATTTCATTTTCAAGACCATCCCCACGGCATGTCAAAATTTCAATTTCAATTTCAAAAACCATGCCCAACGGCATGTCAAAATTTCATTTTAAAGACCATGCCCAACGGCATGTCAAAATTTCAATTTCAATTTCAAAAACCATGCCCAATCGGCATGTCAAAATTTCATTTTCAAAGACCATTCCCACGGCATGTCTAATTTCCCAAATTTCAATTTCGAAGACCATGCCCAATCAGCGTGTCAAAATTCAATTTCAATTTCAAAAACCATGCCCAATCGGCATGTCAAAATTCCATTTTCAAAGACCATGCCCACCGGCATGTCTAATTTCCCAAATTTCAGTTTC
Organism: Viola odorata; assembly: GCA_963691705.1. Lineage (NCBI taxonomy): Eukaryota > Viridiplantae > Streptophyta > Magnoliopsida > Malpighiales > Violaceae > Viola > Viola odorata. The sequence goes on along the minus strand of OY829540.1, from coordinate 15,109,002 downwards.
AAAGACCATGCCCACGGCATGTCAAAATTCCCAAATTTCAATTTCAATGACCATGCCCAACGGCATGCCAAATTTCCCAAATTTCAATTTCAAAGACCATGCCCACGGCATGTCAAAATTCAATTTCAATTTCAAAAACCATACCCAACGGCATGTCAAAATTTGATTTTCAAGACCATCCCCACGACATGTCAAAATTTCAATTTCAATTTCAAAAACCATGCCCAATCGGCATGTCAAAATTTCATTTTCAAAAACCATGCCCACGGCATGTCTAATTTCCCAAATTTCAATTTCAAAGACCATGCCCAATCGGCGTGTCAAAATTCAATTTCAATTTCAAAAACCATGCCCAAGCGGCATGTCAAAATTCCATTTTCAAAGAGCATGCCCGCCGGCATGTCTAATTTCACAAATTTCAATTTCAAAGATCATGCCCACAGCATGTCGAATTTTCCAAATTTCAATTTCGAAGACCATGCCCAACGGTATGTCAAATTTCCCAAATTTTAATTTCAAAGACCATGCCCACGGCATGTCAAAATTCAATTTCAATTTCAATTTCAAAAACCATACCCAACGGCATGTCAAAATTTCATTTTCAAGACCATCCCCACGGCATGTCAAAATTTCAATTTCAATTTCAAAAACCATGCCCAACGGCATGTCAAAATTTCAATTTCAATTTCAAAAACCATGCCCAATCGGCATGTCAAAATTTCATTTTCAAAGACCATGCCCACGGCATGTCTAATTTCCCAAATTTCAATTTCAAAGACCATGCCCAATCGGCGTGTCAAAATTCAATTTGAATTTCAAAAACCATGCCCAATCTGCATGTCAAAATTCCATTTTCAAAGACCATGCCCACCGGCATGTCTAATTTCCCAAATTTCAATTTCAAAGACCATGCCCACGGCATGTCAAAATTCAATTTCAAGACCATGCCCACGGCATGTCGAATTTTCCAAATTTCAATTTCAAAGACCATGCCCAACGGCATGTCAAAATTTCATTTTCAAGACCATGCCCAACGGCATGTCAAAATTTCAATTTCAATTTCAAAAACCATGCCCAATCGGTATGTCAAAATTTCATTTTCAAAGACCATGCCCACGGCATGTCTAATTTTCCCAAATTTCAATTTCAAAGACCATGCCCACGGCATGTCAAATTTCCCAAATTTCAATTTCAAAGACCATGCCCAACGGCATGTCAAATTTCCCAAATTTTAATTTCAAAGACCATGCCCAACGGCATGTCAAAATTCAATTTCAATTTCAAAAACCATACCCAACGGCATGTCAAAATTTCATTTTCAAGACCATCCCCACGGCATGTCAAAATTTCAATTTCAATTTCAAAAACCATGCCCAACGGCATGTCAAAATTTCATTTTAAAGACCATGCCCAACGGCATGTCAAAATTTCAATTTCAATTTCAAAAACCATGCCCAATCGGCATGTCAAAATTTCATTTTCAAAGACCATTCCCACGGCATGTCTAATTTCCCAAATTTCAATTTCAAAGACCATGCCCAATCAGCGTGTCAAAATTCAATTTCAATTTCAAAAACCATGCCCAATCGGCATGTCAAAATTCCATTTTCAAAGACCATGCCCACCGGCATGTGTAATTTCCCAAATTTCAATTTCAAAGACCATGCCCAACGGCATGTCAAATTTCCCAAATTTTAATTTCAAAGACCATGCCCACGGCATGTCAAAATTCAATTTCAATTTCAAAAACCATACCCAACGGAATGTCAAAATTTCATTTTCAAGACCATCCCCACGACATGTCAAAATTTCAATTTCAATTTCAAAAACCATCCCAACGGCATGTCAAAATTTCATTTTAAAGACCATGCCCAACGGCATGTCAAAATTTCAATTTCAATTTCAAAAACCATGCCCAATCGGCATGTCAAAATTTCATTTTCAAAGACCATGCCCACGACATGTTTAATTTCCCAAATTTCAATTTCAAAGACCATGCCCACGGCATGTCAAATTTCCCAAATTTCAATTTCAAAGACCATGCCCAACGGCACGTCAAATTTCCCAAATTTTAATTTCAAAGACCATGCCCACGGCATGTCAAAATTCAATTTCAATTTCAAAAACCATACCCAATCGGCATGTCAAAATTTCATTTTCAAGACCATCCCCACGGCATGTCAAAATTTCAATTTCAATTTCCAAAACCATGCCCAACGGCATTTCAAAATTTCATTTTAAAGACCATGCCCAACGGCATGTCAAATTTTCAATTTCAATTTCAAAAACCATGCCCAATCGGCATGTCAAAATTTCATTTTCAAAAACCATGCCCACGGCATGTCTAATTTCCCAAATTTCAATTTCAAAGACCATGCCCAATCGTCGTGTCAAAATTCAATTTCAATTTCAAAAACCATGCCCAATCGGCATTTCAAAATTCCATTTTCAAAGACCATGCCCGCTGGCATGTCTAATTTCCCAAATTTCAATTTCAAAGACCATGCCCACGGCATGTCGAATTTTCCAAATTTCAATTTCAAAGACCATGCCCAACGGCATGTCAAAATTTCATTTTCAAGACCATGCCCAACGGCATGTCAAAATTTCAATTTCAATTTCAAAAACCATGCCCAATCGGCATGTCAAAATTTCATTTACAAAGACCATGCCCACGGCATGTCTAATTTCCCAAATTTCAATTTCAAAGACCATGCCCACGGCATGTCAAATTTCCCAAATTTCAATTTCAAAGACCATGCCCAACGGCATGCCAAATTTCCCAAATTTTAATTTCAAAGACCATGCCCACGGCATGTCAAAATTCAATTTCAATTTCAAAAACCATACACAACGGCATGTCAAAATTTGATTTTCAAGACCATCCCCACGACATGTCAAAATTTCAATTTCAATTTCAAAAACCATGCCCAATCGGCATGTCAAAATTTCATTTTCAAAAACCATGCCCACGGCATGTCTAATTTCCCAAATTTCAATTTCAAAGACCATGCCCAATCGGCGTGTCAAAATTCAATTTCAATTTCAAAAACCATGCCCAAGCGGCATGTCAAAATTCCATTTTCAAAGACCATGCCCGCCAGCATGTCTAATTTCACAAATTTCAATTTCAAAGACCATGCCCACGGCATGTCAAAATTCAATTTCAAGACCATGCCCACAGCATGTAGAATTTTCCAAATTTCAATTTCGAAGACCATGCCCAACGGCATGTCAAAATTTCATTTTCAAGACCATGCCCAACGGCATGTCAAAATTTCAATTTCAATTTCAAAAACCATGCCCAATCGGCTTGTCAAAATTTCATTTTCAAAGACCATGCCCACGGCATGTCTAATTTCCCAAATTTCAATTTCAAAGACCATGCCCAATCGGCGTGTCAAAATTCATTTTCAATTTCAAAAACCATGCCCAATCGGCATGTCAAAATTCCATTTTCAAAGACCATGCCCACCGGCATGTCTAATTTCCCAAATTTCAATTTCAAAGACCATGCCCACGGCATGTCAAAATTCAATTTCAATTTCAAAAACCATACCCAATCGGCATGTCAAAATTTCATTTTCAAGACCATCCCCACGGCATGTCAAAATTTCAATTTCAATTTCCAAAACCATGCCCAACGGCATTTCAAAATTTCATTTTAAAGACCATGCCCAACGGCATGTCAAATTTTCAATTTCAATTTCAAAAACCATGCCCAATCGGCATGTCAAAATTTCATTTTCAAAAACCATGCCCACGGCATGTCTAATTTCCCAAATTTCAATTTCAAAGACCATGCCCAATCGTCGTGTCAAAATTCAATTTCAATTTCAAAAACCATGCCCAATCGGCATTTCAAAATTCCATTTTCAAAGACCATGCCCGCTGGCATGTCTAATTTCCCAAATTTCAATTTCAAAGACCATGCCCACGGCATGTCGAATTTTCCAAATTTCAATTTCAAAGACCATGCCCAACGGCATGTCAAAATTTCATTTTCAAGACCATGCCCAACGGCATGTCAAAATTTCAATTTCAATTTCAAAAACCATGCCCAATCGGCATGTCAAAATTTCATTTTCAAAGACCATGCCCACGGCATGTCTAATTTCCCAAATTTCAATTTCAAAGACCATGCCCACGGCATGTCAAATTTCCCAAATTTCAATTTCAAAGACCATGCCCAACGGCATGCCAAATTTCCCAAATTTTAATTTCAAAGACCATGCCCACGGCATGTCAAAATTCAATTTCAATTTCAAAAACCATACCCAACGGCATGTCAAAATTTGATTTTCAAGACCATGCCCACGGCATGTCTAATTTCCCAAATTTCAATTTCAAAGACCATGCCCAATCGTCGTGTCAAAATTCAATTTCAATTTCAAAAACCATGCCCAATCGGCATTTCAAAATTCCATTTTCAAAGACCATGCCCGCCGGCATGTCTAATTTCCCAAATTTCAATTTCAAAGACCATGCCCACGGCATGTCAAAATTCAATTTCAAGACCATGCCCACGGCATGTCGAATTTTCATTTTCAAGACCATGCCCAACGGCATGTCAAAATTTCAATTTCAATTTCAAAAACCATGCCCAATCGGCATGTCAAAATTTCATTTTCAAAGACCATGCCCACGGCATGTCTAATTTCCCAAATTTCAATTTCAAATACCATGCCCAATCGGCATGTCAAAATTTCATTTTCAAAAACCATGCCCACGGCATGTCTAATTTCCCAAATTTCAATTTCAAAGACCATGCCCAATCGTCGTGTCAAAATTCAATTTCAATTTCAAAAACCATGCCCAATCGGCATTTCAAAATTCCATTTTCAAAGACCATGCCCGCCGGCATGTCTAATTTCCCAAATTTCAATTTCAAAGACCATGCCCACGGCATGTCAAAATTCAATTTCAAGACCATGCCCACGGCATGTCGAATTTTCATTTTCAAGACCATGCCCAACGGCATGTCAAAATTTCAATTTCAATTTCAAAAACCATGCCCAATCGGCATGTCAAAATTTCATTTTCAAAGACCATGCCCACGGCATGTCTAATTTCCCAAATTTCAATTTCAAATACCATGCCCAATCGGCATGTCAAAATTTCATTTTCAAAAACCATGCCCACGGCATGTCTAATTTCCCAAATTTCAATTTCAAAGACCATGCCCAATCGTCGTGTCAAAATTCAATTTCAATTTCAAAAACCATGCCCAATCGGCATTTCAAAATTCCATTTTCAAAGACCATGCGCGCCGGCATGTCTAATTTCCCAAATTTCAATTTCAAAGACCATGCCCACGGCATGTCAAAATTCAATTTCAAGACCATGCCCACGGCATGTCGAATTTTCATTTTCAAGACCATGCCCAACGGCATGTCAAAATTTCAATTTCAATTTCAAAAACCATGCCCAATCGGCATGTCAAAATTTCATTTTCAAAGACCATGCCCACGGCATGTCTAATTTCCCAAATTTCAATTTCAAAGACCATGCCCACGGCATGTCAAATTTCCCAAATTTCAATTTCAAAGACCATGCCCAACGGCATGTCAAATTTCCCAAATTTTAATTTCAAAGACCATGCCCACGGCATGTCAAAATTCAATTTCAATTTCAAAAACCATACCCAACGGCATGTCAAAATTTGATTTTCAAGACCTTCCCTACGACATGTCAAAATTTCAATTTCAATTTCAAAAACCATGCCCAATCGGCATGTCAAAATTTCATTTTCAAAAACCATGCCCACGGCATGTCTAATTTCCCAAATTTCAATTTCAAAGACCATGCCCAATCGTCGTGTCAAAATTCAATTTCAATTTCAAAAACCATGCCCAATCGGCATTTCAAAATTCCATTTTCAAAGACCATGCCCGCCGGCATGTCTAATTTCCCAAATTTCAATTTCAAAGACCATGCCCACGGCATGTCAAAATTCAATTTCAAGACCATGCCCACGGCATGTCGAATTTTCCAAATTTCAATTTCAAAGACCATGCCCAACGGCATGTCAAAATTTCATTTTCAAGACCATGCCCAACGGCATGTCAAAATTTCAATTTCAATTTCAAAAACCATGCCCAATCGGCATGTCAAAATTTCATTTTCAAAGACCATGCCCACGGCATGTCTAATTTCCCAAATTTCAATTTCAAAGATCATGCCCACGGCATGTCAAATTTCCCAAATTTCAATTTCAAAGACCATGCCCAACGGCATGTCAAATTTCCCAAATTTTAATTTCAAAGACCATGCCCACGGCATGTCAAAATTCAATTTCAATTTCAAAAACCATACCCAACGGCATGTCAAAATTTGATTTTCAAGACCATCCCTACGACATGTCAAAATTTCAATTTCAATTTCAAAAACCATGCCCAATCGGCATGTCAAAATTTCATTTTCAAAAACCATGCCCACGGCATGTCTAATTTCCCAAATTTCGATTTCAAAGACCATGCCCAATCGTCGTGTCAAAATTCAATTTCAATTTCAAAAACCATGCCCAATCGGCATTTCAAAATTCCATTTTCAAAGACCATGCCCGCCGGCATGTCTAATTTCCCAAATTTCAATTTCAAAGACCATGCCCACGGCATGTCAAAATTCAATTTCAAGACCATGCCCACGGCATGTCGAATTTTCCAAATTTCAATTTCAAAGACCATGCCCAACGGCATGTCAAAATTTCATTTTCAAGACCATGCCCAACGGCATGTCAAAATTTCAATTTCAATTTCAAAAACCATGCCCAATCGGCATGTCAAAATTTCATTTTCAAAGACCATGCCCACGGCATGTCTAATTTCCCAAATTTCAATTTCAAAGATCATGCCCACGGCATGTCAAATTTCCCAAATTTCAATTTCAAAGACCATGCCCAACGGCATGTCAAATTTCCCAAATTTTAATTTCAAAGACCATGCCCACGGCATGTCAAAATTCAATTTCAATTTCAAAAACCATACCCAACGGCATGTCAAAATTTCATTTTCAAGACCATCCCCACGACATGTCAAAATTTCAATTTCAATTTCAAAAACCATGCCCAACGGCATGTCAAAATTTCATTTTAAAGACCATGCCCAACGGCATGTCAAAATTTCAATTTCAATTTCAAAAACCATGCCCAATCGGCATGTCAAAATTTCATTTTCAAAGACCATGCCCACGACATGTCTAATTTCCCAAATTTCAATTTCAAAGACCATGCCCACGGCATGTCAAATTTCCCAAATTTCAATTTCAAAGACCATGCCCAACGGCATGTCAAATTTCCCAAATTTTAATTTCAAAGACCATGCCCACGGCATGTCAAAATTCAATTTCAATTTCAAAAACCATACCCAATCGGCATGTCAAAATTTCATTTTCAAGACCATCCCCACGGCATGTCAAAATTTCAATTTCAATTTCCAAAACCATGCCCAACGGCATTTCAAAATTTCATTTTAAAGACCATGCCCAACGGCATGTCAAATTTTCAATTTCAATTTCAAAAACCATGCCCAATCGGCATGTCAAAATTTCATTTTCAAAAACCATGCCCACGGCATGTCTAATTTCCCAAATTTCAATTTCAAAGACCATGCCCAATCGTCGTGTCAAAATTCAATTTCAATTTCAAAAACCATGCCCAATCGGCATTTCAAAATTCCATTTTCAAAGACCATGCCCGCCGGCATGTCTAATTTCCCAAATTTCAATTTCAAAGACCATGCCCACGGCATGTCAAAATTCAATTTCAAGACCATGCCCACGGCATGTCGAATTTTCATTTTCAAGACCATGCCCAACGGCATGTCAAAATTTCAATTTCAATTTCAAAAACCATGCCCAATCGGCATGTCAAAATTTCATTTTCAAAGACCATGCCCACGGCATGTCTAATTTCCCAAATTTCAATTTCAAAGACCATGCCCACGGCATGTCAAATTTCCCAAATTTCAATTTCAAAGACCATGCCCAACGGCATGTCAAATTTCCCAAATTTTAATTTCAAAGACCATGCCCACGGCATGTCAAAATTCAATTTCAATTTCAAAAACCATACCCAACGGCATGTCAAAATTTGATTTTCAAGACCATCCCTACGACATGTCAAAATTTCAATTTCAATTTCAAAAACCATGCCCAATCGGCATGTCAAAATTTCATTTTCAAAAACCATGCCCACGGCATGTCTAATTTCCCAAATTTCAATTTCAAAGACCATGCCCAATCGTCGTGTCAAAATTCAATTTCAATTTCAAAAACCATGCCCAATCGGCATTTCAAAATTCCATTTTCAAAGACCATGCCCGCCGGCATGTCTAATTTCCCAAATTTCAATTTCAAAGACCATGCCCACGGCATGTCAAAATTCAATTTCAAGACCATGCCCACGGCATGTCGAATTTTCCAAATTTCAATTTCAAAGACCATGCCCAACGGCATGTCAAAATTTCATTTTCGAGACCATGCCCAACGGCATGTCAAAATTTCAATTTCAATTTCAAAAACCATGCCCAATCGGCATGTCTAAATTTCATTTTCAAAGACCATGCCCACGGCATGTCTAATTTCCCAAATTTCAATTTCAAAGATCATGCCCACGGCATGTCAAATTTCCCAAATTTCAATTTCAAAGACCATGCCCAACGGCATGTCAAATTTCCCAAATTTCAATTTCAAAGACCATGCCCACGGCATGTCGAATTTTCCAAATTTCAATTTCAAAGACCATGCCCAACGGCATGCCAAAATTTCATTTTCAAGACCATGCCCAACGGCATGTCAAAATTTCAATTTCAATTTCAAAAACCATGCCCAATCGGCATGTCAAAATTTCATTTTCAAAGACCATGCCCACGGCATGTCTAATTTCCCAAATTTCAATTTCAAAGACCATGCCCACGGCATGTCAAATTTCCCAAATTTCAATTTCAAAGACCATGCCCAACGGCATGCCAAATTTCCCAAATTTTATTTTCAAAGACCATGCCCACGGCATGTCAAAATTCAATTTCAATTTCAAAAACCATACCCAACGGCATGTCAAAATTTGATTTTCAAGACCATCCCCACGACATGTCAAAATTTCAATTTCAATTTCAAAAACCATGCCCAATCGGCATGTCAAAATTTCATTTTCAAAAACCATGCCCACGGCATGTCTAATTTCCCAAATTTCAATTTCAAAGACCATGCCCAATCGTCGTGTGAAAATTCAATTTCAATTTCAAAAACCATGCCCAATCGGCATTTCAAAATTCCATTTTCAAAGACCATGCCCGCCGGCATGTCTAATTTCCCAAATTTCAATTTCAAAGACCATGCCCACGGCATGTCAAAATTCAATTTCAAGACCATGCCCACGGCATGTCGAATTTTCCAAATTTCAATTTCAAAGACCATGCCCAACGGCATGTCAAAATTTCATTTTCAAGACCATGCCCAACGGCATGTCAAAATTTCAATTTCAATTTCAAAAACCATGCCCAATCGGCATGTCAAAATTTCATTTTCAAAGACCATGCCCACGGCATGTCTAATTTCCCAAATTTCAATTTCAAAGACCATGCCCACGGCATGTCAAATTTCCCAAATTTCAATTTCAAAGACCATGCCCAACGGCATGTCAAATTTCCCAAATTTTAATTTCAAAGACCATGCCCACGGCATGTCAAAATTCAATTTCAATTTCAAAAACCATACCCAATCGGCATGTCAAAATTTCATTTTCAAGACCATCCCCACGGCATGTCAAAATTTCAATTTCAATTTCCAAAACCATGCCCAACGGCATTTCAAAATTTCATTTTAAAGACCATGCCCAACGGCATGTCAAATTTTCAATTTCAATTTCAAATACCATGCCCAATCGGCATGTCAAAATTTCATTTTCAAAAACCATGCCCACGGCATGTCTAATTTCCCAAATTTCAATTTCAAAGACCATGCCCAATCGTCGTGTCAAAATTCAATTTCAATTTCAAAAACCATGCCCAATCGGCATTTCAAAATTCCATTTTCAAAGACCATGCCCGCCGGCATGTCTAATTTCCCAAATTTCAATTTCAAAGACCATGCCCACGGCATGTCAAAATTCAATTTCAAGACCATGCCCACGACATGTCGAATATTCATTTTCAAGACCATGCCCAACGGCATGTCAAAATTTCAATTTCAATTTCAAAAACCATGCCCAATCGGCATGTCAAAATTTCATTTTCAAAGACCATGCCCACGGCATGTCTAATTTCCCAAATTTCAATTTCAAAGACCATGCCCACGGCATGTCAAATTTCCCAAATTTCAATTTCAAAGACCATGCCCAACGGCATGTCAAATTTCCCAAATTTTAATTTCAAAGACCATGCCCACGGCATGTCAAAATTCAATTTCAATTTCAAAAACCATACCCAACGGCATGTCAAAATTTGATTTTCAAGACCATCCCTACGACATGTCAAAATTTCAATTTCAATTTCAAAAACCATGCCCAATCGGCATGTCAAAATTTCATTTTCAAAAACCATGCCCACGGCATGTCTAATTTCCCAAATTTCAATTTCAAAGACCATGCCCAATCGTCGTGTCAAAATTCAATTTCAATTTCAAAAACCATGCCCAATCGGCATTTCAAAATTCCATTTTCAAAGACCATGCCCGCCGGCATGTCTAATTTCCCAAATTTCAATTTCAAAGACCATGCCCACGGCATGTCAAAATTCAATTTCAAGACCATGCCCACGGCATGTCGAATTTTCCAAATTTCAATTTCAAAGACCATGCCCAACGGTATGTCAAAATTTCATTTTCGAGACCATGCCCAACGGCATGTCAAAATTTCAATTTCAATTTCAAAAACCATGCCCAATCGGCATGTCTAAATTTCATTTTCAAAGACCATGCCCACGGCATGTCTAATTTCCCAAATTTCAATTTCAAAGATCATGCCCACGGCATGTCAAATTTCCCAAATTTCAATTTCAAAGACCATGCCCAACGGCATGTCAAATTTCCCAAATTTCAATTTCAAAGACCATGCCCACGGCATGTCGAATTTTCCAAATTTCAATTTCAAAGACCATGCCCAACGGCATGCCAAAATTTCATTTTCAAGACCATGCCCAACGGCATGTCAAAATTTCAATTTCAATTTCAAAAACCATGCCCAATCGGCATGTCAAAATTTCATTTTCAAAGACCATGCCCACGGCATGTCTAATTTCCCAAATTTCAATTTCAAAGACCATGCCCACGGCATGTCAAATTTCCCAAATTTCAATTTCAAAGACCATGCCCAACGGCATGCCAAATTTCCCAAATTTTATTTTCAAAGACCATGCCCACGGCATGTCAAAATTCAATTTCAATTTCAAAAACCATACCCAACGGCATGTCAAAATTTGATTTTCAAGACCATCCCCACGACATGTCAAAATTTCAATTTCAATTTCAAAAACCATGCCCAATCGGCATGTCAAAATTTCATTTTCAAAAACCATGCCCACGGCATGTCTAATTTCCCAAATTTCAATTTCAAAGACCATGCCCAATCGTCGTGTGAAAATTCAATTTCAATTTCAAAAACCATGCCCAATCGGCATTTCAAAATTCCATTTTCAAAGACCATGCCCGCCGGCATGTCAAATTTCCCAAATTTCAATTTCAAAGACCATGCCCACGGCATGTCAAAATTCAATTTCAAGACCATGCCCACGGCATGTCGAATTTTCCAAATTTCAATTTCAAAGACCATGCCCAACGGCATGTCAAAATTTCATTTTCAAGACCATGCCCAACGGCATGTCAAAATTTCAATTTCAATTTCAAAAACCATGCCCAATCGGCATGTCAAAATTTCATTTTCAAAGACCATGCCCACGGCATGTCTAATTTCCCAAATTTCAATTTCAAAGACCATTCCCACGGCATGTCAAATTTCCCAAATTTCAATTTCAAAGACCATGCCCAACGGCATGTCAAATTTCCCAAATTTTAATTTCAAAGACCATGCCCACGGCATGTCAAAATTCAATTTCAATTTCAAAAACCATACCCAATCGGCATGTCAAAATTTCATTTTCAAGACCATCCCCACGGCATGTCAAAATTTCAATTTCAATTTCCAAAACCATGCCCAACGGCATTTCAAAATTTCATTTTAAAGACCATGCCCAACGGCATGTCAAATTTTCAATTTCAATTTCAAATACCATGCCCAATCGGCATGTCAAAATTTCATTTTCAAAAACCATGCCCACGGCATGTCTAATTTCCCAAATTTCAATTTCAAAGACCATGCCCAATCGTCGTGTCAAAATTCAATTTCAATTTCAAAAACCATGCCCAATCGGCATTTCAAAATTCCATTTTCAAAGACCATGCCCGCCGGCATGTCTAATTTCCCAAATTTCAATTTCAAAGACCATGCCCACGGCATGTCAAAATTCAATTTCAAGACCATGCCCACGGCATGTCGAATATTCATTTTCAAGACCATGCCCAACGGCATGTCAAAATTTCAATTTCAATTTCAAAAACCATGCCCAATCGGCATGTCAAAATTTCATTTTCAAAGACCATGCCCACGGCATGTCTAATTTCCCAAATTTCAATTTCAAAGACCATGCCCACGGCATGTCAAATTTCCCAAATTTCAATTTCAAAGACCATGCCCAACGGCATGTCAAATTTCCCAAATTTTAATTTCAAAGACCATGCCCACGGCATGTCAAAATTCAATTTCAATTTCAAAAACCATACCCAACGGCATGTCAAAATTTGATTTTCAAGACCTTCCCTACGACATGTCAAAATTTCAATTTCAATTTCAAAAACCATGCCCAATCGGCATGTCAAAATTTCATTTTCAAAAACCATGCCCACGGCATGTCTAATTTCCCAAATTTCAATTTCAAAGACCATGCCCAATCGTCGTGTCAAAATTCAATTTCAATTTCAAAAACCATGCCCAATCGGCATTTCAAAATTCCATTTTCAAAGACCATGCCCGCCGGCATGTCTAATTTCCCAAATTTCAATTTCAAAGACCATGCCCACGGCAAGTCAAAATTCAATTTCAAGACCATGCCCACGGCATGTCGAATTTTCCAAATTTCAATTTCAAAGACCATGCCCAACGGCATGTCAAAATTTCATTTTCGAGACCATGCCCAACGGCATGTCAAAATTTCAATTTCAATTTCAAAAACCATGCCCAATCGGCATGTCAAAATTTCATTTTCAAAGACCATGCCCACGGCATGTCTAATTTCCCAAATTTCAATTTCAAAGATCATGCCCACGGCATGTCAAATTTCCCAAATTTCAATTTCGAAGACCATGCCCAACGGCATGTCAAATTTCCCAAATTTCAATTTCAAAGACCATGCCCACGGCATGTCGAATTTTCCAAATTTCAATTTCAAAGACCATGCCCAACGGCATGTCAAAATTTCATTTTCAAGACCATGCCCAACGGCATGTCAAAATTTTAATTTCAATTTCAAAAACCATGCCCAATCGGCATGTCAAAATTTCATTTTCAAAGACCATGCCCACGGCATGTCTAATTTCCCAAATTTCAATTTCAAAGACCATGCCCACGGCATGTCAAATTTCCCAAATTTCAATTTCAAAGACCATGCCCAACGGCATGCCAAATTTCCCAAATTTTATTTTCAAAGACCATGCCCACGGCATGTCAAAATTCAATTTCAATTTCAAAAACCATACCCAACGGCATGTCAAAATTTGATTTTCAAGACCATCCCCACGACATGTCAAAATTTCAATTTCAATTTCAAAAACCATGCCCAATCGGCATGTCAAAATTTCATTTTCAAAAACCATGCCCACGGCATGTCTAATTTCCCAAATTTCAATTTCAAAGACCATGCCCAATCGTCGTGTGAAAATTCAATTTCAATTTCAAAAACCATGCCCAATCGGCATTTCAAAATTCCATTTTCAAAGACCATGCCCGCCGGCATGTCTAATTTCCCAAATTTCAATTTCAAAGACCATGCCCACGACATGTCAAAATTCAATTTCAAGACCATGCCCACGGCATGTCGAATTTTCCAAATTTCAATTTCAAAGACCATGCCCAACGGCATGTCAAAATTTCATTTTCAAGACCATGCCCAACGGCATGTCAAAATTTCAATTTCAATTTCAAAAACCATGCCCAATCGGCATGTCAAAATTTCATTTTCAAAGACCATGCCCACGGCATGTCTAATTTCCCAAATTTCAATTTCAAAGACCATGCCCACGGCATGTCAAATTTCCCAAATTTCAATTTCAAAGACCATGCCCAACGGCATGTCAAATTTCCCAAATTTTAATTTCAAAGACCATGCCCACGGCATGTCAAAATTCAATTTCAATTTCAAAAACCATACCCAATCGGCATGTCAAAATTTCATTTTCAAGACCATCCCCACGGCATGTCAAAATTTCAATTTCAATTTCCAAAACCATGCCCAACGGCATTTCAAAATTTCATTTTAAAGACCATGCCCAACGGCATGTCAAATTTTCAATTTCAATTTCAAATACCATGCCCAATCGGCATGTCAAAATTTCATTTTCAAAAACCATGCCCACGGCATGTCTAATTTCCCAAATTTCAATTTCAAAGACCATGCCCAATCGTCGTGTCAAAATTCAATTTCAATTTCAAAAACCATGCCCAATCGGCATTTCAAAATTCCATTTTCAAAGACCATGCCCGCCGGCATGTCTAATTTCCCAAATTTCAATTTCAAAGACCATGCCCACGGCATGTCAAAATTCAATTTCAAGACCATGCCCACGACATGTCGAATATTCATTTTCAAGACCATGCCCAACGGCATGTCAAAATTTCAATTTCAATTTCAAAAACCATGCCCAATCGGCATGTCAAAATTTCATTTTCAAAGACCATGCCCACGGCATGTCTAATTTCCCAAATTTCAATTTCAAAGACCATGCCCACGGCATGTCAAATTTCCCAAATTTCAATTTCAAAGACCATGCCCAACGGCATGTCAAATTTCCCAAATTTTAATTTCAAAGACCATGCCCACGGCATGTCAAAATTCAATTTCAATTTCAAAAACCATACCCAACGGCATGTCAAAATTTGATTTTCAAGACCATCCCTACGACATGTCAAAATTTCAATTTCAATTTCAAAAACCATGCCCAATCGGCATGTCAAAATTTCATTTTCAAAAACCATGCCCACGGCATGTCTAATTTCCCAAATTTCAATTTCAAAGACCATGCCCAATCGTCGTGTCAAAATTCAATTTCAATTTCAAAAACCATGCCCAATCGGCATTTCAAAATTCCATTTTCAAAGACCATGCCCGCCGGCATGTCTAATTTCCCAAATTTCAATTTCAAAGACCATGCCCACGGCATGTCAAAATTCAATTTCAAGACCATGCCCACGGCATGTCGAATTTTCCAAATTTCAATTTCAAAGACCATGCCCAACGGTATGTCAAAATTTCATTTTCGAGACCATGCCCAACGGCATGTCAAAATTTCAATTTCAATTTCAAAAACCATGCCCAATCGGCATGTCTAAATTTCATTTTCAAAGACCATGCCCACGGCATGTCTAATTTCCCAAATTTCAATTTCAAAGATCATGCCCACGGCATGTCAAATTTCCCAAATTTCAATTTCAAAGACCATGCCCAACGGCATGTCAAATTTCCCAAATTTCAATTTCAAAGACCATGCCCACGGCATGTCGAATTTTCCAAATTTCAATTTCAAAGACCATGCCCAACGGCATGCCAAAATTTCATTTTCAAGACCATGCCCAACGGCATGTCAAAATTTCAATTTCAATTTCAAAAACCATGCCCAATCGGCATGTCAAAATTTCATTTTCAAAGACCATGCCCACGGCATGTCTAATTTCCCAAATTTCAATTTCAAAGACCATGCCCACGGCATGTCAAATTTCCCAAATTTCAATTTCAAAGACCATGCCCAACGGCATGCCAAATTTCCCAAATTTTATTTTCAAAGACCATGCCCACGGCATGTCAAAATTCAATTTCAATTTCAAAAACCATACCCAACGGCATGTCAAAATTTGATTTTCAAGACCATCCCCACGACATGTCAAAATTTCAATTTCAATTTCAAAAACCATGCCCAATCGGCATGTCAAAATTTCATTTTCAAAAACCATGCCCACGGCATGTCTAATTTCCCAAATTTCAATTTCAAAGACCATGCCCAATCGTCGTGTGAAAATTCAATTTCAATTTCAAAAACCATGCCCAATCGGCATTTCAAAATTCCATTTTCAAAGACCATGCCCGCCGGCATGTCAAATTTCCCAAATTTCAATTTCAAAGACCATGCCCACGGCATGTCAAAATTCAATTTCAAGACCATGCCCACGGCATGTCGAATTTTCCAAATTTCAATTTCAAAGACCATGCCCAACGGCATGTCAAAATTTCATTTTCAAGACCATGCCCAACGGCATGTCAAAATTTCAATTTCAATTTCAAAAACCATGCCCAATCGGCATGTCAAAATTTCATTTTCAAAGACCATGCCCACGGCATGTCTAATTTCCCAAATTTCAATTTCAAAGACCATGCCCACGGCATGTCAAATTTCCCAAATTTCAATTTCAAAGACCATGCCCAACGGCATGTCAAATTTCCCAAATTTTAATTTCAAAGACCATGCCCACGGCATGTCAAAATTCAATTTCAATTTCAAAAACCATACCCAATCGGCATGTCAAAATTTCATTTTCAAGACCATCCCCACGGCATGTCAAAATTTCAATTTCAATTTCCAAAACCATGCCCAACGGCATTTCAAAATTTCATTTTAAAGACCATGCCCAACGGCATGTCAAATTTTCAATTTCAATTTCAAATACCATGCCCAATCGGCATGTCAAAATTTCATTTTCAAAAACCATGCCCACGGCATGTCTAATTTCCCAAATTTCAATTTCAAAGACCATGCCCAATCGTCGTGTCAAAATTCAATTTCAATTTCAAAAACCATGCCCAATCGGCATTTCAAAATTCCATTTTCAAAGACCATGCCCGCCGGCATGTCTAATTTCCCAAATTTCAATTTCAAAGACCATGCCCACGGCATGTCAAAATTCAATTTCAAGACCATGCCCACGGCATGTCGAATATTCATTTTCAAGACCATGCCCAACGGCATGTCAAAATTTCAATTTCAATTTCAAAAACCATGCCCAATCGGCATGTCAAAATTTCATTTTCAAAGACCATGCCCACGGCATGTCTAATTTCCCAAATTTCAATTTCAAAGACCATGCCCACGGCATGTCAAATTTCCCAAATTTCAATTTCAAAGACCATGCCCAACGGCATGTCAAATTTCCCAAATTTTAATTTCAAAGACCATGCCCACGGCATGTCAAAATTCAATTTCAATTTCAAAAACCATACCCAACGGCATGTCAAAATTTGATTTTCAAGACCATCCCTACGACATGTCAAAATTTCAATTTCAATTTCAAAAACCATGCCCAATCGGCATGTCAAAATTTCATTTTCAAAAACCATGCCCACGGCATGTCTAATTTCCCAAATTTCAATTTCAAAGACCATGCCCAATCGTCGTGTCAAAATTCAATTTCAATTTCAAAAACCATGCCCAATCGGCATTTCAAAATTCCATTTTCAAAGACCATGCCCGCCGGCATGTCTAATTTCCCAAATTTCAATTTCAAAGACCATGCCCACGGCATGTCAAAATTCAATTTCAAGACCATGCCCACGGCATGTCGAATTTTCCAAATTTCAATTTCAAAGACCATGCCCAACGGTATGTCAAAATTTCATTTTCGAGACCATGCCCAACGGCATGTCAAAATTTCAATTTCAATTTCAAAAACCATGCCCAATCGGCATGTCTAAATTTCATTTTCAAAGACCATGCCCACGGCATGTCTAATTTCCCAAATTTCAATTTCAAAGATCATGCCCACGGCATGTCAAATTTCCCAAATTTCAATTTCAAAGACCATGCCCAACGGCATGTCAAATTTCCCAAATTTCAATTTCAAAGACCATGCCCACGGCATGTCGAATTTTCCAAATTTCAATTTCAAAGACCATGCCCAACGGCATGCCAAAATTTCATTTTCAAGACCATGCCCAACGGCATGTCAAAATTTCAATTTCAATTTCAAAAACCATGCCCAATCGGCATGTCAAAATTTCATTTTCAAAGACCATGCCCACGGCATGTCTAATTTCCCAAATTTCAATTTCAAAGACCATGCCCACGGCATGTCAAATTTCCCAAATTTCAATTTCAAAGACCATGCCCAACGGCATGCCAAATTTCCCAAATTTTATTTTCAAAGACCATGCCCACGGCATGTCAAAATTCAATTTCAATTTCAAAAACCATACCCAACGGCATGTCAAAATTTGATTTTCAAGACCATCCCCACGACATGTCAAAATTTCAATTTCAATTTCAAAAACCATGCCCAATCGGCATGTCAAAATTTCATTTTCAAAAACCATGCCCACGGCATGTCTAATTTCCCAAATTTCAATTTCAAAGACCATGCACAATCGTCGTGTGAAAATTCAATTTCAATTTCAAAAACCATGCCCAATCGGCATTTCAAAATTCCATTTTCAAAGACCATGCCCGCCGGCATGTCAAATTTCCCAAATTTCAATTTCAAAGACCATGCCCACGGCATGTCAAAATTCAATTTCAAGACCATGCCCACGGCATGTCGAATTTTCCAAATTTCAATTTCAAAGACCATGCCCAACGGCATGTCAAAATTTCATTTTCAAGACCATGCCCAACGGCATGTCAAAATTTCAATTTCAATTTCAAAAACCATGCCCAATCGGCATGTCAAAATTTCATTTTCAAAGACCATGCCCACGGCATGTCTAATTTCCCAAATTTCAATTTCAAAGACCATGCCCACGGCATGTCAAATTTCCCAAATTTCAATTTCAAAGACCATGCCCAACGGCATGTCAAATTTCCCAAATTTTAATTTCAAAGACCATGCCCACGGCATGTCAAAATTCAATTTCAATTTCAAAAACCATACCCAATCGGCATGTCAAAATTTCATTTTCAAGACCATCCCCACGGCATGTCAAAATTTCAATTTCAATTTCCAAAACCATGCCCAACGGCATTTCAAAATTTCATTTTAAAGACCATGCCCAACGGCATGTCAAATTTTCAATTTCAATTTCAAATACCATGCCCAATCGGCATGTCAAAATTTCATTTTCAAAAACCATGCCCACGGCATGTCTAATTTCCCAAATTTCAATTTCAAAGACCATGCCCAATCGTCGTGTCAAAATTCAATTTCAATTTCAAAAACCATGCCCAATCGGCATTTCAAAATTCCATTTTCAAAGACCATGCCCGCCGGCATGTCTAATTTCCCAAATTTCAATTTCAAAGACCATGCCCACGGCATGTCAAAATTCAATTTCAAGACCATGCCCACGGCATGTCGAATATTCATTTTCAAGACCATGCCCAACGGCATGTCAAAATTTCAATTTCAATTTCAAAAACCATGCCCAATCGGCATGTCAAAATTTCATTTTCAAAGACCATGCCCACGGCATGTCTAATTTCCCAAATTTCAATTTCAAAGACCATGCCCACGGCATGTCAAATTTCCCAAATTTCAATTTCAAAGACCATGCCCAACGGCATGTCAAATTTCCCAAATTTTAATTTCAAAGACCATGCCCACGGCATGTCAAAATTCAATTTCAATTTCAAAAACCATACCCAACGGCATGTCAAAATTTGATTTTCAAGACCTTCCCTACGACATGTCAAAATTTCAATTTCAATTTCAAAAACCATGCCCAATCGGCATGTCAAAATTTCATTTTCAAAAACCATGCCCACGGCATGTCTAATTTCCCAAATTTCAATTTCAAAGACCATGCCCAATCGTCGTGTCAAAATTCAATTTCAATTTCAAAAACCATGCCCAATCGGCATTTCAAAATTCCATTTTCAAAGACCATGCCCGCCGGCATGTCTAATTTCCCAAATTTCAATTTCAAAGACCATGCCCAATCGTCGTGTCAAAATTCAATTTCAATTTCAAAAACCATGCCCAATCGGCATTTCAAAATTCCATTTTCAAAGACCATGCCCGCCGGCATGTCTAATTTCCCAAATTTCAATTTCAAAGACCATGCCCACGGCATGTCAAAATTCAATTTCAAGACCATGCCCACGGCATGTCGAATTTTCCAAATTTCAATTTCAAAGACCATGCCCAACGGCATGTCAAAATTTCATTTTCAAGACCATGCCCAACGGCATGTCAAAATTTCAATTTCAATTTCAAAAGCCATGCCCAATCGGCATGTCAAAATTTCATTTTCAAAGACCATGCCCACGGCATGTCTAATTTCCCAAATTTCAATTTCAAAGATCATGCCCACGGCATGTCAAATTTCCCAAATTTCAATTTCAAAGACCATGCCCAACGGCATGTCAAATTTCCCAAATTTTAATTTCAAAGACCATGCCCACGGCATGTCAAAATTCAATTTCAATTTCAAAAACCATACCCAACGGCATGTCAAAATTTCATTTTCAAGACCATCCCCACGACATGTCAAAATTTCAATTTCAATTTCAAAAACCATGCCCAACGGCATGTCAAAATTTCATTTTAAAGACCATGCCCAACGGCATGTCAAAATTTCAATTTCAATTTCAAAAACCATGCCCAATCGGCATGTCAAAATTTCATTTTCAAAGACCATGCCCACGACATGTCTAATTTCCCAAATTTCAATTTCAAAGACCATGCCCACGGCATGTCAAATTTCCCAAATTTCAATTTCAAAGACCATGCCCAACGGCATGTCAAATTTCCCAAATTTTAATTTCAAAGACCATGCCCACGACATGTCAAAATTCAATTTCAATTTCAAAAACCATACCCAATCGGCATGTCAAAATTTCATTTTCAAGACCATCCCCACGGCATGTCAAAATTTCAATTTCAATTTCCAAAACCATGCCCAACGGCATTTCAAAATTTCATTTTAAAGACCATGCCCAACGGCATGTCAAATTTTCAATTTCAATTTCAAAAACCATGCCCAATCGGCATGTCAAAATTTCATTTTCAAAAACCATGCCCACGGCATGTCTAATTTCCCAAATTTCAATTTCAAAGACCATGCCCAATCGTCGTGTCAAAATTCAATTTCAATTTCAAAAACCATGCCCAATCGGCATTTCAAAATTCCATTTTCAAAGACCATGCCCCGGCGCATGTCTAATTTCCCAAATTTCAATTTCAAAGACCATGCCCACGGCATGTCAAAATTCAATTTCAAGACCATGCCCACGGCATGTCGAATTTTCCAAATTTCAATTTCAAAGACCATGCCCAACGGCATGTCAAAATTTCATTTTCAAGACCATGCCCAACGGCATGTCAAAATTTCAATTTCAATTTCAAAAACCATGCCCAATCGGCATGTCAAAATTTCATTTTCAAAGACCATGCCCACGGCATGTCTAATTTCCCAAATTTCAATTTCAAAGATCATGCCCACGGCAAGTCAAATTTCCCAAATTTCAATTTCAAAGACCATGCCCAACGGCATGTCAAATTTCCCAAATTTTAATTTCAAAGACCATGCCCACGGCATGTCAAAATTCAATTTCAATTTCAAAAACCATACCCAACGGCATGTCAAAATTTGATTTTCAAGACCATCCCTACGACATGTCAAAATTTCAATTTCAATTTCAAAAACCATGCCCAATCGGCATGTCAAAATTTCATTTTCAAAAACCATGCCCACTGCATGTCTAATTTCCCAAATTTCAATTTCAAAGACCATGCCCAATCGTCGTGTCAAAATTCAATTTCAATTTCAAAAACCATGCCCAATCGGCATTTCAAAATTCCATTTTCAAAGACCATGCCCGCCGGCATGTCTAATTTCCCAAATTTCAATTTCAAAGACCATGCCCACGGCATGTCAAAATTCAATTTCAAGACCATGCCCACGGCATGTCGAATTTTCCAAATTTCAATTTCAAAGACCATGCCCAACGGCATGTCAAAATTTCATTTTCAAGACCATGAACAACGGCATGTCAAAATTTCAATTTCAATTTCAAAAGCCATGCCCAATCGGCATGTCAAAATTTCATTTTCAAAGACCATGCCCACGGCATGTCTAATTTCCCAAATTTCAATTTCAAAGATCATGCCCACGGCATGTCAAATTTCCCAAATTTCAATTTCAAAGACCATGCCCAACGGCATGTCAAATTTCCCAAATTTTAATTTCAAAGACCATGCCCACGGCATGTCAAAATTCAATTTCAATTTCAAAAACCATACCCAACGGCATGTCAAAATTTCATTTTCAAGACCATCCCCACGACATGTCAAAATTTCAATTTCAATTTCAAAAACCATGCCCAACGGCATGTCAAAATTTCATTTTAAAGACCATGCCCAACGGCATGTCAAAATTTCAATTTCAATTTCAAAAACCATGCCCAATCGGCATGTCAAAATTTCATTTTCAAAGACCATGCCCACGACATGTCTAATTTCCCAAATTTCAATTTCAAAGACCATGCCCACGGCATGTCAAATTTCCCAAATTTCAATTTCAAAGACCATGCCCAACGGCATGTCAAATTTCCCAAATTTTAATTTCAAAGACCATGCCCACGACATGTCAAAATTCAATTTCAATTTCAAAAACCATACCCAATCGGCATGTCAAAATTTCATTTTCAAGACCATCCCCACGGCATGTCAAAATTTCAATTTCAATTTCCAAAACCATGCCCAACGGCATTTCAAAATTTCATTTTAAAGACCATGCCCAACGGCATGTCAAATTTTCAATTTCAATTTCAAAAACCATGCCCAATCGGCATGTCAAAATTTCATTTTCAAAAACCATGCCCACGGCATGTCTAATTTCCCAAATTTCAATTTCAAAGACCATGCCCAATCGTCGTGTCAAAATTCAATTTCAATTTCAAAAACCATGCCCAATCGGCATTTCAAAATTCCATTTTCAAAGACCATGCCCGCCGGCATGTCTAATTTCCCAAATTTCAATTTCAAAGACCATGCCCACGGCATGTCAAAATTCAATTTCAAGACCATGCCCACGGCATGTCGAATATTCATTTTCAAGACCATGCCCAACGGCATGTCAAAATTTCAATTTCAATTTCAAAAACCATGCCCAATCGGCATGTCAAAATTTCATTTTCAAAGACCATGCCCACGGCATGTCTAATTTCCCAAATTTCAATTTCAAAGACCATGCCCACGGCATGTGAAATTTCCCAAATTTCAATTTCAAAGACCATGCCCAACGGCATGTCAAATTTCCCAAATTTTAATTTCAAAGACCATGCCCACGGCATGTCAAAATTCAATTTCAATTTCAAAAACCATACCCAACGGCATGTCAAAATTTGATTTTCAAGACCTTCCCTACGACATGTCAAAATTTCAATTTCAATTTCAAAAACCATGCCCAATCGGCATGTCAAAATTTCATTTTCAAAACCCATGCCCACGGCATGTCTAATTTCCCAAATTTCAATTTCAAAGACCATGCCCAATCGTCGTGTCAAAATTCAATTTCAATTTCAAAAACCATGCCCAATCGGCATTTCAAAATTCCATTTTCAAAGACCATGCCCGCCGGCATGTCTAATTTCCCAAATTTCAATTTCAAAGACCATGCCCACGGCATGTCAAAATTCAATTTCAAGACCATGCCCACGGCATGTCGAATTTTCCAAATTTCAATTTCAAAGACCATGCCCAACGGCATGTCAAAATTTCATTTTCAAGACCATGCCCAACGGCATGTCAAAATTTCAATTTCAATTTCAAAAACCATGCCCAATCGGCATGTCAAAATTTCATTTTCAAAGACCATACCCACGGCATGTCTAATTTCCCAAATTTCAATTTCAAAGATCATGCCCACGGCAAGTCAAATTTCCCAAATTTCAATTTCAAAGACCATGCCCAACGGCATGTCAAATTTCCCAAATTTTAATTTCAAAGACCATGCCCACGGCATGTCAAAATTCAATTTCAATTTCAAAAACCATACCCAACGGCATGTCAAAATTTGATTTTCAAGACCATCCCTACGACATGTCAAAATTTCAATTTCAATTTCAAAAACCATGCCCAATCGGCATGTCAAAATTTCATTTTCAAAAACCATACCCACGGCATGTCTAATTTCCCAAATTTCAATTTCAAAGACCATGCCCAATCGTCGTGTGAAAATTCAATTTCAATTTCAAAAACCATGCCCAATCGGCATTTCAAAATTCCATTTTCAAAGACCATGCCCGCCGGCATGTCTAATTTCCCAAATTTCAATTTCAAAGACCATGCCCACGGCATGTAAAAATTCAATTTCAAGACCATGCCCACGGCATGTCGAATTTTCCAAATTTCAATTTCAAAGACCATGCCCAACGGCATGTCAAAATTTCATTTTCAAGACCATGCCCAACGGCATGTCAAAATTTCAATTTCAATTTCAAAAACCATGCCCAATCGGCATGTCAAAATTTCATTTTCAAAGACCATGCCCACGGCATGTCTAATTTCCCAAATTTCAATTTCAAAGATCATGCCCACGGCATGTCAAATTTCCCAAATTTCAATTTCAAAGACCATGCCCAACGACATGTCAAATTTCCCAAATTTTAATTTCAAAGACCATGCCCACGGCATGTCAAAATTCAATTTCAATTTCAAAAACCATACCCAACGGCATGTCAAAATTTCATTTTCAAGACCATCCCCACGACATGTCAAAATTTCAATTTCAATTTCAAAAACCATGCCCAACGGCATGTCAAAATTTCATTTTAAAGACCATGCCCAACGGCATGTCAAAATTTCAATTTCAATTTCAAAAACCATGCCCAATCGGCATGTCAAAATTTCATTTTCAAAGACCATGCCCACGACATGTCTAATTTCCCAAATTTCAATTTCAAAGACCATGCCCACGGCATGTCAAATTTCCCAAATTTCAATTTCAAAGACCATGCCCAACGGCATGTCAAATTTCCCAAATTTTAATTTCAAAGACCATGCCCACGGCATGTCAAAATTCAATTTCAATTTCAAAAACCATACCCAATCGGCATGTCAAAATTTCATTTTCAAGACCATCCCCACGGCATGTCAAAATTTCAATTTCAATTTCCAAAACCATGCCCAACGGCATTTCAAAATTTCATTTTAAAGACCATGCCCAACGGCATGTCAAATTTTCAATTTCAATTTCAAAAACCATGCCCAATCGGCATGTCAAAATTTCATTTTCAAAAATCATGCCCACGGCATGTCTAATTTCCCAAATTTCAATTTCAAAGACCATGCCCAATCGTCGTGTCAAAATTCAATTTCAATTTCAAAAACCATGCCCAATCGGCATTTCAAAATTCCATTTTCAAAGACCATGCCCGCCGGCATGTCTAATTTCCCAAATTTCAATTTCAAAGACCATGCCCACGGCATGTCAAAATTCAATTTCAAGACCATGCCCACGGCATGTCGAATTTTCATTTTCAAGACCATGCCCAACGGCATGTCAAAATTTCAATTTCAATTTCAAAAACCATGCCCAATCGGCATGTCAAAATTTCATTTTCAAAGACCATGCCCACGGCATGTCTAATTTCCCAAATTTCAATTTCAAAGACCATGCCCACGGAATGTCAAATTTCCCAAATTTCAATTTCAAAGACCATGCCCAACGGCATGTCAAATTTCCCAAATTTTAATTTCAAAGACCATGCCCACGGCATGTCAAAATTCAATTTCAATTTCAAAAACCATACCCAACGGCATGTCAAAATTTGATTTTCAAGACCATCCCTACGACATGTCAAAATTTCAATTTCAATTTCAAAAACCATGCCCAATCGGCATGTCAAAATTTCATTTTCAAAAACCATGCCCACGGCATGTCTAATTTCCCAAATTTCAATTTCAAAGACCATGCCCAATCGTCGTGTCAAAATTCAATTTCAATTTCAAAAACCATGCCCAATCGGCATTTCAAAATTCCATTTTCAAAGACCATGCCCGCCGGCATGTCTAATTTCCCAAATTTCAATTTCAAAGACCATGCCCACGGCATGTCAAAATTCAATTTCAAGACCATGCCCACGGCATGTCGAATTTTCCAAATTTCAATTTCAAAGACCATGCCCAACGGCATGTCAAAATTTCATTTTCGAGACCATGCCCAACGGCATGTCAAAATTTCAATTTCAATTTCAAAAACCATGCCCAATCGGCATGTCAAAATTTCATTTTCAAAGACCATGCCCACGGCATGTCTAATTTCCCAAATTTCAATTTCAAAGATCATGCCCACGGCATGTCAAATTTCCCAAATTTCAATTTCAAAGACCATGCCCACGGCATGTCGAATTTTCCAAATTTCAATTTCAAAGACCATGCCCAACGGCATGTCAAAATTTCATTTTCAAGACCATGCCCAACGGCATGTCAAAATTTCAATTTCAATTTCAAAAACCATGCCCAATCGGCATGTCAAAATTTCATTTTCAAAGACCATGCCCACGGCATGTCTAATTTCCCAAATTTCAATTTCAAAGACCATGCCCACGGCATGTCAAATTTCCCAAATTTCAATTTCAAAGACCATGCCCAACGGCATGCCAAATTTCCCAAATTTTAATTTCAAAGACCATGCCCACGGCATGTCAAAATTCAATTTCAATTTCAAAAACCATACCCAACGGCATGTCAAAATTTGATTTTCAAGACCATCCCCACGACATGTCAAAATTTCAATTTCAATTTCAAAAACCATGCCCAATCGGCATGTCAAAATTTCATTTTCAAAAACCATGCCCACGTTATGTCTAATTTCCCAAATTTCAATTTCAAAGACCATGCCCAATCGTCGTGTCAAAATTCAATTTCAATTTCAAAAACCATGCCCAATCGGCATTTCAAAATTCCATTTTCAAAGACCATGCCCGCCGGCATGTCTAATTTCCCAAATTTCAATTTCAAAGACCATGCCCACGGCATGTCAAAATTTAATTTCAAGACCATGCCCACGGCATGTCGAATTTTCCAAATTTCAATTTCAAAGACCATGCCCAACGGCATGTCAAAATTTTATTTTCAAGACCATGCCCAACGGCATGTCAAAATTTCAATTTCAATTTCAAAAACCATGCCCAATCGGCATGTCAAAATTTCATTTTCAAAGACCATGCCCACGGCATGTCAAATTTCCCAAATTTCAATTTCAAAGACCATGCCCAACGGCATGTCAAATTTCCCAAATTTTAATTTCAAAGACCATGCCCACGGCATGTCAAAATTCAATTTCAATTTCAAAAACCATACCCAACGGCATGTCAAAATTTCATTTTCAAGACCATGCCCATGACATGTCAAAATTTCAATTTCAATTTCAAAAACCATGCCCAACGGCATGTCAAAATTTCATTTTAAAGACCATGCCCAACGGCATGTCAAAATTTCAATTTCAATTTCAAAAACCATGCCCTATCGGCATGTCAAAATTTCATTTTCAAAGACCATGCCCACGACATGTCTAATTTCCCAAATTTCAATTTCAAAGACCATGCCCACGGCATGTCAAATTTCCCAAATTTCAATTTCAAAGACCATGCCCAACGGCATGTCAAATTTCCCAAATTTTAATTTCAAAGACCATGCCCACGGCATGTCAAAATTCAATTTCAATTTCAAAAACCATACCCAATCGGCATGTCAAAATTTCATTTTCAAGACCATCCCCACGGCATGTCAAAATTTCAATTTCAATTTCCAAAACCATGCCCAACGGCATTTCAAAATTTCATTTTAAAGACCATGCCCAACGGCATGTCAAATTTTCAATTTCAATTTCAAATACCATGCCCAATCGGCATGTCAAAATTTCATTTTCAAAAACCATGCCCACGGCATGTCTAATTTCCCAAATTTCAATTTCAAAGACCATGCCCAATCGTCGTGTCAAAATTCAATTTCAATTTCAAAAACCATGCCCAATCGGCATTTCAAAATTCCATTTTCAAAGACGATGCCCGCCGGCATGTCTAATTTCCCAAATTTCAATTTCAAAGACCATGCCCACGGCATGTCAAAATTCAATTTCAAGACCATGCCCACGGCATGTCGAATATTCATTTTCAAGACCATGCCCAACGGCATGTCAAAATTTCAATTTCAATTTCAAAAACCATGCCCAATCGGCATGTCAAAATTTCATTTTCAAAGACCATGCCCACGGCATGTCTAATTTCCCAAATTTCAATTTCAAAGACCATGCCCACGGCATGTCAAATTTCCCAAATTTCAATTTCAAAGACCATGCCCAACGGCATGTCAAATTTCCCAAATTTTAATTTCAAAGACCATGCCCACGGCATGTCAAAATTCAATTTCAATTTCAAAAACCATACCCAACGGCATGTCAAAATTTGATTTTCAAGACCTTCCCTACGACATGTCAAAATTTCAATTTCAATTTCAAAAACCATGCCCAATCGGCATGTCAAAATTTCATTTTCAAAAACCATGCCCACGGCATGTCTAATTTCCCAAATTTCAATTTCAAAGACCATGCCCAATCGTCGTGTCAAAATTCAATTTCAATTTCAAAAACCATGCCCAATCGGCATTTCAAAATTCCATTTTCAAAGACCATGCCCGCCGGCATGTCTAATTTCCCAAATTTCAATTTCAAAGACCATGCCCACGGCATGTCAAAATTCAATTTCAAGACCATGCCCACGGCATGTCGCATTTTCCAAATTTCAATTTCAAAGACCATGCCCAACGGCATGTCAAAATTTCATTTTCGAGACCATGCCCAACGGCATGTCAAAATTTCAATTTCAATTTCAAAAACCATGCCCAATCGGCATGTCAAAATTTCATTTTCAAAGACCATGCCCACGGCATGTCTAATTTCCCAAATTTCAATTTCAAAGATCATGCCCACGGCATGTCAAATTTCCCAAATTTCAATTTCAAAGACCATGCCCAACGGCATGTCAAATTTCCCAAATTTTAATTTCAAAGACCATGCCCACGGCATGTCAAAATTCAATTTCAATTTCAAAAACCATACCCAACGGCATGTCAAAATTTCATTTTCAAGACCATCCCCACGACATGTCAAAATTTCAATTTCAATTTCAAAAACCATGCCCAACGGCATGTCAAAATTTCATTTTAAAGACCATGCCCAACGGCATGTCAAAATTTCAATTTCAATTTCAAAAACCATGCCCAATCGGCATGTCAAAATTTCATTTTCAAAGACCATGCCCACGACATGTCTAATTTCCCAAATTTCAATTTCAAAGACCATGCCCACGGCATGTCAAATTTCCCAAATTTCAATTTCAAAGACCATGCCCAACGGCATGTCAAATTTCCCAAATTTTAATTTCAAAGACCATGCCCACGGCATGTCAAAATTCAATTTCAATTTCAAAAACCATACCCAATCGGCATGTCAAAATTTCATTTTCAAGACCATCCCCACGGCATGTCAAAATTTCAATTTCAATTTCCAAAACCATGCCCAACGGCATTTCAAAATTTCATTTTAAAGACCATGCCCAACGGCATGTCAAATTTTCAATTTCAATTTCAAAAACCATGCCCAATCGGCATGTCAAAATTTCATTTTCAAAAACCATGCCCACGGCATGTCTAATTTCCCAAATTTCAATTTCAAAGACCATGCCCAATCGTCGTGTCAAAATTCAATTTCAATTTCAAAAACCATGCCCAATCGGCATTTCAAAATGAAATTTTCAAAGACCATGCCCGCCGGCATGTCTAATTTCCCAAATTTCAATTTCAAAGACCATGCCCACGGCATGTCAAAATTCAATTTCAATTTCAAAAACCATACCCAATCGGCATGTCAAAATTTCATTTTCAAGACCATCCCCACGGCATGTCAAAATTTCAATTTCAATTTCCAAAACCATGCCCAACGGCATTTCAAAATTTCATTTTAAAGACCATGCCCAACGGCATGTCAAATTTTCAATTTCAATTTCAAAAACCATGCCCAATCGGCATGTCAAAATTTCATTTTCAAAAACCATGCCCACGGCATGTCTAATTTCCCAAATTTCAATTTCAAAGACCATGCCCAATCGTCGTGTCAAAATTCAATTTCAATTTCAAAAACCATGCCCAATCGGCATTTCAAAATTCCATTTTCAAAGACCATGCCCGCCGGCATGTCTAATTTCCCAAATTTCAATTTCAAAGACCATGCCCACGGCATGTCAAAATTCAATTTCAAGACCATGCCCACGGCATGTCGAATTTTCCAAATTTCAATTTCAAAGACCATGCCCAACGGCATGTCAAAATTTCATTTTCAAGACCATGCCCAACGGCATGTCAAAATTTCAATTTCAATTTCAAAAGCCATGCCCAATCGGCATGTCAAAATTTCATTTTCAAAGACCATGCCCACGGCATGTCTAATTTCCCAAATTTCAATTTCAAAGATCATGCCCACGGCATGTCAAATTTCCCAAATTTCAATTTCAAAGACCATGCCCAACGGCATGTCAAATTTCCCAAATTTTAATTTCAAAGACCATGCCCACGGCATGTCAAAATTCAATTTCAATTTCAAAAACCATACCCCACGGCATGTCAAAATTCAATTTCAATTTCAAAAACCATACCCAACGGCATGTCAAAATTTGATTTTCAAGACCATCCCTACGACATGTCAAAATTTCAATTTCAATTTCAAAAACCATGCCCAATCGGCATGTCAAAATTTCATTTTCAAAAACCATGCCCACGGCATGTCTAATTTCCCAAATTTCAATTTCAAAGACCATGCCCAATCGTCGTGTCAAAATTCAATTTCAATTTCAAAAACCATGCCCAATCGGCATTTCAAAATTCCATTTTCAAAGACCATGCCCGCCGGCATGTCTAATTTCCCAAATTTCAATTTCAAAGACCATGCCCACGGCATGTCAAAATTCAATTTCAAGACCATGCCCACGGCATGTCGAATTTTCCAAATTTCAATTTCAAAGACCATGCCCAACGGCATGTCAAAATTTCATTTTCAAGACCATGCCCAACGGCATGTCAAAATTTCAATTTCAATTTCAAAAACCATGCCCAATCGGCATGTCAAAATTTCATTTTCAAAGACCATGCCCACGGCATGTCTAATTTCACAAATTTCAATTTCAAAGATCATGCCCACGGCATGTCAAATTTCCCAAATTTCAATTTCAAAGACCATGCCCAACGGCATGTCAAATTTCCCAAATTTTAATTTCAAAGACCATGCCCACGGCATGTCAAAATTCAATTTCAATTTCAAAAACCATACCCAACGGCATGTCAAAATTCAATTTTCAAGACCATCCCCACGACATGTCAAAATTTCAATTTCAATTTCAAAAACCATGCCCAACGGCATGTCAAAATTTCATTTTAAAGACCATGCCCAACGGCATGTCAAAATTTCAATTTCAATTTCAAAAACCATGCCCAATCGGCATGTCAAAATTTCATTTTCAAAGACCATGCCCACGACATGTCTAATTTCCCAAATTTCAATTTCAAAGACCATGCCCACGGCATGTCAAATTTCCCAAATTTCAATTTCAAAGACCATGCCCAACGGCATGTCAAATTTCCCAAATTTTAATTTCAAAGACCATGCCCACGGCATGTCAAAATTCAATTTCAATTTCAAAAACCATACCCAATCGGCATGTCAAAATTTCATTTTCAAGACCATCCCCACGGCATGTCAAAATTTCAATTTCAATTTCCAAAACCATGCCCAACGGCATTTCAAAATTTCATTTTAAAGACCATGCCCAACGGCATGTCAAATTTTCAATTTCAATTTCAAAAACCATGCCCAATCGGCATGTCAAAATTTCATTTTCAAAAACCATGCCCACGGCATGTCTAATTTCCCAAATTTCAATTTCAAAGACCATGCCCAATCGTCGTGTCAAAATTCAATTTCAATTTCAAAAAC
This sequence comes from Viola odorata, assembly GCA_963691705.1. NCBI lineage: Eukaryota > Viridiplantae > Streptophyta > Magnoliopsida > Malpighiales > Violaceae > Viola > Viola odorata. Next base: position 15,076,834 of record OY829540.1, on the reverse strand, counting down.
CATGCCCAATCGGCATTTCAAAATTCCATTTTCAAAGACCATGCCCGCCGGCATGTCTAATTTCCCAAATTTCAATTTCAAAGACCATGCCCACGGCATGTCAAAATTCAATTTCAAGACCATGCCCACGGCATGTCGAATTTTCATTTTCAAGACCATGCCCAACGGCATGTCAAAATTTCAATTTCAATTTCAAAAACCATGCCCAATCGGCATGTCAAAATTTCATTTTCAAAGACCATGCCCACGGCATGTCTAATTTCCCAAATTTCAATTTCAAAGACCATGCCCACGGAATGTCAAATTTCCCAAATTTCAATTTCAAAGACCATGCCCAACGGCATGTCAAATTTCCCAAATTTTAATTTCAAAGACCATGCCCACGGCATGTCAAAATTCAATTTCAATTTCAAAAACCATACCCAACGGCATGTCAAAATTTGATTTTCAAGACCATCCCTACGACATGTCAAAATTTCAATTTCAATTTCAAAAACCATGCCCAATCGGCATGTCAAAATTTCATTTTCAAAAACCATGCCCACGGCATGTCTAATTTCCCAAATTTCAATTTCAAAGACCATGCCCAATCGTCGTGTCAAAATTCAATTTCAATTTCAAAAACCATGCCCAATTGGCATTTCAAAATTCCATTTTCAAAGACCATGCCCGCCGGCATGTCTAATTTCCCAAATTTCAATTTCAAAGACCATGCCCACGGCATGTCAAAATTCAATTTCAAGACCATGCCCACGGCATGTCGAATTTTCCAAATTTCAATTTCAAAGACCATGCCCAACGGCATGTCAAAATTTCATTTTCGAGACCATGCCCAACGGCATGTCAAAATTTCAATTTCAATTTCAAAAACCATGCCCAATCGGCATGTCAAAATTTCATTTTCAAAGACCATGCCCACGGCATGTCTAATTTCCCAAATTTCAATTTCAAAGATCATGCCCACGGCATGTCAAATTTCCCAAATTTCAATTTCAAAGACCATGCCCAACGGCATGTCAAATTTCCCAAATTTCAATTTCAAAGACCATGCCCATGGCATGTCGAATTTTCCAAATTTCAATTTCAAAGACCATGCCCAACGGCATGTCAAAATTTCATTTTCAAGACCATGCCCAACGGCATGTCAAAATTTCAATTTCAATTTCAAAAACCATGCCCAATCGGCATGTCAAAATTTCATTTTCAAAGACCATGCCCACGGCATGTCTAATTTCCCAAATTTCAATTTCAAAGACCATGCCCACGGCATGTCAAATTTCCCAAATTTCAATTTCAAAGACCATGCCCAACGGCATGCCAAATTTCCCAAATTTTAATTTCAAAGACCATGCCCACGGCATGTCAAAATTCAATTTCAATTTCAAAAACCATACCCAACGGCATGTCAAAATTTGATTTTCAAGACCATCCCCACGACATGTCAAAATTTCAATTTCAATTTCAAAAACCATGCCCAATCGGCATGTCAAAATTTCATTTTCAAAAACCATGCCCACGGCATGTCTAATTTCCCAAATTTCAATTTCAAAGACCATGCCCAATCGTCGTGTCAAAATTCAATTTCAATTTCAAAAACCATGCCCAATCGGCATTTCAAAATTCCATTTTCAAAGACCATGCCCGCCGGCATGTCTAATTTCCCAAATTTCAATTTCAAAGACCATGCCCACGGCATGTCAAAATTCAATTTCAAGACCATGCCCACGGCATGTCGAATTTTCCAAATTTCAATTTCAAAGACCATGCCCAACGGCATGTCAAAATTTCATTTTCAAGACCATGCCCAACGGCATGTCAAAATTTCAATTTCAATTTCAAAAACCATGCCCAATCGGCATGTCAAAATTTCATTTTCAAAGACCATGCCCACGGCATGTCTAATTTCCCAAATTTCAATTTCAAAGATCATACCCACGGCATGTCAAATTTCCCAAATTTCAATTTCAAAGACCATGCCCAACGGCATGTCAAATTTCCCAAATTTTAATTTCAAAGACCATGCCCACGGCATGTCAAAATTCAATTTCAATTTCAAAAACCATACCCAACGGCATGTCAAAATTTCATTTTCAAGACCATCCCCATGACATGTCAAAATTTCAATTTCAATTTCAAAAACCATGCCCAATCGGCATGTCAAAATTTCATTTTCAAAGACCATGCCCACGGCATGTCTAATTTCCCAAATTTCAATTTCAAAGATCATACCCACGGCATGTCAAATTTCCCAAATTTCAATTTCAAAGACCATGCCCAACGGCATGTCAAATTTCCCAAATTTTAATTTCAAAGACCATGCCCACGGCATGTCAAAATTCAATTTCAATTTCAAAAACCATACCCAACGGCATGTCAAAATTTCATTTTCAAGACCATCCCCATGACATGTCAAAATTTCAATTTCAATTTCAAAAACCATGCCCAACGGCATGTCAAAATTTCATTTTCAAGACCATGCCCAACGGCATGTCAAAATTTCAATTTCAATTTCAAAAACCATGCCCAATCGGCATGTCAAAATTTCATTTTCAAAGACCATGCCCACGGCATGTCTAATTTCCCAAATTTCAATTTCAAAGACCATACCCACGGCATGTCAAATTTCCCAAATTTCAATTTCAAAGACCATGCCCAACGGCATGTCAAATTTCCCAAATTTTAATTTCAAAGACCATGCCCACGGCATGTCAAAATTCAATTTCAATTTCAAAAACCATACCCAACGGCATGTCAAAATTTGATTTTCAAGACCATCCCTACGACATGTCAAAATTTCAATTTCAATTTCAAAAACCATGCCCAATCGGCATGTCAAAATTTCATTTTCAAAAACCATGCCCACGGCATGTCTAATTTCCCAAATTTCAATTTCAAAGACCATGCCCAATCGTCGTGTCAAAATTCAATTTCAATTTCAAAAACCATGCCCAATCGGCATTTCAAAATTCCATTTTCAAAGACCATGCCCGCCGGCATGTCTAATTTCCCAAATTTCAATTTCAAAGACCATGCCCACGGCATGTCAAAATTCAATTTCAAGACCATGCCCACGGCATGTCGAATTTTCCAAATTTCAATTTCAAAGACCATGCCCAACGGCATGTCAAAATTTCATTTTCAAGACCATGCCCAACGGCATGTCAAAATTTCAATTTCAATTTCAAAAACCAAGCCCAATCGGCATGTCAAAATTTCATTTTCAAAGACCATGCCCACGGCATGTCTAATTTCCCAAATTTCAATTTCAAAGATCATGCCCACGGCATGTCAAATTTCCCAAATTTCAATTTCAAAGACCATGCCCAACGGCATGTCAAATTTCCCAAATTTTAATTTCAAAGACCATGCCCACGGCATGTCAAAATTCAATTTCAATTTCAAAAACCATACCCAACGGCATGTCAAAATTTCATTTTCAAGACCATCCCCACGACATGTCAAAATTTCAATTTCAATTTCAAAAACCATGCCCAACGGCATGTCAAAATTTCATTTTAAAGACCATGCCCAACGGCATGTCAAAATTTCAATTTCAATTTCAAAAACCATGCCCAATCGGCATGTCAAAATTTCATTTTCAAAGACCATGCCCACGACATGTCTAATTTCCCAAATTTCAATTTCAAAGACCATGCCCACGGCATGTCAAATTTCTCAAATTTCAATTTCAAAGACCATGCCCAACGGCATGTCAAATTTCCCAAATTTTAATTTCAAAGACCATGCCCACGGCATGTCAAAATTCAATTTCAATTTCAAAAACCATACCCAATCGGCATGTCAAAATTTCATTTTATAGACCATCCCCACGGCATGTCAAAATTTCAATTTCAATTTCCAAAACCATGCCCAACGGCATTTCAAAATTTCATTTTAAAGACCATTCCTAACGGCATGTCAAATTTTCAATTTCAATTTCAAAAACCATGCCCAATCGGCATGTCAAAATTTCATTTTCAAAAACCATGCCCACAGCATGTCTAATTTCCCAAATTTCAATTTCAAAGACCATGCCCAATCGTCGTGTCAAAATTCAATTTCAATTTCAAAAACCATGCCCAATATGCATTTCAAAATTCCATTTTCAAAGACCATGCCCGCCGGCATGTCTAATTTCCCAAATTTCAATTTCAAAGACCATGCCCACGGCATGTCAAAATTCAATTTCAAGACCATGCCCACGGCATGTCGAATTTTCATTTTCAAGACCATGCCCAACGGCATGTCAAAATTTCAATTTCAATTTCAAAAACCATGCCCAATCGGCATGTCAAAATTTTATTTTCAAAGACCATGCCCACGGCATGTCTAATTTCCCAAATTACAATTTCAAAGACCATGCCCACGGCATGTCAAATTTCCCAAATCTCAATTTCAAAGACCATGCCCAACGGCATGTCAAATTTCCCAAATTTTAATTTCAAAGACCATGCCCACGGCATGTCAAAATTCAATTTCAATTTCAAAAACCATACCCAACGGCATGCCAAAATTTGATTTTCAAGACCATCCCTACGACATGTCAAAATTTCAATTTCAATTTCAAAAACCATGCCCAATCGGCATGTCAAAATTTCATTTTCAAAAACCATGCCCACGGCATGTCTAATTTCCCAAATTTCAATTTCAAAGACCATGCCCAATCGTCGTGTCAAAATTCAATTTCAATTTCAAAAACCATGCCCAATCGGCATTTCTAAATTCCATTTTCAAAGACCATGCCCGCCGGCATGTCTAATTTCCCAAATTTCAATTTCAAAGACCATGCCCACGGCATGTCAAAATTCAATTTCAAGACCATGCCCACGGCATGTCGAATTTTCCAAATTTCAATTTCAAAGACCATGCCCAACGGCATGTCAAAATTTCATTTTCGAGACCATGCCCAACGGCATGTCAAAATTTCAATTTCAATTTCAAAAACCATGCCCAATCGGCATGTCAAAATTTCATTTTCAAAGACCATGCCCACGGCATGTCTAATTTCCCAAATTTCAATTTCAAAGATCATGCCCACGGCATGTCAAATTTCCGAAATTTCAATTTCAAAGACCATGCCCAACGACATGTCAAATTTCCCAAATTTTAATTTCAAAGACCATGCCCACGGCATGTCAAAATTCAATTTCAATTTCAAAAACCATACCCAACGGCATGTCAAAATTTCATTTTCAAGACCATCCCCACGACATGTCAAAATTTCAATTTCAATTTCAAAAACCATGCCCAACGGCATGTCAAAATTTCATTTTAAAGACCATGCCCAACGGCATGTCAAAATTTCAATTTCAATTTCAAAAACCATGCCCAATCGGCATGTCAAAATTTCATTTTCAAAGACCATGCCCACGACATGTCTAATTTCCCAAATTTCAATTTCAAAGACCATGCCCACGGCATGTCAAATTTCCCAAATTTCAATTTCAAAGACCATGCCCAACGGCATGTCAAATTTCCCAAATTTTAATTTCAAAGACCATGCCCACGGCATGTCAAAATTCAATTTCAATTTCAAAAACCATACCCAATCGGCATGTCAAAATTTCATTTTCAAGACCATCCCCACGGCATGTCAAAATTTCAATTTCAATTTCAAAAACCATGCCCAATCGGAATGTCAAAATTTCATTTTCAAAAACCATGCCCACGGCATGTCTAATTTCCCAAATTTCAATTTCAAAGACCATGCCCAATCGTCGTGTCAAAATTCAATTTCAATTTCAAAAACCATGCCCAATATGCATTTCAAAATTCCATTTTCAAAGACCATGCCCGCCGGCATGTCTAATTTCCCAAATTTCAATTTCAAAGACCATGCCCACGGCATGTCAAAATTCAATTTCAAGACCATGCCCACGGCATGTCGAATTTTCATTTTCAAGACCATGCCCAACGGCATGTCAAAATTTCAATTTCAATTTCAAAAACCATGCCCAATCGGCATGTCAAAATTTCATTTTCAAAGACCATGCCCACGGCATGTCTAATTTCCCAAATTTCAATTTCAAAGACCATGCCCACGGCATGTCAAATTTCCCAAATTTCAATTTCAAAGACCATGCCCAACGGCATGTCAAATTTCCCAAATTTTAATTTCAAAGACCATGCCCACGGCATGTCAAAATTCAATTTCAATTTCAAAAACCATACCCAACGGCATGCCAAAATTTGATTTTCAAGACCATCCCTACGACATGTCAAAATTTCAATTTCAATTTCAAAAACCATGCCCAATCGGCATGTCAAAATTTCATTTTCAAAAACCATGCCCACGGCATGTCTAATTTCCCAAATTTCAATTTCAAAGACCATGCCCAATCGTCGTGTCAAAATTCAATTTCAATTTCAAAAACCATGCCCAATCGGCATTTCAAAATTCCATTTTCAAAGACCATGCCCGCCGGCATGTCTAATTTCCCAAATTTCAATTTCAAAGACCATGCCCACGGCATGTCAAAATTCAATTTCAAGACCATGCCCACGGCATGTCGAATTTTCCAAATTTCAATTTCAAAGACCATGCCCAACGGCATGTCAAAATTTCATTTTCGAGACCATGCCCAACGGCATGTCAAAATTTCAATTTCAATTTCAAAAACCATGCCCAATCGGCATGTCAAAATTTCATTTTCAAAGACCATGCCCACGGCATGTCTAATTTCCCAAATTTCAATTTCAAAGATCATGCCCACGGCATGTCAAATTTCCCAAATTTCAATTTCAAAGACCATGCCCAACGGCATGTCAAATTTCCCAAATTTTAATTTCAAAGACCATGCCCACGGCATGTCAAAATTCAATTTCAATTTCAAAAACCATACCCAACGGCATGTCAAAATTTCATTTTCAAGACCATCCCCACGACATGTCAAAATTTCCATTTCAATTTCAAAAACCATGCCCAACGGCATGTCAAAATTTCATTTTAAAGACCATGCCCAACGGCATGTCAAAATTTCAATTTCAATTTCAAAAACCATGCCCAATCGGCATGTCAAAATTTCATTTTCAAAGACCATGCCCACGACATATCTAATCTCCCAAATTTCAATTTCAAAGACCATGCCCACGGCATGTCAAATTTCCCAAATTTCAATTTCAAAGACCATGCCCAACGGCATGTCAAATTTCCCAAATTTTAATTTCAAAGACCATGCCCACGGCATGTCAAAATTCAATTTCAATTTCAAAAACCATACCCAATCGGCATGTCAAAATTTCATTTTCAAGACCATCCCCACGGCATGTCAAAATTTCAATTTCAATTTCCAAAACCATGCCCAACGGCATTTCAAAATTTCATTTTAAAGACCATGCCCAACGGCATGTCAAATTTTCAATTTCAATTTCAAAAACCATGCCCAATCGGCATGTCAAAATTTCATTTTCAAAAACCATGCCCACGGTATGTCTAATTTCCCAAATTTCAATTTCAAAGACCATGCCCAATCGTCGTGTCAAAATTCAATTTCAATTTCAAAAACCATGCCCAATCGGCATTTCAAAATTCCATTTTCAAAGACCATGCCCGCCGGCATGTCTAATTTCCCAAATTTCAATTTCAAAGACCATGCCCACGGCATGTCAAAATTCAATTTCAAGACCATGCCCACGGCATGTCGAATTTTCATTTTCAAGACCATGCCCAACGGCATGTCAAAATTTCAATTTCAATTTCAAAAACCATGCCCAATCGGCATGTCAAAATTTCATTTTCAAAGACCATGCCCACGGCATGTCTAATTTCCCAAATTTCAATTTCAAAGACCATGCCCACGGCATGTCAAATTTCCCAAATTTCAATTTCAAAGACCATGCCCAACGGCATGTCAAATTTCCCAAATTTTAATTTCAAAGACCATGCCCACGGCATGTCAAAATTCAATTTCAATTTCAAAAACCATACCCAACGGCATGTCAAAATTTGATTTTCAAGACCATCCCTACGACATGTCAAAATTTCAATTTCAATTTCAAAAACCATGCCCAATCGGCATGTCAAAATTTCATTTTCAAAAACCATGCCCACGGCATGTCTAATTTCCCAAATTTCAATTTCAAAGACCATGCCCAATCGTCGTGTCAAAATTCAATTTCAATTTCAAAAACCATGCCCAATCGGCATTTCAAAATTCCATTTTCAAAGACCATGCCCGCCGGCATGTCTAATTTCCCAAATTTCAATTTCAAAGACCATGCCCACGGCATGTCAAAATTCAATTTCAAGACCATGCCCACGGCATGTCGAATTTTCCAAATTTCAATTTCAAAGACCATGCCCAACGGCATGTCAAAATTTCATTTTCAAGACCATGCCCAACGGCATGTCAAAATTTCATTTTCAAAGACCATGCCCACGGCATGTCTAATTTCCCAAATTTCAATTTCAAAGATCATGCCCACGGCATGTCAAATTTCCCAAATTTCAATTTCAAAGACCATGCCCAACGGCATGTCAAATTTCCCAAATTTTAATTTCAAAGACCATACCCACGGCATGTCAAAATTCAATTTCAATTTCAAAAACCATACCCAACGGCATGTCAAAATTTCATTTTCAAGACCATCCCCACGACATGTCAAAATTTCAATTTCAATTTCAAAAACCATGCCCAACGGCATGTCAAAATTTCATTTTAAAGACCATGCCCAACTGCATGTTAAAATTTCAATTTCAATTTCAAAAACCATGCCCAATCGGCATGTCAAAATTTCATTTTCAAAGACCATGCCCACGACATGTCTAATTTCCCAAATTTCAATTTCAAAGACCATGCCCACGGCATGTCAAATTTCCCAAATTTCAATTTCAAAGACCATGCCCAACGGCATGTCAAATTTCCCAAATTTTAATTTCAAAGACCATGCCCACGGCATGTCAAAATTCAATTTCAATTTCAAAAACCATACCCAATCGGCATGTCAAAATTTCATTTTCAAGACCATCCCCACGGCATGTCAAAATTTCAATTTCAATTTCCAAAACCATGCCCAACGGCATTTCAAAATTTCATTTTAAAGACCATTCCCAACGGCATGTCAAATTTTCAATTTCAATTTCAAAAACCATGCCCAATCGGCATGTCAAAATTTCATTTTCAAAAACCATGCCCACGGCATGTCTAATTTCCCAAATTTCAATTTCAAAGACCATGCCCAATCGTCGTGTCAAAATTCAATTTCAATTTCAAAAACCATGCCCAATATGCATTTCAAAATTCCATTTTCAAAGACCATGCTCTCCGGCATGTCTAATTTCCCAAATTTCAATTTCAAAGACCATGCCCACGGCATGTCAAAATTCAATTTCAAGACCATGCCCACGGCATGTCGAATTTTCATTTTCAAGACCATGCCCAACGGCATGTCAAAATTTCAATTTCAATTTCAAAAACCATGCCCAATCGGCATGTCAAAATTTCATTTTCAAAGACCATGCCCACGGCATGTCTAATTTCCCAAATTTCAATTTCAAAGACCATGCCCACGGCATGTCAAATTTCCCAAATTTCAATTTCAAAGACCATGCCCAACGGCATGTCAAATTTCCCAAATTTTAATTTCAAAGACCATGCCCACGGCATGTCAAAATTCAATTTCAATTTCAAAAACCATACCCAACGGCATGTCAAAATTTGATTTTCAAGACCATCCCTACGACATGTCAAAATTTCAATTTCAATTTCAAAAACCATGCCCAATCGGCATGTCAAAATTTCATTTTCAAAAACCATGCCCACGGCATGTCTAATTTCCCAAATTTCAATTTCAAAGACCATGCCCAATCGTCGTGTCAAAATTCAATTTCAATTTCAAAAACCATGCCCAATCGGCATTTCAAAATTCCATTTTCAAAGACCATGCCCGCCGGCATGTCTAATTTCCCAAATTTCAATTTCAAAGACCATGCCCACGGCATGTCAAAATTCAATTTCAAGACCATGCCCACGGCATGTCGAATTTTCCAAATTTCAATTTCAAAGACCATGCCCAACGGCATGTCAAAATTTCATTTTCAAGACCATGCCCAACGGCATGTCAAAATTTCAATTTCAATTTCAAAAACCATGCCCAATCGGCATGTCAAAATTTCATTTTCAAAGACCATGCCCACGGCATGTCTAATTTCCCAAATTTCAATTTCAAAGATCATGCCCACGGCATGTCAAATTTCCCAAATTTCAATTTCAAAGACCATGCCCAACGGCATGTCAAATTTTCCAAATTTTAATTTCAAAGACCATGCCCACGGCATGTCAAAATTCAATTTCAATTTCAAAAACCATACCCAACGGCATGTCAAAATTTCATTTTCAAGACCATCCCCACGACATGTCAAAATTTCAATTTCAATTTCAAAAACCATGCCCAACGGCATGTCAAAATTTCAATTTCAATTTCAAAAACCATGCCCAATCGGCATGTCAAAATTTCATTTTCAAAGACCATGCCCACGACATGTCTAATTTCCCAAATTTCAATTTCAATGACCATGCCCACGGCATGTCAAATTTCCCAAATTTCAATTTCAAAGACCATGCCCAACGGCATGTCAAATTTCCCAAATTTTAATTTCAAAGACCATGCCCACGGCATGTCAAAATTCAATTTCAATTTCAAAAACCATACCCAATCGGCATGTCAAAATTTCATTTTCAAGACCATCCCCACGGCATGTCAAAATTTCAATTTCAATTTCCAAAACCATGCCCAACGGCATTTCAAAATTTCATTTTAAAGACCATGCCCAACGGCATGTCAAATTTTCAATTTCAATTTCAAAAACCATGCCCAATCGGCATGTCAAAATTTCATTTTCAAAGACCATGCCCACGACATGTCTAATTTCCCAAATTTCAATTTCAAAGACCATGCCCACGGCATGTCAAATTTCCCAAATTTCAATTTCAAAGACCATGCCCAACGGCATGTCAAATTTCCCAAATTTTAATTTCAAAGACCATGCCCACGGCATGTCAAAATTCAATTTCAATTTCAAAAACCATACCCAATCGGCATGTCAAAATTTCATTTTCAAGACCATCCCCACGGCATGTCAAAATTTCAATTTCAATTTCCAAAACCATGCCCAACGGCATTTCAAAATTTCATTTTAAAGACCATGCCCAACGGCATGTCAAATTTTCAATTTCAATTTCAAAAACCATGCCCAATCGGCATGTCAAAATTTCATTTTCAAAAACCATGCCCACGGCATGTCTAATTTCCCAAATTTCAATTTCAAAGACCATGCCCAATCGTCGTGTCAAAATTCAATTTCAATTTCAAAGACCATGCCCACGGCATGTCAAAATTCAATTTCAAGACCATGCCCACGGCATGTCGAATTTTCATTTTCAAGACCATGCCCAACGACATGTCAAAATTTCAATTTCAATTTCAAAAACCATGCCCAATCGGCATGTCAAAATTTCATTTTCAAAGACCATGCCCACGGCATGTCTAATTTCCCAAATTTCAATTTCAAAGACCATGCCCACGGCATGTCAAATTTCCCAAATTTCAATTTCAAAGACCATGCCCAACGGCATGTCAAATTTCCCAAATTTTAATTTCAAAGACCATGCCCACGGCATGTCAAAATTCAATTTCAATTTCAAAAACCATACCCAACGGCATGTCAAAATTTGATTTTCAAGACCATCCCTACGACATGTCAAAATTTCAATTTCAATTTCAAAAACCATGCCCAATCGGCATGTCAAAATTTCATTTTCAAAAACCATGCCCACGGCATGTCTAATTTCCCAAATTTCAATTTCAAAAACCATGCCCAATCGTCGTGTCAAAATTCAATTTCAATTTCAAAAACCATGCCCAATCGGCATTTCAAAATTCCATTTTCAAAGACCATGCCCGCCGGCATGTCTAATTTCCCAAATTTCAATTTCAAAGACCATGCCCACGGCATGTCAAAATTCAATTTCAAGACCATGCCCACGGCATGTCGAATTTTCCAAATTTCAATTTCAAAGACCATGCCCAACGGCATGTCAAAATTTCATTTTCAAGACCATGCCCAACGGCATGTCAAAATTTCAATTTCAATTTCAAAAACCATGCCCAATCGGCATGTCAAAATTTCATTTTCAAAGACCATGCCCACGGCATGTTTAATTTCCCAAGTTTCAATTTCAAACATCATGCCCACGGCATGTCAAATTTCCCAAATTTCAATTTCAAAGACCATGCCCAACGACATGTCAAATTTCCCAAATTTTAATTTCAAAGACCATGCCTACGACATGTCAAAATTCAATTTCAATTTCAAAAACCATACCCAATCGGCATGTCAAAATTTCATTTTCAAGACCATCCCCACAGCATGTCAAAATTTCAATTTCAATTTCCAAAACCATGCCCAACGGCATTTCAAAATTTCATTTTAAAGACCATGCCCAACGGCATGTCAAATTTTCAATTTCAATTTCAAAAACCATGCCCAATCGGCATGTCAAAATTTCATTTTCAAAGACCATGCCCACGACATGTCTAATTTCCCAAATTTCAATTTCAAAGACCATGCCCACGGCATGTCAAATTTCCCAAATTTCAATTTCAAAGACCTTGCCCAACGGCATGTCAAATTTCCCAAATTTTAATTTCAAAGACCATGCCCACGGCATGTCAAAATTCAATTTCAATTTCAAAAACCATACCCAATCGGCATGTCAAAATTTCATTTTCAAGACCATCCCCACGGCATGTCAAAATTTCAATTTCAATTTCCAAAACCATGCCCAACGGCATTTCAAAATTTCATTTTAAAGACCATGCCCAACGGCATGTCAAATTTTCAATTTCAATTTCAAAAACCATGCCCAATCGGCATGTCAAAATTTCATTTTCAAAAACCATGCCCACGGCATGTCTAATTTCCCAAATTTCAATTTCAAAGACCATGCCCAATCGTCGTGTCAAAATTCAATTTCAATTTCAAAAACCATGCCCAATCGGCATTTCAAAATTCCATTTTCAAAGACCATGCCCGCCGGCATGTCTAATTTCCCAAATTTCAATTTCAAAGACCATGCCCACGGCATGTCAAAATTCAATTTCAAGACCATGCCCACGGCATGTCGAATTTTCATTTTCAAGACCATGCCCACGGCATGTCGAATTTTCATTTTCAAGACCATGCCCAACGGCATGTCAAAATTTCAATTTCAATTTCAAAAACCATGCCCAATCGGCATGTCAAAATTTCATTTTCAAAGACCATGCCCACGGCATGTCTAATTTCCCAAATTTCAATTTCAAAGACCATGCCCACGGCATGTCAAATTTCCCAAATTTCAATTTCAAAGACCATGCCCAACGGCATGTCAAATTTCCCAAATTTTAATTTCAAAGACCATGCCCACGGCATGTCAAAATTCAATTTCAATTTCAAAAACCATACCCAATCGGCATGTCAAAATTTCATTTTCAAGACCATCCCCACGGCATGTCAAAATTTCAATTTCAATTTCCAAAACCATGCCCAACGGCATTTCAAAATTTCATTTTAAAGACCATGCCCACGACATGTCTAATTTCCCAAATTTCAATTTCAAAGACCATGCCCACGGCATGTCAAAATTCAATTTCAATTTCAAAAACCATACCCAACGGCATGTCAAAATTTGAGTTTCAAGAACATCCCTACGACATGTCAAAATTTCAATTTCAATTTCAAAAACCATGCCCAACGGCATGTGAAAATTTCATTTTAAAGACCATGCCCAACGGCATGTCAAAATTTCAATTTAAATTTCAAAAACCATGCCCAATCGGCATGTCAAAATTTCATTTTCAAAGACCATGCCCACGACATGTCTAATTTCCCAAATTTCAATTTCAAAGACCATGCCCACGGCATGTCAAATTTGCCAAATTTCAATTTCAAAGACCATGCCCAACGGCATGTCAAATTTCCCAAATTTTAATTTCAAAGACCATGCCCACGGCATGTCAAAATTCAATTTCAATTTCAAAAACCATACCCAATCGGCATGTCAAAATTTCATTTTCAAGACCATCCGCACGGCATGTCAAAATTTCAATTTCAATTTCCAAAACCATGCCCAACGGCATTTCAAAATTTCATTTTAAAGACCATGCCCAACGGCATGTCAAATTTTCAATTTCAATTTCAAAAACCATGCCCAATCGGCATGTCAAAATTTCATTTTCAAAGACCATGCCCACGACATGTCTAATTTCCCAAATTTCAATTTCAAAGACCATGCCCACGGCATGTCAAATTTCCCAAATTTCAATTTCAAAGACCTTGCCCAACGGCATGTCAAATTTCCCAAATTTTAATTTCAAAGACCATTCCCACGGCATGTCAAAATTCAATTTCAATTTCAAAAACCATACCCAATCGGCATGTCAAAATTTCATTTTCAAGACCATCCCCACGGCATGTCAAAATTTCAATTTCAATTTCCAAAACCATGCCCAACGGCATTTCAAAATTTCATTTTAAAGACCATGCCCAACGGCATGTCAAATTTTCAATTTCAATTTCAAAAACCATGCCCAATCGGCATGTCAAAATTTCATTTTCAAAAACCATGCCCACGGCATGTCTAATTTCCCAAATTTCAATTTCAAAGACCATGCCCAATCGTCGTGTCAAAATTCAATTTCAATTTCAAAAACCATGCCCAATCGGCATTTCAAAATTCCATTTTCAAAGACCATGCCCGCCGGCATGTCTAATTTCCCAAATTTCAATTTCAAAGACCATGCCCACGGCATGTCAAAATTCAATTTCAAGACCATGCCCACGGCATGTCGAATTTTCATTTTCAAGACCATGCCCAACGACATGTCAAAATTTCAATTTCAATTTCAAAAACCATGCCCAATCGGCATGTCAAAATTTCATTTTCAAAGACCATGCCCACGGCATGTCTAATTTCCCAAATTTCAATTTCAAAGACCATGCCCACGGCATGTCAAATTTCCCAAATTTCAATTTCAAAGACCATGCCCAACGGCATGTCAAATTTCCCAAATTTTAATTTCAAAGACCATGCCCACGGCATGTCAAAATTCAATTTCAATTTCAAAAACCATACCCAACGGCATGTCAAAATTTGATTTTCAAGACCATCCCTACGACATGTCAAAATTTCAATTTCAATTTCAAAAACCATGCCCAATCGGCATGTCAAAATTTCATTTTCAAAAACCATGCCCACGGCATGTCTAATTTCCCAAATTTCAATTTCAAAGACCATGCCCAATCGTCGTGTCAAAATTCAATTTCAATTTCAAAAACCATGCCCAATCGGCATTTCAAAATTCCATTTTCAAAGACCATGCCCGCCGGCATGTCTAATTTCCCAAATTTCAATTTCAAAGACCATGCCCACGGCATGTCAAAATTCAATTTCAAGACCATGCCCACGGCATGTCGAATTTTCCAAATTTCAATTTCAAAGACCATGCCCAACGGCATGTCAAAATTTCATTTTCAAGACCATGCCCAACGGCATGTCAAAATTTCAATTTCAATTTCAAAAACCATGCCCAATCGGCATGTCAAAATTTCATTTTCAAAGACCATGCCCACGGCATGTTTAATTTCCCAAGTTTCAATTTCAAACATCATGCCCACGGCATGTCAAATTTCCCAAATTTCAATTTCAAAGACCATGCCCAACGACATGTCAAATTTCCCAAATTTTAATTTCAAAGACCATGCCTACGACATGTCAAAATTCAATTTCAATTTCAAAAACCATACCCAATCGGCATGTCAAAATTTCATTTTCAAGACCATCCCCACAGCATGTCAAAATTTCAATTTCAATTTCCAAAACCATGCCCAACGGCATTTCAAAATTTCATTTTAAAGACCATGCCCAACGGCATGTCAAATTTTCAATTTCAATTTCAAAAACCATGCCCAATCGGCATGTCAAAATTTCATTTTCAAAGACCATGCCCACGACATGTCTAATTTCCCAAATTTCAATTTCAAAGACCATGCCCACGGCATGTCAAATTTCCCAAATTTCAATTTCAAAGACCTTGCCCAACGGCATGTCAAATTTCCCAAATTTTAATTTCAAAGACCATGCCCACGGCATGTCAAAATTCAATTTCAATTTCAAAAACCATACCCAATCGGCATGTCAAAATTTCATTTTCAAGACCATCCCCACGGCATGTCAAAATTTCAATTTCAATTTCCAAAACCATGCCCAACGGCATTTCAAAATTTCATTTTAAAGACCATGCCCAACGGCATGTCAAATTTTCAATTTCAATTTCAAAAACCATGCCCAATCGGCATGTCAAAATTTCATTTTCAAAAACCATGCCCACGGCATGTCTAATTTCCCAAATTTCAATTTCAAAGACCATGCCCAATCGTCGTGTCAAAATTCAATTTCAATTTCAAAAACCATGCCCAATCGGCATTTCAAAATTCCATTTTCAAAGACCATGCCCGCCGGCATGTCTAATTTCCCAAATTTCAATTTCAAAGACCATGCCCACGGCATGTCAAAATTCAATTTCAAGACCATGCCCACGGCATGTCGAATTTTCATTTTCAAGACCATGCCCACGGCATGTCGAATTTTCATTTTCAAGACCATGCCCAACGGCATGTCAAAATTTCAATTTCAATTTCAAAAACCATGCCCAATCGGCATGTCAAAATTTCATTTTCAAAGACCATGCCCACGGCATGTCTAATTTCCCAAATTTCAATTTCAAAGACCATGCCCACGGCATGTCAAATTTCCCAAATTTCAATTTCAAAGACCATGCCCAACGGCATGTCAAATTTCCCAAATTTTAATTTCAAAGACCATGCCCACGGCATGTCAAAATTCAATTTCAATTTCAAAAACCATACCCAATCGGCATGTCAAAATTTCATTTTCAAGACCATCCCCACGGCATGTCAAAATTTCAATTTCAATTTCCAAAACCATGCCCAACGGCATTTCAAAATTTCATTTTAAAGACCATGCCCACGACATGTCTAATTTCCCAAATTTCAATTTCAAAGACCATGCCCACGGCATGTCAAAATTCAATTTCAATTTCAAAAACCATACCCAACGGCATGTCAAAATTTGAGTTTCAAGAACATCCCTACGACATGTCAAAATTTCAATTTCAATTTCAAAAACCATGCCCAACGGCATGTGAAAATTTCATTTTAAAGACCATGCCCAACGGCATGTCAAAATTTCAATTTAAATTTCAAAAACCATGCCCAATCGGCATGTCAAAATTTCATTTTCAAAGACCATGCCCACGACATGTCTAATTTCCCAAATTTCAATTTCAAAGACCATGCCCACGGCATGTCAAATTTGCCAAATTTCAATTTCAAAGACCATGCCCAACGGCAAGTCAAATTTCCCAAATTTTAATTTCAAAGACCATGCCCACGGCATGTCAAAATTCAATTTCAATTTCAAAAACCATACCCAATCGGCATGTCAAAATTTCATTTTCAAGACCATCCGCACGGCATGTCAAAATTTCAATTTCAATTTCCAAAACCATGCCCAACGGCATTTCAAAATTTCATTTTAAAGACCATGCCCAACGGCATGTCAAATTTTCAATTTCAATTTCAAAAACCATGCCCAATCGGCATGTCAAAATTTCATTTTCAAAGACCATGCCCACGACATGTCTAATTTCCCAAATTTCAATTTCAAAGACCATGCCCACGGCATGTCAAATTTCCCAAATTTCAATTTCAAAGACCTTGCCCAACGGCATGTCAAATTTCCCAAATTTTAATTTCAAAGACCATTCCCACGGCATGTCAAAATTCAATTTCAATTTCAAAAACCATACCCAATCGGCATGTCAAAATTTCATTTTCAAGACCATCCCCACGGCATGTCAAAATTTCAATTTCAATTTCCAAAACCATGCCCAACGGTATTTCAAAATTTCATTTTAAAGACCATGCCCAACGGCATGTCAAATTTTCAATTTCAATTTCAAAAACCATGCCCAATCGGCATGTCAAAATTTCATTTTCAAAAACCATGCCCACGGCATGTCTAATTTCCCAAATTTCAATTTCAAAGACCATGCCCAATCGTCGTGTCAAAATTCAATTTCAATTTCAAAAACCATGCCCAATCGGCATTTCAAAATTCCATTTTCAAAGACCATGCCCGCCGGCATGTCTAATTTCCCAAATTTCAATTTCAAAGACCATACCCACGGCATGTCAAAATTCAATTTACAGACCATGCCCACGGCATGTCGAATTTTCATTTTCAAGACCATGCCCAACGGCATGTCAAAATTTCAATTTCAATTTCAAAAACCATGCCCAATCGGCATGTCAAAATTTCATTTTCAAAGACCATGCCCACGGCATGTCTAATTTCCCAAATTTCAATTTCAAAGACCATGCCCACGGCATGTCAAATTTCCCAAATTTCAATTTCAAAGACCATGCCCAACGGCATGTCAAATTTCCCAAATTTTAATTTCAAAGACCATGCCCACGGCATGTCAAAATTCAATTTCAATTTCAAAAACCATACCCAACGGCATGTCAAAATTTGATTTTCAAGACCATCCCCACGGCATGTCAAAATTTCAATTTCAATTTCAAAAACCATGCCCAATCGGCATGTCAAAATTTCATTTTCAAAAACCATGCCCACGGCATGTCTAATTTCCCAAATTTCAATTTCAAAGACCATGCCCAATTGTCGTGTCAAAATTCAATTTCAATTTCAAAAACCATGCCCAATCGGCATTTCAAAATTCCATTTTCAAAGACCATGCCCGCCGGCATGTCTAATTTCCCAAATTTCAATTTCAAAGACCATGCCCACGGCATGTCAAAATTTAATTTGAAGACCATGCCCACGGCATGTCGAATTTTCCAAATTTCAATTTCAAAGACCATGCCCAACGGCATGTCAAAATTTCATTTTCAAGACCATGCCCAACGGCATGTCAAAATTTCAATTTCAATTTCAAAAACCATGCCCAATCGGCATGTCAAAATTTCATTTTCAAAGACCATGCCCACGACATGTCTAATTTCCCAAATTTCAATTTCAAAGACCATGCCCACGGCATGTCAAATTTCCCAAATTTCAATTTCAAAGACCATGCCCAACGACATGTCAAATTTCCCAAATTTTAATTTCAAAGACCATGCCCACGACATGTCAAAATTCAATTTCAATTTCAAAAACCATACCCAATCGGCATGTCAAAATTTCATTTTCAAGACCATCCCCACAGCATGTCAAAATTTCAATTTCAATTTCCAAAACCATGCCCAACGGCATTTCAAAATTTCATTTTAAAGACCATGCCCAACGGCATGTCAAATTTTCAATTTCAATTTCAAAAACCATACCCAATCGGCATGTCAAAATTTCATTTTCAAAAACCATGCCCACGGCATGTCTAATTTCCCAAATTTCAATTTCAAAGACCATGCCCAATCGTCGTGTCAAAATTCAATTTCAATTTCAAAAACCATGCCCAATCGGCATTTCAAAATTCCATTTTCAAAGACCATGCCGCCGGCATGTCAAATTTCCCAATTTTCAATTTCAAAGGCCATGCCCACGGCATGTCAAAATTCAATTTCAAGACCATGCCCACGGCATGTCGAATTTTCCAAATTTCAATTTCAAAGACCATGCCCAACGGCATGTCAAAATTCAATTTCAAGACCATGCCCACGGCATGTCGAATTTTCCAAATTTCCATTTCGAAGACCATGCCCAACGGCATGTCAAAATTTCAATTTCAAAGACCATGCCCACGGCATGTCAAAATTCAATTTCAATTTCAAAAACCATACCCAACGGCATGTCAAAATTTCATTTTCAAGACCATCCCCACGGCATGTCAAAATTTCAATTTCAATTTCAAAAACCATGCCCAACGGCATGTCAAAATTTCATTTTAAAGACCATGCCCAACGGCATGTCAAAATTTCAATTTAAATTTCAAAAACCATGCCCAATCGGCATGTCAAAATTTCATTTTCAAAGACCATGCCCACGGCATGTCTAATTTCCCAAATTTCAATTTCAAAGACCATGCCCATGGCATGTCAAATTTCCCAAATTTCAATTTCAAAGACCATGCCCAACGGCATGTCAAATTTCCCAAATTTTAATTTCAAAGACCATGCCCACGGCATGTCAAAATTCAATTTCAATTTCAAAAACCATACCCAAGGGCATGTCAAAATTTCATTTTCAAGACCATGCCCAACGGCATGTCAAAATTTCGATTTCAATTTCAAAAACCATGCCCAATCAGCATGTCAAAATTTCATTTTCAAAGACCATGCCCACGACATGTCTAATTTCCCAAATTTCAATTTCAAAGACCATGCCCACGGCATGTCAAATTTCCCAAATTTCAATTTCAAACACCATGCCCAACGGCATGTCAAATTTCCCAAATTTTAATTTCAAAGACCATGCCCACGGCATGTCAAAATTCAATTTCAATTTCAAAAACCATACCCAATCGGCATGTCAAAATTTCATTTTCAAGACCATCCCCACGGCATGTCAAAATTTCTATTTCAATTTCAAAAACCATGCCCAACGGCATGTCAAAATTTAAATTTAAATTTCAAAAACCATGCCCAATCAGCATGTCAAAATTTCATTTTCAAAAACCATGCCCACGGCATGTCTAATTTCCCAAATTTCAATTTCAAAGACCATGCCCAATCGTCGTGTCAAAATTCAATTTCAATTTCAAAAACCATGCCCAATCGGCATTTCAAAATTCCATTTTCAAAGACCATGCCCGCCGGCATGTCTAATTTCCCAAATTTCAATTTCAAATACCATGCCCACGGCATGTCAAAATTCAATTTCAAGACCATGCCCACGGCATGTCGAATTTTCCAAATTTCAATTTCGAAGACCATGCCCAACGGCATGTCAAAATTTAATTTTCAAGACCATGCCCAACGGCATGTCAAAATTTCAATTTCAATTTCAAAAACCATGCCCAATCGGCATGTCAAAATTTCATTTTCAAAGACCATGCCCACGGCATGTCTAATTTCCCAAATTTCAATTTCAAAGACCATGCCCAATCGGCGTGTCAAAATTCAATTTCAATTTCAAAAACCATGCCCAATCGGCATGTCAAAATTCCATTTTCAAAGACCATGCCCACCGACATGTCTAATTTCCCAAATTTCAATTTCAAAGACCATGCCCACGGCATGTCAAAATTCAATTTCAAGACCATGCCCACGGCATGTCGAATTTTCCAAATTTCAATTTCAAAGACCATGCCCAACGGCATGTCAAAATTTCATTTTCAAGACCATGCCCAACGGCATGTCAAAATTTCAATTTCAATTTCAAAAACCATACCCAATCGGCATGTCAAAATTTCATTTTCAAAGACCATGCCCACGGCATGTCAAATTTCCCAAATTTCAATTTCAAAGACCATGCCCAACGGCATGTCAAATTTCCCAAATTTTAATTTCAAAGACCATGCCCACGGCATGTCAAAATTCAATTTCAATTTCAAAAACCATACCCAACGGCATGTCAAAATTTCATTTTCAAGACCATCCCCACGGCATGTCAAAATTTCAATTTCAATTTCCAAAACCATGCCCAACGGCATTTCAAAATTTCATTTTAAAGACCATGCCCAACGGCATGTCAAAATTTCAATTTCAATTTCAAAAACCATGCCCAATCGACATGTCAAAATTTCATTTTCAAAGACCATGCCCACGGCATGTCTAATTTCCAAAATTTCAATTTCAAAGACCATGCCCAATCGGCGTGTCAAAATTCAATTTCAATTTCAAAAACCATGCCCAATCGGCAAGTCAAAATTCAATTTTCAAAGACCATACCCGCCGGCATGTCTAATTTCACAAATTTCAATTCAAAGACCATGCCCAACGGCATGTCAAAATTTCAATTTCAATTTCAAAAGCCATGCCCAATCGGCATGTCAAAATTTCATTTTCAAAGACCATGCCCACGGCATGTCTAATTTCCCAAATTTCAATTTCAAAGACCATGCCCACGGCATGTCAAAATTCAATTTCAAGACCATGCCCACGGCATGTCGAATTTTCCAAATTTCAATTTCAAAGACCATGCCCAACGGCATGTCAAAATTTCATTTTCAAGACCATGCCCAACGGCATGTCAAAATTTCAATTTCAATTTCAAAAACCATGCCCAATCGGCATGTCAAAATTTCATTTTCAAAGACCATGCCCACGACATGTCTAATTTCCCAAATTTCAATTTCAAAGACCATGCCCACGGCATGTCAAATTTCCCAAATTTCAATTTCAAAGACCATGCCCAACGACATGTCAAATTTCCCAAATTTTAATTTCAAAGACCATGCCCACGGCATGTCAAAATTCAATTTCAATTTCAAAAACCATACCCAATAGGCATGTCAAAATTTCATTTTCAAGACCATCCCCACGGCATGTCAAAATTTCAATTTCAATTTCCAAAACCATGCCCAACGGCATTTCAAAATTTCATTTTAAAGACCATGCCCAACGGCATGTCAAATTTTCAATTTCAATTTCAAAAACCATACCCAATCGGCATGTCAAAATTTCATTTTCAAAAACCATGCCCACGGCATGTCTAATTTCCCAAATTTCAATTTCAAAGACCATGCCCAATCGTCGTGTCAAAATTCAATTTCAATTTCAAAAACCATGCCCAATCGGCATTTCAAAATTCCATTTTCAAAGACCATGCCCGCCGGCATGTCAAATTTCCCAATTTTCAATTTCAAAGGCCATGCCCACGGCATGTCAAAATTCAATTTCAAGACCATGCCCACGGCATGTCGAATTTTCCAAATTTCAATTTCAAAGACCATGCCCAACGGCATGTCAAAATTCAATTTCAAGACCATGCCCACGGCATGTCGAATTTTCCAAATTTCAATTTCGAAGACCATGCCCAACGGCATGTCAAAATTTCAATTTCAAAGACCATGCCCACGGCATGTCAAAATTCAATTTCAATTTCAAAAACCATACCCAACGGCATGTCAAAATTTCATTTTCAAGACCATCCCCACGGCATGTCAAAATTTCAATTTCAATTTCAAAAACCATGCCCAACGGCATGTCAAAATTTCATTTTAAAGACCATGCCCAACGGCATGTCAAAATTTCAATTTAAATTTCAAAAACCATGCCCAATCGGCATGTCAAAATTTCATTTTCAAAGACCATGCCCACGGCATGTCTAATTTCCCAAATTTCAATTTCAAAGACCATGCCCACGGCATGTCAAATTTCCCAAATTTCAATTTCAAAGACCATGCCCAACGGCATGTCAAATTTCCCAAATTTTAATTTCAAAGACCATGCCCACGGCATGTCAAAATTCAATTTCAATTTCAAAAACCATACCCAACGGCATGTCAAAATTTCATTTTCAAGACCATCCCCACGGCATGTCAAAATTTCAATTTCAATTTCAAAAACCATGCCCAACGGCATGTCAAAATTTCATTTTAAAGACCATGCCCAACGGCATGTCAAAATTTCAATTTCAATTTCAAAAACCATACCCAATCGGCATGTTAAAATTTCATTTTCAAAGACCATGCCCACGGCATGTCTAATTTCCCAAATTTCAATTTCAAAGACCATGCCCACGGCATGTCAAATTTCCCAAATTTCAATTTCAAAGACCATGCCCAACGGCATGTCAAATTTCCCAAATTTTAATTTCAAAGACCATGCCCACGGCATGTCAAAATTCAATTTCAATTTCAAAAACCATACCCAACGGCATGTCAAAATTTCATTTTAAAGACCATGCCCAACGGCATGTCAAAATTTCTATTTCAATTTCAAAAACCATGCCCAATCGGCATGTCAAAATTTCATTTTCAAAGACCACGCCCACGGCATATCTAATTTCCCAAATTTCAATTTCAAAGACCATGCCCAACGGCATGTCAAAATTTCATTTTCAAGACCATGCCCAACGGCATGTCAAAATTTCAATTTCAATTTCAAAAACCATACCCAATCGGCATGTCAAAATTTCATTTTCAAAGACCATGCCCACGGCATGTCAAATTTCCCAAATTTCAATTTCAAAGACCATGCCCAACGGCATGTCAAATTTCCCAAATTTTAATTTCAAAGACCATGCCCACGGCATGTCAAAATTCAATTTCAATTTCAAAAACCATACCCAACGGCATGTCAAAATTTCATTTTCAAGACCATCCCCACGGCATGTCAAAATTTCAATTTCAATTTCCAAAACCATGCCCAACGGCATTTCAAAATTTCATTTTAAAGACCATGCCCAACGGCATGTCAAAATTTCAATTTCAATTTCAAAAACCATGCCCAATCGACATGTCAAAATTTCATTTTCAAAGACCATGCCCACGGCATGTCTAATTTCCAAAATTTCAATTTCAAAGACCATGCCCAATCGGCGTGTCAAAATTCAATTTCAATTTCAAAAACCATGCCCAATCGGCAAGTCAAAATTCAATTTTCAATGACCATACCCGCCGGCATGTCTAATTTCACAAATTTCAATTTCAAAGACCATGCCCAACGGCATGTCAAAATTTCAATTTCAATTTCAAAAACCATGCCCAATCGGCATGTCAAAATTTCATTTTCAAAGACCATGCCCACGGCATGTCTAATTTCCCAAATTTCAATTTCAAAGACCATGCCCACGGCATGTCAAAATTCAATTTCAAGACCATGCCCACGGCATGTCGAATTTTCCAAATTTCAATTTCAAAGACCATGCCCAACGGCATGTCAAAATTTCATTTTCAAGACCATGCCCAACGGCATGTCAAAATTTCAATTTCAATTTCAAAAACCATGCCCAATCGGCATGTCAAAATTTCATTTTCAAAGACCATGCCCACGACATGTCTAATTTCCCAAATTTCAATTTCAAAGACCATGCCCACGGCATGTCAAATTTCCCAAATTTCAATTTCAAAGACCATGCCCAACGACATGTCAAATTTCCCAAATTTTAATTTCAAAGACCATGCCCACGGCATGTCAAAATTCAATTTCAATTTCAAAAACCATACCCAATAGGCATGTCAAAATTTCATTTTCAAGACCATCCCCACGGCATGTCAAAATTTCAATTTCAATTTCCAAAACCATGCCCAACGGCATTTCAAAATTTCATTTTAAAGACCATGCCCAACGGCATGTCAAATTTTCAATTTCAATTTCAAAAACCATACCCAATCGGCATGTCAAAATTTCATTTTCAAAAACCATGCCCACGGCATGTCTAATTTCCCAAATTTCAATTTCAAAGACCATGCCCAATCGTCGTGTCAAAATTCAATTTCAATTTCAAAAACCATGCCCAATCGGCATTTCAAAATTCCATTTTCAAAGACCATGCCCGCCGGCATGTCAAATTTCCCAATTTTCAATTTCAAAGGCCATGCCCACGGCATGTCAAAATTCAATTTCAAGACCATGCCCACGGCATGTCGAATTTTCCAAATTTCAATTTCAAAGACCATGCCCAACGGCATGTCAAAATTCAATTTCAAGACCATGCCCACGGCATGTCGAATTTTCCAAATTTCAATTTCGAAGACCATGCCCAACGGCATGTCAAAATTTCAATTTCAAAGACCATGCCCACGGCATGTCAAAATTCAATTTCAATTTCAAAAACCATACCCAACGGCATGTCAAAATTTCATTTTCAAGACCATCCCCACGGCATGTCAAAATTTCAATTTCAATTTCAAAAACCATGCCCAACGGCATGTCAAAATTTCATTTTAAAGACCATGCCCAACGGCATGTCAAAATTTCAATTTAAATTTCAAAAACCATGCCCAATCGGCATGTCAAAATTTCATTTTCAAAGACCATGCCCACGGCATGTCTAATTTCCCAAATTTCAATTTCAAAGACCATGCCCACGGCATGTCAAATTTCCCAAATTTCAATTTCAAAGACCATGCCCAACGGCATGTCAAATTTCCCAAATTTTAATTTCAAAGACCATGCCCACGGCATGTCAAAATTCAATTTCAATTTCAAAAACCATACCCAACGGCATGTCAAAATTTCATTTTCAAGACCATCCCCACGGCATGTCAAAATTTCAATTTCAATTTCAAAAACCATGCCCAACGGCATGTCAAAATTTCATTTTAAAGACCATGCCCAACGGCATGTCAAAATTTCAATTTCAATTTCAAAAACCATACCCAATCGGCATGTTAAAATTTCATTTTCAAAGACCATGCCCACGGCATGTCTAATTTCCCAAATTTCAATTTCAAAGACCATGCCCACGGCATGTCAAATTTCCCAAATTTCAATTTCAAAGACCATGCCCAACGGCATGTCAAATTTCCCAAATTTTAATTTCAAAGACCATGCCCACGGCATGTCAAAATTCAATTTCAATTTCAAAAACCATACCCAACGGCATGTCAAAATTTCATTTTAAAGACCATGCCCAACGGCATGTCAAAATTTCAATTTCAATTTCAAAAACCATGCCCAATCGGCATGTCAAAATTTCATTTTCAAAGACCACGCCCACGGCATATCTAATTTCCCAAATTTCAATTTCAAAGACCATGCCCAACGGCATGTCAAAATTTCATTTTCAAGACCATGCCCAACGGCATGTCAAAATTTCAATTTCAATTTCAAAAACCATACCCAATCGGCATGTCAAAATTTCATTTTCAAAGACCATGCCCACGGCATGTCAAATTTCCCAAATTTCAATTTCAAAGACCATGCCCAACGGCATGTCAAATTTCCCAAATTTTAATTTCAAAGACCATGCCCACGGCATGTCAAAATTCAATTTCAATTTCAAAAACCATACCCAACGGCATGTCAAAATTTCATTTTCAAGACCATCCCCACGGCATGTCAAAATTTCAATTTCAATTTCCAAAACCATGCCCAACGGCATTTCAAAATTTCATTTTAAAGACCATGCCCAACGGCATGTCAAAATTTCAATTTCAATTTCAAAAACCATGCCCAATCGACATGTCAAAATTTCATTTTCAAAGACCATGCCCACGGCATGTCTAATTTCCAAAATTTCAATTTCAAAGACCATGCCCAATCGGCGTGTCAAAATTCAATTTCAATTTCAAAAACCATGCCCAATCGGCAAGTCAAAATTCAATTTTCAAAGACCATACCCGCCGGCATGTCTAATTTCACAAATTTCAATTTCAAAGACCATGCCCAACGGCATGTCAAAATTTCAATTTCAATTTCAAAAACCATGCCCAATCGGCATGTCAAAATTTCATTTTCAAAGACCATGCCCACGGCATGTCTAATTTCCCAAATTTCAATTTCAAAGACCATGCCCACGGCATGTCAAAATTCAATTTCAAGACCATGCCCACGGCATGTCGAATTTTCCAAATTTCAATTTCAAAGACCATGCCCAACGGCATGTCAAAATTTCATTTTCAAGACCATGCCCAACGGCATGTCAAAATTTCAATTTCAATTTCAAAAACCATGCCCAATCGGCATGTCAAAATTTCATTTTCAAAGACCATGCCCACGACATGTCTAATTTCCCAAATTTCAATTTCAAAGACCATGCCCACGGCATGTCAAATTTCCCAAATTTCAATTTCAAAGACCATGCCCAACGACATGTCAAATTTCCCAAATTTTAATTTCAAAGACCATGCCCACGGCATGTCAAAATTCAATTTCAATTTCAAAAACCATACCCAATAGGCATGTCAAAATTTCATTTTCAAGACCATCCCCACGGCATGTCAAAATTTCAATTTCAATTTCCAAAACCATGCCCAACGGCATTTCAAAATTTCATTTTAAAGACCATGCCCAACGGCATGTCAAATTTTCAATTTCAATTTCAAAAACCATACCCAATCGGCATGTCAAAATTTCATTTTCAAAAACCATGCCCACGGCATGTCTAATTTCCCAAATTTCAATTTCAAAGACCATGCCCAATCGTCGTGTCAAAATTCAATTTCAATTTCAAAAACCATGCCCAATCGGCATTTCAAAATTCCATTTTCAAAGACCATGCCCGCCGGCATGTCAAATTTCCCAATTTTCAATTTCAAAGGCCATGCCCACGGCATGTCAAAATTCAATTTCAAGACCATGCCCACGGCATGTCGAATTTTCCAAATTTCAATTTCAAAGACCATGCCCAACGGCATGTCAAAATTCAATTTCAAGACCATGCCCACGGCATGTCGAATTTTCCAAATTTCAATTTCGAAGACCATGCCCAACGGCATGTCAAAATTTCAATTTCAAAGACCATGCCCACGGCATGTCAAAATTCAATTTCAATTTCAAAAACCATACCCAACGGCATGTCAAAATTTCATTTTCAAGACCATCCCCACGGCATGTCAAAATTTCAATTTCAATTTCAAAAACCATGCCCAACGGCATGTCAAAATTTCATTTTAAAGACCATGCCCAACGGCATGTCAAAATTTCAATTTAAATTTCAAAAACCATGCCCAATCGGCATGTCAAAATTTCATTTTCAAAGACCATGCCCACGGCATGTCTAATTTCCCAAATTTCAATTTCAAAGACCATGCCCACGGCATGTCAAATTTCCCAAATTTCAATTTCAAAGACCATGCCCAACGGCATGTCAAATTTCCCAAATTTTAATTTCAAAGACCATGCCCACGGCATGTCAAAATTCAATTTCAATTTCAAAAACCATACCCAACGGCATGTCAAAATTTCATTTTCAAGACCATGCCCAACGGCATGTCAAAATAACAATTTCAATTTCAAAAACCATGCCCAATCAGCATGTCAAAATTTCATTTTCAAAGACCATGCCCACGACATGTCTAATTTCCCAAATTTCAATTTCAAAGACCATGCCCACGGCATGTCAAATTTCCCAAATTTCAATTTCAAACACCATGCCCAACGGCATGTCAAATTTCCCAAATTTTAATTTCAAAGACCATGCCCACGGCATGTCAAAATTCAATTTCAATTTCAAAAACCATACCCAATCGGCATGTCAAAATTTCATTTTCAAGACCATCCCCACGGCATGCCAAAATTTCAATTTCAATTTCAAAAACCATGCCCAACGGCATGTCAAAATTTAAATTTCAATTTCAAAAACCATGCCCAATCGGCATGTCAAAATTTCATTTTCAAAAACCATGCCCACGGCATGTCTAATTTCCCAAATTTCAATTTCAAAGACCATGCCCAATCGTCGTGTCAAAATTCAATTTCAATTTCAAAAACCATGCCCAATCGGCATTTCAAAATTCCATTTTCAAAGACCATGCCCGCCGGCATGTCTAATTTCCCAAATTTCAATTTCAAATACCATGCCCACGGCATGTCAAAATTCAATTTCAAGACCATGCCCACGGCATGTCGAATTTTCCAAATTTCAATTTCGAAGACCATGCCCAACGGCATGTCAAAATTTAATTTTCAAGACCATGCCCAACGGCATGTCAAAATTTCAATTTCAATTTCAAAAACCATGCCCAATCGGCATGTCAAAATTTCATTTTCAAAGACCATGCCCACGGCATGTCTAATTTCCCAAATTTCAATTTCAAAGACCATGCCCAATCGGCGTGTCAAAATTCAATTTCAATTTCAAAAACCATGCCCAATCGGCATGTCAAAATTCCATTTTCAAAGACCATGCCCACCGGCATGTCTAATTTCCCAAATTTCAATTTCAAAGACCATGCCCACGGCATGTCAAAATTCAATTTCAAGACCATGCCCACGGCATGTCGAATTTTCCAAATTTCAATTTCAAAGACCATGCCCAACGGCATGTCAAAATTTCATTTTCAAGACCATGCCCAACGGCATGTCAAAATTTCAATTTCAATTTCAAAAACCATGCCCAATCGGCATGTCAAAATTTCATTTTCAAAGACCATGCCCACGGCATGTCTAATTTCCCAAATTTCAATTTCAAAGACCATGCCCACGGCATGTCAAAATTTCATTTTAAAGACCATGCCCAACGGCATGTCAAAATTTCAATTTCAATTTCAAAAACCATGCCCAATCGGCATGTCAAAATTTCATTTTCAAAGACCACGCCCACGGCATGTCTAATTTCCCAAATTTCAATTTCAAAGACCATGCCCACGGCATGTCAAATTTCCCAAATTTCAATTTCAAAGACCATGCCCAACGGCATGTCAAATTTCCCAAATTTTAATTTCAAAGACCATGCCCACGGCATGTCAAAATTCAATTTCAATTTCAAAAACCATACCCAACGGCATGTCAAAATTTCATTTTAAAGACCATGCCCAACGGCATGTCAAAATTTCAATTTCAATTTCAAAAACCATGCCCAATCGGCATGTCAAAATTTCATTTTCAAAGACCACGCCCACGGCATGTCTAATTTCCCAAATTTCAATTTCAAAGACCATGCCCACGGCATGTCAAATTTCCCAAATTTCAATTTCAAAGACCATGCCCAACGGCATGTCAAATTTCCCAAATTTTAATTTCAAAGACCATGCCCACGGCATGTCAAAATTCAATTTCAATTTCAAAAACCATACCCAACGGCATGTCAAAATTTCATTTTCAAGACCATCCCCACGGCATGTCAAAATTTCAATTTCAATTTCCAAAACCATGCCCAACGGCATTTCAAAATTTCATTTTAAAGACCATGCCCAACGGCATGTCAAAATTTCAATTTCAATTTCAAAAACCATGCCCAATCGACATGTCAAAATTTCATTTTCAAAGACCATGCCCACGGCATGTCTAATTTCCAAAATTTCAATTTCAAAGACCATGCCCAATCGGCGTGTCAAAATTCAATTTCAATTTCAAAAACCATGCCCAATCGGCAAGTCAAAATTCAATTTTCAAAGACCATACCCGCCGGCATGTCTAATTTCACAAATTTCAATTTCAAAGACCATGCCCACGGCATGTCAAAATTCCATTTCAAGACCATGCCCACGGCATGTCGAATTTTCCAAATTTCAATTTCAAAGACCACGCCCAACGGCATGTCAAAATTTCATTTTCAAGACCATGCCCAACGGCATGTCAAAATTTCAATTTCAATTTCAAAAACCATGCCCAATCGGCGTGTCAAAATTTCATTTTCAAAGACCATGCCCACGGCATGTCTAATTTCCCAAATTTCAATTTCAAAGACCATGCCCACGGCATGTCAAAATTCAATTTCAAGACCATGCCCACGGCATGTCGAATTTTCCAAATTTCAATTTCAAAGACCATGCCCAACGGCATGTCAAAATTTCATTTTCAAGACCATGCCCAACGGCATGTCAAAATTTCAATTTCAATTTCAAAAACCATGCCCAATCGGCATGTCAAAATTTCATTTTCAAAGACCATGCCCACGGCATGTCTAATTTCCCAAATTTCAATTTCAAAGACCATGCCCAATCGGCGTGTCAAAATTCAATTTCAATTTCAAAAACCATGCCCAATCGGCATGTCAAAATTCCATTTTCAAAGACCATGCCCACCGGCATGTCTAATTTCCCAAATTTCAATTTGAAAGACCATGCCCACGGCATGTCAAAATTCAATTTCAAGACCATGCCCACGGCATGTCGAATTTTCCAAATTTCAATTTCAAAGACCATGCCCAACGGCATGTCAAAATTTCATTTTCAAGACCATGCCCAACGGCATGTCAAAATTTCAATTTCAATTTCAAAAACCATGCCCAATCGGCATGTCAAAATTTCATTTTCAAAGACCATGCCCACGGCATGTCTAATTTCCCAAATTTCAATTTCAAAGACCATACCCACGGCATGTCAAATTTCCCAAATTTCAATTTCAAAGACCATGCCCAACGGCATGTCAAATTTCCCAAATTTTAATTTCAAAGACCATGCCCACGGCATGTCAAAATTCAATTTCAATTTCAAAAACCATACCCAACGGCATGTCAAAATTTCATTTTCAAGACCATCCCTACGGCATGTCAAAATTTCAATTTCAATTTCAAAAATCATGCCCAACGGCATGTCAAAATTTCATTTTAAAGACCATGCCCAACGGCATGTCAAAATTTCAATTTCAATTTCAAAAACCATGCCCAATCGACATGTCAAAATTTCATTTTCAAAGACCATGCCCACGGCATGTCTAATTTCCCAAATTTCAATTTCAAAGACCATGCCCAATCGGCGTGTCAAAATTCAATTTCAATTTCAAAAACCATGCCCAATCGGCATGTCAAAATTCCATTTTCAAAGACCATGCCTGCCGGCATGTCTAATTTCCCAAATTTCAATTTCAAAGACCATGCCAACGGCATGTCAAAATTTCATTTTAAAGACCATGCCCAACGGCATGTCAAAATTTCAATTTCAATTTCAAAAACCATGCCCAATCGGCATGTCAAAATTTCATTTTCAAAGACCATGCCAACGACATGTCTAATTTCCCAAATTTCAATTTCAAAGACCATGCCCACGGCATGTCAAAATTCAAGTTCAATTTCAAAAACCATGCCCAACGGCATGTCAAAATTTCATTTTCAAAGACCATGCCCACGGCATGTCAAAATTCAATTTCAAGACCATGCCCACGACATGTCGAATTTCCCAAATTTCAATTTCAAAGACCATGCCCAATCGGCATGTCAAAATTCAATTTCAATTTCGAAAACCATGCCCAATCAGCATGTCAAATTCTAGCATGATACAATTTCAATCTAGCAATATTCCAAGAGTTAGGTAAGGGAGTACCGTCAGGCGTTTCGAGGTGGTACGCCCCCTTTCCGATAACACGAGTGACGCGGTATGGGCCTTCCCAGTTTGAGCTAAGCTTCCATATTCGTTGGCCCACCGCTCGTTTATTCCTGAGCACGAGGTCTCCCGCTTTGAGCAGCCGCTCCTTAACATGTTTGTTGTGATACCGCGCCATTCTTCTTTTGTAGTGCATTATTTTCAAGAGAGCTTCCTCGCGTGCCTCAGGCAGCATGTCAAGGTTAGCTCGTAACCTCTCCTCATTTAATTCCTCCTTGAAATATTCTACCCTCAAGCTTAGGGTGCCAATTTCGACAGGCGTTACCGCTTCAGTACCAAAGGCCATCACAAAGGGCGTTTCCCCCGTACTAGTTTTGACGGTCATGCGGTAAGCCCACATTACATAGGGTAACTCATCTGGCCACTTCTTTTTTGACCCCTCCAGATTTTTCTTAATACCGCTCAGAATGCTTCGGTTGGTCACCTCCGCCTGGCCATTAGTTTGGGGATGTGCCACAGAGGAAAATCTCTGTTCGATCTGAAATTCTTCGCATTGCTCCTTGAAGAAGCGGCTGGTAAATTGTGCCCCGTTGTCACTAACTAGCACGCGAGGCACCCCGAAGCGCATGATCACTTGGTGCTTAAAGAAGTGCCATACCTTCTCCGTCGTGATAGTGGCTACCGCTTCTGCTTCTGCCCATTTAGTAAAGTAGTCCACTGCTACAATTACAAATTTCAGTTGGGACCTCGCCTTAGGAAAAGGGCCTAAAATATCAATTCCCCACTTAGCAAAAGGACAAGGTGCCACGATCTGAGATATTTCAGTGGCGGGTCGTCGAGGAATTTTGGCAAATTCTTGACACCTATGGCATGATTGCACAAAGTTGTTACAATCCCTACGAATAGTGGGCCAATAGAATCCTGACCGGAACACCTGCGCGGCCATGGTACCACCCGACACATGCATGCCGCAGATGCCTTCATGGATCTCACGCAGGGTATGGAGGCCTTCTTGTTCCGTTATGCATTTTGCGGCCGGGTGCGAGAAACATCTCCGAATTAACGCCCCATCATAATAAGTGCACCTCGTCGCTTGCTTCAATACTTTTTTCTTCTCTGCACTGTCGCTTGGCAGCTCGTCGTGCTTCAAAAAATTTATCACAGGGATCCTCCAATCCTTTTCAATCTCCTCCACACATAGCGACAGTTGTTCCTCCATGAAGGACGACAATGACCTTTCTTCATAGTACACGCCTTCTGGTATGACAGCCTCCTGATTGGCTGCCATCTTGGCAAGATTATCCGCCTTGGTATTGTCCTCCCGCGGAATGTGTTCGAAAGTGACACACACCCCGCTTTGTTCCATTTCTGCCAACTCCTTTTTCACTTTCGAGAGGTATTGCGCCATGATCGATTCTCTAGCTTGGGAACGTCCCAAGACTTGATAAATTATCAACTTGGAGTCCCCTCGCATTTTCAACCGTGGGGCTCCTGCTACCAGGTCGTCCTCAGTTTTGGCGAAGAGATTCCTTCCTACTCTGAGCCCTGCCAATAACGCTCCATACTCTGCTGCGTTGTTGGACAATGGTTGTAGGATTCTGATGGCGTGCCGCACCTGCACATCGTGTGGCCCGACCATGTATATTCCAGCTCCCGCCAGCTCCTGATTTTTGGCGCCATCCACATAGATGACCCATGTGTCCGCGGGGGCTTCTGA
Organism: Viola odorata; assembly: GCA_963691705.1. Lineage (NCBI taxonomy): Eukaryota > Viridiplantae > Streptophyta > Magnoliopsida > Malpighiales > Violaceae > Viola > Viola odorata. Next base: position 15,042,285 of record OY829540.1, on the reverse strand, counting down.
TGGTGGGATCTTTGCGTCACTGTCTTTCCTCTCAAGCGGCTCTACCGCCTTGTCCGCAGTAAATGTGCACTCGGCTATGAAATCCACCAAAGCCTGAGCTTTTACGGACGACCGAGCTTTGTATTGTAGTCCATATTGTTCCAGCTCAATTGACCAAATCAACATCCTCCCCGAGGATTCTGGTTTCCTAAAAATCCTTCGCAAAGGCTGGTCCGTGAGCACGGTGACTGGATGGGCCTGAAAATATCTGTCTATTTTTTGTGTGGACTGTATCAGGGCGAATGCCACCTTCTCAAGGTGGGTGTATCGCACCTCGGCATCTTTTAACACATGACTGACGAAGAAAACGGGTCGGTGGGCGTAATTGTCCTCCCGGACCAAAACAACACTGACCACTCGTCCGCGACGCCGAGGTATAAGAATAAAGTGTCGCCCGGTTCTGGTCGTGTTAGCACCAAGTCGGACGACAAGTAAGCTTTCAAACCCATGAACGCCTCCTCGCATTCTTGTGTCCATCCAAAGGGAGCTTTCTTGCATATAACTTTGAAGAACGGCAAGCACTTCTCACCCTGCTTAGAGATAAACCGTCCGAGAGCAATGACACATCCTGTTAATCTCTGGACTTCCTGGAGGGTTCGTGGCGATACCATGTCATGGATAGCCTTAATCTTCGACGGGTTCGGCTGGATACCCTTTTGGCTTACCACATACCCGAGGAATTTTCCCGTCTGAAATGCAAACGCGCACTTGCGGGGGTTCAGCTTTATCTGGTACTTCCTTAATGCATCAAACACTTCCTGCAAATCGGCCAGATGGTCACTGAAGCTTCTGCTTTTGACCAATACATCATCTAGGTATGCTTCTACATTTCTCCCAATTTGCGTTTCAAACACTTTGTTGGCCATACGCTGGAAGGTCGCCCCTGAATTTTTTAAGCCAAACGGCATTGCCGTGTAGCAATAGGTGGCCTTCGAGGTTATAAATGCCGTCTTTTCCTCATCCTCCTTGGCCATAGGAATTTGATGGTATCCAGAATTGGCGTCCAAGGAACTCAAATATGCGTACCCTGCCGCTTGATCGACTAGCTGATCAATCCGAGGAAGCGGGTAACAATCCTTAGGACAAGCATCGTTCAAGTTAGTGAAATCAATGCACATACGCCAGTCTCCGTTGGGCTTGTGGACTAAGACGGGGTTGGCCAGCCAAGTGGGGTATTGAACTTCTCGAACGAATCCCGCGTTTGACAGCTTCGCTACCTCCTTATCAATCACCATCACATTTTCTGTGGAGAATGCTCGTCGCTTCTGTTGAACTGGCGTGGCGTGTGGGTCGACGTTGAGTCGGTGCTCAGCCACTTCCCTGGACACGCCAGGCATGTCCGTCGGTTTCCACGCAAACTCTCCTTTGCACTTGTTCAGCAGCCGAGCTAATTGAGCTCTCTCCTCAGGGGTCAGCTTCTCACTGGCCTGGAAGCTCGCTTCGTCATCGCCCTGAATGTGGATGGGTACCATCGCATCTACTGGCTGGGTTCGCCTTTCATCCCTTTGCTCATAGGGGTCCGCTGCCACACACATATTGATCACAACTTTTTTGAATCATGAGTGAATAACACTCAACGGCTAGCTTTTGATCGCCCTTGATCGATACTACCCCTTCCCAAGAGGGGTATTTCATCCTGAGAGGTTTCTGAAATATCGCCGCCCCAAAATGATTAAGGAATGGCTGCCCTAGAATGGAATTATACGGTAGGATGAGGTCCACAACCAAGAACATCAATTCCTCTGATCGTTTCGACGCGTCTTCTCTGAAATACACAGGCAACGTTGTGATTCCAATTACAGGTATAGGGATGCCGTCCACTTCAATAATTGGTTTCTTGCAGGGCGCCAGTTCGCCGGCAGGGCGTTTCATGAGATTATATGCTTCCAATGAGAATAGGTTTACCGCACTGCCGTTATGAATGAGGGTCCTTCGCACCCCATGGCTCCCAATAACTGGTGTGACTACTAATGCATCATTATGAGGGAAGGCGACGTCCTTCTCATCCTCTTCCGAGAAAGATATTACCATCCTGTCAAGCGCATCAATCGCTCCTTTTTTTGCCAGTTGGCCTTCCCGTTTCCGCTTCTCTCCTGTCAAGGGCGTTGCTGGGATAATCTCATCAAGGAACGACGCGCCACCAGCGATAATGTTGATGATGGGGATATCCTCATCATGCATCATTAGCAACTCTTTCCCCCTTGTGCTAGAAGTCCCGCCGCTCCCAGGGGGAGGAGGCAATGGATGGTCACCTAATGCTCCGCGCGGGGGTCGCTCCTGGTTTCTTCTCTCATTCGAGTGGCGAATTCTCCAAGGTAGCCTTCTTCTAGCAGTCACTTTATTGCCAACTTTAACTCCCTTCATGCCTCTGTAGAATGTCCCTTGACCTTATGGAATTTACAAAAAGCATTTTCCCTTCCTCCCATGACCACCCCTGGCTTCACAGGGGCGGGGTAGCGAATCGGCAGGTTCCGCTGGTGAATAATGGTTAAGATTTCTGCTCGTGGGAGTGTGAGGGGAGGAAGGTCCGGATCGTATATTCGACCCTTAGGGGCATCCGCCTGTCGCTAAACATTCAGACCGTCGCCCCTTCCTCTAGAGAAATTACCCTTCTGGCGGCTCAACGCCTTAGGAATGTAATCTTTCCGCTGGGTGTATTCATCACCTGGACGGGTATCGTGGGTCATACTGGCTTGAGCCGCAGGAGCAGGAGGGGCGTTCTGGGGCGTATCCTGCGTCTTGTTTCCATACTCATCTTCTTCCATTCTCGCATAATTGTGGGCCTTCAATCTTAACGCGTCTAAGGTCGTTGGGGGGTCCACCATCAATGTATCCCTCAGCTTCCCATATCCACAATTCCGCTTCAAAGCTTCTATAGCAAAATCAATAGTGATACCGGGGGTTAATGACATTTCCGTATCAAAGCGACCAAGATAACTATTCAAAGATTCCTCTGGTTTTCTGCATATATCAAACAAGGCTGCTGCGGATTTCCGAATAGGGATAGTTGTGCTGAAGCGGCTCTTAAACTTGGCCTCTAGTTGTCGGAAGTTGTCAATTGATCGAGCGGGAAGTCCTTCAAACCAGAGGCGAGCTACTCCTAACAATGTCATAACGAATATTTAGCACAGGGCCATGTCGTTGTGCGTCTGAAACTGGACGAAGTCCTTCACCTTATTAAGGTGTGAAATGGGGTCTCTGGTGCTATCATACTACTCTGTGGGGAGCTTAACATGTCGGTTGACCCTGTGGTGTCTTATACGGTGGGTAAAAGGATGACCAGCAGTGTCATCCAAGATCTCACGATCATAACGAGGAGGAGACATGTCCAGGTGTCGCCTGTGCCCTCGAGGCTCTGGGGTATGATGCTGCCGGGGAGACCGGCTGCGACTCCTGGGCGAACGAGATTGACGCCTCCTACTACCTGATCTCTCACTCCGCTCTATAGATACCTCTCTACCGACTCCCTCTCTTCTGCCATCCCAATGCTCTCCGTATTCGTCTAGCGGCCGCGTTACTTGAGAGACAGGAATCCGTGGTATCCGCGATGTGTAGTGCTCCTCTAGTCCGTCTGCCAGTTGCCCAAAACTGAATGGCATGCTTATCGCAGGTGAGGTCAGAGGGACGCTCACCTGGCGTCGAGGCGATACTGGTCGATCAGCGACGATAGATGGAGTGAAAATAACTCGACGTGACACACCTGATGTCGCGGTACTAGAAGTGGAGCTTGCGGCCATCCCAATTAAATAATCCAAGTGGGCACGAAGGGCTAACATCGAGCTTACCGAGGGAGTAGCGAGGCCATCCGTCCCAGAACTTACAAGCGGAGGGGCGGAGTGACTGGATCCGCCCACGTTGGAAAATGGGGCACCCATTGAGGAAGCAAGGGAACCTATTTGCAAAAACGGGGTATCTGTTTGAGAAAACGGGGTACCCGTTTGAGAAAACGACGTGCCAGTTGTCAGTCCGAAAAGAAAGTCTGTCTGCGCAGAGGAAATTTCATGTGATGTGACATACGTACTGGACGAAGACGTGGAAAAAAGTTCCCTACGCACGTGACCGCCACGAGTATGAGGGGGCGTGGATTCTGAATTTGAAGCCATGATCCTTCGACTCTCAGAAAGAACAGAGCTTGGTTACTAAGGAAAACTCACTTAATTAACCAAAGCTCTCAATGAAAGCACCACTTGATAAGAGTCCTAGGGGTACTGAGCAGGATCGGCCTGATCAGGGCTGGTCGGGAACACTGTGCTGGGGTCTTCGTCACCTGCAAAGCGCCGGAGGGGGTCTCTGGCGTAAACACTTCGATGCCAAAGTCAGCGTGAGTAGTCAAAATGGTAGAGGTTCAACACGCTATCTTAGGCTTACCCTCTTGTCTGAAAAGGTGAGGGTATTTATAGACAAAGGGAAGAGTGTACCGATAGGGGGTAGGAATAATCCCTGGTGGATGTCGCTGGGGTGATATATGTCGCTGGAGTGTCATGGAGTGACGTCATGGATGACCTGGGATGGGATGCCGCCGTGCGGATGTCGCATGAGAGCCCCCCCCCCCCCCGCTGATGTTGACCATCCCAGGATTGGCCGCCAGGCTAGGGGCGGCAAGAGCAGGGTCCCGCCTCCCTCGGAGGGTATAGTAGGTTGTCCGGGTCACCCGGCGGGGTAGGGAAATGCCACTTTGTGCCTTCACGCCTTATTTTCTTTCATGAGTGTAAATGCTAAACTAGGTGCTAGTTAGATTTGCATAATATCCAGGGTACATGAACAATCAGACATGGGATAGCAGTAAGATGACATTGGACTTTGCTTTTGCTCTTCTTCCACATTTTCATTTTTTTAACCTTTTTACCCCCAAAATACATATTTTGTACACCTATCAAAACACCCAAAAGCCTTTTAACCAAGTGAGTTAGTGCTCGACTGGGACCGCTAAACAAGGAGTTGAAAATATACATCTAAGAAGGGAAGGACAAGAAGGAACCTTCAGAGGATCGCTGACAAAACAACGTCAGAAGAAGGCCAAAATAAATCAAGACTTGGAGGCTTCTGCCAAAGACAGAGAGGATGATAGACCAAACAAGAGATTGTACTTGCTTTGCTTGCAAAATAAAAAAAAAGAAGAAGAAAAAAAAGGGGAACCAAAAAAAAGGAAAAGAAAAGGAAAAAAAGAAAAGGAAAAAGAAAAAAAAGAACAAAAGAACAAAAGAAAAAAAAAGATCAAAAGAATCAAAATCAAAAAGAGAGTGTTCAAGGAACACAAAACAACAGAAGAAGCAAGCACATACTAAAAAAACTGTCAAACATCAACAACAAAATGATCTCAAAAGGAAAGGAGATCATTCCTTGCAAATATCACAGAACTTGGGCACGGTGCCCTCAAAACAATCAAGAAGAAACATCTCCAACAAAGACTCAAGGATTTGTGCACTTTGCTCTCACCACGATCAAATCATCGAGCATCGTTCACCACAATTTGTCTTCATCACAATCAGTCGTCGAGCACGAACCTTTTGCATAAAAAAAAAAAACACAAACACAACACCTTTCCTTTCTTCTACAAATTCCTCTTTCTGTTCTCCCTTGCAAAGTCCTCTTGATTATTAACAGGCCCATGCATGTGCATCTTCATTAGAAGTTTATTCACTCGGATTAACATTGCAAATTTGATTCTTGTGCTATGTTTATTGCATTTTTAGGAGTGTAAACACATAGCCCTGTTTTCTGAGCGTGAGCGTAAACACTAATATCTGGTGAGGATTGCTTACAACTGCGTGTCATGGGAAAGTCTTGTTCATGAGGTCGTTATTTCCTGAACAAAATGCAGACGTTATCTAGACTAGTATAAATCATGTTTATATAATGAAAACTGAACGAACATTTTTTAAAAATATACTTGAATTGATTTTCTCTTAAACAAAGAGGTCATTTTTGTTCCAACAAGAGGGTTGGGGGCAATCCATGGGTTAAATGTAGGAATATTTAATATTTCTCACATAGGTCGTTTGCTCTCTCTTTTTCTATCTGTTGCTGCTTCGTGCTTGTTCCTTCCTATTTGCAGGATACAGATACACTTTGATGGAATCACTCCTCAACCATGGGTTTTCGATGAAGAAATCATTGTAATGCCCTCGTCTTGGATTTCCATCAAAATCCAATCAACATCGAATGGAGAACGTTACCACTCCCCAATCAATTTTGCGTGGCGGTCGATTACCCCCACCATTACATCAACCTTCAAAGTTTGCAGTATCCCCGCTCGGATCTCACAAACATCATTCACGTCCTCAATATCAGAAACATCAATCCTCAATATCAGAGATCACCATCTCCTCGTTATCAGAGAAGAGAAGATCATCATTTCCTCACTATCAGAGAAGAACATCTCCTCATTATCAGAGAAGAGAAGACCAACATCCTCATTATCAGAGAAGACCAGATCAACTTTCCTCATTATCAGAGAAGAGAAGCTCATCATTTCCTCACTATCAGAGAAGAACATCTCCTCATTATCAGAGAAGATCATCAGACATCCTCATTATCAGAGAAGATCATCAACGTCATCACTATCAAAGACAACTGATTTCATTATCAGAGACCACCATCTCCTCATTATCAGATAAGAGAAGACCATCATCCTCATTATCAGAGAAGACCATATCAACTTTTCTCGTTATTAGAGAAGAGAAGATCATCATTTCCTCACTATCAAAGAAGAACATCTCCTCATTATTAGAGAAGATCATCAGACATCCTCATTATCAGAGAAGACCATCTCCTCATTATCAGAGAAGATCATCAACGTCATCAGTATCAGAGACAACTGATTTCATTATCAGAGATCATCAACGTCCTCACTATCAGAGATAACTGATTTAATTATCAGAGATCATCAACGTCCTCACTATCTAAGAAAACCATCGTCCTCGCTATCAGAGACATTTCCCTCAAAGGTACGTTACTATCAACCAACATCAGACCAAAGGTATGTTCTAAATTCTCATTTACAATTTTGCAATTTACGTTTTTCCTCACTATCAGAGTAGTTTTCATTTACATTTCTGCATTTCTGCATTCTCCCTCAATATCCGAGTAGTCTGCATTTATTTTCCCGTAATTGGCATTGTTTCTGAAATTCCAACTACATTCTACAACTCTACGTATCAAAATACTCCTCCTTCAGCGACTACTTTCCTGTCTTACATTCCTGTCTATCTAAATACTCCTCCTTGAGCGACTACTTTCCTGTATACTATATCTAAAATACTCCTCCTTGAGCGACTACTTTCCTGTCTTACATTCCTGTCTATCTAAAATACTCTTCCTTAAGCGACTACTTTCCTGTCTTACATTCCTGTCTATCTAAATACTCCTCCTTGAGCGACTACTTTTCCGCATACCATAACTATATACTCCTCCTTGAGCGTCCATGTCTTTACATAATTCTACATTTTTGCATAATAAATACTCCTCCTTGAGCGACTACATTTCCCAAATCATGTCTAAATACTCCTCCCTGAGCGACTATATCTTTCAATTCATGCATAATCCCACATCTCAACCGGTCATGATGTATTCAAAACATGGTAAAGACCTGGAGCAACCGTCTTTACTGCTAATCAAAAATTTCAGTTACACTGTATTTTTGATCAGACAGTAAAGAGGGGGCAACTGTTGCTACCCGAATTTTGACTTACGTCACGACTTTTTTTCTTTTTATTGCATGTCGCATTAATAGCCCGTTTACGTCAAATTTCAATCGATTTTTTATCAAGGACTATTTGTTTTAATATTTCACGTCATTTCACGTCTTTTGAATTTTTCGTATTCTTCTAGTATTTTCGACTAAACCGTATTTTTCGATTTTCGTAAACGCATTTACGTATTTTTTATGTTTACCGCATTTAAATAGCTCCTCTAGGTCAAATTTCTGTCGATTTTTGGTCCTAGACTAGTTTGTTTAATATTCCGTGTCATTTTGTGCCTTCTCATTTTTTTCGTACTTTCGACTGTCTTTACACGAACTTCTATCGGTCCCGAGTAAGTTTCCCGAGACCGTGGGTCAGACACATAATTTCTTTAATTGATAATTACGTACTATTTTTCTCTTTCACGCCACCTCGTTCAGTTTCGTTCAATTTTTGTCATAAGGACATTTATTTTGCATTCGAACGTTTTGGCATTTCCGAAAGAGAAAATAAATACGTTAACTCAAACTTCTCGTTTATTTACTGTACACTAGTTTTCTTGTCTTATTTTTCTACACGTCATGGTTTCCTCGGCTCGGATTTATTTTCACTTTTGTACAAATTCGCTCGTACCAAAATATCCCATTCGTATCCAAATTCATGCATTAATGACAATTAATGCATGATTATCCAAAATTACCTCACATTTCTTCCTAGCTAGGTTTTCCGACTGCAATTCATCATCACCAAACATCCCATCGGCAATCCCTAACCACACAAGCCCAAACTTGGCCTCCACTCCGGCCATTATTCACCTTCCACCTCCCCCGGCGATTGTCGGCCAAGCAAAGCCCAAACGACTCCAAATTTCAAACCTATAAATAGCATGCTTCATGCAACAAGAAAAGGGCACCAAATCCTCCTCTTAATCTCCATTTCTTGCTCATCCTTCTTGGTCCAAAGCTCTCCTGGAGAGGTAAGCTTTCTCACTCTAGCTTTCTTTTAATTTTCGTTTATAGCTTTAATGCATGAATAAATTGCTTAAACTTGGTTCAAATGCTTAGTTTTCATGCTAATTATGCTTACCTTGCTTCAATTTAATTGCTTGTTTGCTCTAGCTAATTAATCACAATATATACATGTTAAATAGCTTAATTATTCCATGCAAAATTGCCACTGTTTTTGCGTCACCATGTTTTCTGTTTTCGTTGCTTTCAACTGCTGAGGTGTTACTGGTTCTATTTGGGGTGGTTTGAACGTGTTTCGTTGAGTTGGCTCCACCTTGATAGCCGGCCATGGTGGCCGGCGTTGTGGTGAAGAAAAAGAAGAAAAGGTTAGGTGGGAAAGGAAAAGAAAAAGAAAGGTGATGGGCTTAGGCCCATCTTTGTTTTAAATTAAAATTTGGGCTTGGCCTTTGCCAAGCCCATTTTTTAATGTACAAAATTCAAATGTGGGACCCACTTATTTTCGTAAAATCACATGAAATATTCTTATGCTTTTATGATATTTCATGAAATATTTGTATGCTCCTTTTCGTGATTATGACATGATGAATTATCGAAAAATATTCGTAGGATGGCACGTTATGAACAATTTGCTTATTTGTTATGCCATGTTTTTATTTAATTAAATGCTTACATGATTTAAATTATTTGCTATGCCATGCTTGATTTGATTAAATGCTTACATGATTTAAATAATTTGCTATGCCATGTTTTATTTAATTAAATGCTTACATGCTTTAAATAATTTGTTTATGCCATGCTTTATTTAATTAAATGCTTGCATGATTCAAATGATTTGTTTATGCCATGTTCTATTTAATTAAATGCTTGTATGTCGTGAATGATACGTTGAGTTTGTTTGTCATGCTTTATTTTAATTAGTTGCTTATATGCTATGAATGATTTATTTATTTGTTTCCTATGTTTATTCAAATTGCTTGCTAAATAAATGTGTCCATGCGCTTTTATTATTTATTATTTTCGAGTTATTACTAACACTCTCACTTTGTAGGTTAAACTTTAAACCTTCACTCGAAAAGTACGTTTTACCTTCCTTTTATTTAAATTAATGATTTCCGTAAATGTTATTTGCATGCATGTTGTCAAAAAACTAGAAATCCAAGTATGGGCCTAGCCCGACCCATTAGAATTGTAGGCTTTATTTCCATGCATTCGATGTGATAATTAATTGTCAATTATTTCTAATTGCTAAACTTGTTGTAATAATTAATTACCCATTTCACTTGTTGTAATAATTAATTACCCATTTCACTTGTTGTAATAATTAGTTATTTCACTTGTTGTAAAAATTAGTTAGATAGTTATTTAGACCTCCAATTTGTAATAATTAGATAAGTATTTTTTATTATGAATTGTGTTTGTAATAATTAGCTAAGTAGTTAAAAAATCGTATATGTTTGTATACCTAAGTATTTATGTCAATTGTCGTTAATCATGGTTTTGAAGAGATGGATCGATCGGGGTTCATCCGAAAGGTAAGTTTACCTTAAAACTTCTCCTTGTATGTTTAGTTGAATGCTAAAAACTGAAGCGAATGCATGACTCCCTAGTAGGTGCTAGAACTACCCATTCGTATGCATGATATATGGAATTGCTAAAATAATAATAAAATCAACTCACATGCTTACGTGTTTACGTCGCTTGTTTTTATGCCATGAAAGTAATTATGATACATTGATATATGACTATGGTGGTCCCAATACCACGCAAAATATTTGTGCATATATTAATCGGTATCTTGTTAGTTTTTGCCATAATAGATCACATAGTAATTAAGTCATGCATGGCCCAATGATAAGGGGGGAACGTCCGCTCTAGCATCGAGAAAAATGGTAACCCCATCCCTCAGTCCCAAACGGAAATAACAATGTCCCAAATGCTAAGATGTAGCGTCGCCTTTAAGGGCCCAAATTACATGTTTAAAATATTTTCAAAAACACCTCGCATATCGGTAACCTTTTTAGGATGTGACTTGGGTGCCTAACACCTTCCCAAGTCCATAATCACGACCTCGAACCGTTGTTCTTTGATTTAGACCATTCTTGCCTTAGTTTATTTATTTTTATGCCATGACGATTAGGTTCCCTAAACCTTAGAAAATTAGGGTGGCGACTTCATTTTGCATGATGTTGAGACAAGTCCAACGCTTGTCTCGCATTGTGGCCCATCCCGAACCTTTACTCATTTTCAACGAAAAGAAGGTGCGATAATTTCGATCTCGCCGCATTCACTTGGTCTCTCGGTCTTGCACTTAGACCGCGTCATTCCCTTTCTCCGTCTTGGCCGATCCTTAGTTGTTCTTGGGTTTTGCCCGTCCGCACCTACATGCCTTGCCTAAGGAAGGCCTCCTCCTTGGCCTATTTTCTCCAAGAGTTGCATTTTGAGGGTTCCGTGGGTGCTCATTAGTCGCGAGCATTCCTTGGCCCGTTTAGCCTTGCACTGTATTGAGCCTATTGATTCGAGGATGAATCTCTTCAAAGGTGGATGGGATGATACGATCGCACTGATCGCATCGTGTACTCGAAGCCAACACCAAAATCTTGTAGCGCTTATGCTCTAACATTTACGCTGCGAAGAGGCTCACCCAAAGTCTGAGGACCAATGGGGTTTATGCATGCAAATTCAAGGACCAATGAAGTATAAATACAAGCCCAGCCCAGCAGTCTAGCAGTAGCAACCCAGGCCTGCTCACCCAGCCCAAGCCCAACAAGCAGCAGCAGGCTCCTTTCCAGCCCAGCCCATCAACACACGCAGCAAGCAGCAACAGCCCACTCTCCTGCCCCAAGCGACGTTGTCCAGCCCTGCACCAGCCCACTCCCACGCCCAGCAGCACAACGGTGTCGTTGCAAGCCCCAGCCTTTGCGTCCGCATGACGCAGCCCACCAACGCCCCACTCGCCCTCACCTTGCGCATGGCCAGCCCGCACAACCTCCTCATGTCCAGCTGGCAGCATCACAAGTGGCCAGCGCCATTCCTTGACCCTTAATTCAAGCCTTGAAATTTCAAAGCTTGGAATTTCAAAGCTAGGAATTTCAAGCTATAAATAGATGCCTTCGTTCCCATTTAATACTCGTTTTTTTATCATTGATAAACACTCAATCTTGAAGCCAATTTTAGCTTAATTAATTCTTGTAATTTCTTGCTTTCTTTCCCTAAATTTCTTGTAAATTTTCGGCTTCAAACTAGCATTTCTATTGCAAGTTTAAGATCGATTATTTTTCGAGTATATTCAATATAGAAAGGTTGCTCGTTCTAGTTAACGAGAGGGTTTTCGTGAATTTACTTGCTCATTTAATTTTCCAACTTTCACTTCTAAAATTCCTGATTCAAGAACCATTAATCTTGAATCAAAATTCCATAAATATTTCCTTAAAATTCCTACATCATTCCATTACAATTTCCCGCTGCGCCTATCTCCTAAAATCATTCCAAAAATATTTAGTTTCGGAAATTCATCAACAAAAGCGCCATAATCCTTCACCATCCGAGCCGTCCCCAATCGAGACTAGTTCCTTGCAAATTCAACATCGAAGGATCCTAACAATTGGTACCCCTTCACTTGTGCTTCTGGTGAGCGAGATATCGAAGCAATATACTTCTTCAATTCACTGCGAGTGACATCGCTTTCTTCCTTCATAGCATTGACAATATCATCCTTAAGCGCAACCCATTAACTACTTTCATCCCGACGCACCTTCAGCATACATCCGCCTTGGGGGTTGCACCATGCCTAGAACTCACACTCATCATTTTCACATTTGTAATACAACCTACCTGGGTTAGGAGTCGATTCTGATATCTTCACAACAGATCTTACCCCACACTTGCACGCTCTGTTCTTGTATCGTGGGTATGATGTTGCACCATTACCAACGGCAGTTCCGGCGAACGACGTGATTGACCGATTACTTGAAGAAGCCATGTCGATTGAGACGCAATTTGGCCAGGAAAAACTGGAGTGATTTATTTCTAGGGTTCTTAATTTTTAAATGCCTCTTCTCCTACACGATCTGATTCTTAATTAGGATTTTGCGTTTGGTTTTCCCTTTTTAAGTTGTAGGTTTTAATTTATTTATTTTGAATGTAATTCAAAGTGAAAATAGAAAATAAGTTACAACCGGTAAAGAAAAAATCAGAGACAGGTAGTAACCAGTCAGTTCCAATGGAGTCAAAGCTTGATTAACGGAGCCTACACAACTGGCGCTGACCATAAGTACATGGGAGGTGGAATCGAGTTTTCAAATGCCAGGGGAGGTTTCTATTTTTCGCGATTATACAGGGGTCTTTATACTATTACCCTTAGTTAATATGTATAAAGTAAGACCATTAATTATTAATAATATAGCCATTGATATAGTTAACATATTGTGGATATATGTTTATTGTTCTACATTTTACTTAATAAAAAAGAATTATATTGTTGTAAGAGAGAATCATGTCGATTGTCATAAAATTAAAAATTACTAATTGTTTAGAGTTTTATGCTTTTAATTTAAATTATATTAATGTATTATGCATTACATGAGTATAAGTAATTAACTGTAGTATTATTCAATGATAATTTTGAATCTCTAAATGTAAGTGATCTAATCTTATCATCCTATGGAGCACGATTATACTTGAAAATTCTTCGTGTGTGTATGTTAGGCTCGAAAAAATATATTATTATAAATTGTAATAATAGCCATTTATATAGTTAATATGTATAACGTAAGATCATTAATTATTAATAATATGACACATACTAGTAATATTACCATTAATCATTACTTTAATATATAGTTATTGAGATATATCATGGATATATGTTTATTGTTCACTATTTTACTTAATAAAAAAAGAATTATATTGTTGTAAGAGAGAATCATGTCAATTGTCATAAAATTAAAAATTACTAAGTGTTTAGAGTTTTATGCTTTTAAATTAAATTGTATTAATGTATTATGCATTACATAAGTAATTAACTATAGTATTGTTCAATGATAATTTTGAAGCTCTAAATGTAAATGATCTAATCTTATCATCCTATAGAGTACGATTATACATGAAAATTCTTCATGTGATATATTATTAATCATTATAAAAAAAATTCGGGTCAAAACCGGAACCAACCTGGTCTGACCCGAAAAAATTAGAACCGACCCGGACAAAACCGGACAGGACCAGACCGGAAGTGTCCGGTTCGGTCCAGTTCTATCCCGGACAAGAACCAATAATTTTTGGTCCGGTCCGATTCTAGCTCAAAAACCGAATCGGACCGGCCTGTGTACACCGTGTGAATAGATAAGGGGAAGAGAGAAAAAGAGAATAATTTGTGGGATGAAAGGAAGGGTGAGAAAAGTTAAATAAAAGAACAATTATTTCTCATGTTTAGATATTTGAAAAAGGAAAGGTAAGTAATAAACCCCACTCTTATTTGGATTAAAACTGAGGAATGGTTTAATAAGTAAATTACAACTTTATTAATAATTTATAATATAAATCTTAATATGAAAAAATTAGTATAGCAAAAATATTATAAAACTTTTAACGAATAAACCCCCTCCTCAATACACAATTTTCACATCTTGAGAATTTAGAGAGGTTACATCAAAACTCTCAATCCTTTCTTTCAAATTTTAACCCTCAAATACTCTTCTTCTCCTAATTATAAAAGTTAACTCATTTTCTTTTCAAAATAAATAATTCTTAAATCGTTTTTATGAAAATTAAGAAAATTATTGATTTATGTTTTCGATATATATTTAGTCAATTATTTCTAATAATTTTAATAAATATATTAAACTAATATTATTTATAATTTTTTAATATATTAAAAATGATAAAAATAACAACTATTCAAACACAAAACTAAATGAGTGAATATGGAACGAGAATTTTAGGTTAATTTTTAATATTTCTCTTACTTTCCCAATCAAACCCTCCTATGATCAACTGGAGTAGTTGACAAGACAAGTTGACATGATTACGAAACTATTCATTTCCAGCACGTGTTAATTGCCAACGATTTTTTGTAATGCAAAAGCTTTGCACTTCCCCAAAAGAAAAGCTACAATAATAGCCACTAATGGTGTTTGTTGATATGATTTGAGTGATTTTGTATTAACGTTACAACCTGGACGGCAATATATTATAACGGTAGGAGAAGGTGGTCTCTTTTCACCTGAGCTGTTGTTAGAAAAAAAAAATGAAAAAAAAAACAATAATTTTTTGGTGGGTCGTTCTAGTTCTTGATGTGGGATGAAATGGAGAGTGAATCTGATTCATATAAAGGATTGAAGACAAAAACTGGAGAGGAGAAGGAGCAGAAGGTTGTTGTTGCTGACGGGTGTGGGGAAAAGTTGGGATCTTGCAAGGAAAGTCCTCATCTTTTGACCGACAACAATTCCAGGTACGAGTAAGGATTGTTTCTACCCTTTCACTCCATAAGTTATTCTCTTGTAGACATTTTTTATTTTTTATTTTTATAAAAGAGAGGCTTAATGCCTTATATTACGATAGGAGTAGAAACCCCATCTATCACCACTACAAATCATGGATAAACTAGGAGGTGCAACATCAATCACTGAAACCCCAACCCCTACGCGAAAGCTAGATTGGCTAATCCATCCGCTGCACAGTTAGCTTCCCGAAAAACATGAAAAACACGAAAAGTACATCCATCGGTGCGTAGAAGGCCCTTGATGCGACGCACCAAGTCCATGTTAGCTATCGGGAAAGTGCGGTCCCTATTAATCGCATGCACAATGCTAGCATTGTTACACTGGACTTCCAAATTATGCCATCCTCGCTCTAGAGCCACCTAAACTCCATGCAGCATAGCCGAAAGCTCTGCTCGATACGCCGAACACTGACCTAAGGAAACAGAGAAACCACCAAGCCAACACCCCTCTTTGTCCCTAAAACATCCTCCACCCTCGGATCTTTGCGAAGCTTGCTGACAGGCACCATCAGTATTAAGAGTTATCTTACCATCTTGAGCAGCTACACAGCTAACCAAAACGAACCTGGAAAATTCTCCACCCCCATCTCTCAATTGGGCAGTAGAAGCTGCTAGTGCAGCACTGGTCACAGTTTTGACAATAGCAACTCTAGTCCCAACTGTCACATGCTTATCGGTGAACACAAGCTCATTTCACCACTTCCACAACCACCAGCAAGCTAGACCGAAAGTGAGGCTCTAGTTCACGTCAGTACCGCTCATCCCTCCCCCGTTCAGATTGGCTACCAACCAGTCTCGTAAAGACCCTTGACGAAACCTATTCCAGTCCGCTAGAGCAACCACCTGGCGCCAAAAAGACTTGGATATTGGGCAGTCTCGAAGTAAATACTCCACCGACTCTACCTCTATCCCACAACTTGGGCACAAGGCGTTATCACTCATATGTCGCCGAACGCGCTCTTGATTTGTCAGCAAGTGTTGGTGGCATTGATACGATCCCAGCCGGAGCCAACCCTAGTGATGCACCCACAGGCGCAACCACCCGCGCCAAGGCCCGAGCCTTGGAAGATGCAGCCGCGAGCCTCCCATTGCCGCCCACGGGCCCGATCACTCGAGCCAGGGCTCGAGCCCTACAGACAAGACTCAGCAGCCTTATTCACATGGAACTGAAGGCAGAGACAGCCTCAGAAGAAGCCAGCCTGCGAGCACCCCAGCCGCGCCTTGTGACCTTGATCCGTGCCGCGGATGGGCCACACTTGGCCACTTCGGACCTTTAGGTCCACCAGCGCACTTTTCCAATTTTTGACCAGGCCATGTCCATTTATAATACAAGAGAGGATTCCAGGCCAAAAATCAGGAGAAACGCCCAAAGGATTTGGGACAGGCCCAAATCACAAGCCCGTATTGGACAGCGAAAGCCACTGCCGAGCCTTTTGAAGATTGGAGCATATTTCCTCGCACAATATTCAGCCCAGAACTTCATATATGTGTTAGGAAGTTTCCATCCAAATTTCAGTGGGAACTCTCGAGGGAATAAGGAAAACACCTTGTTTCCTTAAAACGTGATTCGGCGGACCCGCAAGCAAAGCCACTTGGGCCTTTTGACCTAAACGGCGGCGCCTGCACTTCTATCTTTATTATTAGACTTTATTTATGTTAATTTAGGGTTTCAGAACTTATTTGGAAGGGTGGCTTGTTGCCAATTTCGTTTAAGTCATTATTTAGAAACTAAACTAGTTTCCATTTTTGGAATTAGGGTTTTGCGCTTCCTTAAAAAGGAGCCGCCCATGTTATTTTCAGCAGACTTTGATTATTGATTATTGAAAGCATATTGCTTTGGATCTTTATCCACTTGTTCTTGATGAACCTTGCAACTAATTGAGTTTCGTGCATTCGATTAGCTTGTCAAGTAAAACTTGAAAGCACTAACTATTGAGTCTTTCGTCTTTGAATTGCCAAGAGCACCCACTCTTGGAGATTCATCGGTTTGACCCAAGAACCTCAAGGGATTCGGCGTGAAATGCCAAGAGCACCCAGTCTTGGAGTTTCACGGTTTTCTTCGAGTTAATTTCCGCATTGAAATCCACGTCGTCGGACAACGATCTAAGGAGAGCGTTCTAGCCTACAAGGAACGCATCAGTTGGTAGCGGAGCTCAGCTGTCCCGACTTGGTAAATCTATCCCTTTAATTATTGCGTCTTCTTTGTTAGAATTGGTATTCCTTCTTCTCTTCTACACCAATTCTCTTGCGTGCTGTGTGTTAGTTGTCTTGTGTCAATTCGTGTCTTGTGTGTGTGCGATTAGTGTGCAAATCATTTCAACGATTTGTAGGTCTTTACTTTAGTCAAAAAAAAAAACGAGTCCCTTAAAGTGTCTTAGCTAATTTGTGCTTTGTGTTGTGTTGAAATATCAAAAAAAAAAAAAAAGAGAGAAAAAGAGAAAGCAATTTTCGTCAAAAAACAGAACAGAGGCGAAATTAGTACCATTCAAAAAAACAATCAGGTACTTTCAGAATCAAATACTAGAGTGAATTTGTGGCTTATAGCAAAAAGAATCATTGGATTTGGATTTCGGAATCAAAAGTTGTGGCAAAAACAAGTTTCAAAGCCCTAATCGCATGCCATTAGCGTTTTTGAGTTGTCAATTGACTCAATCTGTGTATTTTGAGCTTTTCTTTGATTCTACTACTACTACTGTGACTTTCTACTCTGTAGTATGCTTGAGTAATTGATTGATTCTCGCAATTGATTCGAGTATATTACCTCAAAAAAATTTCTTTCTACACTAGTTTTCTTTGTGTGTCTCTTTGGAAGCTTTTCTTGAAAATTCTTCGAGTCAGGTTCATCTTGGACACTTGGAGATGGATCTGGACAGTTTCCTTTGAGATATTTTGTGAGAGCAATAGAGAGACAAACACGAGCGTAAACACGTGAGGGAGTGATAGTTTTAGGCAATTTTACGCTTGCAATTTTCTTTTGTGAATTTCAGGATGTCAGGAAATTTAGAAAGGGAACCAACGGCTGTGAATGATGTAGCCAAGGCCTTGCAAGACATAGCAGCTCAGCTCCAGGACATGGTAGCTTGGAGACAGCAAGTCGAGACTAGGGAACGTGAGAATCGGGCTCCACAAGCCCCCGGGGCACACTTTGCGCAACACCTAAACCCTAGAGTGGACCGAGAAGCATATGTGCCTCCACCGGGTGATGATCAGCCTAGTGAGCTTGAGGCCGAGGGTTCTGAAGATGGGTATGACGAGGAGTTTCACATGGCAGGACCAAGGGGTTTTCACATGCGCCGAGGAGGTGCACATGGACGAGGCAGACACGCCTTTGGTAGGCGAGACCGTAACTTAGAACAGCCGCGTCGCGAGGAGCGCGAGCGAGTTGACAATCACCTTGGGAGTGTCAAGCTCAAGGTTCCACCTTTCGAAGGAAAAGATGATCCCGAGGCATACTTGACTTGGGAGCGAAAGATGGAAGCAATTTTTAGGTGTCACACCTACACGGATGAAAAGAAAATAAGGTTAGCTTCCGTGGAGTTCTTTGGATACGCTGCCCATTGGTGGGAACAAGTGAATGAGGATGTGAGAGGACCCGTAACTACTTGGGAGAATATGAAGTATGTGATGAAGAGGAGATTCGTTCCACCGTACTATCATAAGGACCAACTTCAGCGGTTACAAAAGCTTACCCAAGGGTCCAAAACCGTGAATGACTATCACAACGAGTTGGAAGTTCTTCTAGCTAGGGTTCATGTGATAGAGGATGAGGATTTGAAGATGTCTAGGTTCTTGAGTGGGCTGAATCCAGAGATAGCTAACGCCTTAGAGTTGTGCCAATATAGGACTTTGGAGGAGATGCTTCACATGGCCGTGAAGATTGAGAGGCAACGCAAGGCTAAGGCAGCCTACTCTAAGCCGTCTACTGTTGTGTCTCGGACTTCCACTTGGAACAAGTCTACATGGTCCAAGGGGAATAAGGACAGCAAGGAAACACCCAAGGTATCTAAGCCTTTATATGGTACCAAAGGTAATTCGGCAAACCCTACTCTTTCTAAAGTTCCCATTACTAGTACTAACCGTGTGCCTACAAGAGACATTGTGTGCTTTAAGTGTAGTGGTCGAGGCCATAAGCAGGCCGAATGTCCCAACAAAAGAGTTCTGATCATTAGGGATAATGGAGAGATGGACTCGGAAGATGATTATGAGGTGGTGGAGGATTCGGAAGAGGAAAGTGGGGGAGAAGAGGCAGCCGATCATGAAGCTAGGGTTTGTGATCCGGTTACCCTAGTAGTTCGGAGGAACTTGAGTGTGCAACCAAGGGCCGAAACTTATGAGGAGGAACAAAGAGAGAACCTATTCCATGCTAGGTGCCACATTGGTACTAAGGTATGCTCTCTTATTATTGACAATGGTTCTTGTACTAATTGTGCTAGTACTCTCCTTGTGCGCAAATTAGGGTTACCCACGGTCAAGCATCCAAAACCATATACCTTGCAATGGATGAATGATGAGCTCGGCCTTAAGGTGACTAAACAAGTGCTAGTGAGTTTGTCTATTGGGAAATTTAAAGATGAAGTATGGTGTGATGTAGTCCCAATGCAAGCGTTACATGTGCTGCTCGGCCGACCTTGGCAATTCGACCGCAACGCTACTCACGAAGGGAGGAGCAATCGGTACAAGCTTGAGAAGGAAGGAGTGAAGTTCACACTCGCACCCCTTACACCTAAGCAAGTGCTCGAGGACCAGTTCTGGTTAGAGAAGTCCTATGCTGAATATGAGGCCTCACGGCTTCTAGATAAAAGAATTGATGAAAACAGCCCCCGTGAAAAAAGTGAGCACGGGTTTGAAAGAAAGGAAAAGAATGAAAATAGCCCCCGTGAAAAAAGTGAGCACGGGTTAAAAACAGAAAAGAAAGAGCTTGAGAAGGAAAAGAAAAGGCAAGAAAAAGAAAAGAAAGTGAACTTGTATGCGAAGGAAAAGGATTTGCGCCGAGCGCTTGTTTTACAAAAACAGTTTTGTGGCGAGAATCGCCCTTTGATTCTTCTTCGCTTTAAATCCTTTTGTTTGAGCACTACTAACCTTGATCCTTTAGCTTCTATGCCTTCTTCTATCTTGGCTGTTTTGCAGGAGTTCAAGGACGTAACACCCGAAGAGATGCTAGCCGGTTTGCCTCCAATCCGTGGCATTGAGCACCAAATCGATTTTGTGCCGGGTTCGACTATCCCAAATAGACCGGCCTATAGGAGCAACCCCGAAGAGACTAAGGAACTTCAGCGGCAGGTTGATGAGCTCCTTAGCAAGGGATATGTCCGGGAGAGTTTGTCTCCATGCGCCGTTCCAGTGCTTCTAGTGCCAAAGAAAGATGGAACTTGGCGAATGTGTGTTGACTGCCGAGCTGTCAACAAAATTACGGTAAAGTATCGTCACACCATACCTCGCTTAGATGATATGTTAGATGAGCTTAGTGGTAGTGTAATCTTTTCTAAAATTGATCTCATGAGCGGCTATCATCAAATTAGAATGAAAGAGGGTGATGAATGGAAAACGGCATTTAAAACAAAGTATGGATTGTATGAATGGTTATTGATGCCGTTTGGACTAACTAATGCCCCAAGTACTTTCATGCGACTTATGAATCATGTTCTTAGGCGTTTCATAGGTATATTTGTTGTTGTGGATCGGTTTTCCAAAATGGCGCACTTTTTGCCTTGTAAAAATACTAATGATGCGTCTCAGGTTGCTAATATATTCTTTAGAGAGGTAGTCCGCCTCCATGGTATGCCTATTAGTATTGTTAGTGACCGTGATGGAAGATTTTTGAGCCATTTTTGGCGAGTGTTGTGGAGTCGCCTTGGAACTAAATTGCTGTATTCGACTTCTTGTCACCCTCAAACCGATGGCCAAACTGAGGTAGTTAACCGTACTGTAGGGTCTCTTTTACGCTCTTTAGTTACCAAGCATGTTTCTAAATGGACTGATCATTTGCCTTTCATGGAGTTTGCTTATAATCGTTCAATCCATTCTACTACAAATTGTTCACCTTTTGAAGTAGTTTATGGCTTTAATCCGCTAACTCCCATGGATTTGACCCCTTTGCCTTTGAGTGATGTTTCTAACTTAGATGGACAGCAGCGGGCAGAACACATCAAACAGATACATGCGAAGGCTAAGGCAAACATTGAGCGCACTAATGAGCGCCTAGTGCGCAAGCACAATGAAGGCCGCAAGACCGCGTCCTTTCAAGTTGGCGATTGGGTGTGGCTGCACCTAAGACGTGAGAGATTTCCAGAGAAGAGGAAAGGAAAGTTAGCACCACGAGGAGATGGCCCGTTTCAGATTGTTGAGAAGATCAACAACAATGTATACCACCTCGACCTTCCAAGTGAGTATGGTTCAATTCATGGCACTTTTAATATTTCTGACTTACGATTGTTTGATGCAGGCGATGAGGATATTGCTGATTTGGATTCGAGGACGAATCCTTCTCAAGATGGAGGGGATGATACGATCCCAGCCGGAGCCAACCCTAGTGATGCACCCACAGGCGCAACCACCCGCGCCAAGGCCCGAGCCTTGGAAGATGCAGCCGCGAGCCTCCCATTGCCGCTCACGGGCCCGATCACTCGAGCCAGGGCCCGAGCCCTACAGACAAGACTCAGCAGCCTTATTCACATGGAACTAAAGGCAGAGACAGCCTCAGAAGAAGCCAGCCTGCGCGCACCCCAGCCGCGCCTTGTGACCTTGATCCGTGCCGCGGATGGGCCACACTTGGCCACTTCGGACCTTTAGGTCCACCAGCGCCCTTTTCCAATTTTTGACCAGGCCATGTTCATTTATAATATAAGAGAGGATTCCAGGCAAAAAATCAGGAGAAACGCCCAAAGGATTTGGGACAGGCCCAAATCACAAGCCCGCATTGGACAGCGAAAGCCACTGCCGAGCCTTTTGAAGATTGGAGCATATTTCCTCGCACAATATTCAGCCCAGAACTTCATATATGTGTTAGGAAGTTTCCCTCAAAATTTTAGTAGGAACGCTCGAGGGAATAAGGAAAACACCTTGTTTCCTTAAAACGTGATTCGGCGGACCCGCAAGCAAAGCCACTTGGGCCTTTTGACCTAAACGGCGGCGCCTACACTTCTATCTTTATTATTAGACTTTATTTATGTTAATTTAGGGTTTCAGAACTTATTTGGAAGGGTGGCTTGTTGCCAATTTCGTTTAAGTCATTATTTAGAAACTAAACTAGTTTCCATTTTTGGAATTAGGGTTTTGCGCTTCCTTAAAAAGGAGCCGCCCATGTTATTTTCAGCAGACTTTGATTATTGATTATTGAAAGCATATTGCTTTGGATCTTTATCCACTTGTTCTTGATGAACCTTGCAACTAATTGAGTTTCGTGCATTCGATTAGCTTGTCAAGTAAAACTTGAAAGCACTAACTATTGAGTCTTTCGTCTTTGAATTGCCAAGAGCACCCAGTCTTGGAGATTCATCGGTTTGACCCAAGAACCTCAAGGGATTCGGCGTGAAATGCCAAGAGCACCCAGTCTTGGAGTTTCACGGTTTTCTTCGAGTTAATTTCCGCATTGAAATCCACGTCGTCGGACAACGATCTAAGGAGAGCGTTCTAGCCTACAAGGAACGCATCAGGCATAACAACCTTAAAAACAGTCGAACCCTCTAGGTGCCAACCCATTTCCATGTCATATTCCACATGCGATCTAAGGGGCCAATATCATTACCTGACAAGAGGGCGTATACAGAGGACAAGGTGAAATCCCCACTAGACGACAGACGCCAATAATGTTGATCCTTTCCCAAGAACTGGGCAGGAGGGCAGCAACTAGAGATGAAGGAGACAAGCTCATCATCAAGGTAAAAGGCCAACAATGGTAAATTCCACCTACCATCCGGGAGAACAACAGTAGACAGACACCAATCTCTGATGTTCAGCGGGATCTAAACACTCACCAAGTCGCACACTGGGGTATCCCCTGCCCAATTTTCATACCAAAAAGAAATGCCATGCCCATCTCCAATGGACCAGCATGAGTGCGCCATAGTCAAGTCCCACATATGGAAAATCCCACACCAAAGAGCAGTACCATTACGAACCCTTAAATGAAGAGGCATCTCTGCCAAGTTAGCATTGTACTTACCAACTAACACTCGAGCCTAAAGACTACACGGGTTAGTAATAAGGTGCCATGTGAGCTTGGCAATAAACACCCTATTAAGGGCTTTAAGACGTTTAATACCTAGCCCCCCCTTCCGTTTTAGGTTTGTAGGTAGTCTCCCAATCAATGAGATGGACCTTTCTCTCTCCGATGCCATCCCCCCAAATAAAGTCCCTGCAAAGGCGCTCGATCTTCTCACAGATGCTAACTGGGACTACACACGACTGGAGAGCATAGGTATGAATAGACATCACAGTAGAATTGACCAAGGTAATCCTCCCAACTAGTGATAGAGTTTTAGCTTTCCACCCACTCAACCGCTTGCGAACCTTGTCAACTAGGTACTCATAATACTTGCTCTTAGTGCGACCGTGCAGGAGGGGGACCCCCAAATAATGCCCTATGGCCTTTTCGTAGCTAAACCCAGACAGGTTCTCAATATCCGAGATCACCTGAGCAGAAACATTATTTGAAGCTGTGAAAGAAGTTTTATCCACATTAATTTTCTCGCCAGAGCAAGCACAGAAGTCAGTGAGAACATTAAGAACAATTTGAATTTGGTCCACTAAGGTCTCACAAAATAGAACAAGGTCATCCGCAAAGAATAGATGGGAGATAGGAATACCCTATCTACCCAAGCGAATAGGCCTCCACACCCCATCCGAAACTGCCTTCTGGATGTCATGAGCTAGCCTTTCCATATACAGGACAAACAGATATGGAGACATAAGGTCACCCTGGCGAACTCCTCTCGTAGGGTGAAAACCCTCAGATACCTGCCCATTCCACAACACCTTCATCGTACTAGCATGCTAAGAACGAACCAACAGCTGGATAAAAGCAGAAGGAAACCCTACATCTTGTCGCACCCCCTTTTCGATTTTACGCGAGCTGGTTCGGGACGGATGCGGAGCATAAAAGGATGCTTCACATAATGCAATGAAGTCTCCACCCTATTTATTTCTAGGTTTAGGGAACCTAAACTCATGGCATAAAAATAAAAAAGCTAAGGTAAAAAAGGTCTAAACCCGAGAACAACGGAAAGGTGTTTAGGCACCCGAGTCTCATCCTAAAAACGTTACCGGTAAAAAGAGAGGTTTTTAAATAAAATATTTTAAAACAAGTAATGGGTCCCTCAGAGGAATCGCCGCTTCAGTATTTTTCGTTGGTCGAGACTGTTCGGGACTGATTATTTAACGAAATTAATAGTTTTATTTTTAATAAAGCAGGCGCCCTCTTTCATCATTGATGAGCCCTCTTTCATCATCGGTCCATGCATGATTAAATTTTAATTACTAAGTGATCTATCATGCATAACTAACAACGTACCAATTTAATAAAATGCGGAAAATAAATCGAGGTGTGAGATCGAAGCCCCCAAACACATGCATTTAATACGAGCAGAAATAAAAAAATTAATCATGGCATTTAAAGTGAGTGATTTAAACAAGTTGTTCATGCGAGATTGATTTTAATTGTGACGATTCTAAATAATCATGCATACGAACATGTATATATGTAGGGAAAGCGTTGAATAAATAAAAGAGATAAAGAAAGTGTACTTGCGAGCGTGTATTTGATTTTACCCTACAAAGTGAGATTATTAGTACAAAATATGATAAACGATAAACAGATAAATATTTAACAATTTATCGCATGCAAAATAATTTTAACGATTAAATACAGGCAGAATAATTATTTAAATATTCGATAGCATGCAAAAATAATTAATTAAACAGTACAAGCATATGAAAATCAACACGAACAAATATTACGGTGGACCAAAATTGGGCCCAACAATTGGGCCTAAGACCAGCCCAGCCCAACAAATGGGTTGGCTCTCTACATGGGCTGAAGCAACCCATCATCCTTCTCTCGCTTGGGCTTGCGTCAAGGACGCAACCCTCCCTTCACTTCCGCTTGGGCTAAGGCGCACAGTGTCGGCCCATGACCATCTTGGACAGCCAAGCCCGTCACCTTTCCCTCCTTCTTTCACTGTTCTTCTTCTTCCTCCAGCCAAACCTGCAACAAACAACATAGGAATTAACAACGAAAATAAAAAACCAACAAAAGCAATCTTACTCAACCAAACACAGCAATGTAATTAAGCAAAAATAGTGATCAATTTCAACAAGAAAGCAAATTAAATTAATTAAAAGAAAGCTTGAAATTGACTAGAATTGGCAAGCAATTCAGCTAATCAAAGCAACGAAATTAATTTAGGACAGTAGCAGTAATTATTTGAAAGTAATAACAATAATTAATCAAAAGAAAATAGTAGCAATTTAATTAATTGAAACCAAGGCGATTAATTAATTAAGAACAAGCAATTGAAAGCAAAGCAGAGGGAGAGAGCATGAATAATAAAAAAGGAGGGACGAGAGCATGAATTGGTCCCTATGTTCTTGATTGGAGATTGAGGGGTATTTATAGGGGGAGGCTCGATGATTGTGTGGTGAGGGAGGCGTGTGTGGGCGACAGGCGTAAGGCTCAATGGCGAGTGGAGGTGAGAGTGGCCGGAGTGGTGAGCAAGCTTGGATGTGTGGCTGAGGTTGGATGGAAGCTTCTTGATGGGAGCTCATGATGATGATTCAACAATGACGAGGGCAGCTGGAGAAAGGTGACAAGGCTGAGGATGATGATGCATTTATGTGCATTAATGCATATTAATGCGATACGAGCGAGATATTTTCTGTTCGAGCTAATGGCACGAGAGAACTCGTTTGAAATGAATAAAAGCCCGAACTAAAATTACTAAGATATGTAGTAAAATGAAATGAAATAAATAGTAGACAGTAAACAAAGAAAAAGTTCGATCTACGGCTCGAGTAAGCTCGCCCGGAACTGATAGAAGTTCGAACAAAAAACAAATGCTATAGCAAAGTGAACTAAGCAAAATAAAATGAAATGGCATGAAACAAAATAATAGTAGATAATATTCAGTTAAAGAAAGAAAGCGTTCGATCTATGGTCCGAGGAATCTCGCTCGGGATCGATAGAAATTCGAACGAAAAGACAGTAAAAAATACGAAAAAGTAAAATGGCATGAAATGGAGCGGAATATTAAAATAAACAGCCAAAGATCAAAAATCGATAGAAATTCAATTTAAACGGGCTGATAATGCGATAAACGATAAAAATGCTAAAATGCGTAGAAAAAATCAGGTTACAACAGTTGCCCCCTCTTTACTATCTGATCAAAAATACAGTGTAACTGAAATTTTTGATGAGCAGTAAAGACGGTTGCCCCAAATATTACCACAGTTTTTGGAAATGTGTTGAGGGTAAAAATGCAGAGATGTGAATGATGTCGCTCAAGGAGAGGAGAATGCAAACGATGTCGCTCAAGGAGGAGATAAAAATGCAGAAAGGTAAATGAAGTCACTCAAGGAGGAGATAAATTGCAGAAAGGTAAATAATAGTCGCTCAAGGAGGAGATAATTTGTAGAAAGTTAAATAATAGTTGCTTAAGGAAGATATAAATTGCAGAAAGGTAAATGATTGATGGTTTATTTTGGATGTTTTATTGTCTCCTTTATTATTAATTGAGATAATAATTATGCTACTTTAAGCCCTTTTGCTTCCTTTCTCTATAAACAGCCTCTGGAGCATCAATCAGAAGGAAAGGAGCAGAAAGCTTGAAGATTAGAGCTTAAATCAATCATTTGGTGATGGAGTTTCGTTTTCAGTTTTGCTGCCTTGAATTTGGTCCATTCGTCCCTAGGCCACTTCACTATTTTGCCGAAATCAGCTCTCCTCTAGGCCTCGACAAGAAGCGACCTTTCGGAATTCCAGCTGGACTTGCACTGACCATGTTTTTCCGTGCTATAATTAATTATTCTCTAGTGCATTTCCTGTCTTCTTGGGACTCATTTTTATCAGACACAAGACTTCTTGGGCCACTCCTTGTTATTCTCTTGAGCTTACAACTCCTTGGAAGAATGCATCAAACATTCTTCTTGATTTTGAGAGAATTTCCCCACTAGTGTATAAGCACTTTGAAGACAAGATTTTGGGAGCTTGTGAGCTAGTGTTGACTGACCTTGGAGAGGAGCATGCAGGCAGAGGGAGGACCATTTAAGATAGCATTTTCGGACTGAAGAAGCAGACGGATGAGAGGAGGAAAGTTGGGAGAAAATCAGCATTTCTCTCATTTTCCAAATTTTCCAGCTTTTTGTATTTTCGGTTTTACATTTCTTGTATCATTTTCTATTATGTTTTGTAACTAAGAACCTCCATTCCTGGTAGGGATCTTGTGGTTGATGATTCCAGTAGGTTGTGAGACTCTTTGATCTTGAATAAAAACGTTTTTCATATTTCTCTCCTTCTTGTTTTAACTCCAATTTATTCATGTTTAAGTTTGAGTTTGGCCAACTTGGATTTTGATTTGAATGATTACAGTCAGTTCTCTTGTGATTAAATCACTCTTAGAGAACAGTAGTAGACGAATCAGCAGGGCATGAGGTGTATTTGCTTGGTCTAAGCTGATAGAAGGAACTGAACTAGACTACCCTCCCATCCCGAGGCCTTGAGAAGGGCCGACCTAGGTGACAGCTGGGTCAAGTGCCAGACTAGACCAGACTTGTGGATGACGAACAACTACCATGTCTAGAAGAGGGACCTCACTGTTTTTAATCAATCTCTCAAGTGATTCCATAAGTATTCTGATTCCTTTGTTGACGGCATAGCCAAAGCAAAGTGGCGGGTTAGAATCTTAGGATGAACTTAGGAAGATTAGGGTGTTTGAAATGAAGTGATTCTTTTAAATACTTTTGTAGCAGGTTGGGAATCTAGTGTGAGCTGGTTCCACAACTTCTTCTATGAAACCGTTTTGAAAATACTTTTGTCAATGATCAACTAGCTTGGAATTGTCACCACATAAGGATCTCTACTAGGGATTTTCTTTCTCTTCTGTATTTCTTTATTTCACTACTGATTTCTTTCATGCATTCTTATTTTCGTACTTGTTGTTTGCCAACCAATCAAACTCTCACCTCTTTGCTGATTATTGTCATTTGCAGGAGCAACAAAGATCAGACCGATTTGTCCCTGTGTTCGAACCTCTTGCCGTTATTTACATTCATTTGTAGTTTAGTGACCAGTTGTAATCTTTTTATTTATGCAGGGCACGCGACAACCCTCGTCATAAATTGGCGCCGTTGCCGGGGACAACGGTGTACTGATTTTCAGTTTTCTTGTTTGTGATAATTTTCAGTTTTCTTTTTTATGAGCAATTTCAATTATTTTTCTCAATCAGCCCCTATTTCTCAATGTTTTGGTGCAGGAGAAGTGTCCAGCCATGAAGGATGTTTTGGTCCGCCACAGTGGGGATATGAGCCACATTATTATCCACCCATATCTACTCCTTATCCCACTTAGTGGAACCAGCAAAGATCAAATTATGGAGTGCAATCAGTTCCTAATTATCAATATTTCCAGCCTCCGCAACCTAGCCAAGTACCCAATGTTTCTGAAATTTTAATGAAAACCTTAGTTCCATTTATGCAGGAAACAGAGGAGAATTTAGCAAGGTTAGCGAAGCAAATGAGAGAACTTGCACTTGAGCAAGAAAGACAGAGATGCATACCTTCAAACTTCCAACCAAATGTGGAATCTGATGACAGCACTGCCTCTTTTGTGAGCAACAAAAATCTGCCCGAGCAGGTCGCTTCATCTCAAGGCCTTGGGATGAACGACCCAGAACCAGAAACAAGCCCAGGAAATTCAGCAGAAGTTGCCACTCAACTAAAGCAGTCCAATCAGACCCAAACTCATTCCAGCACGTCACTGGAGCAGGAGACGAAGTTTGTGGACACTTGTTGTAGCATCGAGCTGGAGGAGGATGGGAGGAAGATTGAGGAAGAAATCAAAGTGGTTGAGAATCCACAAACGGTTGTGTTTGAAAGGGAAGATTTAAATTTCTTTGATTATATTGATCCCTTTATGGAATTACCCTCTATTCACAACCATTATTTTATTTTTATTGTGCATGAACCCGAACCAGAATTTGAATCATTTTATGGTTGCATGCAGATTTCGTTGCTAGAAGACCATGCACGAAACGAAATCATTCTCATCAAACTTCGTGCATTCAAAGCATTATGTAGGATTGGTTGAAAAAGTGACGCTCAATGTCTAGTCCAAGACTATAAAGAGGGACGCTGCATGGGAGGCAACCCATGTTCCTTCCGTTTTTGTTTTCATTTCGTTATTTTCGTTTTTATTTCTAGTTAATCATTTTTTCTGTATAATAATGGATTTTTGGAATTTTTTCCAGTGCTGGCATTCCGACTCTCCTCTAGGCCTCGAGACGAGCTGACCGAATCCTCCAGCTCTTCCCCTACCATGATCATTGCCCCGGGTTTAATCATTTCTTTCCCTCTCTTTTTCATTTTCTGTTCTATTCCGTTTGTTTGTTTGTTTGTTTGTTGTGTGTGGCTTTTCTTTCACATTGAGGACAATGTGTCTTTTAAGTGTGGGGGAGAGACACTTTTGTGTTTTTTTTTTGTGTTTTTGTGCATGTTTGTTTTTCTATTTTTATGCATGTTTTTTCTGCATTTCCTTTTGTTGCATGTTTGTTTCAATTTATTATGCATGCGCAACTGCTTGTTTTCATTTATGCATGAGTCGTTTTTCTTTTCTTGTTGTGTTTCACCCCTTTTTATAGAATTGAAACCCCAAAACTGAACTCATGTAAATACTTGACTTATCAACTCCATCTTGAAATTCTGAATACTTCTGGCTTTACAACTTGTGCATTTATTTACATAGATGTATGATCAGTTTTGCTGTCCTAGAAAATACCTTGCTAGAGCTAATCTGTCTTCTCATCCCAAGGCCTAGGGATGAAGATCCTATCCTCTCATTGCTGCTAAGTCTTTTAATTATGCTTGCTTGCGTACCCTTTAAATTTTCTTGTGTGTGCTTTCTCATCATGCCCTCTGGATTGCACGATGTTGGTGGTTCGGCACCATCATCCCATTTTGGAGAAACTTCCAGTCGGTTGTGTGCTAACTCCCTTTGGTTGGACCGATCATAGCACCATGGTGAGAAATCAAGGTCTGCTTGTGTATGTGTTTGAAAAAAAAAAAAAAAAAGAAAAAGAAAAAGAAAAAAGGGTTGTGGATGAAGGAAGTTGAAAAAGAAAAAAAAAGGTGGAGATTGCGCAAAGAAGGAAAGAAAAAAGAAAAAAAATAGAAAAGCAGAAAAAGAAAAAAAAAAGAAGAAAAAGAAGAAAGAGAAGAAAAAGAAAAAAATAGAATAAAAGAAGCCTTTGGCTCACTATTTGTTTTAATTTTTGTTCTTTAATTGTTGTATGTGCTTTTAAATTATTTTGCATGAGTGTCTGTGGTAGTGATTGGATTTAGAGTCGAAGGAGGAGAAGATAGTAGTTCTAGGGCTTTATTTCCTGGTTGAACAGCATGCTATCATACCACTATCTGAATATTTGTGCATTTGTGACGTTTGGTGTGTTTGAGCATTGCTTGAAAGAGTTGGTTTTTGAAGTGTTCATATGAGTTCAGTCCAGGGGTTGATTTTCTATATTGGGGTGTATTTTGTTTTTAGTTCATGCTTGAGGGCAAGCATGGTTTAAGTGTGGGGGAATATGATTGATGGTTTATTTTGGATGTTTTATTGTCTCCTTTATTATTAATTGAGATAATAATTATGCTACTTTAAGCCCTTTTGCTTCCTTTCTCTATAAACAGCCTCTGGAGCATCAATCAGAAGGAAAGGAGCAGAAAGCTTGAAGATTAGAGCTTAAATCAATCATTTGGTGATGGAGTTTCATTTTCAGTTTTGCTGCCTTGAATTTGGTCCATTCGTCCCTAGGCCACTTCACTATTTTGCCGAAATCAGCTCTCCTCTAGGCCTCCACAAGAAGCGACCTTTCGGAATTCCAGCTGGACTTGCACTGACCATGTTTTTCCGTGCTATAATTAATTATTCTCTAGTGCATTTCCTGTCTTCTTGGGACTCATTTTTATCAGACACAAGACTTCTTGGGCCACTCCTTGTTATTCTCTTGAGCTTACAACTCCTTGGAAGAATGCATCAAACATTCTTCTTGATTTTGAGAGAATTTCCCCACTAGTGTATAAACACTTTGAAGACAAGATTTTGGGAGCTTGTGAGCTAGTGTTGACTGACCTTGGAGAGGAGCATGCAGGCAGAGGGAGGACCATTTAAGATAGCATTTTCGGACTGAAGAAGCAGACGGATGAGAGGAGGAAAGTTGGGAGAAAATCAGCATTTCTCTCATTTTCCAGATTTTCCAGCTTTTTGTATTTTCGGTTTTACATTTCTTGTATCATTTTCTATTATGTTTTGTAACTAAGAACCTCCATTCCTGGTAGGGATCTTGTGGTTGATGATTCCAGTAGGTTGTGAGACTCTTTGATCTTGAATAAAAACGTTTTTCATATTTCTCTCCTTCTTGTTTTAACTCCAATTTATTCATGTTTAAGTTTGAGTTTGGCCAACTTGGATTTTGATTTGAATGATTACAGTCAGTTCTCTTGTGATTAAATCACTCTTAGAGAACAGTAGTAGACGAATCAGCAGGGCATGAGGTGTATTTGCTTGGTCTAAGCTGATAGAAGGAACTGAACTAGACTACCCTCCCATCCCGAGGCCTTGAGAAGGGCCGACCTAGGTGACAGCTGGGTCAAGTGCCAGACTAGACCAGACTTGTGGATGACGAACAACTACCATGTCTAGAAGAGGGACCTCACTGTTTTTAATCAATCTCTCAAGTGATTCCATAAGTATTCTGATTCCTTTGTTGACGGCATAGCCAAAGCAAAGTGGCGGGTTAGAATCTTAGGATGAACTTAGGAAGATTAGGGTGTTTGAAATGAAGTGATTCTTTTAAATACTTTTGTAGCAGGTTGGGAATCTAGTGTGAGCTGGTTCCACAACTTCTTCTATGAAACCGTTTTGAAAATACTTTTGTCAATGATCAACTAGCTTGGAATTGTCACCACATAAGGATCTCTACTAGGGATTTTCTTTCTCTTCTGTATTTCTTTATTTCACTACTGATTTCTTTCATGCATTCTTATTTTCGTACTTGTTGTTTGCCAACCAATCAAACTCTCACCTCTTTGCTGATTATTGTCATTTGCAGGAGCAACAAAGATCAGACCAATTTGTCCCTGTGTTCGAACCTCTTGCCGCTATCTACATTCATTTGTAGTTTAGTGACCAGTTGTAATCTTTTTATTTATGCAGGGCACGCGACAACCCTCGTCAGTAAATAATAGTCGCTTAAGGAGGATATAAATTGCAGAAAGGTAAATAATAGTCGCTCAAGGAGGATATAAATTGCATAAACGTAAATGACAAAATTTTGTAAACGTAACGTACCTTCGCTCGGATATTGATAGACGATAACATACCTTTGCTCTGATGTTGATTGATAGTAACGTAGCTTCGCTTGGATGTTGGGAAAAATGTCGGTCATCTCTGAAAGATGGTCTTATCGGATATTGAGGAAAGTTGTAGGTCTTCTCGGATAATGAGTAAAGATATAGGTCTTCTCGGATAATGAGTAAAGATGTAGGTCTTCTTGGATAATGAGGAAAGTGGTCTTCTCGGATATTGAGGAAAGATGGTCTTCTCGGATATTGAGGAGGATGGTCTTCTCGGATAATGAGGAAGGATGTCTTCTCAGATAATGAGGGAGTTGGTCTTCTCGGATATTGAGGAAGATGGTCTTCACGGATAATGAGGAAAGTGCTCTTCTCGGATAATGAGGGGGATGGTCTTCTGATATCAAGGACGTTGATTTCTCTGATAGCGAGGATGTTGATCTCTGATATTGAGGACGTTGATGATCTCTGATAGTGAGGACATTTGTCTTTGATAGCGAGGACGTTGATGTAATGGTGGGGGAAATGGACCGCCACATGAAATTGATTGGGGAGTGGTAACGTACTCCATTCGGATTTGATTTGCTCAAGTTAGATAGCTTGGGAATTCGCGGATTGTTACTCCGGCTGCCGGCTCCGCTTTTTCATAACTTGATTGGATTTGTTGATGGAAATCCATGACGAGGGCATTACAATGATTTTCTCATCGAAACCCATTTTATGGCGTGAGATTCCACTGAAGCATATCTGTATCCTACGAATAGGGAGGAAATAAACACGAAGCAGCAATGGACGGAAAAATGAGAGAGCATTTGATAAATGGGAAAACAATGAGATCAAATCATATATGTTGTATATGAAAGTATTCCCACACTACCCTTAGGTTTGCCCTCAGCATTTTGTCAAGATGAAAATAACTTCCTTATTAGGAGAAGGTTCAACAAACTTAAGTACTTCTGGAGAATATGTCATCCAATTTCTATTATACAAGCATGCTTGATACAAGCCTAGAGAGCAACTGCATCTTGCTCAGGAGATAACGACCTCAAGAACAAGACTTTCCCATAACATGTACACGTAAGCGATCCTCACAGGACATTGATATTTGTGCTCACACTCAGAAATAAGGCTACATGTTTACACTCATGAAAATGCAACAAACATAGCACATAAATTAAATTTGCAATGTCAATCCGAGTGAAATATGCACATGCATGGGCATTCTAATAATCAAGAGGACTTTGCAAGGTAAAGGAAGTATGTAGTATAGGAAGTTTGAAAGGAGGAGTCTGTTTGGAAAGGGGGGAAATCTTTAGTACAAAGAAAAAGGATTTCGTGAGCAGTACTCGACGATTGGTTGCAGCGAGGGCAAAACGCACTAGTTCTTCAAACTTAGCTGGGGGGTATGCTCCTTCTTGATCATTTCTTGTTGACGACCACCCATGCTCTTGAATCTTCGTAGGGAATGATCTCTTTTCCTTTTGAGATCATTTTGGGGGCAAAACGCCCAAGTTCTTCAATCTTCGTTGGGAATGATCTCTTTTCCTTCTGAGATCATTTTGTTGATTTTTGACCTTTTTTTTTTACTTGCTTCTGCTTTTGTTTTGTTGATTTTGTTCTTCGAACACCTTTTATTTTTTCTTTTGATTTTTTTTCCTTCCAATTTTTTGTTTGGTCTGTCCTCATTTCCGTCTTTGGCAGAGGCCTTCAAGTCTTGATTTATTCGGCCTTCTTCCAGCGCTGACCATCAATAATCATCGGGAATTTCTTCTTTCCTTTTTCTTCGGTACCTCCTCTTCTGCAAACCACATTCGATGTGCACCTTACCTTCGGTTGATAACCTCAGTTGGGCACTGCTCATTATTTAGGGAGAGTTTAAGTGGAAATAAAAGATTTTACAAGTGGCTTGGAAAAGAGATGAATTGAATAATGAGCAAAGATAAGTGTTTGAAGACAAAAGAATAAGAAGACAAAAGAAATGTGGAAGCAAAGAGCAAATTCCAATGTCATCTTACTGCTATCCCATGTA
The DNA here is from genome assembly GCA_963691705.1 of Viola odorata. Classification (NCBI taxonomy): domain Eukaryota; kingdom Viridiplantae; phylum Streptophyta; class Magnoliopsida; order Malpighiales; family Violaceae; genus Viola; species Viola odorata. The sequence goes on along the minus strand of OY829540.1, from coordinate 15,007,515 downwards.
TGTACCCTGGATATTGTGCAAATCTAACTAGCACTTAATTTAGCATTTGCACTCATGAAAGAAATAAGGCGTGAAGGCCCAAAATTCTCACAGGGATATGTTTGTGACTGCTTACATCTAAAATATGTCATGGATATAAAATCTAACTGACGAGATCATGCATGTCATATAATTTCAAATAAATATGCAAGTCATCTGTGACGTAATAAAATGATGAACATGCTCAATTTATGGAAGTTTTGAAAATTTGAGGGTAGTGTGGATTTTATTTAGCAAATATTTTATTCACAACCATAAAGCTCAAAGATTTTAACAGTTTTAAAAGACAGATTGTGAGGGCATGACCACTCACGAAAATTTATGAACAATTAAAAATTTCCCCCAATGTGGGAATAAATGTGCAATGACTGTACAAAAATTTAAAGAGGCAGAAAGGAAAGTGGACTTCTCTGGATATGTGCAGCAAGCGGCAGCTAACAATCCAACAGGTTCACCAACGGGGAATCAACTTTGTGAGTTTGGGCCAGTATTCAATCCGTACTCAAACTGGATAATAGTATTGTTGTAGACATCTCTAACAGTTCCATTATAACCAATCACAACATCTTGAAGAATGGCCATTAAGTTCTTGAATAGTGTTCTGGACGTAGATGGCCTCCTTGAGACTGGTTGTTGGCAATGCAGGATGCGTTGATTTCTATTTAAAGTTAGCACTTAGTGGTCCTCAAATTAGAGGATTGATCTTCGCAGCATGTTAGTCGTGCCTTTTTTGGTCGTCATTTCACTCGCTTGCCCCCAAGTTTATAAGTCTCATTGTACCTGAAATAAAGAGGGGATTTAAATAGTAAATCCCGAGGAAAAGATATCTTAAAATCCTGAATTTTAAAAATTAAAACTTAACAAAAATAGAAATATTGAAAAGAACACGTGGGTTGCCTCTCACGAAGCGCCCTTGTTTATAGTCGTAGGCTCGACTAGGGAGAAGTTTCCTTTCGTATCGTTTATTCTGTAAGTGGGAAAGAAAGAAACCAGTCAGTAGTATCTAGATCCAGGATAGACTGAAAATTAGAATAATGATTTAATAAACGTAATGACAAGGACGAAAATTTAATAAATTGAAAGGATGTAAAATAAAATCGCAGGGAAAAAAATGGAGACAAATGGAAATAACGAAGCAAGTTGGAATATAAACATGCGATCATGATGCACATGCTGGGGCTCTGACTTTGATTATTTCTAACTTGCTGAAAAGTTCCCGGACGATACCATAGAAGTGGTCCCTCAGTAAATGAATTGTAGAGCGTCAACCGATCCCTTAACGGAATCGGGCCACTTTTCAATCCATTTAGGGGTTCTAGTCCAAGTTAGGGTTCGTGAAAACTACCCAGGACATGTGTCCAAGGGCCTCACCACTACCAACCTAATCTTATTTGGAAAATGGCCAGGCTGTAGGGCATTATGCGTGAAATGCGTATGAATAATTTATCAAAGCGAATAACAAATAACAATCACGAAAGCAATTATTTAAAGCGAGTAAATAATAAAAAAACAAAAACCTCAAAAATAAAAGAAAACCGGCTTCGACCCTACAAGTCCCTAGTGAAGTCGCCAAACTGTCGCACCCCCTTTTTGATTTTACGCGAGCTGGTTCGGGACTGATGCAGAGCATAAAAGGATGCTTCGCATAATGAAATGAAGTCGCCACCCTATTTATTCCTAGGTTTAGGGAATCTAAAGTCATGGCATAAAAATAAAAAACTAAGGCAAAAAAGATCTAAACCCGAGAACAACGATTCGGGGTCTTGAGAACGTGTTAGGCACCCGAGTCTTATCCTAAAAAGGTTACCGGTAAAAAGAGAGGTGTTTAAATAAAATATTTTAAAACAAGTAATGTGTTCCTTAGAGGAATCGTCACTTTAGTATTTTTTGTTGGTCGGGACTGATTATTTAACGGAATTAACCGTTTAATCTTTACTAAAGCGAGCGCCCTCTTTCATCATCAGGCCATGCATGATTAAATTTTAATTCCTAAGTGATCTATCATGCATAACTAACAACGTACTGATTTAATGAAATGCGGAAAATAATTTCTTGTGGCTGCACACTTAAAGGTTGAAGGTTAGGATAGACTTTTGGTAATTCATGGTTGTTATAAATATCAATATATGGCTCAAAAAAATTAAGATCAGAACAATGTCTTGCAATTATTTATTAGCCATAAATTCTTCTTCCTTCAACTTTCCAGCTGAGATTCCCCTGTTAAGAGCATAGTCAAGAGAGTTAGTTGCATTCGATTCATAACCCTCATCAGCAGCATGTCCAAGGATGTCCACAAAGTTAACACTATGGGTCTCATTAGGATTTTTATTGGCATCATACATGTCAAACTTTATTGTTGTACCACCATATTCTAAGGTACACATCAATTTGGTCCTTGCTGTTCTTAGGAAAGGTCTTCCTAACAAAACATCAGTAGAGTTCAATGAAATAGAAGTGTTCATCTTAACTATGTAGAAATCCACATGATAAATAAAACCATTCACCTGCACCAACACATTTTCCATAGTTCCCTTAGGGACTATAATAGATATGTCAGCAAGTTGAATCACCACCCTAGTTTCTTTCATGGTACCAATGTTCAATTTTTTATATTCAGAAAAAGGCATCACATTGATACTTGCTCCCAAGTTGCATAAAGCTTTTTCCACTCGTTGGTTACCTATTTTGCATGGAATTGCAAAGGTGCCTTGATCCTCGCATTTTTTTGGAAGTTTTGCATGTAGAACCGCAGATACATTTTGATTTACGTTTATTCTCCCAGCTCCTGCAAGTTTTTTCCTGCTACTGTACAATTTTTAAAGAAATTTAGCATAACTAGGAACTTTAGCAACAAGATCAAGCATAGGTATATTAACTGTTGTTTTCCTAAAAATACTCATAAATTCCCTGATAACAATCCACCTAACGACAAGGGCATTTTTGTCTGTTTGCCCCATATGGAAAGGAAAGAATCACTGTTCCTACCGCCACGGTAGGGTCGAAGCTGTCATTCCCCTCTACGGGACTAACGCCAGGAGGGCTGACGTCTCGTTGGGGATCCCTGCATGGAACTTCTAGACGACCAGAGGTGTTATCCCACCTCAAGGGAAACGTACTAACCGTTACCTTACCGGGGGAACAACTACCCCATACCTACCGCCATGACGGTACATCATAACACGGGCAAACCACAGCCCCTGACGGGACCGGTTGCTCCCTAGTGATCCCACTCGCACAGACAGGCTTATTTCATCTATAAATACCTCCCCCATGAAGGAGAAAGGTAAGCAGAATTCACTGGCCCAAGCTCTGCCAATTTCACCACTCATACTAACTTAAGCATCGGAGTGTTTCCGTCGGAGACTCCCTCCGGCGTCTTGCAGGTACAACGGACCACCGAGGATACTGAACTGGAGAAGCATTTTCCCTTTCTACCCTTCGGCCGAAGACAAATTCTTATCAAATTGGTGCTTTCATTGAGAGCTTTGGTTCTATTAAGTGAGCATCCTTAATAACCAAGCTCCATTCTTCCCGAAGCTAGGAGGATTATGGCTTCAGAGTCAGATCCCGCGTTGTCCCAAGCCTCCAGCATTCCGTACAACACTCGCCAACGACTTTTCACTTTTGCTACCTCCGACATCCCTACCTCAGTGCAAGAAGTCACTATGGGAGGATCAGATCCTCCCTCTGGGCCAAGGACAGAAGCAACAATATTCCAGATTTGTTCCCCTTTTTCCCACATAGCGGGAACCAGCTATTCTACTCCCCAAGCAAGGGGATCTGTGGTCACTGATGCAGACAACCCTTTCGCGAACTCTATAGCGGCCCTTCAAGCCCAACTGGATCAGTTGACAGAGTTGGCTGCTGGGTTTACGCCTCATGCCTCAGGACCTGGCATGTCCTCCCAGATAGTTTTCACTCCATCTATTGTCCATGAGCGACTGTTGTCGCCCCGACAATCGAGAGGGCTTCCGTTTTCTCTACCCTTGTCATCGGCCCCCATGAACGTCTCACAGCTTGCACACGGACCTGTGGACCTCCCTGGGCAATATAGGGGAGAAGTCCCCATCCCTGAAGAAGGCCGCCGACGCGACGAATATAGAGAACATTGGGATGATAGGCGCAGCAAAATGTTCAGAGAACCATCCCCTAGATACAGTGAGAGATCCAGTAGCAGAGGACGACGAACTCGAACTCCGAGAAGCTGCAGCCGATCTCCCAAGCGGCATCATGAATATGACCCTCAGAACCCTAGATATGATGTCGAAATTCCACCCCCGCATCGCCCTCACAGAGTCCCTGATGGCAATGCTAGCCACCCATTTAGTTATCGTGTGAGGCATCACAGGGTCCATCGACATGTGAAACTCCCTGCCGAATCATATGATGGAACGAAAGACCCTATTTCTCACCTTAATAAGGTGAAAGATTTTGTGCAATTCCAAACTCGTAGCGATGCAGCGCTATGCCAGATCTTCGTCATGACACTATCAGGGGTGGCACGTCTCTGGTTCGAGGGACTCCCAGCTGGGTCCATTGATAACTTCTCCCAACTAGAAGAGAAGTTCAGAAGTCGGTTCAGCACCGCAATCCCTATCAGAAAGTCAGCGGCTGCGCTATTTGATATCCATCGGGGACCGCAGGAATCATTGAATGGATTCTTAGGTCGATTTGATCTCAAAATGTCCTTGACACCGGGGGTAACCATCGATTTCGCAGTAGAAGCCCTTAAGCGTAACTGTCGTTACGGGAAATTGAGAGATGCATTAATGGTGGACCCACCATCGACCTTGGATGCTGATAGCATGTTTTTATGCACGATTTTCTCCCCATTTTCTCACCCATTTAAGGCATGATTCTGCTAATTTACCCTTGTTTTCATTACTTTTACAGATTTAGGCCTAAAATGGGAGTTTATGCGAAAAGAAGCATTTTTGGGGCATTTTGTGCAGTTTTGAGCTTCAAGACCCAAAGTCGAGGTCCCGAGCCCAAACAGCGTTCAAGGTCCCGAATCGGATTCACCATTCGGGACCCCGAAGGGCGAAGAATGACATTGCCACATGTCATCTCGCCAGAGCTTCCATGTGCCTCCTCTGACACTGTTCCTGCAGTCTGCACTGACCACCAAATACCTACCACTCTGACCAAGTCAGCCCTTGAGCCCAGTCCAGACCTGCCAAAGCTGGGGAAATCAGACAGCTTTATGCTTTTCCAGCTTTATGCTTTTCCAGCTTTGTGCTTTAAGGAGCATGGATCCACTTCTTTAGGCTTTCAATTAATGCATTTTGTCCCTAGTTTTAGGCTGAAGATATTTTGTGCTTAGAGCTCTACTATATAAAGAGCATCTAAGATTAGTTTAGGGGAATCCTGGGATCTATCTCTCACTTCATAGTATAATTTTCAGAATTAGTATAATTAGTTTTCCTTAGACTTCTCTCTAGTTTATCTCTCTAGTTCTTGTTAGCACCTTCAACCTTGCCGCCGGGCTTCAAATGGATTTTAGTAACAAAGTTTTCTTCCTTTAATCCATTTATTTACTTGTTATGCTTTCTTTAATTGCTATTTGTTCATCTTCAAGCTTGAGTAGCTAAATCATTAATTCTTAGCAAGGGTGATTCAAGGGTTGCAAGGGCAGATTCGAGGCCTAAATACGCTTAATACATTCTTGATGCCATATTCAATTATTCATCATTTTAATTACATCTTTGCATGATTTAACTTGAGGGCTGATCAGCTGATGATTATCTTGTGTAAATCCTGCCATTTATGTGATGAATACGGAAGGAAAATTGCATGAAATAAGTAGGCATCTGTTTAGTCTTGACTGCGCTGAAGTGGTCTCGAATAGATAGGGTGGGTAGTTGATTGGAGCAAGGTCACGAGCCTGAAAAACTTAGGGACTCTTAGCTCTAGATCTGTCTTTTCTTAGCTTCATGGGCAGTTTGAGTATGGCCCTCCCGCATTCATGCCTGGAGGGATGGCAAACTGTCAAGACTACCTCATATGTGGAAACGGGGGGTAGTTTTTCTTAAGAGAGAAGTAGGGGATATCAGAGGAATCTGGTCCCCATGTCATTTCTATGATGTCTTGAATAGAATACCGTTGAGTCGATGACGATCTGGTCCCGAACGCAACCTAAGAATACCTTTGCTAAGAATCCCTCTCTATCTGATTATTTGCGTGTATTTCCCCTCGGTTTTACTATTTCGGGATTTGTTTGCTAATTTACTTATTTTACCATTTGGGACCTCGAACGTGACATTCGGGACCCCGAATACTGCTTTCCTAGATAGAAATTGTTAGCTCCCGAAATCTGCCTTGGCTAACTCGTTTAGCCAAGTAAACCCCCCCCCCCCCGATTGTTACTTTCTGTGCTCTTCTCCCCCGAATACATTCAAGGCCTTAGACCAGTCTCTCACAATCCCTGTGTTCGACCCTGACTACCACTGTACACATTATCTCTTGTGCACACACGTTTTTGGGCATTATAAATCTTCATTTGATTGACGATCAAATTGGCGCTGTTGCCGGGGATTGTTTCAAGACTGATTTAATTTTCTTGTTTGTATGACTAGGAGATCTGCACCCGAATTACTACCCCTTGATCATGAGCTAGGAAGAACTGAACGAGGACTTCGGCGACTGGCACGAGGAGATTCTAATCCTTGTGTTCTGGACCTCGAGCGTCTTTTTGACCTAGAAGACTATCCAGGCCCTGAGAACTTGCCCCCGGTCCATCCAGAAGGACCTAACATGGATAATCACGGCCCCGAAGGGAATAATGTTCCACCACTCCCCCCACCGATCCAGAGCATCGATGAGTTCAATGCCGCCCCCGAAGCCCCGACTAGCTGCATCGTTTGGCCAGTGGTCCCGAACGACTGGGAACTCAAGTCTGCAACCATGCATCATCTGCCCCTCTTCCGAGGATTGGCTAAGGAGAACCCCCATCGCCACCTCCAGCAGCTACACTCCATTTGCGACGCCATGAAACCCCACAATGTTACTGTCGAGCATGCCAAGCTCCGTGCCTTTATGTGGTCCCTCAAGGACGACGCTCTTGATTGGTTCTATGATTTGCAGCCGCAATCCATCAATTCATGGGCCGAGATGTCTAAGGCTTTCACGGACAAATACTACCCCGTGTCTATAGCAATGGTAACCCGGAAGTAGCTCGTGTCCATCCTCCAAAAAGACTCGGAAGCCCTTGAGCAATACTATGAGCGGTTCAAAAAGATGCAAGCCTTGTGCCCCTCACATAATCTGTCCGAACATGCCCTCATGCAATACTTTTGCGAAGGCCTTAACGGTCGAGACAAGGCCTTGTTGAACGTTGCTGCTAATGGTTCCATTACCAGACTTACTCCCGCTGCCGCCAAGGCTACTATCGAGCTTATGGCCAAGAACAACCTCCAGCTCAACAACTCTACTAGCGTCCAAGATGCCCGTTCAGCCGCTATGGAAAATCAATTGGCAGCCATCACGGGTATGTTGCAGAACATGGCTTCGGGTCATCCAGTCCAGCTCAAGGCCTGCCAGATCTGTCAGCTCTCAGACCATCCCACTGATGCTTGCCCCTTTATCCCCGAAGAAATACCCGTCAATGCAGCAGGAGGATTCAATGCCCCGTATGGTCACCATCACAATCAAGGCTGGAAGCAGCCTAGTTACAGGTGGAACAACACCAACAGGCCGAACCCAGCCATCAGTACGGACAAAACCCATACGGAAATCACCCCCCTCCTTTCAACATGCAAACTTTCAAGCCCAGGCCCAATTTTCAGAATTATCAATATCAGAGGCAGCCCCCTCTGGACCAGAACTTCACCATGCAAGCGCCCCCGAATGAGGACCCCTCCCTTGATAAGAAGAAAATCGCGGAGCTGGAAAAACAAATTCGGACCCTCATTGCGGAAATGAAAGAGGTGAAAAATGGAGGGAGATTTCCAGGGCAGACGGAACCTAACCCGAAGCATGAGGCGTGTGCCATGAACCTCCGTAGTGGTCTCGAAATCCCTTCTCGTGTCCATCCAGACCCCAAGCCTGCAAAAGACATCCCAGCCCCCGAAGCTGAGACTGCCGTCCAAGCCCCCGAATGTGAACAACCTACTGACCAGCCCAGGAAGTCCCGATTTGGCGACGCAGCACTTGACCATTTCTTCTCTAGTACAAAATCTCGCTGTAAGAAGAAGCAGCCCGTGGAAGAGGAAGAATTCTCCCAGGAATTCATAAACAAAGTCCTCGAGCCCCCGTTTCCTCAACGATTGATCCAAAAGAAGAAGGAAGAAGAAGATCGGGACATCTTTGAGATGTTCAGCAAGGTCGTCATCAATATTCCACTCCTCAAGGCAATCAAGAACATGCCTCGATATGCTAAGTTTTTAAAACAGTTATGTACCAACAAGAACAAATTCACTGAGGTGAATCGAATTAGTGTGGGAGCTAACTTGTCCGCCCATATCCAGCGCAGAATTCCACCCAAGTGCAAGGACCAGGGCATGTTCACGGTCCCGTGCAGGATCGGGACCATCAATATCGGGAAGGCAATGTGCGACTTGGGAGATGGAATCAATGTTATGCCCTTGACCATCTACAACAGTCTCGGACTCGGGCCCTTGAAAGAAACCACTCTTGTCATCCAACTCGCCGACCGCTCGATCGTGTATCCCAAAGGCATAATCACGGATGTTCTTGTCCAAGTTGGTGAATTCTTATTTCCGGCGGATTTCTATGTTCTCTCCATGGAAAACCCAACAAACACCAAGTCTTCGGATCTACTCTTGGGACGGCCTTTCTTGGCCACTGCCCGTGCAAAGATTGACTGCTACGAAGCCTCCATCTCCCTCGAATTCGACGGGGAAATCATCTGTTTCAACATGCTGGACTCCATGAAGTACCCTCCCGAATTTTCGAGTGTCAATTTTATTGATGTGGTAGACCCTCTTGTGGAAAACATCACCGAGCTGAACTCCGTCGAGCCCCTGAAGCTGATTCTTGATAGAAGTCTTACTCCCGAATCCTTGCAGGAGATGACATCGTCCATTGAGGTTCCCACTGAACTAATCATGGTTGCAATAGCCCTCGAAGCAAATGCTATCTTAACAGTGGAGCCCCCGAGTGAGTCCCCAGAATGCGTCAATCATGAGCGACTCCCCTCTTCTCTTGAACAAGCTCCAGACCTTGAACTTAAGGCGCTGCCCTCACACTTGAAGTATGCCTACCTCGGGGAGAGAGAATCCCTCCCAGTCATAATTTCCAACAAGCTGAAAGCGGATCAAGAGCTTGAATTAGTAAACCTCCTCAAGGGTTTTAAGAAGGCCATCGGTTGGACGATTGCCGACATCAAGGGTTTGTCGCCGTCCTTGTGCACTCACCGCATACATCTCGAAGAGGACTCCAAGACAATCAGGCAGCCTCAAAGGCGTTTGAACCCTCCCATGATGGAGGTAGTTAAGAAGGAGGTCCTGAAGTTGCTCGATGCCGGGGTAATTTATCCCATTTTTGATTCCCCATGGGTTTGCCCCGTTCAAGTGGTCCCGAAGAAAAGCGGTATCACCATCATACCGGGTCCCGAGGGCCTTCCAATTCCTTCCCGAATCCAGAATGGCTGGTGTGTATGCATCGACTATCGAAGCTTGAATGAGGCCACCCGAAAAGATCACTTCCCACTGCCCTTCATAGATCAAATGTTAGAGCGCCTTGCGGGCAAGACGCATTATTGCTGCCTGGATGGGTATTCGGGATTCCACCAGATTCCACCAGATTCCAGTAGCCCTTGAAGACCAGGAGAAAACCACTTTCACGTGCCCATTCGGGACCTTTGCTTACAGACGCATGCCCTTTGGGTTATGCAATGCCCCGGCTACATTTCAGAGGTGCATGGTCAGCATCTTTTCAGAATTTGTGGAAGAATGCATCGAGGTATTCATGGACGACTTCACGGTCTATGGTAACTCCTTTTCCGAATGCCTCTCAAACTTAAAGAAAATTCTGCAAAGATGTGTAGAAACTAACCTTGTGCTTAATTTTGAAAAATGTCATTTCATGGTTGACCAAAGGCTTATCCTGGGCCACATCGTGTCCCGAAAGGGCATCGAAGTGGACAAGGCTAAAATCCAAGCTATCGAGACCTTGCCTTACCCCTCGAATATTCGAGATGTGCGTTCTTTTCTTGGTCATGTAGGATTTTACAGGAGGTTCATCAAGGACTTCTCCAAGATAGCCCAGCCAATGTGCCAGCTGTTACACAAGGATGTGGACTTCATATTTGATGAAAGATGCAAGACGACTTTCGAGACCTTGAAAGCTAAGCTCATTTCTGCTCCTATCATTCTGGCCCCCGACTGGACTCTCCCCTTCGAGATCATGTGTGATGCTAGCAATTAGGCGTTGGGAGCCGTTCTGGGTCAGAAGAAAGACAAGGAGACGTACGTCATCAACTATGCCTCCAAATTGTTGGATCCAGCCCAACAAAACTATACGACGATAGAGAAAGAGCTTTTGGCAATTGTCTATGCCCAGTACCTCTTGGGTACCGAAGTAATTGTGCACTCTGATCATTCCGCCCTTCGATGCTTGCTCAAAAAAGCCGATGCGAAGCCTAGGCTTATCCGCTGGATCCTCCTACTTCAAGAGTTCAACCTTGCCATCAAGGACAAAAAGGGGACCGAGAATTGCGTAGCAGACCACCTCAGTAGGCTCCCGAACCAAGAAGACGACTCCCAAGTAGCCATTCGGGAGACCTTCCCAGATGAGCATTTGTACTTAGTTGACACCACAAAATTCCCTTGGTTCACGGACATAGCTAATTTTTGTGCCACCGGTGCGCTTCCAGTCAAGGCCTCGAGTGCGGAACACAACCGGATCCGCAAGCAAGCCAAGTTCTACGTTTGGGACAACCCCTACTTATGGAAGCACTGTTTAGACCAGATTGTCAGGCGCTGTGTCACCATGGCTGAGGTCCCATCAATCCTCAAGTTCTGTCATTCGACAACGGAAGGGGGACACTTTGCTGCGAAGAAAACCGCACTCAAGGTCCTTGAAGCCGGTCTTTATTGGCCATCAATCTTCAAGGACAGTTATCTATTTTGCGCGACCTGCCCTCGGTGCCAAGCCATGGGAAACATCGGAGCTAGAAACCAAATGCCCCTGAACAGCATCCTTGCATGCGAAATCTTCGATATTTGGGGCATTGACTTCATGGGACCTTTCCCAAATTCATTCGGGCATACATACATCCTGCTCGCCGTAGACTATATCTCCAAATGGATTGAAGCAAAGGCCACCAAAACAGACGATTCAAGGGTGGTTGCTGACTTTCTCCGGACCCACATCTTTAACCGATTCGGGACCCCACGTGCTCTCATCAGCGATCAGGGAACGCATTTCTGCAATCGAACAGTCGCTTCACTACTTAATAAGTATGGGGTGACTCACCGAGTATCCACAGCTTACCACCCCCAAACCAATGGGCAGGCTGAGGTCTCGAATCGGGAGATCAAGGCTATTCTCGAGAAGACCGTGAATCAGTCAAGGAAAGACTGGAGCCTCAAGCTAGGAGACGCGTTATGGGTCTATCGTACTGCATTCAAGACCTCGATCGGCATGACGCCTTATCGATTGGTCTATGGCAAGCCGTGTCACCTTCCAGTCGAGATTGAACACAAGGCCTTTTAGGCAATCAAGAAAGTCAACATGGACTTAAACTTGGCCGGGAAAGACAGATGTTTGCAAATCTAAGAGCTTGAAGAACTTCGGGGGGACACCTATGAAAACTCAATGATCTACAAGGGCAAAACCAAGGCCCAACATGACAAGCATCTCGTAGTCAAGAACTTCACTGTTGGGCAGAAAGTTTTGCTATACAACTCACGACTACGGATTTTCTCAGGAAATCTCAAGTCCAAATGGACGGGACCATATCAAATCACAGCAGTGTTTGATCATGGGGCTGTTGAAATCCAGAATCTGAACGATGGGGAGCCATTCAAGGTGAACGGTCATCGGCTGAAACCCTTCTATGAAGGATTCAAGCCCTCGACTGCCGAAGAAGCAAGGGTCGAGGACCCAGCAATCAACGCCCCCGAATGAAGCCACAACGTCTAGGCCTAGATGATAATCAAGGCCAAGTGTGGGGACAACCCCCGAATTTCTAACCCTCTCTCTTTAATTTCCCTGTCTTTAAATTTCAAACCCGACATTCTTTTTCTCTCTTCCCCATGCATATTTCTTAGGTAGTCTTATTTAGTTTTGTCTATTTTTATTCCCTTTTGTCCCTTGGTTTTTATCTTTATTAGAGTCAACTCTACCTTTTCAAAAATTTTATGTGCACTTTTTATGTTACCTAGGTGAAATTTGAATTTTCTTTGTCTTCTTTCCCTCTCAATTAATTCCCTTGTCTCTCTCTCTCTCCAATTTAATGTCTTGTCCCCTACTTTATTAACCCCTATTTAATTCTTTTGATTTTATTCCCCTCTCTCCTATTTTCAAAATCCTAAAAGCTGATTTGCTTTCCCCGAAGCACGCTGCCATTAGCACTTCGCCTCCTCTCCCATCACGACACGTGGCAGACGGAACCCAAAGAGATCAGTTCCCATCCCTCTCTCCACCTTTCCACATCTTCCAACCCACTCACCCACGCCACCTAACCGTCAGACCATACCCGTTACCCAACCAAAACCCCTCATCTCCCCCAATCAAATCAAAACGTAACATCTTTTTTCTCTTCTTTCCAAAAATAAAATCCTCTCTTCTTCCTCATGGGCCGCACAAGCCTAAACCTCAACAAACCCACCACTTCTCACTCTTCTACGCCTACTCCTCTTTCCACTCAAAACCAGCCAAAAACCACGACCGATCACTCACCCACAGCCACCGAACCACTCGGATCTGACTCCTCCGAAGCCACTATAGACCTTGACGAGATCATCTTCACCACTTCACTCCCGAAAATGACCAGATCCGGCAAAGTCCACCGCGTGCCTCCGACCACCACGGCCGGCAATAAAAAGAAGGCTTCTCCTCCTCCCAGCCCAATGAACTCCGTCCCTCTCGACGTCAAGCCAATCGGCTATGTCATCCCCTCTGACACCGAGGAGGAGGAGGAAGTCCAAACCAGTTCTAGCCTCCGAGAGGCCAGGAGGGTGGAAAAGGAGAACGAAGAGTAGTTCCCATGGGACTCCGACGACCAGCAAGCGGCTGAGGAAGAAGATGGCGAAGAGGAAGGAGAAAGGGAGGTCGAGCTGAAGGAGCGGCCTCTTGAGCACGACGCCCAGGATCCCGAGCATACTGCTCAAGGTCCCGAAGATGTTCAAGAGGGCCAAAGCGCAGGAGCCACGAGCGAAGTCGCAGGGGAGATCGACCCACCCAAACCTCCCAGTCCGCCCTCTAAGAAGAAGAGCAAGACCCCTGCCAAGGTGGCCTCTAAAACGCCGGCCAGAGCGGCGAAGAGTGCCTCCAAAGCTCCAGCCGCCAAGGCCCCGCCGTCCAAAACCCCGGCCAGTAAGAAACGGAAGCTCCCCGCCACACCCAAGGGCAAGGGCATAGCTGCAGACACCCCCCAAAAATCCCAGCGAACTGCAGAGGAGGACGACTTTCTCGAGGACTCCTCGCCTGCTTCGGGATCCAAACTGAGTTACCTGGTAACGGCTGACCTTTACTCCTTTAATGAACTTTTCATTTTCAATGATAAGCCGTCTCTAGATAAGGTCACCTTGATGAATTTCAAGGGGGTAGCTCCGTGTCCGAAGCTAGATATGGCATTTTATGACAAGATGGGTGTTGGGTCCCGAATTCGGGAGTTGGTTAGTGGCATAGGTTGGGAAAGCTTGTTTTATATGGATCAGCCTACTTATCTGGAGCTCAGCCTTGAGTTCTTTGCAAGTTTTTGGTACAAGGTCGATCTGTTCAAGCCAAGAGGTGGGGTAGGTCCCGATCTGTCTGCCAGGAACTGCATCAATTTCAGGCTCGCTAGCAAATGGCACCCGATGTCCCTCAACGACTTCAATGTATTCCTCAGCTTTGTCAGTCATGAGGGCACTGAAGGGGCTGAATATCTGAACGCCTTGACCACTGTCCTGACCGAATTCAACAACCACACAGCCCTTCGGGAGCTCGCTGGAGATCCCGATGTCAAGTTCGACTCCCGCCAAACCAAGGCTCATATCATTCAAGACCCCGCCCTCCGAATTCTGCAACGCTTCCTGTCCATCGCCCTCGCGGGTAAGTTCGGAACCTCAGGCCAGCTTGCTCAATCGGAGCTCTTTTTCCTATGGGCCATGTATCACAAGAAGCGAGTCAACCTTGGCTACTGGATCGCTACCTCTGCTCACAACGTTGCCAATGCCCCCCTAGGTCGCTCTCCTGTTCTTGGGTCCCTTGTCACCAGCCTGGCCTCGCAGTTATACACCTCCACACTCCGGGAACTTAACTTGTATCGACACCCGAATTCCTTCAAGCTCCTTGGTCTCAGGACCTTGGACACGATGGGATTCCTTTGTGTTATTAACGGTATCTTGAGCTTTCAAGCAGATAACAAAGGAAAAATAGAAGGCAAGTTCGAGTACCCGGACCTATCTCAGCCCCGAGCCCAGTCTGCTGCCCCCAAGCCCCCTTCCGCCAAGACGAACGCTTCCACTGGCCCCGAAGAGAATGCTCCAGGCCCCGAACAGATGCCGAGCAACAATGCTATCATCCGCCTACTCACTGACATCCTGGAAACCAATCGGGACATCCTCAAAGAAATTCGCGAGCAAATTGCCACATTCGTCCCACCTCACCCCTGATCCCGAACATTTTCACACCCTTTGCCCCTATGTGGGCTGTTATCTATGTTGAAAAATTTCCATTCCTGCTTTCAGTTTAAACTGCTATCTCTTTTGTCTCCTTCCCGCATTGAGGACAATGCGCTGCCTAAGTGTGGGGAGGAGTTTAAAACTGCTAAATATTTATTATGCATGTTAATTATATTCTAGTTTATTTTTCCTAAGTTTATGCATGAATTAATTTCTAGTTTTTATGCCTAGTTTTTGGAAAACACTCCAATGATGGACACACACCTGACTTATGCACATAGAATAAAAATGTTGTCTTAGTCAAGGTCCCGAATGTGATATTCTTTGCCTGTTATGCCTTATATCCGCTTCAAGACCTAGACACCAATGGTCGCGAATTAACACCTTGTGAACATTTGAGCCTTCATGCCTATATTTATTGCTTGAGTGAAATGCATGACTAAGGTACTGGCTGGGTTTGCATGATATCCATGGGTATAGACACATTTAGACATAGGAAAGTAGCAAAAAGATTAAGTCCTCGCATCGAATTGTTCTCTCTTTTTCTTTTGTTCTATTTCTTTCATCTTGACCCCGAATCCCTTCTTGACCTCTCCAATTCTAACCATTCGAATTTTCCTTGATCTTTCTCTTGGCAGGTGAAGCAATGTTGTTGGGAGCACTATCAAGGGCTAGACTAGACAAATGAAGCAACAAAAGCAAAGTGCGGGGATCCCGCAAAAATTCAAGACCCTGAATGTTGGCGCAAATTCAAGACCTCAAAACTGAATTCAAGGGCAGACCAGAACGAAAAATCACTTCCCACCCACAGCAAAACACAAGTGTGGGGAAGTGAAATCAGAATATCAAGCCCCCGAAGAACAAGGTCTCGATCCTCAATTCAGATCTCTCTTTCTCTCTCTCTCTCTCTCTCTCGAAAAAAAAAGAAAAAAAAAAGAGAAAAACAGAAATATAAATAAAAGAGAGAGAGAGAAAAGAGCAAGACCAAACCTTGAAAGCCAAGAAGAGGAAAATCAGCAGCCAGCATCCATTCAAGGTCCCGAGCCTAGGTCCCGAGTGGAGAAAGCAAGGACCCCCCTCGAAGAAGAAAAGCCTAGTCTAGCTTTCGCCCTCAGCAACATTGCCTCACCGTTTTGATTCCTTTCTGCCAAGGGAGCGTTCCAGGTTTGAGTTGGTTTCACCACCTTCTCATTTCACTTCCTTACTACCCCCTTCTCCACTTTTTCTTCTCATTATGCTTCTTCCATTTCCTCGTCATTTATTTTCTTTGCTTCCCCTTCTTGCCCCCGATGCGAAGTCTTTTGATTGCTAGATTGCCTATGCATGTGTCTAATATACTCGGATTGACTTGCAAACTTGGTTCTGTGCTACGTTTTTGCATACTTGAGTGTTTAAACACCTAACCTTGTTCACGAGCATGAGTGCAAACACCGACCTATGTGAGGATCGCTGGTTGATAGGCTGATGCGGAAAAGTCTCTTCTCAAGGGTCGTTACCCTTCTGATTTGATGCAGGTGTATCTAGTGTGGAGTCTGTTTTCATTCGAGGCCCCAAATCTTGACAAGCATGCCTATTCTCTGTGCTATGGTTTAGTGTGTCTGTTCTGTTTTGGGGGCTGTTTTAAAATTTTGTGAATGCTCGAGGGCGAGCATTGGGTAGTGTGGGGATTATTTGACAGCATGTTTTTATGCACGATTTTCTCCCCATTTTCTCACCCATTTAAGGCATGATTCTGCTAATTTACCCTTGTTTTCATTACTTTTGCAGATTTAGGCCTAAAATGGGAGTTTATGCTAAAAGAAGCATTTTTGGGGCATTTTTTGCAGTTTTGAGCTTCAAGACCCAGAGTCGAGGTCCCGAGCCCAAACAGCGTTCAAGGTCCCGAATCGGATTCACCATTCGGGATCCCGAAGGGCGAAGAATGACATTTCCACGTGTCATCTCGCCAGAGCTTCCATGTGCCTCCTCTGACACTGTTCCTGCAGTTTGCACTGACCACCAAATACCTACCACTCTGACCAAGTCAGCCCTTGAGCCCAGTCCAGACCTGCCAAAGCTGGGAAAATCAGACAACTTTATGCTTTTCCAGCTTTGTGCTTTAAGGAGCATGGATCCACTTCTTTAGGCTTTCAATTAATGCATTTTGTCCCTAGTTTTAGGCTGAAGATATTTTGTGCTTAGAGCTCTACTATATAAAGGGCATCTAAGATTAGTTTAGGGGAATCCTGGGATCTATCTCTCACTTCATAGTATAATTTTCAGAATTAGTAGAATTAGTTTTCCTTAGACTTCTCTCTAGTTTATCTCTCTAGTTCTTGTTAGCACCTTCAACCTTGCCGCTGGGCTTCAAACGGATTTTAGTAACAAAGTTTTCTTCCTTTAATCCATTTATTTACTTGTTATGCTTTCTTTAATTGCTATTTGTTCATCTTCAAGCATGAGTAGCTAAATCTTTAATTCTTAGCAAGGGTGATTCAAGGGTTGCAAGGGCAGATTCGAGGCCTAAATACGCTTAATACATTCTTGATGCCATATTCAATTATTCATCATTTTAATTACATCTTTGCATGATTTAACTTGAGGTCTGATCAGCCGATGATTATCTTGTGTAAATGTTGCCATTTATGTGATGAATACGGAAGGAAAATTGCATGAAATAAGTAGGCATCTGTTTAGTCTTGACTGCGCTGAAGTGGTCTCGAATAGATAGGGTGGGTAGTTGATTGGAGCAAGGTCACGAGCCTGACAAACTGAGGGACTCTTAGCTCTAGATCTGTCTTTTCTTAGCTTCATGGGCAGTTTGAGTATGGCCCTCCCGCATTCATGCCTGGAGGGATGGCAAACTGTCAAGACTACCTCATATGTGGAAACGGGGGGTAGTTTTTCTTAAGAGAGAAGTAGGGGATATCCGAGGAATCTGGTCCCCATTCATTTCTATGATGTCTTGAATAGAATACCCTTGAGTCGATGACGATCTGGTCCCGAACGCAACCCAAGAATACCTTTGCTAAGAATCCCTCTCTATCTGATTATTTGCGTGTATTTCCCCTCTGTTTTACTATTTCGGGATTTGTTTGCTAATTTACTTATTTTACCATTTGGGACCTCGAACGTGACATTCGGGACCCCGAATACTGCTTTCCTAGATAGAAATTGTTAGCTCCCGAAATCTGCCTTGGCTAACTCGTTTAGCCAAGTAAACCCCCCCCCCCCCCCCCCCCCCCCGATTGTTACTTTCTGTGCTCTTCTCCCCCGAATACATTCAAGGCCTTAGACCAGTCTCTCACAATCCCTGTGTTCAACCCTAACTACCACTGTACACATTATCTCTTGTGCACACTTGTTTTTGGGCATTATAAATCTTCATTTGATTGACGATCAGATGCGTTAAGACTAAAAGCGCATAATTATGCGAGGATGGAAGAGGAGGAAAATAGGGAACGGATGCGGGACATACCGACAGACCCATACCTGGCCCCTAACGATTCATATAGTAGCACCCCCGACGCGCGGCCCAATGATGATTATAGCCAACGGCAAGAGCACACCGCCAAGACCTCTAATCAGCAGAGAGGCAATTTTTCGAAAGGGAAACTCCTAGGGTCCCCCACTCGGAAACAGACAGATCCGCCAAAGGGCCGGATATATGACCCTGACCTTCCTTCCCTCATACTCCCAAGGGCGGAAATCCTAGCGATAGTTCAGCAGCGTAACCTGCCCATCCGTTACCCAGCTCCTGTGAAACCCGGAGTAGTCATGGGAGGAAGAGAGAATGCATATTGCAAGTTCCACAAGGTCAAAGGATACTCGACCGATGTGTGTAGAGAACTAAAGCTGGCCATAGAACGGTTAGTTGAGGAAGGCTACCTCGGAGAATTTGCCACCAAGACAAGAGAAGGAGCTAGGAATAACCCAACTGAAGTAGTAACTGATCATAGGCAAACGCCTTCCCACGCAATGGGTGCTAACGCCATCCCCCTCGGGCAAAATAGAGAAGCTCTCATTGTTCACAGCGATCAGATGCCTATGATTAATATCATTGTAGGAGGAACGCCTTACTTCGAGGAAACTATGCAACAAACGCCCAGTCCCGGGGAAAAACGCAAACGAGAAAGCGCGCAGATAAAAGTTGAGGCAATAAGCACTTTAGACAGGATGGTATTGTCCTTCTCAGAAGAAGACGAAAAAGGCATTGTTTTCCCGCACAATGACGCGTTGGTAGTGACACCCGTCATCGGCAGCCACGGGGTGAGAAGAACCCTTGTCGATAACGGGAGCGCGGTAAACTTATTTTCGCTAGAAGCATACAACCTGATGAAACGTCTTGACGGTGAGCTGGCACCTTGCAAAAGACCAATTGTTGGGATTGATGGGGTACCAATCTCAGTAGCGGGAATCACGTCACTGTCAGTATATTTCCGAGAAGACACATCCAAATGCTCTGAGGAGCTATTATTTCTGGTCATAGACCTGACGCTGCCTTATAATGCCATACTGGGGCGACCGTTTCTCAATCGCTTTGGAGCCGCAATATCCCAAAAACACCTGCGGATGAAATATCCCTCGTGGGACGGCGTGGTCTCAATCAAAGGAGACCAGAAGCTAGTGCTGAATGTTACCTGCTCATGACTCAAAGGAGCTGCGACCGGTACGTATGCGTAGCAGACGATCCCTTCTATGATAAAGAAGAAAGGCGCACTCAGCCGCTGGATCAGATGATGTCAATACCTATCAGTGAAGACAGTGACGCGAACCTCTTGGTCAGTGAGAAGCTAAGTCCCGAAGAGAATGTGCAATTAACCCGACTGCTAAGAAAATGCAAAGGAGAATTCGCGTGGAAACCGGCAGACATGCCTGGAATTTCACGAGAAGTTGCGGAGCACCGGTTAAACGTTAGCCCTGACGCTAAGCCTATTCAACAAAAGCGGCGCATTTTCTCACCGGAAAAGATAGCAGCCATCGAGAAAGAGCTACTAAAGCTCACGGACGCGGGGTTCGTCCGAGAAGTCCAATACCCAACCTGGCTAGCTAACCCTGTGTTGGTTCCAAAGCCTAACGGGGATTGGTGCATGTGCATCGATTTCACTGACCTGAACAACGCCTGCCCCAAAGATTGCTATCCTCTTCCTCGAATCGATCAGTTGGTCGACCAAACCGCTGGATACGCCTACCTAAGCTCCCTAGATGCTAACTCCGGGTATCATCAAATTCCCATGGCCATAGAAGATGAAGAAAAAACCGTCTTCATCACCCCGAGGGCTACTTACTGCTACACTGCAATGCCGTTTGGGCTGAAAAACACCAGGGCAACGTTCCAACGCATGGCGAATAAGGTTTTCCAAAAGCAAATCGGGAGAAATGTAGAAGCTTACGTAGACGACATCCTAGTCAAAAGTTGAAGCTTTAAGGACCACATAACCGACCTGGAAGAAGTCTTCAGGGTGATGAAAGAATACAAAATGAAGCTGAATCCGAGGAAATGCATGTTCGCATTCCAAACGGGAAAATTCTTGGGCTACGTGGTTAGCCGAAAAGGTATCCAGCCCAACCCTTCAAAGATAAAGGCCATCCAGGATATGATACCCCCTCGAACTGTCAAAGAAATACAAAAGCTCACCGGGCGCATCATCGCGTTAGGACGGTTCATATCTAAACAGAGTGAGAGATGCTTACCTTTCTTCAAAGTCATTCGAAATAAAGCCCCCTTCGGATGGACAGAGGAATGTGAGAAAGCGTTTGCGGGACTAAATGCTTACCTGTCATCCGATCTAGTGTTAACGAGGCCTGAATTTGGCGATGAGCTATACCTATACCTGGGCGTCGCTGACGAGGTGGTCAGTGTCGTCCTTGTACGAAGTGAAGGGCACATACATCGTCCTGTATTTTTCGTCAGCCACATATTGAAAGATGCTGAGCTGCAATACGCCCGCATCAAGAAGATAACGCTTGCCCTAATACAGGCAACGCGAAAGATGGACCGATACTTTCAAGCCCACCCTGTCACCGTACTCACTAATCAACCATTGAGAAAAATCTTTAGAAAGCCAGAGTCCTCGAGGAGAATGTTGATTTGGGCAATCGAGCTCGAACAATATGGGTTGCAGTACAAAGCCAGACCGGCTATCAAAGCCCAAGCGTTAGCAGACTTCATAGCAGAATGCATATTCACAAAAGACGCGTTGACAGAATCATCAGAAGAAGAACTAGAGGATTTATGTCTCCCGTCCCCGGAAACGTACGCAGATTCATGGGTTATCCACGTGGATGGAGCGAAAAATCAAGAATTAGCAGGCGCTGGTGTTTTCCTAGTCGGACCAAACGGCATGGAGATACGATACGCCATCAGAATCCTGCAACCCTTGTCCAACAATGCAGCGAAATACGAAGCGTTGTTAGCAGGACTCAGAATAGGGAACAACTTCTCCGTTGAAGCTACACTCGTCCCGGAAGCGGAACGCGGCCTGCGCTTAAAGATACGGGGGGACTCTAAACTAGTAATGGATCAGGTTCTGGGGAACTCTCAAGCCAGAGAACCCATCATGGTTCAATACTTGGCCAAAGTAAAGCGTGAACTGTCGAAGATGCAGGAAAAAGGCACTCAGGTCACCTTTGAACACATCCCAGGGAAAGCAACAAAGAGGCCAACAGTCTCACCAAGATGGCAGCCAATTTAGAAGCCCCCATACCCAATGGCGTGTGCTACGGAGAATTACCCACACCTTCTTTCATGGAAGAACAAGCATCGCTTTGTGTGGAAGAAATAGAAGGCGACTGGAGAACCCCAGTGATAGAATATCTGAAATATGATAAGCTACCGGAGGAGAACGCGGAAAGGAGGAAAATCCTGAAACGGGCGGCGCGATGCACATATTACAATGGAGAGTTAATACGGAGGTGTTTCTCCCATCCTGCCGCTAAGTGCATAACAGAGCAAGAAGGCCTGCATGTACTGCGAGAAATTCATGAAGGAATATGTGGCATGCACATCACTAGCGATACTCTGGCATCTCAAGTCTTTCGGTCAGGATTCTACTGGCCCACCATTCGGAGAGACTGCCATAACTTCGTGAAAACCTGTCAGAAATGTCAAGAATATGCTAAGATCCCTCGAAAACCGGCCGTGCAGATTTCAGAGATAATCGCTCCATGCCCGTTTGCTAAATGGGGCATCGACATTCTGGGCCCATTTCTGAAGGCCAGATCTCAGTTAAAATTCGTGGTCGTGGCGGTAGATTATTTCACAAAATGGGCTGAAGCCGAGGCGTTAGCCACTATCACTACCGAGAAAATCTGGCATTTCTTCAAACACCAAGTCATTATGCGATTCGGGGTACCGTGCATACTGGTTAGCGACAATGGAACACAGTTTACAAGCCAATTCTTCAGGGATCAGTGCGCGGAATTTTAGATTGAACAAAGGTTCTCTTCTGTGGCACACCCCCAAATTAATGGCTAGGCTGAAGTGACCAGCCGCAGCATCCTCAGTGGCATCAAAAGAAACCTGGAAGGTTCCAAAAAGAAATGGCCAGAAGAACTGCCATATGTATTATGGGCCTACCGTATGACTGTCAAAGTCAGCACGGGAGAGACTCCTTTCGCATTGGCCTACGGAACAGAAGTTGTCACACCGGTAGAAATCGGCACTGTTAGCCTTCGGGTGGCTCATTTCAAAGAAGAAACTAATGAAGAAAGGTTACGCGCTAACCTTGACGCACTTCCAGAAAAACACGAGGAAACTCTCCTAAAAACCCTGCACTACAAAAGGAAAATGGCACAATACCACAACAGGCAGGTGAGAGAATGATTGCTTAAAGCCGGAGATTTAGTGCTCAGAGATAAGCGAGCGGCAGGGCAACGTATGGGAAAACTTAGCCCAAACTGGGATGGACCGTATCGCGTCACCCGTGTTGTGGGGAGAGGAGCCTACCATTTGGAAACACTCGAAGGAATGCCCTTGCAGAATTCCTGGAACATAGCTCAGCTGAAGCTATACCACGCTCGAAACTAGCCTATCCTATCTGGTAATATCAACATTTTGCTAACAGATGAATTAAATATGTTCTCCGTGCATTTGCTGTTGAAAATATGCAGGTAGTGAAGAATGCCAGGAGTGAAAATCCTATCCTTGTGATGGCTGGTCCTGATCAGACAGCTCACTAAGACGAGGCACGCCCTGGCATAACGAAGCATTGGGAGTGAAAATCCTATCCTTGTGGTAACCGTGCTCACATAGACGGCCCATTAAGATGAGGCACGACCCCAACGTCCCCGGGAGTGAAAACCCTATCCTTGTGGCAACCGTGCTCACATAGACGGCCCATTAAGACGAGGCACACCCCGGTATCCTTGGGAGTGAAAATCCTATCCTTATGGCAACCGTGCTCACATAGACGGCCTAGTAAGATGAGGCATGCCCCAAGGAGAGACCAACTCCGTCCTGGAAGTGAAAATCCTATCCTTGTGGTAACCGTGCTCACATAGACGGCCCATTAAGACGAGGCACGATCCAAAGACGCGAGGTTTCAACGCTTGGGAGTGAAAATCCTATTGTGATGTCCTGTCCTGATCAGACGGCTCACTAAGACGAGGCACGCCCCAAGCCAATCTTTGACGTACGGAAAGAAAGGATACCCCAGCTAGTAACCAAGCGGTTGATACCCGGTGAAGTAAAGGTGGAAAGGTATCCATACCGCAACAACACCGTCACGGCAGGCCTAACAAGGCTAGAGGTTTCCCCCAACAACAAAGGGTGGCATGAAGTTGAGCGCAACACGGGCAGAAGTAACGCAACAAACGCCATGGGTGAACAATTGCACAAGCAGTATTATGAAATAAAGCAGATAGTGAAATTCCATTCAAAAGCAGCGGCTTGATCAAGAAAAGAAGTAATATTGTCAATATTACAAAATAAAGGGGAGCACATCGGCCACAAAAATCAAAAAACATATGAAGAATGATGTCTAAGAAGCGGGTGGTGTGTTGCCTCCTCCTTGTTGAGCAGATCTCTAGTGGAAGAAGCCCTCATCAGTGGCGTCGGAGGCCCTCTCATCAAAATACCTAGCAAGAAAATCAACGTCAAGGTTCTCTATCCCATGCTTATGCATAAAACCGTCCGACATGATGGCCCCACCTTCCTTCAAATACCAACGGCTCTTCTCAGCAGAAAGAGCAAGCTCGGCAGACAGCTCTACATTTCTTTGTCTTTCCTGACGAAGCCCGCTCTCCTCTTGAGAAAGGCGTTTGCTCAGGACAGCACTTTTCCATTTCTCTTCCTCTAGAGCAAGCATGACAGCCTCCATCTCCTGCTTAAGGATTGTTGCCCCCTGCGCAGCAACTGCGGCCTCCCGCCTGGCATTCTCCGATTTCCGATTGGCAGCAGCAAGGGCATCCACGTAACCCTGACGCTCAGACAGTAGCCTATTCATCTCCCCCTGCCCGTTGGCCTCCACCCTGGCGTTCTCCTCATCCATATAATGAAGATGGCAGAACGAAGAAAACGCTTGGGAGCGGAGAAAGTTTATGCGTTCCTGCGGGCTCTTAGCCACGAAGGCATCCCTCTTCCTCTGAAGAAACATAATCTCGGCTGCCAAAAGAGAGGTAGACGCGAGGACAGCATCAGGAGCAGCATCCGCCGGAAACTGCAAATAGTTATCCCGGAAGTCGCGCAAGCTAAGTCGGTGAGTAGGCAGGAGGGGAGGAGTATATGAAGAGGCGTGGGCCATCAAGCTGGGAACAGGGCCACCTCTCGCGGCAGCAGGAGGAGACACAGGAACAAAAAGCAAAGTAGCAGGAGAACCGGGTCGACTGCTGCTACCTTCCGCGTTAGGGACAGAGGACCCGTCTCCCCCAAGAGCTTCAAGATTAAGGACACTTGGGTGAGAATAGATCGGAGAATCGCTCAAAATATGAGGACCACCGCCGAAATCAGCACCTTGCAACTGCTCAGCAGGCATACTCCCAGGGGCCACAGAAGAAGGATTAGCAGCAGACGATGAGGGGCTATGTTGAAGCTCATAGCGGGCCTTCTTCTGACGCTCTCGAAGGGTTTCCGCCATAGACATGTCGCCTTGAGAGGACGAATGAGCAGAGATAGTGGTGGCCTCCTAGACAATACAAAACAGAATAAGAAAGTTTCGAGAAAAGAAAGAAAACCGTAAAAGGAGAAAAATACACACCCGGGTGCCTAAAGAAGCTAGAGGAATTCCAGTGGGAATCGGGTTAGCTGTTGTCTCCGAAGAGACTGCAGTCTGGGAGGAAACGGGATGCGCAGCACGCGTTTGCCTAGCCCTCCTCTTCTTCGCGACATGAGTACGAGGAGGCGGTCGGGCAACGTCCGAAGCGATAGCACTGGTCTCTCCTTCAGCAGTAGCGGCCGCGGCGGCTTTGGCCTCGGCTTCAGCCCTCTTCTTTTGCTCCCGTTTCCTTTTCCTTCGGAAATATTCAGGCTCCCAACCAGGCAGAGGCACTGCACAAGTAAAAAACGTTAGCGTTAGCACTTCTTGGCAACACAAAAGGAAAGGTCAAACGCTCACCCTTTTTACACTTCTCCATGTCCAACCCGTTAGCTAATTTACGGGCGTCAACACTGAAATCTAGTTGAAGCAGCGTCTTCAACCAATCGTCCTCTGAGCTAGAAAGGGGTTTCCGATTACCCTAAGCCCCATCTTTGATCTCCTCGTTAAAGTCGGCCTTCCACAAAGGCTCGGGCAGATCAACTATAAAAAACTCTTCTTTCCATTGAGGAACAGAAGACTCGATGCCCATGAGTTTCCAAGTAAAAGGCTTCAATGAGTCATCTTCATAACGGGGGGATATTGATATAACCCCCTTGCGAGAATATAACTGGAAAATATCATGAAGCAATGCCAAAGTGGGAGAAGCAGTCCCTTTGAAACGGCATAAAGCGGCAAATGCGCTAACAACGCAAATCGCGTTGGGGCTCAACTGAGCCGGAGCCAAGTCAGAATCAGCCAACAGCAATTTTACAAGCGGGTTAAGGGGAAGACAAAACCCGTAATCGAATAACTTAGCATACAACATTCTACTATTATCAGGCAAAACGTTATTCAGGCGAAGTGATTCAGAAGCAGCACGCACGGGATAATCTTGGGGAAATCGACCCTTACACCCAGCAAGCTTGCGATGAACTAAGGGCAATGTATAAAGGGAAGTGGGAGTACTATCAATTTTTTCTTCCCCAGCAGACCTGCGAGGATCCCCCTCCTCGACAAATTTCTCAGAATGAGTTGTAGCCATAACTAACAAAGGAGAAGGAGGAGGAAAGAAAAGGGTGTGTACCTTGGCAAAAGAGAACACCAGGAGTCTCAGACCAGGAAAGAAGAAGCGGCGCGGGTTATTTGTCTAGAAAACAACAGCGTGCAAGAAAGGAGGTTAAAAAAGAAAGAGAAGGTAGGGAAAACATTATATATAACCCTGAAAAGGGACGACCAATCGGCAACTGACACATGGCGAAGCAGCGCGTCAAAAAGAAAGGCACGTGCGAGAAGGTTAAGTTTTAAAACAATGATGAAACGCTTCAGCATTCGCGTCTCCCTAGAGGACGCTTGCTTCAAACGCCTCTCTATGAAAGGACGCGTGTCCCACTTCATCATTACTTTTCAAATCACATCAAATGGGGGGACTGCGGCATTTAATGACCTAAAAAGTAGTGCTAGCCTCACCAAACGGTACGACGCTACGATACAAGGAAGATAATGAAGAAGCAATGGTAGCGTCACAATGAATCAAACGGCGCAATAAGGGTTACATAACGTCAGCATTATTACAGAAGAAATAATGTCAAATGATCTTCAAGAAAGAATAAAAGAAAAAAGATAACAATAAGAATAGCAACAAAGGAGGACCCAGAAATCCGTGGTGGAATTTGAGGCACCTGTCGAAGGGAAAATTCACGCACCAACGTTATCGTCAGCCCCTTTCCCCCTCTGGGGTAGAAGAACCGTTCCCACCTTTGCTAACCCCATCCATAACGGTAGAAATATAGTCAGCAACCTGGGCTGGACTAGAAGAATCACCCCTGAAACGGGCGGCAAATCCAGAAGTAAAGGCCTCCAAGATCTTCTTTTTCCACAACTCCTCCTTTAACGGTGCCCTGGCAGACTCCTCATCTCGAGCCAGCATCTCTTCGTGGAGAAGGAGATTTCTCTTCTTTTCCAAAGCCAACTCTGCCTCCAGAACCTCTATTTTCGCTTTCCCGGCAGACCTCTCTCTGTTCAGTTCCTTTTGTGACTCGTCATGAAGACGCGTTAGCAGTCTCACATGGTCCGCCGATTTTTGAAGCTGCGCCTTCTGAGCACACATCGCGCTAGAGAAATTTCGGGACTCGCGATCATGAATTTCGAACAGATAGTTCAGATAATGGAAGGTATCCAGAGAGTCATTCATAACATGCCGGAGACGAGCCGTTGGAGGAAGCTGAAGAAATTTCTCTTTTCTCTGCCCGGGAGCCCATCATCTCCCCTATCAAGGGCGCAGTAAACTCATCTCTGAAAAAGGGTTGGGGAACCCCGACAGCGCAGAGACCGTCAAAGCAGAATCCCGCCAAATTCATACGATAGGCTGGGGACCCGTTAGGGCCACCGTAAGAAAGATTAATTGACGATATGGAAGAGGAACCCTCAGTAAACACATTCGAGATAGGAGTGAAAAATAGTTGTGGAAGGTCTTTAGGCGGCAGCCCAGCAGCTGAGTCCGCAGCGGAAGAAGTGGTCACTATGTCGGGGATACAGTGAGAAATCGGGGAATCAGGAGCGTTAGCTATAGGAGGAGGGCATGCTGTCGAAGGGGCCTCCGCCTCGGTAGAGCAGGTAGCAGCCGGCACCTCAGTAACCTTCACTGGCTGAGAGGTCCTTGCCTCAGAAGAAACTACAGGTGTAGAAGCAGTCGCCGCATCAGCAAAAGAGGCCCTAGTAGCCTGTTCGCTGACATCCACTCAAAGTTTTTTCCGACGCGAATGGCAAAGGTCTGGCTTAGCATCCATATCCTCGTCGTCACTATCAATCACCCTTGTTGCGATTCGACTAGAGTCTGTTCCCTTGCGACGATCTGGTAGCCAATTTTCCACGAAACGAGAAGCTCGGACAGAGCCGCCGAGCCTTCGTCCTCCCCGGGCAACCGTCTTGGTTCTCCTCCTAGGGGGTTGAACGCTTTTCTGATTGGAACCTTCAGCGGGAGGAGAAGCTGGTAAAGTTCGGAGCGGTGCTACATTCAAAGGAGTGCCAGTATCACCTAGAAATCGACCGTTAGCATCCTCTATAAAAGAAACGTGCAAAAATGAATGAAAAAGAAAGAAAGAAAGTATGACAAGAGGCAGACCCACCCATAACGCACTCCTCCAGAGACTTGAACAAAGCAAAATCGTGGATGCGATAGCAGGTGTCCTCGTCTAACAGAGCGTTAGCCTGCTCCAGCTCAGCTCTGGTCAGTATCGCGGGATTCGTCCAAATGGGGCCTATGAGCTCCTGGTTGAAATTAATGCGCCACAAACGGGACGGTAGCTCGAGAACAAAGAAACTACTTTTCCAATCAGCCACACCCTTCTCAAAGCCGCGAAACCGCTGCCAGAACGACTGCACGAATGCGTCATCCCATCGAGGAGTGATTTCGATTAAACAATTATGACAATTCATACTAAAGAACTTTCGAAATAAATTGAGAGATGGGGTGAAAATGTTCTTCAACTCGCAAGCGCGAAGAAAAGCATAAACCGCACACCAAGAAGAGGGAGTTATCTGGGCAGGATTAAGGTTGTGCTTGCGCAGCAGTGTTAGTATTGATTCATGAACGGGATAGCGGAAACCATAAAGGAACATCTTAAAATAAAGTAGCCTACAGAAACCCCACGCCGGATTGTGAAGCCGCATATGACCTTCAGGAATAAAGGGTTCATGCCCGGGAGGAAAGGTGATACCGTGTTCCTCCAGCTCGGCTTTTAGAACCACATCGCATGTAAAAGTACTGGGTGATTGCGCGACTTCCGGATCCATGGGTCTCCAGATAACGTGGCGAGGCCTATTCCTAACCATAATAAACCAGCAAATAGGAAATCTGACAAGAATTAAAGGGGTACCTTAGAAGGGAAGATTTACAGGAGAATCGGCGGACGACGGCAGGCGGCCAGGAAGTTATTCGGAGAAGAAGACGAAGGAAGACGAAAGGAAAAATTCGAAGCGAAGGCAAAAGTTTGGAAAGAGAAAATGGTCCTTTTTAAAGAATTAAAATGCCACCGCATTAATTTAGCCACCAATCATGCTGGGACGCGTGTAAAAAAGAAGTTGGCCACGTGGAAAGCATTAAAAGAATACGAAAAGAGAAGTTGTTCGTCGTGATTCCCCAGAAGGGCGACAAAGTTGACCAGGTCAAAATAACCGCGAAACGGTTGCCTCAGCAAGGCTAATCCCTCGCATTAGCTATCAACACCACCAACTACTGACGGAAAGATAACGACAAAGAGAAAAGATAGAAAGCATCATTTTATTCATAAAAGGCCTAGGGGCATGTACAATGTGCCTAACGTAGAAACGCTATGCCTCATCAGGCCAGTAAATGCCGTGGTGATAAACCCAGTCGTCATCTAGGAACGACATCTTCCCGTCAGCAGTCGGGGCAGGGTCGTCCACTTCCCTCCCTAAGCAGGACCCTGATGGTCCTGACTTTCCCTTGACACCTGACCCTGCCAATCCAACACCGGCAGCGGTAGAGGAAATTTTCTCCAACGAACAGTCAGAGAAAGGAAAGCGTCTGTCGCCCTCTTGGGTATTGGAGCCAGAAGAATCTAAAGTCATGACGGACACCTTGGAAGTTTTTTCCTTTTGCCTCTTGCGACCCTTCCGGCGGACCGAAGGCCTCCATAGTGGCGACGGAGGAGGATGATCTGAGTCCGGCGAAGTCGAGGGAGATGGCAAGGAGTCGCGATCTGTGGAACTCAAAAAATAGAAATCTGCCATTCGACCTGCAAGAAAGTACAAGAGAAGGGAAAGGACGAAGACGAACAAAAAAAGGGGAAAGGCGACTCCCTTAAATAGCCAAGGAAGCGCTCCGATCCTCGCGCAGGCCCCTAAAAAACAATTAAGGCGCCTGGGAAAAGTAACCGTAATTGCAGAATCTGATCCGGCGCAGGCATGCCTGCTCGATGAATGCGCCAATCAAAAGGCACCAAATAACCTCCCAACCACCTACCCCTAAAAAAACGGCCCTGGAAACAGTTGAGACAGAGCATTCATTGCTAAATTCTCGGAACACAACCACTGCAATGGCTAGGTCCTGAGGAAGACTCATTTTTAGTTGGGCTTATAACGAATACTCCCAACCAAAGCATCAAGAAATCAAACAAGAAAAAGAAGGCTTGATAAAAGCAGAAACAACCATTTATTTATGTCCCGAGCGGCCTAGCGTTCAGATATGTACAAGAAAGCATAAAAGAAAGCAACAAGAGGAAGTGAAGACAGTGGTCAAGCGTTAGACCCAGCATCATCTTCTCCGGGCACGACGGGAACCTCCCTCAAGGCATCAGCTACGGAGGTCAACTCGGCAGAGCAGGCCCTCATACCCTTCAAGCAGCAGGCCAGCAAGTCCTTCCTCTGCTGCAGCATTGAAGCAACCACATCAAGGTGAGAGGTAGTGGTGGCCAGCTTCGCCAAACTCTCCAGGGGGCTAAAGTCCTCCAAAGATATCCCCAGCTGCTTAGACAAAACAGGGGTCAATATCCCCTGCAGTTCCAGAACATCCTCTGAGGTTTTGAGGATCATCCTCTCCAGGAAGCCGATGTCACCCTCAGTAAGGTTCTTCAGGGTCAGAGTTTTGGAGATCAGGAAATTTCTGGTCAGCTCATCCATGGTGAAATACGGAAAGAAAGGACGAAAAGGCGCGAAGAAATTTGCGCAAAGGAAGCTTCAATTTATAACTTCTGGACAAGTACGGTCAGGGTCATCCCACATCCTGACAAAGAGCCGCTCTGGTACATACAAGGTTTGCTCGCAAAGAGGGGGCGTTAGCCCTTGGTAAACACTCAGGCTCATTTTCAGTTGGGCTTATGATAACAATCCACCTAACGACAATGGCATTTTCGTCTGTTTGCCCCATATGGAAAGGAAAGAATCACTGTTCCTACAGCCACGGTAGGGTCGAAGCTGTCATTCCCCTCTACGAGACTAACGCCGGGAGGGCTGACGTCTCGTTGGGGATCCCTGCATAGGACTTCTAGACGAGCAGAGATGTTATCCCACCTCAAGGGAAACGCACTAACCATTACCTTACCGGGGGAACAACTACCCCATACCTACCTCCATGACGGTACATCATAACATGGGCAAACCACAGCCCCTGACGGGACAGGTTGCTCCCTAGCGATCCCACTCGCACAGACAGCCTTATTTCATCTATAAATACCTCCCCCATGAAGGAGGAAGGTAAGCAGAATTCACTGGCCCAAGCTCTGCCAATTTCACCACTCATACTAACTTAAGCATCGGAGTGTTTCCGCCGGAGACCCCCTCCGGCGTCTTGCAGGTACAACGGACCACCGAGGATAGTGAACTGGAGAAGCATTTTCCCTTTCTACCCTTCGGCCGAAGACAAATTCTTATCATTCCCCCTCCTCCTCTTCCTTTTTAGTATTTGTAAACCGTGGTGGAAAAGGTGGAGGAATTTCCAGCTCTTCTTGCTGGACTGGGAGTTCTGTGATTGTCTAAGTTCTGGTCTTAGTCGCCGGCTTGACCAAGACAGTTTCTTCTAGACTAACTTTTGCCTCTAGTTCCACTGTCTGCATCTGGACTTCTTGATCAGTCTTTGCACCAACTCTCTCAGCTAAGTCTCTTCCACTCCTCAAACTCATGGCACTAACATTATATTTGGAATTATCCATTGTGGTTGATGGTAACTTACCTTGGGTATTTTGTTGATTCACAGCCAACTTACTTATCTGCTTTTGCATCTCAGCCAGGCTCGACTGTGTTGCTTGCATGAACTTCTACAAGGTCTCTTCCATAGGCACTAGGGTTGTACAAAAAACCGACCCAACCCGTCTGACCCGTATAACCGACCTGACCCAACCCGTCAAAAGAACATAACCGTCATAACCGCGGATAACGGTTATATAACCGACCCGTTATACTTGGGTTGGGTCGGATAGCGGGTCGAGTTTTTAAAAACCGCTTATAACCGACCCAACCCACCCACCTATTATTAACCCTAACTATATAAGCATAAGGTTATAATTTTACAACCTTAAGCGGCCGACAACCTCTCCCTACCTCTAATTATATTCATCCATTTCTCTCTCTCTATGTATATTATTTTTCTTATACTAAATACTCCATTAGTATATAACATAAGTATAATATAATTAATAATTAAGATTAATGGTGGAATATTACGCATCCGTGGGCGTAGATTTCCCTCCAAACCCAGAAGATGGAGAGCTATGGCTTCCTTCTGATGTTTTCCTTGAGATCACCTCAACCACTCATCTCATCAACGCACAAAAGAACAACTTCGTTTCATTTCCCATCAATTGTTCTTTCTTTCTTTTTTAAAATAATAATTATTAAATACTATAACATTTCCCAAAAATAACATTTCCCAAAATATTATAGAAATTTTTAGCATTCCTATAATCGTCTATAACCGCCAACCCGCAGTTAACCGCCTATAACCGCCAGTTGACAGGTTGAGCGGTTATAGGTTGATAACCGACCCAACCCGACCCACTAAATATTTAGCGGGTTGGTGCTGGTTATGAGCCATAACCGGCCCAACCCGACCCATGTACAACCCTAATAGGCACGTCGTTGATCTGGAGATATTGCGGTGTAGAGGGTAATTGTGGCACATGAGAGAAGTTCTGTGGAGGCCATGGCTGGAAATGCTAAAAGTTAATCGGTGATTGATGAGGTTGACGAGGCCGACTCTGACTCTGCTGGGGTGGATCTTATCGCCATCTCATATTTGGGTGGCTCCTCCAAAAGTACTAGTTGCTTTCATGAGGGAACTGGTTCTAATTGTACCCATTGGCCGATCACTTGAACTGGATCACCTGGTTGTTGCACCATGTACCAATTGTATATCGGATGATCCTATTGTTGACATAATCTGCACACCATGGCTACCTGTTCAGGAGTTGTCGCCTGTACTAGTACACTTGTAGAGAGATTTTGAAGCATGTTAGATATTTCAGATGATTTATGTTCAACATTAATTACATTTAAATTAGAGGGAACACAATTTCTTTCTGCGGATGCACTGTTCTAGCAGTTGTTTGCCATCGTTTAGAATAGTTACTTGGCTCGGGTGGGAGTGAGATCCTGTAGGGCTCCTTCAGCTGCAACATTCACTCGTTCTTTGTCCTTTTGACATATTCCACCATAAAAAGACTAGACCAAGTCTTGATTTGTCACTCCATATGTAGGACAAGTGTCTTGCAAATCCCTGAACCGTTGGTGATGCTCACCAAGGCTCTCATTACCTCGTTGTTGGAAAGAAACTAAGTTCTTCCTGGCCGCCCCTGGTTTGGTTGCATTCCAGTATTTATTAAGAAAAACTGAGGACATCTCGGCCCAAGTTGTGATCGTGTTGTGGGGTAAACTGTAGAACCAACTTTTGGCTGAGTCCTCAAGGGACCATGGAAACACCTTTAGCTTGGATCTTTCGATGGAAACCCTGGCTGGTTTCAAGGTGTCACATTGGAGATGTAGGTTTCTTAGGCGGGTGTATGAGTTTTTATTAGAATGTCCATGGAACTTTGTGAGGTTGACTATTATATTGGTTTTTATAGACCAGTCATTTTGTACGGGGGCAAGCTGAATACAGGAATAAGTCTCATGTTCAGCCCCTTTGTTCAGTTCCCTTATAGTCTGCTCTTGTTGATTTTCTACCATGTTTAGAACCTGTAGTTCTTCTTAGCCCACCGCTTGGCCATGTTCGTTGTCGGAGTTAGAATTTGCCTGTAAGTTCAGGATTATATGCGAGTAATTCTGCACTGGAGGACCTAGTCATCACTGCAAAAATAAAAACAATAACAAAAACTACAAAACATCGTTAGAAGTCCCTGGCAACGGTGCCAAAATTTGATCGCCTGCCGAAGACATCAAAAATAATATTAGATTAATTCTTGCAGACAAGGGCAAGAGGATCGTCCACAGAGACTTCTCGGGTGTGTAGACTTTGCTTGACTTCCTCGTCACTGAAAGATATTTGGTTGGTTCTGAAACTAGAAAACAAAAGACTTGAAATGAAACAATTAATTGGGGCTTGGTTAAGAGCTTGGCCAAGATAAATAACAGTATTGAAAATTCAAAGCATAGTTATCAGAACCGGACCGGACAGCGAACCGGAAATGAAAATTTGGTGGTTCAACCGGGTTGAATCGGGTTCGACCGGATTGTAGTTGCTGGTCCGTCCGGAACCGTTCACACATTAAACCGGTAAATCTTAGACTATTAAACCGGATTAAACCGGATTGAACCGGCTGGTTTTTTTACTGTAGCATTTTATAATATATAAAAATAAAGTTATAATATATCAAAATAAAATATATCAAATAGATCAAAAGTTGAAAATAAAGAAAGTATCTAACATTCAAATGACACTTAAATATTCCAATTACAAAATAAAGAAACAATCCAACATTCAAAGTTCAAACACACTTAAATATTCATACACACTTAATTATCCAAATTACAAAATAAAGAAACAATCCAACATTCAAATGAAATCATTCTCAAAGTTCAAACACCTAAATATTCAAATTACAACATTATTAATTCCATGGATTGGTAACAGGTTGAGAGGTCGAGCCACTAGTATTTTCGAAAATGTCTTGAACAAAAAATCCGCTTTCATTTCCTTCATCTTCATCATTGTCATCATCAAGCACATTTTCAAGGTTCAACTCTAGTATTATCAAATAAAACATAAAAACAAAAAATCAATAAATTAACAACAATAGTTTCATATCAACAACTTTTAAAATAAATAGGTAGTTACCAACTCACCATCATCAGGGACATCTTCTTGAATATTGCATGCTTCCATCTCATTTCGAAAAGTCTCTAATTCAACACTTGTTAGATTTGACGGTTCATCCTCTAATATCCAACTATCATTATCTCGAAAGTGCTCAAAATTTATAGGGTCATAATTCCTACCCTTTAAATTCCTACATTAATTAACCAAAATGTTAGCCAAACAATTTAATCCAATGCAACTACAATCAAAATTCAAAATTATAGATTGTTTGTTAATAAATAAAAAGTAAAAAGTATAGCAACTTACTTTTGTTGTAGCCTTAAATTGTAATGAACATACACCAAATCATTAAGTCTTTGATGCTCCAATCTATTTCTTTTCTTTGAATGAACATGCTCAAATATGCTCCAATTTCGCTCGCAACCAGAAGCACTACATGTTTGGCTTAAAACTCGGATAGCTAGCTTTTGCAACTCTGGTGCATCACTCCCATAGTTCATCCACCATTCATCTACACGGTTAAATTAAAAATATTAGTTTTCTATATTTTTAGTAAACCAAAAAACATTAATGAAAAATATATATAAATACATTTAAAAGAAATACCTGGAGGCATCACAAAACGATCATCTACTGCACTAGGACGACCAAAGTTCCTCTCTGCACCTCGGAATAACTTCACCTCACTTGTTAACTTACTTCTCAGAGTGTTGTTTCCATAAGCATACCTCTCTATGACGTCAAACAACCCAGAAGTAGTGCGTCTAAGCTTGTCTGTCTCACTAGGTTTGTACTGGATTTGAGGATTCAGCCAAAACCCAGCAGCATGAAGGTTTTTATGCAATTGTCGGTCCCATCGATCATCAACAATCTTAATATAAGAATCAACCCTCTTTTTTCTTTTCTGAAATCTTCTCAACATCTCATCTCGAGCCGTGTGAATAGCCTCATATATGTATGGCATTGCTGGTCGATCATCACCATCAACAAGACGCAAAACACGAACTAGAGGTTCAGTGAGTTTAACAATGACAGCACATTCTTTCCAAAAACAAGGATCCAAGACATCATTCTCAAACTTTTTCCCCTTGATTTCCTTAGCATAAGAGGAAGTAACCCACTCTCTAGATGTAGCCATGGCTCTCAAAGCATCCTTTTGACTTAATATACTTTGCAAAGCAATAAAATTAGTAGCAAATCGAGTAGGTGCAGGACGCAATATCTCCCTTCCTCCAGTAAATTGTCGCATCAAATACAAGGGAAAACAATGATTGTAGACATACTTAGTTATCCTAGAAGCATGAGCTACAATATCACAAACTTCATCTAACTTTCCAATATCATGCAGCATTAAATTAATGCAATGAGCAGCACATGGAGACCAAAACAATGTCCTAAATTCATCTTCTAATTTCCTTCCCGCTGCGACATAATTTGCAGCATTGTCCGTGACAAAGTGCACAACATTTTCAGCCCCAACAAATAGCACAATTTCTCTAAACAAATTGTACAACATATCAGCAGTTTTGGAAGCATCAGAGGCATCTACAGATTTTAGAAAAATGGTACCTTTGGGAGAATAAACCAGGAAGTTGATGAGAGTCCTTCTAGATTGATCTGTCCACCCATCAGCCATTATGGTGCATCCAGTTTCTCTCCATGAAGGGCGAAATCCCTCAACATAATTTCGCACCTCCTCAACATTTCTCTTCAATAAGAAACCGCGGAGGCTATGAAACTGTGGAGCTTTATACCCAGGACCATACCCAGTAATTGCATCAACCATGTGCTGAAAATAGATGGAATTGACGGCATTGAAAGGAATGGATGCATCAATCATCCATTTTGAAACTGCTAAATCACACTCATCTTTAGTCTCCTGACTTTGCATCGCACTTATGATTGTCGGTTGATCTCCAGGTTCTGTTCTTGAGACAAAATAAGTTCCGATTGTTCTATTACGTTTTTTTCCTCTCCGAACTTGTACACCACTACCACTACCCAATGGTCTAGTAGGCACTTGTACACCACTACCACTATCACCACTACCCGATGCTCTAGTAGGTACATGTACACCACCACTACTACCCAATGGTATAGGAGGAACTTGAACATTTGTTTGTTGAGTAAGAAAGGGATTTCGTTCTGCAAATAATTCTTGTTCTCTCATTTTCTTTGAAGCAAAATCATCTAAATTTGTCCTTATTTGTACTCTAACTTCTTCAGGAGCTTCCTTACAAGACACCGCATCACCTCTAATACCGGCTAAATGTTGTTTGAATCGAAAGATACCCCCACCACTAAACACCTTATTGCAAAAGTTGCAAATAAGTTTTTTCCTCTTACTTCCCACAAAATCAGCAACTTCTACACAGAAATTCCATGCAATGTCTGTTTTTCCTCTTACAGGTACAGAGGCACTTGAAGGAGTAGATGTTGAATCAGAATTAGACCCGGTCCCGGATGATTGCATTGTAGCCATATAAAATGAAACCTGAAAAATCAATGTATGCAATTTGACACCAACAACATTTAATTAATTATAAATCACAACCATGACAACCAAAAAAACAAACATTTACTTAATTATCAATTCCATGAAATTTCAGAAAAAGGAAACATGTAATTCCATTATAATTCATCCATTAGCGGTGGAGATTGTTTAAGAGGTAATTATCTGTCTGCCAACTTTATCAATTAATAGTATATGCAAGTTTGTTGGTATATATGGCATACTTCGATTAGTAAATTAGGTCACACCCATATGATAATGACCTTAAATCCTATTCCAGTCACTACCCATGTATTGTTCTTGATCTCAACGTGTCATCTTTCTAAATGCTAAAAGAGATTGCTAAATGTAATTTCTGCTTAAATTTTATTAGCTTAAATGGAATATCCTAACTAAAATATGGTGAAGCTAGAAAAGACTGAGTTTATTAAATTGAGTAGTTGGTGCCCAGAAAACCAGCAACCAAGATCATCAGTAATTAAACTGGACTTTTCCATTCCAAGTACCTTTCATGTTTTAATTCGTCGAGCTATACGGATTGATGTGTGACATTTTTGCATTGCATTTAATTGGACAATCTGACATTTCAATCCATTATAAGAAAATTCCAGTAATGACAAAAAATCAAAAAAATTGCATTTCAATCCATTATAATTCCACATAACCTAGCTCTCCGTAATGGATGAAGAATTACAAGAAAATCACATGACCAATCATGTCATTTGTGTTCTTCTGTTCTGGGAATTACAAGAAAAATTATTTTCTAATTGAAAAATTAAAAACAAGAAAAAAGAAAGAAAGTTGCAGCGAAAGAGAACCTGTGGCCGTCGCCGTCGCCGTCGCCGTCGCCTATCGTCGTCACCTACAGCAGCTCGCCGCCGCTCTCCGGTCAGTGCCGCTCGCCGCTCTAGGGTTTGGGAAAAGAAGGAAGTTTTTGGTTGTGGTTTGCTGCTGTGAAAGAAAGAAAAAAATAGACAGGGAAAAGAAAGAAGAAAGTATGCGCGAAAGAGAGAGGCGTTTTCTTGCCTCAGATGGGCTCAGGCCCGTTGTCAAAACGGCGTCGTTTGGGCCCATGGGCCGTGTCAAAACGACGCCGTTTTGACATGTCAGCAAACCGGACAGATTGGGTGAAAACCGGCCGGTTCGCCGGTTGGCAAAAAACCGGCCGGTTCGTCCGGTCCAACCCGGGTCAGAGGTCAATCCGGTCCGAAAGCTGAATCGGACCGGAAATGCGAAAAAGTCCGGTTCTGATAACAGTGATTCAAAGGATGAAGATTCCCGGTAAGGGCACCTGGTGAGTTACGTTCCTTATGATTTTATCATTGATTCAATCATGTTTACCTTCATTTTCATAGTACTACTATATAATGCAAGGACTCATATACACTCCTACTTCCCTCCTCTTCAAATTCTCTAGCGAGTACTCCCTACTAGACAATCCTAACCAAAATAGCACCTTGCTGGTTAAAGGATTTACTACTTTGGTTGATGGTATGAATTGACCGGACACAACACAGTCGTCATCAAATGCATAGGGGAAGACAGTACCTAACTCATGTTACCTCACAATCTAGGCCCTAGGTTGTCAATTTGGTCTGAGTTATACTGTTTGTTTTCTCTAGCCTACGCGAGACTAGTTGTCTACTTTAACCTATCCGATTTCGCTCGTTCTCTTCAAGGTTGACTACAACTTTAAGGTTATAATGCAAGAGTGATCAGTTCTAGATTTTAATAAGAAAGCGATTTTATAAAATCGGGAAACAAGCAATTACCAAAGTGAAGATTATTAAGACTAATTAAACCTCACAAATTATAGGAACGCAGCTCGATTGAACCTTACCAAGAATAGATGTTTAGCCGGATCTTGTCAAGTAGAAAGATGATTTTATTATTTGCATAAAAGAGAATAAATTTGTAAATTCCAGACTTGGAAAACTACTGAATAGAGATATAAAAATGGAGTTCAGAGGGAGAGAAAGAGAGCCCCTTCTCAAAGGATTTCTAGCAGCTTATAAGCTTCACTGCTTCCTAGTCCTACTCTATCTCAAACTCTAAAAATAAAATGATAAGGATAAAAGAAAAAATAAAGATAAAGATAATTGTTTGAGAAAGATCATAT
Source organism: Viola odorata (assembly GCA_963691705.1). NCBI lineage: Eukaryota > Viridiplantae > Streptophyta > Magnoliopsida > Malpighiales > Violaceae > Viola > Viola odorata. The sequence goes on along the minus strand of OY829540.1, from coordinate 14,968,070 downwards.
ATTGTTCAAGAGGGAGATCCAGTTAAGCATTCTTGCTGATAATCTTCAATGCAGCAGATCCCTCAAATTCCATTTTCGGTTGCAACCGCCACCTCACATCCTTGCGCTTTGCCCAAAGTCTCCCGCTGCAGTCTGTCTCTATCTCGGCTATCTTAGCCAAGCCTGCCCCAAGACAGTTTCGGATGTCTGATTTTGAACCCCGTAGGTGATGTTCTCCTTTTTATCAGCCTCCAAGTAATTTTTACAAAAGTAGGGAGAATCCATAGAAATCAATAGTTTTACTACCCAATTTACAAGTAATTAGACAGTAAAAGTATGAGAAATTAATACTCAATCAACAACACCACTATTATTTCGGTCAATTTCATCCTTGTTCCTTACAAGGTCGATCTCATGGCCTTAGAAATGTGACTGCCGATGTGTCTGAACATGAATGAAGTCTTGTTCGACGACCAATGAAGTCATGGTTGAAATTATACTTTTTGTGCAAATAGATTCACGATTTTAAATCTACCACTGAAGGTGTTGCTTTCAAAAGAGGTATTTGGGAAAAACAAATCAGAACATGGAAGTATATTAGTGGTTTTCACAAGAATTACTCTTTTTCATAATTTATGATTTTTATATTTTTTACCGGAAAAAAATGGCACGGATTAGCAGTAGCTATAGACCGTAAGAAACCGGACCGGAACCGGAACCGAACCAAAACCGGAAAATTTTGGCCCGAACCGGTCCGAACCGTAACATTTCTGTTCGGTCCGGTTCTATTTTACTATAACAGAAAATTTTCGGTTCGGGTCCGGGTCTGTCTAATAAAAAACCCGAAACCGAACCGTAAAACCGTTTGAACCGGAAAGTTTTATATATATATAAATATATATATATATATGCATTAATTATCAAAAGTTCAGCTTTGCTTCAGTGGTTAAATCTTACCCTTTACTTTTAAAAGGGAAGGGGTTCGAATCCCCTTCCCCTCAAATTTCTTTAAGTTTTTCTTTCATGGCTGGACGGGCTGGGCTGGGCTGGTCTGGACGGGCTGGGCTGGGTCGGGCCTGTTTCTTTATTTAATTTTTTTTTGAAAAATCCACTTTTTTTATTTAACAATAAATCATCAAACTACCAATTTTATAATTGTATCAATACATTTTAATTATAAACAATTTATCTCATTATAAACACGTATCTAATTAATAATTAGTATATTAGATTATTAACACGTAACAAAAATAAATAGAAAAAATAAAATAATAGTCATGGCATTAGTCAACTATATGTATAAACTAAGACCATTTATTATTAATGATACGACATATACTAGTAATATTTTTATTAATACTTACTCTATTACATAATTATTAAGATATATCGTGAATATATGTTTATTGTTCAATATTTTACTTAATAAAAAGAGAATTATATTGTTGTAAGAAAGAATGATATCAATTGTCATAAAAAATGTAATTACTAATTAGATGACAACTAAAATAATTAATTTGCATAATGGTTAATGGACATTTATGATTTAGATTTATGGTATCTATATTTTAATATCATTATTTACTTGAGTTAATTGTTAAGAAGTTTAGCATTAATTAATCTTTTTTTCGCAAAATATAATTTAATCGGAAAAAGTTATAGTTGATAAAACTATCATATGCCTAGTGCTCATCCCTGATATTCATTATCTCGTTTGCAGTATTTTTAATTTTGTGAGCAAGTTATAAACAAGTATCAAAATTAAATAATAAACGGTGTAAGGTGTGTTTAACAACTAAACGATGTGTTTAATAATTAAACGGTGTTATTTAAAAAAAACCGAAAATGTTTATATATATAAATATATATATGCATTAATTATTCAAAGTTCAGCTTTGCCACAGTGGTTAAGCCTTTAAATCTCTTTCAAAAGGGTAGGGGTTCGAATCCCCTTCCCCCCAAATTTCTTTATTTTTTTTCCTTCATTGGCTGGCGGGCTGGGCTGGGTATTTTCTTTATTTTAAAAAAAACAAATAAAAAAAGCAAAAATCAGAAACCGAACCGAACCGAACCGAAATTTTCCAGTTCGGGTCCGGTTCTGATATACCAGAACCGGAATTTTCCAGTTTGGTCCGGGTCTAGCCCTAGAACCGGACCGAACCGACCCGGTTACACCCCTAGCTATAGAGCCAGATTTCCAAGTTGTAGAATTAACATTTGTTTTTAGGGTGACAATAATAACTAATTTGTAGGCCTTTTGTGTTCTTTTTTTTAAGGTCAATTCACAACAATAAATTATAATCAAATTTAAGAGTTATTTAAGTTGAGGATTTTTTATACCAAAAAAATGTTGAGCATTTTTATATTAGTTTTACTTTAAAAATTTGTTTAACTTTACTTTTTTCTGAAATAGTTTTGATTAGGAATTGAAAGTGGAAATTGAATACATAAATATTATCCATGTTTTAAATTATTTTATTGAACTTTTTGAAATTTAAACATTCATGGATTCTAATTTCAAAAAAATTACATTTTCTGCGAACTTTTGATTTTTTTGAAATTTTTCTACAATTTTAAAATAATATTCTTGAATTTTTCGAATGTTTAATTTGTTTTGGATTTTTTTGTGAAATTTTAAATATATTTTGATTTTTTTTGGATTTTTACCCAATTTGTTAATTTTTATGGAATCTCCTTTTTAGTTTTTTTATGTATTTTGGACGTAATTTTATTATTTTGACCAAATGGTATATAAAATAAATTATAGGACTACGTTAAGAAAAATTGAAAAATTTAGAGACTAAAAAAATAAATAACAGAAGTGAAATAATGAAAAGTTGGGTGACCAAAAGCCATATGAGCTAACGAAGAAAAGTTTGGGCATAATGTTCACCCTCGTAGTTGTGACCCTAAACTTGTAAGACAGATCAATCGCTATGTTAATTCTTAACCAGGTGAAAAAAGAAATCTCTCGAATCAAATATCAAAATCATGAAGAATATCAAAATTCCGAAGATTGAAGGAATTGCCCCTAGGCAATTCATCAAAGGGATAACATCCTCGTTTGCGGGCTAGTTATCAAGGAGTGTTGAAGGTGTTGCTTCTGAACAAGCGAGCAAAAGACAAAGGATGTTGCTTCTAAACAAGCGAGCAAAAGATATGCTTCTGAACAAACCAGTGAGATAAGAGCGTCGTTTCTAAACAAACAGGTAAAAAATAATGATGTCACTTCTGAACAAGGGAGCAAAACAAAGGGTCTGGAAGGATTATTTTCTGTACTTATAACTTGGTAACTTAGTTTTCTCCTTGAAGTTTGATCACTATAAATAGGTAAGCATTGAGATAAGTACTTGGTACAAGGTTGAAATAATGTTGGTTTCAGAACAAAAATTTAATTTATGTAAAGGAAAATGAGATGTTACCATGACAAACTTTTTATATGCACCACATTTTGTACTTGTTTGACCCCACTTTTAGCTTCATAGTTTTAAAGTTAAGCACGTAAACGCAGCATTAGAGTAAAAATAAATAAACATACTTTTTTTAGTTATAATTTTACCTCCATTGAAAAGCATGGGAAAATATACTTTTTAAAGTGGAACGTTGCTTATTCAAATTAAAAGAAAGAAAAAATTATTTTAAATACATAATTATTTAAATAATAAAAATATTAACATAAAATATGATAATTCATCAAAAAATATTATATTAGTTCATATACTTATAAAAAAAAATTTAATTCGTATACTTATTTTTTAAGAAAAGATAAATCTTATAAATTTTTAAGTTTAATATTGTAAATTAGTAGTAATAATTTTATATACCTAACATTTGGATTATAATTTTCAGCAAATTAACAATTTCTAACAAAAAATATTTACTTATTTTTAATTCCGTCCCGTGACCCGTTCTGTTAGTATTAATTCCGACGGAACTGAGCAATTTTTTGGACCAATTTTATATATGGTACCGTCCTGTTCTAGGCTCATATATTTGTGACTCATTGAGATAACCCATTTTATTCATATTTCACGTGCCAAAAAGTCCTCATCTTTTTTGTTATTTTCTGGATCTTATCATTATAAATTATTTTGGATTGGTGTTATTGATTGATTTCAATTGTGATTTCAATTGGATAGAATTATGGTTTGAAAGATGGAGTTATTTCTGCACGTTTGATAATTTCGAGTAATACAAATACTTGAAATTTTGACCCAAAATAAATTTCAAAAAAACATAGTCGGATTCAATTTTTCACAAATCCAGTCCCAAACTTGTCAAAATTCATAGGTCAAGATCGAGACTGATTTTCCAATTTCAATTAATCCCGTGAGGTAACTCGTGGTATTATTTTTTACTCGTACACACAACACATCACTATACAATATTCTCAACGCAACACAATACAACGAGGCTAAACACGCTCTATTTTCTTTATTCGTGGCATTCTAAACAAAGTCTTCGTATGTCCACGTTAGTTATATCAACATTAATTAACTTTCTTTATTAGTCCCCGGGCCTCTTCCTATAATCCTACGACATACTCTATATTTACGGGTTGATCAGAAAGTCTCACTTTCCAACTGTTAGCCAATTAATTATATATACATTATTGACAGAAATTATGCGTTCATTATTACCAATTTTTTTTAACAGAATGTTCATTATTACCCTTGCTAGTTTTAGAAAAATAGTGGTGTTATTCTCACACCTTAAATTATTATTTTTGCACATTTGAATTTACTAGAATAGTAGCTGAGGTACTTTGTGATTTTTTTTAACGAAAAATGTGTCAGATCACTATTTCGTAACTTCGGGAGGGTCATTAAAAAAAAATATAAGTATAGGGAGGTTATTAAATAAGCAAATTATACAAAAGGATAATTAATCGAAACATTAAAATATAAAGAATTTATGTAATTAAACCATTAATTTTTTTTTTTAGAAGATGGATAGATAAACTTTTTTTTCTCAGTTTTCAAGTATATATTTAAATCATAATCTTTTAAAGTTCTTCGAGTGACAGAGGAGAAGGAGGTAAGCTCAATATTGTGGGCCATCTGGAATTCTAGGAATAGGTGAGTGTTCAAACAAGCGGATGACGAAGATATAAAGTGGTTTACACCGTGTTGCGCCGATTTTGTCGAATTATACAGGCCAGTAAATGAGAGGGATGACGAAGATATAAGGCCAGTGGTGCAAACATCTGAGGTGTCTTGGAGCCTCGAAGATCTCGATTGTGATGCAAAGTCATATTTATTTGCGGGAAAAAATTATATCAAAGTTTAATTTTTTTCCTCGTTCAGACTCTAATTTTAACTACTCACTGAATTGACCCTCTCAGTCACTTATATTTAACCCCATCTTTTCTTCCATTAGTCATTTAGACCCTGTATCTCCAAATTTTCAACTATCTCCACTAACACCGTTAAAAAGTTATTGTCAATCTAGTTTGGCTCCCACATATGTAAAAAAACAATGTCGTTTGACCAGAAATTAAAAATAAATAAATAAAAGAAAACAACTCCAACGTTAACAAAACAACGATAACATCTTTATTTATATATTGAGAATGACTATTTATTAGGGTTTAAAAAATTGGAGATTCGAGATTATTTTTCAATTAGGAATTCGAGGGATTCAAGGGATTAAGAATTCAGATGGTAAACAAAATTGATTGTGTTGATAATATGCCTACCAAGAGAACAAGTAACAGTGAAAAATCAAGCGGCGCTAGCGATGACTAAAGCTATAGTGTTCGATTATTGAATACATGATATAGTTGCAGAAAACATGCGCGATATTGATATCTGAGTCGAATTCGAAAAAGAATCACATTCGATGATCGGGTTTGCGGCTCATGGATTGATGAGACATATTTGCATGTGCGACTATAAAAGAGAAAAGAGAAAGGTAAGTGTTGTTTAATACTAAACTATTTTATTGTTATTTATTTATTTTAATATTATTTAGTTTAATAATGTGTTATTAAAAAACTCATTAAGAAATAGGACTCGGATGCTAAATGAAAAAAATGAAAGAAAATATGAGGAAACATAAGTGACAAAACATAAAGTTGACGTCAAAATATGGGTAATAATTTCACGTCAAACTAAACTAATGGCAACTCTTTGACAGTTTTAGTGGAAATGGTTGGAAAATTGAGAACACGAGGGTCTAAATGATTGATGGAATAAAATATGAGATCAAACGTCAGTGACAGAACATAAAATTGAGGGTCAATTCGACGAGGGGTTAAAATTATGATGTGATTTAGGGGTTAGGAAAAAAAGGAAGGTCTAATATTACTTATTCTCTTATGCTTTTTTTAGAAAAAAAAGAAGAAACTTTTAACTCTATAATTTTTCAACTCAGATTTTAATACGCTAGACGTGTGACTTTTTCTTCTTTATTTTTTTAGTTTTTTTCAACGCACCCTACCGTCATCAATTATATGACGTTATTAAATAAATTTGAGTAGGCGCGGATAATTACTAGTAGGTTTTGTTTATGGCGAAAGCGCAATTTGACTTAATGGGTGTACATGACGACATGACGACATGACGACATGACAAACATATCGACACAATCCCAAGCGTATATATATTTTCTACCTCATTTATCGATTGACTTTGCGTTGCGATCCTTCAAATCCATCCTTGTACTTCTTAAAATGTCGACATTATATCAACACACTTCTCTAATTAGTTTCTTATTTTTTCTTTCGAAAACAGATCGATCTAACTAATTTCTTGATTAGCTCTTTCCTCTTCCTCTTACAGGTGCTGACGGAGTATCACTTCCTACTGTTTCCAAAGTCTGTCTAAATTTTCTCCTTTAAAAAAAAACTATGACTCCACTTTCTTAGTACAATATTAAAATTCCTGTACTACCTTTCAAGAACCATATTAAACCAAAGAACTAACCACCAAAATAATACCCAAAAAAGTTCAGAGAAACGATTACTTTTTGTTGCCAAAGAGCTTAATTAAACTCTTCTACCTAACGTTTGTCAAAAGTTTCTTGCTAGTTTTGGGTGATTATGGGTAGGCTAACAAGACTTTGTCTCGTCTTTTTTTGCCTTCTACCACTCGTAGCAACCTTTGCGGCGGGAGAATGCACTTGCGACGCGCAAGAAGAGACTGGAAAATCCACTCACGCGTTGCGGTACAAGATTGTGGCGATTGTGTCGATTCTGGTTGCGGGTGGGCTTGGGGTTTCCCTCCCAGTCTTGGGGAAGATATTTCCAGCACTGAGCCCAGAGAAAGACATCTTCTTTGTGGTAAAGTCATTCGCGGCGGGTGTGATTTTAGCGACGGGGTTTATCCACGTGCTCCCCGACGCCTTCGACGATTTGACGTCACCTTGCCTTACAGAGTCTCCGTGGGGTAACTTTCCCTTCACTGGGTTTATTGCCATGATGTCTGCAATCGGGTGTCTAATGATCGATACTCTTCTCACTTCGTACCATACACATTCACACGCCAACAAGTCTCAGTCTCAGACGCTGCCTCATCCTGATCATATTAATAATATTAGTATTGATCAAGAAACAGGTAATAATAATAATACTGATGGAGACTGTGTCGTCCATGCCCACACCCATGCAACTCATGGCCATTCTCATGCCTCTCTTCAATCTGACCTTGCCCGTCATCGCATAACCACACTGGTATGTCTTTAATATTCTTGGTTTTCAACTTTTTGTTTGCTGCTGACAGATTACGATATAATTACTGATTTTTGGTTTTGTTAGGTATTGGAGTCAGGGATTGCGGTGCACTCTGTGATAATAGGGCTCTCGCTCGGCGCTTCTCAGGATCCAGAAACAATAAGGCCTCTGGTTGGTGCCCTCACTTTCCATCAGTTATTTGAGGGTATGGGACTTGGTGGTTGCATCTTTCAGGTATTTCTCCAGCTCACTTCCGCCTTATAATTACTTCTTCAAAACCTATCGTATACACCCTAAATAGGGAGTATTTTCTATACAACTCTTAGAATAATTAAATTTAAATTGGAAAATGATTTTATCTATTGACTAAATCAGCAGGAAATTATTAGATGTACCCGGTGTTCATCTAAAAGACAATTTAATAGAAGACTTGATTGCTTTGGTTTGTTAATTTTTTCCTAAAACAGTCTTTTGTGTTGTGAAATTCTATAAAACTCTGATTCCTGCTGGAAACCAAGCTGGCAGCACAGAACAAATGCTTTTTATATTCTTGAGTCAATAACAACTGCTGTGTACTGACTACTATATCAATATATCGCATGCTATAGGGGAGTAAGAACAATATAGTTTTGTATTCAAGGAAAAACCCCGAAATATAGTTTTGTATTTATTTACATGTATGATCATGGTGCAGGCAAAATTTAAGTGGACATCTACAGCAATTATGGGGATGATATTCTCATTTTCAACACCGATTGGGATTGTTCTGGGCATAATGGTATCGAAAAGCTATCACGAGAACAGCCCTACTGCCCTTGCTGTTCAAGGAAGTCTAAACGCAGCTTCCTCTGGTGTCCTAATCTATATGGCGCTTGTCGATCTTCTAGCAGCCGATTTTAATAACCCCAGGGTTCAATCTAAATCAAGACTAAGAATAGCAGTTAACATAGCTCTCCTTCTTGGAGCTGGTTTCATGTCCCTCATCGCCAAATGGGCTTGATTCACTCATTATATATATGTTCAACTTCTTTTTTTTGTGTACGTTTGTTTTTTCACCCTTCACGTTAATTACCAAATCAAATTAATGAAGCACAATTATAAAATAGCGGCTGCTACTGTAGCTATTCTTTGGAAGTTTTCGGAGAATTGCTGCTTTACATATTATTGTCTAACCAACAAGTAGAACTAATCGTTTTGTTGTTGTTGATATAAACAGTGTGTTCGTACCGGGCCGGGTTAATTTACTGGGGTAATTATCAATTTGGTCCCTATGCTATTCCTCTAATTTTGATTCAACACTTATCTTATTCTGTATTTCGATTTAGTAAAAAATTTCACTTTTTGAATCAATTTAGTCCTTTTGGACATTTTTGCCCCAATTATTTATTTACAGGTGAAATTTAAATGCATTCTTTAATAAAAAAAATAGTAAAAAATATATATCTCACCTAATATTTACCAGCTCCCAACTTGGCTCTAATATATACTTATATTAAAATATAACAAAAACAAATATTATGAATAATCTTTACTAGTTCTTCATCAAATGAAGATCTTTTTATTTATTATTATTTACTCTCCTTTTTTTTTGGAAGCTCGTGTCTTTGGTTCTAACTAGCTAGGAGAATGTTTATTGTTAAACAGTGTTGTTGTTATTATTATTATTAATTTTATTATTGTTAACTAATTAAACTATAAACAAAACATTTAACTAACCTAATTAATTAATGTTACATTTTTGTTAATATCTTAATAATAAGTTTACTAAAAATCATTACTCTTCATTGGCGCTAAGGGAGCGTGAAAATATTAGATGGGCCTACATTTTTTAAATTACTAGGTTATTTTGGCAAGGCCACGTGTGAAATTCATTTAAATTTGAAAATGTTAAAATATCATATTTATGTAAAAAAAGTATTTTACACAAAATATTTTTAGTATAATATAAAAATTTTAATAATGTCTCAAAAAATGGGATTAACATCAATTTTTACTGTGGTGTTAAAATTATATCGTAAGCAGTATATTAGTATTGTTATTGATGTTTTAATGTAGGTGTTGACAAAAAAATATTTTATTAATTCTGAAATAATTTAATTTTTAGTTCTTAAAATTAAAACAATTTTAACTCAATTAAATAATTTACTTTTATAAATTGAAATTTAAATATTTAAATTAATGTTTTATATTATTTTTATTCTAGTTCTCCAAATATTGTAAATAATTAAAAACAACCACTAATGATTTTTTCTTTAAAAAATCAAACTCAATAAAAAAAATAAGTTTAACATTTAATGAAAATTTATGATTTAATTAAATGTACAAACTATTTTTTTTCATGTTTATGTATGATAAAAAATCACATAATTAGCTAAGGAAAAATAATTCCTTATCATTACAAATTTTACAAAATCAAACTTAAGTAATTTAATATTTGTGTATATATACTTTTTAAGAATAATACATTATAAAAAGGTTTTCATAGTTTTTTTTTATTTTTTATTAAAAAATATTTTATTGAGGCAAGATAATTTTTTATTTATTTTACATATTTTTTATAGTTTTTTATTTTTTAACTAAAAATAATTATCATTTTTCACTTTATTTTTTTATTTTTTCTCATATTTTTTTCTTTCTAGTTCTTAGTTTAATAATGGCAATGCATGAAATAGAAAATAACAACAACAATAATAATTAAAAAAATAGTCTAAAAATAATTGTGATTATAATTTAATAAAAGGGATAACTTTGTTAATATACTTGTCCTTTATTTTTTTCTTCTTTTCATAATAATATTATATTTTGTTATCTTTTGAAAGAAAAAAATATACTTTCTTAAATTTTTGGATTAGAATAATAATAGTAGTAATAGTTAAGTCATGAAACTTTTATTATTATTATAAATAAATAAACTATTCCAATTTTAAAATATGTTTTATTAGATTAAAATGATAATAACGTTAGAATATTTATGTATCTCATCTAATCCATAACTTTTAGCTTTTTTTCCTATCACTTATGGCTTAGAACATGATTTCTTATTTAATTTTCTTATTTATATCAACTTCATCAACATTTCATCACTCGCATTAAGAATCCATAAGTGAGATCTTCTATATACTTTTATATGTGATTTTTTATGATACATAAACATGAAGAAAAATAGTTTGTATATTTAATTACAAATTTTACGAAATCAAACTTAAGTAATTTAATATTTATGTATATATACCTTTTAAGAATAATACATTATAAAATGGTTTTCATAGTTTTTTTATTTTTTATTAAAAAATTATTTATTAAGGCAATATAATTTCTTATTTATTTTACATATTTTTTATAGTTTTTTAATTTTTAACTAAAAATAATTATCATTTTTACTTTATTTTTTTATTTTTTTCTCTCATATCTCATTCTTTATAGTTGTTATTTTAATAATGACAATGAATGAAATAGAAAATAACAACAACAATAATAATTTAAAAAATAGTCTAAAAATAATTGTGATTATAATTTAATAAAAAGGATAACTTTGTTAATATACTTGTCCTTTATTTTTTTCTTCTTTTCGTAATAATATCATATTTTTTATCCCTTGAAAGAAAAATATATTTTCTTAAATTTTTGGATTAGAATAATAATAGTAGTAATAGTTAAGTTATGAAACTTTTATTATTATTATAAATATAAACTATTCCAATTTTAAAATATTTTTTATTAGATAAATATGATAATAACGTTAGATTATTTATATATCTCATCTAATCCATAACTTTTAGCTTTTTTTCCTATAACTTATGGCTTAGAACATGATTTCTTATTTAATTTTCTTATTTATATCAACTTCATCAACATTTCATCACTCGCATTAAGAATCCATGAGTGAGATCTTCTATGTACTTTTATAGCAATCTATTACGTTATACAAATTTACCCTCATCCACATGTTATGTTGATGATGTAGATCATGTATTCGATCCATAATATTATAATGATAACTAAAAATATAACCAATTTTTTTAAAAATATATCTTATCACTTTACCTAGTATAGATTTTAAGGTAAACAACATAATTTTTTATGGTTTAAAAATTCTTTCACTTCGGGCACTATAGTTTTAAGATTTACATTAAAAATCCTATAATATCCTAAAATATTTTAATATAAACATTATAAGTGGTTAAAAAATATAAAAAATGGTAAAAAGTTGAAAAAAACTTATAAATATTGGAGAAAAATGTATAACCATAAATATTTGATGATTAGATTATAAAATATTAATTTTTAGTATTTTTTTTAAAATATCTAACCTCATCCCTTTATATTATTAAAACTCATTAACAAACAGTTGTCATTGAATTAATTTTAGGAGAAGTTATAAATTTTCTTTTTATTTTTCACTTTTATGATTTTCTTAACTTTAACAGTAATTCTTTCTGAAAAAATAAACCATGTACTGCTTTGAAATTATAGTTAAATAATAAAAATAAAATAAATATTATTAACCCATATTTCTTTCATAAAAATAAAATTAATGTAAATCATTTTGATAATATATGGCTAATATTGTCAATACTTATAAATAAACTTCGCAATTATTTTCATAAACAATTTCTTCTTTTTACCATATAATTTATGTTAGAAAAAGTATAAATATTACAATTTATTTTTCAATTTTATTTAGTTTATGTTTCTTCAACTCTCTTAAAATCAATCTCTTTACTAAATTTAATAATAAAATAAAATAAAAATATTAACTTGAATAAAGAATATTATTCTTAAAATAATATAATAATAATTAAAATAATTTACTTTTAAAAAATATATTATTATACATATGTTATATTTAACAAATAATTTAAATTTAAAAATAGATTAAATTATATTTTACTCATTGTGACTATTTTTTAATTCCATACTTTTAAAGATATTTCTCACATTGTAGCTCCACGAGTACATTACATAGATTGATTTTTTACAATCTCTTTTAATATTAAATTTTTTCTTCCTATGAAATTATTCTTATGAACTTTTACTTTTATATATTTTTAAAATTTATCATTGTTTGTGATATTGACATGGGTGAAAAACACAATGATAAATTTTAAAAATATATAAAAGTAAAAATTCATAAGAATAATTTCATAGGAAGATAGTTTCGGTATTTAACATATTTTAGTTCTTAAAAAAATTATCTTTCTCTTTTGTATTTTAGAATTTAAATTATTAAATTATTTAAATAATTTTTTTGTTAATTATAATTTAATATTATGATGTGAATATTTTATTATAAAAAATCACCTTCTTTTATATTTCATACAATCAAAAAATTATTTAATATAAATTTAAATTCTAAAGAATTGATTTAATATACATTAATTATTCATAATTTTAATATTAATTCACATTAAAAAAAATATAGTTTATACAAATATAATTTATTTTTGCTAACTTTCATAACTCACAATACAAAGTATATTTTTCTATGATAAATCATTTACTAATTTCAAGCTCTTACCAAAAGTTATGAATATTATAATTCTTTATTAATTAAATAAATTTTCATTTAATAATAGAAATAAAACTTCATTACTTAATTGAAAAATTAATGTATAAGTTTGTTCACTTTCTAATTTACTATTATTAGTGTTATTTAAAATATTATTACAAGGTACCCCATGTGATTTTCTCAGAGACTAGCGAATGTACCGATTTTCTTTCTACTTTTCCCATATAGGAAATAAATAAATATATATTATTTTTTTTAAAGACTAACGAATGTTGTTTATCTTAAAATTGAAAATATTATCTAATTTTTATCTAAAAATATATATTAAAATCTCAAGAAATATATTTACGTAATCATTAAAAATATACTTAAAATATTTATTTTGTAACATTTAATTTTTTATTATATAATAACAATAAAAAATACTAACTTTATTGATTAAAAAATTAAATATATTTTTAGATAAACTATATAAAGAAACCCTAAAGTTTGCAAAATCTCCCACTTTGTACCCAATAGTTTTAAAATTTGCAACGTAAGCCTACAAAATTGCAATGGAAATTATTTTATCAATCACTAATTATTTTAATTTTTTAAAATATACTGATAAATTTATTAAGGGTGATGTTGATTCGATCCAATTAAAAATATAGAGAATTTACTATGGCATTTATGATACAAATTCAGAATATTTTATTACAAATTAGATTAATTCCTCTCTATTCTTCCTCCATTTTTTCGCATAAATATGATCTCATCTTTTCTTAGAATTTTAGGCTCCTATTCTAACATAGTCATTCATGTCATAAAATAAACTAAAGTTTTCTTTCTTGTCAATAACGTGAGCTTAAATTATTCTAAAATGAATTTAATTTAATTAATATATTTTTAATAAATGACATTATTTATTATGTATTATCCTTTTATTTTTAAGAAAAAATAAATATATGTCAAAATAATTTAATACCACATTATAAACATGCAAATGAACTTCAAATTATTTTTTATAACTATAACTTATTTTTTCCATCTAAGTAAATATAGTTGTTGATTTGAGGTAATTAAAAATACACGAACTTATTTGATATTAGTTGGAAATATATAGACAAGTGCAAAATATTAATTATTGATCGTTGCTTCTTCCAAATTCTCGCAAATAAGAACTTAGATATCTATGTATAACATTTAGAGTCGTAAGCAACAAAATAACTTAAATTTTTATTTAATTTTCATTTCTGTTTATGAGATCCTTACTACCTGTCTTTAAAAAAAACTAACATACCATTGAAACATTATATAAAATAATCAGGACATAAAATTGTTAAGTTTATATTCACAATTTTGAATCAATTGAGTATCATATATATAAATTTCTCTAGAAAATTCTATATGTTTTGAATAGGGGAAAAAACCTTAAATCCATCTGGATATGCAAAATTAATTCATAAAAATTAACCGAACATGGATTCTCTCAAGGAGTTGTACATTCTTTATTTTTAAAAAATAAATTGAATAAAATGTTGTATATGACTATATGCTAATTAGGTTAGGCTATGTTTGGTCCTCTTTTGCATCCTACCACTCATCGCAACCATTGCAGCGGGAGAATGCACCTACGACGCTCAAAAAGAGACTGGAAAATCCACTCACGCGTTGCGGTATAAGATTGTGACGATTGTGTCGATTCTAATTGCGGGTGGGCTTGGAGTTTCGCTCCCAGTCTTGGGGAAGATATTTTCAGCACTGAGCCCAGAAAAAAGACATCTTCTTTGTAATAAAGTCATTCGCGGCAGGTGTGATTTTAGCGACGGGGTTTATTCATGTGCTATAGGATGCTTTCGAAAACCTAACGTCCCCATGCCTCCCAAAGTCTCCGTGGGGTAACTTCCCCTTCACTGGGTTTATCGCGATGATGTCTGCAATTGGGTGTCTGATGATCGATACTTTTCTCAGTTTTTACCATACAAGTTCACACGCCAACAAGTCTCAGCCTCAGCCTCAGCCTGATGAAGAGACCGTGGTCCCTGTCCACACTCATGCAACTCATGGTCATTCTCATGCCTCTCTCCAATCTGACATTGCCCGCCATCGCATGACCACACTGGTAAGTATAGTTGGTCATTCCAGGTCGCAAAAGCCTTTTTACTCTCTAAGTAAGTTATTGTAGAGTTTCACATCACTTCTAGTTAGGCTTAACCAAAACGAAACCAATAAATTCTTAGTTTACAAAAAACAAACTCAATGAAAACTGCGGTTTTTGATGTACATCTTTTTCAACACAAATAATTTATCTATTATTTATTTTGTCACATTCCCCAATATGATTCAGTAGTAGATAAAAGTCAAATACATAGCCGTGACAGAAGTATTACTATTAAACTCATAGACATAGTGCGTAAAATGACCTTGACTAGACTAGACTCTGACATTAGTAAGTTAGTGGCATGCTGCCAACGTTAACGGCATGCCGTCAAGTTCTGGTCAGACAAGATAAAAAACGAGATCTTTCTATAACGACTAGTTTTTCGAATCTGTAACGGCTAGTTTTTGACTCCATTAATTACTAAAACTCTTCTAGTCTATAAATACTTTTCTAATATGAATAAGAAAAAAATGAGAAAGCTAATACAAACTTCTAAATACATATATACATTTACAAACTCACAAAATCAAGTTCCATACAACGCATATCTGTTTTCAATCCTTCTTGCGTCCTTCAATCGAGTTTGAATTGCTTTCTTCTTGAGGTAATATTGTTCATTTATTGGTGTTATTTGAATCATGCATTTATTATTTATACACTGATTATTTATTGCGAATATTATCAATTAATTTATAAAGGTCATTAAGCTCTTGTCCTGTAAAGAGAGCTAGGTACTTCAATTCTTACCTGTAAAGAGAATTGTGTAACGGTTGTGGTTGAGCCCGGAAAAACCACGTATAAGGTTATTGGTAAACTCGCAAAGACCAAGTGTAAGGTTGTGCGCTGAACCCGTAAAAGCTCAAGTTAATAGCGAAGAGTTTGTTGTTAGAAAATCCTAAGGGTGAAGCTCTTAGGTAGTGGAGCACGATTCGGATTGTGAATCGGAACCACTATATATTCCGTGTTTTGCTATTCCCTCTTAATCTTTATTTGCACAATATTTTTATTTGCCTATTCACCCCCCTCTAGGCCGAGTTATTGTTTTGTCAATTGGTAGCAGAGCAGATCACTTGTGTTCAGGTTTAACCACCTCAAGTGCAAGATCAAAAATGGCTTTAGAGGGATTTCATATCCACAAAGAGGGTGCGGCACTCAACCGACCACCTTACCTTGATGGCAACAACTATCTGCAGTGGAAAACAAAGATGCTGGCCTCGCTCACAAGACCAGCAGATGTTAGATTGCGTATTGAACGGTTTCGTCTTCCCCATGGAACCAGCTGGAGATGGAGGAGCAACATGACCTCTTCCGTTTTCTCGTTGGAGTGTTGGATCAATATTAAGAAAGCAAATGGAAGATAGAACAAGGTTTGCATTATTCTATTCTATTTCTTCTAGTGAATTTAATAGAGTTAGTGCTTGCAAATTGTCAAAGGAAGTGTGGACAGCGTTAGAGATTGCTCATGAGGGAACCACCCAAGTGCGCGATCTTCGACTCAACTCACTCAAACACGAATATGAGTTGCTTGTGATGAAGAAGGGAGAATCCATCTACGACCTCAGCATAAGAATTCAAAATATTTGCAATGCTATGGATAATCTTGGATGGACTCCAAGTGATGAAGAAATGGTCAGAAAAATCCTAAGTGTTCTTCCAAGCAAATGGCTAGCCAAGGTAACTGCCATTGATGAATTGAGTGTCAAACCAACCTTCGCACGATTCATCAGCTCTCTTACCGCGTATGAGCATAAGCTGAATCTGTACAACATGGAGGATGAGAAAGAAAAAGAGAACGACAAAAATGTTGCTTTCACAAGCAATGTTCAAGAAGACAACGATGAATCTCTTGCCCTCCTCACCAAAAATCTGAAACAGTTCATGAAAATAAATTAAAAGAACTACGGTAAGCGTTCTAACTCTTCTAAATTCAAGAGTAATGATGATATTGTTTGTTATGAATGTGACAAACCAGGACACGTTAAGAGTGAATGCCCTAATCTTGAGAAGAATAGAAAACATGAAAAGAGAAGGTCAAGGGATAAGAGGGAGACTCGAAGGTATTCCAGAAAAGCCTTCAAAGCCACCTCTTGGAGTGATAAAGATGAAACCAACGACGATCAATCTTCATCCGAAGAAGAAATATCCAACCTATGTTTTTTTGCTAATGTTGACAGTAAAGCTTCATCTTCAATCTCTTCTAACGAAGGCATGCGTTCTTGCTTTATCGCCAAAAGTGATAGCGAGGTAAGTTCTTGTAACTCTTATGACGATGAATATAGCTTTGAAGAATTGCAAAATGTTTTTAATGAATTACACACTTGCTATGAAATAACTAGAAAGAAGAACTTAAAACTCGCTAAAGAATTAGAGAATATTAAAAATGATGTTTGCGAGTTAGAACTGTTAAATAAAAGCTTAACAGAGGAAAATGAAGGCTTATCTATTGATAATGATAATTTAAGACTTGTTTGTGCTGAAGCTAGAGATAAGAACATTAGTTGTGAACTTTGCGAAAACTCTATTAAAAAAGTGGTAGAATTAAAAGAAAAGATTAACAATCTTGAAACCACTCTAGCTAAATATGTACAAAGCAAACAAAGTCACCATGATTGTATAAATATTCAAAATAAAAATGGTGACAGACATGGCATTGGATTTTCTACAAGCATGCATAATTTTAAGAATTCTTTTGTTAAAGCCAGCTCTTCTAATTATGCTAGTTCCTCAAAAACGTCACATGATAAGCCAAAATATAAATGTAGCTACTATTGTAAACATGGTCACTTATCTTATTTTTGCTACATGCGAAGGGGGTTTGTAAAATAAATTTGGGTACCGAAAGGTACTTGTACTAACAAGGATGGTCCCAAACTTGTTTGGATACCAAAATCGAACTAATTTATTTTGTAGGTGTGCCGGAAACCCATTGCGAAAAAATGGTATTTGGATAACAGGTATTCGTGGCACATAACAAGTGATATTTTGACATTCACTCATTCGGTAACAGATGTTTTTGGCAATATAATATGATATGTATATGATTCAAATGTTATTGCTAACATTGATCATAAGTATTTAAATGCTTAAGTATATAACTCATGAATTTGGCAAGAAAGAATTATTTTTGTAGGAATAAAGCTTGATTGGTGGCCCAAGGGTATACCAACGAGAAGACATTAACTTTTATGATACATTCATTGGTTGGTAGTATTAAAACCATTTGCGTGGAATGGCATATACTATACCAATGAGTACACGCAACCAGACTTAATTTTTTTGGATTGGATAATTGCTACACAATTACTTTTATGAAGTAATTTTAAATTTGCTTGATCCTTAAATATTCTCCATGCTCTTCTCTAAGAATTGAATTGTTCTCCATGCTTTCATTTAATTTTCCTTTTTGTTGATGACAAAGGAGGAGAATAATGTAAGGGGGAGAAGAAAATATGGGGAGACTATAAGGGAGCAAATGTGCACTCTTTGTTATGCTCTATGCAACTAATGTTTTATATAAGGGGAGCATATTTGACAAAGATATAGGGGGGGTAATTCTTCTTCTTAACACTTAATTTTTAATTGCATGTTAAAATTTGCTTAAAATTAATTTGTGGTTGTCATCATCAAAAATGGGGAGATTGTTGGCCCAAGGGGGATTTCGATCCTATTTTGATGATTTTAGACACACAAATTAATTACTATACTAATACAATTTCGAAGTTAAGTGTGTATGTAGTTTACGATCGAGACAACAAAAGAGCAACAAATCGGTTATCACAAGCGTGAAGATCAAGTGTATATTATAGCATTAGTATGTAAGTATGACTCTATCTAACACTTGATCTATGTTTAATTTTACCTCAAGAAAATTGTCAAAATATTTTTTGCGCGAAAACGAGTTTTGAAAAATAAAGTGTGTAAAACGAAATAGTGCTTAGCAACATGCCGCCAATGCTAGTGGCATGCTGCCAAGAAAACAAAGCTAAGAAAAAATTTGGCAGTCACTAGCGGCATGCTGCCAACGTTAGCGACATGCCGCCAAGCTCTGGTCTGACAAGATCAGAAACGAGATCTTTCTATAACGGCTAGTTTTTTACTCCATTAATTACTAAAACTCTTCTAGCCTATAAATACTTTTCTAATATGAATAAGAAAAAATGAGAAAGCTAATACAAACTTCTAAATACATATATACATTTACAAACTCACAAAATCAAGTTCCATACAAAGCAAGCTTTGCATATCTATTTTCAATCCTTCTTGCGTCCTTCAATCGAGTTTGAATTGCTTTCTTCTTGAGGTAATATTGTTCATTTATTGGTGTTATTTGAATCAGACATTTATTATTTATACACTAATGACGAGGGTGTCGCATGCCCAGCATAAAATTATAAATACAACTCAGTGCTAAGCTACAAAAATAATGTAGATAGTGATGAGAGGATCGATCCCACAGAGACAAGCTTGACTGATTCTTGTTTTTCTTTGTAAATAACCAAGTTGAAAACCAAGTTTGAGGTGAAATCGTGACTTAAACAGAAATACAATGAAGTGAACGAAAGTTGCATACAATAAAACAGTTGTAAGTGGAGAGAAATCAGTGGAGAAAAAGGTCCCTGGTAGAGATTCTAACGAGGTGACAATTCCGTATTTGTTGATCATTGACAAAAGTATTTTCAAAACAGTTTCATAGGGAAGTTATAGAGATCAATCCAGGGGCGATCTCCAAGCCTCCTCCTACTCAAGCCGCCCGAAGAGAAGCTCTCCTTGCGACCCTAACTCCCTTAACAATCAAGGATTACTAGTTTGTTGAAATGATTAGGAAGGCCCTTCCCTAGACCTTGAGATGAACCGCACTGCAGTTCATGAACCCCAAAGCTAGTCCTTATCTTCTTCTAGTTGCAAAGAGACATCATCCTATTCACTAGTTGTCTACTCGGGTTCCCTCTAACACAGAAACGCGACATTAGAGTGATTCTACTGTAATTAATCAAGTTGAAATCTAAGTTGGCCAAACTCAAACACAACACAATTAAATTGACATTAAACCAAGCAAGAAAAGGAATATGAAAACGTTTTTAATTAAGATCAACGAGTCTCACAACATAATGGAATTGTCAACCTCTAAATCTCTACCAGAGATTGAGGTTTTTAGCTACAAAACATAATGAAAATACAACCAGAAATTCTTATCCGAAAATAGAGAAAAAGCTGGAAAATCTAGGAAAATGCTGATTTTCTCCTCTGGTTCCTCCTTGCTCCCCGATACCTTCCTCTGTCCGTTTTGATCTCTTTTAATGGTCTTCCAGCAGCCAAGTTCCTCTTCTCCAAGATGAGACAACTCCCACTAACAAGTCTCCTCTGTTTGGTCTTCAAGAAGCCTGTCCAAATGTGAGAATATTCTTCTCCAAACACAAGGGGAATGTTGTTTTTGTCTTCTAAGCACTTGCTAGAGGTGTGGAGAATAATATCGGAGCTCAAGAAGCTTAGTGTCTCTAAATATGGAGTCCAAGGGGACAGGAAACACACTCATGAGTAAATAATTGTGGCGCGCAAAATCATGGTGAGTGCTGTCCAGACTGGAATCTGTCACGGCAGCCTCATCTCAAGGCCTTGAGATGAGTCGGAAACGCATCAGCTGGAAAATCTCCCTAGGCCGATTGATCAATTATGCTCTATTCTTCAAGTTTCTCGTTCCTTTTCCAAATTATGGTCATTCAGGCGCAATTCTGGAAAAAGGAAGGAAAATGGGTCAAAGTAGCATGCTTATTGTCTCAAAAACTAATTAAAGAGACAACAAAACTAAGTGAAATAACGATCAATCAAATTCCCCCACATTTAAACCATGCTTGCCCTCAAGCATGAACACAAAACACAGAAAACACAAAGAAAAACACACAAACAGCACCCCCCTTTGAACAGAAAATTAACCCCAGGACTGAACTCATACAAATACTTCAAAAATCAACTCATTCAAGCAATGCTAAACACTCCAAACACCACAATTGTGCAAATATTCAAATAGTGGCATGATAGCATGCTGTTCAACCAGGAAATAAAATCCTAGAACCTCTGTCTTCTCCTCCTTTGACTCTTTATCCAAACACTGCTGCTGACACTCATGCAAAAATAATTTAAAAGCATACACAATAATTAAAGAGCAGAATTGAAAACACGAAGTGAGCCAAAGGCTTCTTTTATTCACCTTCACTTCCTTTATTCTATTTTTTTCTTTTTCTTTTCTTCCTTCATTTTTTTCTATTTTTCTCCTTTTTTTTCTTTCCTTCTTTCCCTGCATCCCCTGCATTTTCTTTTCAACTCACCCCCTTTCCACATTCCCATTTTTCTCTCTTCTTTTTTTTTCAAACACATGCACATGCAAACTTGATTTCTCACCATGGTGCTATGGTCGGTCCAAAGAAGGAGTTAGCACACAGCCGACTGGAAGTTTTTCCAAGATGGGATGATGGTGCCGAACCACCAACATCGTGCAATCCAGAGGGCATGATGAGAGACCACACAAAAAAAATTGAAAAGGGTACGCAAGCAAGCAGAACTTAAAGACTTAACAACAGTGCAGAGGATAGGATCCTCATCCCAAGATCTAGGGATAAGAAGACAGTTTAGCCCCAAAATATTTCCTAGGATAAAAATACTCATCATACATCTATGTAAATAAATGCACAAGTTGAAATGTCAGAAGTATTCAGAATTGCAAGATGGAGTTGATAAGTCAAGTATTTACATGAGTTCAGTTTTGGGATTTCATTTCCATACAAAGGGGTGAAACACGACAGAAAGGAAAATAACTAATGCAAAAGAAAATAAAAACAGGCAATTGTGCATGCATAAAAATTGAAATAAACATGCAGAAAAACAAATCAGCAGAAAAACATGCATTAAAATTAAAATCAGACATGCAAAAGACAAAAACAAACAAGAAAATAAACACAAACAAACACGAAAGTGTCTCTCCCCCACATTTATTGGACACATTGTCCTCAATGTGAAAGGAAACAAACTGAAAATAAAAAGAGAGGGAAGAGAAAAGATGAAACCCGGGACATGATCAAGCTTGGGGTGGGGCTGGTGGCGGGAAAGCGTGCCTCAGAACTTCCAGGATGCTCTCCTGGGTGCGGTTGTTGGTGTGCTGCTGTCGGATCAACTGGCGGAGGAGAGTGTTCTGGTTCCTTAGAAGGACTGCAATCTGGGAGTTGTATGCAGGGGCCCTGGTCTGAATGTTTGGATGGCTCATCTCAAGGCCTTGAGATGGGCCTGCAGCATCTGGTACATCTTCGGGAGCAGGGGCAGAGGTGTCTTCTTGTCTATCCAATCTTCTGAGTTTGTAATTACCTAGGTGTTTGGTCCCAAAGATGTGCTCCGGAGCTGGAGTGAAACCTGTATTGTTACAAACAAACCTATCCTTGTCTAGATGGAAGAATCCCATCTGATCAAGTGCCATTAAGTTCAGCAGTTTCAAGGAAGCACAGTTGAAAAGTTTGGCCGATGCAAGGTCCAAAGGTGTAGACTGAAGAGCAATGTGTGTGATTAGTGAACCCATAATCATTTTATCTTTGTCCCTATAGGAGTGCATCTGTGCAGCTATCCAATAGCCTAAATTGACAGTGTGCTTATTGACCATACACCATAAAATGAAAAGCTCTTGCTTGGATAAAATTCCAGCAATGTGGTCTTTTCCAGCAAATGTAGTGGTGAGGCACCTATACAAGATCCTGAATTTGATGTGCCTTGGCCTTTTTATCATCAAATTTCAGATTCGGATTTCCCGTCAATTGTTTATAGGCTGATTGTGTATCAAAATCACTAGGGTAATCACTCAAAGAATTCACCTACCAGTCAGCATGCAAATCAAGCTCTTTCACAAAGCTCAAAATGACATTAAATTCATTCAAAGAGAAGTGAGAGTATTTTCCACACAATCTGAAATTAATATCATTTTGTCTAGCAAGCCTTAAACCATCTTTTTCCTTATCTTTAGCAGATTTGTACGAAAAAGTAGTGTAAAACTCAAGGCACAGTTCTAGATATGCAGGATGCTCAAGGAAAAATAAAGGTTCCCAACCTATATTCCTAACGAGTGTGCGTACCCTAGTGCTTAGTCCAAGAGTATCTAACAATTCAAAATCAAGCTGGGCACAAGAGGGAACGGTTGATTTATATTTCAAATTCAGTTTATCCAATTGATCAATATCATCAAAATTCAACCACTCATTCAGGAATTCAAGGTCTGGGATTACCTGTTTTTTGCGGTTGCTGGTTCGGGCTCTGCTGGTGTTCCTTGCAGTGCCACACTGCTCCATCAGAATCAAAGCTGATCTTAAAGTTGCGGAAGGTTCTGTAGGTGCTGGAGCTTTTGAAGCTGGATTTTTTTGCGTGTTTCCTGCCCGAGTTTTGATGCGCTTGGGCCTTGGCACCTCAGGAATTGTTTCAGCTGGTGTTTCTTGAATTTCTGGCGCCTCAGCTTCGGGAATTTCCTCATCATCATCGCTGCTTTCATTCGCAGAGGCAGGGGTGGTAGGCATGTCAAAAATCTTCCCCTTGCCTTGGTCTTTCCCAAGGCCTTGAGATGAAGGGCCTTGAGATTTCTGGGCAGTTGGGGTCTTGTTAGTAGGCCCAGCCTCTGGTGAGTGAGCGGCTTTCCGCTTGAGAGTCCTTGGGGGCTGGGTTGACTGAGATTTTCCTGCGGCTTTCTTCGCCCTAAGAAGCTCCGCCGCTGCTTCAATCGGAGGGACGTGAATCCCTTTTCTTTTCAGGCGGCACTCCTCTCTGTCCTCTGCCTGGGTTTGTGTTTTCTAAGTCTTCCTTATCATAGACCCTAGAGGTCTCTCCTCTGAATCAGAACTAGATTCGATGGTGATGTCCCGCAGCTTGGACGTGAACGTAGGGTCACTGGCGGAGTCAGAATCACCGGAATTGGAGTGGGCTGATCTGGTGGTTTGCTTAGAAGGCGATTCTGACCTTGGTAGAATGGCTGGTCCCTTTTTAGGCCTTGGGATGAAGCCTGGAGTGGGTGTTTCCTTGGATGGATTCACCGGTGGGGTTTGGTTTCTGGAAACGCTGGCGGTGGTCGCTGGTTGACCGGTGACCGGAGTGGTGACGGTGGTAGGAGGATTGTTTGCAGGTGTTGGTGAAGGTGGGACTGGAGCCTTTTCCGCTTCCAAAGGGTCTTGCATGGTGGTGAAAGGCGGTTGCTTCTCTATTTTCGGCGGAGCAGTATGGACGGGGTCGTCGGGATAAATAGCCACTAGAGAGTTGGGTGGCAGTGAGTCGGTGGTGACCACGGTAACGGCCTGGGATTGCTTCCCAGAATCAAATGGGTCGGATTCCGACTCAGTGGCAGATTTGGGTGGTGATTTTGGTGGTTGACTGGTGCTGGTGGTCTTGCTGGTCGGACGACGAGCTTGGGATTTCTTTCTAGGCATTGTTGCCATTAGGTTATAAAGAGGGATGAGAGAAGTTGGATTTAGGAAGATGAGAAGGATGTGGTAAATGAGGAGAGTGATTTCATCTTTTTGATGAAGGGTGGAGTTATGGTCGTAGAGGGAAACTGAAAGGGTAGTGGTGATAGTGGGTCTAACGGGTATTTTGTCCAGGTGGACTTGATGACATGGGAAGTTTTTATTCAAGGCCTTGAATGAGAATGTTTGCTTTCTGTTGCAAGTCTGGCTCATCCCAAGGCCTTGAGATGAACCGGACAACTTTATATTGAAATTGCCTTGAATGTGACTGGAGTTAAATGATACAAAAGCTGGAGGGTATGGATTGCCTCCTATGGATTGTCCCCTTTTAAAGTCTTGGACTAGACTATGGCATGATTCAGACTGTATCATTGGGCATTTCCAGTGTGGTGCTCTCCACATTATGCTCTTGAAATCCTTCGTAAAAGGGCTTGAGGCGTTGTCCATTCACCTTGAATTCCCTACCTATTTGCAAACTCTGTATATCTACTGCACCATGGGGGTAAACGTTAGTAATAACGTATGGACCAGTCCAACGAGTTCTGAGTTTACCTGCCATTGTGTGAAATCTGGAGCTGAAGAGGAGGACTTTCTGCCCAGTTCTCAAGGTCTTGGGACGAATGTTCCTATCATGGTACATCTTCGCCTTGGCCTTGATGATGGCCGAATTCTCATATGCTTCATTTCTCAACTTTTCAAGCTCCTGCATTTGCAATCTTCGTTGCGTTCCAGCAGCAGTAAGGTTCAGGTCGCACTGCTTGATCGTCCAATAAGCTTTGTGTTGCACTCCAACGGGCAAATGACAGGGTTTACCATAAACCAGCTTGTAAGGGGTGGTCCCGATAGGAGATTTATAGGTTGTTCTGTAGGCCCACAAGGCGTTATCAAGTCTCTGGCTCCAATCCTTTCTTTCCGGTCCAACTGTCTTGCCCAAAATGGACTTGATTTCTCTATTTGAAAGCTCCGCTAACCCATTGGTTTGAGGGTGGTAAGCGGTGGACACACGGTGCGTGATATTGTACTTGGCAAAGAGGGATGCTACCACTCGGTTGCAAAAATGTGTGCCTCTATCACTGATAATAGCTCGTGGCACCCCAAACCTACTCAAAATGTGACTTTTCAAGAATTTAACCACTATTTTTGCATCATCAGCCCTTGTCGCCTTGGCTTCTACCCATTTTGACAGGTAGTCTACTGCCAAAATGATGTAGGTGTTCCCATCTGAACTAGGGAATGGCCCCATGAAGTCTATTCCCCATACATCAAAAATCTCACACACAAGGATAGGTGTCAGCGGCATCTGATTTTTTGAGGTCATATTACCGGTTTTCTGGCAATTTTCGCAGGTCTTGCAAAAATAATATGAATCCTTGAACAAAGTAGGCCAGAAAAACCCTGATTCTAACACCTTAGAGGCTGTCCTCCTTGGTCAAGCAAAGGAGTGGCTGAATTTGAGTATGGATGGAATTTCTTCCTCGAGAATGCATCTTCGGAGGACCTGATCTTTTCCCATGTTCCAGAGGTAGGGATCATCCCAAATATACCGTTTAGAATCCCTTCTGATCTTCTCCTTCTCTGCTGTGGAGTAATCTCCATGAAATTTTCCAGTGGCCAAGAAATTGGCAATATCATAATACCACGGCCTTATCTCAAGGCCTAGGAATAAGCTCTCATCAGGAAAATTTTCCTTCACGGGGTCTGCTTGAGAATCCACCAAAATTCTGCGTAAATGGTCTTCTTCCAGGTTTTCTTTGCGCTTCTTATCCTTGATTTCAAGGTTGAATTCCTGCAGAAGAAGAATCCACCTAATCAGCCTCGGCTTTGCTTCCTTCTTGGCCAAAAGGTACCTCAAGGCTGCATGGTCAGAGTAAACTATCACTTTAGTACCAAGAAGATAAGAACGAAATTTATCTAAGGCAAAAACAATGGCAAATAGTTCTTTTTCTGTGGTGGTGTAATTTCTCTGAGCATCATCAAGCATTCTAGAAGCATAATAAATCACGTGTGGATCTTTGTCAATTTTCTGCCCAAGGACAGCCCCAACGGCTGCATCACTTGCATCACACATGATTTCAAAGGGTCTGGTCCAATCAGGTGGCTGGATTACTGGTGCAAATATCAGCTTTTGTTTCAAGGCTTCAAACGCCTTCTTGCAATCCTCATTGAAGTCGAACTTGACATCTTTTTGGAGCAGCCTGCACATAGGCTCAGCAACCTTCGAAAAATCCTTAATAAAACGCCTATAGAAACCTGCAAGGCCTAGAAATGAACGCACATCTCGCACGCAAGATGGGTTAGGTAATGATTCAATAACATCAATTTTTGCCTTGTCTACTTCTAAGCCTTTTTTGGAAATGATGTGTCCTAAAATCAATCCTTGATTTACCATAAAATGACATTTTTCATAATTTAAGACCAAATCAGTTTCAATACATCTTTGTAAGATTTTTTTCAAATTTTCCAAGCATTGATCAAAGGAGTCTCCATAAACGGTAAAGTCATCCATGAAAACTTCCATTCCTTTCTCTACAAAATCTGAAAAAATACTCACCATACACCGCTGAAAAGTAGTGGGTGCATTACATAATCCAAAAGGCATCCTTTTGTAAGCAAACGTGCCAAAGGGGCAAGTAAACGTGGTCTTCTCCTGGTCTTCAATGGCCACGGGTATTTGATGGAATCCTGAAAATCCATCAAGACAACAATAATGTGATTTACCTGCCAACCTTTCAAGCATTTGATCGATGAATGGGAGGGGAAAATGATCCTTCCTTGTGGCATTATTCAGCTTTCTATAATCAATGCACACCCTCCAACTATTTTGCTCTCTTGTGGGTACCGATTGTCCTTCATCATTTGTCACCACTGTGATCCCTGATTTCTTGGGAACTACCTGCACTGGACTCACCTAAGAACTGTCAGAAATAGGATAAATTACACCAGCAGCAAGAAGTTTAAGAATCTCCCTTTTTACAACTTCCATCATTGGAGGATTGAGCCTCCTTTGTGGCTGTCTCGTGGTCTTGCTGTCGGGTTCTAGGTGAATCTTGTGGGTGCAAATGGTAGGGGATATTCCCTTGATGTCAACAATGGTCCATCCTATTGCTCTTTTAAATTCTTTCAGGACTTCCAAAAGTCTATCCTCCTCTGATTTTGTCAGGCTGTTGGATATGATCACTGGAAGACTCATCCCAAGGCCTAGGAATGAGTACTTCAAGTGGTCTGACAGCTTTTTGAGTTCCAAGTCTGGTGCCTGCAAAATTGAAGGCTGGAGTTTAGTGACTTGTTATGTGATATTTAAGGTTTGTTCCATACCTGCACAGGCGTGTAGGTCTCCCATTTCTTTAACAAAGCCTTGAATTTCTGAATTGATGGTGTAAGTTCTCTCTAACTCCCATATTTCATCCCTGTACAATCCCTTATTAATGACATATTCAAGAGGGTCTGAATTGTTAATTTCAGAGACATCATTAACCAAAGGGTCTATAATATCCAGAAAATAAACAGAGTGTATGTCATTTGGGTATTTAAGAGCATCATACATATTAAACTTAATTGTTTCTTGATAGCATGTTTTTATGCACGATTTTCTCCCCATTTTCTCACCCATTTAAGGCATGATTCTGCTAATTTACCCTTGTTTTCATTACTTTTGCAGACTTAGGCCTAAAATGAGAGTTTATGCGAAAAGATGCATTTTTGGAGCATTCTGTGCAGTTTTGAGCTTCAAGACCAAGAGTCGAGGTCCCGAGTCCAAAGCAGCGTTCAAGGTCCCGAATCGGATTCTCCATTCGGGACCCCGAAGGGCGAAGAATTACATTTCCACGTGCCTTCTCGCCAGAGCTTCCATGTGCCTCCTTTGACACTGTTCCTGCAGTCTGCACTGACCACCAAATACCTACCTCCCTGACCAAGTCAGCCCTTGAGCCCAATCCAGACCTGCCCAAAGCTGGAAAAATCAGACAGCTTTATGCTTTTTCAGCTTTGTGCTTTAAGGAGCATGGATCCATTTTTTTAGGCTTTCAATTAATGCATTTTGTCCCTAGTTTTAGGCTGAAGATATTTTGTGCTTAGAGCTCTACTATATAAAGGGCATCTAAGAGTAGTTTAGGATATCATCTCTTACAACTCTCATCACTTAGCATAATTTATTTAGTTCTAGTTTCCTTAGACTTCTCTCTAGTTTCTCTCTCTAGTTCTTGTTAGCATCTTCAACCTTGCCGCCGGGCTTCAAACGGATTTTTAGTAACAAAGTCTTCTTCCCTTAATCTATTTACTTACTTGTTATGCTTCCTTTAATTTCTATTTGTTTAATTTCAAGTATGAGTAGCTAAATCCTTAATTCTTAGCAAGGGTGATTCAAGGGTTGCAAGGGCAGATTCAAGGCCTTTATGTGCTTAATACATTCTTGATGCCATATTCAATTATCCATCATTTTAATTACATCTTTGCATGATATAATTTGAGGCTTGATCAACTGATAATTATCTTATGTGAATACTGCCATTCGTGTGGTGAATACGGAAGGAAAATTGCATGAACCAAGTAGGCATCTGTTTAGTCTTGACTGTGTCAAAGTGGTCTCGAATAGATAGGGTGAGTAATTGATTAGAGCGCGGTCACGAGCCTGACAAACTGAGGGATCTTTAGCTCTAGATCTGTCTTTTCTTAGCTTCATGGGCAGTTTGAGTATGGCCCTCCCGCATTCGTGCCTGGAGGGATGGCGAACTGTCAAGACTACCTCATATGTGGAAACGGGGGGTAGTTTCTCTTAAGAGAAAAGTAGGGGATATCCGAGGAATCTGGTCTCTATGTCATTTCTATGATATCCCGAATGGAATATTTCAGTGCTGATGACGATCGAGCCCCCGAATGCAACCCAAGAATGCCTCTGCTAAGAATCCTTCTTTGTCTGATTATTTGTGCTTATTCCACTTGCTGTTTTATTAATTCTGAATTTGTGTACTGACTTGCTTCATTTTATCATTCGGGACCCCGAACTGACACCTCAAGGTCCCAAATACTGCTTTACTAGATAACAATTGTTAGCTCCCAAATCTGCCTTGGCTAACTTGTTTAGCCAAGTAAAACCCCCATGATTGTTACTTTTCGTGCTTTTCTCCCCCGAATTCATTCAAGACCTTAGACCAGTCTCTCACAATCCCTGTGTTCGACCCTGACTACCACTGTACACTATATCTCTTGTGCACACACATTTTCAGGCACTATAAATCTTCATTTGACTGACGACCAAATTGGCGCCGTTGCCGGGGATTGTTTCAAGACTGATTTATTTCTCTTGTTTGTATGACCAGGAGATCTGCACCCGAATTACTGCCCCTTGATCACGAGTTAGGACGGACAGAAAGAGGCCTTCGAAGACTCGCCCAAGGATCGAATTCCAATCCTTGTGTTCGGGACCTCGGACGTCTCTTTGCTCTCCAAGTTAATCCAGACCCCGAAGATCTACCTCCCGTCCACCCAGAAGGACCCGACATGGATAATCATGGCCCCGAAGGGAATGGTATTCCACCAGTCCCCCCATTACCTCCGCCGATCCAGACCATCGATGAATTCAATGCTGCCCCCGAAGCCCCGACTAGTTGTATCGTTTGGCCAGTGGTCCCGAATGACTGGGAACTCAAATCCGCAACCATGCACCACCTACCCCTCTATCGAGGGCTGGCTAAAGAAAATCCTCACCATCACCTCCAACAACTACACTCTATTTGTGATGCCATGAAGCCCCACAACGTTACTGTTGAGCATGCTAAGCTCCGTGCCTTTATGTGGTCCCTCAAGGACGATGCTCTTGACTGGTTTTATAACTTACAGGCACAATTCATCAACTCGTGGGCTGAAATGTCCAAGGCCTTTACGGACAAGTACTACCCGGTGTCCATCGCTATGGTAACCCGAAAGCAACTCGTGTCTGTCCTCCAAAAAGACACGGAAGACCTTGAGCAATACTATGAGCGGTTTAAGAAGATGCAAGCTCTATGCCCCTCGCATAATTTGTCCGAGCATGCCCTCATACAATATTTTTGTGAAGGGCTCATGGGTCGAGACAAAGCCTTGCTAAACGCTGCTGCTGGCGGGTCCATTACTAGACTTACTCCTGCAGCCGCCAAGGATACCATTGAGCTCATGGCCAAGAACAACCTCCAGCTCAACAATTCCACTAGCGTTCAAGACGCCCGATCAGCCGCCATGGAGAACCAATTAGCCGCCATCACGGGAATGCTGCAAAATATGGCTTCGGGACAACCAGTCCAGCTCAAGGCCTGTCAAATCTACCAACTGTCAGACCATCCTACTGATGCTTGCCCATTCATCCCCGAAGAAATGCCCGTCAATGCTGCAGGGGGATTCAATGTCCCGTATGGTCAACATCACAATCAAGGCTGGAAGCAGCCTAGTTACGGATGGAACAACAACCAGCAGGCGGGGCCTAGTCATCAGTACGGCCAGAACTCATACGGCAATCACTCTTCTCCGTTCAACATGCAAAACTTCAAGCCTAGACCCAATTTTCAGAGTTATCAATATCAGAGGCAGCCACCCCCCGATCAGAATTTTACCATGCCACCACCCCTGAATGAGGAGCCCTCCCCCGAGAAGAAGAAGATCGCTGAGCTGGAGAAGCAAATTCGCACTCTCATGGCAGAGATGAAAAAAGTGAAAAATGGTGGGAGATTTCCAGGGCAAACGGAACCTAACCCGAAGCACGAGGTGTGTGCCATGAACCTCCGCAGTGCTCTCGAGATCCCCTCTCATGTCCATCCGGACTCCGAGTCTGCAGGAAATATTCCAGGTCCCGAAGCTGACTCTGTCATTCCAGGTCCCGAAGGTGAAAAACCCACTGAACAGCCTAAGAAGTCTCGATTCGGCGACGCAGCTCTTGATCATTTCTTCTCCAGTAAGAAGTCTCGCTGTAAGAAGAAACAACCCGTTGGGGAAGAAGAATTCTCCCAAGAATTCATAAACAAAGTGCTCGAACCCCCGTTCCCTCAACGACTGATCAAAAAGAAGAAAGAAGAAGAAGATAAGGACATCTTTGATATGTTCAGCAAGGTCATTATCAATATCCCCCTCCTCAAGGCCATCAAGAACATGCCTCGATATGCGAAGTTCTTGAAACAGCTGTGCACCAACAAGAACAAATTCACAGAGGTGAATAGGATTAGCGTGGGAGCAAATTTGTCCGCCCATATCCAGTGTAAAATTCGACCCAAATGCAAGGACCAGGGCATGTTCACAGTCCCTTGCAGAATCGGGACCATCGATATTGGGAAGGCAATGTGCGACTTGGGAGCTGGAATTAATGTTATGCCCTTGACCATTTACAACAGTCTTGGACTCGGGCCCTTGAAGGAGACCACACTTGTCATCCAACTTGCAGACCGCTCGGTCGTATATCCCAAAGGCATAATCATAGATGTTCTTGTTCAAGTTGGTGAATTCTTATTTCCAGCGGATTTCTATGTTCTCTCCATGGAAAACCCAACAAACACCAAGTCTTCGGATCTACTCTTGGGACGCCCTTTCTTGGCCACTGCCCGTTCAAAGATCGACTGCTATGAAGCCTCTATCTCCCTTGAATTCGACGGGGAAATCATCCATTTTAATATGCTGGATTCAATGAAATACCCCCCCCCCCCCCGAATTCTCGAGCGTCAATTTCATTGATGTGATAGACCCCATTGTGGAAAGTATCGCGGAGCTGAACTCAATCGAGCCCTTGAAGCTGATCCTGGATCAAAGCCTCACTCCCGAATCATTGCAGGAGATGACATCGTCCATTGAGATTCCTGCTGAACTAATCACGGTTGCAGCAGCTCTTGAAGCAAATGATGTCTTAATAGTAGAGCCCCCGAGTGAGTCCTCTGAATGT
This sequence comes from Viola odorata, assembly GCA_963691705.1. Taxonomy (NCBI): domain Eukaryota; kingdom Viridiplantae; phylum Streptophyta; class Magnoliopsida; order Malpighiales; family Violaceae; genus Viola; species Viola odorata. Next base: position 14,935,394 of record OY829540.1, on the reverse strand, counting down.
GTAGATCATGAACGACTTCCCCCTTCTCTGGTACAAGCTCCAGACCTTGAGCCCAAGGCGTTGCCCTCACACTTGAAGTATGCTTACCTCGGGGAGAAAGAATCCCTCCCAGTCATAATTTCCAACAAACTGGAAGCGGATCAAGAGATTGAGTTAGCGAACCTCCTCAAGAGTTTTAAGAAGGCCATCGGTTGGACAATTGCCGACATCAAGGGTTTGTCGCCGTCCTTGTGCACTCACCGCATACATCTCGAAGAGGACTCCAAGACAATTAGGCAGCCTCAAAGGCGTTTGAACCCCCCCATGATGGAGGTAGTTAAGAAGGAGGTCCTGAAGCTGCTCGATGTCGGGGTTATTTACCCCATCTCTGATTCCCCATGGGTTAGCCCCGTTCAGGTGGTCCCGAAGAAGACAGGCATCACCATCATTCCAGGTCCCGCGGGATTGCCAATTCCCTCCCGAATCCAGAATGGCTGGCGTGTATGCATCGACTACCGACGCTTGAATGAGGCCACCCGAAAAGATCACTTCCCATTACCCTTCATAGATCAAATGCTAGAGCGCCTTGCGGGCAAGACGCATTATTGCTACCTGGATGGGTATTCGGGATTCCACCAGATTCTAGTGGCCCTTGAAGACCAAGAGAATACCACTTTTACGTGCCCATTCGGAACCTTTGCTTACAGACGCATGCCCTTTGGGTTATGCAATACCCCGGCTACATTCCAGAGGTGCATGGTCAGTATCTTTTCAGAATTTGTGGAAGAATACATCGAGGTATTCATGGACGACTTCACGGTCTATGGTAATTCCTTTTCCGAATGCCTCTCGAACTTAAAGAAAATTCTGCAAAGATGTGTAGAAACTAACCTTGTGCTTAATTTTGAAAAATATCATTTCATGGTTGACTAGGGGCTTATCTTGGGCCACATCGTGTCTCAAAAGGGTATCGAAGTGGACAAGGCTAAAATCCAAGCTATCGAGACCTTGCCTTACCCCTCGAATATTCGAGATGTGTGTTCTTTTCTTGGTCATGCAGGATTTTACAGGAGGTTCATCAAGGACTTCTCCAAGATAGCCCTGCCAATGTGCCAGCTATTACATAAGGATGTGGACTTCATATTTGATGAAAAATGCAAAACAGCTTTCGAGACCTTGAAAGCCAAGCTCATTTCTGCTCCTATCATTCGGGCCCCCGACTGGACTCTCCCCTTCGAAATCATGTGTGATGCTAGTAATCAAGCTTTGGGAGCTGTTCTGGGCCAGAAGAAAGACAAGGAGACGTACGTCATCTACTATGCATCCAAGTTGCTAGATCCAGCGCAACAAAACTATACGACGACGGAGAAGGAGCTTTTGGCGATTGTCTATGCCCTTGACAAGTTTCGACAGTACCTCTTGGGTACAGAAGTGATTGTGTATTCCGACCATTCCGCCCTTCGATGCCTGCTCAAGAAGACCGATGCGAAGCCTAGGCTTATCCGCTGGATCCTCCTACTTCAAGAGTTCAATCTTGCCATCAAGGACAAGAAAGGAACCGAGAATTGTGTAGCTGACCACTTGAGTAGACTCTCGACCCAAGAGGATGACTCCCAAGTAGCCATTCGGGAGACCTTCCTAGATGAGCATTTGTGCTTAATTGACACCGCCAAGTTCCCGTGGTTCACGGACATAGCGAATTTTTGTGCCACTGGTGTGCTCCTAGTCGAGGCCTCGAGCGTGGAACACAACCGGATCCGAAGGCAGGCCAGGACCTATGTTTGGGACAACCCCTATTTATGGAAGCATTGTTCAGATCGGATTATCAGATGCTGTGTCACAATGGACGAGGTCCCGTCCATCCTAAAGTTCTGCCACTCGACCACCGAAGGAGGGCACTTTGCCACGAAGAAGACAGCGCTCAAGGTCTTAGAAGCTGGTCTTTATTGGCCGTCAATCTTCAAGGACAGTTATCTGTTTTGCGCTGCATGCCCTCGGTGCCAAGCCATGGGAAACATCGGGGCGAGAAACCAAATGCCCTTGACCAGCATCCTTGCGTGTGAAATTTTTGATATTTGGGGCATTGACTTCATGGGACCGTTCCCAAATTCATTCGGGAACACGTACATCCTGCTTGCGGTGGACTATGTTTCCAAATGGATTGAAGCCAAAGCCACCAGGACAGACGATTCGAGGGTAGTTGCTGATTTTCTCAGAACCCACATCTTCAACCGATTCGGGACCCCTCGCGCCCTCATCAGCGATCGGGGGACCCATTTCTGCAACCGAACGGTCGCCTCGTTACTCAGCAAGTACGGAGTGACCCATCGAGTATCTACAGCCTACCACTCCCAAACCAATGGGCAAGCCAAGGTCTCGAATCGGGAGATTAAAGCCATCCTCGAGAAGACAGTCAACCAGTCAAGGAAAGATTGGAGTCTCAAACTGGGAGACGCGCTATGGGCCTACCGCACTGCATTCAAGACCCCGATCGGTATGGCACCATATCGATTGGTCTATGGCAAGCCGTGTCACCTCCCGGTTGAAATTGAGCACAAGGCTTTCTGGGCTATCAAAAAAGTGAATATGGATCTGAACTTGGCGAGCAAAGACCGCTGTCTGCAAATTCAAGAGCTCGAGGAACTACGAGGGGATGCTTATGAAAATTCAATGATTTACAAGTGCAAAACCAAGGCCCAGCATGACAAGCACCTAGTGGTCAAAACCTTCGCAATTGGGCAGAAAGTTTTGCTCTACAACTCACGATTGCGGATCTTCTCGGGCAAGCTCAAGTCCAAATGGACGGGACCCTACAAAGTCACCACAGTGTTTGAACATGGAGCTGTTGAGATCCAGAATCTGGACGGGGGCGTACCATTTAAAGTGAACGGGCACAGGCTGAAACCCTTCTATGAAGGATTCAAGCCCTCAACGTGGCGGACGAAGCCCAAGGAGATCAGCTCCCATCTCTCTCTCCACCTTTCCACGTCCTCCAACCCACTCACCCACGCCACCTAACCGTCAGATCTCATCCGTTACCCAACCAACACCCCCTCATCTCTCCCAATCAAATCAAAACACAACATTTCTTTCCCTTCTTTCAAAACATAAAACCCTTCCTCCTCCTCATGGCACGCACAAGCCTCAACCTAAACAAACCCACCACTTCTCACTCATCTACTCCCACTCCTACTCCTCTCTCCAATCAATCCCAGCCAAAAAACACCACCACCGATCGGTCACCCACCGCCACTAAACCACTCGGATCAGCCTCCTCTGAAGACACTATAGACCTCGACGAGATAACCTTCACCACCGCCCTCCCAAAAATGACCAGATCCGGCAAGGTGCACTGCGTTCCTCCAACCACGACTGCCGGCAGCAAGCCGAAAAAGCCAACGGCGACGCCGACCCCTCCTGACAGCCCCGTGAACTCCACCCCCCTCGATGTAAAACCCATTGGCTACGTTATTCCCTCTGATACCGAGGAAGAGGACGGGGCACAGACCAGCTCCAGCCTCCGTGAGGCCAGGAGGGTCGAGAAGGAGAATGAGGAGCAGTTCCCTTGGGATTCCGACGACCAGCGGGCGGCTGAGGAAGAAGACAGTGGAGAAGAAGGGGAAGAAGAGATAGAGCAGCAGGAGCAGCCTGATGAGCAGGACGCTCAAGACCCTGAGCATACCGCTCAAGGTCCCGAGGATATTCGAGAGGACACGACAGCAGAAGCCACCAACGAAGGAGAGGGTGAGATCGACCAACCCAAACCTCCCAGCCCACCCCCGTAGAAGACCAAGCGCAAGGCCAAAGCCCAATCAACCTCTAAAGCGCCGGCCCAAGCGGCGAAGAGCGCATCCAAGGCCCTAGCCTCCAAGACCCCTGCCAGCAAGAAAAGAAAGCTCCTGACCACTCCCAAGGGCAAGGCAGCCGTAGTCGAGACCCCCCGCAAATCCCAGCGCACTGCAGAGGAGGACGACGATCTCGAGACCCCATCGCCTGCTTCGAGATCCAGACCCAGTTACCTGGTAACGGCTGACATTGATACTTTTAATGAATTGTTCATTTTCAATGATAAACCGTCTCTGGATAAGGTCACTTTGATGAGCAACAAGGGGGTGGCCCCGTGTGCTAAGTTAGATATGGATTTATATGATAAGCTGGGTATTGGGTCCCGCATTCGGGAGTTGGTTAGTGGCATAGGATGGGAGAGCTTGTTTTTCATGGATCAGCCTACATATCTGGAGCTCAGCCTTGAGTTCTTTGCGAGTTTTTGGTACAAGGCGGATCTGTTCAAACCCAAGGGTAGGATAGGCCCCGATCTCTCTGCTAAGGGATGCGTCAATTTTAGGCTGGCTAGCAAGTGGCACCCTATGTCCCTCAACGACTTCAATGTCTACCTCAGTTTTGCCAGTCGTGAGGACATTCAAGGGGACGCATATCAGAACGCCTTGACCACTGTCCCGGCCGATTTCAACAACCACCAAGCCCTTCGGGAACTCACTGGACAGCCCAAGGTCAAGTTCGACTCCCGCAACACAAAGGCTCATGGCATTCGAGACCCTGCACTCCGGATTCTGCAACGCTTCCTGTCCATTGCCCTCGCGGGTAAATTCGGGACCTCAGGCCAGCTTGCTCAAACCGAGCTATTTTTCCTATGGGTCATGTACCGCAAGAAGCGGGTCAACCTTGGATATTGGATCGCCACCTCTGCTCACAACGTTGCAAATGCCCCCCAGGGTCGCTCTCCTATTCTTGGGTCCCTCGTCACCAGCTTAGCCTCGCAATTGTACACATGGAAGCTCCAAGAGCTAAACTTATACAAGCACCCGAGTTCCTTCAAGCTCCTTGGTCTCAAGACCTTGGACACGATGGGATTCTTTTGTGTTACTAACGGTATCTTGAGCTTTCATGCAGACAACAAAGGAAAGATTGAAGGCAAGTTTGAGTACCCGGATCTATCAATGCCCCGAGGCAAGTCTGCTGCTCCTGAGCCACCTTCTGCCAACACCGCCGCGCCAACTGCCCCCGAAGAGCATGCCCCAGGTCCCGAGCAGATACCGAACGACAACACTATCCTCAGCTTACTCACGGATATCCGGGACTCCAATCGCGCCATCCTGCAAACAATCCGAGCCCTCACCATTGCCATCGAGCAATTCGACCCCTCTACCTCTTGATCCCGAACAATTTCAAACCCTTTGCCCCTGCGTGGGCTGATTATTTATGGTGAACAATTTACATTCCTGTTTTAGTATCCAAACTGCTATCTTTTTGTCTCCTTCCCGCATTGAGGACAATGCGCTGCCTAAGTGTGGGGAGGAATTTGAACTGCTAGTATTTATTATGCATGTTATATTTATCTCCTAGTTTATTTTTCCTAAGTTTATGCATGAATTATTCTCTAGTTTTTCGGATTTTAGCTTACTGCCTAGTTTTGAAAACACCCCAACAATGGACGCACACCCGACTTTTGCACATGGAATAAAAATATTGTCTATAGTCAAGGTCCCGAATGCGATATTCTTTGCCTGTTATGCCTTATATCTGCTTCAAGACCTAGACACCAGTAGTCAAGAATCAGCACCTTGTGAGCATTTGAGCCTGCATTTATTGTTTGAGTGATAGATGCATGACTAGGTACTGGCTGGGCTTGCATAATATCCATGGGTATAGACACATTTAGACATAGGAAATCAGCAAAAAGATTAAGTCCTCACATCGAATTGTTCTCTCTCATTTTTTTCCCTGTTCGGTTCTCCCTTCTTAACCCCGAATCCCTTCTTGACCTTTCCAATTCTAACCATTTGAATTTTCCTTGATCTTTCTCTTGGCAGGTGAAGAAATGTTGTTGGGAGCACTATCGAGGGCTAGACCAGACAAACAAAGCAGCAAAGGCAAAGTGTGGGGATCCCGCAAAAATTCAAGACCTCAAAGCTGAATTCAAGGGCAGACCGGAACGAAAAATCACTTCCCATCCACAACAAAACACAAGCGTGGGGAAGTGAAATCAGAATATCTTGCCCCCGAAGAAAAGGTCTCATTCCTCAAGCATTCAAGCTCTTTCCCCCCCCCCCCCCCCCCCCAAAAAAAAAAAAAAGACAAACAGAAATATAAAAAAAAAAAAAAGAGAAGGGAGCAAGACCAAACCTTGAAAGCCAAGAAGAGGAAAATCAGCAGCCAGCATCCATTCAAGGTCCCGAGCCTAGGTCCCGAATGAAGAAAGCATGGATCCCTCTCGAAGAAGAAAAGCCTAGTCCAGCTTTCGCCCTCAGCAGCATTATCTCACCGTTTTGATCCTTTCCTGCCAAGGGAGCGTTCCAGGTTTGAGTTGATTTCACCACCTTCTCATTTCACTTCCTTACTCTCCCTCTTCTCCATTTTTCTTCTCATTATGCTTCTCCCATTCCCTCTTATCATTTAATTTTCTTTGCTTCCCCTTCTTGCCCCCGATGCGAAGTCTTTTGATTGCTAGATTGCCTATACATGTGTCTAATGTACTCGGATTGATGTGCAAACTTGGTTTCGTGCTACGTTTTTGCATACTTGAGTGTTTAAACATCTAACCTTGCTTACGAGTGTGAGTACAAACACCGATCCATGTAAGGACTACTGGTTGATAGGCTGATGTGGAAAAATCTCCTCTCAAGGGTCGTTATCCTTCTGATTTGATGCGGGTGTATCTAGGCAAAGTTTGTTTTCATTCGGGGTCCCGAATCTTGACAAGCATGCTTATTTTCTGTGCTGTGGTTCGATGTGTCTGTTCTGTTTTGGGACTGTTTTAAAATTTTGTGAATGCTCGAGGGCGAGCATTGGGCAGTGTGGGGATTATTTGATAGCATGTTTTTATGCACGATTTTCTCCCCATTTTCTCACCCATTTAAGGCATGATTCTGCTAATTTACCCTTGTTTTCATTACTTTTGCAGACTTAGGCCTAAAATGAGAGTTTATGCGAAAAGATGCATTTTTGGAGCATTTTGTGCAGTTTTGAGCTTTAAGACCAAGAGTCGAGGTCCCGAGTCCAAAGCAGCGTTCAAGGTCCCGAATCGGATTCTCCATTCGGGACCCCGAAGGGCGAAGAATAATATTTCCACGTGTCATCTCGCCAGAGCTTCCATGTGCCTCCTTTGACACTGTTCCTGCAATCTGCACTGACCACCAAATACCTACCTCCCTGACCAAGTCAGCCCTTGAGCCCAATCCAGACCTGCCCAAAGCTGGAAAAATCAGACAGCTTTATGCTTTTTCAGCTTTGTGCTTTAAGGAGCATGGATCCATTTTTTTAGGCTTTCAATTAATGCATTTTGTCCATAGTTTTAGGCTGAAGATATTTTGTGCTTAGAGCTCTACTATATAAAGGGCATCTAAGAGCAGTTTAGGATATCATCTCTTACAACTCTCATCACTTAGCATAATTTATTTAGTTCTAGTTTCCTTAGACTTCTCTCTAGTTTCTCTCTCTAGTTCTTGTTAGCATCTTCAACCTTGTCGCCGGGCTTCAAACGGATTTTTAGTAACAAAATCTTCTTCCCTTAATCTATTTACTTACTTGTTATGCTTCCTTTAATTTCTATTTGTTTAATTTCAAGTATGAGTAGCTAAATCCTTAATTCTTAGCAAAGGTGATTCAAGGGTTGCAAGGGCAGATTCGAGGCCTTTATGTGCTTAATACATTCTTGATGCCATATTCAATTATCCATAGTTTTAATTACATCTTTGCATGATATAATTTGAGGCTTGATCAACTGATAATTATGTTATGTGAATATTGCCATTCGTGTGGTGAATACGGAAGGAAAATTGCATGAACCAAGTAGGCATCTGTTTAGTCTTGACTGTGTCAAAGTGGTCTCGAATAGATAGGGTGAGTAATTGATTAGAGCGAGGTCATGAGCCTAACAAACTGAGGGATCTTTAGCTCTAGATCTGTCTTTTCTTAGCTTCATGGGCAGTTTGAGTATGGCTCTCCCGCATTCGTGCCTGGAGGGATGGCGAACTGTCAAGACTACCTCATATGTGGAAACGGGGGGTAGTTTCTCTTAAGAGAAAAGTAGGGGATATCCGAGGAATCTGGTCCCTATGTCATTTCTATGATGTCCCGAATGGAATATTTCAGTGCTGATGACGATCGAGCCCCCGAATGCAACCCAAGAATGCCTCTGCTAAGAATCCTTCTTTGTCTGATTATTTGTGCTTATTCCACTTGCTGTTTTATTAATTCTGAATTTGTGTACTGACTTGCTTCATTTTATCATTCGGGACCCCGAACTGACACCTCAAGGTCCCGAATACTCCTTTACTAGATAACAATTGTTAGCTCCCAAATCTGCCTTGGCTAACTTGTTTAGCCAAGTAAAACCCCCCTGATTGTTACTTTTCGTGCTTTTCTCCCCCGAATTCATTCAAGACCTTAGACCAGTCTCTCACAATCCCTGTGTTCGACCCTGACTACCACTGTACACTATATCTCTTGTGCACACACATTTTCAGGCACTATAAATCTTCATTTGACTGACGACTATTTCTTCACCAAACTCAAGTGTTAGACAGCCATTATAAACATCAATTTTAGCACGGGCTGTCCTCAAGAACGGCCTACCAAGTATTACGTCAGTGGTCTTTGAGACATCTTCATTCTGCATATCCACCATATAAAAATCAACAAGGAATACAAAGTCATTTACCTGCACCAAAACATCCTCAACTACACCCACGGGGTAGATGATTGACCTATCAACGAGTTGAATGACAACTCTTGTTTCCTCCAAATTCCCTACATTTAAAGTTTCAAATATAGCAAGGGATATGACGTTTATACCTGCTCCTAGGTCACACAAAGCTTTGTCTACCTGTTTGTTGCCAATTTGACAAGGTATTGTGAAAGTTCCTTGATCTTTGCATTTTGTAGGTAGCATGGCAGCAACATTTTCGCTGAAGTTCACCCTTTCTATACCTGCTAATTTCTTCTTGTTGGAGCAGAGTTCCTTCAGGAACTTAGCATACTTAGGTACCTGCGAAATCATATCTAGCAAGGGCACGTTAATAGCAACCTTACGGAAAACCTCAAGAATTTTCTTCTCATCCCTTTCCTTTTGGGATTTTAAAGACCTTTTGGGAAAGGGAAGAGGAATAACTTGTACTTCTGGGAATTTTTCCTGAGTCACTGGAGGTTCTTTTGCTGGAGTTGGTGCTTTCTATTGAATTTTAGCTTCGGGGGGGATTTCAGCTTCATGTTCTGGTTGTGATTCTGGTTGGTTCATCCCAAGGTCTTGGGATGGACCAACCCTTGGTGGTAAATCTCTTCCACTTCTTAGAGTTATGGCATTAACATGTTTGGGATTGTCTACTGTATTTGAGGGAAGCTGTCCTGAAGTATTTTGCTGGCTCATGGTGAGCTGTGCCATTTGTTTTTGGAGGTCAGTTATTGCTCCTTAGGTGGTTTAAATGAAAGGTTGAAGGATTTGTTTGAGTGTTTCCTCAATTGGTGGTGGAGGTGGAGCAGGTAGTTGTAATGGTTGTAGAGGTGCTGGTAGTTGTATAAGTGACTGCTCAGGAACACCATGTGTGGGACAAACTTCTTGGAGGTCTTTAAACCTTTGATGGTATTCACCAAAAGATTCATCTCCACGCTGCTGGATAGCAACGAGATTCTTCCTTGCAGCTCCGGCTTTGGTTGCTGACCAATACTTCTTAAGGAAGGTGGCAGCCATGTCTGCCCATGTATTGATGGAGTTGTGAGGAAGGCTGAAAAACCAGCTCTTGGCTGAGTCTTCCAATGACCACGGGAAGGCTCTGAGTTTGGCCTTCTCAAGGGTGACACCAGTTGGTTTTAAGGTGTCACATTCAAACTGAAATTTTTGGAGATGTTTGTAAGGATTTTCGGTGGGATGGCCTCTGAATTTGCTGAGGTTGTTCATTACGTTTGACTTCATGGCCCAGTCATTGGGTACTGGACGGTAATTGATGCACAGGAAAGTTTCCTACTCAGCTCCTTGGTTGAGCTCTCTCAAGGTGGGTTCAGCTGGATTAGCCATTTCTGGTTCTGCCTGATGGTCCGTCCCAAGGTCTTGAGATGAACCTGCTTCTGATTCTGAGTTTGATCCTGAAGAAGAAAGTTCAGAGAACTTCCTCTTTGAGAGTCTGAGTGTTGTTTCTGTTCTGGAAATTTCTGGAATGTATGGCAATGGTCGTGAAGTTGATGACCTGGTCATGAACAAGAAAATCAAAAATCAGTACACGTTGTCCCCGGCAATGGCGCCAATTTATAACGAGGGTGTCGCATGCCCTGCATAAAATTATAAATACAACTCAGTGCTAAGCTACAAAAATAATGTAGATAGTGATGAGAGGATCGATCCCACAGAGACAAGCTTGACTGATTCTTATTTTTCTTTGTAAATAACCAAGTTGAAAACCAAGTTTGAGGTGAAATCGTGACTTAAACAGAAATACAATGAAGTGAATGAAAGTTGCATACAATAAAACAGTTGTAAGTGGAGAGAAATCAGTGGAGAAAAAGGTCCCTGGTAGAGATTCTAACGAGGTGACAATTCCGTATTTGTTGATCATTGACAAAAGTATTTTCAAAACAGTTTCATAGGGAAGTTATAGAGATCAATCCAGGGGCGATCTCCAAGCCTCCTCCTACTCAAGCCACCCGAAGAGAAGCTCTCCTTGCGACCCTAACTCCCTTAACAATCAAGGATTGCTAGTTTGTTGAAATGATTAGGAAGGCCCTTCCCTAGACCTTGAGATGAACCGCACTGCAGTTCATGAACCCCAAAGCTAATCCTTATCTTCTTCTAGTTGCAAAGAGACATCATCCTATTCACTAGTTGTCTACTCGGGTTCCCTCTAACACAGAAACGCGGCATTAGAGTGATTCTACTGTAATTAATCAAGTTGAAATCTAAGTTGGCCAAACTCAAACACAACACAATTAAATTGACATTAAACCAAGCAAGAAAAGGAATATGAAAACGTTTTTAATTAAGATCAACGAGTCTCACAACATAATGGAATTGTCAACCTCTAAATCTCTACCAGAGATTGAGGTTTTTAGCTACAAAACATAATGAAAATACAACCATAAATTCTTATCCGAAAATAGAGAAAAAGCTGGAAAATCTGGAAAATCTAGGAAAATGCTGATTTTCTCCTCTGGTTCCTCCTTGCTCCCCGATACCTTCCTTTGTTCGTTTTGATCTCTTTTAATGGTCTTCCAGCAGCCAAGTTCCTCTTCTCCAAGATGAGACAGCTCCCACTAACAAGTCTCCTCTGTTTGGTCTTCAAGAAGCTTGTCCAAATGTGAGAATATTCTTCTCCAAACACAAGGGGAATGTTGTTTTTGTCTTCTAAGCACTTGCTAGAGGTGTGGAGAATAATATCGGAGCTCAAGAAGCTTAGTGTCTCTAAATATGGAGTCCAAGGGGACAGGAAACACACTCATGAGTAAATAATTGTGGCGCGCAAAATCATGGTGAGTGTTGTCCAGACTGGAATCTGTCACAGCAGCCTCATCTCAAGGCCTTGAGATGAGTCGGAAACGCATCAGCTGGAAAATCTCCCTAGGCCGATTGATCAATTATGCTCTATTCTTCAAGCTTCTCGTTCCTTTTCCAAATTATGGTCATTCAGGCGCAATTCTGGAAAAAGGAAGGAAAAGGGGTCAAAGTAGCATGCTTATTGTCTCAAAAACTAATTAAAGAGACAACAAAACTAAGTGAAATAACGATCAATCAACCAATTATTTGTTGTGAATATTATCAATTAATTTATAAAGGTCCTGTAAAGAGAGCTAGGTACTTCAATTCTTACCTGTAAAGAGAATTGTGTAACGGTTGTGGTTGAGCCCGAAAAAACTACGTGTAAGGTTATTGGTAAACCTGCAAAAACTAAGTGTAAGGTTGTGAGTTGAACCCGTAATAGCTCAAGTTAATAGCGAAGAGTTTGTTGTTAGAAAATCCTAAGGGTAAAGCTCTTAGGTAGTGGAGTACGATTCGGATTGTGAATCGAAACCACTATATATTCCGTGTTTTGCTATTCCCTCTTAATCTTTATTTGCATAATATTTTTATTTGCCTATTCACCCGTGCGAATCTTTGGGGATTCTCTTATTTGGCTTTTGATTGGGATCTGATGCGGATGCGTTATGGGCACAAGACTACTCACTGGTCTGGTTAGCGTCGAGGGCACGACGACATATTGATCTTCTAGGCCTTGATCTTCAGAACTCCCAAGAAATCCATCAAAACTGTATGCTTTCGCTCATTTCTTCCTTTTGGCACGGATCTGCAATAAAAATGGAAAAAGAAGCAATTTAGCAGTATCATGCCCAAGAAAAAGGTCAAAAATACGGAGAAAGACTTGCTTAAGACACGCACTATCACAGATCTATCCTCACCCATCATCAGGGACTATCAGTTAGGCTCGTAAGTAGTATTTGATACTTTAATATTTATACTTACTCGATACTTCTTGACATGTACTAAATATTTGTTCAACGTATTCATTACATTTAAATATATTAATACTTATTATTTATTAATATTTAATCACTTTAAATTTTTATACTACAATAGTAAAATGTAAAGAGTTATCGTACTAAAATATTGTGATAATATTAGGCTATTATTTATAAATTGGTAAATAAAAAATTTACTTAAAAATAAAAAGCACCAAAACGGTACGGTGTGTTCGTTTTGACATTAGGGCAAATCATTCTAATTGAAAATTGAAATCAGATTGAGAGCAACAACCATCACTCTCGTCAACACACCAGCAGAACTGAACAGCTACCTCCTCTCCTCTCTCGTCGCAATGTCGCCTACGACCTACCTCTCTCTCGCAGTCGCAACTGTCCACCGTCAGCCAAGCCAACAACAGCAGAACATTAGCTGCAAACTGATGCTGGATTTTGATCCAAATTCTCTCTGCATTGAATTTCCTGATGATCTAGTTGAGACAGCTTTCCATGAGCTTGAGGCGGCTATCTTTAACCGTCACATTCTCCCTGGGTTCATTTGGAAGCTGAATCGATGGATTCAAATTGTAATTGAGAAGAAAGCGATAAAATCTTGGGAAACACTCGATTGTTTTTTGTATAAATGCATTGCAAGAAAGCGAGAAGAGTTAACGGAAAACGGAGCATCTTTCGCAATGGAAGAAACAAAGGATCTTGACTTCCTAACATACATCATGTCAGAAGAAGAAACAGAGGATGGTGAAGAACAGAGTGTCTTCATTAAATCTGATAAATTAAAAACAAAGGACCAGAACCGGAACCGACCCGGGAATGTTAGAACCGAACTAAACTGAACCGTTAATGTTCGGTTTTATCCCAACCAGAACCGGTAATTTCCGATTCGATCAGGTTCTAGCTCAAAAATTGAACCGAACCGTCCCGTGTACACCACCCTTCAGAAGAATTAAGGCAAGAGTCATTAAAATATTTAGTTAAATAGTAAAATGACTGAAAATTATACATAACTTTATTTTCATTTTTATAAAATATTTAGATATATATAATTATGGATAGAATATAAAAATATATTTCAAACTACAAGTATAAAGTAACTAATTTAATCAAAATATTTTAGATAAAAAATAATAAAGAAATAATAAAAATATAAAATATTTATGTAAAAATATATTTTTAAACATTTTGATAGTGAGTTTGTTAAATGATTTGAAAAGAAGAAGTAAAGAACCTTTTTTTTGTTTAGTTTTGGTAGTTCAATGTGTTAGAGTTTCAGAAAAATTGGATGATTGTTATTGGAAAAAAACTACAGTGAATATACTATACATAAATGTACGAATTTTTATTACTTTTTTTTTTTACTTTTGTACTCTTAATGAATTTTTTTTTTTTTTGAAGGGCTCTTAATGAATTTTTAAAAACACTATTTTGTCCTCCCTCCAACGTTGGTACTAATATTAGTTTCCTTCTCTTATTAGCTACTGGAGTCTTAATGATAGTAATCTTCTAATTTTAATCGTGTGTATTATATTAAATATATATATTATATATAGATAATAAAATGCCTAAATACCTTTCAAACAATTTCAATCCCTTTTGTCCGTTAAACAATTTTCAGTCCTTTTTTGCCAAAGATTATAAAAATTCATTAAGAGTAAACATAAACAATTAGACAAATTATTTTTAAAAAAAAATAGCAACCTTTGTGTTGCTACCCGATTTTGGATTTCTCTCGTCATAATTTTGTATATTTAACGTTTACCGCATTTAATAACTCGTCTAGGTTAAATTTCTGTCGATTCTTGGTCCTAGGTTAGTTTGTTTAATATTTCGTGTCATTTCGTGCCTTCTCATTTTTTTCCGTACTTTCGACTGTCTTTACGCGAACTTCTATCGGTCCCGAGTAAGTTTCCCGGGACCGTGGGTCGGACGTGTAATTTCTTTAATTGATAATTACGTACTATTTTTCTCGTTCACGCTATCGAGTTTGGTTTCGTTCAATTTTTGTCGTAAGGACATTTATTTTACATCCGAACTTTTAACGCTTCCGAAAGAGAAAATAAATGCGTTAAATCAAGTTTTGCATTTCTTTACTATATATCGGTTTTCTCGTCTTATTTTTCTACACACCGTGTTCCCCTCGATTCGGATTTATTTTCATTTTCGAGCGATTTTGCTCGTACCAAAAGTATCTCATTCGTGTCGAATTAATATGCATTAATGCACATTAATTCATCCTTATCCCAGCCGCGTCACCTCTCAAGAAAACCGACTTACTTCCCTCCTTCATGATCACCACACAAACCCTCGTCGACATTTGATCATCATCACGAAACCTCCCATCACCGGACTGCTCATTCCCACTCTCGCCCTTGCGCCTCACGCCTGTGACGCCCACGCGCACCGTGCTCGCCAAGTTCACTCGCGGATGTTTGCCTATAAATAGCATGCAGTTTTCAACGAGAAAAGGGGGACGAATTCAGGCTCTAGTCCCTCCCTTTTTATTCACACTCTCTCCCTGCTTTGCTTTTAATTGCTTGGCTTTTATTTATTTAATTACCTCTGTTTCAATTAATTGGATGACTGCACCTGGTTCCAAATGATTTTGCTGCTCTAACCTGTCTATTTGTTTTTGCATATTTATTTTCCTGCTCCTGGCTACTATCAAACGCCGCTGGTCTGCTGAGGGAGAAGGTGACGCTGCCGCCGAGTTGCTGCCTCGCCGTTGTCAAGCTGCAGCGTTGTTGCTGCGCCGCCGTCGAGCCGTTGCTGCCGCTGCCATGCTGCTCTGTTGCGCCGCTGCCATGCTGCACTGTTGCGCCGCTGCCATGCTGCTCCGTTGCTGGTCCGCTGTCGTGCGTGCTCCGTTGCTGCTTGGCTGCTGTGTTGGCTTGGCTGGAGGAAGGTGATGATGAACAGTAAAAAAAGGGTGATGGGTTGCTGTTAAATTAAAGTTGGTCATGGGCTTGGCTTGAGCCAAGCCCAAACGGAAAAGGAAAAAAGGGAATGAGTAAGGACGCTTGCTGCGTCCAGGAAAGGAAAGAAGGAGCTAGGCCATGCAGGCCCAGCGTGAGAAAAGAAAAAAAAGGGCTTGGCCCTTGGGCTGGTCAAGGGCAGCTGCAGTGGCCCCCGCTGTGGGGCCCGGTCATCGAGGCCCGTCGATTTATGTTCATCGATTGTTCGTAATAATTATTTCAATGGATCGTTGTAATAATTATTTAAGTAATTATTTTAATTGTGGTTTGTAATAATTAATTAAGTAATTATTTTAACCGTAGTTTGTAATAATTAGTTAAGTAATTACTTTAATTGCGGTTTGTAATAATTAATTAGATAATTAGTTAAAAATTATGTATGTTTGTTTATACCTATGTTATTATGAATTGTCGTTAACTTCGGTTTTGAAGGGATGGATTGATCGGGGTTCGTCAAATTGGGTACGTTTATCTTAAACCCTTTTATTTATTTTTATGCGTTGAATAAATGTTTATTTATTTTTTATGCTTTGAAATGGATGTTTATTAGAAATGTTAAAACCTCGATCATAGCGTATGCATGACCACTTACAATGCAGTAGAACCACCCTACTCGTATGCATGAAATATAGAATTGCTAAACAATTAAAATCAATCTCACATGTACAACATGTTTATAAACACTTGTCTTTTATGCCATGATATCAATTGTTTCTTTGTTAAATGCTACGCATGATGGCTTCAAAGGCCATGCCAACCATATATGCATACATTAATCGGTACGATGCTAGTTTTGGCCATGATAGATCACCTAGTAATTAAGTCATGCATGGCTCGATGAACAAAGGGGAATGTCCGCTCTAGCATAGAGACAAAACGGTAACCCCGTTCCTCTGACCCAAACGGAAATAACAAGTCCCAAATGCTAAGATGTAACGTCACCTTAAAGGGCCCAAATTACATGTTTAAAATATTTTTCTCAAAACACCTCGCATACCGGTAACCTTTTTTAAGGATGTGACTTGGGTGCCTAACACCTTCCCAAGTCCATAAATACGACCTCGAACCATTGTTCTTTGGTTTAGACCATTGTGCCTTAGTTTATTTATTTTTATGCCATGACGCTTAGGTTCCCTAAACCTTAGAAAATTAGGGTGGCGACTTCATTGTATTATGCGAAGTATCCATTTATGCTTAGCATCCGTCCCAAACCTTAAACTCGTTTTTCAAAGAAAAAGGGGGTGCGACAGTTTGGCGACTTCATTGGGGACTAGTAGGGTCGAAGCCGGTTTTATGGTGTTTGCTTTTTTTATTATTTACTTGCTTTAAATAAATTGCTTTTGTGATTGTTACATACCATTGGCTTTAATAAATTGTTCATATACATCTCATGCATAATGCTTATCGCCGGCCATGATACCCAATAGGATTAGAAAGGTATTAGTGAAGCCCTGCGGACCTGTGTCCCAGTATGCTTTCATGAACCCTAACTCGGATTTGAACCCCTAAATGGATTGAGCACCCAGAATCCTTGTCATGATTCGGTCAATGCTCTCGTATCCATTTAATGAGGGACCCCTTTTAGGGTATCATCCGAGAAACTTCAAGCCAGTTAGAAATAGTTGGAGTCACACCAGCACGTGCATCATGTTCGTGCATTTTTTCCTTTGATGCCATGTATTTATATACTACAATTTTTGTGGCGGTTCAAAAACCCCACCTTTGAAGTCGTGTGGCGGTTCTAATACCCCACCATTCAAAAACCGTGTGGCGGTTGAAAAAAACCCACCCTTCAAAAAATCGTGTGGCGGTTCAAATACCCCACCTTTCAAAAATTGTGTGACGGTTCAAAAAACCCCACTTTTCATCAAATTTTGTGCGGCGGTTCATACCCCCACTTTCGTCAAGATTTCTAATTTTTAGTTTATTCTGAATTTAGACACTACTGATTAGTTTCTTTCCTTTCTTATTTGCAGGACGGAGGTATGAAGGGAAGCCGTACACGTTAGTCGAGCCTTCGAATTTAAACAAGGGCGCTTCGTGGGAGGCAGCCCACGTGTTCTTTTCGATATTTCTATTTTTCGTTAATTTTAAAATTCAAACATCTTGGGATACTCTTTCCCTATGAATTTACTATTTACTTGTCTCTTCAATTCAGGTGCAACGAGACTTGTAAACTTGGGGGCAAGCGAATGAAGTGACGACCAAAGGAAGGCGTTGAAAAATGTCAAAGCTCATTTTTCAAGGGAGTTGTCCTTTGTGTTTACAATTTCCCCTTTCGCAATTTACGCTTCTGTGATTTATGTTTTCACAAGTTTCATTTTCACAATTTTACATTTCAGGTGCAACGAGACTTGTAAACTTGGGGGCAAGCGAATGAAGTGACGACCGAAGGAAGGCGTTGAAAAATGCCAAAGCTCATTTTTCAAGGGAGTTGTCCTTTACATTTACAAATTCCCCTTCCGCAATCTATGTTTTTGCAATTTACATTTCTGCAATTTTGCATTTCAGGTACAATAAGACTTGTGAACTTGGGGGCAAGCAGGTGAAGTGACGACCAAAAGAAGGTGTCAAAAAAATGTCCAAGCTCATTTTTCAGGGAAGTTATCCTTTTACATTTCTGCAATTTCCGTTTCCGCAATTTACGTTTCCGTAATTTATGTTTTCGCAATTTACATTTTCGTAATTTACATTGTCCATGATTATAGAAATTTCTACGATTGACATTGTTACAAATATGCGCGTGTAACGCGTAGGTTTCTCAAAAAAAAATTGTTCTAAAAAATTTAAAAAAAAAAGGGGGAAAACAAAAAACATCCCACGCTTTCTGAATGTTTTAAGTCAAAGCATTCATCATTTTGCGTTCATTGGAAATTATATAAGCATACATGATCTTGTCTGTTAGCTCTTATATCCATGACATGATTAGATGTAAGCAGTCACAAAACATATCCCTGTGAGTACTTTGGGCCTTCACGCCTTATTTCTTTCCTGAGTGTAAATGCTAAACTAGGTGCTAGTTAGATTTGCGTAATATTCAGGGTACATGAACTGTCAGGCATGGGATAGCGGTAAGATGACATTGGATTTTGACTTTGCTTTTCTTCCACATTTTCATTTTTACTTTTTGCCCTCAAACACATATTTTGTACACCATACACAACTCTATTAAACACCCAAAAGCCTTTTAACCATGTGAGTTAGTGCTCGACTGGGACCGCTAAACTGGAGTTGAAGTTACACATCAAGCAAGGGAATGACAAGGGAGCCCTTAGAGGATCACTGACAAAACAACGCCAGAAGAAGGCCAAAATAAATCAAGACTAGGAGGCTTCTGCCAAAGACCGAGAGAATGATAGACCAAACAAGAGGTTGTACTTGCTTTGCTTGCAAAACAAAAAAAGAAGAAAGAAAAGAAGAAGAAAAAAAAACAACAACAAAAAAAAAGGATCAAAAGAATCAAAATAAAAAAGAGAGTGTTCAAGGAACACAAAACAACAGAAGAAGCAAGCACATACAAAAAAAACTGTCAAACATCAACAACAAAACGATCTCAAAAGGAAAAGAGATCATTCCCTGCAACTATCACAGAACTTGGGCACGGTGCCCTCAAAATAAACAAGAAGAGACATCTCCAGCAAAAATTCAAGGATTTGTGCACTTTGCTCTCACCACGATTTGCTCTCACCGCGATCAAATCGCCAAGCATCGTTCACCGCAACTCGTCCTCGTCGCAATCAGTCGTCGAGCACAAACTCATTTAAACCTTTCGCCAAAAAACACACAACACTTTCTTCTAAAAATTCCTCTTTCTTTTCTCCCTCGCAAAGTCCTTTTGATTATTAGCAGGCCCATGCATGTGCATCTTCATTAGAAGTTTATTCACTCGGATTGACATTGCAAATTTAACTTTTGTGCTATGTTTATTGCATTTTTAGGAGTGTAAACACATAGCCTTGTTTTCTGAGCGTGAGCGCAAACACTAATATCTGGTGAGGATTGCTTACAGCTGCATGTCATGGGAAAGTCTTGTTCTTGAGGTCATTATTTCCTGAACCAGACGCAGACGTTATCTAGACTTGTGTCGATTAAGTTTGTATAACGAAAATTGAACGCATTTTTCAAAAAAATAACACTTGAATTTATTTCCTCTTAAACAAAGAGGTCATTTTCGTTCCAAAAAGAGACTTGAGGGCAAGCCATGGGTTAAATGTAGAAATATTTGATATTTCTCACATTATCATTTGCTCTCTCTTTTTACATCTGTTGCTGCCTTCGTGTTTGTTTTCTTCCTATTTGCAGGATACAGATACACTTTGATGGAATCACTCAACCATGGGTCTTCGATGAAGGAATCGTTGTAAAACCCTCGTCATCTTGGATTTCCACTAAAATCCAACCAACTTTGAATGGAGAACATTACCACTCCTCAACCATGGGTCTTCGATCACAAGATCGTTGTAAAGCCCTTACCTTGGATTTTCATTAAAATCCAATCAAACAAACGAATGGAGAATGTTACCACTCCTCAACCATGGATCTTCGATGAAGAAATCGTTGTAAAGCCCTCGTCGTCTTGGATTTTTGGAAAAAAAAACCCAATCAACAATCGAATGGAGTACGTTACCACTCCCAAATCAAATTCGTGTGGTGGATCACGCTCCCTCATGTTCAAATCAACTTCAGTACGCACGGTAAGGTCGAGAAAACACCTGCTTTCCCTTTACACCCCTTTTCAAAAAATCATCATTCTTTTAAATTTACGTAAGCGGTTCATCCCCACGTAGCGTAAGTGGTTCGTCCCCACGTAGCGTAAGTGGTTCGTCCCCACGCATTGTCTTTTAAATTTACGTAAGCGGTTCGTCCCCACGCATTGTCTTTTAAATTTACGTAAGCGGTTCGTCCCCACGTAGCTTAAGCGGTTCGTCCCCACGCATTGTCTTTTAAATTTACGTAAGCGGTTCGTCCCCACGCATTGTCTTAAATTTACGTAAGTGGTTCGTCCCCACGCCTTGTCTTTTAAAAAATTTCGTAAGCGGTTCGTCCCCACGCCATGTCTTTTAAATTAGTTTAAGCGATTCATACCACCCCCGCGATCAAATCGACATCAATGCAAAGGTACGTTATCACAAATCAAACATCAAAACAAAGGTATGTTACCGTCAATATCTGAGCAAAGGTACGTTACAACTCTCATTTATATAATTCTACATTTCTGCATAATTATTACTCCTCCTTGAGCGACTACTTTCCTGTCTTAAATTCCTATCTATCTAAAATACTCCTCCTTGAGCGACTACTTTCCTGTCCATCTAAATTACTCCTCCTTGAGCGACTACCGTTCCGCATATTATATCTAAACTACTCCTCCTTGAGCGACTACTTTTCTGCATAATTACTACTCCTCCTTGAGCGACTATATCTTTCAATTCATGCACAAATCCCACACTTCAACTAGTTAGGATGTATTCAAAATATGGTAAAGACTTGGGGCAACCGTCTTTACTGCTAATCAAAAATCTCAGTTACACTGTATTTTTGATCAGACAGTAAAGAGGGGGCAACTGTTGCTACCCGATTTTGGATTTCTCCCGTCATAATTTTGTATATTTAACGTTTACCGCATTTAATAACTCGTCTAGGTTAAATTTCTGTCGATTCTTGGTCCTAGGTTAGTTTCTTTAATATTTCGTGTCATTTCGTGCCTTCTCATTTTTTTCCGTACTTTCGACTGTCTTTACGCGAACTTCTATCAGTCCCGAGTAAGTTTCCCGGGACCGTGGGTCGGACGTGTAATTTCTTTAATTGATAATTACGTACTATTTTTCTCGTTCACGCCATCGAGTTTGGTTTCGTTCAATTTTTCTCGTAAGGACATTTATTTTACATCCAAACTTTTAACGTTTCCGAAAGAGAAAATAAATGCGTTAAATCAAGTTTTGCATTTCTTTACTGTATATCGGTTTTCTCGTCTTATTTTTCTACACATCGTGTTCCCCTCGGTTCGGATTTATTTTCATTTTCGAGCAATTTTGCTCATACCAAAAATATCTCATTCGTGTCGAATTAATATGCTTTAATGCACATTAATTCATCCTTATCCCAGCCGCGTCACCTCTCAAGCAAACCGACTTACTTCCCTCCTTCGTGATCACCACACAAACCCTCGTCGACATTTGATCATCATCACGAAACCTCCCATCACCGGACTGCTCATTGCCACTCTCGCCCTTGCGCCTCATGCCTGTGACGCCCACGCACACCGTGCTCGCCAAGTTCACTCGCGGATGTTTGCCTATAAATAGCAAGCAGTTTTCAACGAGAAAAGGGGGACGAATTCAGGCTCTAGTCCCTCCTTTTTATTCACACTCTCTCCCTGCTTTGCTTTTAATTGCTTGGCTTTTATTTATTTAATTACCTCTGTTTCAATTAATTGGATGACTGCACCTGGTTCCAAATGATTTTGCTGCTCTAACCTGTCTATTTGTTTTTGCATATTTATTTTCCTGCTCGTGGCTACTATCAAACGCCGCTGGTCTGCTGAGGGAGAAGGTGACGCTGCCGCCGAGTTGCTGCCTCGCCGTTGTCAAGCTGCAGCGTTGTTGCTGCGCCGCCGTCGAGCCGTTGCTGCCGCTGCCATGCTGCTCTGTTGCGCCGCTGCCATGCTGCACTGTTGCGCCGCTGCCATGCTGCTCAGTTTCTGGTCCGCTGCCGTGCGTGCTCCGTTGCTGCTTGGCTGCTGTGTTGGCTTGGCTGGAGGAAGGTGATGATGAACAGTAAAAAAAGGGTGATGGGCTGCTGTTAAATTAAAGTTGGTCATGGGCTTGGCTTGAGCCAAGCCCAAACGGAAAAGGAAAAAAGGGAATGAGTAAGGACGCTTGTTGCGTCCAGGAAAGGAAAGAAGGAGCTGGGCCATGCAGGCCCAGCGTGAGAAAAGAAGAAAAAGGGCTTGGCCCTTGGGCTGGTCAAGGGCAGCTGCAGTGGCCCCCGCTGTGGGGCCCGATCATCGAGGCCCGTCGATTTATGTTCATCGATTGTTCGTAATAATTATTTCAATGGATCGTTGTAATAATTATTTAAGCAATTATTTTAATTGTGGTTTGTAATAATTAATTAAGTAATTATTTTAACCGTAGTTTGTAATAATTAGTTAAGTAATTATTTTAATTGCGGTTTGTAATAATTAATTTGATAATTAGTTAAAAATTATGTATGTTTGTTTATACCTATGTTATTATGAATTGTCGTTAACTTCGATTTTGAAGGGATGGATCGATCAGGGTTCGTCAAATTGGGTAAGTTTATCTTAAACCCTTTTATTTATTTTTATGCGTTGAATAAATGTTTATTTATTTTTTATGCTTTGAAATGGATGTTTATTAGAAATGTGAAAACCTCGATCATAGCGTATGCATGACCACTTACAATGCAGTAGAACCACCCTACTCGTATGCATGAAATATAGAATTGCTAAACAATTAAAATCAATCTCACATGTACAACATGTTTATAAACACTTGTCTTTTATGCCATGATATCAATTGTTTCTTTGTTAAATGCTACGCATGATGGCTTCAAAGGCCATGCCAACCATATATGCATACATTAATCGGTACGATGCTAGTTTTGGCCATGATAGATCACCTAGTAATTAAGTCATGCATGGCTCGATGAAAAAAGGGGAACGTCCGCTCTAGCATAGAGACAAAACGGTAACCCCGTTCCTCTGACCCAAACGGAAATAACAAGTCCCAAATGCTAAGATGTAACGTCACCTTAGAGGGCCCAAATTACATGTTTAAAATATTTTTCTCAAAACACCTCGCATACCGGTAACCTTTTTTAAGGATGTGACTTGGGTGCCTAACACCTTCCCAAGTCCATAAATACGACCTCGAACCATTGTTCTTTGGTTTAGACCATTGTGCCTTAGTTTATTTATTTTTATGTCATGACGCTTAGGTTCCCTAAACCTTAGAAAATTAGGGTGACGACTTCATTGTATTATGCGAAGTATCCATTTATGCTTAGCATCCGTCCCAAACCTTAAACTCGTTTTTCAAAGAAAAAGGGGGTGCGACACTTTGGTAAAAAAGGACTGAAAATAATTTGTCTAATTGTTTATGTTTAGTAATTAATACTCCCTCTGTCCACAAATAACTGTCTTTCTGCCACGGTAACTTTCAGTAAAGCAAACACTAAAAAGTCAAGTAAAGTGTACAGTAACTTTCCATAGAAAATCGCCACTTAATTGTGGACGGAGGGAGTATCAATTGGTTTCTTTCCTTTGCATTTAGGTAATTCCTCGATCATAAACCAAGATATATTCTACTTCTCTATTATATTTTTTAGCAGTAATTAGATTTGTTATTGCTTAATTTTTATTTTTTCTTCATAACTAGCCTAACCTAATTACCGCTAAGAACATGTACAAGTACCTGAGGGAATCTATCTTCGGATTAGTTTTTATGAATTAATTTTGCATGTCCGAATTGATTTTAATATTTTTCACTTCCGCAAAACATATACAAATTTCTAGAGAAATCCATATATATGATACTGAATTGAGTCAAAATTGAGAATGTAAACTTAACAATTTAAAATTTTTATTTTTTTTAATCTGCATGTATAATGTTTTTTAAACTTAACAAGTTATTTTGTATAATGTTTGTAATGATAAGTTAGTTTTTTTTTTAAGATATAGGTGGTAAGAAATCTCATAAAGAGAAATGAAAAATAAATAGCAATTTGAGTAAGCCAAGTAGAAAAGAAAACCCTGAGTTATTTCGTTGCTCATGACTCTTAATGTTGTCTATGGACATCCAAGTTCTTATTTGTGAGAATTTGGAAGAATGAGCAATCAATCTCTATAGTTAATTTTTTTTCACTTGCCTATTCTTTTCCACCAAATATCAATAAGTCTGTGTATTTTTAATTAGCTCAAATCAACTACTATATTAATTTAGATGGACAAAATAAGTTACAATTATCCAAAATAATTTGAAGTTTATTTGCATGTTCATAATGTGATATTAAACTATTTTGACATATTATTTTATTCTAAAAATAACAGGATAACACATAATCAATAATTTCATTTACTATTGAATCTCCTAATAACATTAAATTCATGTTAGAATAATTTAAGCTCACGATATTGACAACCAAGAAAATTTTAGTGTAATTATTTGATGATATGAATAACTGTGTTAAAATAGGAGACCAAAATTGTTAGAAAAAATGAGATCATATTTATGCGAAAAATTGGAGGAAGAAAAGAGAGGAACGTATCTAATTTGCAATTAAATGTTTTGAATTTGTACTATAAATGTCATAGTAAAGTCACAATATTTTAATCGATTCAAATCAATACTACCCTTAATAAATTAATTAGCATATTTTAATAAATTAAAATAATTAGTGAGTGATAAAATAATTGTTACCATTTTTTAATTTTCTAAACATTAGAAAGATCAAAATTGCAATCTTATTGCAGACTTGTATTAAAATTTTCAAGACTGTTGGATTCGTTTTTTTACAATATCAACTATATACTTGTACCGAATATAGACAGTAAAACAATTGTGACAAAAACAATTGTCTAAAATTTGACCCTCATATTTTAAAACTTGTCAATTAAATTTTGTAATTTTCTAAAACTTGCATTTATATTTATAAGGGGTAATAGTTCGAAAGCCCCCTGAACTATAGTCGAAAAATAGATACCTTTCTGCACTAAAAAAAATTCAAATGGGGTCCCTGAACTAAAGGTTAACGAAATTCAAGTTCAATTCTATTAGTTTGACTTATTAATGCCGGTTGCTGCAACCTGCAACCAAGAATTTATTTTATTTTTATATAAAATTAGGTTATTCCCTCTTATTCCGAAAACAATATAGAAAATGTAGAAAATTAAAAATTAAAATTCAGAAAATAATGTTATTAATTTTAAAAATATAGAAATTAATGTAATTAATTTTTAAAATCCAGAAAAATAATGTTATTAATTTAAAAAATTTAAATCAATAATATAAATAATTTTTAAAAATCTAAAAATATACTATAATTAATTTTTAAAATCCAAAAAATTAATGTAATTAATTTTAAAAATCCAGAAAATTAATGTCATTAATTTAAATAAATAATATAAAAAATCTAAAAAAATACATAATTAATTTTAAAAATCCAAAATGCATCTCATCCTCACCCTTATTTTCCCGATTCATTCATTTTGGAGAAACAATTAACATCAACCATGGCAAAAAAAAAAATTGTTAGTAAATTCAGTTCTTTTGTTTAATTTGCTATCTCTATCTCCCAACTAATCCACCTTCACCTCCACATAATCTAACCATCCATGTTTAATTTGCTATCTTTGATTTATTTAATTTAAATCATTTCTACAAATTAAGAACCCTAGAATTAAATACTTTTTTTTTCCTTTTTCCCTTCCCTTCATCTCTCTTCTTTTCTGTAAAACCTGGAAATCCTTAGCATCGCCATCATAACCTTGAATCGGCGGTTTAGAAGAAGCAATCGATCTAGTCTCAGCCAACTGGATCTGAGTCGAGAAAGGAGAAACATACCGAGATCTCCTTGAAATTGCCACCCTTGAAACATATCGACCTCGTTCGTCCGCCGGAATAGAAACAAAATGAGTATTTATGAAATTGCCACCCTATTTTATTTATGAAATTGTCATAATGTATTTACGGAATTACCATCCTATTTTATTTACGAAATTACCCCCTAAATCGATTACCCAAGCTCTCTTATCATCCACCATCAATATTTAGAGTAGTTTTCCTCATAGTTTTAAAAATCGGACCGACCCGACAGTCGGACTGAAAAAACCTTAACCAGAAGAGATTTTCGGTTCGGTTCAGCTATCTGACCGGACCTGTAATCGAACCGAAAAAATCGGTCGACCCAGTCGATTTTCACAAAACCGTCGACCTGGTCGACCCGCTATCGACCCGGCTGGGTCAATGACGTCGTTTTTCCAAACCAAAACGACGTCGTTTTGTGTTTTTTAATTTTATTTTTATTTTTTATTTTTTTATTTTTTTTATTTTTTTCAATATGGAAAATTTGATGGGTCGATCCATTATAAGCATGGGTCAGCTCATTATAGACACCGGTTCTATCTGGTTCAATTATCTAAGATTAAACAGTTCGATGTGTGAACGACCCGAAACGATCCAATGGGTCAATTCGGTCGAACCCTGGTTGAACCCGGTTCAAATCGGTTCAACAGGTCACTCCGGGTCCGTTTTTAAAACTATGGTTTTCCTCCTCCTTCCTCCATTACCCAAGCTCTCGGCCACCACCGCCACCGCCAACGCCCACCACCTAGCCCACAACCACCGCCATCAGCTCTCTTTTCTACGGCTGCTGCGCCACCGCCTTTGTTTCTCACTCCCCTTCATCGTCACTAGCTTACTCACAAGTAGGTCCGTCTCTTTCTCTCTGCATCCTTTTCTTGTATGGTACTGTGTTTGTTGTGTAAAGTCGTTAACTTTATTAACGATTTATTGTGTTTGATGGTTTTATGGGTTTTAACCGTGCTTCTTCTTCTTATTGTTCCCGTCTCAATTTGATACTGAGTTTTTTTTGGGCTGAATAGTGCTTGTTTTGGGTTTTTTCCATGCTTTTTCTTTCGCTTGTTACATTGTCGATCTCTTATTTTTCCTGTACAAGGCGAAAATATTTAGAAGTTTCTTTTTGTTTTTGTTTTGGATTATACTTCTGTACTTCCTCAGTTCATCATTTAATGGCATATGAATATGGATTAAAATTTTGGATGACTGTTAGGATGCTTTAAGGCCCATGTATCGAAACTGTAGTTTCATAGTTGAATTTGACTTGCCCTGATCCTTGTGCTTCTGACATCTTGTCTATAGGTTGCAACAGTGGGCGAGAAGAAAAACCTTGATGTCAGGTTGAATTTATAATGGATATCCTCTCTCGCCTCGTTAGCAAGCAGGTGAGTTTTTTTGTTTTTCCATAGTTGGGTTTATTCATGTCACTCCACGAGGCATTCTTACCTTTGGCGGATCTTATATGTCATTCCAGATATGGAAATACCCAAAATTGTGGGTGGGATTTTTGAAATGTGCCCCTATTGACGAAGCCCTAGTGATTCAGTGTTTTCCTTCAGGTGTCTGTAGCATTGTACTCCCTCCGTTTTTGAATAATCGTCACTGGCTACTATTCATGCATGCGTTTTGAGGAGGCCGAATGACTCACTATTTGACCCAAAAAGTTTCGTACTTTTTCTCGGACGTATCCTTAAAGTACGTTAGAAAAAAAGTACGGATTTTTTTGGGGTCAAATAGTGAATCATTCGACCTCCTCGAAACGCGTGCATAAACAGTGAAGTGTCAATTATTCGAAAACGGAGGGAGTATTCTTCTATGCTTTTACCAACACACTTTGCACGCGAATGCGAATTGTAAATGCAGTCTTTTAGTCCTCCAGTGATTCAATGCTCCATCTTTTAATCTTTCAGCTACCTCCGCGGCAACTGGAAAATGCACTGAACAGAGCTGCAGCACTGAAAGCTCCTTTGGTTGCTCATGCTAGCCAGCCAAACATCAAATCTTTACTTCCAAGGTTTTGTAAAATAGCTTCTTATGTTTTGTGTGAGAATATCTTTAAAGTGCAAACATGAATAATAGAAAATTTGCATTTCAATTCTTATGAAATCAGCGTCTTTTCTGTTCCTGACTTACGAAACATTTTGGATCTTGTATTTTAGGTCTACTTTGGTTGTTCTGGGAATTATTACTGAACCTCAGTCTTCCAGTCAAGCACAAACAAGCCAGGTCCAAACTGTAGACGCAAGCAATTCAGAGAAGGAGGTGATAACAGAGAAATCTAGAGTCTTCTAATGCTAGCTAACGTGCCTGGAAATCAACTTTGGTAAGTCAGAATCTCTTGCACAAAAAGGTGAAGGCGCTGAGTTCGCCAAGCTGCAAAACGCGACAAAGATGCCTAGCATTTTGGTAGGCTGAGTTTCCCAATGTCTTGACTTCATGCCATATCTTCTCTCCACATTGGTGGGAAGTGATGAATCGAAACCTGCCCCCTGTTGTACTATACTGACAACTGATTTGTACATCTCATGTCTGGGTGCCCGGCCATAAACAGACACCGATTTCAGGTGACCCCTACTATACAAAGTAAAAAGTCTGTATCGACTAGAAATTTTGCAAGTCAATAAATTGCCGCGATAGTGTTTTTTTGGTTTCAACTTATCCTTGCTTTTGCTTGTTCGGTCTTTTCTACTCTCTTTTTCTGGCCATAGACATGGGGTGGGGGCTTAAAATAGCAATTTTGTTACTGCAAGTTCTGCTTTTCCCTTGTCTATTCAGTAACAGAAACCAACTGGGAAAAAGAGAAGATATTGCACAGCTGAATCTCCCAATTCCTGTGATTTTGACTTTTGTACTGAAAATTCATGGTTATGTGTTAAAAAGCACAATAAATCTAATTTCTTACAATTTAACTGGTAACAAATCCCCCTTTGAGCAACAATAACTATTTATTCTGATGATGAATGTTTTTCCGAGCGAGAAACCACACTATTTCCTGAGGCACAAACACAGGCGTCTTCAAATTCATTCATAAATACTGGTGCTAGTCTATCTAGTTGCAAAAGAATCGAAGCACCCTTGATCTTGATAATCTATCTGGATTGCTACAACCAGGTCTTCCAAACCTGTTGCACTCGTTTGCATTCAAAACAGGTATGAATCCAGTTTCAACCGCATCTGTTCATAGCAATGGTAATATACAAGAAATAACACCATCCATCTTGAAATGCTCGCGTAGCCCCCGTGTCTGCTCGAATGCCTGGACAAGAATATCAGCAACCACCCAGCTGCCTTTTCTCATGTTGACAAGCTAGAAGCAGGAACTCCATGCATTTGAAACCATTCAGGCAAGTGGAACCTCTCATAAAGAACGGGCCTAATGTCTTTTTGCAATGATAGGTGCTTGAAGAGTGGAAGGAGGAGGACAGTCATAAGCTGCAGAAGAGAAGTGACAGAAACAAGCAGGAAACAATTAACTAAGAGTTCTATTTTTTATATAGTTAAAATGCTAAACTTCAATGACTGCACTAAGAAATAACTCCCTACATGATCATCGTGTGCCTGTGAAGCTGAGAATGGAATGCATGGTATTCCATTCAGTGGTTGCAGAACGAAACTGAATGGGTTGTTATCAACAAGTACAATTCGACAGAGATCTTTTGATACACAAGACAAATCCTTCACATGTTCTCGGAATACCCTGTGATTTCACAATGTTAAAGGTTGTTAAAATGTTTAGGGGCTATTTAGTTACGGAAAATTTTCTGAAAATTTTGTAAAACTGGAAAATTTTGCAAAAACTGTTTCACAGCTAACATTTTGCAAAATTTTATGTTTTGCAAAAATTTTCAAATTTTTTTTCTACTCTATTTCAATAAATTCATATTATTAATCTAAAAAAATAATAATGTTATTTTAAACATATCTACCCTTGAAATTTATGTAAATTGATACAAATTGTGCTAAAAATATTTCATAATTGATATTTAACTAACTAATGCTTCTAATTAAAATCATATGAGTAAAATTCAATGTTTAACATTGTAATGAATAACATTTTTTATCATGTTATTATCGAAAGTTACATTATGAAATAAATACAAACTCAATTTAAAATAAATAACTTCACACATCCTAAACAAATAAGAATAAATATGGCTAAAGATACACATTTTTTTATATTTATCTAAAATTAATCCTGGTAAATTGATTCCAATGTTCCAATTGTTTTAATTAATCAATACTCCTAATTAAACTCATACGAATAAAATTAGATCAATATTTACATACAAACATTAGTTTAATAAATACTAAATACTCATAATTTAATTTTTTTAGAGTTTTTGTATTTTTTCTGGATTTTTAGATTAATTGTTTTGGGAATTTTTACATTTTTTGGATTTTTTACATTTTTTCTAAACTTGTAGTGTTAATTCTGAAAAACCGTTTTGCAATTGCAAAACTTCAAATATGGCGTTTGCAAAATTTTCTAAACTTGTAGTGTTAATTCTGAAAATCTGTTTTGCAATTGCAAAACTGAAAAATTTGCTGAAATTTTCCGTTTGCAAAATGTTGCTGTGAACACAGATTTTGGAAATTTTTTTGAATATTTTTCAAAAAAAAATTCTGCCTAAATGGCTTGTGCTGTTGAATTTAGGCATGAATATATTTAGCATATTTATATTTGATCTTTAACAAATAGTGAGTCATCCGGCCGCCTTGAGATACGTGCCAGAATAGTAAACGTCATTCTTTTGGGAATGGAGGGAGAACCATTTAATATATAATGGAGAAGTCAATGAGTTATTTGATTAGTAGTAAAAATATCAGTAAAAATGTAGATGAGGTTGGAATTACCAACCGGCTGACTGCAATCATACTATGAGCAATTAGTTTGCTCACGCGCTATTGCATGCTTCCTGACAACTGAAGAGAGCGCGTGGAGACTTTTATTTGCTTCGGAGGCATCAACGTCAATGGTCGTTGATTGTGTCTAGATGATCCTGCTTATGCCACGTTTGTCTGTCCAATGATGAATTTTATAATGATAAACCCACTTCTCCAACTTGGACCAATAATTAAGAAATATAAATCCAAGTCACAAATTTTAGTCCATATTCTTGGACCATAGTTATCAGAACCGGATCGGATAGTGACCAAAAATATATATTTTTTAGTTCAATAGAGCTTAAATTTGTAGTATTCATGTCATGAACAAATAATTCAAGACTATTTTATATGTATTTTATTTTCATGAACGGAAATATTATATTTATATTTAATTTTTAATTCCAATTTTGAATTTTACAATTTTTTTGAAAATTTTTGATTAATTAATTTTCTTTTGGATTTCTACAATTTTTTTGAACAAATAATTTCATGTCCAAATAATTCAAGGCTATTTTTTATTATTTTTACATTTTATTGGAATTTTTTTTTTTGGAATTTTTTTGTATTTTTTACATTTTTGGGATTTTATACATTTTTTAGATTTTTTTAGATTTTTTACATTTTTTCTAAACTTGTTGTGTTAATTCTGAAAAATCGTTTTGCAATTGTAAAACTTCAAATATGGCGTTTGCAAAATTTTCTAAACTTGTAGTGTTAATTTTGAAAATTTATTTTGCAATTGCAAAGCTGAAAAATTTGCTGAAAATTTTCCATTTACAAAATGTTGCTGTGAAATAGATTTTGGAATATTTTCAAAAATTTTCCAAATTTTTTTTTTCTCCTAAATGGTTTGTGCTTTTGAATCGAGACATGAATATATTTAGAATATGTATATTTGATCTTTAACAAAATTAAAATAGGCTACTATTTAGTTTATTAATTTTTTTTAAAAAAAAATATTAGCATTGGTTTTTAATTAAAATAAAATTGATTTAACAAAAGTAGTAGCTATTGTTTTTCAAAAAAATAAGAAATAGTTGTAGGTGAATACGATTTCGAGTTTTTTAAGACTGAAAAATGCATTTTGCAAAACAGAAAACGTACTGTAGCTGTGAAACAGAATTGAAAATTTTACAAAATTTTCTGTTATTTTGCAAAAACTGAAAATTTTACAAAACAGAAAATTTTGCAAAGCAGAAATTTTGCATTGTGAAACGTAGCCTTATGAGAAGACCTGCGTGCATTTGAGAATCCCTGAGAATCTCAGTCTGGAAAGAATCACAGTAAATGATTATAATTGTTTCTGTCCATGGTAGCCATTGATGCGATAAATGTTGTATATAAAAGTTCGCGTAGACGGTTCTTAAGTATGTGATGCTCGATGCCTCCTTAAACGAAAAAAGAAAAGGCAATCTATAATGGCAGTTCTATCTAGGGCTAGTCATCATTTGCGTTCTTGTAACATGATTAAAGAAGTTGTAGTGCTTAAATGTCAATACGAATCTTTTGGTTTGTAGGGACAAATATGTCAACACATTCAATTCAATAAATGGCATTTATTTTACATCATTTAGAAAGTGTTTGGTATAGAATTCATACATAAATTCCCTGTAACTGAAATCATGAAAATTTTGTGATTGTTATGATGTTTAAAAAAAAATGAATGTTGGAATTCTTGAACAAATGGATAAAGATTGTTGAAAAATTCAATCAGTTTTTAAATTATTAATTATACTATTACAAAATTACCCTTGTTAAGACAACCCTTTACCCTGTATCATTATCATAACTCCGCAGCAGGTTTTCTGAGTATAAATACCTAACTATCGCAATCGCAGTCACATTTTCCTCATCTCTCGGTTCGTATCTTTCGTTTTGACAACTTGAGAGACGTCCTCATCGTCATCCAAGGTGGTTGTTGTTGTTGATTGCTGGTTGTTATGGAAACTAGAAGAATTGATTGAGATAGGAGATTGTATTTATGAATAGGAAAGATACAAGAAGGCTTGGCATGAGAGCCAAGCTAGATAGACTACATTGATGAAGGTTTTGATTTGTGTGTTTTTTATTACATGAGAGACTAGGGGTATTTATACTAACATATGCACCTAATATTGTTGACTAACATGGCACCATATCTGGTGCTATATCTACGTTGAAGATTTGCATATCTTGCATATCTTCAACATTGGTGACTGATAGTAGGTGGTGCCGACTGGTGGTCTGATAGTAGGTTGATGATGAACAAGAGGGCGTCACTGCATGCGTCTCTGATTACTGTACGGTATTTGACGATGAACATTAGATTACTGTTCATTGATGATGGGCTTGATGATGCTGGGCCTAGGCTTTCTTGATTTGGGCTTGGGCTTTCCTTAATACTCCCCCACAAACTGAGGGTGGTGAGGACACCAGACTCAGTTTGGAACATAGAAATGTAGACTGGCTAGATTGAAAAAGGATTGGCGGTGATATCCAACGAGAATTTGCAACAACATAAAATAAAATAGTGTTAGTTGCAGAGCATGACACGACTCAACATCTGGCGGAGAGGATAGCCGATGGAGCATCACACGTGGCGGAAAAGAGCCCTGGATTGGAGCTTGACACGTGGAGACTAGGAGAGAGAACAATAGTTGGAGAGGCGAGAAGAGCTCAACATCTGGCGGAGAGGATTGCCAATGGAGCATCACACGTGGCGGAAAGAGCCCCGGATAGGAGCTTGACACGTGGAGACAAGGAGAGAGAACAACAGTTGGAGAGGCAAGAAGAGCTCAACATCTGGCTGATGGATGGCCAATGGAGCGTGACAATTGCAACAACGAATAGAACAGTGTCAGTTGCAGAGCATGACACACGACTCAACATCTGGCGGAGAGGATTGCCAATGGAGCAATTGGATAGACGTCGTGAGGTAGAGAAGATAGAAGACTGAGTTGGATCCGCTTAAAATCTGGACAAAAAGATTAAGAACCGGGAGTAATAGAGTTGAACCTGAGCGAGACAACTCTTTGTGTAGAATGAAGCCCGAAAACCGAAGAGAAATGCAGTGAGAGGGTTGAACCGAAGGATGATATAATTGAACCAGGGGTGTAGAGATTGAATTGGAATATAAAGACCTCAAAAACGGAGAGAGAAGACTTGATAATAGTAAGGTGCAGTTGAACCCGTTTAAAAAACGGCCAGAATGATGATGAACCGGTTGACCCGAGTTGAACCGGATTTTTAGAGACTGAATTTGGACAGATGGACCTAAAATTCAGAAATAGAACCCTCGAAAATGGTAGGAACCGGTTGGGGTGTCTGAAAAACCGGTCGGGATTATAGTGAACCGGTCGGTCAAAGTATTGAACCAAACCGGTCAAAGTCAACTGATGGAAAGTCAGCATGACATATGGACCAATGAGAGAGCGTCATGTGGACAGGGAGTGGCAAATAAGGACGAATGGTGACGCGCCATGTGGAATAAGTGCCACGTGGATTAATGGGTGAGAGACATGTGGCACTGATGATGGAATAGCTTCTTTGGTGGATGACAAATAGAATCTGGCCATGTGGCAATGTTCTCCATGTGGACGAATGGTATCGCGCCACGTGGCGCTGATGACAATTTTTTTGTTGATTATTTTAAAATAATAATAATAAAAACTAATTTAAGAGAACACCCTAACTTTTTTTTTTTTTTTTTCTTTCTTTTGTTTTCTTCCGTTCATTCTTGCGTTTCTTTTCTTTATCCTCTTTTTTTTTTTTTTTTCTTTTCTTGACACAAGATTTGAAGAAAACAGAGCGGAGAGGGGTGCCGCTGGCCGGCGGTGAGGAGGATGTGGTGTGGCCGAGCTGGAGGGCCGGCGTCGGTGATGATGGACTGGTCAGCGAGAGAGGAGATGGCCGGCGAAAGGTTTGATTTGATTGGTGTAAGTTGGCCGGCTGTGGTGATTTAGACGAGGATGGTCGGCGACAGAGGAGAAGGTGCTGATGATGGCCGGCGATAGAGCAGCGACGGTGATGGGTGTGTTGTCGGCTGGCGATTGAGTAGGAGAGGGCTGCTTGAGGTGTTGATGCAGAGAGGGAGAGGTGAGGTGGAGGCCGGCGGTGATGGTGAGACAGTGGCGGTTGAGGGAGCTGAGAGAGAGAGAGGTGATCCGGCGATGATGGTGAGGCAGCGACGGCAGAGTTGATGGCCGGCGACAGATGTCCTAAATTTTTATTTATTTATAAAGGAAAATGCTAATGAGGGTGAAACCTATGCCTGAAACCTATGCCTGAATGAAGTGGCAAGTCATTTTCTTTAAAATTATAAAATTGCCACTGGGTTGAAACCTTGTCTTCAGCCCTCGCCCTCCTCCATCCTTGCCTCCGCCTCCAAACTCTCCCTCCTTCACACCGCCCTAGCCAGATCCACCGCCCGCGATACCGCAAACACTAGCCACCGCAAGCCCTAGCCGCTCGGCACCTCCTTGACTGCAAACAGCTTCTCCTCCTCCTCCCTCCTCCCTCCTCGGCACCTCCGTCTAAATAAGCCAGCAATCAACTAAAGTGACTCCTGAAAACCTCTGAAGTACATCATCATAAATAAGCCATAAGCCCTTCCCTATCCTATAACATAACTCAATGTATAAATGATGCCTCTTGGAGCAGCTGTAATTTTGGTCCATCCTAATGCAGCAAATAAATGCTGATACTTTATGTTGTCATTCTTTTACTCCTGAAACACACAACAAACATTCCTGACTTTTGACAAGCCCTGCCATATCTTTGAAGAAGCTGAACAGTTTCAAAAGCATTTATGTATTGACTTGCCACTGTTTCCCCAGTTAATGTGTGGAAAAAATATATAGAGACTTGACACTTCCTTGGCCTCTTAACGGGTAGTATACTGTTATGTTTTATATTGCCAAGGGCTCCTGTTCAAACCAAAAACTTTCAACACTAAGATATTGTTTGCTTTCAAATTGGGGACAGTTGAGGCAAGTAAGATTAACAAAAAGGGACTTGCATGTGAAATTTTCATGAAGTATCCAAGGACACAACTACCCATCTTAATTGGTGTGTTGCTAATAATCAAGGATCTAAAGCAATGAAACAATGTCTCCGGCTTATGCTCAATTACATTTTAGTTATAACTTATAAGTCTCTTTAGCATCTTGGCATCTAATCAGATTGCTTTCTATTTGGGTACTTATTCCAGTCTGTGAGCTGGGAGCGTGAAGAGTTCCTGCGACTTGTTAAAAAGGAGGTATGTCATGTTTAGACCAATTTAATTCTTTGAATTGCTAGAAAGTGAATGGCATTTACACTTTCCTAATATTCGCTTTGTTTTTTCAATTAGGCCTGTAGTTACATGATATTCTAAGAAATGACTGAATCTCTCTTGTTATCTGTTTTTTTGGTGGTCTTTTTGCACTGTTTCAGTCTTCTGAATTGCAAAAAATGAAAATGCCACTGTATTTCTTGACATGTTGTGTATGCACTTCTCATTAGAAAGATAGACCACTTTTTGTGGTGTGGCTTTCCTTTCCTGTTTGGCTGCATGCAATCCTTTACTTGCCTTATCCCTTCACATTTTCCAAGATGACATGATCTCCGCTTTCCACTTTTCATTTTATAAACAAACTATGTTATCCGTTTAAATTTTGAGTTTCTCTTGTGTACTAGCTTCTACTGACTATATGTCTCTGGCATTTTTAATTGCCTTGCTGGTAAATTATGGAAGAATTGTGTGCTCTAATATTAAAATTTTATCAAATCTCATTTCCACATCTTCTCTCTTTGTTTGTTTGTTCATATACCTTCTATACTCCCAGATAGATCTGTATAACAGTATGGTGGACAAAGAAGGCACAGCAAGTGAGGAAGGAGCTAAGGCAGCATACAAAGCTGCTAGAGAGGAGAGTGACCAGGCTGCTGAAACGCCTGTTGCTGACAAGGTTTCTTCAGCCCTTATAGAGAGAGTAAGTACATTTGGAGAATCTTGTATTTCTATTTGCTATGATGTGTTATCTGATGTTGGTCCTAGTCTCTTTTTATTTGCAATATTAAATTCTCAAATATGCAACTAAAAACTTTAAGCTGACTAAGGATTCTTTTATATTTCTATGCATTCCAGGTAGATGACATGCTCCATAAACTAGAAAAAGAAATTGATGATGTTGATGCAAAAATTGGAGATCGATGGCGCTTGCTTGATAGGTTTGTTACACATTACTTGTTGGAAGCTGTATGGGCCGTGTGTTATTTTATGTCGAACTTACTCCAGAACTACCTATTGCTGTGTAGTACATTAGCAATATTTGGAACTGCTGATAGTTTGGTCCTATGTTTGAGTTTGGTAACCACCAAGATGCAATGTTTTGCTAGTCTATTAAAAGAAAAAAGAAAATCTCGGTATCCTACTTCCACATTTGTGATGTGAACACAAAGAGGTGTCTTAGATGGGGCCATAATGAAGTTTGTTTATGGGATAACATGAATACTGATGTCAGTGCTATTGCCCTAAAACAGAAAGCTAGTGTTTTGTGTATGCATCTGTGCTGTCCATAAGATGCTATAATTCAATATAAAAGTTCATTGCACATTTCCTAATGCTATTGCGTCAAAGTTACTTTTGATGTCTCCTCTCATGGAACTTTTACTGATAGTTAGATTGAAACTCCCTTTTACCAGAATTTAGATGTTGGATGTTTCCTTTCAGGCTTAAAATTATGGAAGATTTTCTTGTACTGTTTTCCTGACCATAACTTTAAGTGATGTTTTAACTGAAATCTCCATAACCACTAGGCTTGTGATGCATATTGAATGTCTGTCCAGCAATGTTTAAA
This sequence comes from Viola odorata, assembly GCA_963691705.1. Taxonomy (NCBI): domain Eukaryota; kingdom Viridiplantae; phylum Streptophyta; class Magnoliopsida; order Malpighiales; family Violaceae; genus Viola; species Viola odorata. The sequence goes on along the minus strand of OY829540.1, from coordinate 14,897,660 downwards.
TCTGTTAAAACTTCAATTGGATAACTTCTGGTTGGGATTTTAGACATCAAACTGAAGTTCATTGTGTGTTTCCTTTCTGACTGTAAAAAATGTCCTCTGGGTATGACTTTCGGTGAATATTTTTAATTGACAATTCTCCAGTCATTAGGCTAGTGATGCATACTGGGTATGACTGCCTGTCCAGCAATGTTTATATCTGTCAAAACTTCTATTTAACATCTCCTTCCTAATTCTGCTTAAGATTTTTGGTTGGGGTGATTTGGATGTTGTCATAACCTGATATCGTATATATATATGTACATATGTATATATTGCTTAAAGTTTTTCTTAGAGAGTCGAAGCCAATTTTCTCAGTTACATCACATGTTGATACCAGGGATTACGACGGGAAAGTGACTTCTGAGGAGGTTGCATCAGCTGCCATGTACCTAAAGGACCACCTGGACAAGGAGGGTATTCAAGAACTTATAAGCAGCCTTTCCAAAGACAAAGGTTAGTAGCAATATTTTGGTATCATGCAGATCTCTTGGTCATTATTTTCACCTGTTGAAAAAAAAAAGGTTTTTAGACTCAGTATGACTGCACCATAATCTGTAGGAAAATATGGTAACTGATTCAAATACTTCTGGAGTGACGTCATTCCTCAACTATCAACGCAAGTTTAGTGGGCAAAATAAATGAAAATTATTAAAAAAATTAAGGGTATAATAGACTTTTAAACATTTTAATTAATTAATTAATTAATTAAATTAATTAACCTATCTATTAAATTAATTAATCTACCTATTAGATTATTTATATTTTTAATTGATTCGAATCAAAATCACCCATAAAAAATTAACCAGTATATATTAAAAAATTAAAATAATTAGTAATTGATAAAATAATTAAATAACTTAATAATATTTTTTACCATCTTTTAATTTTCTAATTATTAGAAAGACCGAAATTGCAATTTTGTTGCAGGCTTACGTTGTAAATTTCAGGCTTATATTGCAAATTTCAAAACTATTGGGTTCAAAGTGGGAGATTTTGTAAACTTTAAAGTTTCTTTATATAGTTTATCTAAAAATATATTTAATTTTTTAATCAATAAAGTTAATAATTTTTTTATTATTATATAATAAAAAATAAAATGTTACAAAATAAATATTTTGAGTATATTTTTAATAATTACGTAAATATATTTCTTGAGATTTTAGTATATTTTTTTAGATAAAAATTAGATAATGTTTTTAATTTCAAGCTAAACACCAAGATAAGTTTTAAAATAAATTGTTAGTGCACCTCTTACTTGATGGATGAGTGTGGTAGTTGAGTCATGAGTGTGAGTGTTGTTGGTATCACGCATGCATGATGCGTGGAAGAGAAGGAGCTGATGCTGGATGCGGATGGAGTGGGCTGCTGCTGGGATTCTTGCCCTAATAAAAAAAAAATTAAGACATCTGCGGCAGGTGTGATTTTAGCGGGGTTTATCCACGTGCTCACCTTGCCTTCCAGAGTCTCCGTGGGGTAACTTTCCCTTCACTGAGTTTATTGCCATGATGTCTGCAATCGGGTGTCTAATGATCGATACTTTTCTCACTTCGTACCATACACATTCACACGCCAACAAGTCTCAGTCTCACACTGATCATAGTAATAATATTAGTACCGATCAAGAAACAGGTAATAATAATAATACTGATGGAGACTGCGCCGTCCATGCCCACACGCATGCAACTCATGGCCATTCTCATGCCTCTCTTCAATCTGACCTTGCCCGTCATCGCATAACCACACTGGTATGTCTTTAATATTCTTGGTTTTCAACTTTTTGTTTGCTGCTGACAGATTACGATATAATTACTGATTTTTGGTGTTGTTAGGTATTGGAGTCAGGGATTGCGGTGCACTCTGTGATAATAGGGCTCTCGCTCGGCGCTTCTCAGGATCCAGAAACAATAAGGCCTCTGGTTGGTGCCCTCACTTTCCATCAGTTATTGCCTCTGGTTGGTGCCCTCACTTTCCATCAGTTATTTGAGGGTATGGGACTTGGTGGTTGCATCTTTCAGGTATTTCTCCAGCTAACTTCCGCCTTATAATTACTTCTTCAAAACCTATCGTATACTCCTAAATAGGGAGTATTTTCTATACAACTCTTAGAATAATTAAATTTAAATTGGAAAATGACTTTATCTATTGACTAAATCAGCGAGAAATTATTAAATGTACCCGGTGTTCGCCTAAAAGACAATTTAATAGAAGAATTGATTGCTTTGGTTTGTTAAATTTTTCCAAAAACAGTCTTTTTGTGTTGTAACTTGGGAGAGATTCTATAAAACTCTGATTCCTGCTGGAAACCGAGCTGCCAATAATGGCAATAATGTTTTTTATATTCTTGAGTCAATAACAACTGTTGTGTACTGACTACTGACTCTTGAGTATGTAAGTTAATTAGTCACAGATCATAGAGTTTGTGCATATATAAAATGACTTACTTCTCTTTATAGTCACAGGCGCCTGTAACATATATATCACATGCTATAGGGGAGTAAGAACAATATAGTTTTGTATTCAAGAAAAAACCCAGAAAACGAAACATAGTTTTGTATTTATTTACATGTATGATCATGGTGCAGGCAAAGTTTAAGTGGACATCTACAGTAATTATGGGATGATATTCTCATTTTCAACACCGATTGGGATTGTTCTGGGCATAATGGTATCGAAAAGCTATCACGAGAACAGCCCTACTGCCCTTGCTGTTCAAGGAAGTCTAAACGCAGCTTCCTCTGGTGTCCTAATCTATATGGCGATTGTCGATCTTCTAGCAGCCGATTTTAATCACCCCAAGGTTCAATCTAATTCAAGACTAAGAATAGCAGTTAACATAGCTCTCCTTCTCGGAGCTGGTTTCATGTCCCTCATCGCCCAACTTCTTTTTTTCATCCTTCACGTTAATTACCAAATCAAATAAACGAAGCACAATTATAAAAGAAGTAGCTTATTTGACAATGAAAACAGAACTAAGTACAAGTAGCCTTTTTTTTTTCCTCTTTAAACGTATTTTATGTCAACAATTGCTTCTTTGAATTGAGATTATCTTCATTAAAATTTCACATCAAAAAAAAGAAAAATACAGAGTATGCGAAAAAAAATTGATCTGCTAATAGAATGAAAAGACACTTTTTATAAAAACTAGCTCGAGCTCCCACTATTTGGTTTTGGCCTTTAATTAGTATCCTGTTGAACATTAAGGAGATTATGATGAAAACATTGCAGCAATTTCCTGGAACATTTAATGACCAACTGCCATTTTAATCTTATGTTGAACTAATAACATCTGTTTATTATGATTTAAATTAGATCAAGTATTTTTCATGTTCCAGAACTTATATATATTAATTAACCATACTAAAAGAGTAGAGGTTTTTTTAAAATTACATTTACGTCCCTAGCTTGGTATTTCACACACTAATGTCTTAATGCTGTAAAATTGATGAAATCTTGGATTGTTTTGTACTGCAAAGTATATTTATACTGTAAAATTTACACTGTAAAGTACATTTACTATCTTAGCTTTATCCCTTAAAAGGTAAGGGGCTGTTTCACAACGCAAAAAAATTTCAGAAAATTTACTGGAAAATTTTGCAAAATTTTCTCTTTTACAAAAATTTTCATTTCTTTTTTTTTTACTCTAGTTCAATAAATCCATATTATTAATCTAAAAAAATAATAATATTATTTTAAACATATTTACCCTTGTAATTTATGTAAATTGATACAAATTGTGCTAAAAATATTTCATAATTGATATTTAACTAACTAATGCTTCTAATTAAAATCATGAGTAAAATTCACTGTTTAACATTGTAATGAATAACATTTTTTATCATGTTATTATCGAAAGTTATATTATGAAATAAATACAAATTCAATTTAGAATAACATTTTTTATCATGTTATTATCGAAAGTTATATTATGAAATAAATACAAATTCAATTTAAAATAAATAACTTCACACATCCTAAACAAATTAGAATAAATATGGATAAAGATACACATTTTTTTTGTATGAATAAATAACCACCTCTAGGCTAGATTCATCGCACTGGCGAAAGATCCTGTTATTCCTCGATGTCCATAAGGACCAAAGGATGGAGATGAGCTTCTCTATATCTGAGTCATCTAGAGATGTCCGTAGCCCTGCGAGCCAATCCACTCAGCCGTCTCCTTGCAGCCCCGAAACCCTATCCCAGAAAGCGAACTTTCCCCACACTTCCCTGGCAAGATAGCAGCAGATGCGGAGTCGATTCTACCTCCTCGTTGTAGCAGGGGCACACGGGGTCCACCGATACACCCCTCCTAGTTAGGTTCACCCTGGTTGGGAGAGAGTTACTTCCCATCCGCCATATGAAGTTTTTGAACTTTGGAGGGATAGAAAGTCCCCACAAGAATTTCCACCAACCTCTATTGGAATCTGGGCACTCCTGCGCAGTAACCGATGTAAGACAGTGGTATCCACTTCGGGCTGAATACTTCTCATTGGTAGTACCTTTCCACACAAGAGTATCATTCGCCTCACTCCGACTAAGCGGTAGGCTTAACAGTGTCACATTATGAAAAGCTATGATGTGAAGTATGAATTAAAAAAGTCAAATTTTAGATGCCGAAACAATAGAAATAATTAATTTGAAAATTCAGTTAATATAATGGACAGGTGTTAATTAGTGATTAATTATAGAAAATGCAAGTAATTAATTATAGAAATGCAAGTAATTAACTAAGAAATGCATTTCTTAGTTAATTGTTGGTTAATCTGTTGTTAAATAATTTGAATTTCAAAAAAATAATTTGCAAAAATCAATCACTAATCTGTTAAATAAATAATTTGAATTAATCACTAATCTGTTGTTAAATAAATAATTTGAATTTCAACTCCAGATTAATTACAGAAATTCAACTATGCGAACCAATTATTCGATTGATCAACGCACAGAATTTAATTTGAAAAATACAGCAATTTAATTAATTAATTTAAAACTTAAAATTCAGACAATCCATTTATAGATTCACAAAATTGAAAGCATGTAATTAATCTAGAGAACAAATTCAAATTATTTAACAACAGATTAACCAACAATTAACTAAGAAATGCAAGTAATTCGATTTACCAAAATATGGACCTACAAAACAAAGAAATAAATAAACTGGAAACTAAAGGAATGGTAGCGATTGTGAAGTTTCTGGGAGGGCAGGACAATTTCGTAATTACAAAAAAAGGTGGCAAACTTGTAAATAATCAAGTGATGGCAAACTTGTAAATAAGTAAAGACGTGGACACAGCCACATCATTCCTCTTGTCTATTCCATAGGAATAGCATTACTCTTTATTTAATGAGATTCTCTGTAATTAATTCAAAACCAATTGTTTTTTTGTTGTTGCTTAAATCAGGTGGTGGTAGTTAGGGAGTAAGAGGAGCCAGTCAATTTAAATCTTCAAATCTTCAAACCGCTAGTCTACTCGAATATTTGACTACATCAATCAATCCAACGTACTCTTATACTTACTCAAATATTGGTTAATGCACTCGAATCTGGACCGATTACACAAAGCAATATAATCATAGTCGTCAAATCATACATATTTCAACGATTTTGGCGTAACCTAAACACTTATATTATTATAAAAAATATTCATCATATAAACTAGTACTTCAATCAATCCTTACCGTAGGGAATTTATTTTAACCACTACAAATAGGTTGCATATTATTGCTGAAGGCGTGCTTAAATAAATCTATAAACAAATATAGTTATATAAATAAACAATATTGTTTCAATAGTTAAAAAAAAATTAGTCAAAAGTATTGAGTTATGGTAAATTCATGCTACAAGATTAATTTGTACATTTTGTTAGAAACAAAAAGAGAATAAATTTTCTTTTATAAAAAAACGTAGATATGATAGTTTTACTTGAAAATAAACTAAATTACAAATGATTATTAACATCTTCCCGTTTATATATTTAATGCCTAATTGAGATTGAATTTTTAATACTGTAGTTTTTTTGGGAAAAGACACCCAGGGGTCCCTATCGTTATTATTTTCATTTTTGTCAGTCCTATTTTTCGAATTTGGTTCAATTGGGTCCTAACCATTAGCTCCGTTATCCACCCCAGGTCCCTTCCGTCTAAATCGACGGTAACAGACGCTTTTTACCGTTAACTACCATTATTTTATTATTATTTCTGACACGTGTCAGTTTATTGTTTAATTAATTAAAAAAATTAAAAACAATGTAATTAATTTAAAAATTCAGAAAAATAATATAATTATTTTTTTCTTTTATTATTTAATTAATTTTTAAAAAATCAGTTTTATTATCTAATTAATTTTAAAAATTCACAAAATAATATAATTATTTTAAAAAATTCAGAAAATAATGTAATTAATTAAAAAATTCAGAAAAAAATATAATTATTAAAAAAATTAGAAAAAAAATATAATTAATTTATAAAAAGAAATGTAATTAATTTAAAATTTCAGAAAAAAATAAAATTAATTAAAAAATTCAGAAAAACAATGTAATTAATTTATAAAAAACAGAAAAATAAGATAATTAATTTTAAAAAATTCAGAAAATAATATAAAAATTTTACTAAAAAATGTAATTAATTTATAAACTCAGAAAACAAATATAATTAATTAAATAAACTCAGAAAAATAATGTAATTAATTTAAAATTTTAGAAAAATAATATAAATAATTTTTTAATTTTTAATTTTATTATCTCTTATTTCCTTTATTTTCACTTCTCCTCCTCTTTTCAAAAATATCTCAAAAATAATTTTATTAATTATTTCAAAAAATAACATAAATTAAGATTCTTTTTTGCGGAGAGATGATGAAGAGAGGGTGTTGGGTTTGGTTGGCGATCTGGGTAGTGGAGCGTGGCAGGCGAGATGAGTGGTCATGTAAAGGTGGCACATTTTTTTATGTATGGACATGAAATAAAATTAATTAAACAGTTTACATTATTTACATTTGACTAGGGAAAGAAAGAAAGAAATAAAGAAGAAATAAAAGAAAGAAAGAAATAGAAAGAAGAAAAGATAAAAGGAGGAGAAGTGAAAATAAATGAAATAAGAGATAATAAAAGAAAAAAAGAAAAAAATAATTATATTATTTTTCTGAATTTTTAAATTAATTATATTGTTTTTCTGAATTTTTTAATTAATTATATTTTTTTCTGAAATTTTAAATTAATTACATTGCTTTTAATAAATTAATTATATTTTTTTTCTAATTTTTTCTGAATTTTTAAAATTAATTAGATAATAAAACTGATTTTTTAAAAATTAATTAGATAATAAAATAAAAAATAAAAAAATAATTATATTATTTTTCTGAATTTTTAAATTAATTACATTGTTTTTAATTTTTTTTTAATTAATTATATTTTTTTCTGAATTTTTTAATTAATTAAATAATAAAACTGACATGTGAGAAATAATAATAAAATAATGATAGTTAACGGAAAAAGTATCCGTTACCGTCGATTTAGACGGAAGGGACCTGGGGTGGATAACAGAGCTAACGGTTAGGATCCAATTGAACCAAATTCGAAAAGTAGGACTGACTAAAATGAAAATAATATCCATAGGGATCCGATGGTGCCTTTTCCCTAATTTTTTTTACATATAATATAACTTAACTATGTATATAAATAATATGTACTAAAAAAGAAACCGATGAGAAAAAAAATTACATAATTTATTTTATTGATCAAATAAACTCGGAGAACTCATACGAGTTCATCGGATTTACTGAATCAACTCGAGAATTCACGCCAAACGTACGACTCGCGACAGCAATTTCTCATCTCCCCACCAAATATATCATGAGAAGTTCAAGAAGGGTAGGAGGGAAAAAAGAGAGTTAAAGTCTCATGTTACAAACACATGGTAAGTTTTTTTTTCATCCACCGATCAAAGTCAACCGCTTAGATTGGGTGGCCATAAAAACGATGGCTACCGTGGTGGCTATGAATCATTTTCCGTTCCAATAAGATACTCCCTCTGGTCCGAAATGTATGATTTTCTCGCATCCCAATATTCAATAGGAAACGCATATCGAGGAGGCCGGATGAAGCACTATTTGACCACAAAAAATTTCGTACTTTTTTTCGAACGTACGTTAATCTTTAACGTACTCTCGAGAAAAAATCGGGGTAAAATTGTCTCAAATAGTGACTGTTCCGGCCGTTTTAAGATACGTTCCGTAACAGTAAAAACAAATGCTAAAACGTCATACATTTCGGACCGAAGGGAGTATTAGTTTATACTACTCTGTACCTCTCTTGTATTTTTTCTGCTTTGTAGAAGAAAGAAGGAGAAAAAGAAAACCACAATTCTTATATATTATGCTAAAACGGGAACAAGGAGGAGAATTGATTAAAACTCATTTCATGGCATTTTCAACATTACACTATCTATGAAACGACCCAAAGAAATGTAGGAAGATCCGCCTTCCACCAGTGCGTTCTTGCTCGCCTCACTCATCTCTTTCACCTTCCTCCTTACCTCACTCTCAACCTCCATCACCTTCCTTATCCCATTCTCTATGCTCTCCGCGCTTACAATGTTAGCGGCGTCATCATCTGCTTCTATGAAAACATCTCTCCGGTAATCCATTTGTATTTCTTCGGCTAGCCCCAACTCCACCACCAGCGCAAACGCGTTGAATTGTTGCTCCGCATACAAAGGCCACGCCGCAATAGGGACACCACTCCATATGCTCTCCAACGCCGAATTCCACCCGCAGTGGGACACGAATCCACCCACAGCAGGGTGAGCCAGCACGCCAACCTGTGGGGCCCATCCAATCACCTTCCCCACATTAGCCGTCCGCTCCAGGAACCCTTCCGGTAACACTTCCTGGAAGTCGGTGTATTCCGTGGGGATCCCCTTCACTCCTTTTGGCTGAGGTTTGCGTAGCGACCATAGGAATCGATGCCCGCTTTTCTCTAGCGCACGAGCGATCTCCAGCACCTGCTCCTCATCGAAACTCCCCATGCTCCCGAAGCACAGGAACACTACCGATTCCCGGGGCTGCTCGTCCAGCCACTCCATGATACTGCTTGATGATTTCTTTTCATCAGCTGGGTTCAGATTCAGAACGGGCCCCACAGGATAGACAGGAGGCATCTCAGAATTCCCTAGGAGAGCCTGAACCGCACGAGATTCCAGCTCTAGGAATGTGTTTACCACAATGCCCTTGGCTTCCTTGAACTTTCTAAAAATCCCAAGCAAATTTGAGAGCCACTCTTTATTGAGAGCCACGGTAGGGAAGACCTTGACCGGGAAAGGATTAGCGAAGCTAGGGAGAGCAACCGTGGCGTTGGGCTTGAGCGCAGTGGTGTCGACTCCCTGCACTTCATTAAGCTGCTGAAGTAGAAACATGAAGTCAAGAAAAGCGGCACCTGAGGTGAAGAAGATGTAGGAGGGCACACCAAAGTGGTTGGCCACGTCCATGAAAGCAGTGCAAAACATGTCCAGCACGAAACCGGCGAGGCCTGTACCGGACTTGGCAAGGTCAGTCAGGATTTGGGTGACCTGGGGCTTATATGCTTCAATTATTGGGCCCATGAACCTGCCAGACTTTGCCTGCTCAGCGGTGAGCGGAATAGCGGGCAAGTCGATGAACCGAATGCGGTTAGAAGAAGAAAGGGATTGGGCGTAGCCGTTGAGTTTGGAATCGAATGGGTTGCTCATGATGAGGACGGTGATGGAGAGACGGTCATCACGCTGGATGAGGAGCTTTGCAATCTCCACCGTTGATATGAGATGGCCCATACCTGGGGTAGGAATGAACACCAGCTCTCCTGTTCTGGCTCCCTCCATTGGGTTTTCTACGAGACTTGAAAGGAAAGGAACGTGTGAGGTGAGGAGAGGAAATGAATGGGATAGATGATAGAGAAGATCGCATGGGTTTCCGTAATTTATAGATGCGCGCCAAAATTGGTAATCCATTCCTTAGTTCTTTAATACCAAGTCAAAGTCCAAGTTTCGTGAGTTTCTTTTTTTTGTCGTGGAGAAGAAGATCAAGAAAACGAGTGAAAATTTTACACTTACTCATCATCTTAGTGTTGCCCTCAACCACGTCTCTATACTATAGGTTGCTAATTTCTTTTCGGGTTTTTACCTTTTTATTTGTAGCCTAGAGTGACGTCATTGCTTTGCTGGCGCTGAGAATTGTGCAGTATGGACAAAACCTCTCTGCAGTCACTGCTGATCACTGCGTTGCGTGTAAGAAAGAAAAACGAAAAAAATGGGGAAAAGGCACCGCAGGTCCCTATGGTTATTATTTTCATTTTAGTTCGTCCTATATTTTAAATTCTGTTCAATTTGGTCCTAAAAGTCATCTCTGTTAGCACTCCAGGGTCCCTATCGTCAAAATTAACGTTAACAGTCACTTTTTGCCATTAACGTTATTATTTTATTATTATTTTTGTCACGTGTCAATTCAGAAAAAATATAATTAATTAAAAATATATATATTTAATTTAAATTTTTTATTAAAAAATGTAATTAATTTAAAAATTCAGAAAACAAATATAATTAATTAAATAAACTCAGAAAAATAATATAATTAATTTAAAAAATTTAGAAAATAATTTAAATTCTTTATTAAATAATGTAATTAATTTAAAAATTCAGAAAAATAATATAATTAAATTTTTTTTATTTTATTATCTCTTATTTCCTTTGTTTTCACTTCTCCTCTTTTCAAAATATCTCCAAAATAGTTTTATTAATTATTTCAAAAAATAACATAAATTAAGATTTCTTTTTACAGCATAGGAAAGATGATAAAGAGAGGGCGACGGTGTTGGGTTTGGTTGGGGATCTAGGCAGTGGAGCGTGGCAGGCGAGATGAGTGGGCATGTAAAGGTGGCTCATTTTTTTGTGTATAGACATGAAATAAAATTAATTATACTGTTTACATTATTTACATTTAACTAGGGAAAGAAAAAAAGAAAAAAAAGAAAGAAAGAAATAGAAAGAAGAAAAGAAAAAAGGAGGAGAAGTGAAAATAAATAAAATAAGAGATAATAAAAGAAAAAAAATTATATTATTTTCTGAAATTTTAAATTAATTACATTACTTTTTATAAATTAATTACATTATTTTCTGAATCTTTTAAAATAATTATATTATTTTTTGAAATTTTAAAATTAATTAGATAAAAAACTGATTTTTTAAAAATTAATTAGATAATAAAAGGAAAAAATTATATTATTTTCTAATTTTTTTAATTAATTATATTATTTTCTGAATTTTTTAACTAATTATATTATTTTCTGAATTTTTTTATTAATTATATATTTTGTTTGAATTTTTGAATTAATTATATATTTTTTGAATTTTTGAATTAATTATATTTTTTCTGATTTGACACATGGCAAAAATAATAATAAAATAATGACGTTAACGGTAAAAAGTGACCGTTAATGTCAATTTTGACGATAGGGACCCCGGAGTGCTAACGGAGATGACGCCTGGGACCAAATTGAACAAAATTTGAAATATGGGACGAACTAAAATGAAAATAGTAACCATAGGGACCCCATGATGCCTTTTCCCAAAAAAAATGAGACATTCAATTATTTTAACTATATATATTATCACGTAAGATGTTTATAAAAAAACATTTTTTTGAAATATTACTTAGCTGTGTTAAAATTTGGAAGGAAGAGATTTACCGTCTTTCGGAATCCTGCTCGACTCAAATCTGAAGTAGTCAGTGTTCAATATGGTGACTGGAATACTGAAATAGGACACATTACAGGGCCTTTAAAGTTTGAAGCACCAGATCGAGTTGCACTTGCACAGTGCATGACTTCCTATGAGAGGCGACGATACACTAGTAAAATAGCACGTTTTCTCCAAACTAATGTCAGACACACTGGTCCTAAGATAGGTCAAGGAATAAGAGCTTAGTACTGCTTAGATACAGAAAATGGACCATCATTTCTGGCAGCCTTCTCCTCGCTTGCATTGTTAAAAAACGCCGAAGCTTAACAATTCAATGGCGGTTTCTTCTTCTTTTACCCTCAACATGTTCCTGACATTGAGTGACGAAAACATGGTTGGAGCTCTTGATAATGAAGTAGAAAAAACCAACAATTGAATTGTCCATTGTTTCTTCATGTACTTCTGCAATCCGTAAGATGGATGCCGAGTAGTACCAACATATATAATATGGACAAAAGATGCCATGGCAACCTTCTCTCAGCAATTATCATTGCTTGCATTGATAAAAAAGGCAGATGTTTATTATTAAACTTGCCCAATAACAATTCAATGGCAGTTTCTTCTTCTTTTTCCCATCATAGCACTGTGAAATTCACAAACATGTGCCTGACGAAGGGGAATAATCGAGTGACGACAACATGGTAGGAACTCTTGATAATGGACTAGAAAACCAACCATCGAATCTCTGTTGTTTCTTCATGTTCTGCAATCCATAAGGTAGATGCCCAATCATATAATGAATGCTTACAATATTGACTAAAAGGAACCGTTTCATTGAATAATGGGAATGAATTGGAGCTCTAAGAAAGTAAATTAATTCAACAAAAACTACGTTAAAGTGCAGTGTCACCAAAGGATACTGTGCAATTACGAGAAGACAAAAGCGTATAGTCGTGGAAAAACTCATTGACTGGTATTTTGCCATAATCATGCAACATATAAGATCACTATCCTTTTTTAAAACAACTAAAATAAATATGGCTTAACGTAAAAGATGTAAAAATGGCTGTGTTGTCACTTACCTAGATGACCCGGCGAGACTTTCTGAGGTTTGCTTCAGATAGTTAACAACCTGACCTAGCATGGTCATTTAGATGAAAAGCATAGACCACGTAGTTAAGCCAAGCAGCACGCCTCCATTAACAGAACAGTATCATCAAATGAATAGTTAAACTTCTCCATGAAGAAAACCACATAACGCGAGTATGCAAGCATGCAGATAAATCATAATGATCATACCAGCACAAAGAGAATGCTGCAATAGCAAGACTCTTTTCAGTTACTAACAGTGTCCAGCTCTTCTCAGCTAATAATCCCATACAACATCAAAATAACTGAACCATTATGCTTGTTCAATGCGAAGCAACACGAGAATTATGTTCAGAACCTTTCATCTCCAAATGCAATCCTTCCAGAATATCATATATATCCACATGTTGAGGATGGCTTTGATCTTTAGACACAAAACGAGTCACAAAACCTCCAACATCAATCCAACTACAGCCAACTTCCTTTCGCAGACCCTTTTCCCTCATTTCTTTCCTCACTCTATCAACATTTTCCCAGTTTCCTTCTTTGGCATATATGTTTGAGAGCAAAACGCGATACCCTGCCAAACTATCATTAACCTCCATATCAAGTAACTTCTTGGCAATAATTTTCCCCAGTTCAATGTGTCCATGGAGTTTGCATGCCCCAAGAAGTGATCCCCAAATTTCCACTAGATTGCCGTCTTCACCCAATTGTCTAACAAACTCATAAGCATCAACCACCCTCCCATCTCTGCCTAACATGTCCGTGACACAACAATAGTCCTGAGTTGTGGGCTGAATTTTGTAATCTTTTTGCATAGACTGGAATATTTGAAGGCCTTCATCAACCAAACCAGTGTAACTGCATGCTGACAAGACAGCTACAAAGGTAATGGAATCTGGACGAAAAACAGACTTCTGCATAGAGTGAAACAAAGAGAGAGCTTTCTCACCCATCCCATGCAGTCCATAACCCATTATCATTGTTGTATACGTCACTGGATTTCTCTCATATGATTGTGTAAAGACAGTTTTGGCATAATTGATTGCACCTGATTTAGAGTACATATCAATAAGAGCAGTGCTGACAAAGACATTCTGGTCCAGCAAAAGACGAATGGAGACTCCATGGAGCTGCTTTCCCAAATCTATAGATCCCAACAGATTACAAGCTGGAAGAATAGATGCTATGGTCACAGCATTAGGCATAACATTTTGCTCAGTCATCCATTTAAAGGTTACGAAAGCTTCACCAGACAGCCCATGTTGTGTGTACCCAGCAATCATAGCATTCCAGGTGGCTTGATCTCTATTGTTCATATAGTTTTTCTCAAAGATCAATTGTGAAGTTCTAATCAAGCCAGATTTGGCATACATGTCTATAAGATAACTGTCCATTCCTTCAAATTGTACGTGGTGCCTAAGAATATAAGCATGGATCTGCTTACCAATTCCATAGTTTCTAAGGTTGGATGCTGCAGAGAGTATAGCAGTCACAGTCACAGAATCAATTGCAAATCCGTGATTTTGCATCTCATATACAAGCATCAACCCTTCATCATCCATTTCATTCTGTACAAACGCAGAAATCATGGTATTCCACGAGACTACATCTCTTTCAAGCATTTTTTCAAAAACTGCAAATGATGTGTGGACAGCATTGCACCTAGAGTACATGACAATGATTGCATTCAGTATGATCACTGGTAATGATGTCAAATTCTTAATAACATAAGCATGCAGCTGTTTAGCCAAGTCCAAGGACTGCAACTGTGAAACCGCTGTTAGAGCTGAAAGAAAGGTTACATTGTCAAGAACAGTTTGTTCTTTGATTGCGAGAACAAAAAGATCAATACCATCGAAGAAGTGATTACTCTGTACATACCCACCAATCATAGTATTCCAAACCTCTGTATTCTTCTCCAAACAATGGTCAAAAACCTTCCTAGCAAAGTTAAGGCGACCAAGCTCTGCATACATGAAAATGGCCGAACTTACCACAAACGAGTCCTTCACATATTCACTACCCAAACTAAGAAGCATGCCAAAGAGTACACTTGCATTCTTATCATCTCCAGCACTGGATAAAGCTGGAAAAACGTTGACAAAACTAACAGGACTCGGTTTAACCCCCATTTTCATCATCACCCTAAAATGTCTAATGGCTTCTACGTATCTCTCAGTCTTCACATACCAAGAAACCAGAGTATTCCAAGCAACCACATCTCTCTTTTTCATGCTATTAAAAACATTACGCACGGCATCATACTTGGAAAAATGGAAATGATTCAGGTGGTCGACTTCAGGCAAGCACGTGGAATACATGTTCAAAAGGGAATTGTAAACAATTCTACTAGGATATGACAGACAGCGAATGAGATGGCAATGAATGGCTTTACCTACCTTCAAGTTCCGAGTATCAGCACAAGCTTTGAGGGTAGAAGAGTAAGTATAGGAATCAAACTGAGTGTGAGGGGGGTCATTTTTCAGTTGGGCATAGAACAAAAGAGCGTCGAGAGGCATGTGGTTGCAAATGAAGCCAATGATGATGGTATTGCAGACAACGGCTGTTGGGCGAGGAATAGTGTCGAACAGTTGGCGGGCGAGTTGGGGTTGGCCTTCTTGACAGAGTCTGCTGAGGCGAGAGCGGACAGAAGGGGTCTTGAGAGTGGGATTTGGTGGAGGCGAGACGGTGAAGAGAGATGGTCTGTGGATGTTATGAGAAGGTGGAGGAGGGACAGGTAGAGGGATAGGAGGAAGAGCTGAGGAAGAGGAAGCCATTGTTGTGGAAGAGATGTTAGGACTTCCTGTGGAGTGTGTTTCCGCTTGTCCTCTGGTTTTCTGGCGGAACCAGATTGCCAGCACTCAGCACTCAGCGCTCAGCGCTCAGCGCTTATCCTAAATCCTAATCCCATCTGCCTCACTCGACTCTCGACGGAATGTTACTACAAAATCTATTTTCGTCACACAACTTGATCGAGATAGAAGTTTTACTAAATGCATTAATTGATCTTTTATCTTGGGAGAAGATTCGCACACACTTGAGAAGATGAAATGATCATAATGCCCTTATAAAAAAAGTTTATTTACATTTCTAATTATCATGATATATCACACGTGAAAAATTGAGATGAAATTTTGTAATTTACAAGTTATTTTTGACAGTTTTTTCTTTCATTTTTGAAATTGCAAAAAAAAAAAATTATACAAGTTTTTAAATACAGAGGAATTTGCTATAATCAATGAACTAACATATCAATTAATTAATTTGTTTGTAAAATTAATATGTATAATATTATATATACAAGATTATATTATGTACATGATTTTACCCTTTATATTTTTCTTCTTGGATACTTATAATACATTTCTTTATAGAAATAGGTTTTGCGCCTACGTAATATTGCACTAAAATTAATTTGATTTATTCGTGGTAACGGATAATTTTATTAATTTTACTATTTTACACCTTAAGACCATATGTTTTACAAAGTTTAACACATTCCTTTTATAGAATTTTTCCTTGAGCATAAGTTAATTTTTTTGTATTAACGGACAAGTTCTTTGTTTTCACAATTTTACACTAGAAATTGTATTTGTAAAAACCTTCCCACCTTCTATTTACACAAGTTAGTCATAAGACGATTTATTTGTGAAAATTGACTACTTCGTTTTGATGATTTCACGCAAGGAACCCCATTTTCAAATTCTTTTTACACATTCTTTTAGACACAATTTTTACTCGCGCATGAGTTTCTTTCTGTTTTGTTAACGAATAAATTTTTTATTTTCACAAATTTATACAAGGAACCATAATGTAAAAATCTCCATAAATAACATTTACGCAACTTTCCTTACTTTTTTATTTGAGAAAATATACCCCACAGTCCTTAACGTTTTTTAAAATATTTGTTGAGATTCCTAACATTTTTTAAAATATTCGTTGGGATTCCTAACGTATTGATGTGAATGTAATTTCACCTCACTTATAATAAAAATGAGTCAACTAAATATATATAATTTTACTCTCTATTGAGCATGAAAGAATTATATCTCAAGTTTGGTCTTTTAGTTTATATTACTTTATATGGCTATAAAAATTTATAAAGTAATGCTATAATAATTCAATTATTTAAAAATCGCGTTTATTTTGTTTGTATTTAGAGTGTAATATCCAACTCCTAACTTTGTTTAAGGTCTAAGCCATATGCAGCCCTAAGTCTATTAATATATAACTAATATTACGGTCGTAACGGTTAGCTTAAAAATAGATAAAATACTTTTAGTATGTAATTTTTCTCCATATAAAATCAGACCCACGATCTTATTTAAGAGATTAGAATACCAAAACATTAACACCATTTACTTGTTGATGCAAAGCCCTATCTAAAGCAACAAAATAGAATGTGCATATATCGCAATGGGTTTGCGTACCCGAGGGTTCCTAACATTATTATTTTCATTTTAGTTCGCTTTTTATTCATTTAAATTTTACATGTTATATCCATTAGGCGTCCGATGTCTTTCTTATCATAACAAAGACAAACAACCGTAATCTCCCAATATTTTAATATTATTTTTTACAACGGACCCCACTTGCTAGATTTTTCTGACTTCTTATCTTCTAAATATTTGAAAATAATTTTTTTTAATTAATTATTATCTAAAATAAACTTAATCTTCTTCAACTTTTTCTTGACTTCTTATCTTCTAAATATTTGAAAATAATTTTTTTTAATTAATTATTATCTAAAATAAACTTAATCTTCTACAACTTTTTCTTTTTTCCTTTCCTTCTCTTTTCTTTTCTTTTCTTTTTTTTCCTCATCCTCATCCGCATCCGCATCCCTCATCCTTCATATCACTTTTCTTTTCCGCATCAAGTGAAACAAACGTGGTCGCATCAAGCGAACTTTGCAAGCTATTAGGACTTAAGTTACAGCAGTCAGGATGATGAAGAAGATGCATGATGATCTGGGTAATTGTCTGTTTGTTTGTTCTTAAAATATAGTATGTGTTTAAAGTTTAAACCAACTAGGAAGAAGCAAAATGGTGGAATTAATTAGGCTGAATTAATTGATTAAACTAATAAGCATTTATTTATTTATTTCTGTTGCCATATGATTTAGGTTTTACAGAAAGCATGTAAAATAACAATTTAAGAAGATTCGGTTGGCTAAGCAGACTGAGAAATTTAAGCGCACAGCGTACGATGTTGTTAAATTAATGTTATTAATTTAGTTGTTAAGTTTTTAATTTATTAAGTAAAATAAATTAACTAATTAATAAAAATATTATTTTCAGATATTTAGAAGATAATAAGTAAGAAAAATTTGACAAAAATTTTCAGATATTAATTTCTTAATGTATCATTTTTAGTAAGAAAGTTAAGAAACTGCAAGCATAAACATTTTACAAATTTTATGATATGTATATATATTTTGCGGGTATTATTGCGGGTATCTATACCCGCATTTTGCTGGTATTTAGTGCGGGTATTAGAGCGGGTAAACACTATCCATACCCGCATCCATACCCGCACTTTGCGGGTGCGGGTAAATCCATACCCGCAAATTGCGGGTAATACCCACCCGCAATTGGGGGTATCCAACGGATATCCATATCCGCGGGCGAAAATTGCCAACCCTACAGTCACATGATTAGGGATGACAATTGGGAGGGTATGGACGGGTATGGGTATGTTAAAGCGGGTATGGACGGGTATGGGTAAATACCCAATTCATACCCGCTTTAACATACCCATTATTACCCATACCCAATATACCCAATACCCAATTGGGTATGTAATGGATATCCAATTCATTAAATTATTTTATTTTTTTATAATTAAAATTTTTTTCACTATATAGGTTAGTTTTCATCATTTTTGCTCATTTTTTATTATTTTGACTCGTTTTTTTTTTATTTTGGCTCGTTTTTACCATTTTGGTTCATTTTTTTTACCGTTTTGGCTCATTTTTTACCATTTTGGCTTGTTTTTTTTTAATATTTTAGCTCATTTTTTTATCATTTTTCTCATTTTTTTATCGTTTTGGCTTATTTTTTTAACACCCAGGAAAAAAGTTGAAATTTATATTATCGAACGAGAGGTAAACTGGAAATGGACATAATCAGCAGTAACAGTAAGAATAAGCTACACACTATGAAACTTATATCATTCCTTAAGTTGAAGAACATGTCTAAGCTGAGAAAAATAATACTTATATCATTCCTACGAACTAATAAACTAAAAGCGACAAAATCATGTTATAATCAACAGATACTTGATATCCATATAGAACCCAAATGCAAGGGGCTACCTAAATAACGTTTCATGTCACCAACCAGGGCAAACTCTCCAAATAAGACAATTCAAACAAATTAGGAAATCAATGAAATGTGAAACGCCCAAACACATAGTAACCCATAAATTCAAACTGAAATAATGTAGAAAATATATGATGTATCCCTTAAAACTTAAATAATCAAAAACGCAAGTAGCCGTAGCATTTAGCCGCAGCTCTTATAGAATCAAGCTACTGACACCAAAATCTCATCGAAAAATAACATCCGGTTCAGGGAAATCCCCCCCTAAAACTGAATTATTTAAGAAAATTTTGCCAGGGGCTATAAATTCTCGGATGGCAGGATTTTCATCACCATCTAAAGCTAAATAAAATGGAACAAGCTCAGAATGATCAGAGATCAACTTAAGCACCACCGTATCCAAACTTCTTGCCAAAAACAATCAGCTGTAACTTGTCATAACCAGCAAGCACACCAGCACCTGCAACAGCACGAAGGATGTTTGCTCCAGCACCCTTGAAGAGAGACTTGGCACCCTCATTCTTCATAATCTGTGAGAAGGCATCAAAAGAGCTCTTGTACTTGACAGCTTCACCAGAGGTCATCATCATTCTTCTACGGACGGTGTCAATGGGGTAGGATGCAAGACCAGCACCATTGGTAATAACCCAACCAAGGGCAAAGCTAGCGAAGAAACTATCCTATTATCATGAATACAGAAGACAAAATGTCAGAAAACCAAACATATCATCCTACTCATTTGACATCATGAATACAAAATATCATTTGCGACACTACTGGACAAGTACAGCCATCAACCTACTCAGTTTCAGCAATCATCATTGCAACTTACATAAACACACAACAGTTGAAGAACTATTGCAATCCAGCAACGCACAGAAATTATGTTGAGAGTCGTACATTCCAAAGTAGAGATGATAGAGCGTTTTATGTCCCTAATTCTTCCCTCTTTTATGTGCCTTTTTAGATCGTGATGCTACTTATGTTGCTCCGTTTATTCACTTTTTGCAGATCTGGGCAAATCAAGAGGAAAATACGAAAAGGAACGTTTTCTATCACTTTCTGGATGTATTGGAGCAGCTAGGCCGAGCAGCTGGACGTTCGCAGAAAGCAGCAGTGTCCTAGCGAGAAAAGGAAACTAGCGCAAGGAAGGAAAAATATCGGATATGCTCAATTAATGCTCCAGAAGTCCCAATCGCAGTAGAAGTCCTATGGGGAGTCGAATTCAAATTAGATTAGGAGTTTTATTTGTAATAGCCATATAAATACTTTAGCAATTAGGTTTTTGAACGACTTTTCACCTCCACTGCCTACGGCAATCTCTGTTTTTCCCTTCAATAAACCGGAGCAGTTGCTCCGGCCGGTAATGATCAGGATTTATTTCTTCTTCATCTCTTTTATTTAATTATGCAATTTATTTATTTATTTGTTTTACTTTTAATATGTGTGGCTAAATCTCCCCGTTCTTGGTAAGAGTCGATTGAAGGTTGCAAGGGAAGCCGCGAGGTCAGATTGTACTTCATAAATTCTGTGTTGGTATCTTCTCGTTCAATAATTAATTGTCAAGTTACCTAGGGTAGTTATTAGCTTGATCACCTAATAATCAAACTAGAGTAATTACTATCGTCCTTGTAGTTATACCTAACGCGAAGCTGCAGGGTAAAGCAGATAACCATTCTGGTCCTGACTGGAAACCTGGTATCCCCCAGTTGGATTGAACGAGTCGTTAGGGTAGAGCCTCAAGCGTACCGAGTGTCTCGCCCTAGACGCATCTTACCTCTTCTTCATGGGCATCTGAGTGTTGCCTCCATAAGCGTACCTTGGAGTACGGCGGATTGTCAAGGTTAACCCATAAGCATACCTTGGGATAACTTCTACTACGAAGGTAAGCAGGGGACCTAAGCGTACCTGGTCCCTATAGTGCGTCTATCAGCTTGGGGTAGACGATGCTTGCGCCAATGACCGGCTGACCGTAAATGCAACCGGATTCGTATTCTTACTGAGAATCCTTGTCTCTTCTGATTTCTTATTACTTCTATTGCTCTTTGCCACTAGTTGTTATTACTTTCGTAGTTAATAATTATATTAATCAAACAACCACTCAAAACCCCCTTTCGTTACTTGTTGCTTGGATTATCCAGTTTGTCAAATTGAATCGAGTATTGGTCCCTTAATCCCTGTGTTCGATCCTGTTACCATTATACACAATTTATTGTGCACATTGACTGCAGGTTTTATTATTATTTTTGTATGTGCTTCGACAACACATCAAATTTTGGCGCCGTTGCCGGGGATTAACGCAACTAACGCTCTTTTCTTTTTTGTATGACCAGGTCTTCCAACGCAACTTTACTACCTTTCGATCCAGAAATCCGGAGAACAGAACGATTAGCCCGCAGACTTGCTAAGCAAAATCAATCTGCAGCTCCTACACCTCATCCATCTGACCCTTCCCCTGAAACTTTGGGACCTCCTGCTCGCTTCGGTCTGCTCGATCGAGACATTGAAAACAACTTGGCTCTCGAACGTCCTGCTATGGCTGACAACGATGACGGTGGGGATGGCGAAGCTGTCGTCAATCCCTGCATCTCAGAACTGAATGCTACTGCCGAAACCACTACTGGGTGCATCGCATGGCCTACCGTTGCCCATGATTGGATTATCAAATCCTCTGTCCTCCACTACTTGCCCAAGTTCCATGGCATCCCCAGAGAGAGTGCCCTCCGACATCTTCAGCAGCTCCATACTGTCTGTGAAGCTCTAAAACCCCCAGAGGTGGATATTAATCAAGCTAAGCTTAGAGCATTCATGTGGTCGCTTGAATGGTTCAAGGCGTTTACTGAAAAATACTACCCTACGTCCATGGCCAATATAACTAAGAAACAGCTAGTATCCATCACCCAAAAAGAGAATGAGAACATTGGACAGTACTACGAGAGGTTCAAAAAGATGCAAACTCTCTGTCCCTCTCACAACATTCCTGACCACGCTCTCCTTGGGTACTTCCATGAGGGACTGCGGGGGCGAAGCAAAGAATTAATAGATGCTGCCAGTAACGGTGATATGCTTGCCCTAACCGCTGAAAATGCAAAAATTCTTCTAGAGCGCATGGCTAAGAATGCGGTGCCGTTGGACCAATTAAACCCCTCCATGCATGACGCTCGATCCGCTGCTATAGAAAACCAACTCTCCACCCTTACTGGAATGATTCAAAACTTCACCAGCGGCCAGCCCGTGCAGATCAAAGCCTGTGGCATCTGCAACTTTACTGACCACCCTACGGATGCTTGTCCCCATATTCCAGATGAAGTAGATGTGAACGCCATAGGGAACTATAATGGAGCCCCTAGGAAGCAAGATTCGTATACTCAGAATGATCTCAATGGTTGACGCCACCCGAACTTGAGCTATGGTAACAATAACCAGCAGCAACCTATACAAAGCCAGATGCAGCCACAGAACCCGTTCCAGAACCAACAACAGCCACCCTTCAACCTCCAGAATTTCAAACCACGGCCCACCTATCACAACAATCAACAACATCAATATCAAGCTCCGCAAGGGCCCCCTCCGTCAAACAATGAGGAACTTAGTTTGCAACAGCTAATGGTTGAATTGAACAAAAAGTTTGAAACCCTATCCGCAGATGTGAGGGAGCTGAAAAATGGTGGAAGACTGCCACCACAGCCTGAAGCAAATCCTAAGCACGGAGCCTGTGCCATTAATCTACGAAGTGGCACGCAGTTACCTGACCGCCAGCCGCTTGCCCAAGAAGTTGAACACCCTGATCCCACGCCCGTGGTTGAAGAAGTAGAGGTTAGAGCAGAGAAGGAAAAGAAGGTCTACACTTCTAGAAAACCAGGAACGCCCATTAATAATGAGGGTTCAGAATTCTCTGATGAATTCATCATCAAAGTCCTTGAGCCTCCCTTCCCACACAGGTTAGTCAAAAAGAAAAAAGAAAAAGAAGAAAAAGAAATTTTTGACTTATTCAGTAAGGTTCATATTAATATCCCACTTATGCAGGCTATTAAGAGCGTTCCACGTTATGCTAAGTTCCTGAAATCCTTATGCACAAACAAAAGTAAATTGGCTAGCGTGAATAAAATTAGTGTGGGTGTTAATGTTTCTGCTGTTATTCAAAGAAAAATCCCTCCAAAGTGTGCAGATCCAGGAATGTTTACGATTCCCTGCAATCTTGGAGGTACTGCCATTGGCAAAGCTATGTGTGATTTAGGCGCAGGCATCAACGTCTTGCCCTTGACGATATACGCTCAGCTAGAACTCGGACCACTGAAGCCAACCAGAGTTGTCATCCAGCTGGCAGATCGATCAATTATCTATCCAGAAGGAATCATTGAGGACGTTCTAGTCCAAGTCGGTAGCCTCCTCTTTTCGGCCGACTTTTATGTGATCAGCATGGAAAACGAACAAGGCACTAAACCCTCCGACGTCCTGCTGGGTCGACCATTCCTAAGGACTGCACGTGCAAAGATAGACGTCTATGATGCATCAATTACGCTCGAGTTCGATGGACAGACTATCCGATTTAGCATGACTGATGCCATGCGTTTCCCTTCTGAATTCTCTAGTCTCAATTTTATTGATATTGTTGACCCAGATGTTGAGGAAATTGCTGACTTATTTTCTATGGATCCTCTGCAGCTTGCCCTAGCCAATAGTGTCAACTTCGCGGAAATGCAAAATCTGGAATCCAAATTTGTCACCTCCCCACCCCTGCGAGAGATCGTTTCTGTCTTGGAAACCACCCCTCACTCCCCGTTTAATATGGTGGTGAAGCCTTTGCCCTCTAAATATACTAAACTCCCTCCTTCCATTGTGCAGGCCCCAAACTTGGAACTCAAGGTCTTGCCCGAGCACCTAAAGTATGCTTACCTCGGTGCCCACGAATCTTTGCCCGTCATCATCTCCAGCAGACTAGATACCGAAGAAGAAACATCTCTAGTCGCCCTACTGAAGGAATTCAAGAGAGCTATTGGATGGACGATTTCAGATATCAAAGGACTATCTCCCGCCCTATGCACTCATCGGATACACCTAGATGATGATAGCAAATCAGTTCGCCAGCCACAACGCCATTTTAACCCACCCATGATGGAGGTCGTTAAGAAGGAAATATTGAAACTCCTCGACGCTGGTGTGATCTACCCTATCTCGGACAGTACTTGGGTCAGCCCAGTTCAAGTTGTCCCGAAGAAGACTGGTATCACAATCACCACGGGACAGAACGACGAACAGATTCCCACACGCATACAGAACGGGTGGCGCGTTTGCATCGATTACCGTCTATTAAACGCTGCCACGAGGAAGGATCACTTCCCCCTGCCATTTATTGATCAAATGCTAGAACGCTTGGCTGGGAAAACACACTACTGCTGCCTCGATGGCTATTCAGGATTTCACCAAATACCGGTTGCCCTAGACGATCAAGACAAGACCACTTTCACCTGTCCCTTCGGTACATTCGTTTATAGAAGGATGCCCTTTGGTCTTTGCAACGCACTTGCTACATTCCAGCGTTGTATGGTCAGTATCTTCTCCGAGCTCGTTGAAAAAGGAATCGAGGTATTTATGGACGATTTCACAGTTTATGGTAATTCTTTTCCTGAATGTTTACTCACCTTGCGAAAAGTTTTACAAAAATGTGTTGAAACTAACCTCGTTCTCAATTATGAGAAGTGTCACTTTATGGTAGACCAGGGACTGATTTTGGGACACATCGTTTCCCGCAAGGGAATCAAAGTGGACAAGGCAAAAATCGAGGTAATCGAGTCTTTACCATATCCCACTTATGTACGTGAGGTACGTTCGTTTCTGGGCCATGCAGGTTTCTACAGGAGATTTATCAAGGATTTTTCCAAGATCACCCAGCCGATGTGCCAGCTGCTCGGCCGAGACGTTGAATTCATCTTCGACGATAGATGTAAAGCCGCGTTTGACCTCCTCAAGCAGAAGCTGATCTCAGCCCCCATTATCCGCGCACCAGACTGGACACTTCCGTTCGAAATCATGTGCGACGCAAGTAACAATGCCTTGGGAGCTGTGTTGGGACAGAAGAAAGACCGAGAGGTTTATGTCATCTACTATGCCTCGAAACTCATGGATGCTGCCCAACGTAACTACACTACTACAGAGAAGGAACTCCTTGCCGTGGTCTTTGCATTGGATAAATTCCGTCAATACCTTTTGGGAACGCAAGTAACCGTCTTTTCGGACCATACCGCACTCCGCTGCCTCTTGGCCAAGCTGGATGCAAAACCTCGCCTAATCCGGTGGATACTTCTACTTCATGAGTTTAACCTAGAGATCAAAGACAAGAAAGGCACTAAGAACTCTGTAGCTGATCATCTGAGTCGCCTGCCTACCCATGCGGATGATTCACTTATCCCTATTCGTGACACTTTCCCTGATGAACAACTTTGTCTTGCCCAAGCCATTGACTACCCTTGGTTTACTGATATCGCTAATTTCTGTGCCACAGGTCACCTTCCAGCAGATTCATCCCCTTCGGAACAGAAGCGTATCAGAAGACAAGCCAGGTCATACATATGGGACAGTCCGTACCTATGGAAGTTTTGTTCGGATCAAATCATCAGACGATGTGTCACCGCGGATGAGATCCCTTCCATCCTCAGGTTCTGCCACTCTTCCACAGAAGGAGGCCACTTTGCAGCCAAGAAGACAACCATGAAAGTTCTGGAAGCAGGACTCTACTGGCCTTCACTATTCAAAGACAACCACATATTCTGCGCAGCTTGCCCGCGCTGTCAGAGTACAGGTAACATTGGTGCCCGAAACCAAATGCCACTCACAGGTATTCTCACTTGTGAAATTTTTTATATTTGGTGAATTGATTTTATGGGTCCCTTCCCCAACTCATACGGCAACGTGTATATCCTCTTAGCGGTTGATTACGTTTCTAAATGGGTTGAGGCCAAGGCGACCAAGACTGATGATTCCAAAGTGGTTGCAGCTTTTCTTCGTTCTCGTATTTTTAGCAGGTTTGGAGCTCCGAGAGCCCTCATTAGTGACCGCGGAACCCATTTCTGCAATCGAGTTATCAGCAGCTTGCTCCAGCAGTACGGAGTTACACATCGTGTCTCTACAGCTTACCACCCGCAGACAAATGGTCAAGCCGAGGTATCTAATCGAGAGATCAAAGCAATTTTAGAGAAGACGGTCAGCCAATCCCGCAAGGACTGGAGTTTGAAGCTAGACGATGCTCTTTGGGCTTATCGAACAACGTTCAAAACTCCTATCGGAATGACCCCCTACCGGCTTGTCTTTGGCAAACCTTGCCACTTACCCGTGGAAATCGAGCATAAAGCCTTTTGGGCTATTCGAAGAGCCAATTTCAACCTTGACGAAGCTGGAAAACATCGCAAACTACAAATTCAGGAGTTAGAAGAGCTTCGTGATGATGCCTACGAAAACGCTCTCATCTACAAGGGCAAGACGAAGGCCTACCATGACAAAGTTCTATCTCATAAATCTTTCGAGGTCGGACAGAAGGTCTTGCTCTATAACTCCCGTCTGAGATTGTTTTCAGGAAAGTTGAAGTCCAAGTGGACAGGTCCTTATGTTGTCATAGCCGTTCATGACCACGGCGCCATTGAAATTAAAAGTTTGGACACTGGAGTCACGTTCAAAGTCAATGGACATCGTCTCAAGACTTTCTATGAGGGGTTCAAGCCATTCGTCGCTGAGGAGATGGATGTTGCTGAACCACCTGACCAACTCTGATTCTGGTTATCAGCGTCTAGACCGAGACGATAACCACGGCGCTTTGCGGGAGGCAACCCGCGTTTATCCGTTTTTATTTATTTTTTTTCTTTCTCTATTTATATTTTTATTTATTATTTATTATTTTTTATTTTTCCCCCCTTTTTAATTTATTTATTCTAATTGTAAATACCACCCCCATGATTTTCTCCATCCCGAAATCCCCTCCCATTTTAGTCTAATTTTTAATTATTATTTCTCTTTTTATTTCCTTATTTTTTTCTTTTCTTTTCCACCTTTAGGTAATTTCCTTTTTGAATTTTAAACTCCTGATTTGATGGTGACAGGAGCGTGACAGTTGGAGACCTTCAGTTGGGATTTGATGGACCCCAATCACCAGCCGCCACATCCGCACGTGAGCAACGACTAGCAGCTGGCAGCCATAAAGGGAGACTCCCTTCTTCCCTTTTCTTCTTCACTTTACACTTTTCTTTCATCTTCTCCCGTAATCCCAACCCTTCCTACTCTCACACAACCTCTCCATCTTCTCTCATGGCTAGATCTAAGAAATCCGCCGCCCGCCCTAGTGCTACCCCAACCCGGCAACCTCAGGACACTCCGTCCACTATTGCCACTACCACCATCATTCCGGCCACCACTGGTACCCCACCACCGGCCTCAACAAAACCCAAAACATGTGCTACACCTCCATCCTCGTCAAAGCAGCCGCAGCTAACCACCACCGTCGCTGCTACTACTCCAGCTGCTCCGACGACCACTACTGTCTCCCCCACCAAAAAGACACAACCCAAACCAAAGACCGCCACAACCCCAATGTCCAAACCACTCACCACCCCACCTCTCAAACCCTCGCCTCCGAAACAAACTACCCCTCGAACCACCTCTGCTCCCGTCATCACTCCCACAAAATCACCTGTGGCCGACGATGAGACTTCGTCCGGCGAATATGAGTCCGATACTGGCGATACCGTGGACTCCGTTGAGACTGCTACTACCATCCAGCCCGCACCGTCGACAACAGCGCCGTCGAGTGCCTCCGGCACGGCGGCCATTGACGATTCCGTTGCCGCTGCTGAGTCTAGCGACTCTTCGGGTGAGGAAGATTCAGGGGAGGACGTAGAGGAGTCTGGTGATGACTCTGGTGAAGAAGAAGGCTACGAGGAGGAATCAGAGGAAGCTGCCGATGATACTCTCGAGACAGCGGTCGCTAAAAGCAAGACAACCACCCCGACGTCCGATGTCCAGATCACTGGATCTGTTCTTGGCCCCAGTGGTTTGCCCATGGGCCGTAGTATGACCTCCCGTGGCCGCTTGATCGAGCCAGTGTGCTACGCTGAGGGAAAGCCCAAGAAAGTGCAGCTTCGCGTGCCCATCGAGTCCGATGATGACTCCGAGGACGAAGCTTTTGTCCCTCCTCCTGCTGAGACCACCGAGGACACCTCTATGGAGGTTGAGGAGCCATCGCCAGTCAAACCCAAGCGCAAGGCCCCTGCTACACCAGTTACCTCTTCCCAGCCTAGAAAATCAGCCCGCATCACCAACAGCTCGGCCAAGACGGTGATGCCCACTCCTGCAGCTCGTTCGGCCCACGCCAGAGCAGGCGCAGCCGCGCCCCTTGCCCAGGTAACACCCGATCTCGCTCACTTGCATGGATGGTTGGAGTTTCCTGATAAACAGAGCAATGATAGGTTGTTAGCTTTGCACGGTATGCTTGTTTCCTCTTCTGCTCAACTTGATTACGATTTTTGTGAAAAAATGGGAATAGCTTCTAGGGTGAATTTGCTGATTGATAATATTGGTTGGCGTCCTTTGTTTGACCTTGTGCATCCCACGTTTCTAGAATTGAGCCATGAATTCTTTGCTTCTTTTTGGTTTGACACTGTCGTGCTTAAGCAAAAAGGGAAGGGTAGCTTGCATTTAGGGGCTGATAGGGTAGTTAATTTTCGTTTGATGAATATTTGGGAGCACCTTTCTGTTGACAAGTTTAATGTCATGCTTGGCTTCGTCAAGCAATCTGATTTAGGTGCCCCTTGGTATCTTGGTGCATTTGCTGCATACCCTCCTGAGTTTGATGTCACCAGTGCCTTTAGACAACTTATGGGTGATCCAAATATCGGCTATACTTCCCGTAAGTCTAAAGGCCATCAGCTGCGTGACCCAACCCTTCGTGTACTTCATCGTTTCCTTGCCCTCACCTTCACGGGCAAGATGCAGTCCTCGGGCACCCTGTCTGTCCAGGAATTATTCTTCTTGTGGTGCATGCATAACGGCCATAAGGCCAATTTAGGTTACTGGATTGCACATGAATTGAATGTTATTATTACTTGCGGTCGTAATCCTATTCTTGGTTCCCTGATTACTCGCTTGGTTGTTGAACAGCGTGGTCTTGATGTATCTAGCTGTGATCTTTTTGTGCCTGTTGGTTTTAAACTGCTTGATGCCCGTACCCTTGATGGTATGGGTCATTTGCGCTTGAAAGGTCGTGTTTTGTGTTTCAGCAAAGGATACACAGGAGGAGCTAAGAGAGTCTGGAGTGCCCAGAATGGAGGAGCCTTCGAGTGGCCGGACCTGACTGCTGATTCACCTCGTCCCTCCCCTGTTCAGTCTCCCGCTCGCGATGAATGTCCCGGGCAAGCTGTTCCTGACATTGTGGATGCCGCACCCACAACTGCTGCCATCGCCGAGACAAATGCCCTGCTGCGGACGGTCATCTCCCTTCTCCAGAATCTTCCCGATGAGTTAGCCTCGAGGCTGTGTCCTCCTGCTAGCCCATGATCCACTCCCCCAAACTATTCTATCTCTTCGCCCTCGGGCTCATTTTGTACTTTATTTTCGTGGTGAACAATTTCCCTTCCCCCTATTTTTCTTTGAACTGCGTTGGTTTGATTCTCTTCTCCACACCGAGGACGGTGTTTTGCTTTAGTGTGGGGATGGGTTTCATACTTTTATGATATATTTTGTGCGCATTTTTAGCATATTTTGCATGACTGCTTGATTACTATCATATTACATGACTGTTTGCCCTGCATGTTTTTGCCCGATTTGAATTCCCCTCAAAAGATTTTCAACTGTTTACACTACCCCTGTTTTTAAAACCCACTTTTGATGGAATGCAGAGAGTAGGCCCACTTCACACAGAATCTTCACCCACTACACCAGAACCACTTGCACACCATACTGCTTGTTAGCTCTTATGACTACGTCTTGCCCTAGCTGCTTGCAATCAATGTATTTTTCTCCCGTGAGTGTTTGAGCTTTCATGCCATATCTTTATTTCTGAGTGGATGCATGATTTGTGTGCTGGCCGAATTTGCATGAGACCCCTTGGGTATAGACATGATTAGACATGGGAAAGCGATGATGTGATTAGGGACTTTGCATTTTCTTTGTTATTTTTTGCTTTTTATCTCTTTACCCACATGCTCACCCCTTTCTTTCACTACCCTTCTAACTGCTTGAGCCATTCCTTTCTTTTCTTAGCAGGTGAGAGATGCCTTCGGCAGTGGTAAGGTGGGACAGAGAAAATAAACATCTTCGATGAGGGGGTATTGAGCTGCTAGACCGAGACACTGAGAGTAGACTAAGAAGCTGAAAACAGAAAAGTTGCAGAGAATTGAGCAATGAACTTCTAACTGCTGCATCGAGATGTTGGAAGCAGTAATATGGCAACTATCACAGAACGCATAAGAGAGACAAAAAGCTCTAGTGTGGGGATTCCTGACGGCTCAGCCTAGATATTCAAAAGCAAATCAAAGTATTCCAGTAAGCAATATGGAGATCAACTGCTAGGCCGAGCCGTTCACATCATGTACATAATAAAGATCAGACGCCCAAGGAAAATTTTACTGCTCCCGTTCAACGGCTCAGAATATCATGTATGCTCCCTTATTGCTCAAAATCAAAAAAAAAAGGAAAAAAAAAGGAAAAAAGAAAAAAAAAGGAAATCAAATAAATCATTTGAGCAAAAGAGGAGTACAAATCAGAACTGGAGCAAAGCACTTCAAAGATCAGAAGACCGACGGCACTTTCCGACAGAAGATACCCCCACTCTCCTTCAGCGTTCTCTATCTTGCCCACTCCGCTGCCACCAGAAGGTCTTTCTCACCAACTTGCATTTTTTCCAGCTAAGAAACGTCTATCCTTCCTTCTCTCTACTTCGAACCCCCTTCTTCTTCTTCAACATCTTATTTTGCTTTACCCTTGTAAAGTCTCTATGATCATACGATTGCCCATGCGTGTGTTCTTTGTACTCGAGTCGTTATTGTGAATTTAGTTTTGTGCATGATCATTAGCATTGATGAGCGATAAACACCTAACTCTATTTCTGAGCGTGAGTGACAAACACCATATCTTGTGAGGATTGCTTGCAGCAGGCTGATGTAGGAAAGCTACTCTTCTGGTTTCGTTATTCCTCTAGAGTAGTGCAGAGTTCATCTAGGCTGGAGGGTGGCGTACTGCTTGGTCGAGGCGTAAGTGGTGGCGTAAGTAACTCTGTGTGTTGTGGATTGAGCCTGAGTGTTCCAGATAAAGTGATGCTTTCTGATTTTAATGCTCGAGGGCGAGCATCGGGGTAGTGTGGGGATATTTGATAGAGCATTTTATGTCCCTAATTCTTCCCTCTTTTATGTGCCTTTTTAGATCGTGATGCTACTTATGTTGCTCCGTTTATTCACTTTTTGCAGATCTGGGCAAATCAAGAGGAAAATACGAAAAGGAACATTTTCTATCACTTTCTGGATGTATTGGAGCAGCTAGGCCGAGCAGCTAGACGTTCGCAGAAAGCAGCAGTGTCCTAGCGAGAAAAGGAAACTAGCGCAAGGAAGGAAAAATATCAGATATGCTCAATTAATGCTCCAGAAGTCCCAATCGCAGTAGAAGTCCTATGGGGAGTCGAATTCAAATTAGATTAGGAGTTTTATTTGTAATAGCCATATAAATACTTTAGCAATTAGGTTTTTGAACGACTTTTCACCTCCACTGCTTACGGCAATCTCTGTTTTTCCCTTCAATAAACCGGAGCAGTTGCTCCGGCCGGTAATGATCAGGATTTATTTCTTCTTCATCTCTTTTATTTAATTATGCAATTTATTTATTTATTTGTTTTACTTTTAATATGTGTGGCTAAATCTCCCCGTTCTTGGTAAGAGTCGATTGAAGGTTGCAAGGGAAGCCGCGAGGTCAGATTGTACTTCATAAATTCTGTGTTGGTATCTTCTCGTTCAATAATTAATTGTCAAGTTACCTAGGGTAGTTATTAGCTTGATCACCTAATAATCAAACTAGAGTAATTACTATCGTCCTTGTAGTTATACCTAACGCGAAGCTGCAGGGTAAAGCAGATAACCATTCTGGTCCTGACTGGAAACCTGGTATCCCCCAGTTGGATTGAACGAGTCGTTAGGGTAGAGCCTCAAGCGTACCGAGTGTCTCGCCCTAGACGCATCTTACCTCTTCTTCATGGGCATCTGAGTGTTGCCTCCATAAGCGTACCTTGGAGGACGACGGATTGTCAAGGTTAACCCATAAGCGTACCTTGGGATAACTTCTACTACGAAGGTAAGCAGGGGACCTAAGCGTACCTGGTCCCTATAGTGCGTCTATCAGCTTGGGGTAGACGATGCTTGCGCCAATGACCGGCTGACCGTAAATGCAACCGGATTCGTATTCTTACTGAGAACCCTTGTCTCTTCTGATTTCTTATTACTTCTATTGCTCTTTGCCACTAGTTGTTATTACTTTCGTAGTTAATAATTAGATTAATCAAACAACCACTCAAAACCCCCTTTCGTTACTTGTTGCTTGGATTATCCAGTTTGTCAAATTGAATCGAGTATTGGTCCCTTAATCCCTGTGTTCGATCCTGTTACCATTATACACAATTTATTGTGCACATTGACTGCAGGTTTTATTATTATTTTTGTATGTGCTTCGACAACACATCAAGAGACCACGGTAGACAATGATTCCAACACAAGATATGTTGAATCCACGGTACAACCCAGCAATACCATCATATTTCAGTGTCTTCTTGTAGACATCAACAAGACCATTGAATTGCCTCTCTCCTCCTTTCTTTGCGGCTTTGGAATCATTTTCCAGACGAGTTCGGGCATAGTCCAACGAGTAGACAAAGAGAAGAGAAGAAGCACCAGCTGCACCTCCTGATCCCAAGTTACCAGCAAACCACTTCCAGTAACCATCTCTATCCTTCTTGAAGTTGAAGAGGCCCTTGAAATAATCCTTGAAAGCAAAGTTCAAGGCCTGACAAAGTTTGACAAAAACAATCAGCATAAACACATTAAACCAAAGGAAAAAAGGACTCGGCAGTAACAGTAAGAATAAGCTACACACTATGAAACTTATATCATTCCTTAAGTTGAAGAACATACTATATCCATTTATAATACTTAATTCTGTTAGCCCAAGGGAAACTTACTCTTGTTTTGATGATTTTAGACACACAAACTAATTAGTAATACTAATGCAATTTGAAGTTAAAGTGTGTGTAGTTTGCGATGGAACAAATAAGAGGCAACAAATCAAGATATCGCAAGCTCAAGATCAAGTGTACTTTAGGAATTTAATCATGTAAGTATGATTTTATTTAACACTTGATTTATGTTCAAAATACCTCAAGGAAAGTGTGAAAAAAAGTTTTACGCAAAAACAAATTTTCAGTCAAAAGTTATTCAAGTTTTCGTAAATCAGAAAAGTGGCTAAACGTGATCACGGTTAGACCTAAACGTGAATCACGGTTAGGAGCTGTCAAAATGCCGAAACTTTCCAGAAGGTAACGTGAATCACGGTTAAGGGCTAAACGTGAATCACGGTTAGAAATTGTCTCTAACCGTGATCACGGTTGGTCTTAAACGTGATCACGGTAAGCATAACGGCTAGTTTTCTTAACAGCTCTTTTGTCCACTACAAACGGATTTTTTGGCTCCATACTTTCTTGTCTGATCTTCCACTGATCTTATACTATATATAACTCATCCTAGATGAGTTATAACTGAACTAGAATACACATTAAACACAAGAAAGATTTAGAAAGCTCTCATACTCTTTCAAAGCCAAAATCTGAGTTTTTGCAAAAGCTTACAACTTCAAACTGTCATAACGCAAGCTTTACAAATCCGAATTTACTCATTCTTGCGTTCATATTTCAAGTAAGTTCAAAGCTTTCTTTTGAGGTATTCTTGTTCATTTATTGGTGTTGATTATTGAATCATACATAGTTTATTTGTACACCAATTTTGTGTTACCATTTAACAATTCTCTTGTCAAGTAATCTTGATTGTGATAGGTTGTGATTGAACCCGGAAAAATCACATTGTAAGGTTTGTTGGTTGAGCCCGTAAAAACCAAGTGTAAGGTTGTTGGTGAACCTGTGAAAACCAAAGTGTAAGGTTTATTGGTTGAGCCCGCAAAAACCAAGGTGAAAGGTTTATTGGTTGAGCCCGGAAAAACAAAGGTGTAAGGTTTGAGTTGAACCCGTAAAAACTCAAGGTAATAACGAAGTGTTTGTTGTTCAAAATCCTAAGAGGAGGACTCTTAGGTAGTGGAGTACAATTCATTGAGGAATTGGAACCACTATATATCCTTGTGTTTTTACATTCTATTTCCGCACTCATAATCCTTATATTTTGTGTTAGAATTTTATTTGCCTATTCACCCCCCCTCTAGGCCGTTTATCAATTGGTAGCGGAGCAAGGTACTTGTTTTGTAGGTTTAATCGCCTCAAGTGAAAGATCAAATGGCTCAAGAGGGATTATATGGTGTAATCAACCGTCCACCATTTCTTGATGGAAACAACTACTTACAATGGAAGACAAAGATGATAGCCTTCCTAGGTGGACAAGATCAAATCATGCTAGATTGTGTTCTACATTGATTTGCCACTCCCATAGAACCTGCTGCTGAAGATGGATCAACAAAACCTCTTCCTTTCGATAAGTGGCCAGCTGGTTCAGTCGCAAGAAAACAAAGTGAAGACAAGGCAAGGTACGCTTTATTTTGTTCAATTTCTCAAAACGAATTTAATCGTGTTAGTGCTTGCAAATTGTCCAAAGATGTTTGGGAAACTTTGGAGACAGCACATGAAGGTACTCCTCAAGTGAGAACCATTAGACTCAACACACTCAAGCGTGAGTATGAATTACTAGGTATGAAGAGTGGTGAGACTATTTATGATTTAAGCACTAGAATTCAAAATATTTGTAACACTATGGGAACTCTTGGTTGGACTCCTAGTGATGAGGAGATGGTAAGAAAACTTCTTAGTATTTTACCTAACTCTTGGAATGCCAAGACTTCCATTTTTGATGAACTTGAAAAGAGACCTACCTATTCTCAACTTGTTGGCTCTCTTACGGCTTTTGAGTACAAACTCAATATGGGAGAACCGGAAGTGCAAAAAGTCAAGAGCAACAATGTAGCTTTTGTTAGCAAGGCTCAAGGAGATGGAGAAGACATTGAGTCCTTAGCTCTCTTTGCTAGAAAATTCAAGAAATTTTGGCAAAACGATGACAAGAAGCAAAGGTATCAAGGTGAGTACTCTAACACTTCTAAATCCAAGTTTAAAAATGATAGTGTTGTTTGTTTTGAATGTGAAAAGCCAGGGCATGTCAAGAGTGAATGTCCTAACCTTGAGAAGAAGAAAAAGTTTGAGAAAAGAGGTCCTAAGGATGGGAAGAATTCACGTAGATATCCTAAGAAGGCTCTAAAAGCCACAACTTGGGATGACGATGAGAGTGAAGAAGAAAGCACTCAATCCCAATCGGAAGAAGAAGAAGAGATATCAAACATATGTTTCTTTGCAAATGAATGTGACTCTTCCGATGAAGAAACCGAATTCTCCCTCATGGCTAAGGAAGATAGCGACAATGATTCGGTTAGTGAAAGTACCTACTCTTTTGATGAATTGCAAAATGCTTTTAATGATTTAGGTACACAATTTCAAGACATGTGTAGGAAAAATGTAAAACATGTTAAAGAACTAGATAGCCTAAAAAATGATATTAGTGAGCTAGAAGAGCTAAACAAAGGGTTAACTAGTGAAAACAAACTTCTTGAAGATGCATGCAATAAACTCAAAAATGAAAATGCTATTTGTAAAATGTGTGCAAATTCTAGTAAAGAAGTAGTTCTTTTAAATGAGAAGATTAAAGTTCTTGAAGCTACTTTAGCTAAGTTCATTCAAAGTGCTAAAAGTCAACAAAATTGTTTGAATGATCAAAAGATTGGAAGTGATAGAAGAGGTATTGGGTTTAATAATCCTACTAGCATGAGTAATTCTAAAACTACTTTTATTAAGGCTAAAAATTATAACAATGCTAGTTCCTCTAATCACTCACATGATAGACCTTTATACAAATGTAGCTATTGCAAAAGAAATGGTCATTTGGCATATTTTTGCTATATTCGTAAAGATGATGTTTATGCAAAACAAATGTGGGCACAAAGAAGTGCATTTGCTAAGAAAGGACCCAAACAAGTTTAGGTTCCTAGAACTAACTAATTTGTTTTGTAGATGTGCCGAAAACCCCATGCAAATAAATGGTACTTGGATAGCGGGTGTTCGAGGCACATGACGGGTGACAAGTCGAAATTCACCCATTTGAAGGAAGAAGATAGAGGAAACGTTAGATTTGGAGATAACCTCAAACGTAAAGTTTCGGGCATCGGTAATGTTGGTCATTCTCCCTCTATTGAACATGTTTTATTTGTGCATGGTTTGAAATTTAATTTATTGAGCATTAGTCAATTGTGTGATAAAGATTTAATTGTTATTTTTACTTCTACTCATTGTGAAGTAAGAAATGTTTTCACACGTGATTTAATTTTCATGGGTAATCGAGTTGGTAACATTTATATGATTGATTTAAATGATATTCCTAACGATGATCATACATGCTTAAGTGCTTTAGTTGATAATTCATCTATTTGGCATAGAAGACTTGTGCATGTAGGAATGGAAAACATTGCAAAGCTTTCTAGGAAAGAGCTTGTAAGAGGCTTACCTAAGTTGAAGTTTGAGAAGGAAGGTTTGTGCAATGCATGTCAATATGGGAAGCAAATTAAGAGCTCCTTCAAAACTATCAAATCCGTCTCAACTTCAAGGCCACTACAACTTCTACACCTTGACTTATTTGGTCCTATGAGAACGGTAAGTTTGGGAGGTAAGAGTTATGTTTTTGTTATTGTGGATGATTTTTCTAGATTTACTTGGGTTATCTTCTTGGCTCATAAAAATGATGCATGTGAAAAATTCAAACAACTTTGCAAACGTATTCAAAATGAACAAGGTTCCAAAATTTTGAGAATTAAAAGTGATCATGGTGGTGAATTTGAAAATGGCACGTTTCAAGACTTTTGCAATGAAAATGGTATTTTTCATAATTTTTCATGTCCTCACACTCCTCAACAAAATGGGGTAGTTGAGAGGAAAAATAGAACATTGCAAGAAACGGCTAGAACTCTTTTAAATGAGCATAATACACCAGAACGTTTTTGGGCCGAAGCCGTTGCAACCGCATGTCATGTTTTAAATCGTGTCCTAATTCGACCATTGCTTAATAAAACTCCTTTCGAATTATGGCATGATAAGAAACCCACCATTGCATACTTTAGAGTCTTTGGATGTAAATGTTTTATTCTTAACATCAAAGACAATTTGGGCAAATTTGATGCAAAGTCGGATGAAGGTATTTTTCTTGGCTATTCTACTACTAGCAAAGCATATAGAGTTTATAATAAAAGGACTCTAGTTGTAGAAGAATCCATGCATATTGCTTTTGATGAATCTAATCCTTTTGAGAGTGTGAAAGAGATAAATAGTGATAAAGAAGAAGATTTTGGAAGCCTCCAAGTCAATCCTCCTTCACTAGATACTCTAGAAATTCAAGAGGAGAAAGAGCCGGAAGAAGAGGTGGTTGAGGATACAAATGTAGGAATAAATCAAAATAATCAAGACCCCTCAAGTTCCAAACCTTGGAAATTTATGAATGCACATCCACAAGGGCAAATATTAGGTAAAGTACAAAGCAAAGGTATTGCCACTCGCTCTTCTTTTAGAAATTTGAATGATCATCATGCATTTGTTTCTCAATTTGAACCTAAGAAATTTGATGATGCCTCACATGATGAATATTGGATGATTGCCATGCAAGAGGAATTAAATCAATTTGAGAGAAATTGTGTTTGGAAATTAGTTCCTAGGCCTAGCAACCATACTATGATTGGCACCAAGTGGGTTTTTCGAAACAAACTTGATGAATCGGGGAATGTTATAAGGAATAAAGCTAGATTGGTAGCCCAAGGGTATAACCAACAAGAAGGTATTGATTTTGATGAAACATTTACCCCTGTTGCTAGACTTGAATCCATTCGCATGTTATTAGCATTTGCATGTTTTAAAAACATTAGCTTATTTCAAATGGATGTTAAAAGTGCATTTTTGAATGGTTATATCATGGAAGAAGTGTATGTCAAACAACCTCCCGGTTTTGAAGATCCTAAATTTCCTAACCATGTTTTTAAATTGAAAAAGGCTCTATATGGTCTTAAACAAGCTCCTAGAGCTTGGTATGATCGTTTGAGTCAATTTTTATTGAAAAATGGTTTTACAATGGGAAAAATTGATTCTACACTCTTTACTAAACATGATGGTAATCATATGTTAATTGTGCAAATTTACGTTGATGATATCATTTTTGGTGCTACTAACGATTCTTTGTGCAAGGAATTTGAGAAATGTATGCATAGTGAGTTCGAAATGAGTATGATGGGAGAATTGACATTCTTCCTTGGACTTCAAATTCGACAATCTAAAGAAGGTATCTTTCTCAATCAAGCTAAATACATCAAGGATCTCCTAAGCAAATATGGATACAAAGATGTCAAGGAGAGTCCTATTCCCCTTAGTCCAACCGTCAACCTCGACAAAGATGAAGATGGTAAAGATGTAGATATTACTCTATATCGAGGTATGATTGGAAGTCTCTTATATTTAACGGCAAGTAGACCGGATATAATGTTTAGTGTTTGTCTATTTGCTCGTTTTCAATCTTGTCCTAAAGAATCTCACTTGCTTGCTTTGAAAAGAATTTTCAAATATTTGAAAGGTACTTCTAAATTAGGTCTTTGGTACCCTAAAGGGTCTAGCATTGATTTAATTGGCTATACCGATTCAGATTTTGCTGGTTCTAAAACCGATAGGAAAAGCACTAGTGGTTCATGTCAATTTTTAGGACAATGCATGGTCTCTTGGTCAAGTAAGAAACAAAATTCAGTAGCTATTTCTACCACGGAAGCTGAATATATTGCTGCCGGATCTTGTGTTTCTCAAATTTTATGGATGAAACAAACCTTAGAAGATTTTAATCTTAAGTTTTGTAAGATTCTTATCTTTTGTGATAATCTAAGTGCTATTCAATTGACCAAGAATCCTATTTGCCACTCACGAACCAAGCATATTGATATAAAACATCATTTTATTCGTGATCATTTGGCTAAAGGGGACATTATGCTTGAATTTGTTGGTACTAACAATCAGCTTGCAGATATTTTTACCAAAGCTCTTGCCAAAGAACGTTTTGTGGAACTAAGACATGAAATTGGTATTTGCAATCCATTTGAGTAAGGTTTTGGTTATCCTTTTCTTTATCTTTTGTTGGATAATTGTTTGTTTTTGGTTTTGATCTTTACTTGCTCCTTTCTTTACTCCTTATATGATCTTTTGAACCTCCTATTTTTACCCTTTTTGCTAATGACAAAGGGGGAGAATGAGTTAAGGGGGAGTTTGGTAATGAAGCTTACATCAAAGGGGAGAATACTTTTGGGAGAAAGGTAAGATTAAGGGGGAGTAAAACTTTAAAATCTTTACTATGCTCTATGTGCAACTAATTTTTTATGTAGGGGGAGCATCTAATAAGCAAAGATAGGAGATGTAAGTTTTCTCCATTTAACTTCAATTTCAATTGCTAGCTTAAAAATGTTTTGAAATTAGCTTGTGGTTGTCATCATCAAAAAGGGGGAGATTGTTAGCCCAAGGGAAACTTACTCTTGTTTTGATGATTTTAGACACACAAACTAATTAGTAATACTAATGCAATTTGAAGTTAAAGTGTGTGTAGTTTGCGATGGAACAAATAAGAGGCAACAAATCAAGATATCGCAAGCTCAAGATCAAGTGTACTTTAGGACTTTAATCATGTAAGTATGATTCTATTTAACACTTGATTTATGTTTAAAATACCTCAAGGAAAGTGTGAAAAAAAGTTTTACGCAAAAATAATTTTTCAGTCAAAAGTTATTCAAGTTTTCGTAAATCAGAAAAGTGGCTAAACGTGATCACGGTTAGACCTAAACGTGAATCACGGTTAGGAGCTGTCAAAATGCCGAAACTTTCCAGAAGGTAACGTGAATCACGGTTAAGGGCTAAACGTGAATCACGGTTAGAAATTGTCTCTAACCGTGATCACGGTTGGTCTTAAACGTGATCACGGTAAGCATAACGGCTAGTTTTCTTAACAGCTCTTTTGTCCACTACAAACGGATTTTTTGGCTCCATACTTTCTTGTCTGATCTTCCACTGATCTTCCACTGATCTTATACTATATATAACTCATCCTAGATGAGTTATAACTGAACTAGAATACACATTAAACACAAGAAAGATTTAGAAAGCTCTCATACTCTTTCAAAGCCAAAATCTGAGTTTTTGCAAAAGCTTACAACTTCAAACTGTCATAACGCAAGCTTTACAAATCCGAATTTACTCATTCTTGCGTTCATATTTCAAGTAAGTTCAAAGCTTTCTTTTGAGGTATTCTTGTTCATTTATTGGTGTTGATTATTGAATCATACATAGTTTATTTGTACACCAATTTTGTGTTACCATTTAACAATTCTCTTGTCAAGTAATCTTGATTGTGATAGGTTGTGATTGAACCCGGAAAAATCACATTGTAAGGTTTGTTGGTTGAGCCCGCAAAAACCAAGTGTAAGGTTGTTGGTGAACCTGTGAAAACCAAAGTGTAAGGTTTATTGGTTGAGCCCGCAAAAACCAAGGTGAAAGGTTTATTGGTTGAGCCCGGAAAAACCAAGGTGTAAGGTTTGAGTTGAACCCGTAAAAACTCAAGGTAATAACGAAGTGTTCGTTGTTCAAAATCCTAAGAGGAGGACTCTTAGGTAGTGGAGTACAATTCATTGAGGAATTGGAACCACTATATATCCTTGTGTTTTTACATTCTATTTCCGCACTCATAATCCTTATATTTTGTGTTAGAATTTTATTTGCCTATTCACCCCCCCTCTAGGCCGTTTATCAAATTCATCATTTTCTCATTAGAAAAATAATAATCAAGGAGCTAATTAACTTGCAAATTAACACAACAGTAGCAAACACATGGAGCGAAAGTAGAATCACTTTGCTGCTCCGAAACTCCACTTTCAATCCTAAGAAATCATAACCAGAGCTGGTGCTGCTGCTACTGCTCCCAGTACTAAAAGCACCACCATCGCTATCCATGAAACAATTGCAATCTTTGCTCTTTTGCAACCCAAGACTGCAAAGGACAGTAGAACAGTTCCTAACCCATTGCTACAACTGTAGTAAAGCAATGTTAGCTAAGTAACTATGGTCAAAATGAAAGATTTCACTACGAATTGTGTTTTTGCTGACTCTTAATCTTCAAGACACCACCATAATCGATTGACCAGAAAACAGAAAGTAATTTATAGAACACTAAAATAGATTTTATAGGTACAAATAATACTCCCATTAAGCAAAGCACTAATCCCTCAAATTAACACTAAAACAGACCGCAGATGCAACATCAGATGTGTGGATTCAATACCCATCTCAACCAACCTCAAAAAAGTGCAATCTCAGCGATAGTAGTGAAAACCATAACGAAAAGGAAAAAACATACCTTAGACGAGCGATGACAGAGAGAGGGAGGAGAAGCGTGAGGAAGATTGAGGATGGTGTGAAGGAGGAGGAGGGCGGCGAGCGACGATAGAGAGAGGGAGGAGAAGCGTGAGGAAGATCGAGGATGGTGTGAAGGAGGAAGAAGGCGGCGAGCGACGACAGAGAGAAGGAGAGAGAAGCGTGAAACTCTGAGAATTTAGGAATACCCGTTCGGGTATAGGTGTATCATACCCATTATACCCGAATGGGTATGGGTAATACCCAAACCATACCCAGTCAAACCGGGTATGGTTTGGATATTATCCGGTCAAACAGTCATGAGTATGGGCGGGTATCCGGGTATGGATACCCGTTGCCATCCCTACACATGATTGGTAGATAGATAAACCAAAATAAATTGTCATGGCCGAATTCAGTTTTCCAATTATTTTGAGACACAAAAATAGAGAATGAATTAGTTCATAATTATTAAAAATTATTATAGAATACATAAAAATAATTTATTAATGGTTGAAAATAAAGACCCAATATCTTTAAAAATAAAAATGTGATGAACGAAATCTGAGTTTTTTATCAAAAATATGACATTTAAAAATCTTTATTCTCAAAATAGGATATTTTTAAACTTAATTACCAAAATAAGGTAGTTTGTGACATATAAGATCCATATTACCATTATACTAATACATGTCAATCAATTTCTTTTAAATTTACTAATTAATTAATTATTTACATAAAACAAAATGTTTAAAAGGATGAAACAATTGAAAAAAAAGCCTCCTCCCTCCGCTAGTACCCTTAATCTCCATCTAACACCTAACACTGAAAATAGATACAGAACTGTATCAACTCTGGCACAATTTTATTAATCAAAAAGTTTATCTGACAAACAAAAGCAGCAGATGATCAAATGCAAATTTCAATTTATGTACAAATATACAAAGCTTGAACTCACTTACTAGCTAGAAGCCTAGAACCAATCAAAATTGGAGACATGATACAGAGACGATTATATTGATACAGGAGAAGCCATACATACAACCATCAAACATATATGGTGCATAGATGGAAAAGAATTCTGATTTTAGTAGGTACGAGGTAGTCATGGGGCATTGGTCAGAGATGATGCATTCTTGTCTAATGTTGCCATGTATTTTCCTTGATGCTCAGCAAGGGCTAGTTCTGTCTCACTTGGTTCCCTGGTGCCATCTCCAGAATAGACTCCAGCACCGTATGGAGACCCTCCTCTAATGGAATCCATTTTGAACATTCCATGACCAAAGGTGTAACCAATGGGAACATACAACATTCCATGATGGACTAACTGAGTGATCGCTGTCCAGCTGAAATATTGAAAACAAAACAGCTCTGTAAGAAGATTGTCTCATTCACCAGGTAAAAATATTGCTCGGGATAAGAACACGAAACTGTTAACTAGCAGAGCAAAGTATGCCTTTTTCCTAACTTTATAAATATTATTATGAGGAAACACCTAGTTTATCATAGCTGCTAAAATATCTAGTATTCTATGCTTCTGAAATTCAATAATCATCCACCTTTTTTTCGATAAAAATAAATCTTTAGAAACATGGGAAGAAAACAGACATTGGCATACCAATCATTAAAAAATTAGAAAAATCTGAAAATTACCTGGCCATTTTTCTCGTTGAATTAGTATGCAACTTTTCAATTAAGGAAAAAGAAATTGCGTGGGAAATCTTGAGATTTTTCAATTAAAGCTGTGCGATATCCATCATTTTCAAGGGCGGCATCGACAGTATTGAAACTTTTGACATTTTGTTTTCAGTAACGAAGATGAAATCAAAGTCCGAAACGACACCGTTCTGCTGAGGAGGGAGGCTGGCAGCGGATTAGAGATGAGAAGAGGTGGTTATGAGTTTGGTCGGGATGAACGATGCAGAGATGGTGAATGAAGTGAAGGAAATGTGTGGAGAGCGGATAGAGAAAGAAAAGCTGCAGAATCGTTGAAGACGTCGGGTCCACGTGGATAAACTCCGTCGCTAAAATCACACCCGCCGCGAATGACTTTACCACAAAGAAGGTGTCTTTCTCTGGGTTCAGTGCCGAAAATATCTTCCCTAGGACTGGGAGGGAAACCCCAAGCCCACTCGCAACCAGAATCGACACAATCATCACAATCTTGTACCGCAACGCGTGAGTGGATCTTCCAGTCTCTTCTTGCGCGTCGCAGGTGCATTCTTCCGCCGCAAAGGTTGCTAAATCTTGACACCGTCTATTTACACAACTTAGTCTTAAGGCAATTTATTTGTGGAGATAGGCTACTTCTTCGCTTTGATGATTTCACACAATGAACCCTATCTTTAAAAACCTCTTTTTTGATGATTTTGCATAAAAAAACCTATGTTCAAAAACTCTTTAATTGACACAATTTTTACTCACG
This sequence comes from Viola odorata, assembly GCA_963691705.1. Classification (NCBI taxonomy): domain Eukaryota; kingdom Viridiplantae; phylum Streptophyta; class Magnoliopsida; order Malpighiales; family Violaceae; genus Viola; species Viola odorata. Next base: position 14,853,382 of record OY829540.1, on the reverse strand, counting down.
TATGAGTTCTTTTTTATTTTGTTAACAGCAAAAAAAAAATTCACAATTTTACACTGTTTATTTTATTTTATTGGAATAATTTAACTAACATGTATCAAAATATTTAATTTATTTTTAGAAAAAACATTAAAACATTATTTTCAAAACTAAATTAAGTATTTGTGTGTTTTTAAGCTTTCACCATCTTGACTTTTACAAAAACATATTTTTTATCTTTTATTCATATGACATGCATAATGAGATATGATGTGTTAATTGTGATTTCACCTTACTTATAATAAAAATGAGTCAACTAAATATATACTATAATTTTACTCTATATGAAAGAATTATCTCAAGTTTGGTCTCTTTGTTTATATTACTTTATAAGGTCTAAGGCATATGCAACCCTAAGTTTATTAATATATAACTAATATTACTTTCGCAACCGTTGGCTTAAAAATAGATAAAATACTTTTAACATGTAATTTCTTTACATATAAATATCAAACTCGTGACCTTACTTAAGAGATTAGAATATCAAAATACTAGCACCATTTACTTGTTGATACAAAGCCAGGGGCGGAGCCACGCTTAGGCCTGAGGGGGCTGCAGCCCCCCCAAACATTTTAATAAATGTTCCCAGCCTTTGTTTTAACCCAGCACAGCAGCCCAAATTTTTTTACAGCCCCCGCAAACATTTTAATAAATGTTTCCAGCCTTTGGTTTTAACCCACCACAGCAACCCAAATTTTTTAATTAATCAGCCCAGCTCTTGGAATCAATAGCCCAGCCCAGCAACTCCCCCTTCCTCTGCGAACCACGATTGCCAAGCAAGCAGCTCCTAACTTAATTGCATCAAATTAATAGAAAAAAATCATACAAAAAATGATGTAGTCCAAGCTCTATATTGTTCTATATTGTCTTCTTATTTATCTTTTTGTTAAGTTTATCTAAATATTTGTTATTTAGTGATGGATACAAATATTTTTAAACATTTTTTTAATTTTTTATTTAGCTCGTTTGTCTTCTCTTTAAAATACTTCAAAAAAAAAATTTTCGGGGGCGCTGCCCCCGAACCCCCGCATCCCTGAATACAGATTCTAAATTCATCACTAATCTCGCCCCCCAATCATCAAATCCTGGCTCCGCCCCTGTACAAAGCCCTATCTAAAGCAATAGAATGGAATGTGCATATATCGCAATCCTAAAATAAATAAATAAATAAAAACAAAGCCATGTATACACTTGAATGGTATACTGTATACACTTTTTTCCCGATGAAATGTCATCTATAGTTTAGTTGGTATACACTTGAAATGGTTAAAGTATTCAACAATTTCCCTTGAAATGTGAAACTTTTAATTTACTTTTTAAATTTTAAATAGACAAATTAATAACTCAGCTATCCATTCCATAATTCAATTTCTCTATCAAGATAAAATAAAGTAATTGACTTTTTTATAATTTTAAATAGATAAAGTGGAGGTGGCTTACTTGAATAAAAGAACTTATAAAAAGGGTAGAAAATTCATAAAAATTATAGATTTTATAAAATAAATTGTCATGGCCAAATTCTTTCTTTTTGAAGTAGAGTTTTCCAATTATTTTGAGACACCAAAATAAAGAATGAATTAGTTCATAATTATGGGTAAAATAGGGTTTAATGACATAAATCCCCCAGTATTTTAATGTTTTGATTAATTACCCTGAGAAAATTTGTTTGTTTAATGACTACCTATATTCATACTTTTTTGTTTAATGACCCCTTGACATTACAGAATGATGGTCTCCGTAAAAAAAAATTCGACACGTCAGCAAGATCACCATTCCGGGCCATAATCTTGCTGCCATGTCGAATTTTTTTAATTTAATGACCCCCTTATACTTATACTCTTTTTATTTAATGACCACTATACTTATACTTTTTTTTGTTTAATGATCCCCTATACTCATACTTTTTTGTTTAATGACCCTCTCGACGTGACATAATTTTGCTGATGTGTCGATTTTTTTTTAACGGAGAACGTATCAGATCACTATTTCGTAACGTTAAAGGTCATTAAACAAAAAAAATATGAATATAGGGGGTCATTAAACAAATAAATTGCATATAAGATAATTAATCAAAACATTAAAGTACAGGGGGATTTATGTCATTAAACCGATAAAATAATCAACTTAAAATTTTTCAGGTATAGATAGATTATCTCATTATTGATAATTTATGGCAGGAAATTAATTGGTGCATACTTTCTGTACTTGTGTTGAAAGAGTTTGAGTCATTCAAATCCTATATATATATATATATATATATATATATATTAAAAAATCTCCACTACTGCATTTTCCAACAAAAATGCATAATAGTTTAAGAAATTAGAGGCTTTATAGGTCAAAATAATTTTCAAATTCATGGAATAAAAAAATCTCATTTATGAACAGTATTGCTGGTAAATTGCAAAAAGCTAATTATTACCTGGGTTAGGGGATCATTAAGCCTTTTTCAATTGATGCATGAATTGTTGGCCCAAGGGCTCATTAAATCTTATTTTGATGAATTAAAGATACACAAATTAATTAATATACTAACGCAATTTTAAGTTAAATTATTTGTAGTTTGCGACGAGACAACAAAAGAAGCAACGAATCAATTATCGCAAGCTCGAAGAATCAAGTGTATATTAGAGTATTAAATGTGTAAGTATGATTCTAATTAGCACTTGATTTATGTTCGATAAATACCTCAAGAAAAAGAGTCAAAAGATTTAACATGAAAATAAGTATTTTTGTATTAAATACATAACAGCTAGTATTTTGTATTTATATACATAACGGCTAGTATTTGGTATTAAATACATAACGGCTAGTATTTTTGTATTAAATACATAACGGCTAGTATTTGGTATTTATATACATAACGGCTAGTATTTGGTATAAAATACATAACGGCTAGTTTTTTCAAAATACTAACGGCTAGTTTTTTTGACACTATATATATTCATCCTAGATGAGTTACTAAACGATAAGAAACCTTCATACACAAAATTACATTTTACAAGCTTACACAAATCAGATTTTACAACGCAAGCATTTTCACAACGATTTCAATCCTTCTTGCGTCACTTTGTCAAGCTTGTTTTCGGTTTCTTCTTGAGGTAATATTGTTCATTTATTGGTGTTGATTATTGAATCATACATAGTTTATTTGTACACCAATTTTGTGTTGCCATTTTACAATTCTCTTGTCAAGTATCTTAATTGTAATAGGTTGTGATTGAGCCCGGAAAAATCACTTGTAAGGTTTATTGGTTGAGCCCGCAAAAACCAAGGTGAAAGGTTTATTGGTTGAGCCCGCGAAAACCAAGGTGTAAGGTTGGAGTTGAACCCGTAAAAACTCAAGGTAACGAAGTGTTCGTTGTTCAAAATCCTGAGGGTGAAGCTCTTAGGTAGTGGAGTACAATTCATTGAGGAATTGGAACCACTATAACTCCTTGTGTTTTTACATTCTATTTCCGCACTCTATTCCTTACTCTTTGTGTTAAAATTTTATTTGCCTATTCACCCCCCTCTAGGCCATTTATCAATTGGTAGCGGAGCAAGGTCACTTGTTTTATAGGTTTAATCGCCTCAAGTGAAGATCAAATATGGCTCAAGAGGGACTCCATACTCATAAGGAGGGTGCTGCACCTAACCGACCACCATATCTCGATGACAACAATTATCTTTATTGGAAGACAAAGATGAGAGCCTACCTTGGTTCTCAAGATGCAGAGATTTGGGATTGTGTAGAAAATGACTTTGACGTTCCAATGGATGTAGCTGATGCAACATCCTCAAAACCTCTTTCTTTCTCAAAATGGAGCGCCGCATCTAAAACTAGGAAGACCTTGGAAGAAAGAGCTAAGTAATATTTATTTTGTGCTATTTCTCCTAGTGAATTTAATCGTATGAGTGCTTGTCAGACATCCAAGGAAGTATGGACAGCTTTAGAGACTGCTCATGAAGGAACCCCCCAAGTGCGTAATATCCGACTTAACACACTCAAACATGAGTATGAGCTACTTGCAATGAAGAAAGGAGAGTCCATCTATGATCTTAGCACACGCATTTAGAATTTGTGCAATGCCATGGGTAATCTCGGATGGGCTCCTAGTGATAGAGAAATGGTTCGAAAGATTTTAAGTGTTCTTCCAAGCAAATGGCTAGCCAAGACAACCGCCATTGATGAATTAAGTGAAAAACCAACATTTGCACAACTCATTGGTTCTCTTACTGCTTTTGAGTACAAGTTGCAGCTGCATGACTTGGAAGGAGAGAAAGAGAAAGAGAAAGAGAAAAGTAACAATATTGCTTTCAAAAGCACTATTCAAGAAGGAGATGAAGAATCACTTGCCCTCTTCAACAAGCATTATAAGAGGTTCTTGAAAAATTCAAGAAACTACCAAGGTAAGAATTCTAACTCATCTAAATCCAAATTTAAGAATGACCCTATCGTTTGTTATGGATGTGAAAAACCAGGACATGTTAAGAGTGAATGTCCTAATCTTGATAAGAATAAAAGATATGAGAAGAGAGAATCTCTAGACAAGAAGGACGGAAGAAGGCCTCATAGAAGAGCATTGAAAGCTACTACTTGGGATGATGATGAAGAATCATGTAGCAACTCATCGGAGTATTCATCCGAAGAGAATGCAAATTTATGCTTTCTTGCCGATTACGATAGCTCTTCATCAACGTCTACCTCATTCAATGGATGCACAAACGTTTGTCTTATGGGCCAAAGCGATGATGAGGTTAGTTCATGCAATTCCGATAGTGAATGTAATATTGATGAGATGAAACTTGCTTTTAGCAATTTATATAAAGAATTTGACACATCTAGTAAGAAAAATGTGAAACTTGCTAAAGAGTTAGACAATGTTAAAAATAAAATTAGCAAGTTAGAATCATTGAATAAATCTTTAACTAATGAGCTTAATGATGTGAAATGTTTGTTAGAAGATACTAAAAATGAAAATACTTCTTTAACAAATTTGCTCTCTAATAAGGAAGCTAAAAACAAAGGCACAATTTGTGAATCTGGTGAGAAATTCACTAAAGAGATTTTTGAGTTAAATGAAAAGATTAAAACTCTTGAGACCACTTTAAATAAATTTGTTTATAGCAACCACACTCTTAATAATGTTTTGAATGCTCAAAAGAATTGTGGTGATAAACATGGTCTTGGTTTTAGATCTTCTTATTCGAATAATCAAAGAAGATCCTTTGTTAAAGCTAATTATCATGCTAGTTCTTCTTATGCTACACCTTCACATGTTAAGCCTATATACAAATGTAGCTTTTGTAATAAAAATGGTCATTTGGCATATTTTTGTTACATTCGTAAAGGTCTTGGAAATGCAAGACAAGTTTGGGTACCAAAGGGTACATTTGCTAACATGGAAGGACCCAAAGGTGTTTGGGTACCAAACTTGAACTGATTTGTCTCGTAGGTGTGCCGGAAACCCAATGCGGATAAATGAAATATATTTAGGGTATTCATGGCACAAGTCGGGTGATGAATCGAAGCTCACCCTTTTGGAATTTTACTTGTTTGGTAGCCCAAGGGAAAACCGACAAGTATGCTTTGATTTTGATGATTGTATCGGTTGCAAATATGGAAGCCATTCTCGCGAGATGGCATATGCTATATATTGAGTAATCGCAACCGGTATTCCTAAAAACTCTATTCTTTTAATTTATGCTTATGAGATTAATTATTGATGCAATACTTGATTTAAATGATTGTGTTAGTAATTAAAATCTATAATCATATATGCTTTAATTTGTCATAGATTGTGCTTTATTGGCTATGCTTTTTAAATATTTTCATTTATGGATTTATACATTTATTCATATGATTAAATGTATAAGTGAGTTTTTGGAAGTTTTTAATTGAAGAAAAATTGATTTTTTAAAACTCAATTTGCTGAAATATTTGTCTCATAGTTGGGCAGATGGTTTGCTGTACTAAGCCATGATACTACCCATGAACTATTTCGTTTTTCAAATTTGTTGGGTAAGAACGTCATATGGGCATGAGCTCACCCATGAGGACGACCATGAACCCTTCGTTCTTCTATAAAATTGCAGGGTTATGGGCATGAACTCACCCATGAGGGTGACCATGAAATCGTCGGCAAAAACACTTCAAAACTCAAATTTTCAGTTTTTCAAATTGTGTTACCATTTATATTTAAAATATTTTTAAAAAATAAAAAATAAAAAATTGGATTGGATAATTGTTGCGTTATTACTTTTATGAAGTAATTTTTAAATTATGCTTGCTCCTTAAATATTTTTCCTTGCCTTAATTAATTGGTAGAAATATTTTGATGTCGTTTTCCTTTTTGTTAATGACAAAGGGGGAGAAAATGTATATGTGGGGGAGAAAATATGTGGGAGCAATTTTGATTATTTGCTATGCTTTATGTGCAACTAACCTTTTATGTAGGGGGAGCATTGAGGCTCCATAATCTAATTGATATGATCAATTTGGTAGCATATCGATAGGGGGAGCATTTCGGCAAAGATATAGGGGGAGTAACTCTTCTCCTTTGTTCTTTAATTTAAAATTGCATGTTCATATTTTCTTAAATTAATTTGTGGTTGTCATCATCAAAAAGGGGGAGATTGTTGGCCCAAGGGCTCATTAAATCTTATTTTGATGAATTAAAGACACAAATTAATTAATATACTAACGCAATTTTAAGTTAAATTATTTGTAGTTTGCGACGAGACAACAAAAGAAGCAACGAATCAATTATCGCAAGATCGAAGAATCAAGTGTATATTAGAGTATTAAATGTGTAAGTATGATTCTAATTAGCACTTGATTTATGTTCGATAAATACCTCAAGAAAAAGTGTCAAAAGATTTAACATGAAAATAAGTATTTTTGTATTAAATACATAACAGCTAGTATTTTGTATTTATATACATAACGGCTAGTGTTTTTTGTATTAAATACATAACGGCTAGTATTTGGTATTTATATACATAACGGCTAGTATTTGGTATAAAATACATAACGGCTAGTTTTTTCAAAATACTAACGGCTAGTTTTTTTGACACTATATATACTCATCCTAGATGAGTTACTAAACGATAAGAAACCTTCATACACAAAATTACATTTTACAAGCTTACACAAATCAGATTTTACAACGCAAGCATTTTCACAACGATTTCAATCCTTCTTGCGTCACTTTGTCAAGCTTGTTTTCGGTTTCTTCTTGAGGTAATATTGTTCATTTATTGGTGTTGATTATTGAATCATACATAGTTTATTTGTACACCAATTTTGTGTTGCCATTTTACAATTCTCTTGTCAAGTATCTTAATTGTAATAGGTTGCGATTGAGCCCGGAAAAATCACTTGTAAGGTTTATTGGTTGAGCCCGCAAAAACCAAGGTGTAAGGTTGGAGTTGAACCCGTAAAAACTCAAGGTAAATAACGAAGTGTTCGTTGTTCAAAATCCTGAGGGTGAAGTTCTTAGGTAGTGGAGTACAATTCATTGAGGAATTGGAACCACTATAACTCCTTGTGTTTTTACATTCTATTTCCGCACTCTATTCCTTACTCTTTGTGTTAAAATTTTATTTGTCTATTCACCCCCCTCTAGGCCGTTTATCATGAATTACTTGGAGTTTAACGAAACCACCTCTGGCCTGACTTTATTTGAACCTCCAATACTTAACCTTACTTGATTCATTAGTTAGGATGCTCCATCAAAATGATTTCTATGTTTTCTACTGTTATATTATTACCAGTACTCTTTCTTTCTTTCTCTGGGCTGAATGCCGGGAAAACCTTCTCGAGAATTGGGAGGCAAACACCAATCCCGCCCGCAATCAGAATCGAGGCAATAGGGACAATTTTGTACTTGAGAGCTTCTTTTGATCTGTGGATCGTCGTCTCTTCTCCTTGGGGATCGCAGCTGCATTCTGCGCCAGCAAAAGTAGCGAGCAGTGGAAGGAGGCATAGCAGGGCCAAGCAAAATATTGTAAATCTACGCATCGTGTTCTCAAAAGGTAATACGACGCTTATACTGAGAATTGGCAACAGATTGTATTTCGAAGAGAGAATTCGTCAACTAGCGCATATATAGAGTATGGAAAAGGAAGAGTGCGGAGCTAATCAAGAAATTAATTTGAAAACTCTGTTGATATAATGAGATTTTTATTTTTTATTTTCTTGATAAATGAAGATGGATATCGTTACTAATAACTAGAGATTAGCTAAAGGGGAGGGGTTGTAAACAGAATTCATGTAATTTGAGGGTATTACGTGTAAAACACCTTTACATTAAACAGAATTGCAACATGAGTTGGAATTTGGATGGGAGACTACCAAGCCGGGTCATACAACACAACATTGCTTGTAATTTCGAACCTCAGCAACGAAAATGAGGAATGAGGGTTGTAAACAGAATTCATGTAATTTGAGGGTATTGCGTGTAAAACACCATCTTTACATTAAACAGAATTGCAACATGAGTTGGAATTTGGATGGGAGACTACCAAGCGGGGTCATACAACACAACATTGCTTGTAATTTCGAACCTCAGCAACGAAAATGAGGGGAGTTTAACGTGATTGTTAAGATGTTAATTTGCTAAAGAGTTTTTGGTTTACAGAAGGTATACAAGTTTATACCCTGAGTCTGTCTGTATGCTAATTCATGTTAACCCACCAAAATTTGAATTTGAATGTTGTAGATATTTCAAATGTTTCACGAAAATACATTCCAATAATTAAACATTTAGTTTAAACTTGAGGACTGAGGAGGAGAAACAAGATTACAGTATTATTACAACAACATTGGACGTTGTTTACAGAACAGAACAGAACAGACAACTACCGGAAATGAATAACATATGCGGAAGTGGAAGTGGAAGTCGATTCAATAATTCACATCCCTCCTCAAATAGTTGGATACCAGATGGTGCTGGTCATGATCAATAACAACAAGACCAGCACCATCTTTCTTCTTCCTCTTCTTGAAATGCTTTGAAGCAGCTTTCAGCACTTTATTCCATCCCTGATGAAATAATTTAATTAAAACACAATAAAAAATTAAGTGGGATTTTTCAGTTGCTCATTTCAGAATGTTTAAAAGAATTTATTACCTTTGTGGCGAAAGGAGCACAAGAGAGCTTAATTGGAGTGGGAGAGAAACCAGAGGGCTTAACCACAATTTTCTTATGCTGATTCCTCTTCAAGATGTTGAGATTAATGTCGAAACAAGTAGCAGTACTCGCGCCAGTGCCCATAATCACCCTCTTCTTATTATTATTAGTCTTTCTTGAAATGGTGGTAGATCCAGACCAGGTGATTTTCTTGGAGGAGCCACTACTATTGCAAGAATCCAACTCTTCTAATCGGGCAGCGAAAGTGAGCTTTTTTGGCGTGAAATTGGAGTCCAAATCCATAGTACTGTGAGCTCGAGGGACCAAAGGAGACCATATTGAACTCTGGGTGTAGTCGAAGTCGAAAGCAGAGTTGTCTGGGAATTTGAAGAGAAGCTCTTTCGACATGAGTGGCACCAAGTACTCCACAACTTTGCAACTACTCCTACCAATTATAAGTCTCTCTTTCTTTTCCTCCTCATCTTCTTTCATTCTCTTCTTTACCATTATAATCCGAAGCTTTGTTCTAACTTTTCCTTTGATTTCTGACCGTTATCCCTCTACTTCTAAAAGCTTATGAGATGTGGGTTTTGAAAGAGACAAAAAAGTAACCGTTGCAATTTTTTTTTTCAATTTTAACTTTTTTTAATACAAATTTCATGGGAAAATGACAACGCACCCTTATGTATGTTGTGGTTTAATTCAAGAATCAATGAGCCATTTTGTTTTGGGTCAGAGCAAGGAGCAAACACCTCCTTATACTATTAATCAACGACAAAAACTCCTCAACATTTAATTTTATAATTTCATCCCACAAATTATTTTTTTGGGTGCAATTAATCATTTTCTCCCAATCAACATTTTTTCTCCAGTTTTTTATGCTTTAATTTTCAATTTAATAAAAATAATTAAACTAATAATTTCCCTGACTTCACATAGCTAACCCGATTAATTGAATCTTTTTTACCATAATTAATCTTTTTCTTTCGTAATACTAATAAAAAAACTTAGTTAATTAATTTCATTTTAATACAATTAATTTTCAATTAGCCCTAAATCTCAAAGCAAGCTACTGCAATTACGCCGCGGACCGCATCAGCTCTCACTAACGTGGACAATACTCGAACTCGGAAGCCTTCGGTTTCTCCCCAATGCTGGTCAAAATGTGCCTTAGATCTGCCACCGCCACGTACGTCGTCGACTCCTTGTCCAGCACCTTAAACGAATCGCGGAGCTTGCCATCAAACAACTCAGTTTTCTCGTGGTTTGCCATCAGATCCAGAAACCATGAGAAATCAAACGACACCATTAATTTCTGAAAAATATAAGTCGGTTTGAGTATTTTACGTGATCTGACTGGACGAAAGGAGTTAATTTCACCCAAAAAATAATTCAATGGGGTAAAATTATGAAATTAAAAATCTAAAGATTTTTTCTCCGTTAACCAATTGATAAGATCCGATATCTCTTCTGGTCGGAAACGGCTGCTGCAGCTAGTCGGAGGGGAAGCGATCGGCGTCGGAGATACCTGCAAAGCGCCGGAGGGGGACTCCGGCGTAGACACTCCGATGCTTAAGTCAGTTCGAGTTTTTACAATGGTAGAGGTTCTCCAAGATGATCTCGATCTTACCTTCTGTTTGGAAAGATGGGGGAATTTATAGGCCGAAGTTGGCGATACCTGACAGCGATAAGGGTGCAGCGATAAGCATCGTCCGAAGATATCGCCTCCAGCGATAATGGGTGAGCCATCGCGGGCGATAATCACATAAGGCCTATCAGGAGCGACATCCTCTTCGTTCCCCTAGGATGGGATGACGTCGTGCGCGTAAAGATGCATGAGATCCCCCCCCGCTGAAGTCGACCATCCTAGGAAACTTCCGCCGGCCCGGGCGATAGGTTGGTTTTTCAGGGAAGCGTATAGAAACTCGTCAAGGATAGATGCCGTGGCTACAATATTGCCGTCAGGAGCATTCCAATTGTTATCATAAGCCCAACTGAAAACTAGCCCGAGTGTTCACCAAGGGCTATCCATGTCTGATATCTTTAGATAGGGTTTTGCTCTGTCATGAGGCGATATTTCCACAGAGGGCTTGGGCTTTCTTTATCGTTCAAAGGCTGATCAATCCTAATGCGGAACGAGGGCTTAGATCCACAACTTTCCACTAACTCGGTCAAGTTCGTCCTTGTTTCTTGTCAAAAAGACCCGTCTCCTCGGGACGTTAAGAATTCTACTAGGAGGCCGCTGGGGCGCTCGTGATTCTGAAGGCATCACTTTTATTCAGCGATACTGGCCCATTTGGCCTTTCAATAGGACTTATGAAGTCTCAGCTTCGTTCGAGTCATAGAAGGACCGTCGATAGGTCCCTTGCGATATCGTCGCGTATATTCAACCAGGCCGCACCATGGGCTGGCATATATTTTGGGTCTATCGTCCTTCCAAGTGTTCTGCAAAGGCACAGAGGAGATAGAAACTTATATAGAAGTTAGCAAACTTTATACTTACAGAGGTTCAAGGTCACACGTGCCCAATTTTTCTTTTACGCTCGAGAAAACAGCAGTATCAGCGTGGCTTTATACCATCAGCTACCTTATGGTTATCGCGGCTTCATACCACCAGACGCCTGTGATGTCATCGCGGTTTTACGCACCCAGGGCCACCGGCGACATCAACGCGGCCTTACACTGTGGATACCGGTAACCTTATGGTTTTAGCGTTAGGGCTACCAGTGATATCGTGCCTCTCAACGTTTTTCAGATTCTGCCTCGTACTCCTTCCGGTATCTGTATCGTGAACGTCACCCGTCCCTTTCGTTTACGATTATCAATCCTCGAGGTTATCGGGGCGGCTCGTCTTTTGAGGACCTCAATCTTTTTTCCCAAGGCCTCCCTTCACTGGAGCCTATAAATCGGAGAGCTTTCTCCACCCACGTTCTCCTCATCTTTATCAGCTAGCATCATGGATAATTTGACTAAGAATTTTCTTCTCTCCAAGGGTCACTCACTCAGGAACCTCAATGACGGCGACGTCGGTTTCCTGGAGAACATGCTGGTCAAGACTTCTGAGGATATTCTGGAGCTGCAAGGGATGCTGACTCCACTTTATTCCCGGCTAGGGGTCATTTCCCTGGAGGACTTCAGTCCTTTGGAGAGCGTATCAAAGCTGTCCGCCTCCATCGCTCGGATTCAGGTGGTGATTGCCATGCTGCAGCAGCGTAAGGACATGTTGGGGTGCTGCCTGAAGGGGATGAGAGCTACTTCCCATGATCTTATCCTGGTCATGGATTCCTTGAGGGACCTTCCTGAGGTGCCCGAGGATGCTGGTTCTGACGCCTGATAGTGATGGCTCCCTTTGGGCCTTTTCTCTTTTCCCCTTATCTTGTCAATGTATCTTCCGGTCACTAGGCCGTAATAAATAAAGTATTTTCCTCATTCCCTCTCGCAACTGTTCTTCTTCTTTACTGCGCTCTTTGTCGTTTTCCAAGAGGATATTCTTAGCCCAACTGAAAACAGTCTTGCTATTGGGCGGTTTTTCTGCCGATCGTTCTGCCTTAACTCCGCGCCGTCCTCATTATAACAACTGATTGACCGAGATTATAATTATTCTTGATTTGCGCGAGATTTCAACAGGCGTGACTGCAAATCCATATTTGCACTCCAGACTGTACACGTGCCAATCTTCAAGAGTCGGGTTGGAGGATCGAAGAGTCTCTTTTCTTCTTTTCCCGGCTCTTTAATGAGGCTTTTCCTCCTTCATTCTTATCCATTTCTTTCTCCTTCATTTTTCTTTGTTATAGGTCCTCTGCAAGTCTCATGGCTGATTCTTATTTGCTAGGTACGGCTTCGGGGAATTCACCGCCAACTCCTCCGACCACCCCTGACACAGATAATCCTCCCCCATCGCCTCCTTGGAGGCCGATTGTCCGCCGGCGATGTCGCAAGAGGCGGAGGAAGGAAGTTGAACGACGAAGGAAGGAGGCTGCCCAGGCCTCTAAGTCATTTTTCGACTCTCTGGCTTCTCTGGCTAGGGAGGAGAAAAAACCGTCTCCCCCTCCGCAGGAATCACCTCTGTGGGCTCCCTCTGCTTGCTCGGCCACCGGGGCAGTATCGCCAGGCGTTAAGGAGGAGTTACCCAAGTTGACTTCTGCCGCTGGAAAGGAGGTCGGTGAGTCTTCTCCCCCTGTTATTGTGGATTCACCATTCTGGGGTGGCGATGACGAAGAGGACGTAGTCTATTGCTACGGCGTTACTTGGTCCGACAGTGATGAGTAGGGCCTTAATCCTTCTTTTTGTAGATGCCGTATGGCCTTTCTCATAATAATGAATGATGGTTTTACTTCCTTTTCGCTTTTCATCGCTTACTTATTGTTTCTTTCTGAGCGTTCCGGGTTAACGCGGATGCGTCCCTTTCGCTACGGGTAACTGCCTTCAACTTCTAATCGGTAACTGTCTTCTTTCAGAAGACACAAACGACTATTCACGTGTCTTTTTCTGTTCTGTACGTGTTTCATTTTTACAGGCTGTCTCTTCTTCAGGCTTTCCTTTATAAGGAAATCATCTCTCTCTTTTACTGCTTCTACGAATATTTTGAGTTTTTGCATATTTTCTCTCTCTTCTGCACTTCTTTTCTTCGAGAGGTTTTTCCGCGACCGCTCACTGGTGCCGGCGACCGGCTTACTGGCTTTTTGCTCCAGGTATTTACTCCTTCTACCGCCGTAGATTTACTTTTACTGTCCCTTATGTCTTCAACTGCTGAAAACCCCATAGATCCCGAAGCTAGGCGAACTCGCAGCATATTCAATTGTAATGAGGTTTTGAGGGTTGAATTAGAGGAGAGTGGTATTACTTTTCCCACGAGTTATCGCCCTTTTGTCTCTTTGAAGGACACTCGGCTGCCTGACGCCATGTGGGGAACATTCCGGTTAGTTTATTTCAAGATGTTTACTTACGGATTCCGTTTCCCACTCCATACTTCTCTGTTGAAACTGCTAGATCATTACGACCTTAATCCCGTCCAGATTACTCCACCCTCTTGGTGTGGTATTTACGCTTTCCTTCGTTCGTGCGAGATGAAGCGTATATTTGCTCCATTGCTTGATCTATTCCGCACATTCTTTGTCTTGAGTTGTCGCGACTGCCTGGTAGATATTACCCCCAGATGGGATGATGTCGTTGTGCAACTGTTCTGGCGGAACTTTCAAGGTTTTGAGGAACACGTAGATGACTGGAAGTCTGGCTATTTCACCCTCCGTTTGCCGTCACGGCTCTAGCGCGGGGGTTTCAATCGAAAAATCAATAGTGGCGTTTGGAAAAGACCGGAAGCGCTGTCAAGCCAGGATGTTTCCAACGTTAGCGCCTTGTTAGAAATAGAAGGGTCTTTCCGTATCCTGGAGTTTGCTCGGTTCAGGCCCTTGTCAGAGTGCGTTGTGGGTGAGTTTCCTTTTTCTTCTTTATCGCTTCACTCTTCTTAATTTGCTAATATGTTTTGTTGGCAGGTAACGCTGAGAGTAGTTCTTCTGGGGAAGGTGACGCCCCTTTGAACGTAACACCTCTCCAGTCGCTGCCTCCTTCTCCTCCGCCTAAAAACTCCCGTCGCCCACCCATTCCGCCTAGAAGGGGAAGGACTAAAACCGTCACAACTCGCAGAGCCTCCACTCGACCTTCTTGTTTCCTTGAAAATTGGCTTCCTTCCCGTGGCAAGAGGGTAGCTCAAGGCGATCCTGTGTTTGAGAAAATCGACAGCGATAGCGAGAGCATGGACACTGGTCCTGAATTACGTCACGCTACTATTGCCCAAAGGATGAAACTTAGGTCGAGGAGGAATGATGACACGGCGGAATCGGCTGAGGACGATAGCGAAGAAATTGCAGAAGAGACGGAGCGTCTCGTAAAGAAGGTTCGCACAGAGAAAACTAAACCCCCAGTTCCCCCTTTGAAGGGAGTTAGCGCGGCCCCCTCCGAGAATATTAACGCTTCTCATGCCGCGAGTACTTCGCAAGTGGTGAAAAATATCAAAGCTATCAGGGTGCCTTCCGCCGTTTCTATCGAAAACAATGAGACCTCGGTAGCCGCGACCTCTCCTTTGTCGTCGGGCCATCCTGCTTCCCCGATAGGTTCTTTTATCCCAGAGACAACCCCACCAGTTTCGAGTTTAAGCGTTCCTCCTGAATTTCTCCCACGGAAGCCTCCTCTTTTGTTTCTGTCTTCAATTTCGGGCGTTGGTGATTGCGCAAAAAATTGTTCCCCTCCTTACATCGCCAACCTTTCTCCTCAGAGGTCCCAGGGCCCTACTGGATATCAGCTGGATTTGTCCTCTTTCGGCACTGACGGGCTTCGTGCCTTAGGAATATCGGATCCGTTATCGCGAGAAGAGCCCGTGGGTCCCATAGTGGGACATATGTTTACTTCTTCCAAGGACAGGGAAGAGTTTTTACAGCATGCTCCCGAGACACGACAGTCACACCTTATGAACGACATGCTGGCCAGCTTTCGGAAATTTCATTACTTTCTTGAAGGCCAGCGTAACAAAACTCGACCCTGTTCGGATTTGCAGGAACAATTAGACGCGGCTTTGGCGAAGGCGAAGGAGCTATCGCAGTTGCAAGAACGAACTCGGGCGGAGTTGGAGGATTGTCGCGGTGAACTTTCTTGGGAGAAGTCAAAGGGGAAGGCGAGAGCAGAGCTAATGGAGGCGGAACTGGTGGTGGCTGATAAAAAGAATGTCTTCCTCCGCGAAGAGTTGTCATCTCGCGATGCCGATTTGGCCAAAGTTCCTTCGAGGATAGCCTGGTGGAAGAATAAGACCATCGAGGTTTGTATCGCAGGGTTTAAGGATCTCCATGTCCGAGGCGCTGTCGATTCATCCATGCTGGCCGATTACGCCTCTCAAAAAATTAAAGATCTTAGTGAAGGCGAAAGGAGTTTTCCTCCTTCTGGGGAAAAGCAAGGGAATGATGACGGCGAGGCATGCGATGACTCTTAATTGATCCATTGAAGAATATTGCTATTTGTTTTCCATGTCTTGTAATAACGTCCTATCGCGAGGCGATATCGGTACTTTGCTCTTTGGGCGATATCTTATTTTATTTCGCTCTCTTGCTGTCTTGAGAACTGTTCTTTTATTCAACGCCGATTTGCATTATTTCCTTTCTTGCGATATCGCTTTTGCTTTTTATCAAAAGTCACATCTACTTTTCAGAGCATTTAATGCTCGCGACCCTTCCGTCGATGCGCGGGAAAAGTCATGATGGTGCCGACACACGTGTTCGTTTCTTCTGCTGCTTCACCTTAGCGTGTTTAGAAATTTTAACCAGATCGAAGCGTTTGCCGCGCTTCTTCTAGAGTCGTACTCATTGCTTGAGTCTTATCCCTCATGCCGCTTCGACACAACGACTGCAGCATCCGTCGTTTCCTTTTAATTACTAGGGTTATAAACCCTCTTTATTTCTTCCCTTTTCTTTTTCACTCCACTTTTTCATATTATCTCTCAGCCGTCTTGTCCTTCTCACCTCCATTCAAGGCTTTCGAAGTTCTTTCCTTCCAAAGGTACTTCCCTTCCTTTCCCTCGTCTTCTTCATTTCTATTTCCTTAGTCCTGTCATGGCAAAGACTCGCCGTTCTGAGTCGAAATCCATCGATGAGAAGAAAATGGATACCACGGTCAGTGTTATTACCACGGAGGCCATTCTCCGGGAGCATTTGGCTGCTCACGGTGCCGTTATTCCTGACGGTTACCAAGCTGTTGTTGCCCCTGGGTCGGTTCGTTTAAACAGCGTTCTGACCGGCAATCAAAGGGTGTTATATGCCCAGATGTTTCGCTACGGTTTCCGGTTCCCTATCGATTCTTTCGTCAAGGGTTTGCTTATTGCTGGCAATTTCAATCCTGCCCAGTTAGCCCCAAATGCATATTGTTGTGTTTATGCTTTCTTGGAACTCTGTAGATATAAGGGGATCACTTCCCCTTCTCTTTTGTTGCTTAGATCCCTTTTTAAATTGATGAAGTGCCGGGGTGTGATAACCATATCGCCTCGCTTTGACGATGATTCTCTCAAGTCTTTTACTTGGAAGTTGCTCCATATTGAGTCTTCTGTTGAGGCTTGGAAAAAGGAGTTCTTTCTGATAAATTTTCCTGACGCTCCTGGTCCCGAGTGGCGTTCTGGGTTCAACCAGGACGTCCAAGATGGCGTTTGGAGTCGACCAGGGACACTTCCCGCTCGTGAACAAGGATGGTTAAACACCTTACTCCAACTGGAGATCAGCGTTCATATTCGACTCATGGCCTGCAGAATGGCCATTCAGGAGTGCGTTAGACGTGAGTATCGTGCTACCTTTCCCTTTCATCGCTGATACTAACGCTGACGTTATTTTGTGATTTTGCAGCGACGGATCCTGACTATAAACCCGAAAGCGTAAGAAGACGCTTAAGGAGAGCTCGTAATAGAGAGGAAAAGGAAAAGCTCGATTCAGAGGCCACTGATAATCCTTCTGAGCTTCCGGCTACTTCCGCGAATCTCGCTCAAGTATCCTCCTCCTCAGTTGGCGAAGGGAATACTGACATCCCTGAAGGTGTTCCCATCGTGACCGTTGCTGCTCCCTCGTCTTCTCAGGCTCCTAAGGCCATTGCCAGAGGAAAAAAGAAGAAAAGAACACGGAGTATCGCCACTCTTACTCCTTCTCCCGACGCTGCGGGTTCTTCTGAGGCACTATCTTCCCTCAACACCGCTACCGTAAGCGTGTTTTTTCTTTCTCAATATCTGTCGTCATTTGATCTATTTTTCTTTTCTCAATTTGTACTCCTTGCAGGAGGCCGTTGTAGTTACTGCGTCCGCTCCTTCAGGCGATATGAATCTCACTTATGTGCTGAGGGGTTCTGCGAAGAGGGCCCGGATAGAAGGCGAGGATGAGAACATACCCTCCTCTAACATCGCGGGGGAAGGTGGTTCCGTTAACGTTCCTGATTCCGCAGTGGTTCCTCCAGGTAGACATTCCGTGGAAGATTTGGGGAACCTAGGCGGTGCGGACCCCTTTGGTGCTTCTCCCAGTTCCTTTGGCGGGCCTGTGCATCATTATTCCTCTTCTTTAGGCTATCAAGACGTCTTTCATGACCTTTCGGGCTATCAGCCTCATGGTACCTTCCTGCCCCCGGGCAGTTCTTCTTCACAGGTTCGCGCCCCTGGTCCTCTGGCTTTCGTTCCCTCTAGCGTTCCTTGGCGGCAACGCTATAATGAAGTCGGAACCTCTTTCAATTTTGCGGCGGATCTTTGTCCATTAAACGGGCTCGGCGAAGTGACCCATCAGGTTGAGTTGTTCGACTTCCGTACCCGTGGTTTGGCAGCCATCGGGGGTGATGGTTCAGATGAGGTTTCTGCCCTGCTGGCTTCTCAAATTTTGGCCTCATCTGCAGAACGGGAAGCTTTCCTTTCCCTGGCGGAAGATGACCAAGTGAACTCCTTCCGTGCTAGCCTTTTCTCCAATATGATGAAATTTCACTACTGGGCCGAGGAAATTTCAATATTTGATAAGATCCGATATCTCTTCTGGTCGGAAACGGCTGCTGCAGCTAGTCGGAGGGGAAGCGATCGGCGTCGGAGATACCTGCAAAGCGCCGGAGGGGGACTCCGGCGTAGACACTCCGATGCTTAAGTCAGTTCGAGTTTTTACAATGGTAGAGGTTCTCCAAGATGATCTCGATCTTACCTTCTGTTTGGAAAGATGGGGGAATTTATAGGCCGAAGTTGGCGATACCTGACAGCGATAAGGGTGCAGCGATAAGCATCATCCGAAGATATCGCCTCCAGCGATAATGGGTGAGCCATCGCGGGCGATAATCACATAAGGCCTATCAGGAGCGACATCCTCTTCGTTCCCCTAGGATGGGATGACGCCGTGCGCGTAAAGATGCATGAGATCCCCCCCCGCTGAAGTCGACCATCCTAGGAAACTTCCGCCGGCCCGGGCGATAGGTTGGTTTTTCAGGGAAGCGTATAGAAACTCGTCAAGGATAGATGCCGTGGCTACAATATTGCCGTCAGGAGCATTCCAATTGTTATCACCAATAGTCCAAGAGTGTTACTGTTACATATTTTCTCATGTAAGTTACCTGCCACGGTATTGGAGTGGATGATCAGGTGGTGGGGTGTGACGAGTTCTATGCCGGCAGATGTCGATCGGGTTTGGGAATATTTTGAGGGTCTCGATCTTCATCTAGTTTGACCGTAATGGTGTTTTGCTACAGGGTCGAGCATTTAGGGTCTCAATCTTCATCTGTATATTTTGTTCATGCAGGCGAGTCTCCTAAAAGTAGGGATAGGCGTTGTGTGACCACGAAAATTATTCAAATTATAATCTTACCACTTAATTTTCCTCAAAACTACAACCTTACCGCAACCATGAAATTTACACCATTTTAAATCCACGACCTCCCTGCGAATTATTTACGGATAGCGATTATCCACTATTAAAAAAATACTCAATTAATTTGATGAAATTAGTGAATATATAATTAAAATTAGTGATTCTCTTTTCAAATGTGAAACTAAGATATCAAGTAAAATTGAAATGAAAGCTACGTTAAAAAAATATAATTATTCAAATTATTTTAGTATGAATTATGATTATTAATTTTATTAAGTATATTCATAAATATATAAATGTATCAAATATATATAAATATTAAGCGGTTATTAAAGTGCGAAGAACTTAATCTTTTAGTGCGATTAATTGCATGTCCAAAACTATAACCTTACTATCTATAAACGATTAATTAACGGTTGTGAGTAGTACAATTACTCGCGTTTAACTACACTGCGTCCATCGGTAGCTAGGAGTTGTAGTCATTGCTTAATGACAATTTTCTATTTCATTTCTTTTATATATACTAGGTTATTTTGATACATGGCGTTGCACGTGTGGAATTTATTTGAAAATATTAAAATATAAGGTTTATGTAAAAAAAAAATTTCAGACCAATTTTTTCTATAATATAAAAGTTTAATAATGCATATAAAAATATAATTAACATAAATTTTTACCATGGTGCTTAAAATATTGTAGGTATTATATTAGTATTATTATTGATGTTCTGATGTATGTGTTGGTAGAAAAATATTATATTAATTCTTAAATAAATAATTTTAAGCTCTTAGAATTAAAATAATTTTAACTCAATTAAAGTAAATTATTTTTATAAATTAAAATTTACAAGTTTAAAATTATATATCATATTATTTATATTTAAGTTCTCCAAATACTGCAAAACAAATTATGTATTTATTTAAAAACAACCACTAATAAATTAGTCTTTAAATATTCAAACTCAAGAAAAAAGTTAAATTTATTATTTAATTAAAAATTATGATTGAAGTAAATGTAAAAATTATGTTTCTTCATGTTTATGTATTAAAAAAAAATCATATAATTGGTTAAGGAAAAATAATTTCTTATCATTACAAATTTTATAAAATCAAACTAAAGTAATTTAATATTTCTGTATATATGTTGTTTAAGAATAATACAGTTTTAAAAGGATTTCATAGCTTTCGTTTTTCTTTTTATTGAGGCAAGATAATTTCTTATTTATTTTACATTTTTTTTTGTAATTTTTTTTATTTTTAGCTAAAAACAATTATCACTTCGCATCTTATTTTTTTCTTTCTAATTTTTATTTTAACAATGGCAACACATGAAAGAGAAAACAACAACAACAATAACAATAACAATAACAATAATTAAAAAATAGTCTAAAAAGAAAAGAATTGCGATCATAATTAAATAAAAGGGAGAATTTTGTTACTATATTTGCCCTTTATTGTTTTCTTCTTCTTATAATAATATCATATTTTATTATCTTTAAAAATAAAAAATATGCTTTCTTATTTTGTTGAATTAGAATAATAATAGTGGTAATAATAGTTATTAGTCATGAAACTATTATTATGATTATAAATAAATAAACTATTCCAATTAAAAAAATTTATTAAATTAGGATGATAATAACGTTAGAATATTTAGATCTCCCATCTAACCCATAACTTTTAGCTTTTTTTCCTATCAATTTTTGGCTTAGAACATGATTTCTTATTTAATTTTCTTAGTAATTCAATATCAACTTCATCAATACTCGTCACCCTCATTAAAGATCTATGAGGGGAATTTTCTATGTAACTTTACAACAGTCTATTAGGTTACACAAATTTACTCTCATCCATTTGTTATTAATTTTTAAATTTAAAAATTTAATAAGTTACTCACTTGAGTAATATTTTATTAAAAAACTAATTTAATTTTAAGGTTTTAAGGATTTTAATTTTACGATAAATATTTATTTAATTATTTTAGGTATAATTATAATAATAAATTTATTAACTTTATTGATTAAAAAATTAAATATATTTTTAGATAAATTATATAAAAAAATCCTAAACTTTACAAAATCTCCCACTTTAAATCCAACAGTCTTGAAATTTTTAATATAAGTCTGCAATAAGGTTGTAATTTTGGTCTTTCTAATTGTTAGAAAATTAAAAAATGGAAAAAAATATTATTAAGTTGATTTAATCATTTTATCATTCACTAATTATTTTGATTTGTTAAAATATGCTAATTAATTTGTTAAGGGTGATATTTATTTGAACCAATTAAAATATAGGGACTTTACTATAACATTTATGGTACAAATTTAAAATATTTAATTACAAATTAGATTCGTTCCTCTCTCTTCTTCCTCTAATTTTTTGCAATTTATGATCTCGTTTTTTCTAACAATTTTGGTCTCCTATTTTTACAAAGTCATTCCTATCATCAAATAATTAAACTAAAGTTTTCTTGGTTGGTAATATTGTGAGCTTAAATTATTCTAACATGAATTTAATTTTATTAAGAGATTCAATAGTAAATGAAATTATTGATTATGTGTTATCCGGTTATTTTTAAGAAATAAATAAATACATGTCAAAATAGTTTAATACCATATTATGAAATGCAAATACACTTCAAATTATTCTAGATAACTGTAACTTATTTTGTTCATCTAAATAAATGTAGTGGTTGATTTGAGCTAATTAAAAATACATGGACTTATTGATATTTGGTGGAAACGAATAGGCAAGTGAAAAATATTAACTATAGAGATTGATTGCTCCTTCTTTCAAATTCTCGCAAATAAGAACTTGGATGTCTATGGACAACATTAAGAATCGCGAGCAACGAAATAACTCGGGGTATTTTTTTGTACTTGGCTCACTCAGATTGGTATTTACTTTTCATTTCTTTTTACGAGATTCCTTACCACCTGTATCTTAAAAAAAAACTAACTTATCATTACAAACATTATACAAAATAACTTGTTAAGTTTAAAAAACATTATACACGCAAATTAAAAAAAAAAAATATTTAAATTGTTAAATTTATATTCTCAATTTTGACTCAATTCAGTATCATATATATGGGTTTCTCTAGGAAGTTACATATGTTTTGCGTAGGTGAAAAAAATCTTAAAATCAATTCGGACATGCAAAATTAATCCGAACATAGATTCTCTCGGGAAATTATACATGTTCTGCCTTTCAAAAATAAATTGAATAAAAGCGGTGTACATGGTTGCATGCTAATTAGGTTAGGATAGTTATGAAGAAAAAATAAAAATTAAGCAATATCAAATCTAATTACCGCTAAGAAATATAATGGAGAAGTTGAATATATATTGGTTTATGATTGAGGAATTACCTAAATGCAAAGGAAAGAAACCAATTGATATTAATTACTAAACACAAACAATCAGACAAATTAATTTTAAAAAAGAAATAGCAACCTTTGGTATATAATCTTTGGCAAAAGGCGACTGAAAATTGTTTAATGGAATTGACAAAAGGGATTGAAATTGTTTGAAAGATATTGAGGTATTTTATTATCTATATACATTATATATATTTAATATAATGCATACTATTAAAATTAGAAGATTACTATCATTAGGACTCCAATAACTAACAAAAGAAGGAAACTAATATTAATAATACCAGCGTGAGAGGAGAGGAGAGGACAAAATAGTATTTTTTTAAATTTATTAAGGGTATAAAAGTAATAAAAAGTTCGTACTTTTATATAGATATATTAAGGGTATAAATATATTTACTATACAATAACAATCATTCAATTTTTCTGAAACTCTAACACATTGAACTACCAAGACTAAACAGAAAAAAGGTTCTTTACTTCTTTTTTTCAAATCATTTAACAAACTCACTATCAAAATGTTTAAAAACATATTTTTACATAAATATTTTATTTCTTTATTATTTTTATCTAAAATATTTGAATTAAATTAGTTACTTTATACTTGTAGTTTGAAATAATTTTTTATATTCTATCCATAATTATATATATCTAAATATTTTATAAAAATAACAATAAAGTTATGTATAATTTTCAGTCATTTTACTATTTAACTAAATATTTTAATGACTCTTGCCTTGATTTTCCTTCATTCTTAAGAAGAAAAAAAACGTTGTTTCGGTTTTGACAACGTTAGTCAATATTGACTTCGATAGTATTATGATCCCGCGATTAGGATAGGTTTTTGTAAAACGAAGAAAGAGAGAAAATGCGCTGGACTCTTTTTCTAATTTTTTAGTTTCTTCAACAAACAACAATGGAAGTTCTTCTTCACCCCTGAATCTAGTTTCGTCTCAGCTCTACAACAAGCGAAAGAAACCTCAATCGTTCGAATTCTATACTTGATTCGATTGAATGGGGAATATATTTGTGAAGAAACCTAAGGTCACCGATGTTGATCGAGCCATTCTCTCCCTCAAGACCCAACGTCGCAAGCTTGCCCAGTATCAGCAACAGGTTCCTCCTCTCGCTTCTTTGCTTCTTTACCCTTTCAATTCTATCGAATTCCCCCTTATTTTCTGGAAATTCATATTCAAATTATCGCAGCTTGAAGCCGTCATTGAAGCAGAAAAGCAAGCCGCCAAGGACTTGATCAAAGAAAAGAAGAAGGACAGGGCGCTGTTAGCTCTCAAGAAGAAGAAAACCCAAGAAGATCTATTGAAGCAAATTGATACCTGGGTCATTAATGTTGAGCAGCAGGTAAACACAATTTCAATTTTTGCTTTCCCTTAATTAATAGGATCATACCATTTTTATCAAATTGAATCGCCCTTTTTGTTTTTGGATTTGTTTGTCAGTTGGCAGATATTGAGCTGACCAGCAAGCAGAAGGCCGTATTTGAGAGTTTAAAGTCAGGTAATAATGCAATCAAGGCAATTCAAAGTGAGATCAACCTTGAGGATGTACAAAAGCTAATGGATGATACTGCTGAAGCTAAAGCATATCAAGATGTGAGTAAATGCTCTTAACTCTTATAGGCGCTGTTAGAATGATAATATCAGTGTATTTGATCCCTCCGTTATACTTACTCTTAGTTCATGCTCGTGTTAGAAACTTGAGAAGTCAACATTTTGTTTTGTTGAAAAGAAAATATCAGTCTCCACTG
Source organism: Viola odorata (assembly GCA_963691705.1). Taxonomy (NCBI): domain Eukaryota; kingdom Viridiplantae; phylum Streptophyta; class Magnoliopsida; order Malpighiales; family Violaceae; genus Viola; species Viola odorata. The sequence goes on along the minus strand of OY829540.1, from coordinate 14,828,738 downwards.
CCTTTTGTTAATGTCATACTTAGTTTCACTGATGTGCAAATTCATTGAGGAATGAAGTAGTGAGAACTGTGAATTGTTGAACCTGGAACGTTAGAGTTTCTTCCATCAGAAATTTTGAATCACTTTTATTGCGTTAGATAATTGATCTGTTTTGAGGCTTTATTCTGGAAAGCTGATAGTATTTTTGGTGTCTATAATGTTCCCTGTCTAAGGTTAAACTAAGTGCAAGTTTTTATACATTACACTTGTAAAGAAACTAGCTTCATGCTTGTTGTGTCCTTCTCAACTCCATTTGCTAATATTTATCTCTGTGCTGTTCTACTGGAGGGTCTAAGATACGAAAAGCATGAGCTTTTACTGCTTGTGCTTCCTCACTGAAAGTTTCCATTCTCTTCTGTATAATTATTCTTTTTGAGTACTACTATCTTATTTATTTGTTACCGATTGCATTGAAGGAAATTAATGCCGCCTTGGGGGAACAATTATCGGCAGAAGATGAAGAGGAGATTTTAGCTGAATTCGAAAACTTGGAAATTCAGGTATCAAAGCATTTACATCACTAAATTCCTCGCAAGCATGCATTGCACTTCTGTTATTTTTGTGGGATGTTGTTGAACCAGTTAGGTATAACATTGGAGGCTTTGTTCAGTCTAGAAGTTTCATGGTAACTACTAGCATATAACATAATCATCTGTGGTTTGTTGATTGTGGCTATGTGACTGCTACACAGTAGAATAAATTATGCCTTTTGTTAGCATGTGTATCTTTATTCCTTAGATGGTTTTGATTGACTGGCTAATGGTGTAATCAGCAACTGGTGTACTATTATGGAACTAAAAAGACCATAAAGGAAGCAAAAGAACTTAATGAACACGAGGGTCATTTGACATGATGACAATATCCTCACGCCAATGCGCCCTAATATCTTTATTCGTTATTGTTGTTTGCTTTGAACTATTAGTTTCCCGGGTTAAAGCAGCTTTTCCTATGTCTTCTGAAACCCCAAATCCACCCACCTACCTCCCAATGCAGTAGGAGATATTAGCTTCTGCAATTTGTGCATGATATACAGTCTATTTGACTCTAACCCAATCTGAATGAAGAAAGGGATAAGCAATGAAATTGTGACCTCGAATTTACTGAACTATTTTGAAGATGGGAAAAACATGTGGAAGGAAAATTAGACAGAATAGGACCCCCTATCCTGGTTAAATTTATTTATATCTATGTCTGCTGTAATGATATGTTATGCATCTAGTTTTCCGTTGATAGTTAGCTTAGTCTTAGTAGTTTATCTGATTCCTCTTGTATTATTAAGGTTTCTTATTTTTGCAATGCCCCTCTTTGCGCCGCGCCCTAATCATATTTCATTTTTAAAGAGAAACTTGCTTTTGTTGTTTAGCTCAACCTTCAAGACATGCCAGAGGTGCCTACAACTCCCATGCCATTCGAGGAGCAAGAGGAAGAATTACACCTTCCTGATGTTCCGACCAAACCTTTGGAAAATCCTGATACGACTGCTAATGATGCTGAAGTTGCTTCATCCAAAGTTCCGATAAAGCAGAAAGGTGTTTCTCTCCCTTCCCTCCTATTTCAAAATTTCACTCTCTGGCATTTTTGTTTAATTTAAACATGTGAGCTATTAGGGTTAACATGATGTTTTGCACAATGCAGTGATGGAGGAGCCATTGCTTGCATGATTGGTTGAAGACAGACGATGACATTGCAGTCTTGTGAAGCGATCGGCCATCATGATGGGCACCTTTTCCTGGCATTCTTGTAAACATATGTACCTCACGAATTCTACTTGAATTTAATGGAATGTTGCATTTGCATCAACTTTTTATTTTTCCAAACCGATGTGTGTGTGTGTATATTGCATGAACCACGCATCCTGTAGCTATACTTAAAAGGATATACAACTGTTCCCTTATATTTTATTATTTTATTCACTTGAGGAAATAAATAGTATTTTAAACAATTTTTAGTCAGCTTTTGGTTTTATAGCATTTCAATAAATATTTTAGGTACCTTCATTTAGGAAAATCAAAATTATTTCTTTTGTTTTTCAGTAAGTCTTTATTACATATTTCCCTATAATTTTTTTGAGAAGAAAATAATTTTGTGCTATTATAAAATATTGATTTAAAATATGACAAACATTTGTCTAATGGAAAATTAATTTTCAAAATTGATGTCACAAAATTGTTTACCATTTTTGTAAATAAGCATATAATAACCTAAAAATATTTTAGTAAGGAGAATTAGTGAGAATAACCTAATATAGGCTTTTAGATTAAAAAAATTAGATCCTCGATGTACGCTTAAGTTTTATCGGGTTTTTAAATGGTGGCGGTTTTTCAAACATAATTTTCTTTATTTCAAAAAAAGAATCGAAGTTAAAATCTTAGTTAAGAGTTTGAACACAACACTAAATAATTGATAAAATGCAATTACAAAAATCGGTACTTAAACCAATATTTAACTAAACCCAATATTTAACTAAATACTTTAACAAATTATGCAAAATTAGTCTATTACAAAAATCGGTACTTAAACCAATATTTAACTAAACCCAATATTTAACTAAATACTTTAACAAATTATACAAAATTAGTCTATTTGTTTAGTTGTCTGGTTGGTGATAAAAATATTAGTATTAAAAATCCGAATTTGTTCAAATTTGGGAAAAAGCACCACGAGGTCCCCCCTCTTATTATTTTCATTTTTGTCAGTCCTTAGGTCTTTGAATTGTTCAATTAGCTCCCCTCCGTTATAGACGTTAGCACTACCAAGTCCCTGCCGTTAAAAAATGGACGGATTGCGACTAACGGGCGTTAGTTGTGATTATTTTAATATTTTTTAATATTTTATTTTTAAAAACTCACAAAAAATCATAAAAACATGAAAAAATTCACAAAAAAAATGAAAAAAAATTTTAAAAATTGCTAAAGGGAAAATCCAGAAAAAAATTTAAAATTTTGAAAAAATTCATAAAAAATATAAAAAATCCCAAAAAAATGTAAAAATTCAAAACAAATGTAAAAATACCAAAAAAATCTTAAACTTTAAAAAAAAATCTATAAAATCCAAAAAAATCAATTAACCTAAAAATCCAAAAATAACTGGAAAAAAAATCTAAAGAAATTTAAAAAATAAAAAAATCATAAAAAATTTAAAAATCCAAAAAAATGTAAACATTCCCAAGAAAAATGGAATTTTTAGATTTTTCTTTAATTTTTACATTATATCTAAATTTTTACATTTTTCTGGATTTTTACATATTTTTATGAATTTTTACATTTTTAAATTTTTTATGGATTTTTACATTTATTTGGGAATTTTTACATTTTTTTCAAAAAATGAAATTTTTTCCTGGATTTTTAGGTTTTTAAATTTTTTTACATATTTTTGTGAATTTTTACATTTTTCTTGGGAATGTTTACATTTTTTTGGATTTTTAAAATTTTTTATGATTTTTTTCATTTTTTAAATTTCTTTAAATTTTTTATGTTTTTTTTCAATTATTTTTGGATTTTTAGGTTAATTGATGTTTTTGGATTTTATAGATTTTTTTTGGTATTTTTACATTTGTTTTGAATTTTTACATTTTTTTGGGATTTTTTACATTTTTTATAATTTTTTATATTTTTTCAAATTTTTAAAAATTTTCTGGATTTTTAGGTTTAGCAATTTTTAAAAAAAAAAATCATTTTTTTTGTGAATTTTTACATTTTTTTATGATTTTTTGTGAATTTTTAAAAAAATATATTAAAAAATATTTAAATAATCACAACTAACGGCCGTTAGTCGCAATCCGTCCATTTTTTAACGGCAGGGACTTGGTAGTGCTAACGCCTATAACGGAGGGGAGCTAATTGAACAATTCAAAGACCTAAGGACTGACAAAAATGAAAATAATAAGAGGGGGACCTCGTGGTGCCTTTTCCCGTTCAAATTTTAGCTCAGCAACAAAACTATGCAAAATTAGGTTGTAACTTGCATGAAGGCCACACAAGTCACAACCGCCATCCTCCCCAGACAAGTCTAGGACGTAAATTCAAATGGAGTGAAAATTGAAACACAAACAACAAAGCTCCGTTACAACACAAGAAGCTCGCAACTTTCGTTTCTCCATTTTTTTCCAGAACTTTAAACCATCTTCAATCACCACAAGCTCCTCCCTATTTGAGTAAGGAAAGTTTGGAACCAAAGCATAACACCAGACGAGACGACCAAGCCTTGGAAATTATGCATTGAAATTCCAGGGGTCTGTAAATCTCACTTGATATTAGGGTCTTTGTTCTTTCATATGCTGTAATGGTTGTTACCATTTTTCCACAAGAGTGCACACACAATGTTCGATGAAATGCCTCTATAACCAATTTTTCTGCCTTGAGTTATGTCCTGTAGCAATCTAATACCCAAACCAACTCTTCATTGTCTTCGGCACATTTCTTTGTTGAGCTTGTATGTACCTCAACTCTGAACTGATGGGTTCTTACCCTTTTGGTTGAAGCTCATAAACTTTATGCTTAATCATTCTTGTGTGGCTAACTAATAACCAAATGTGGGTAGTGGGGTTTTCAAAGGTTTGCAGGGAAAGCTTGCTGAGATGCACCACACCCATGTTTCGAAGTGCCCGCCTCATCACTGCTAATTCTGATTTGGGTATGTTCCTATTCCTCTGTTTCCCTAGTGTACGATGCCATTTCCACATCTTTTTCCTTTCCCTTATGTGAATGGTTTAAGAGCCTTCTCTTGTTCTCTTATCTTATTTTGTAGTAGTAAGTAATAACACAGTACTATTTTTAACTCTCCAGCTGGAAGGCTCATGGATAGATTGCTATCTTGCACGCACTCCTGTGCTCTTGCAACCTTTGAGGAAAAAAATATTACTAAGGGCACTGGAAGAATGACTTTGGCCGAGAATTTGGCTTCTCTTGTTGAGGAATCTTCCAATCAAATTGAGACAAGACCCAAGAGTAGGATGCAGCTTAAGAGGTCACTTGAGCTGCGTGTAAAGAAGAAGGTGAAGGAGCAATATAAGAATGGCAAGTTTCATGACCTATTGACTCAAGTAATTGCACATCCTGAAATCCTTCGGGATGCTTACGATTGTATTAGGCTGAACTCAAACGTTGATATATCGCTGGACGACGAAAATGTATGCTTTAAATCTACTGCAGAGGAACTTTCTTGTAGGAGTTTTGATGTAAGTGGAAATGTTTTCTCCATCTCAACAAAGGGTGCAGGGAAAGAAAACCTTGTCCTTCCTAAGCTGAAGTTGAAGGTTGTTCAAGAAGCAATCAGAATGTCTTTGGAAGTTGTTTATAAGCCTCATTTTTCTAAGATATCCCATGGTTGTCGAAGTGGGCGAGGGCATCATACAGCACTAAAGTACATCAGCAAAGAGATATCTAACCCTGATTGGTGGTTTACTTTGGGGATAAGCAAAAAGCTAGATGCTTTTGTCCTTGCTAAACTTATTTCCGTGATGGAGGACAAAGTAGAAGACCCATTCTTGTATGACATAATAAGAAGCATGTTTGATTGCCAGGTACTCAATATGGAGTTTGGGGGATTCCCAAAGGGTCATGGCCTTCCCCAAGAAGGAGTGTTGTCGCCTATATTGATGAACATATACCTTGATGCGTTTGACCAGGAACTTTATAGACTTTCTATAAAATATGAAGCTCTCAGTTCATGCTCCTATTCTGATGGGAAGCAGCTCCATTCCAGGTTGCGCAGCTGGTATAGGAGACAGCTGAAAGGTGATAATACTAGAAATATGGGTGAGGAGAATTCTGGGCCAAGATTATATTCCTGCCGCTACATGGATGAGTTGTTTTTTGCAGTTTCAGGAACACAGGATGTTGCTCTTGATTTTAAGTCTGAGATTCTAAATTACATGCGAAGCTCCTTGTCCTTGGATGTTCATGATGAAACAGAACTATTACCCTGTGGAGGGCCTCAAGCTATTCGTTTTTTAGGTGTTTTGATTAGAAGAAATGTAAGAGAGAGCCCTGCTATAAGGGCTGTTCACAAATTAAAGGAAAAAATCAAGTTGTTTGCTTCACAAAAGCAGGAGGCTTGGGATATTGGGACTGTTCGGGTTGGGAAGAAATGGTTGGCTCATGGCTTGAGAAAGGTTAAAGAGTCGGAGATTAAGCATTTAGCTGATGGTAGCTCTCTTTTGAGCAAAATTGCCTGCTTTCGCAAAGCTGGAATGGAAACTGATCATTGGTACAAGCACCTACTTAAGGTATGGATTCAAGACATCAATGTCAAACCTGTGGCAAGTGAATTTATCTTGTCTAAATATGTTGCTGAACCAGCTCTTCCTCAAGAGCTCAGAGATTCCTTTTATGAATTTCAGAAGCGTGCAGAAGAGTATGTTGAATCTGAGACAGATACCACCTTTGCTCTTTTACCAAATTCCAGCTCCTGTGCTGAAACAATCACAGAGATCATTGTTCCCGTTGATACCATTAGAAAGCGTCTTTTGCGATATGGATTGACCACTTCGAAAGGGCACTCCTCTGTAACACCTCTACTCGTATTGCAAGATGACATTCAAATTATTGACTGGTTTACAGGTATTGTTAAACGTTGGCTTAGATGGTACAGTTACTGTCAGAATGTTGCTGAGGTAGGTCTCATCATTAGAGATAAAATCAGGAAATCTTGCATTCGTACTTTAGCAGCAAAGTACAGAATTAGTGAAAGTGATACTGAGAAACGTTTTGATTTAGAGCTGAGCAGAATCCCTTCTACCCTGGAGGAAGAGCAAGAGATGGAGAAGGAGACATCTGACTTTCTAGCTATGGATATTGATGAGGCATTGATGTATGGAATTTCTTATAGTGGGTCGTGTTTATTATCATTAGCAAGAGTGGTAAGTCAGTCACGGCCTTGCAACTGTTTCGTTATGGGATGCTCGACTTCAGCACCAAGTGTATATACACTTCATGTGATGGAAAGGCAGAAATTTCCAGGATGGAAGACTGGGTTTCCAAGTTGTATTCATCCCAGCTTGAATAAAAGAAGAATTGGTTTATGCAAGAAACATCTACAGGATATCTATTTTGGCCATATATCACTTCAGTCAATTGATTTCAGTTCATGGAAGTGAAGTATTTCCATCGAAACAAATGAATAACAAGAAAGACACCAACTCCTGTTTGTTGACAAGTTTTTTCTACAAAATAATGGGAGCTGTTTTACTCCACTTACAGATGCAACTTGCGTTGCAGCTTAATGGGTACGCCAAAATTGAATATTGAAGTGCAAACCTGAGGATATTTGATGTTTTACTGCTGCTATGACTAGATGAATTCTATTTGGTATATATTTTAGAAACTACAGATAACTTTAGGCTTAAATTTATACATTTTCTGGCATGATGAAGGTCTGTTGTTGTTTCTAAGATCATTTTAATCATTTATCCATGGAGACTCTAGATGTGGAACTTCAAAGATTGCTGCTGTCCTCCATCAGTTGGTCACGCTATTGATCTCAGTTTGCATGAAATTTTCATTAAATGACTACTCTATTAACCTCCCGTCTTCTTCTTTTCGTACCTTGCAGGCATACATAATCTTACGGAATCATAAGATGCATATACGTATCATAAGGTTGGTAATTTTGACTTAGGGTATTTGACTATTTGGTATTATCGGATAGAAGATCATATATGTGGTAGAAGCAGACATTTTCCTTGATGATGAACAAGGATTAATGTACGAGTAGGTGGAAGAAAACTTGAACTAAATGGTTATGGATTGGGAATGTAAAAAAGAAGGTTCGGTTGCCTCGAACGCCTACGGAATAAGGCGTGTTCTTTTGATGCCTTATTTTAATGCCCGAACATTTGGTTACCAAACAGGCTGTAAGTAGCATCGGTAGTTTGCCGAGCAAATTGTTGTCAATGCGCTACATTTCTCTCATTCCAGAACAAATATGTAGCTCTCATGCTCTCTAAACTCAGTCTGTGTCCTTAGATTTTCTAAGACTTTCACCAGATGTCAAGAGTATCGTCTACTGGCAGCAGCAAGCTCACACAAGCCCAACAGTGGGCGCTAATGATTTAAGTGAAATAGCGATTGAATTTACTGAAGTTCTTGTCCAGTTTTAGGTTAAGTTAAAACTGTTGCAAATTACCAATTGCATGTTTTATCCAGAAATATGACGACTAAGCCAATATTAGAGAGTAATACTAGAAAATTGGTTATTTTGGATAGGACTGGCGCGACCTGTGATATCATGGTGAGTAATTGTAACATACTTTTCATAAAGTAGAGCTGCCTCAACTTCAAATTTCTATATTTACGTTGCTATGATAATAAAGAAAATACTAAATTAGTGCTAAGAAAACGATTATGAGTTGAAAATTTTACACTAATTTAAAGTTCTGTTTGTGGTTGTTGTGGCAAACAATAGTTTTTTGTTCAAAAAAACAACATGTTGCAAAACAATAGGGTGTATACGGGCCGGTTCGATCCGATTTTGAGCCTATAATTGGACCGAATTGGAAATTTTCGGTTCTAATTGGGTTAGAACTGGATCAAACTGGAAATTTTCAGTTCGGTTCGGTTTCAATTTTTTCGGTTCGATTTGGGTTGGTTCCGGTTCAGAACTGGTTCTGTTATTTTTCTCAAAACGACGCCGTTTTGATATTTTCTCACAACGACATCGTTTTGGTGTTTGCTCAAAACGACGCCGTTTTGGTGTTTGCTCAAAACGACGCCGTTTTGGTGTTAAATACGTAGTTTTGATTTTTTTTTAAATAATGTTTTGATTTATCAATTTATAAATAATAACCTAATATTATAAAGATATTTTAGTATGATAAATATTTAAATTTTATGATACAAAACATATAAAAAATTAAAGTGACTAAATATTAATAAATAATGAGTATTGATATATTTAAATGTAATGAATATATTTAACAAATATCTAGTCAAGAAGTATCGTGCTTCATATCGAGCCTAACATATACACATGAAGAATTTTCAAGTATAATCATGCTTCATATGAAGATAAGATTAGATCATTTACATTTAAAGCTTAAAAAATATCATTGAACAATACAATAGTTAATTAGTTATACTCATGTATTGCGTAACACATTAATACAATTTAAATTTAAATCCCAAACCTCTAAACAATTAACTCAAGTAAATAATAACATTGAAATATAGATACCTGTTGCTACCCGAATTTTGACTTACGTCACAACTTTTTTCGTTTCATTGCATGTCGCATTAATAACCCGTTTACGTCAAATTTCAATCGATTTTTGATCATTGACTATTTGTTTTAATATTTCACGTCTTTTGAATTTTTCGTATTTTTCTCGTATTTTCGACTAAACCGTATTTTTTCGGTTTTCGTCAACGCATTTACTTATTTTTATGTTTACCGCATTTAATAGCTCGTCTAGGTCAAATTTCTGTCGATTCTTGGTCCTAGGCTAGTTTGTTTAATATTCCGTGTCATTTCGTGCCTTCTCATTTTTTTCGTACTTTCGACTGTCTATTCGCTCTAACTTTTCTCGGTCCCGAGTAAGTTTCCTCGAACCGTGGCTCGAACGCGTTATTTCTTTAATTGATAATTACGTACTATTTTTCTCTTTCACACCATCTCGTTTGGTTTCGTTCAATTTTTGCCGTAAGGGCATTTATTTTGCGTCCGAACCTTTTGACATTTCTGAAAGAGAAAATAAACACGTTAAATCGAATTTCGCATTTATTCACCGTATACTAGTTTTCTTGTCTTATTTTTCTGCACGTCGTGTTTCCCTCGGATCGGATTTATTTTCACTTTCGTACAAATTCGCTCGTACCAAAATATCTCATTCGTATCAAAAAACATGCATTAATGGCAATTAATGCATGTTTATCTAAAATCACCTCACCTTTCTTCCTAGCTAGCCTCGCCGACTCTCCTGTGATCATCACAAACCTTCCATCAGCAATCCTTGGCCACACAAAGCCCAAACTTGGCCTCCACTCCGACCACTATTCACTCTCCAGCTCACCGACGAACGTGTGCGCCATTTGCAGCACAAGCTCCCTCCACAACCGACTCAACCTTCCCCTATAAATAGCATGCCTCATGCAACAAGAAAAGGACACCAAAATCTCCTCTTAATCTCTATTTCTTGCACTACCTTCTTGGGATTTTGCTCTCCTGGACAAGTAAGCTCTCTCTCTCTAACCTTTCTTTAATTTTCGTTTTCATCCTTAATGCATGAATAAATTGCTAAAACTTACCTCACATGCTTAGTTTACATGCTAATTTTATTTCCCTTGCTTCAATTTGATTGCATGATGTCTTGACTAATTAAGAGCATAATATGCATGTTAATAAGTTTGTTATTCCATGTTGAAAAATGCCACTGTTTTGATTTAATTTTTTGCTGTAATTATTGGGTTGATTTGCTGGCATGTTGTTGTGTTGCTTTAGTCAGTTTCGGGAGTATGAGATCATGTTTTAATTTTCATGCTTAAATTGCTATTGTTGAGTCGTTAGAAAGAAGAGAGAAAGGAAGAAGAAGAAGTTTGGGCGGGAGAAAGAAAGAAAATGAAAGGTGATGGGCTTGGCTTAATTCCAAGCCCATTTTGTCATGTCCAAAAATCCAAAATGGGGGCCCGACTCATAATTTTCGTCAAAATCGTATGAAATGTTCGTTTGCTTTTTAGGATATGTTTAAATCGTATGAAATGTTCGTATGCTTTTTTATGACATGTTTACATCGTATGAAATGCTCACATGCTTCGTATGATGATTTGTTTATTTCCTCACTTAATTATTCGTATGCTCACATGATGCTTTATTTATTTTATGTCATGTCAATTATCGTGAAATTATTCGTATGCTCACATGATGTTTACTTGCTTCATGCCATGTTTTAAAATGAAATACTCGTATGCTTATATGAAATAAATTGTTCACTTGTTTGCCATGTTTATTCAATTGCTTGCTAAATAAATGTGTGCATGCGCTTTTATTATTTATTGTTTTCAAGTTATTACTAACACTCGCTTTGTAGGTTAAACTTTTAAATCTTCGCTCGAAAAGTACGTTTTACCTTTCTTTTACTTTTATTCGATGTTTTCCGTAAATGTTATTTGCATGCATGTTATCCAAAACTAGAAATCCAAGTATGGGCCCAGCCCGGCCCATTAGAATTGTATGCCTTATTTCCATGCATTCGTATGTGATAATTAATTGTCAATTATTTTTAATTGCGTGTATGTGGTAATAATTAATTGCTAAACTTGTTGTAATAATTAATTGCTTGTTTCACTTGTTGTAATAATTAGTTAGATTAATTATTCCGACCTCCAATTTGTAATAATTAGGTAAGTAGTTTTTATTATCAACTGTTGGTTTGTAATAATTAGATGAGTAGTTATTATTATGAATTGTGGTTTGTAATAATTAGTTAAGTAGTTAAAAATCGTGCATGTTTGTTTATACCTACATTATGTCAATTGTCGTTAATATTGGTTTTGAAGAGATGGATCGATCGGGGCTCATCCAAAAGGTACGCTTACCTTAAAACGTTTCCTTGTATGTTATTTAGAAATGCTAAAGCCGAACCAAATCGAATGCATGACACCCTAGTAGGCGTTAGAACCACCCATTCGTATGCATGACATATAGAATTGTTAAAATTAAAATCAACTCACATGCATACTATGTTTATATCACTTGTCTTTCATGCCATGAAATTAATTGTCTTTCTTGTTAAATGGTATGCATGGTGGCTTCAAACCCATACGGAATATACTTGCATACATTAATCGGTACTTTGTTAGTTTTTCCATGATAAATCACGTAGTAATTAATTAATCATGCATGGACCAATGATAAGGGGAGAACGTCCGCTCTAACATCAAGAAAAAACTGTAACCCCGTCCCTCGGCCCCAAACGGAAATAACAATGTCCCAAATGCTAAGATGTAACGTCACCTTTAAGGGCCCAAATTACTTAAAATGTTTTCTCAAAACACCTCGCATACCGGTAACCTTTTTAGGATGTGACTTGGGTGCCTAACACCTTCCCAAGTCCATAATCACGACCTCGAACCGTTGTTCTTTGGTTTAGACCATTTTGCCTTAGTTTATTTATTTTTATGCCATGACGATTAGGTTCCCTAAACCTTAGAAAATTAGGGAGGCGACTTCATTTTTGCATGATGTTAAGACAAGTCCAACGCTTGTCTCGCATTGTGGCCCGTCCCGAACCTTTACTCGTTTTCAACGAAAAGGGGGTGCGACAATACCATAAATCTAAATCATAAAAAAATTATGAATTTTAATTAAGTTTAGAAGAAAAGAAAGAAAAATGTGGAGTTAAGTTTAGAAAACATCCGTAGTAAAATTTTATATTTAAAATAACAAATAAAAGAAAAAATGAGGACTTTTAGACTTTTAGTTAAGTTTAAAAGTTTAAAAGAGACAATGTCTTTTACTCATAATAATTCTTATATAACTTCCTTAATAAATTTTTATATTTAAAATAAAAAATAAAAGGAAAAAAATGAGGACTTTTAATTAAGTTTAAAAGAAAAAAATGATGAATTTTAATTAAGTTTAGAAGAAAAAGAAAGATGTGGAATTAAGTTTAGAAAACATCCGTAGTAAAATTTTATATTTAAAATAACAAATAAAAGAAAAAATGAGAAATTTTAATTAAGTTTAGAATGAAAAAACAAAGATAAAAAGTTAAGTTTAGAAAGAAAAAATAAAATGCAAGCTTGAGGATTTAAACCATAGGTAAAATTTTAACCATTAAACCAAATTTGTACTTTAATATTAATGTGCATATATATTTATTTATATATAAATATATATAAGAACTGGTTCTCCCGGTTCTACGGTCCGGTTTGAGTTTTTCAGAGTTGGAGAACCGGATCGAACCGGGACAGTACGGTTCGGTTCACTTTTTCAAAAAAAACAAAAAAACAACCAGACCGAACCAGCAGTTCTGGTTCGGGTCAGTTTTTGTACACCCCTACAAAACAATGTTTGATAAATTAATTGTGGTAGCTTTGTCCAACCACAATCTAACTAAAAGTTGTGTTTGAATGGTTGTTTTTCCAAAACACAGCTTCAAACCTTATTTTTACATAACGCTGGAATGCGAAGGTCTTTAGGCAGAAAGAGGTAACGGAATGGCGGTGTGTGAATATGATATTCTCCTTATGGCATTGGTGGCTGAAGAGTAAGGACCATTCATTTGCTTTCAGTCTAGCTGATATGATGCATACTCCGGCTTGGCTTTTTAGTAGTCAGGTTGTTGTTTCCTGAGCCCGGAGGGTTATCTTTCTTGCTTTCTTAGTTTGTTGGTTTCGTTTTCTGCTTGTGCTGCCTAGCTTGGACAGTTGGCTTTTGTTATGTTCGTCGTGATCTTCATGACAGGTTTCTAATATAATCTCTGCTTATTAAAAAAAAAAAAAAAAAAAACGATAAGTATAACCATAAATATTAATTTACTTTTTCTTTTTTTTACAATTTTTCCTAATTCTTTTGGCACATTGAAACTATTACGAAGAAAATAGAAGTTTATTTTCCTTTTTATTGACAAAATTAGTTAATAAAACCATGAACAAGTTTTAAAATATATTTTTTATTATTCATCTTTTGACTTTTAAAAATATATTTCACTATTTTATTAACTTTATATTTGTAGAGACTTATTATTTTTATATGGAAAAAATCTTATTATCACATAATTATATTTAACTAAATTATTCATAAAATTATAATAATATTTTATACCCTCTTTAGTTATTTTACAATTTAACGACACTTTCATAAATATTTTAACGAAACATTTTAACAATTTTTATAAACAGAACTGCTACTAACTGCACATCAACGCAACGCACAATAACACAACAACTGCGGGGTCAAATAGAATCTGTGTAATAAAATATTTTAACAACTTTTATAAACAAAACTTTTGCTAACCGCACAACAACGCAATGCACAATAGCACAACAACCGCGGGGTCAAATAGAATCTGTGTAATAAAATATTTTTCCCCATGTATTTTTCCCCGCGGGATCTAGAATCTGAGAGAAGAAAGTGAGGAGATCGGGATGAGAGAGGAATTAAAGATAAAATCAATTAATGCGGTGGTAATTAGACGGATAGAGAAATAATTGATTTTTCCCCATGTGTTTTAATAAAGTTAATATAAAATAAGGGTAATTTGCATCCAATAAAAATGGACACAATGTTAATATGTTTATGAAGTAGGCAGGTTACCATTAGATTGGTAATCATTCTACTTTTCATATATTTTGGATTGTCTTTTTAAAGATGAATTACACATTTGTTGTGTATAAAATTATTATAGGTACTTAAATATAATTAATCTTTTATTTTAATCGAAGGGCATGTTTCTTCCAATAATTTTCTAGTAAATATATTCCAGATGGCTACATTAATAATTATTATGGTAAATATATTCCAGACGACCTACATTTATACATATTTTACTGGATTTAATCAATTTAATATAAGAAGATTATAAAAAAACATGAAATAAACATTTAGGGGTCTGGGGTTCACTTGCTCCATTTGGTTCGACCCTTGCATATATGAATTTAAAAAAAAAATCAGACAAACTAAAAAAAATCAGAATAAAAAATAAAAAATAAAAACTGATGTTAGTTTTTAATGAGCTAAAAAAAATAAGAAAAAAATATAAAAAAGTAAGAAAAAATGAAAAATAATAAAAAATTCTAGTAATATCAAATAAATAAGAAAATAAAATTGAATGCTTTTTAGTAATTAAATAAATTGAATAAAAATCTAGAAAAAGACAAAAAATTCCGAAAATATATAAAAGAAAATTAAATAGCATATGCTTTTATCGTTGGACAAAAGAGAAAATAGGGGAACAAAAGAATTTAATTTTTTTGTAATAAAAAAGTATTTGATTTTAAAAAACCATAATAATAAAAAATATTCCCACCATATAACCATCAAAATGTTGTCGTACAACACCATTTTTTAAATTATTAGAAATTTAAACTATTTTGGATTTTATTTTCAAAATATTATACATTTTTTCATTTTTCGCGATTTCTAATATTATTTTCTTCATTTTTTAGAAATTTAAATTTTCTGGACTTTTTTTTGCATTTTGAAATCAATTTTATTTAATTTTACGTAATTTTATTTTGAATTTTTTAATAAATTTTTAAATATTTTTTTATTTTTTTCTGGATTTTTTTTCATATTTCTTGATTTTTTATATATTTTGGACGTAATTTTATTATTTTGGTAAAGTGGTACATAAAAAGCAATTACAAGACTATTTTAAGAAAAAATGAAAAATTTAAGGACCAAAATAATTACTATCGAAGGTCAATTAGCACTGTTAGTTAAACTTAACTGAAAAGTTAGGATCCCGGTGCCATTTGGGCTAACGGAGAAAAAATTGGGGGCAAATGGGACTAACGACGCAAAAGTTTGGTACTATTTTAGTATTATGCAAAGTTTGGGGGAGAAACTTGGTATTACTAACAAAAGTCAGGTACCAAACTGACTTTTACCCATAGATAACAGTAGAGCTGCTTGTCGACTAAGGAGCGTAAAATATTGGCAATATGCATATATAGATATAGAGAGAGAGAGAGAGAGAGTTATTAGTGTTAGTCAATAAGTAAGACAAAAAAACAAAAAAATGGGGTATACATATTGGCAAAGTACGAAAAATGGGGTATACAAAAAAATGGGGTATACACATCGTTTTGTAGCGCTGTGTCTTTTTGCGGGTTGGATCCCAACTTTATACTATTTAGATATAGTACCCCATAATAATTTAAGTTAGTAATCAAAACATACTCAATAATACTAAAAAAAATCATGATAAATATTAATTATTTATTATTTAATAATGCTCTAATTTAAAGAAAAAGAAAAATATAATTTCTCCTGAATTCAAAAAAAAAAGCAAAAAACTATATTCCAATAAAGTTGAGTTTTTTTCAAAAAATATTTGGGACCAAAAAAGAGAATGAATTAATTACCAACCGTAGAAAAAAAAGTAGAATTTTAACTAAAATACTTCATTAAAGGTAGAAGAGTGAATACAAAAGTTTAACAAAAATAATTCATACTTTTTATATAAGTTAATATAAAAATAAATACCGCATTTTTTATATAAACGTAATTACTTTTTTGTTTTCAAAAATTATTTGGGACAAAAAAAAGAGAATTAATTAATTGCTAACTGTAGAAAATAAATAAGTAGAATTTGTACCAAATTACATTTTATTTAATTAACAACAACGAAATATATGCAATACTATTTTTTCCGTTAATATTTACCTATATAAAAAATATGAATATTTACCTATATAAAAAATATGCAATACTATTCATTAAGGGTAAAAGAGTGAATATAAAAATTTAACAAAAAATCATTCACACTTTTATATATAAAAACTATAAAAATTAATATAAAAATTAATTCCTCATTATTTATATAAACATAATTACTAGATTAATTATGGATAAAAATTAATTATCAATTAATTATTAATATCTTTCACAATAGTTATTAAAAAAGGAGTAAATATGTAAATATACACGTAGCTCATTGATTGTTTGCAGAGATTCATATCCAAGAATGAGGTATTTGTGCTGACAAATTTTTTTTTCTTGACGAATTATAGTTTGAGAGAGCAGTGATATCTATGAAAACACGTAAATGAAGGGAAAGGAACCAGAAAACGCCATCGAGTTAGAATTAATGCATCATTTTCCCAATGAACAACTTGTCAGTCACGAATGATTAACCCTTCGTTTAGAGTTTGCTGTTTCATTAACTTGGAAAATAATGAGATTAATAATAAATACCGAGTCTCATTCACGAGTCCTAATTTTTAAGTGTAGTGGTTTTTTTAACGCGGTGGTTAAGCAAGACTTTTATAATAAAATCATCATAAAATATAATGACTCTATGTAAAAGATTAAAAGGCCTCCATTTAATAGGATATATTGAAATTCTTGATGTATGGAAGTTTAGACAAGAAATTCCATAAATACCAAGAAGATATTTGTTATTAATAATCATAGATGAAGGAGAGGAGATTCCTCATGGTTTACAAATGAGGTATTTATATTACATGAAATAATCTATTTTGTTACATAAATCCCTTGAAATAAGGTTTGCAAGAATCATGGTGATCAATTGAGGATTTCTAGCATGATTTTAGAATGTCGTGGTGGAAAATTTTGTGACCTTTTGTTGACTCCACGTATAAAATAATCAAAAGTGAGCTTTTGGTTTAGGCCGGATGCGAGGCTTGAGCTAAGTTGAGGTTAGGCTAATGTCAGAATTGATCTTGTGCAGTGATCCAATCATTATTAGATCAAGTTTTGAGCCCAAAGTGTAGAGCCATAACAGAAATAATTTTTTTTTTTTGTTTCTTCAAGTGTCTTTTTTCTCCTTTTAACAGTAAAATAATCTTTCGTTCGAAAATAATCAGTCCATATCCTCTATTTGTACTGATATGGCCGACTGCCAAGGGTTGATTTGTGCAAATATATATATTGAATAGTAGGAAGTTGCAAGTGTAGCTATGTGCAAGTATGATACTGGGCGTGAAAGGGAAGTATCAAAGCGAGGTTTGTCGTGGTATGTTCAATATTCAAAAGGAATATGATTTGAGTGAGAGAATCACGTGGCTCCGCCAATCTTAGCCAATCACGGGCTCCGCCAATCTGAGCAGTCAGTACATGCTAAATTTTGCCCAATCCCTGAAAGTTGATATTGTTGAGTAAGAAGTTGGAGACTCTCTACCCTTTCATTTCTTGCACTCTATATAAGAAGGAAAGGCTCTTGCATTCACTTATTAAGAATTAATTGATCAAAATTAAGCAAGCAATTAATTAACTTGAGGGAAAAGAAAAGTTGCAAGCAATGAGGAAGTTGCATCTCCTCATCTTTCTCCTAATCAACGTGGCCACATTCCTCTCTACTTTGGCCTGCCCCGACTGCCCTTATCCTACTCCACCTAACTACCCTCCAAAGCCTCCTGTTGTGCCTAAACCACCCCATGTGAAGCCACCTTTCACACCAAAACCACCCCATGTCAAGCCTCCTGTTGTGCCTAAACCACCCCATGTCAAGCCACCCCATCTCAAGCCACCTTTCAAACCAAAACCACCACCCCATGTCAAGCCTCCTGTTATGCCTAAACCACCCCATGTCAAGCCACCCCATGTCAAGCCACCTTTCATACCAAAACCACCCCATGTCAAGCCTCCTGTTGTGCCAAAACCACCACATGTCAAGCCACCTTTCATACCAAAGCCTCCCACACGTCATCCTCCTCATGTCAAGCCCCCATTTGTACCAAAACCTCCTGTCCACCCACCAAAGCCTCCCATAAAGCCGCCGACACCTGAAACTCCATGCCCTCCTCCTCCACCTGTGGTGATTCCATCACCACCAAAGCCTCCAGTAAAACCGCCTACATCGCCCACAATTCCTCCTCCACCTATTGTGACTCCATCACCACCAAAGCCTCCCGTAAAACCGCCAACATCACCCACAACTCCTCCTCCACCTGTTGTGACTCCATCACCACCAAAGCCTCCAGTAAAGCCGCCCACACCACCTACAACTCCTCCTCCACCTGTTGTGACTCCATCACCACCAAAGCCTCCCGTAATGCCGCCAACACCGCCCACAATTCCTCCTCCACCTGTTGTGACTCCATCACCACCAAATCCTCCCGTAACGCCGCCAACACCGCCTACAACTTCTCCTCCACCTGTTGTGACTCCATCACCACCAAAGCCTCCAGTGGAGCCGCCTACACCGCCCACAATTTCTCCTCCACCTGTTGTGACTCCATCACCACCAAAGCCTCCCGTAATGCCGCCAACACCGCCCATAACTCCTCCTCCACCTGTTGTGACTCCATCACCACCAAATCCTCCTATCATGCCGCCAACACCGCCCACAACTCCTCCACCTGTTGTGACTCCATCACCACCAAAGCCTCCAGTAGAGCCACCTACACCGCCCACAACTCCTCCTCCACCTGTTGTAACTCCATCACCACCAAATCCTCCTATCATGCCGCCAACACCGCCCATAATTCCTCCTCCACCTGTTGTGACTCCACCACTAAATCCTCCCGTAATGCCGCCAACACCACCCACAACTCCTTCTCCACCTGTTGTGACTCCATCACCACCAAAGCCTCCCGTAATGCCACCAACACCGCCCACAACTCCTCCACCTGTTGTGACTCCATCACCACCGAAACCTCCCGTAATGCCGCCCACAACTCCTCCACCTGTTGTGACTCCATCACCACCGAAGCCTCCCGTAATGCCGCCAACACCGCCCACAACTCCTCCACCTGTTGTGAGTCCATCACCACCGAAGCCTCCCGTAATGCCGCCAACACCGCCCACAACTCCGCCACCTGTTGTGACTCCATCACCACCGAAGCCTCCCGTAATGCCGCCAACACCGCCCACAACTCCGCCACCTGTTGTGACTCCATCACCACCGAAGCCTCCCGTAATGCCGCCAACACCGCCCACAACTCCGCCACCTGTTGTGACTCCATCACCACCGAAGCCTCCCGTAATGCCGCCAACAACTCCTCCCCCTATTGTGACTCCATCACCACCGAAGCCTCCCGTAATACCGCCAACACCGCCCACAACTCCTCCACCTGTTGTGAGTCCATCACCACCAAAGCCTCCCGTAATGCCGCCAACACCGCCCACAAATCCTCCACCTGTTGTGAGTCCATCACCACCAAAGCCTCCCGTAATGCCGCCAACACCGCCCACAACTCCTCCACCTGTTGTGAGTCCATTACCACCAAAGTCTCCCGTAATGCCGCCAACACCGCCCACAACTCCTCCACCTATTGTGAGTCCATCACCACCAAAACCTCCCGTAATGCCGCCAACACCGCCCACAACTCCTCCTCCAGGCCCTCCACCTTTACCACCGTCGCCACCGAAGCAAGAGACTTGCCCTATTGACACATTGAAGTTGAATGGATGTGTGGATGTGTTGGGTGGGTTGGTGCACATTGGGATTGGAAAAAGCCCAAAGGACGCTTGCTGCCCTGTTCTTGAAGGGCTTGTGGACTTAGATGCGGCATTATGCCTTTGCACAACTATTAAGGCTAAGCTTCTAAACATTAGTATCGTTATCCCTATAGCTCTTGAAGTCCTCATCCAGTGTGGAAAGTCTCCTCCTCCTGGTTTCCAGTGTCCTGCCTAGATACTCATCATCAACAAGTTATCATCCCAATATATTTACTTAACCCTCTCCTTAATGAAATTGTTGTTTCTATTTTCTATTTCTCTTCTATAATATAATATAATGTTTGTAATAAGAGTTGGTTAATTAATTACTTAAGAACTGGTAAATTGTCTTGTGTTTCCTAGCTACAGTAGTACTATTAATTAGAGGTATATATATATATATGAAAATGGATAATAAAAATTGTGAGCTTACAAGTTCATCTTTCTTACTTGTTCTCTTGTAATTCTCCTCATTGTTGGAAATTTTGAGCTTTATTTAATTCCTTTCCTTTTTCCATATTCGGATCTTATAAGAAAATGAAACTTTTACTAAATTAAGATAAAAACAGTTATGAAAAAATATACACAATAAAATACGAAATTGTAGCACAACTGATTGATGCATACATGTAGGATTGCATAATGTACGTACTTTACACGCAGCAAAAGACTGAAAAGCAATTAAAGGAAAGATTTACTTGCGTTTAAAATTTATTGAAGATATAAAGTACAAATAGATATATAAATAGCTGAAATTGAGTTACATGTGCAATCAAAATTTCCTTTAAACATGTAAAGGTTGTATCCGATATCTACACCTTACACCAATTTTTGCCTTCAAGTCCTTGAACCTTCGAAGATTTAAACAAAAAGCTGAAGCTAATAATTTTCTTCACAAGAAACTTAGCCTTGTACAGAAAAAATAATTCGGGTGCCTTGCTCTGGTATTCCAATTTGCTATGAACTAATCCAGACTTCTCTCTTTTTGCGGCAAACCACATCACAAATAAATATGTGTTGTGCGACTAAAAAGGGAAAAATCTTTATACCCAAGTTAACAACTTGGGAATTCAACTAAACTAGAAATGGGAAGTGAAATCGATAACCTAAAATCATAAAAATTTACATATTTTGATAATTTAATTATTATTATTTTATATATATATATATATATATATATATATATATATATATATAATCATTTGTACGCCTTATCTCTATCATTAGTATATATAAAAATGAAACAACCTCGAAATAAAATGAAGGTAATTGAAGGTTTGACTTCTAGCCTCATACCAACAACTAGACAAAACAAACTCAATAATTTCCATCTCAATATACACACTGGTGTCGACAATGTACATCCCAACTACGCAATAGCCATGAAAAATGCAGAAAGACAAACAAAAGAAGTTTAATATGAAAAATCTCTAAGGAGTACGAATTCATCAAACGCACTATGAAATGTCATATCACTTCAAAAGATTTAAAATAGTAAGTTTTTACATATATGCAAAATAATAGAAATGGTCCTACTAAAGCCAAAACTCAAGCAAAAGGATATCTTTTGAAGTGAAGACAGTGACAACTTATTATTACTCAGCAGCTGCCAATGAAAATAATGAGAATTGGAAAACCCATGTGTCTTTTTTAATGTTTCCACAAAATTGATTAACCCAAAATTAATTAAGTACTTAACAAAAAGTAAATGTACCTTGAAGACATAGAGTCGGGAGGAAGGCCGGTGGTGGCGGACGGGTGGTGAACTTGCTGCTGTGCCAAGTGTTGTTTCCTAATGGTTGTGTAAATCAGAGACGCAGAGATGTCGAGGAAGAGGAGAACGTCAGGGTGAGAAACCCCTAAATTGAAACAACGTTGTTTTGAGGTTTTTTTTAAAAATTTTTTTTGTTAGCTCGATGAACTCGGTAAACTGTCCAAATTTACCGAATTAAATTGAAATTTTACCCTGATTTGATCAGATTTCGAATTTAGGTCCGAATTAACTCAAATTGGAGAGTCAAACTCGTACACTCGTACGTGATTTTGACTATAAAGCTTATACCACATAACACTACAAAATGGGAGTGGTGACAGGAAAATTTCGTCTCTATTTCGCCAAATTACGTAGGAAATGTCCTTTTCCTGTGGAATTGCGATGAAATATTTTCATAGCAAAACAGTTCATCCTAAGGTAACTTTTTTTACCAAAATTCAAGTCGCTAAATTTTTTCGAGGGCCCAACGATGGAAGTTCAGTCGATAATACACTCCGTAAAAAAAAAATTGAAAACATTTTCAACGGAGCATTTTTGTCAAAAATCTCAAACTTTGCAAAGGAAATTTCGATCGCAGAGCTTGCAAAATTATTTGTTTTCAAAAATATTTTCGCAAAATAAAATTTCAAAAAAAAATTGCGACAAAGAAGGTTGTCATAATAGATCGAGTAAGTAAGACTATTTTATCATAATTAATCTATACATAGTAAATGTTATGTATAATTCATTGACCATTTATTCTAGTAATCAAGTAATTCATTACACATTTGTCCATTTGATGCCCAAAACCCTAAAATATAATTCATACCCATAGCTCCAAACTTAATACACTAAGCCCAAAAATTGAAACCTCAAACCTCAAATTTGAACGTCAAAATCAAATCACATCTTGATAATTATATGGATACTTATTGAATCCAATTTTAGTTACAAATTGACACATTAATATTGATACTTATTGCTATTTCTGACACTCAAACTTCGTACACTAAACCTTAAACCCTAAACCCGTTTTGCACAACTATTATGGCTAAGTTTGGTATCCTTATCCCTATTGCTCTTGAAGTCCTCATCGAGTGTGGAAAGCCTCCTCCTCCTGGTTTCCCATGTCCTGCCTAGATACTCATCATCAACAACTCTAATTATTACTTAACCCTTTCCTTAATGAAGATGTTGTTTTTTATAATTTATATTTCTCTTGTATAATATAATATAATGTTTGTAATGAGAGTTGGTTAATTAATTAAGAACAAGTAATTGTCTGTGTTTCCTAGGTAAAGGAGTATTAATTAAATAGAGGTATGTATATGGAATTTATGGATAGTAAAATTAGTGAGCTTACAAAAGTTGCAAGTTCAACCTTTCCTACCAGTGTCCTTTTGTAGTTCTCCTCCTTGTTGGAAAGTTGAACTTTCTTTTCATTTTTCCATTTTCGGATCTTATAAGAATATGGAAGCTTTACTGAATTTAAATAAAAACAGTTTTGTCGACAAAGTGTATACAATAAGATACGAAGTTGTAACACAATTGATTGATGTAAGTCTTTTTTATTAAGTAGGTCATAAAATGGAGTGGAGAACTTCTAAGGTAAGATTTGCGTTTCAAGATTAGTGTTAGTTAATTTGGAACAGTTTGTACACCTCCTAATTTTTACTTCTTTTCTAGTCGGAGTTCTTTTCGGCACATTTGTTGTGTTATCGTTTCATTTCATTCACATCCAGCAAATTAAAACATACACAAACACATGGCCTTGAGAATAGGCAAAATCAGACCCAAAAAAAAAAAAATAGGCAACCCATTTTACAGGTTTGCCTCTAGCCCAAGTGTTATGATAGTTGTAGTTATTCGAGCCGGGCACAAGTATTCTGTTATTGTTTTTGAGTCAATCGTTTACTGTCTGGCCCAAAGGCTCAATTTTCCTTGCAACCGTTGTATGCTGAACTACAGTTACACACGCAGAATAAGACACTGTACTTGAATCAAATAAATCATTATATTTATTTATTTAGTTAATATTGATCACTATTATAAAAAAAATAGAAATATCTTGTTTGACAACTTGTAAAATAAAAAAGATACTCGATTTTTTCCTACTAGGAAAACAATGGATTACTAATTTATTTTAGCTTAATTTTTTTTATAGTGAAAGAAATAGCCGCAATATTTTTTATTTTAAAAGTATAATGATGTCCGACAGTAAATAAATTTATCAGTTGTCAAACAAGGTATTACTATTATTTGTAATAATGATTTATGTTGACCGAATAGGCAAATGTAGTGACTTATTTGGCTCAATTACAAATGTATTGATTTATCTTGACTTGTGGTACAAATGCGAAGGTGAATTTTACCCTTTTCCAATTTTATACTAAAAGTACACGTGTCATCTTCACATTCACTTGATAGTTATTTATTTAAATAAAAATAAGGAAAAAACTATAAAATCACCCCACGTTTGTACCAAATGTAAGGAAAACACTTCACGTTTATAATTGAATCAAATAGAACTCCACGTTTGCCAATTTTAACAGATCACATTCTAATTTTAAAATTGTCATAATACATATTTGATTCTTCTAAAAATTTACCTTAAATTTAGCTGTCAAATAGACGCAGACATGACATAACCCAAAAAATAAAAAATAAAAAATGAAAATATAATCCAAACCATTAATTTATGCTCACTTATGCTTTACTGCATTTTTCAGTAATTTTTGGATGTTATTTCGGTTTAATATAATCCAAATAATTAATTAACTAGTGCCTAATTTTTTTTGATTAAATTTCAAAAGTTTACATTACCATTGGTTTATATTAACATGATATGCATTTTTAGATATATTGGGTTTGATTTTAGTGCAATTTTATTTTTTTAATTTTTTCATGCCAGCGTTTATTGGGTGTAAGGAGAGATGAAAAAAATTTCAAGTCATTTTTTTAATAAATTATTTCCACGTCAGCCAAACAAATTTTAAGATAATTTTGAAATTAGGGTGTTATCTGTTTAAATTGACAGACTTAAAATTCTATTTGACTCAATTACAAACGTAAGGTAATTTTATGATTTTTTTCTAAAAATAATAATATAATCTAATTATGAAATAATAAACTTTAATTATATCTTCACACATCACTTACTAGTTAATATAACTTTATTATTAAGTATTTTTTTTATCAGAGAGTGGGATTGTGAGTTGTGACTACTGACTAGGACAACAGTTCAATTAAAAGTTCTCTCCACTTTTCTTTTTTAATATCAGAAAAAGAAAGTTTTCTGTCCACCATTTTTATTTTATTTTTAAAATGAAAAAGTTTCTATTAACTATTTATTTATTTTTTATTAAAATAAAGTTTTCTATCCACGATTTGTATAATCCACCCATCACCCATTGTCTAACTAGTAACTACCACATTAACGGGAGCATCTAAATTCAAACTGCATGAGTGTGTGAATAATTTCTCCAAATTTCTCTCCTCCTCTCGTTTTTCTGCAAACTAGACTTGAGGGAGAAATTATAGTGAATCGGTATGTCAATTAGCGTGCATTTAAATTGTAAATTGGTTATAGGTGGATGATTTTTTTCAAAGTTAGATTCATAATATTTTCAAAAAAATCACAATTTTAAAACTATTTACATGTAACTTTTTTATTGACTTGAGTACACGATTAGTTGGTGCCAAAGTTATCAAAACTGAACCGATCAGTGACCGCTCAACTCATGGTTCAATGATTCTGGTTCAATTGGGTTTAATCTGATCGTATTTTAAAACTGTTCGTACATCGAATCGCTCAGCTCATGAATCTCTGATTTACTAGTTCAACCGAAATAAACCGAGTTGAACCGTTTGGTTTATAAAAAATATAATATACATACAACTTTATACATATTTTTAATTAAAATAAACATCACACCTTACTAAGTATGTGTTAAAAAATGTAGATATATAATAATTAATAGCTAGTGTCATGGATGATTTCATAGTTTATTTTTGTAGGTCATGACCTTAACCACTAAGTCAAGATAACTCAAATAAGTTGAGATAATAAATAAAAAATGATGAATTGACGACCGCGAAAATGAATTGGTTAGGCTGAATCGCAGCGGGAAAGAATGGCAGCGATTACGAATTGCTTCAAAATTTTGTTTTATCCATTTAGCGCATAGGTGATTGACGTCTATTTCCATGCGTTTTTACCATATAAAATTACCTTGTTTATGGTGAAAACTATTCCTTTCACGTCAATCTATCATCTTTTGAAAGAAATCTCGGGTGATGAAAGAAATGGAGGAAACGCCAGTCTTAAGCGACAGAGTAGCAATCTTGGCTGCAGGCTTGGCCAAGATTGCCGAGAATGAGGCGTGTTGGTTATGGATACAAGGAGGACGCGTTTGGATTGAGCCGACAGCTGGCTGAAGTGTCTGCTGGGAGGACTCTTGGATTCAATCTGATTCTGTTTCTGAACAAAACAATCTATCTGTTTTAGTATTTATTTTATTTTATTTTATTTTATGTTTCGAATTTGAACAATTGGGATTTAGTTTTATCTCATATCTTTTTGAAGTTTGGAAATTGGAAAGGAACGTAAGGGGCGGGGACTCTAACCTTGGATGTCAATTACGGGAGCTTCCTTCTTCCAACTTCGGGTTGTAAACACTTTCGCACTGTGATTATTCAATTTGAATATCACAGATTTAATTTAATTTCATTTCATGTTCATCAATTATTTCTTTGCTTCATTAATTATTATGTCTAGCAGCTAAACTCCCAATTCTTGGTAAGGGTTGAGTGAGTGCACTTGTGATTCGTGAGACCGGTCTGTTCTCAATATCCACTCATTCGTAATTGATTCAATTTCTAGTTAAACAAACCGATTCCCATCTAGGCTAAGATCTGATCAACCTTGGGCAAGATGAGGAATTTATAGCTAGTCGCGAAGGGGACGAGCTGAAACCGGAGTGACGCAAGTAGGCAACTAGCTTCGCTTAAGTTAGTGAACTTGGATCGATATAGGTCTAACCAGATTGACAATCTAGGGCTCCGACTTGGGAGTAGCTTGGCCTAGATCCTGTCTTTCCTTACACCATTGAGATAGCACATGCGACTCAAGCCAGCAGCCAATTTGGATAAACCCTTTAACCAGCAAGGTGTCCGTTGGCTAGGATCACTAGGAAAGGGAGTTCCCGCCAAGTGGTTTCAAGAGGAGGAAAGTAGGATTGGAAAGGAGTACCTCCCAATCTATAGTAGGGTTATGAGGGAGAAAGAGAAAATCTAAAGGTCAATGATCGAATAAATAAAGATTGCGCTCACTAATTCGCCCTTCCCAGGAGTTTTCCTCAAATCAGTCTACAACCAATCTTAATCACCAATCTTGGCTAAGATTCACTTTTGACTAAGATATTTCTTTATTTGATTTTTGCCTTGTCCCTGTGGACGATCCTCTTACCACGATCTACAAGTTCCTTGTGGACGAGTGATAAGTTGTATTCCTACCCCTAAATTCATATATTTTATACAACTAAATTTGATGCCCTCGACACGCAATCAAATTTTGGCGCCGTTGCCGGGGATCTTTTGACGGTGTTTTTGTAGTTTTATTTTTATTTTTGTCTTTTGCAGTTGATGACCAGGTCCTCAAAGGAAGAATTGCTACCTTTGAATCCAGAACTTACAAGGACCGAGGCACAAAACAGAAAGAAAGCCAAGAGGAAATTTTACAGTGATTTTTCAAGAACACAAACAAAATCCAGTTCTAGCAGCAGTCTAGGCCAAGATCCAAGCCCAGCTGAAAATCAAGCCCCAAACATGGAACAAAACCATCAAGAACAGACGATGAGGGAACAAAATAGGGGGGCAGAATGAGTGACTTACTTCTGCATCAACCTACCCTCAGTGGCTAATGACTGGTCTATCAAAACAAACATCATAGCCACTCTTACCAAGTTCCATGCCACTCGAACGAAAATCCGTATAACTATTTGAGGAACCTTCACCTCCAGTGCGACACTCTAAAACCAGTGGGAGTATCGATAGAGAGAGCCAAACTAAAAATATTTCCCTGGTCTCTTGAGGACTCGGCGAAGAATTGGTTTTATAGTTTGCCCTATAACACTATCACAACATGGGGAGAGATCTCTGCTGCCTTTTTGAACAAGTATTGGAACGTAACTAAGGCAAAGACGGCTAGAAAGAATTTAGTTTCCATCCAGCAGAGAGGAAACGAGAGCTTGAGTGAATACCATTAGAGGTTCAAGGACCTTCAAGATATTTGCCCTACACATGGCGTGGCTGACAACTTCCTAATCTAGTATTTCTATGATGGAATGTGCGTAAAGGATAAGGAGAGGGTGGATGCAGCTGCTGGAGGGGCACTTCAAGACCTTACATCAACAAGAGCCAAATTGCTTCTTCAAACAATGGCCGAGAGAAATTCTGCACCTTCTTCTTTAAACGCTTTAAATGTTGAACACAAGCTAAATGAGATTTCTAATATGTTGATGAATCTTTCTGATAACAATAGAGACAATTTCAGGGGTGTTATCGTCCTTATACCCTGCGTAGAGGTCGGAACCCTGTAGCCCTATCGGGCGTTTGCCCCGGAAGTTGCCGCCGCTCGCCAAGAGAAGAATCCTGGGATGGTCGACATCAACGGGGGGTGACATTTACCTACACGCACGGCGTTATCCCGTCTCAGGTCAGCCATGACGTCACTTGAGGCTGCCGTCCCTGATGTCACTTGAGGCATTATCTCCCCAAGATAACTCCCACCCCCTAGAGGTAACGCCCTCGTTTGGCCTATAAATACCCCACCATTCGAAACACAAGGTAAGCCTACGATCACTACTCGAACCTCTGCTAGTTTGAACAGCCTTACTGACTTAAGCATCGGAGTCTCTACGCCGGAGCCCCCCTTCGGCGCTTTGCAGGTACACCCTACGACGACTATAGTAGCTCCGAGCAGCCATGATCCTCCCCCTCGATTCTCCAGGAGTTCAAATCTTATCAAAGTGGTGCTTTTATTGAGAGCCTTGGTTTATTAAGTGAGCGTCCTTAATAGCCAAGCTCTGTTTTTCTTAGAAGATCGGAACGATCATGGCTTCAGATTCGGAGTCCACCCAGCCTCCATCCTCTAGCATTCCATTTGCGATTCGTAGGCAACTTTTCCCTTTCGCCACTACTGACGTTTCCACCATGATGCAAGAAACTATTCTCGAATCTTCAGATCTCTCCTTCAGATCGATAGGAGGAATGCCCCCTTCCTAGATGAACGTCCCTCTATCCCAAATGGCGGGATCTAGTTTTTCCACTCCTCCTCCGAGGGGATTCATGTTGGATGGCATCAATAACCCCCTCGCGAGTGAAATATCTGCCCTTCGTTCTCAGCTGTATTACTTGACCGAGTTGGCTGCAAGAATCACACTTGATGTTTCTGGGTCGAGCGTTCCTTCCCAGGCTATTTTTACATCATCTATTATCACTGAACGACCTTTATCACCTTCGCTACACAGAAATATTCCATTGACCTTGCCCGCAACCGCCACACCAGTCAGCCTTGCGCAGCTCGCTTAGGGGCATATAGAGCCCTATGTGCCGCAAGCATTGCACATTCCCATCTCTCAAGGGGAGCGACGACTTGATGAGCATAGAGATCGTTAGGACGGTCGGCGGGAGGAACTGGATAGAGATGTATCTCCCGAGCGTAGTGAGAGATCAAGTAGCCGAAGATACCGAACCCGTTCACCAAGGAGTCGTAGCCAATCACCAAGGCGTCATCATACTCCCACCCAGCGGGATCGCCGACGTCATCTGGAAGCATCACCCTCGCGCGAGACTCACGAAATCCTGGATGACACCTCGGGTCACCCCTTCAGTCATCGCATAAGGTGCCACAGGGTTAGCCGACATGTGAAGCTCCCCACGGAGTCCTATGATAGCACTAAAGATCCCATTTCTCACCTCAATAAGGTGAAGGACTTCGTGCAATTTCAAACCCATAATGATGCGGCTCTGTGCCAAATATTTGTCATGACATTGGCAGGAGTCGCACGCCTCTGGTTCGAGGGTCTTCCAGCGAAGTCCATTAATAGCTTCCCTCAACTGGAGTCTAAGTTTCGAAGCCGGTTCAGTACCGCGGTCTCCATCAGAAAATCCGTTGTGGCGTTATTCGACATACATCGAAGACCTCAGGAGTCTTTGAAAGATTTTCTCAATCGTTTTGACCTAGAGATGTCGTTGACGCCAAGCGTTACCATCGATTTCACAGTGGAAGCCTTGAAGCGAAACTGCCGTTATGAGAAACTGCGAGACACGCTAATGGTAGACCCCCCCAGCAACCTTGGACGCGTTGAGATTGAAAGCTCATAATTACGCAAGAATGGAGGAAGAGGAAAACAGAGATAAAGCCCGAAACATGCCACAAAACATACCTCACGCACCTAACGTTCCTAGTAACACGACCTCTGATTATCGTTTGGTAGACGATTACGCCCAGCGAAAAGACCATATCCTGAAGACCTCCAATAGACGAAGAGGCAACTCTTCAAGAGGAAGATTTGGTAACTCCCCTACGCGGTGGCAGACAGATCCTCCCAAAGGCCGAATTTACGACCCGGACCTTCCTTCCCTTAGACTACCAATGGCAGAAATTTTAGCAATTGTGGAACAGCGGAATCTCCTCATCCGTTATCCAGCTCCCGTAAAGCCAGGAGTAGTCATGGGAGGAAGGGAAAATACTTTCTGCAAATTTCATAAAGTCAAAGGGTATTCTACAGACGCGTGCAGAGAATTAAAGCTGGCAATAGAACATTTGGTCGAAGAGGGATACCTCGGAGAATTTGCCACTAAGGCAAGGGAAGAAGTTAGAAATAACCTGACAAATTGGACATCCGATGACAGACAACCTCCCCCTCGCGTTCCAGGAAATAATAACCTACCTCCTGGGAGAGGTAGGGAAACGCTCTCGATTGATGAAGATGATTTTCCCATCATTAATATTATCGTCGGGGGTACATCATACCTCGATGAGCCTGTATCATTGACGCCTACGACCGGAGATAAGTGGAAGCGAGAGGGCACGCTAATAAAGAGAGAAGCAATAACTGTGCTGGACCGGATGGTGTTATCCTACTCCGAGGAAGACGAGAAAGGCATTGTGTTTCCACATAATGATGCATTGGTAGTCACACCCGTTATCGGCAACCATGGGGTCAGAAGAACTCTTGTCAATAACGAAAGCGCAGTAAATCTATTTTCATTGAAGGCTTATAACCTCATGAAACTCCCTGATGGCGAATTGGCACCCTACAAGAAGCCCATAATTTGAGTAGACGGAGTTCCAATCCCAGTGACTAGAGTTACAACACTGCCAGTACACTCTAGAGAGGACACGTCCAAACGGTCAGAGGAGTTGTTATTCTTAGTCGTTGACCTAACCCTGCCCTATAACGCCATACTCGGGCGACCATTCCTCAACCGTTTCGGGGCAGCGATATCTCAAAAGTATTTGAGGATGAAGTATCCCTCTTGGGATGGAGTAGTCTCAATAAAAAGTGATCAGAAACTGGCGGCGGAATGTTACTTGCTCATGACTTAGAAGAGTTGTGATAGGTATGTGTGTGTCACAGTGGATCCTTATGAGCAGAATGATGAGAAGCGCACCTAGCCTGTGGACAGGATGGTACCCATACCAGTTAATGGGATCACGAAAGTAAATTTCCTAGTTAGCGAAAAGCTTAGCCCCGAGGAAAACCTTCAATTGACTCGACTTTTGAACAAATGTAAAGGAGAGTTCGCATGGAAGCCTGAGGATATGCCTGGTATCTCACGAGAAGTGGCAGAACATCGACTTAACGATGAGCGTTTTCTGCAGAAAAAGTGCTAGACGTTGATAAGGAGATAACAAAGCTCCTAGAGGCAGGTTTCATTCGCGAAGTTCAATATCCAACCTGGTTGGCTAATCCAGTTCTTGTTCCCAAGCCCAACGGAGATCGGCGTATGTGCATCGACTTCACCGACCTAAACGATACATGTCCCAAAGATTGCTACCCGCTCCCTCGAATCAATCAGCTAGTCAATCAGACCGCTGGGTACGCTTATCTGAGCTCGTTAGATGCCAACTCTGGATATCACCAAATCCCTATGGCTGTTGAGGATGAAGAAAAGACCGCCTTCATCACTCCGAAAGCCACCTACTGCTACACGGCGATGCCGTTTGGGCTGAAGAATGCTGGAGCAACTTTCCAACGTATGGCGAATAAAATATTCAAAAAGCAGATCAGAAAGAACGTGGAAGCCTACATTGATGACATACTGGTCAAGAGCCGAAGCTTCAAGGACCACTTGATTGACTTAAAAGAAGTTTTTGATGTGATGAGAGAATACCAGATGAAGCTGAATCCCCGTAAATACATGTTTGCATTTCAAACGGGTAAATTTTTGGGCTACGTGGTCAGCCAGAAAGGTATCAAGCCCAACCCCTCGAAAGTCAAGGCTATCCAAGACATGATATCTCCTCGAACTATTAAGGAGGTACAAAAATTAACCGGGCGTGTTATCGCCCTAGGACGGTTTATCTCCAAGAAGGGTGAGAGATGTCTCACTTTTTTTCAAAGTCATACGCAAAAAAGCCCCTTTCGGGTGGACAGCGGAATGTGAAGAGGCTTTTACAAGATTGAAAGCCTATTTATCGTCCGACCTGGTGCTGACAAGACCAGAACCAGGCGACACCCTATACTTATACCTCGGCGTTGCCGACGAAGTGGTTAGTGCCGTCCTCGTTCGAGACGACAACCGTATGCATCACCCTGTCTACTTTGTGAGTTACATTTTGAAAGATTCTGAGCTGCGATATGCTCGTATTGAGAAGATAGATTTTGCACTAATCCAAGCCACGCGAAAAATGGACAGATACTTCCAAGCCCATCCCGTCATCGTACTTATGAACTAGTCTTTGAAAAGGATATTTCGGAAACCTGAGTCTTCGGGAAGAATGCTGATTTGGGCCCTCGAACTCGAGCAATATGGATTGCGGTATAAAAATAGACCCTCCGTGAAAGCCCAAGTCCTAGCAGACTTCATAACCTAGTGTACCTTCACAGAGGACCTGTTAATGGACCTGCCGGAGGAGGAAAAAGATGACTTGGACCTCCCATTCCCTGAAACCTACACTGACTTGTGGGTTGTCCATGTGGATGGAGCCAAAAATCAAGAGCTAGCCGGAGCCGGAATCTTTATGATCGGGTCGCACGACGTAAAAATACGATATGCCATCCGAATACTGCAGTCGTTATCTAATAACGCCACAGAGTATGAGGCGTTGCTGGTCGGGCTTAGGATAGGAAGAAACTTTTCCACCAAGGCCATACATGATATGAGAATGATGGGCGACTTGCGACTAAAGATCTGTGGAGATTCTAAATTGATAATAGACCAAGTCTTGGGACACTCTCAGGCCAGAGAGCCCACCATGGTTCAGTACCTCGCCAAAGTGAAACGCGAGCTGTTGGAAATAAAGAAAAGTGGCATGTAGGTCAGCTTTGAGCATATTCCCCGAGAGGATAATGCTGAGGCAGACAGCCTGGCCAAAGTTGTCGCAACTCCGGATGCGTCCATACCTAAGGGCGTATACTATCGAGAGATATTGGTACCCTCATTCATAGAAGAGCAAGCGTCGCTTTGCGTTGAAAAAATTGAAAATGATTGGCGAATCCCCGTAATAAAATACTTGAAACACGAGGAGTTACTTGAGGGTAACGCCGAGAAAAATAAAGTGCTGAAATAAGCGGCACGGTGTACATACTATGACGGGGAACTAATTCGAAGGTGCTTTTCTCACCCAGTCGCCAAGTGTATAACAGAACAAGAAGGTCTTCATACCTTGCGTGAAATCCATGAAGGAATATGCGGCATGAACATATCGGGCGGCACTTTGACCGCGCAAGTCTTTAGGTCGGGATTCTATTGGCCTACTATTCGAAGAGATTGCCACAATTATGTACGGACTTGCCAGAAATGTCAGGAGTTCTCCAAGATTTCTCGACAGCCCGGCACGAAAATCTCTGAAATTGTGGCCCCTTGTCCTTTTGCAAAATAGGGGATCGATATCCTAGGTCCGTTTCCAAAGGCAAGATCTCAACTAAAATTTGTGGTCGTGGTGGTAGATTACTTCACGAAATGGGCAGAAGCGGAAGCGGTTGCCAACATCACAACAGAAAGAATTTGGCGTTTCATTAAACACCAAGTTATTATGAGGTTCAGTATACCCCGCGTCTTAGTCAGCGACAACGGGGCGCAATTCACTAACCAGTTCTTTAAAGATCAGTTTCCGAAATTTCAGATCGAACAAAGGTTCTCTTCCGTGGCCCACCCGCAGACCAACGGTCAAGCGGAGGTGACGAATCGAAGCATTCTCAGTGGCATAAAGAAAAACGTGGAAGGATCTAAAAAGAAATGGGCAGACGAGTTTCCGTATGTGATGTGGTCGTACCGCATGACCGTTAAAACTAGTACTGGAGAAACGCCTTTCGCATTGGCCTTTGGCACTGAGGCCGTCACACCGGTGGAGATCGGTACTCTGAGCCTGCGAGTGGCGTTCTTTAGGGAGGAACTGAATGAGGAGAGGTTATGAGCAAACCTCGACACGTTACCAGAACAGCAGGAGGAAGCTCTTCTGAAAATGCTTTATTATAAGCAAAGAATGACGCATTATCACAATAGGCGCGTCAAAGAACGGCTGCTGAAAGCAGGTGACTTGGTACTCAGAGACAAACGAGCCGCTGGACAGCGTATGCGGAAACTCAGTCCGAACTGGGATGGCCCATACCGCGTCACCCGCTTTATTGGAAAGGGAGCATATCATTTGGAAACACTTGACGGTACTCCCTTACCTAACTCTTGGAATATTGCTCGTTTGAAATTATACCATGCTAGATCTTGATATATCTCTGCACCTTTTTTTGCTAACGCCAGCCCTAACGTGTGCTAACACTCGAATAGAGAATATTCTTGTGTGTTTTGTGGTTGTTGACTATGTGCAGATGATAAATAAAGAAGGATGTCAGGAGTGAAAAGTCCTATCCTTGTGACGGCCCGGTCCTAATCAGATGGCTCACTAAGTGAGGGCACGCCCTGGCATACCTAAAAATAAGTGTCGGAAGTGAAAAGTCCTATCCTTGGGGGTAGTTGCGCTAACGTAGGCGGACCCCTAAGACGATGGCACGTTCCGACACCCCCGGGAGTGTAAAGTCCTATCCTTGTGGCAACCGTGCTAACACAGACGGCCCACTAAGATGAGGCACGTCCCGGCTTCTCTAGGAGTGAAAAGTCCTATCCTTGTGACCGGGCTAACACAGACGGTTCACAAAGATGTGGCACACCCTAAAGAGATAGAAACTCCATCCTGGAAGTGAAAGGTCCTATCCTTGTGATGTCCGGGCTAATACAGACGACTCACTAAGTGAGGGCACGACTCCGGAATGCGAGGTCAACGCCTGGATGTGAAAAGTCCTATCCTTGTAATGGCTGGTCTTGATCAGACAGCTCACTAAGAAGAGGCACTATCCAAGCAGACCGTGGAAATTTAGAAATATGGGAAGAAATCGTGAAATCCCAGCGAGTAACTAGATGGGAAATCCCTGGTGAAGATAGCTGGTTGAGAAAGCGATATGTCGCGAAATCACAACGAGTAACCAGATGGGAAATCCCTGGTGAAGATGGCTGGTTGAGAAAGCGACATGGATAACAACACTTGGATACGGAGGCGCGATAACTCCTGGACGATAATTAACATTTAATTATCGTATAATATTTTGATTAATGCTCTAAAGCATTGACTGAGAATGTGCAGGAATTTGCGGAAATGAAGATGATTGACGCTCACGCAAGCGATAACATCGTGAGGCCTGCCATGGCGATAGGTACATGGGCAATGGCTAGCATTTCTGCTGTCTCGGTTGAGGGAATACAGCCAGGGAGCGCACACGGTTGGCCCCCCTGTGGATATCTATTTTTGCGGAAAGGGATAAGTCCGGGCTTATCTATACGGAATTCTTTATCCATGTGAAACTCCTTGTCGCTGCTCGGGAATATCTGTGTCGGCACAATGCCGGTATGAAAACGCTCGTCCTAGATAAAATCTTATCGAAGGGGTATCTCTTTAAGCGGTGTAACGCTTCCGGAAGGATACTGCCGCTTCGATGGAGCGTGTGGATACATGTCATGCGCCATGGATAATATGGATTATGAGTTATCTCTATGAGTTCTATTTTTTGAAACTATTCGCTGAATAGCGTTATTCTACACCGATATTGAAATGTGCATGCTTAAGTCATGCTGCGACATCTATTATCGCATTCGTTATCAATGTTCGCGATCCTACAGAGTTTACGACAAGATTACGGTTATCTTAGTTCCCGAAGGAATTATGTTATCCTGCCGCGGCAACTACCCTATCGCGAAAGTTCAAAAGGAAAAAAAAAAAGAGATGGTGAAAAAGGAGATCAGTTGCGAAAAGAGATAATATATATCAATATATGTAAAGTGTTCAAAAAACCCTCAAGGGGTTACAAAAGGCAAAAGCCCTCCAAAGTAAGAAACAAAAATGGGGAAATATCAGTGCCTATTGTGCGGCAGCCTCGCTATCCCCTCGTCCTTCACCACCCCTCATTCTCTCTTGGCGGAAACGTTCATCCGTAAGACCCCCTGATCTTTTTCGAAAGGCGTTAATGAGGGCCTCAGCATCATACATTTCTTCTC
Organism: Viola odorata; assembly: GCA_963691705.1. Taxonomy (NCBI): domain Eukaryota; kingdom Viridiplantae; phylum Streptophyta; class Magnoliopsida; order Malpighiales; family Violaceae; genus Viola; species Viola odorata. The sequence continues at coordinate 14,792,113 of OY829540.1, read as the reverse complement.
CATAAATCTGCACGAAGCAGTCAGACATGATGCGAGTCATATTCTCAACGAACCACTTGCCCTTCTCAGACGATTCCTTCTCTAACGCGACCTTTCCTCTTGCAATGATGTCCGGGCAGTTTTCTCTACCTCTAGAGCCGCCTATGAGGCATGTTGTCACCTCTGGGATGATACATTGAGGCGCCGGAATGAACAAAATGAAGGGTAAATGGAGATGGAGGTTGGCTGGAAGAAGTGCCCCCATGAAACCCAAAAGGACCGTGAGACTGAAAGGGCGGAAACCCGACCCCCGTAAAGTCCTTAGTGAAGCCTAGGACAGTGGGATAGGTAGGAGGAAGTGAGGAGTTAAGGGAGTTAGGCGAAGCGTCAAAGGCCCCGGAAACGCCCATAGTCCCCAGAGGGTCGGAAGACTAGCCACCAAGAGGCGGCATCGAAGTAAAAAGGTCAGCATTGTCCCTTTCACTGACAGCAGGATTCATTGGCAAACTCGTATTTTCTCCATCAAGCCATTGCCTCTTACCAGAATGTCAAAGTACATGGCCTAGGTCCATGTCGTCTGATGGCGGTAACGGGGTAGAGGCAACAACGGTATCCTGCTGAGAAATCGCCATTAAGAACGATAAGGGAACAAAAGAAAACGTCAAAGAGCACTAAGAAATAATGACGGGAATCGTGTGGACACAAAAGGAACACATACAGTGACAGTGTCGCAGATCGCATTTGAGGAAAGAGTAAGGGCGGCAACGCGTACTGTTTTCTTCTTTTTCTTCCTTGGGGGTACCCGCGAAGAAGATGCGTGAACAGGAGCAACAACAATGGACACAATCGGGATGGAAGTGGGAATGGTGACAGACTCCTCACCAACTGCCTAAGAAGGCGCTTGAATGGGGTCTACAGTCACAACAGGCGGTATGACTGGAGTAATCGTAGCAGCAGCAGCAGCGGCAGCGGTAATTTCCTCTCTCTTCTTTAAAGCCCTCCGCTCTCGTCTCCTAACACTTTCCGGCTTCCGATTAGGATCAAGAGCTGCACAATCACGACACAACGTTAGTGTTAGTACTGCCAGAAGTAACAAAGAAAACGACACAACACTCACTCTCAGTACAGGCTTGAATGTTGGTGCCACAAGCCAACTTGCGAGTATGAACGTGGATGTCCAACTTGAGAATTTGTCAAACCAGCCTTGTTCAGGCTGAGGAAGAGCCGTCCAACAACCCCAGGCACTGTCATTGATAGCATTGTTAAAACCAGTCCGCCACTGAGGGTTAGGTAGTTCAATAACGAAAAATTCCTTCTTCCAATCTTCAATGGAAGACTCAAGGTGCAAGAATTTCCAGGTGAAGGATTTAAGAGAATCATCATCATAACGGGGTGATATCACTATCACACCCCTACGGTTATACAACTGGAAAAGAGATTTAAGTAATAAAAGAGAAGGAGAGTCAATCCCTTTGTATCTATAGAGTTCTAGAAACGCGTAAATACCGCAATACGCGTTAGGAGCCAACTAAACGGGATTTACATCCAGGGCAACAAACAACCTTTCGATGAAAGGATCGAGAGGGAACTTGAATCCGTAGTCAAACATCTTGGCATACAAGAGCCTACTATTAGCAGGCATTACGCTATTAAGGCGAAGTGAATCGGAAGCAACAGAGGGCTTATAATCCTCAGGGATATAGGCATTGTGTTTAGATAAATGATCCTCAAGTATGGATAGGGAGGTGATGATGGTGGCAATATTCTCAATTTTTTCCTCATCAACAGACTTGGTACGAGTTCTAGCCATGGCAAAAATAAAGAAAAAGATGAAGAAGCTGGCAGATGAGGATAAAAATACATTTTTTGGAGGAGAAACTCAGAACGCCGAGACGTTGGAAAGAAAAAACACGAGTCAGCTCGAGAGGGAGAAGTGAAAGTGAAATAACAAAAGAGGGAAAAGTAAACATGTATTGGGTTTTATAACCCTAGTGGTCAGCCAAAATGATTGTTGCAACCGTCGTCGCAAGGAAAAGATGTGAGCAATGAGTACAACCCTAGAAAAGCGAAAAGACGCCTCGATCTCATCAGTTCCTAGGGCACGACAATCTCTAGTGTCTCTATGAACGAACACGTATATTCTAGCCATCATGATTTCTCTCGCGCATTAATGAGGGAATCCCGAGCATTAAATGTTCTGAAAAGTGGAATCGACTTTCAAATCAGAACAAATACGATAATACGGAGACCAAGATAACGTCGGGCAACGTTAACTCCATGGGCACCTGTTGAGATAACGCAAAGGAAAGAGATAACGCTACAAAGATCAATCATTATTCGAAGGAGAATTCTAAACCCTAGCACAAGCCAGACGTTATTAATTATTACAAACAGAATGGGTTCAATGTTCGAAATAAAAAAGGAATAATAACTAACGAGGAGAGAAAAGGAGTTCTTGGCGTCCCCCGTGGCATCAGCATCGCCCGATTACGGGAGCGTCCTGGTTTTGCCCCCATCGCCTTCCTCTTCCTCTCCCGAAGAAAGGAAACCTTCCTCGCTCGCGTCTATTTCGTTTATTCCCTCAGAAGCATAATCGGCTATCTTGGTCAGATTGAAAGACCCACTGTGATAGTAGTCCACGAATCCGATGGCAAAGGCCTGCGTGGCTCTCTTCTTCCACCAGTTTATCTTTGAAGGGACCTTTGCCAGATCCGCGTTACAAGCCGATATCTCTTCACAAAGAAGAGAATTTCTCTTGTCATCCAACACCAGCTCTGCCTCTAGCAACTCAAACTTGGCTTTTCCTTTAGACTTCTCCCTTGCGAGTTCGGCGCGACAATCATTCAGCTCTACCCGGGTATGAGTCTGAAGTCGCGTTAACTCCTTCACTTTAGTCAAGGTGGCATCCAATTGCTTCTTTGAGTCAGACGAACCTCGAAGCTCGTTACCATGAGCCTTAAGAAGGTAATGCACGTGGCGGAAGCCAGCCAGTGCATCATTCAGAACGCGTGCGTGCTGAATATCGGGGGGAAGTCGCAGCAACGCTTCTTTATCTTCAGGCGAACCGAATATCTCACCTGCCAGGAAGGCTGTCGGTTGATCTCGTGACAACGGATCTGACACTCCTAAGGCCCAAAACCCGTTAGTACCCAAGGTTGACAAATCCAACTGATAAGAAGGAACCTCTTGTGGACCCTGAGGGGAAAGATTGGCGATAAGGGAGGGAGAAGAACCCTTGGCGGAACCGTCGGAACCCGAAATCGAAGTAAAAAATAACGGTTGAGGGCCCCCTCTTAGTGCGTCAGGTAGCACGCTTGAATTGGGAGCTGACATCACCACGTCAGGAATATAAGAAGAAATAGGAGAGTCAGGAGCGCTAGTCGGCGGAAGCGAATCCGTCGCCGGTAAAACTTCAACAACCTTGGGAGGAGTGTCAGTCGACACCTTAGCAACCTTTGCTGCCTCGGAGGTACTCGCCACAGTAGAGATGTCAACCCTTATGGCAGGGACCTCGTCGACTTTTTTTAGAAGAAACCCCAGCAGTTGTATTTTCTTTCTCCATTCTAAGTTTCTTCCGTTGAGCCAAGGAAGCATGGCGAAGCTCTGTCTCGATATCCATCTCCTCATTATTGCTATCAACTGTCTTAGTTGTAGGACGACTTGAAGTTGCTCCTTTGTCTCGGACCGGTATCCAGCTATCAAGGAAACGAGAGGCTTGGGCAGAGATGTCGCGCCCTCCTCCCGGGACTATCTTTGTCCTCCTCTTTTTTGGCGGAGTAGTCTGACTGCTGGAACCCTCGGGCAGTGGAGAGGCCGGTAGTGTTTGGAGTGGTACCACGTTTAAAAGAGCGTCATTCCCTCCAGACGATTGACCCTCAGCGTTTTCTGTCAGTGAAACAAGTTAGAACGACAAGCAAACTTAAGTGACAGTGCGGAAGATAAAAGCTTACCTATAACACACTCTTCCAAACGCCTATACAAAGCAAACTCCCGAATGCGAAAAGGCGTATCTATCTCTAGCAAGGCGTTAGCATGACGTAGCTCATCTCTCGTCAACACCCCTGAGTTTACCCAAACAGCGCTAGTAATCTCTTGATTAAAGCCCTTGCACCACAAATGGGAAGGTAGTTCGAGCACGAAGAAACCGTTCTTCCAGTCAGCTATAGTTTCCTCAAAGCCCTAAATTTTTTGCCAGAATGATTGCACGAATGCATCATTCCACTGCGGGGTGATATCGACCAAGTAGTTATGACAACTCAAGCTAAAGAATTTGCAGATTAAATTGACGGATTGAGTAAATATATTCTTCATCTCGCAAGCGCGAAGAAATACATAAATACCGCACCAGGAAGAAGGGGTTATCTGAGTGGGATTAAGATCATACTGGCGCATCAATTTCTCTACGGAAGCATGAAGTGGGAAGCGAAAACCATAGAGAAACATTTTAAAATAAACCATTTTGTACTTTCCCCATAACGGATCGCAAAGCCTCCAGGTATCTATGGGAATGACAGGATGACAGTTGGGGGGAAAGAGAATACCCTGACACTCTAATTCTGCCCTCAGAATCATTTTGCACGAGAAAATACTGCGCGTCCTTTCAATTTCTGGGTCTATAAGCCTCTAGAGACCCCTAGTAGCTCTAGTATGGCGCATAATGAACCAGTAAAAGAAAAACCAGAGTGAAAGAGAAGTAAAATACCTTGAAGGAGAAAGCAGTGGATAAATCACCGGCGCCGGTGAACGGTTGCGGAAATTTTCCTTGTGCAAGGAAGAAACAGAAAAAGAAGAGAATAACAGAGAAAAATTCGCAGCGCGAGTAAAAGTGTGAGAAGAAAGTAGTTGTTTCCTTTTAAAGGTCAAACTCAGCGACTGAGCGACCTGTGAAGATGAGACACGTACAAAGCGGAAACGACACGTGGAGAAACATCAGAAAGATATTTATGGTTAAGCATTTATATCTTCGAAGAGAGACAGTTACTGACTAGAAGCTGAAGAAGCGGTTACATCGAGCGGCAATCAATCTCTCGGCAATAACTGACCAACATTTGGGGAGTTAACGCGGGAGGGTGACTAAGAAAGGAGAAAAATGAAAAGCGTTATTTTATTCATTTCATAAGGGTCATACGGCATCTATAGAAGAGCACAGTGTGCGGAATTAATCATCATCGGGCCAATAGGAAGACCAATAGCAGTATTCCCCATCCGAAGGCGGAAACTCCTCGTCAACAAACGGGAAAGGTTCCTCGACGTTCCTCTCCTGACCCAGCTTTAACGAGCTTGACTCTCCCTTGGAAGTAGAAGCCGCGGTATCAGCACTGATATCGCTGGCAGAACTCCTTCCCAGGAAACAATCTTTGTGAGGAAACAGTTCGTCACCCCTCCGGACAGGAGGGACATAGAAATGAGGAGACAGGTCGATCGTCTTTGAAGTTCTTCTCTTCTTTGACCTCTTACGAGTTTTACGGCGAGGTAACTGCCTCTTGAGGCATGAAGGCAACAGAGGGTTATCAGAACCCGGTGAAGTCGGAGGAGTTGGGGGAGAACCACGCTCAGCAATGTCTAAAGAGTTATGAATCAGCCATGAAACCGCGAGTGATTTTAATAGAGAAATATGAAGAAGAAAATGAACAGGAAAAGGGAGAGAAAATCCCATTAAATAGTCAAAGCGGGGAGGTTTTCCCATCTTCTCGCACGACTTTTGAGAGAATTGATACGTTTCGAAAAGAACAATCTTAATTGCAGAATCGGATCTTGTGATCACGCCTGTTGGAATTTCTCACTGATCGAGAGACACCAAAAAACTGCCCAATCAGTTGATACTGAAGAGGCGGCGCAAAGTTAATGCCGAATGGATCGCGAGGATAACCGTTACAGAAGTCCAATCAATGGCAGACTCATTTTCAGTTGGGCTGATGTAGCCTTCAACTGAAGCGTCAGCTAACGTATCGCGAAAGAAGAAAGGTCACGAGCGGTATAATGAAAAGGCAGTTTATTTATTTATGGCCTAATAGCCCGAGGCATACATCCGAATACACAAAGAAAATAAAGGGAAGCGACGACAGTAACTGGCAGTCAAACATTGGACCCAGCATCGTCCTCCCCCGGCACCACTGGAACCTCCCTCAGTGCATCCGCAATAGACGTCAGCTCAGAAGAACAGACCCTCATCCCCTTCAGGCAGCACCCCAGCAAGTCCTTCCTGAGCCGCAGCATGGTGACCACCACCTCGATGCGGGAGACAGCAGCAGCCAGCTTCGTCACACTCTCCAATGGGCTGAAGTCCTCTAGGGAAGTCCCAAGCTACCTGGACAGGAGCGGAGTCATCATCCCTTTGAGCTCCATGATGTCCTCAGAAGTCTTCCTCATCATGGTGTCCAGGAAATCCACATCGGCCTCAGTCAGATTCTTCAGAGTGTGGGCTTTGGAGAGCAAGAAGTTCCTTGTCAGTTCGTCCATAATGAAAATGCCAATAGAAATGCTAAATAAATGTGAGATCTCTGCAGAGAAAGTTCAAATTTATAGGCCCCAAAGGAGCGGCGAGAGTGGAGACGTGTCCCTCTAAGATCGAGCCCTCCCGTTAACCGTCGCAGGGAGATAGAAGCAAAAGGAAGCGTCAGCCCTTGGTAAACACCCGGGCTCATTTTCAGTTGGGCTTATGATAACAATAGAGACAATTTCAAGGGCGTTATCGTCCTTATACCCTGCGTAGAGGTCGGAACCCTATAGCCCTATCGGGCATTTGCCACGGAAGTTGCCGCCGCTCGCCAAGAGAAGAATCCTGGGATGGTCGACATCAGCGGAGGGTGGGTCCCACGCGATATTTACCTACACGCACGGCGTTATCCCGTCCCAGGTCAGTCGTGACGTCACTTGAGGCGTTATCTCCCCAAGATAACGCCCACCCCCTAGAGGTAACGCCCTCGCTTGGCCTATAAATACCCCATCATTCGAAACACAAGGTAAGCCTACGATCGCTACTCGAACCTCTGCTAGTTTGAACAGCCTTACTAACTTAAGCATCGGAGCCTCTGCGCCGGAGCCCCCCCTCCAGCGCTTTACAGGTACACCCGGTGACTACAGTAGCTCCGAGCAGCCTTGATCCTGGCCCTCAATTCTCCAGGAGTTCGAATCTTATCACTTTCTACAGGTGCCACATCTCAAGTACAAGCTCCAGTAGCAGCAGCTAATCTAATGGCCCCAATTTGTGGGATCTGTCAACAATTAAATCATCCAACCCACAACTGTTACATGATGCAATAGCCGGGCGATCCTGCCCCAATTCCAGTCAATGTTGTGTATGGTTACAATCAAGGATAACCTAACTTTCCCTATGAGAGTAACCAATATCCTTGGAGGCAACATCCCAATCTAAGGTGGAGATAGCATCAGCCTTAGCCTAGCCAACAAACATCACAACAATAATACCACCAACAACCATAACAATCTCCCATTAATTTCCAGGACTTCGTACCCAGACCTCCTCAATTAAATCAGGCCACTGTTCCACAATTACCACCAGCACCTCAACCGCTTAAGATTATTGGAGTTCCTATAGAAGATACGTTACAAAAATTCATGCAGGCAACCCAGTCTAGTCTTCTTGAGATGCAGAAGCAAATCAGCCAACTGGCCCAACAAAAGCAGCAGCCTGAGTCAGGTGGCAAATTACCCTCCACTACTGAAAATAATCCTATGCACAATGTAAGTGCTATTCATCTTAGGAGTGGAAGCGTTTTGCCTGAAAGAAAGGGTGCCAAGTCGGATAAAGAGGTACATAACTAGATGTTTAAGGATGAAGATGAGGAAGACGAAGAAATTCAGGCAGAATCTCAGCCAGAACTAATCTTGGGTAAGACTGGGACTAAGACTGATACTCCAGCTGAGACAGAAGAGGAGCAGCCAATCTTCCAAGACTGATGAGCAAAGTTCAAAACCTCAGGAAATAGTGGAGATTCCACCTCCTTACCCCCCCCCCCCCCCCCCCCCCCAAGTCTTCCAAACAGAAGAAATTAGATGAGGCTAAGGAATTCATGAACATTTTTGGCAAAGTGGCAGTGAATATTCCTATGCTAGAGTTGATTTGTAAAGTACCCTATTATGCAAAAAAATTGAAAGAGCTTTGTACTAACAAAAGAAAACTTGCAGGGATTGAAAGAGTGAATCTTACGCAGAATGTTTCTTCAGTACTCCAGAATAAGCTCCCGGAGAAATGCGGAGATCAAGGAACTTTCACCATCCCTTGCAAGATTGGGAACCAAATGGTGGAAAAGGCTCTTTGCGACTTAGGAGCTGGAATCAACGTAATGTCTCTGAGAGAGTACGAGACATTACAAATGGGGGCAATGAAAGATACGTATGTGGTAATTCAATTGGCCGATCGAACCGTAATTCATCCCAAGGGAGTGGTAGAGGACGTTCTCATCCAAGTCAATAATTTTATATACCCTGTGGATTTTTATATTGTTGAGATGAATTCTGACCTACCTTCTTATACAACAGATGTGCTCTTAGGAAGACCTTTCCTTAGATCGTCGAGAGCAAAGATAGACGTATATGAAGGTAGTATCATTTTAGAATTTTGTGGGAGCACGATTAAGTTCTACATGAAGGAAGGATTGAAATATCAAAATGAGACTCATAGTGTTAACTTTATTGATGTTTTATATCCTATCGAATAAGAAATGGCAGACTTGTATGCTACTGATCCGCTTGATTTTGTCTTAAGTAGAGGTATCTCAGCTAAGACACTGGAAGAATTGGAAGACCGAGTAGGGAATCAGGATGACCTTAGGGAGATCGTAACAGATCTTCATAAGGCTGAACCACTGAAGGAAGCATTAATTTGTCCATTGTTGTGTGTGTTTGATTCTAAAATTTTACCATCTATTGTGCAGGCACCTAAGCTGGATCTTAAGGAGTTTCCGGAACATCTTAAGTATGTCTATCTAGGCCAAGATAAAACTCTGCCAGTAATAATCTCAGTTAAGCTTTCCAGCCAGGAAGAAGCCAGATTGACAGATGTGTTGAAAGAACACAAGGAGGCTATTGGGTGGACCTTGGCAGACATCAAGGACATATCCTCAACCATTTGTACCCACAAGATACATGTAGAAGAGGATAAGAAAACAGTCCGACAACCCCAGAGGAGGCTAAACCCTCCAATGATGGAAATTGTCAAGAAGGAAATTATTAAGTTGCTTGATGCTGGAATTATTTACCCGATTTCTGATAGTTCATGGGTTTCCCCTGTGCAGGTCGTACCTAAAAAGACGGGGATTACTGTGACCGAAGGAGAAGATGGAGTCAAAAGGACCACAAGAATTCAGAATGGATGGAGGGTTTGTATAGATTACCGGAGACTTAACCAAGTTACTAGGAAAGACCACTTTCCGTTACCATTCATTGATCAAATTGTGGAACGATTGACTGGTAAGTCCCACTACTGTTTCTTGGACGGTTATTCGGGGTTCCATCAAATCCCAGTGGCACTAGAGGACCAAGAGAAGACGATATTTACATGTCCTTTCGGAACCTTTGCGTATAAAAGGATGTCATTCGGATTGTGCAATGCACCGGCCACCTTTCAAAGGTGTATGGTGAGTATCTTTTCAGAATATGTGGAAAAAGGTATTGAAGTATTTATGGATGACTTCACCATTTGTGGTGATGACTTTGATCAGTGCTTATCTAATCTGAAAAATGTTTTGAAAAAATGTGTGACCACTAATCTTGTACTAAACTTTGAAAAATGCCATTTTATGGTAGAATAAGGTATTGTCCTAGGCCACGTAGTTTCTAAGAAAGGCATAGAAGTTGACCAGGCTAAGATTGATGTCATTAAAAGCTTGCCTTACCCCTCATGCGTGCGTGAGGTTAGAAGTTTTCTTGGCCACGCAGGATTTTATCGCAGGTTTATCAAAGATTTTTCAAAGATTGTGGAGCCGATGTGCAAGCTGTTACAAAAAGAAGTGGATAAATTCAGATTGTATTTGTTGGGAACAAAAGTCATAGTATTTTCTGACCATGCGACCTTGAGGTATCTCTTGGCCAAACCAGAATCTAAGCCAAGACTGATCCGTTGGATTTTACTTTTGCAGGAATACAATTTGGAGATAAAGGACAAAGCAGGAAAGGAAAACTTAGTCGCGGACCACCTGAGCAGATGCTTTGTGAAAGCCGATTTGGAACCAATCAAAGATGATTTTCCAGATGAACACCTATATGCGATCTAGGACATGAGACCATGGTATGCTGATCTCGTCAATTTCTTAGCCACTGGTAAACATTTTGGAGACCTAACGGCCCAAGAAAAGGTAAAAATTAAACATGACAGCAGGTATTTCATCTCGGATGACCCTTATCTTTGGAAAATTGGATCTGATCAATTTGATTAGAAGGTGTATACCTGAAAGTGAAATCCCGTCTGTCTTAAGATTTTGTCATTCTTATGCATGTGGTGGACACTTTGGATCTAGGAGGACAACCTTAAAAGTCCTTGAGTCGGGATTTTATTGGCCTACTCTATTTCATGATAGCTATAAATTCAGTAAGACATGCCCTGAATGCCAAAAGATAGGAAACATAAGTTCTAAAATTCAAATGCCCATGAATGTTATATTGAATTGCGAGATTTTTGACTTATGGGGTATTGATTTTATGGGGCCTTTTCCTATGTCAAACGGGAAATAATATATATTGCTTGTTGTGGATTACGTGTCTAAATGGATAGAAGCGAAAGCAACTAGGACCAATGATGCTAAAACTGGTGTTTCATTTTTGAAAACTAACATTTTGAACAGATTTGGCGTACCTAGGGGGATCATTAGCGACCGTGGGACACATTTTTGCAATAGGATTATTGTTTCACTTTTTAGGAAATATGGAGTGACGCACAAGGTTTCTACTACATATCATCCTCGGTCAAATGGCCAAGCAGAAGTATCAAACAGAGAGGCCAAATAAATCTTAGCTAAGACAGTTGGTTTAGATCTGCGAGATTGGAGCCTAAGGCTGGATGATGCGTTGTGGTCATACAAGACCGCCTACAAAACTCCCATAGGAATGACTCCGTACAAATTAGTGTACGGAAAAACGTGTCATCTGCCAGTAGGTATGCAACACAGAGCTTATTGGGCAATTCGGAAATGCAACCTAAGGTATGACCAAGCAGGCGAGGAAAGGAAGCTTCAAATCTATGAGATGGAGGAACTAAGGAACCAAGCATATGACAATCAACTCTTAGCTAAGATCAGGATGAAAGCATACCACGACAGGAAGATTGTTGAGAAAAACCTCCAACTTGGGGGGAAGGTCCTTCTGTACAACTCTCGATTTAAGCTCTTTCCTGGTAAGCTTAAGACTAAATAGGAAGGTCCATATGTTATCACTAACATCTACCCTCATGGTGCAGTAGATATTAAGAATGAAAAGACAGGTGTTGTGTTCAAGGTCAATGGCCACTGACTCAAACTGTTCCTAGAAGGGTTTCCAACATTTAAGGAAAGCCAGGTGGTTGAGGACCCACCTGAGATTCAGTGAAAGAACAGAGCAGTGTAAAGCCTAGGACAATAACTAAGGCGCTACATGGGAGGCAACCCATGCTTTTTATTCTTTTCTTTTCTTCTTATTTTTCTTTTCTTTTTATCTTTCATTTTCTTTTTCTTTTTTATTCTTGTTATTATTTTGTGAATAAATTGTTTGTTCAAATTCTACAGAGGCGCTAATTCATCTTCTTTCAGGAATTTTCTTGAGGAGTTTGCGAAGATTAAGTGTGGTGAGGGAGTTTTGGATAAGCTTTTTGATCTAGGCCAAACTTTCTTCAATCGATGATTAAGGGACACGCGGAGATAAAGAAGGAAAGAGGAGCAGATTACGTGTCACGAGGAGGAGAAAAAGTAGGGCCAACGGTTAGAATTTGGAAATTAAATCTTTCAAATTCTAATTAATGAAGATTATGATGAGATAAATCCCTTATCTCCCACTAAACCCTCAAATCCCTAAATTTTCTCTCTCACCGAAAATCTCTCCATCACGTCCTCAGCTAAACTCCTCCACTTCCCTATTTTCTCTCCACGACTCAATCTCCTTTAAACATGGTGAAATCAAAGCAATCCTTTAAGAAATCATCCATTCCAAAACCCTCTCCACAAAATCAAGAATCTCCTACCTCTTCGCTATCTCCCTCTCTCACAAATCCAGAACAAGATTTGCCACAGAATCTGGGCGCAGCGCTCAAGCTAGCCAGAACCCTAATGACAATGGAAAAAGACCCATCTGGTTCTCTAAGTCAGCCTGATAAGCAACTATTTTCCACTCCTCCTCTAGAGAAAACCTCTAGGTCTCCCAAGGGCACTCTCCCGACCAAAAGGAAGATTCTCCTTCCAGAAGAGCCAAAAACCCAATCTAGGGTAAGCAAGGAGGGCAGCCCCGAGGTTGAGGTGGTTTCAGAAACTGATTCCGATGAGAAGGCGCAACCCACTTCTAGAGCCAAACAAGTGGCTCACAAGAAGATTGCGAAGAAGTAGGCAGACTCTGAACCCTTCTGTGAACAGGGTTCAACAAAAGAGAAGAAGAAGGCTGGGAAGATGCTGACAAGGAAGCGGTGCCAGCCAAAAGAACGCGTTCTACGGCTGCAAAAGGAAAGAAGAAGCTGGAGGAAGTTGAGCTTGAAAACGACTCTAACGCAGAAGCAGTTGCAGTCTTAGCCAAGCCTGCGGCCAAGACTGCCAAGGTATTCCTACCCCCTCTGAGCAAATTAAATGGTTGTCTAAGACCTGATACACCTGATCTTAGGGCTAGATTAAATGAAAAGCATGCTTGCGAAATTACTCAGTTTGCTATTCTTGATTTTTCCTTTCTTGATGCCTTAGGTGTGGGTAACAGGATTAGGCAATATATAATCAATCTTGGGTGGGAATCTTTTATGTACCTTGATATGCATGCTTATGCTGAACTGTGTCTGGAGTTTCATGCTTTTTTTCTGGCTAGATCAGGATAAACTGTATGCTAATGGTAGAGCTAATCCTGACCTAGGCGCATCTGATGTGGTCAATTTTAGGTTGCTAGACATTTGGTCTCACTTGTCTGTTGACGATTTTAATGTTTTGCTTGGATCTGTTAAGGAAAATGAGCTTCAATCTGATGAATATAAAAATACATTGATTGATTATCCCCCTGATTGGGATAAGACAGTAGCCTATAGGGAGCTAGTTGGTGACCCCAAGGGGAATTTTGATAAGAATGCCAAGGCTCACCAGATCCGAGATCTTACTTTGAGGATGCTCCAAAGGATCTTGTCTATTAACTTCTCGGGTAAGACAACAGTTTCAGGCAACATCTCAAAGCTGGAAGTTTTTCTGCTTTGGTGTATGTTGCATAAAAAGAGGGTTAATCTAGGTTACTGGATAGTTAGGCAAATCAAAGCATGTGACAGCATTCCCAAATTGATCTTAGGCACCCTCATCTCTGCCATTACTGTAACTGTTAGGGGAGTTAATTTGTCTTCATTAAATGTGCATGAATCCTGTTCTGTAAAGATTATGGATCTTAGGGCTTTTGACCAGATGGGTCATTTCCATGTGGAAAAAGGCTTTCTTTGTTTCAATACAGGATTCACGCTGGTGACAGACCACCTCTATGGGAAGAAGATCAATGGAAATTTCAAGTTGAGACCAATCCAGCTTGATGATGCAGTACCCCAACCTAGCAGCACAGAGAAGGAGTCTAATCTTGGTCAAGATTCAAAGACCAATGACCCAGTAGATGACCTAGACTATGTCCATCCATTACTCCCAGAGTGGGCGAAGGAACTCTTACTCTTGCAGCGTGATCAGCTCCAAGTTTTCACAGAAAACCAGCATCTGTTTCATGACTACCAGCTGGAAGCTAAGGAGCAGATGAAGAAAGTTGTAGACCAGCAGCAAGCCCTGTTCCAGAGTATTGAGAAAGCTCAGCAAGTTCCTGGAGCAGCAGGAGAACAGATTCCAACGCATCCAGAACCTCCTTGAGGTTTCCTTCAAGTTCATCTAGGCCATGGATAAAGTTGTTGTGGACATGCACAACAAGATTGATTCACATTTTAGCAGCAGTAGTGATTCTTTAGAGTCCTCAGAAGAAGGGGATGGTTATGCACCATCGGTACCTAATCCACCTCCACCTCCACCTCCCGCAACTCAGTAAAATCCCCAGGTCGTGTCTTTTTTTTCTTTTTTTTTCTTTAATTTTTATTGTGTCTTTTCTTTTTATTTTAGCTCTCATTTACACATTGAGGGCAATGTGTCTTCTAAGTGTGGTAAGGGTTTTTTTATGTGATTTGTCTGTATATATATTTTTTTATGTTTTTGTGTAATTTTTTCTTTTGTTGCATGAATTTTTTTCGAATCTAGGCTAAGTTAGGTGGCCTAGATTGTCTAGTTAGAGTCTGATGCATGATTTTTGTTGTTGTCTTTTTAGGCACGTGTGTTTTGTGTTTTGTTTGAGTGTCGGCAAAGTCTGGACTATGCTTGAAGCCTACCCCTTAATGTCTTAACCTTGACCTTTAGCATCCTTCACCTTGTGACCCCGTAACATATGAGCAAGGCATTGAAATGGGTTGACATATTCAACACCAGTAAGGATACGTGTCCTGGTACCTTTTAAACATCCATCTTGTACATGATTATGAGGTCTAGCAATGTGTAACAGATTTGACAAATAGACAAGCTTCCAGTAAAAATATTAAGTATCCCCTTAAGGAAAAACTGCTAAGTGATGAATGGAATTTTTGCCTTGTGGTATGCTGAATTTGCTTTGATATTCTTTCCCCATCAAGGTAGGATATTCAGAGAACTACTTCTATGCCCAGAAAATTGCGTGCTCTTGAAAAAAAAAAGGAAAGAAAAAAAATTAATTTCTTGATATTTCTGCCTCACCAAGTGGAAATTATCAAGAAACCTCCAAAAAGAGCAAAGAAATTTTTTTTATTTATATACTGGCATAGAAATTTTTCAGCAAGGCATATGAAGGATGAGTTGAGCAATAAGAATTAAAGGGAGAATATGGGAAGTCGGTGGTTGCCTTATCTTGTTGAGTCTGTTGTGGAATGCAAAGATGTTATGATCATGTGGAATTCAGATATTTGGGGTGTTGAGTAGGCCATGTTCATAAGGGTTGGGACCCATTGAGAAGTATGCTGACTGTCATAGGATTGGCTAAGGGTATTCTGTCCAGGAGATTTGCCATTGTGTGTTTCTTTTGTTTTTCTTAGTTTAGAGCCTTTCTTTTGTTTAGAGTCTAGTATGCTTGGGGGCAAGCATCGTTTAAGTGTGGTGAGGTTTGATTGACGTCTATTTCCATGCATTTTTACCATCTAAAACTACCTTGTTTATGGTGAAAACTGTTCCTTTCATGTCAATATATCATCTTTTGAAGGAAATCTCGGGGTGATGAAAGAAATGGAGGAAACGCCAGTCTTAAGCAACAGAGTAGCAATCTTGGCCACATACTTGGCCAAGATTGCCGAGAATGAGGCGTGCTGGTTAAGGATACAAGGAGGACACGTTTGGATTGAGCCGACAGTTGGCTGAAGCGTCTGCTGGGAGGACTCTTGGATTCAATTTGATTCTGTTTCTGAACAAAACAATTTATCTATTTTAGTATTTATTTCATTTTATTTTATGTTTCAAATTTGAACAATTGGGATTTAGTTTTATCTCATATCTTTTTGAAGTTTGGAAATTGGAAAGGAACGTAAGGGGCGGGAACTCTAACCTTGTTAAAGGTTAGGGAAGGCTGTCAATTACGGGAGCTTCCTTCTTCCAACTTCGGGTTGTAAACACTTTCGCACTGTGATTATTCAATTTGAATATCACAGATTTAATTTAATTTCATGTTCATCAATTATTTCTTTGCTTCATTAATTATTATGTCTAATAGCTAAACCCCTAATTCTTGGTAAGGGTTGAGTGAGTGCACTTGTGATTCATGAGACCGGTTTGTTCTCAATATCCTCTCATTCGTAATTGATTCAAGTTCTAGTTAAACAAACCAGTTTCCATCTAGGCTAAGATCTGATCAACCTTGGGCAAGATAAGGAATTTGTAGCCAGTCGTGAAGGGGACGAGCTGAAACCGGAGTGACGCAAGTAGGCAACTAGCTTCGCTGAAGTTAGTGAACTTGGATCGATATAGGTCTAACCAGACTGACAATCTAGGGCTCCGACTTGGAAGTAGCTTGGCCTAGATCCTGTCTTTCCCTAGACCATTGAGATAGCGCATGCAACTCAAGCCAGCAGCCAATTTGGATAAACTCTTTAACCAGCAAGGTGTACGTTGGCTAGGATCACTTGAAAAGGGAGTTCCCGCCAAGTGGTTTCAAGAGGAAGAAAGTAGGATTGGAAAGGAGTACCTCCCAATCTATAGCAGGGTTATGAGGGAGAAGGAGAAAATCTAAAGGTCGATTATCGAATAAACAAGGATTACGCTCACGAATTCGCCCTTCCCAAGAGTTTACCTCACATCAGTCTACAACCAATCTTAATCACCAATCTTGGCTAAGATTCACTTCTGACTAAGATTATTTCATTATTTAATTTTTGCCTTGTCCCTTTTTATTGCTTTGTTTATCTTAATTGCAAAACCAAAACCCCTCAACTCCAGTGACGAGGAAGTCGAGTCAAAACTACAATTTCCTGAAAGATCTCTGTGGACGATCCTCTTACTACGATCTACAAGTTCCTTGTGGACGAGTGATAAGTTGTATTCCTACCCCTAAATTCATATATTTTATACAACTAAATTTGATGCCCTCGACACACAATCAATAGGAAATGTCGATATAGAAGATGAGCAAATCTTATTCGTTTTGTGTTTTTTTTATTTAAATTAATACATCAATACAACGCATTTTGGACCGAAACGATGCCATTTTCGTGAAAATATTTTTTTAAAGAAAATCTGCATGAACAGGTCGATTTGATACAAATCGCTCAATTTTATTGACTTGAGTACACGCTTAGTTGGTACCAAAGTTATCAGAACTGAACCGGAAAGTGACCGCTCAACTCATGGGTCAATGATTCTGTTCAAATGGGTTTAATCTGATCGTATTTCAAAACTATTTGTACATCGAATGGCTCAGCTCATAAATCTTTGATTTACTAGTTCAACCGAAATAAACCGAGTTGAGCCGTTTGGTTTATAAAAAATATAATATACATACAACTTTATACATATTTTTAATTAAAATAAACATCACACCTTACTAAGTATGTGTTAAAAAAGATGTAGATATATACTCCCTCCGTCCCCAAAAGGATGTCTTCCTCGCATCCCAATATTCAGTAGGGAACGCATATCGAGGAGGCCGGATGAGGCACTATTTGACCCCAAAAAATTCCGTACTTTTTTTTGAACGTACGTTAATCCTTAACGTACTTCCGAGAAAAAATTCGGGGCAAAATTGTCTCAAATAGTGACTGTTCCGGCCGTCTTAAGATACGTTCCGAAATAGTAAAAGCAAATGCTAAAACGACATCCTTTTGGGGACGGAGGGAGTAATAATTAATAGCTAGTGTTATGGATGATTTCATAGTTTATTTTTGTAGGTCATGACCTTAACCACGAAGTTAAGGTAACTCAAATAAGTTGAAATAATAAAAAAAAATGACGAATTGACGACCTTGAAAATAAGTAGTTTTTCATTTTCAAAAGCATGTCAATTATAACTAAAAAAAAGCAAAACAGTTAAAAGCAGACACTTTAACCAAACAACATAGTGCTGCTTTGATCTGCTTAATTTTAAAGTAAAACAGCACTTAGTTTTTTTTTGAACGAGCCTTTTTTTTAATAAAAAAAAGAATTGCCTCATCCACTCTTGGCCATTCATTTCTAATTAATGGTTGAGATTGGTGTGAATTTACCACGTGAGTATATATAGAGAGTTGGGTCCATTTATAAGTTCTTTTAATGATAGTTCATTTTTTTAATGACATATTATAATAATAATTAATAATATAATTACGTCTAAAAATTAAAATGGAAAATCATAATTACTATATAAATGAAGTTGCCAAGATAAAATCCAAAAACAGTTAACACAGTGAGATGAAGGCTACACCTACCTACCTGTCCAAGTGACTCCTACTACGATTCCTGGCTTGATGCACGGTTTGATATTTTGAAGATAGGCCAGGAGAGCATCAGAAGGGTTAAAATGTTTGTTCCTATAATCAATCCTCTTTCCATCTTCATATATAATCATAGTATTTTTGGAAAATGCTTAGCTTACTAATAAATATTACAAACTTCTTATATTAATTGACGTGTTAAAATCTGAATGATATATTTTCAGTGATGAGAATGGAGAATCTCAAGTAAATTAATATATATCACTTATATTTAATCACATTAGTTACTAAAGATATTTTATATAGGATTTGTTAGTATGAATATCACTATTCATTACTTAATTACTACTCCATCGTCTTTAATATAAATTGGTTTATGAGAAGAAAAAAAATCGTTGTGACTCCTCCCTCCGCCGCTAAAAGTATTTGCGACAAGATGTGCTACTCGTCACTAGTGATCTTTAGCGATGATTGTGTAGCTTGTAACTATATATAAAATTACCATCAACGACAACAAAAAGTCATAGTTAATACATTCAAAACCATTAACCACCATTATCGTTCGTAGCTAATACAATTACAACAACGACGTGAATCGTAATTAATTGCTATTTAATTTAGGATCTTTAACGACTAGTATAATCTATAGTTGAATTTTATCGATAATTCAAATACATTAACAGCAATATATGATGATTTGTATTGAAAACTAGTAATAACTATCGCAAAATATTAATTTCAAATGACAAAAAAAAATCATTACTGTATGAAAGTCAATGACAATATAGAATTTAAACTTTTACAGTGAAAAAGTTTGCTTGCACAAAGATTCTATACAAAATATTACGTACGTCATGAAATCGATTTCCAGTTGGGTTTACATTCATAAATTCTCTCTTATTTGGTTTCTAATTTCCAGTTGGTAGTGAAGCCTTTCTACCTCTAGCGAGATGTCTTCTACTCCTCAATCCAGGTGGGTGTACAAGAATTCGAGTCCTTTAATTGTCACTCTTGTCCTCTAGGAAGGTCTTCACGTTTGTCTTTAAAAATAACGGAGCGGCGTAGTATTGCTCCGTTGGACTTATTTTTAATTTTTTAGTGATGTGTGGGGCAGTCTCCTTTTCGGATGGTTTTCGTTATTATTGTCGTTATTATGTGGGGAAGTCTCTTATCACATCCTTTTTCAACGTGCTTCTGAAAAGTTTTTGGGTGCACATGTTCGTCCTTACAACAAAAACAAAATGAATTTTCGTTCTGTTGAGTGCGTTTTTTCTGGGCTACAGTTTGTCCCACTGAGATTATCGCTACCGCGATCTGGTGTATGTGCAGTTCTTTGAAACTGATTTTCCGTCCCAGCAAAGTTCATGCCAACATCCATTCCAACACAACCCCACACATGCCTCTTTTCCATTAAATTGTTCATTGTTGCCTCCCTCAACGTCACTACCACAACAACCCAGCCCACGGCCCACTCCACAGCACGCGTCGCAGCGGCCCACTACGTCTACTCACGCCGTGCGGAGTCCACAGCCTGATAACAGCTCAGGCCCTTCACAGCTTATTGGTTCGACCCATCCTACAAGCCCAAGCACCTCTCTCCCAAAATTATCCAACTCACCACAACATGGTTTCACCTGCAGCTGCCGCATCCTATCTAAACCCGGGAGCCAGTCAACTAACTATTTCGTTGACAGATGCTGTCACACGAAACCGGCTAGATTATGCATTTTTCTTTTCTGAAGTAAACGAGTTTGTTTTATTAATGAATGGTAAAAAGAAATTAAACATCACACAAAACATAATATGTTCACGCGCACACGCGCACACGTATACACAAAAAAAACGTCGGTCATAAAAAACAAAAGGTGAAAGGGTGAAGGTAAGTGTCATGATCAAGAAGATGAGAGTCGAAGGAATAAAGATGATCGGAAGAGTGAGAGACGGCTGTCCAGGAGAAAAGATTGAGGTGGATGGATGGGTTTATTACTTATTAGGGTTTGTCCATTCCTTTTGTTTTTCCTTTTTATTTCTTTTTGGAAAAAAGAAAAGAAAATGGGTTTACTAATTAAAAATGGGCACAAAATAAACACAAGGTGGGTTGGAACAAAGTGTGCATTAATCGGCTAGAACCAAACAAAATTTCTGATTCTATTTAATTAAATTAGTAAATCATTAACTCAAAAGGTTTAACGGTTTCCTATTCGGGTCAGTTTTGATAAGTTTTAACGGTTTGCCTCTAGCACAAGCGTTATGTTAATTGTTATCCGGGCCATGTATTCTGTTATTGTTTTTGGGTAAATTTGTTTGCTTTGTGATGGCTCATATATAATAATAATAATAATAATAATTAAATTATCAAAATATGTAAACTCATACGATTTTATATTTTTAATTTCACCTGCTTATTTTAAATTTATTTAAATTCTTGAGTTTAACTAGTAACTACACATGAATGAAAGCATCTAAATGCAAGTGCAAGAGTGTGAATAATTTGGGGGTGGATCCCTACAAGTTTTTGAGTTAGTTTCCTCAAGTATTTCATTAGAAGAGTGACGGAAAAAACTTGGGTAGATCATGATCTACCTACATCATGATCTAGGATGATGACACGTGTCCCAAATAGTGCTAAAATACCACTATTCTTAATATTTTTGGACACGTGTCCCAAATAGTGCTAAAATACCACTATTCTTAATATTTTTGGACACGTGTCATCATCTTACTCATGATGTAGGTAGATCAGATCTACCTAAGTTTTACTGAAAGAGTGACACCTTAATTAATTAGAATCCGATGACTAATAAAATACTACCCGCACCCTGCACAAACGTATTCTTCAATTATTTATTTATTTTTCTATTTATTCAATATTATTTTAACCACTTCAAATTATACTTTAAGAATCATTTTTCATCCCGTCAATTTAGTGTGGAAAATGCAAAAATCTTTTTTTTTGCTAATCACGTCAAAAAAAAATACACATGTATTTCAAAAATATATTATCAATTTACTAAAACAGATTGATTTCGTCCCCACACAAAAAAAATCAATAATAATAGTTGTAATCGAATTGGAAAAATAAAGAAATACTAATATAATTCTTTAAAAAAACAATCCTTTCAAAAAATAAATGATGTTTTTTTTTTTATTAAAAAATTGAATTATGAGGTAGAAAACTATCTATGAAGAACACATTTGTGCAGGGTGGGTTAGTGTTTTATTAGTTATTGGATCCTAATTAATTAAGGTGTCACTCATCTAATGGGACACTTAAGAGAACTCAAGAAGACTAAAACTTGAGGGGATTCACTCCTAATTAATGTTAATTACATGAAATAAACTCTAAGGAAATCAAGTCACACATAACTACTCGGTTTATTAGACGATTCACGTGCTAAGAAATGGAAACTATGAATCTGAATTTTTAAGTACATGAAATAAACTCTAAAGAAATCAAGTCATGCATAAAACTCACTTTATTAGACAATTCATCTAAACACATGCTTAGAAATTGGGACTATAAATCTAAATTTTTAAGTACATGAAATAAACTTTAAAGAAATCAAATCGAGCATAACGAGTACTAAGTTTATTAAACGATTCATCTAAACGTGCTTAGAAATGAAAACTATTGATCCGGTTTTTCTTAATTTTACAAAAAATTAAAAAATTAAAAATAATGCGATGAAACATAAAAAGGAAATGATATAATTTTGAACAGGAAGTAAAAACGTAATTATACAGCAATTAAACGAAAAAAGGAAATAAAACAATTCTCGTCTTTCTAACTTCCATGGTCCTCTTATTCAAAATATCTAGGGACTACACACCTACCCCACCCGTCTAATAAGTTTTGATATTGTAGGAAGTTGCGTGGAAACATGTTCCTACTCCCGTCACTCAAACAATGTCCCCTAACTTTATTTTTCTAAGTCCAAATTTATCCCTTAAACCTAACAGTCACCTCTTACTTCATCTTTTAAACCTAAAATTATTTTCATCTTTCCATAATAGAAAATAAATTTAAAAAAACTATATCCCCTTTCACTAAATTGATGTTTTTAATTGGATTATTTTTAAAGATATAGTTGAAATTTATTTTTTATTATTATTATGAATGATATTTTTATATATAATATATTAATATATATATGCGGTGTTGGTGTCTTATGATTTTAAATTTTCTTGCGTATTTATCTCATGTCTAGTGTTTCATAGAAATCGCACATACAAAGAAATAAGATTTTTTAACACAAATAAAAACAAATATTATTGACTAGCAAAACCCAAAAAATCATATTTTCATTAATTAATTTATAAATTAAAAACAAATGTCAAAAACTTAACTAGGAAATGAGATTTTTTAACTCGATAAACAAACTTTTGCGTTATTATATCTTCACTTTTATTAAATAAGATCGATTTTATATCTAATTTAGGAAGTGAAAACTAAAAAATTAATGATGTGTTTCAAAGTGTTGTGAAAGTGTCCATTTATATTTACAGAGTATTTCACGTGTCTAATTTTTATTTTTTTATTTTTTATTTTAAAAGTGTTTACTCGTATTGAATAAGCGTCGGATTATGTCAGGTGAGTATCGATGTCTGACACCTAATTTTAAAGTGTGCGTGTTTGATGGGAGGTAGGTAACAGATTTTTATAGCTCTCTCTCTCTTTTTAAAGTAAGCGTAGTCTACTCACTCAGCTACTTAACTTTCCAGTTTCCTCAACAGCAAGAGAGAGAGAGAGAATATGAGTCTCCCTCTTCTTCTGCTTACAATCGCTGCGGTGGTGAGCGGTGGTGGTGGTGTTGCAGCTGAGGAGGAGGTGCACCGCCACCATATTGTTGGAGCGGAGCGCGGATGGGATCCATATGCGGATGTGGGTTCTTGGTCTTCTTCCAGAAACTTCAGGGTCGGAGACAAAATCTGTATGTTTGTTTATTCCTTCCATTTATTTCATTGCATCTTCTCAACGTCATTTTTAAGATTCAGAAACCATTTTATTAATTCTCTTAAATTGTCATTTAATTGCCTTCCTTGTTTTGATGAATAATTACTACTAGTAGTAGTAGCCGGAATGATAGTATTTATTTATTTTTTCTTCCTTTTAATTTCATTGTGCATAGAAGTAGAGATCATGTGATATCATTAAAGATCACATGATATAATCTCACTCTTCGCGCAAGCCCTTTTTTTATATGTTTAATGGTTTTGGAGCAGGGTTCACCTACCACGCAGCACAGGGTACAATCGTTGAGGTGGGAACCAAAGAAGAATACGAAGCGTGCAATGTGGGGAATCCCATCCGAATGTTCCCGGACGGCTTAGATGCCATCTCATTGGATCAGGAAGGGATCCGGTACTTCGCCAACAGCAACTCTGACAAGTGCAAGAGCGGCCTGAAGCTGCACATTGAGACGGCTGTTACAGCTGCTGCGCCACTCCCTTCTGGAGCAGCTCATCTTAAAGCTAGTTTTGCTTTACTATTGGTTGGGTTTTGGCTCTATAGTTCATCTGCCACATTATTAATGGCTGCTTAATTCCCTAGCCCTTTTTTAGCTTCCACTTGCTGCAAGACACTGTTTGTTGCTACATTTCTGGGTTGAATTGGTACCTTTTGGATGTGCCATTTTAGTTCTCTCTGTGAATAAAGTACTTTATATGCTTTCCAGTTTCGATCGGGAAAACAATGTAAACGCTCAAATTAGGGATCATCTGCTAAGATTAGATTAACAACTCCAAGCAAGTATCAAGCCACAAAAACGTCTACTTTGCATAGCATGCCACGAAACAGCATTTCAAATGAAATCTCATATCCCCATTTCTTATCAAATAGGTTTGGTAGCCTTGCAATTTACATGCAACAGGCAGTAACAGAAGAGAATTGAGCAATCAAGCAATTAAGCATCCCTTGATAGAAAAAGAAACACTAGATAGCATGCACGGGCATTTCACAGCCAACGTGTGCGAATGAGCATGCAAAAAGTAGGGAATGCTGTCATTTCACTCTCAACACAATGTAGCTTGATCCACTCGTCTTCTGGATCTTGGAAATCCTCCTCAGAATTTCCGCAAAAGCTTTCTTATCCTGCGAATCAGTGACACTCCCATCAGAGATTTTTCAGACAGCAAAAAATTATCATGTCGCAATACCAAATATCTTATTTGTATCAACATCATATTCAAGCCTAAATATCTATTATCATGAATCAGACATCACCTCCAGAATGTGTTATTATGCAGTGAAACAGAGACTAATTTACGGTTAAACCAGTCAGACCATGTACAACAACTCTGATGACCAAGGTGCAGCAGTATATAAAGAAAAGGTTCCTGAGTAAGCTGGCTAGTCCATCCTGTGTATATATGTATATAATCGAAACTAAAGGAGTACTAACTCTCACATTACGAAAGTAACAATACAAATCCAATTACAACTCTAAGATATCAATCAATAACCAGAAGCAGCTGACAATATAATTAACTAATCCCAAACATACTAATTTTTCAATTCAAACTGGACCAATGTGAACGTATTGGACAAAATCAAATGAAAAGGATGCTCCAAAAGATGGAGTAACAAAAGAACATCAAGCATACCTCAGGATTTCTTAGTCTTGATTTGAACCTAGAAACAAGATCCTGTGTCGTGACAGGCCCTTTTTGTAGCAAAACAGCCCTGATCTCTTCCTCAGTGACTGGACCAGTAGATGATGTCGACCCTGTTTTCGATGATGATGGTGGTGGTGGTGTTGCTTTAGGGGTTGCAGTTGCAGTACTTTTAGAAGCAGAGCCACCTTCTTCTTTCACAGCGGTTTTTGTTTCCTGGCTCCCAAGGAAAAAGAAACATTACAAAAGAGTTACATGCAAGGTTCAGTTAGTTCTCAACATATAAGTGTAGCTATGCAGGTTCATGTAAACAATACTAAACATTTTCTGTCTTCACTTTCTTTGGAGGTGCACCAGCAGAAGCTTTTCCATCATCACCAGTTGACTTCCGTTTTCCCTTTGCTGCCTTGGATGTAGACGGCGTCCCCTTAGCTGGAGCAGGAGGCATTGGTTTTGAAGGACTGTTGTCACTGGGTTCCTCCTTCACTGCATCTCTCTGCTTTGGTGCCAGTACAGGAGAACTATCATCATCCATCTGGGAAAGGCCAAACAAGGGTATCATGAATGTAGGAAAGTGGACGCCTCCAAAAATTAACACATCAATCCACGCATATCTTAAGCATTTTCAACATTCCAAGAATAAAAAGAGCGAACCCCTAAAAATATAACCTATTAAAGCAAATTGTGAAAAAAACTACCATGAAACTAATGCATGTTGCTCTTAGGCTGATAATCATACAGGGTAACATGATAAGCCATTAAAAAAACACAAGCATACATCATCATCATCATCATCATCATCATCATCATCATCTGCATCTGACTCGTTTTCTCCACTTGCTCTCCCAAGTAGCTTCTTCAACTCCTTCCCAGATTTGCTCAAACCTCCCTTCTCATTCTCTTCATCTTCATCCTCTTCATCCTGAGGGAAAATATGAACACACAATTTTGTGACAAACTAGAACATACAAGTTGAAGCCACGAGGATGGGCAAACATTGGACCATGCATCTCTCCAAGTATGTTTCTTAATATTCTCAACGTGAATACACAGTATTCCTTCCATATAAAAGTAAAAACAAGTTCTCTTGTTGTGGTTTGAAAGAAGTGAAGTGCTTAATTGATTAAGCAATCTTTGTTAAAGAAGAGGTCCTATCCTATTGGAGTCTCCCCTACAAAGTTGGAGCTTGATAAGAAGATTCCAACCATAAATTCACGGGAACTAATGATACGTAAATGGCCTTTGGTATCAACTCTTACCACATTATGATAGCAAAACCGATAGAATCCACGAAGTGAGCTGGCACGATGCAGAATAGAAACAAGCAGAAAAACAAAGATAGACCTGCTTGATTTCTGGAGGAGGAGGAATCTCAGGGGCCAAATCTTCTCTCTCCTCAGGGTCATTACCAACAGCCTCATCATCATCAGTGAAAATTTCTTCATGCTCCCAATCATCACCTAGAACCAAAAGAACACAGCATATAAATTAGTTAAAATTACAGGGAAAAAATATTCACTTGAACATATTAGGCCAAATTGAAATCTTTTGCAACTGGAACAGATGTAACAAGCCATAATAGAAAGAAGTGAAAGTGAACACAAGACTTGCAATATCATTGTACAAATATATTCAATTGTCTGCCGCCACTAAAAAGATATGTACTAATATACCTGAAATGAACAAATAGTATTTTACTAAGAAGTTCATGAATTACTTCAGCAGGCAAGCCATATCCAACATTTAAAACTGCAATGCACATATAAACTAAAATCATGTCATTTAACCATATTGTAAGGGGGTAAACAGCTAAAAAAATGACATTACTTTAAACCAGATATTTACTTTAATCCTCAGGTAACGAAGGGGGTAAGAGATTTCTCAGAAAGTTAAGAGTAGAAATAGCTGAGATTGATTGCAAATAAATAAAGAAAAAGAAGTTATACTGATAGGACAGGAAAAATGGCAGCTTTTCCTCTTCACTAAATGACCAATATGCAAACCAGGTGGTAGAAAACACTTAACAGAAGAATGAGCAATAAAACCGGCACTTAGATAAAAGAAAAATAAGGTAATTGAAACCAGCACATGGAAAAAAAGAAAACAAGCCAATGGAACGTTTCATATAAAGGACATATGCAACATCATATCCAAGGAGAAACACTTACCCTTCTCAATATCATCATCATCCACATCAAGATCACCTCCACGAAGACCTTCTTCATCATCGTCACCACCTACTCGTTTGTTGAGCCCCAATCGACTCTTCCTTCCTGCCTCTTCATCTTCATCTTCTTCTCCTATGTCAGAGACATTGCCTTCTTCATCATCACCTGTTGGTTTTTTACGTCCCCTCCCACCAACAGAGCCACTATCCTTATCATCAGGCTTCTCCACGTCACCAAATAATGTAGCTCCAGTATTTGCAGCTTTCATCATCCATCTTTCATATCCCTCAGCAGTCTTTCTCCGATTCTTCATCTTCTCTTCTGCTTCCTCAATTGTAAGTTGCTTATATTGTGCAACCTTGTTAAAGTTGTACCTGGTGAAGCATGTAAAGCATCCATTACAACCACCAGTGAAGAGAAACAGAAAAACTATCATGCGACAACATCAATTATCTCACTTAAAAAATCCAGTAGAAGTTCTAAAATGAAGACCATACGAATGATAAAGCAATACAAGGAATTGCATTATACAAATAGACAAAATTATCTTAATGGATGAGATAAGTAAATGAGTAATGCGACGGCAAATAAATGAAAATGCATTATCTTTGACGCATACCAGGACCCAGCAGGAATAGCAACAAACTCTTTTCCTTGCATAACCAAAAGGTAATAAGTTGCAGATTGTGAGCCTTCAAGATGCCCCTGGTACTGGAACTGCCCAGATTCATCCTCCAACGTCCATGGCTTATTCTTGAACTTCTCCTGATGGAAAATCCAATTACACAACAACACAGAAATTGGCGCAAAGCAACACCGAAAATCACTGCAAATAGAATAAAGAAGAGTGAACAAATGATACCCGCAAAGTATCAGTCACTTGGCGCCCTTGCAGCCCTTCTTTAAGGAGAGACCATTTGTTTTCTGCGTTTTTCTTCTTGGAAAAACTCGGCAACCCAGTCACGAACCTTCCTATGAAATAATTCTTCTCGCTACTAGGACTGGCTCGGACATTGTATTCCTGATAATTGAGAAATTAAAATAAAGCAGAATTAAATTAAATAGAGTCATTGATGCTTAGTTCTTTAAGATTGAGAGAGATGGAACCAAACCCGAATCAAGCGGGTGATGGTGGCGCCGCAATCGTAGCACTTGCCGCGGCTCTCCGCCATGGCTTTGCCGCAGGTCAAACATAAGGTCATGTGCTTGCAGTTGCTGCCGTACAAATCCGAAGTGGATCCACAACCACCGCATGCCGGCTTCAACAGAAGGTCCAGCGACATTTTTCTTAGGGTTTCAAACAATTTAGTTTTTCTCAAACTTTCTCAATTCTAAACAAATTTAATTTCTATCGACCTCAAAAAAAGATTGGGTGGGTTTGATAGTAACTTAATATTCTTTATTTGAGTCCTACGTCACTTTTCCTTCCTATTTTCCTCTCTCAACAAAGGAAGGGAAAACGTTTTTCTTAAAGGTAAATTACAGTGGACATGCATTAACTGTTTGGTGAATCAAGGCACCATTGATGGTAGAGCATCCACACCTCTCTCTCTCTAGTTTCTAGAGAGACTTTCTTCCTCCGGCGACGACTAGAAAAAGAGCGTGGATCAACCTTTTGGTTTACTTTCTTGTCAAATAAAATGTCATGGAGGTTTGCTGGGTATCTCAAATGGTGGTGGCCATGAGAGATCCAACCTCTCGGACCTTGTAACTAGGTGTGTCAACTTTTCCAAGTCTTGTATTTGTAATCTCTTAAAGAGCTTAGCCTACTTGAATGCAATCAATTCATTAAAATTTATGGTCATAGCTGTGTGAATTTGCCAAAGCCGAAAATTTTGGTGTTGATAAGCCACCTTGCAATTAATTGCATGACGACCAAGTAAAGCCGAAAATTGTCTTCACCAATGAATGTTGTTTGGATAATATTGGTGACACTTGAGGTATTATGGATAACATTTGCTTAGGATTAAGTTGTTTGTGTGTGATCAAAGAACACCGTGCGATTTGATTTTCTTTTAAAAAATACGTAGAAATCTTCAAGTTTAACTGCGGTATTCGTTTTTTCCTTTCTATTTCTATGATGGTTAAATTTGTTTTTGAAGAGGCCACACGATGTAGGCTAGAACTTGTTATATTTTGGTAGTATAAAACCATTTCCAATTTGTTTGGTAAGGAGATATATATAAATGGCAACCAGTATATAATTTTAATTTAGTTTATAAATGTATTTGGTTGATACCCTAAAAAAAATGGAGTGGGAAAGGGATAGAATATAACAAGGGAAAAGGAATAAAATTTGTACACAATTCTATAATCTTAGTAATCTTAGGGGAGAGGGGTTATAGACTGGAATGAGATTTGTCCTGTCTAACTATTTAAAAATGAGCAAATGTAAAAAAAAAACACTTGCACTCTATTTAATGGATTGATTTGGTATCTGTACTGATTTTTGCTTTTAAAAAGTACTCGCACTCAAAGATTGTTCACATTTGGTACTTCACCCTAACATCATCTATTAAAAACCGTTAAGTGTCTGACGTAGCATGACACATCAGCAGCCACGTATATCCTCGCTGACGTGGCATGCCACGCAAGCAAAAAATGGTCCATATTATTAAAAACGGGTCGAGTCGTCAAGGGTTATTACCGAATCCATGTGGCGTTCTATGTGGCCCGCCATGTTAGTTGGTACCGATACGTCATCACTTTCAATTGGTAGTAACCTGATCAAAGACCAAATTAACAAAAGTTTGCACCCTAAAGACCAAATTAGTCAAGGTTTGACTATAGGGACTATATTAAACAAAGTTTTATAGCTGAGGGATAAAAAATGTTATTAGACCATATTTATATCACTAAAATTTATTGATTCAAAGACTATTTTAAGAACTTTGATTAGTTTTGAAATTAAACAAGTAAAGAAAACATGATTATATGCCCTTCAGTTAAGTATAATCCAACATATAAATGAAGGTTATTGCTGCCCTAGAGGATCCAACATGGCTATTGGCCCCTCAGGCCTCAGCTACTCTTATGGTATGAACCAGGCTACGTCATCTGGATTAGTGAATTACAGATTCTCTCTATATTAGTAAATTAAAATGTTTGGCAAGATCAACGAATATATTTTAAAGAAATGAGCTTTTATGAATAATAATGGCAAATAACTATCAATTGTATTGTTTTTGGGGTTTGGATGTTGTATCCATTTTCTTATTTTTAATCACTATTTGATTAATGTCAATATATCATCTCTAATTAATCAGTAATTCATTTTTACTCGAAACAAATTCATTACTATTAAATGTAGAATCTGATCTTGCAACCCAAGTTAGTTCAATGGCTGAATGAAGGTGGAATAATTGATCATTTGGTTTGATGCTCATGAAAGATATGTTGTAATAATTGTCACATTAACTTGCTCTTTGTGTTGCTCCTAACCCTAAACTAAGCTCTCAATAAGAAATCTAAAATTATGACGACGTAGATTTTCTGGCAAAGTTATCAGAATCGAACCGAATAATGAATCGGTCAGATTATGAACCGGACAATAAACTGGTTGGGTTTTTAGAGAGAGGGAAAAGAGGGAGAGTTATGGTTTGAGTGGGAAAGTGAAAAGTTTTTTTTTATTATTATTTTTTTAATTTCTTTAGTTAAATTAATTAGGAGAAGAAAAGGAGTAAAAATTAAAACTGAAAAAGTGGGTCCCGCGTTCAGACTACTTTTTCAATTTTAATATTAAAAAAATAAAAAATAACGGACGTTTGGTATCAATGTCGAAAGAGGGACTCCGGGCAATTAACGTATTTAACGTGTGGGAACGTATCGAATAAAAACGAACGTTAGAGACTCATTAAAATAAAAATATTAAGAGTAAAGACCCCGGGGTGCGCCAACCCATATTTATTCCATATATGAAATGGTTAAAAAGTAAATAAAGGCAATAAAGGAAACTAGAATTTTAATGATGTAATATTTGGTCCAAATTTAATCATTAATTTATTTTAAAATCAATTCAAATAAATTCTAATAGATGAATTGATTCTATTATACATTAATAGCTTGTTTGTAACCTCATATTTGTTGAAAAATACAATAATTTTATCTCAAATTTATTGCTTGATAGATAAATAAATTAAAATTGAAATTTTAATCAAATTCTAATCAAATTATAAATTTTTAGTTTTTTAGAAAAAAAATCCCAACAAAAATAGGTTGAATTTGTGTGAGAATTTTCTTGAGATTCTACTTGAATTTTAAAATTACAAAAATAACATAAATTATATTGACTCTCAAATATATTTATATTGGGGGCATTCTAGTCATTTCTATTATAGGTGAAGAAGACATTCTCAATATAAATTAAAATCTATTTTTTTCTGAAATAATTTTATCTCTAAAAAAATGTTATATGGTATTTTTTTCGTAGATAAAAGCTAAATTGTTTTTTAGATACCAAAAGATAACAATTTACCTTATTTAAAAAGAGAAAAATAAATAAATAAATAAATTTAAGAAAAGAAAGGACGAAAAAATAAATAAATCGGGGAAAAGACGTTTTTGGCCCCTGAACTTTAATTTTTTAATTAATGTGGCCCCTGAACTCTTAAATTGTTTAATTACAACCCTGCGAATCGAACGTTTTGACAAAATTGGCCCCTACCGTCACAGAAACTTGACGTGGCGACGTTATCTTCCACGTCAGACACGTCTCACGTGCCACGTCGGCTAGCCACGTCAAATTCCTGCCAACTCACGCGCCCACGTCATTGCTTTATCAGGGGCCACATTAATCATTTAATTAAAATTCAGGGGCCACATTAATCATTTAATTAAAGTTCAGGGGGCATTTATGTCTTTTTACCGAATAGATGTGGAGTTGTGAGATGGCAAGTTGCTGACGGCCCAGCACTACGTTTAAGCTCTTAAATTGAAAATTTCCTAAAAATTACTACTATATAAATGATAAAACCCAAATATTGTATATGTATCTTCTTAATTGGATAAAAAAAAAAAACTTTGACTTCAGCTGCTCCTATACCTTGCCAAATATTTAGAGTTAAGGTAAATAAAAAATTTACAGTTTTTAAAATACATTACTTTGGCCTCTACTAATCTTTCAAATGTTAACCTTATAGTTTTCTAAAAAAAATATTACAATTTTAAATTTTTTAATAATTAAACTGTAAATACAAATAACAATTTTTCAATGGGAAAAAGACATTTTTGGCTTTTATATGGTTTTCGAATACATGGACTATGATTTGACAGGTCTTGCTGATCGCCTGGGAATTAAATTTAGCACACAAGAAAAATTACATATATATATATCACTAAACTACCTTCTTATTATTGTTAACGACATTTAGAGTTTAATTTTAACAAATTAGAGATGGAGAACACAAAAGAGAGGCTTTTAAAATGAGATTATTGAATTGGTAACCATTTGATGAGTGTCAAAAGTTTGACCACCAACCAACCCTGATGCGATCACGGGTCCAAGAATCTGACATTTTGGCCAAAGGATCGGCCAAGGGCAGCCGAGCCTTACAAATGATCAAAAACCATGCCCACGGTCGAGGTTCAAGCGCCAAATCCTCACAATCCAAGGCCTAGACGCATGGAATTCCCAAGAAGGCCTAGCAAGTCACCCGGCCACGCACACTCATCCCAAGGCCTTGACAACAAATGCTCCATCTATGCAAGTCAGAATTGTGTCGCCTAGTCTCCACCAGAATATGGACAATCAAATGGTGCCCGATTTGAGAGATCAGAAACTTGATGGAAACTTCAAGATGTTAGCTTTCATTTGGGACAAGTTTCAGGTCAATCGGACGGGTGGATCAAAAGTTAGGCTACTCGACATTTTGGCGCGCGGAGCTGAAGTTTTGAGCTAGCCTTACCGTGATCACGGTAAGGCCTTAACGTGATTCACGGTAAGGAAATTTTGGCTAACGTGATCACGTTAAGCCCTTAACGTGAATCACGTTAGCTGCTGTTTTGTGTACGAATTTGGGTTTTTCAAGCCCAACTTGTGTACGAACTATAAATAGGTTTTTCTTTCTTTCTTTCGGGGGAGCTTTGGACAACTTTGTGTGTGTTTTGTTGAGTGAGAAATCTCCTCCTTTGTACACATGGAGCTAGGGCTCAACACTTTCATTCCTTGAGAGGGATCGCTTGAGTTTGAGATTACTCCTCCCGATCTCTCTCCGGGAAATCAAACCTTGTAATCTTGTTAACAATTTGTGTGAATGAAATATATATTTTCTTGTTTGATCATCCATAGAAACGAGTCCCAACTTGGCCCTCGGATTATATCTTGATCAAGCAATCGTTCGTGTGATTGTCGCTACTTCGCGTGTGCTCATCTCCGTCCCTTCCATCCATCTTCTAAATCCCGGGTAACTCCCATCTTTCCATCGCTCTTTATGTGTGTTTTCTCCGTTAGTTCTCCCTTTTCTTGAGTTTCCCCATCTTGTGACATGGTTTGTACTAGATGATTCGTTTGGCTAGATCCTCCTTAAGCTCCATATGTAATCCGGCCTACTAACCCTAGGCCGTGATCGCATCAAGTGGTAGCGGAGCTTTTGGCCGCCTATCGAATTTTTCTAG